>OX381576.1:35972687-37251080 GCA_947458855.1 Monopis laevigella | reverse complement strand
CCAGTAGTACTGTCTGTTAGAGATAGGAGTCACTCTAGGAATGGGAGTCTAGAGAACGCCTGAAAGGCTGAAATTATAAATTAATATTTTATTAGTAAACATTAAACATGTATGTTATTGTCAATGTCAAATGTAGTGTATTTTTATATTATTATTCAAATAAAGCAAAAGTTGAAGTTCCCGTTTATGATTATAAATTAAACATAGTTTTGATAGTTTATTTTTAGTTTAGGCTTTGGATACTCATTTTTTATAAAAGGAGGCATGTGTATATTGTAATTATTCCAAATGTATAGTATTTTATTTATGTTACTTAGAAAGTTTTATTAAGATAAAAGGGGAGATGTTGGGAATACATCCTGGCTATTAATTATTTTAGTTAAAGTTTTGACATAATATATTTCAAAATATATGGTGACTTACAAGACATACATTTGTGTTTTAATTACAATAATATAAAACTGAATATATAATATATACCCAGTAGTATCTCATTAGCAATTGAAGGAGCACACCTAGATGGATATTTATCCTTAAAGCAGCGAGGCCCCCACGGAAGTACTTGTAAGTATTCCCAAAGTCCTTCCCAATCCGCTGACGAATAGTGCCAGACTTTTCATGATATGCTACATCGAGGTGGTGGAGAAGCATTTGGCACAGTCGTGTCAATTAAGCAATGATTTAATGCACCTAGCGGGCTTAATACAGAAACATTGTATTTTGTTGACTGATTCGTCAGCAAAGGTCTAACTTTGAAGGTGCATGGTTGACCACTTCAGGTATCCGGGTGGTTTGGTCTACGAGTTGGGTCAATCCATGGGAAAGGGCAAAATTATGAGCAGATTTCCCTGCATGATCCGTTTTCAGAGAGCCGAGCCATTGTTCGTGATGGGCGTTAAAGTCTCCCAAGAAAATGATTTCTGCAGAAGGAAATCTCTCTTGAATTTTATCTGTCGCTCTACTCAGATAATCAAAAAGTTGGGTTGTCTCCAGATCTCCCTTATGGGATCTATATACGCACACGTAGATTCGGGTCTGTGTACCCTCTTCCACGCGCACCCACATAGCGGATATGGATGGGTCCTCCATATGGCGAAGACGGTAACAAGAAATATCCGAGCGGACATATAGGCATACCCCGGCCTTTGGTACGAAAATTTCTTCTGATGTGTACCCAACAAACAAATTACCTTTTGTAATAATGATTTAATATTTTCAATTTTGTTGTATTGCACTTGTAAAATATTTAATTGTATTTGTGAACACACCTGTGGAAAACAATCTAAATTTATAATTCGTTTAAGTTACAATATTCCTTAAAAAGCTCACACTGATCTCTAAAGGTAGCCATTCACGAGAGGTCCAATTGGCCTTCGCGCCATGTACTCGATACTCGACGTCGCGCCGAGCTAAATTCATGGCATTTACGAACGCGTCAGCGAGCCGTTCCATTTGATCATTTTGAGTGCACGCGTCGACAGCAGCGGACGTTTAAATGAACTTCGATTCAGAAGATGAGTTTTATTTATCTCCCATAGGGATATGTCTAGTTTAAAAAAAAAGAAAGCCAAAAAGAATGTGGTGTAAGGATTGGTTGCTTAGAAGATCTCAACTCACTCACATAAATTTAATGAAGGAATTAACTTTGGAGCCAAATGACTGGAGAAATTATATGCGAATGGATGAACCTACCTATTTTAAACTTTTGGAACTGGTGACTCCGCTGATTCAGAAACAAAACACTAATATGAGGGAAGCTATAAGTCCACATGAACGACTTAGTGCCACTCTTCGATTCTTAGCTTCGGGCATGTCATATGAAGAGTTGAAATTTCCTACACTTATTTCTCCACAACGTTTGGGAGTGATAATTCCTGATACATGTAAAGGGATTATTTTTGCTCTCAAGGATTATACGAAAGTAAGTAAAAAGAATTGTTATATTTTATGAATACCATTTATTACAAAAATCAAATTTTTGGCTCTCAAATTACAATTGTTCAGTGTAATATACTTACACTATCACTGTGTTGTGAACTTAACTGAGGTCCAGGTACAATTGATATTTGCACTGAATCAGTGACTATTCTCGACGTAACATTGAGATTACGAAGCTCGGCATAATACAAAGCATCATTTATAATTTTTTCGCAATGTATTGCAACATTGGGGGGAAAGCTTCTCATTTTTTCAGCCACATGTTGTCCAAAACTTGCATATTTTTGTGGCTGTATTGGGAGTTGTCTCGGCTCATCGAGTTTTTTTTGATATTTTAGTTAGCACAGCATCGGCCTGATTTTTGGTTCTCGTATTTGATGCTGATGTGCTAGATGCAGACAGATTAGAACATGGCCGTGGTGACGGTGACTCTGAATTCATGCTAGCATCAAACGAATTTTCATTCAGGTCACTACCGAAATAAATCTGTAAAAAAATAAGCGTGTTTTGTTACAGATGCCAGACACTATAAGTGGTTGGAAAAAAATAGCCAGAAAATTTTAAGAAAGATGGCAATTTCCAAATTGCCTAGGATCCGTGGATGGAAAACACTGTCGTATAATACTTCCAAACGGAAGTGGGTCATTTTATTATAACTACAAAGGATTCCATAGCATAGTATTAATGGCTTGTGCAAATGCTGATTATGAATTTATTTGGTGCGAAGCAGGCGTGAATGGGAGGGTGTCAGATGGTGGTGCCATAAAACAAACTCAATTTTACAAAAAACTTGTCAGTAATAATCTTAACATACCAAGTAAAGAAAAATGTCAAAATAGTTCTGAACCGCTACCTTATGTCTTTGTTGGAGACGAGGCATTTTCATTAAGACCTGATTTCTTGAAGCCGTTTAGTAGAAATTCGCTTACAACCGAGAGGAAAATATTCAATTACAGGTTGTCAAGAGCCAGAAGAGTAATAGAAAACATATTTGGAATTATGTCTAATCGTTTTAGAATATTTCATACATCTATAAATTTAGGTATAGATAGAATTGACCTAGTGGTGCTGACTTGTTGCATTTTACATAACTTTTTGCGTAAATCTGACTCTCCGTATAATCGAACAGACTTATTTGACATTAAAGATACTACCAAAGATGATGTTTTACCAGCAACAGCAATGAAATAGTCTTTGAACTTTCCCATGAAATTATTTCCCGATCGAGAAATTCCCTTAGCTCTCTAAACTTAGGGATGCGATTGGACGTTATGGTTCGTTCGAAATTACGTCTGGTTTCTGGATCTACCTTTTTGTACAACATGTAATACAACATGAAGTCCCATTCATTGACTGGAAACCCTAACGACTCCAATGCACCCAAATTTTCGGCTTAAAATAGTACGGAGAGTGGAAGCTGAAGGTGAATATATAGAGGGTAGTTTATAAAGAACTTCCATATGATGCATCGATATGAGACGTTCATTATTATAGTTGTATTCAAGGATACTCCACGCTTTCTTATAATTAGAATGCGTAAGAGGTAATCCTTTTAACAACTTCGCAGCATCACCACGTATAAATGACAAAAGATATTGGTACTTGGCCACGTCAGATAACTCTGGATTAGAATCGATTAGTGACGTGAACAAGTCATTGAAAGATTTCCATTGTTTAAAATCCCCCGAAAATGGAGGAATTGAAATACAAGGTAGCTTTACTAAACTACGATCCGGTTTAAAACTCCCTGAATTTTGATTATTCTTGTGGAAGTTATTCTTTTCATCGAACTCGCATTGTATGGCCATGATTTCCCGAATCAAATCATTAAACGCCGAACGAATATTAGCATGTTCTGGATCTATAGATTTCGTATTCAAGAATTCCTTTGATTCGATTTCACTTTGAAGAGTTTCGAATTTATCTTGGATGCGCGTTAGACTTGCACACGAAGCCATAAATTTAGGTACAAAATCTAAATTGTCGCGCGCTTCCGAACCTATTCTAACTATAGTATCCAGTTCATGTTCCAAACAGTTACGTCGATGCAAAAGGTTGGCTAAATCACAAAATTCAGTTTCAGTAGCCATTATAACTTAAAAATGAGTTACAATTTATACTAAACAAAATAAATAACAAAAAAAAAAAAAAAAAAAATGTACAAAATGAATAACCAAAAACTATTGTCACCCTACTTTCTCCTAACAAAGGTATCAAAACGTGATGGTCACCCTACTTTCTGTGAGTTCATTTATTATAACAGAATGAGGTATATAGGTGAAAACTAAAATCTGGACAATCAATATAATAAACGAATAGGTTGGTATTTATATACCAACTTAACCCAACTTTATACAACTTAACTGACTATGTTAGGCTAGTACATATAGTTTGAAAATTTTGATTAAAAATAAATAAATTTAATATTATTAATTTACAATTAAATGTACCTATAGTATAAAACTAATGCCAAAAATATATTAATAATCAGGTACCGTCGCCAACGGGTCTAAATGTATTATTATGAAACTTACAACAAAATATATATGTACTTATATGAAATAGAAACAAAATTATTTTATCTATATAATTATTAAATTAAATCACTGCAGGATATTATGCGGTTTATTTTAGAAAGTAATATATAAATAAAAGAAATAATATAGTATGTACAACACGAATAATAGGTATGGGGAACGAAAGGTCACTGACTATTTAGTTAGGAATTTATAGAATTATTTGGGTAGAAGGACCATTAATGACGACGAAAAGTTTTCGAGACTGTATTTGTATAGGGGTGGTGAGAATTAAATTCCAAACGAGCATTTCGAACTTGACAGAATCATGCAACTAACCTTTTTATCCGTGACACGTCGAACGGGTTCCCGCACTGTGCACAGTACACTTTCTTTCAGTAGTAACTATTGTCTTTGTGGTGATGAGTCCGAGATCAGCGCTTCGGTCGAATACGAACAGACCGGCGCTTCGGCGGGCGTCGCGGGAGTCGTCGTCGAATATCAAATGTTGACGAACGGGCGCGGGCGATGCTTGCGGATTACAGACTGCGGGCGCCGCGGCTTAGTGGGATGACCGAGCGCGCGCGCTTGAATTTTAGGGTAGTACAAGAAACGTCGCATTCAAAAACACTCGTTCGAGAATTTGAATAGGAAATTACGAATAAAGATATTTAAAAAAAATAGATGTAAATTCAACAGAACAATGGAAACATGCAGATGTACGAATTAAATATTACAGTCAAAATTAAAATGCAGAAATTTTTTACAAAACATAAGATGTAATATTTAACATCACAAAAGAAATTGCAAAAAGTACTTTTACAAAAACAAATAATTATATTTGTTTATCGTTACCTATGTATTAAATTACAAAATCGCAAATTACATAACTGGCTAGTTCAATATTGCTTATTAATTGATTTTTAATTATTTTACATGTTAAACATAATTATAAACTTTGTAATCATAGATATAAAAGATGAAAATATTTATTTATTGTTATAACTAATTCAGCAATTTGTCATCAAAGGAAGTTGTGGTTTATAACTCTATAACATTTTATATCAATAAAAGTTATTATTGATGTTCAAGGCTTTCAATCTGATGGGGTTGTTGTAAAAGAACTCGCCGCCACATATATGGAGGAAGATCATACAAAGGTACAATGATTCTATTTAAAGCACCATTTCCATGGAATAGTTTATTACAACAAAATAAAACTACCTGCCATTGGTTAACACGAAACTATCATGGTATGGAATGGGAAGATGGTGTTATTGATTATGATCAAATAAAGAAAGAGCTGGAGGATATTATAGCAAAAACTACTGTAGTGTATGTTAAGGGTTTGCAAAAGTGACACTGGAAGCAAGAATTTATTGGGAAAAGCATATTAATTATCGACGTGAGGATATGGGGCGCAGCACTACATAATATAACATGAAATTTTGATGAATTTTGTAATACCATAAAACAAAGAACTACAATTGTGCTTTAAAAAATGTGTTAGCATTAAAAAAATGTATTAAGGAAAATAAAATTAAAGATTAATTTATAATTATTATGTTTTTATTTTTTGAACATTTCACGAACAATTAAATCATTACATAGGGTATTATTGCTAAAATTACTTAAAAATTTACTCATAGTTTTACCTTTATATTTAAATAAAATATGTATTCACCCCAAACCGAAGTTAATTTACAATTATTATACATCATCTTGTAGTTTACAACCCATATTATACATCCACACACACAATATATATTATACATCCACTTTTTAGTGTTTCTATTCAAAAAACTTAAGTGATTTTTACTCGGTTTTCGACCAAAAGAATCAAAGTATTCTCCTATTTTATTTGAATTATTATAAATAGCAATCCAATTCCATCCAGGTTTAGTATCTTAATCAAGATTACTAATGAAATAAGTTGGCGAGGATGAAGATATAAACATAGGAATTCGATTAGCTGCAAACACATTGTATTGTATATTTGGTTTAATAAATTTGAGACATTTTTGAATTTCATTTGTATCCAAGTTTTGATGATCTTATAGTTGCACATAAATATACTTAACTAAGTGTTTTCAGTTACAGATAATATAAGTTAATGTTTTAAAAACAATTAAAAGATACAATTTCTATAAATATAAAATTGACTACCTAACTACTATAATCTACACATACTTCTCGATTTTTATTGATTTCTATTACATTATCAAATTCTGCATATATAATACAAATAATTACTAAGACAATTATCAAATCTAACCTCTAATCTCATGCTTCCATGTCTTACAAGATTCCAATGTGTGCTTGAATTTGCATATAAGTCAGGAGATAAATCAAATGCCATAAAACAATACCCGTTAGATACTCATCTCTAGTTATTGAATTACCTTCATTCAAAAAATGAATTCCTGTCCCCAAAATATTGTATGATACATTGATGTAAACATATCTTTATCAAAAGATGGCTGCAGTGTTTTTGAAGGGATTTGTTGTCCATCTATATACAGACTAAAGGAATTCATACCATAATTTTCAAAATTGAATGGATTCATTATATAATTGCCGTTAAAGGCACCATTATTAACAAAATCTACTATGCAACGTTTTGGAATACTTTACCAATAATTGAACACCATTAATCAAAAACTTTTCCTGGTTAAAAATATCACCATGAAAATGACCAATCATTTCAAATTCTTTACTGTTATTTAACATTTTTTGTCTTGTTATAAAACCTTTGTTTGTCTCGTCAGTAACAGTTGCATTCATTTTTCCTGATGTATCTTTGTACCATAAAAATCATTTGCCGCAGGTCCATAATTCAATAATGTCTCAATGTAAGCTCGATATGGTTAAGTATTGTTTGGGGGAGATACAAGCTTTTTATTGAGAGCAGTTGATTAAATAAAGAATGCATCCAGTTGTTAACAGGTGCTACAATAACATTTTCAGAAAGGGAACTTGAATCTTCATTTAATATCTTCGCTTTAATTTGCAGTAAAGTGTGCGATAAATCAATATAATCATCTCCTGTACCAGCTATTTGAAATTCAATTGGACCGCTATCATTTAATGATGAAATAGGTTTGTAAGTTTATCTAGATCATAATTATTTTAAGTACTAATTATCTAATTTGCGATTTTATAATTTAATACAGGCGTACAATACAATCAAACAATAAAGTCTTTATTAAATAAAATATAAATTATTGTGGTGTTGGTATAATGTTTGACGATTCTCTTAAACTATAATGACCCCAAGGTAAAGTATCTTTAGAGTTTCCTTTTATAAAACATTTTGGGTCTTGAGAAGATAATGAAATCTTACATATGATTGTTATACAAACATTGCTTATAATTTTCTAAAGTAAGTTTTTTTTTACACATTTATTGATTCCCAATTTCTTCTTGTTAAATTGTTCAAAACCTTAAGGATTATTTGAATTATAGTCTGAGGTATCAAAATACATTTTAAAATTTTATATCACCATAAAAGTTTAATGTTGATATTTGGTAAATTAAACTATCTGTATCGGTCGGTATACAAACGTTTTACATTATTTGAAAATTTGGTTTTCATATAATCGTAATGAAATTTATACATGTGAAATTTTGAAAATTCTAAAATACA
The DNA here is from genome assembly GCA_947458855.1 of Monopis laevigella. NCBI lineage: Eukaryota > Metazoa > Arthropoda > Insecta > Lepidoptera > Tineidae > Monopis > Monopis laevigella. The sequence goes on along the minus strand of OX381576.1, from coordinate 37,242,980 downwards.
AAATACTAAAAAAAATGGCTTATCATATAGGTATATATATATATTTTAAATTGAATGGCAATTAAATTATCATTATATTCTATTTAATAAATAATTATTAAATTCTGGTCTCGATATATAATATTCAGCACCCCAACTTTTACCTACGTTTTCCCAATGTGTAACTAATTTTACATTTAAAGAAATCTTTTTTAATACAGTTGCTCAAAAAGTGGCGTATTGCAGGGACGTATAGCGTTCGGGATGTGGGCTATTACATACTCGAGCTTTTTTTTTACCTTTTCCGAACTCGTGCGTTCTCTTTCCCAACTGTCAAAATAATGTCTATTAAAAAGAAAAAACCAACCACGAAGTTTTTACTAAAAAAAATCATAAAAGTTTTTATGATTCATGCAAATATTTCTAAAAAGAAGCTACTAATTTGTTTCAATATCAAATTTTGATTTGATTCAATGAGTTAGGTTAGGTTTCATTTCATTTCATCTCATTAAATTTCATTTTCATTTCCATTTCATATCAATAAATGACAGCCTCCGTAGACTAGTGGTTGCGCCTTTGGCGTTATATCCGGAGGTCGTGGGTTCGATTCCCACCCATGGCAAAAAATATTAGTATGATTTTTCTGTACAGTTTGTCATGGTCTGGGTGTTTATAAAATATAATATGTATTATATCGTTGCTTCTGGTACACATAGTACAAGCCTGGTAGCTTAGTTTGTGACCAGAGCAATATGTGTAATTTGTCCGACATATTAAATATTATTATTAATAAACAAAAATCTACTGAAGACTTGGCTGTATGGGCATAGTTCCCTTTGCCTACCCAGAATGGGTGAAGAAAACCAAAAAAAAATTTCTGCTCATATTCTTTTACGGTTGGCGTCATTTTCCAGAAATTTACTTTGCGAGTTTAGTTGTGTTTTTATTATTTAAAAAAAAGAAAAAAAAAAAAAAGAAGTTTTTTGTTGATATAATATTTACCTGCGAAAACTTGTTAATAGCTTTAAGTTATTTTTTAAGTAATTTACATTGTTCTAGATCTAGCTGATAGTTTTCCAATACTAAATAAAAATTTATTAAAATGCTTCTTTTTTCGCAACTGTATTAAAAATAGTTGTTCAGTATACGTGCGGAACCGTCATTGCAACTTGTTCCGACTGGCAACCCTCACCTTCGGCTGCGCCTCGGCTCGGGTAGACATTTGTCGGAACTCTTTGCAATAACAGGCTTTCCGCACTCGTAATGAAATATACTATTTCGAAATCTGTTACAGCTTTGGTTCTTAATTCTGTGTTTATATCAATATATTTTTTTAACCAAGGACTTTTATTACATTTTAGGATTCTATGTATTTTTATTAGTTTTAACCCATTATTTAGACATTGTATAAGATTTCGGTAATAAATTTTGTATTTGGATTTATTTTGTAAATTAGGTACTAATTTTTTATAGTCGCAATTGCCTATTTTAATATTTTTAGGACAGAATAGTAAATCTATATGATTATCATGTATTTCATCAGGATATTCTAAGTCTACTTCTAATATATATCCTTTATTTGAATCTTCGGGTAAATTAAAATCAACGTCAGTATTTTCCTATTCAAAGCCTTCATAAGGAACTATTGTGACAGCCCAACCATACAAATTATTTGCATCTACATATGTTGTAGGTAAGTCCTTATTATATTCTGTCATGAATGGATTATTTGCCTTTGCATGTCTAACACTACATACCACACCTCATACCATCTTGTATGAAAGAAATTGCTTACAACCTCTATTAGGAAGCAATAAAAAAAAAAAACTTATACTAAAACAGATCAGCAAAAAGTTTTTTTTTTCGTGAATAAAGAAAACCTGTTTAATATATTTCATCAGAATAATTCAACACCTCTGAATGTTCAAGTACTGTGCTTTAGTGAAAGTTTCGTTAGGGAAACACAAGTAAACATTATAAAATTTTACGGCTACAGAATGGTGTCATATTATTGCAGAAAACAAAAAAGTAGAGGCGGTGTATGTATTTATGTTAGGAACTCAATTAATTATAGTAAGATGGACTGGCTTAAAGATTATTCTAAGGAAAAGGTTTTAGAGTGTTGTGGGATTACTTTACCTGATTTGAAATATACTGTTATGTGTATTTATAGGTCACCAAATAGTGACGTAAATGAGTTTTTAACTTTTTTGAAACACTTCTTTCTAAAATAATGCACAAACTAAATAAAAATAACCGGAAGATTATAATTACAGGTGATTTTAATATAAACTTATTAGAAAACAGTATGTCAATCATTTAAAAATTTATTGAACAGTTACAATATAATATGGAGTGTAAATGAAGCTACCCGAATAACATCACAAAGTCAAACATGTATTGACAATATTCTCACTAATATAAAAATACATAAAACAAGAGTAATCAACAACGGTATATCTGACCATACATGTCAAATAATTCATTTATGATGTTCTATTAGCTTTGCAGAAAAGAATTGGTACATTTACAAAAGAAATATAGATGCCAATTTGCCTATTTATCGAAAATATATAGCTCAAATTAAATTTAATGAGATTTTTGAAAATAATTGGGCGGATATGGCCTATTTAAAATTTATAGAGTTATTCAAATTAATATATGATTTATGTTTCCCCTTAGAACGTATTCGAACAACATATATATATAAATGGAAAACTAAAGGTAAAAAATGCAGTAAAATAAAACGTAAATTATACCTGCAAATAAATAAAACACGTAATAAATGCCCCATAAAAGTGTTTAATTTGAAAAGATATAAGTCCATATTTAAATCAGTAATTAAAATATCAAAACGTATATCTGATCGTAATTATATTAACAAGAGCTCAAATAGGGCAAAAGCTATATGGAGACTTATAAACCATCATACTAGGGCTACAAACGAGATTAAAGAAAGCATAAAAAGTATTCAACATAATAATACAAAAATTACACATCCCTATGATATTGCGGAATACTTTAACAATATATTTACAAATCAAAATGTGAATAAAACTTTTTATGACAACTATAAACCGAAATATTTTAATAAACCAGAAAATAGCATTTATTTACAGCCAGTTGATGCAAATGAAATAATCAAAATAGTTAAAAGTTTAAAAAATAAAAAAAGTTAATAAAAAAGGTAATTATGGAATATCAATACAAGTTATTAAGGAATGCATTACGCTCATAATTAAGCCGCTGGAATTTATTATAAACAGTATGCTAGAGACAGGATCTTTTCCAAATAAACTCAAAGAGTGTGTAATTAAACCTCTATATAAAAAAGGACCAAGAGACAATACTAATAATAAAAGGTATATAACCTATAGCTCTACTACCAACCTTCGCTAAAATTTTTGAGAAAGTTATTTATTCTAGACTGATAACATATTTTAATAAGAATAACACACTAAATGATAATCAATTTGGATTTAGGAAAGATCGATCGACTTCTTTAGCCATGTATAGTATGTTAAATAAGGTTTGGGAATCAATAAACAACAGTAAATATTGTACAGCACTTTTTATTGACTTATCTAAAGCATTTGATTGTGTGATACAGTCAATAGTAATAAAACAATTTGAGTACGTTGGTGTACGTGGGGTAGCATTGAAATTATTTGAGCAATAGAATGCAAGCAACTGAATTAATAAATTACAATCCAAGCAACAAAACGATGGAACATATAATATCTAAATATGCTAAAACTAAATTAGATGTTCCCCAAGGCAGTATTTTGGGGCCATTATTATTTATTTTATATGTTGATGAATTCCCTAAAATATCAAATCGGCTTAGTGTTATGTACGCAGATGATGCGACTATATTATTTGTCGATGAACATAATAAAAATAATAATGGTAATAATTTGAAGTATGATGTTGTAATAAATAATGTGAATGAAAATATTGATAATGATAATAAAAATGATGGTAATAATAGTATAAATAATACTTGTAGTAATAAGAATAATAATAAAAACAACAATAATAATAACAATGATAATACTGATAACTTAAAACTATATAAAAATGAAATAATTAATTCAATCACTCAGATTATTGATTGGTTTAAAGGTATAAACTTAAATGTTAATATTGAGAAAACAAAATTAATGCAATTTATGAATTATAAAAAAGCACCCCTAGAACTTAATATAACAATAGATAACAAAAAAATTGAAGACTTAAATAACACAATGTTTCATGGAATATCCGTAGATAATCACTTAAACCGGAAGTCACATATTGAAAAAAATTACACTTAGTTATCAAGTTGCTGTCATGCTTTATCTCTTTTGGTAGAAATTGCGAGTATTGATGTTGCACAAAGCTCATCTTACGGTAATATATATCCAATATTATCCTATGGAATATTGTTCTGGGGTAATTCGGTAGATGTAAATAGTGCTTACTATACAAAAACGTGCCCTCAGATTGCTCTTTAATATACAAAATGATGAATCTGTTCGTCCAATATTTAAAAAAAGAAGATTTTTGACTCTGGCGTGCATTTTCATTTTAGAAATATCTCTTTTTGTTCGAAAGCATACATGTTTATTTAAAAAGATAACTGATTTACGAAATAGGCCGATACGTTCGCAATACATACATGATCTATATTTGCCGCCTATACGATCTGAGGTATTTAATAGGAACACATTTGTTGTTGCTATACGAGTGTACAACAATATACCTCATGAATTTAAAATCTTAGCCAATATTACATTTAAAAATACATTACAATGGTGGATGAAGGATTTTTTAAATTATAATAAATTGGCGATATTGTAAATGGCTTAGATTGATGATTGTGTGCGAATATAATTTTGTGTTGTCTAGTTTATAAATGGGTACTTAATTGATTCAATGTTAGTTGTATTCTTGTCTTGTACGTTTTGTAAAATTGCATGCCAGAAATGGTGTTGTGTTGTAAAACATTTTACTGCAATAAATATTTCTATTTCAATATCTGTTAAAAGTTCTAGGTTTATTTTAGACTTTAACATTGCATCCCAACTTAAGGCTGGTGCTGTGTAATAGTGGGGTGGATCTAAGTGATAATTATTCATACATAATGATCTAAAATTTTTGAATATGTCTGTTAATAATAAAACATCAGTTTTGAGATATAAATTTGAATAATCACACATATCCTTGCAAGAAAATTGAGACCAAACATTTTGTGCATAATTATAATCTTCTATAGAAATAAATGAATCTGTTAAACAACTATAAAATTGATCCTTTAATGAAAGTGATGGGTATTTGAGAGATTCAAATGAAATCAAGTAAATTCATAAGGGAATACTTTTTTTCGAATTAATAATTTAAAATCATTATTAAAGACATTATTTTGAACTACCCACTTGTAACGGAAAGTCTATAAATAGTTATAGACATTATTTAAAAATTAAATTCACATCACCTTCACCTCGAACACCTCGACTCATTATTTCCGGTAGAAAAATATATTTGGAAATTAGTAAAACACGTGACGCTTAGATACGCGTAAAGTTCTTGTGATAAAGCGTGCTCTATATGGGAAGACCATCACATCACAAAATATTTTACCAATAAGCTCGGAAATTAACGTTTAACGTGGATTTTTTTTATTATTAGACGCAACAATATTGCCTCAGTTGAAACAATGTTCTTTGGTTTTCTAAAGTTTCACAAACAATCATTTATAAACATTACAAGACACGGCGACTATATATTAATATGGTTTTATAAAAAAAAGGCCAAGCGCGAATGCTATTAGCGACATTAGGGTTCCGTGCAACAAAGTAAAATAGAGAATAAAATTATGCCATCTACCGGGCGAAGCGCAAACCACGACGATACACAAAGTCGGGTGAAAACGCAGCAACGCTTTTCCTCCAGTGGCTTCAGGTTCCCGCCGGTAGATGTCGCACCGTTTGGCGCGGACGTCGGACCGGCGTTCCTCCTCCCCAACGTGTTGTGTTTGAGTGTGTACGTGCTCGTGCAGGCTATTATATACAATCATGTACAACAAGCGCTAAAGGTTAACATATGCGAGAAACGAAATCGCAACACACTATCGCTGCGGATGTCCCCAAAGTCAAACGTCTCCTCGTCACTCGCAACAAATAGTACAACTTGTCGGACTTATTATGCAACCCTTAGATATATGTTCGGCAACTGATCTTACAACATTCTAGTGATCGAACAATAACAACATCGCATGCATGAGTGAAGACACCACGACGCTCCAGATATATAACAGTAAGGTGAACGTGGCCGTACATACTTACCCTGATCAAATTGGAAAGGTTTTAAAAAACAGTGCAGTTAAAAGTCTCTGAAATCTGCGAGCTTGTATGCGAAGTGTTATGACTGTGGAGAGGCTGAAGGAGAGATAAAGTGGCGCTCGGCTCTGCCTACACCGTAAGGGACCTGGCGTATAGGTAAAATAAAACATCGCACATATATAATCATCACTACAAATAAATATGTATATTAATGATATATAAACATATCTTTTTGTCAGCCTGCAATGACATTCCCGGTGCCGCTCCCTAACGTTCCTACAACAGTGTCGGACACTTTATGGACGAGAAACATAATCGGCTTCGTTTGGGGTCGCCGTTTTGTAGTCCGCATAATATATGTAAGGAGGCCAACAGGTCGACACTCTAGGAAGACATGGATTGAGCTGCTAAAAGAGTCGATTTTCTATATAAATGACAATTAATCGAACAAAACGAACTAATCATCCATTCCATCAATTACAGAGCTTTAGTGGATGGTAAGCTTCCGAATGGCACACATTCATCCCTTGGTCGGAAGGAATGGTGGATCTATCGTACATTCCGGCCACTTGGCAGCCGCGAGCATGACATGCTACAGGGAACAAAATTATCATTTAGAGTCGAAACCATGGGAACCGAGGCTCGCGGGACTTATCCGAGACCTCGGAAAACGAGGGTACTTGGAATGTGGAGATCTCAAAGGCTACGCCTATTTAAACAAAAAATCAGCATTGCCATACAAATAGGCAACGATGCTAGCGGTTTAGGCGCCCTGCAAGTGGCGCCTCATACTTTTTTTTTATTAATTTAAATTTAGTTTGGTTAATTTTATTTTTCTAGGTTTATTTAATTAATTTTTGTAATGTTTTATAAATAAATGATTTAAGGCCATACCCTGAGCTATGCAAATTCCCTGAGCTGCGCGCGCGCAAGGACCGGACGCGGACGCTCGCACATCGAACGATCGCTCACATAATACAACGCGATGTAGCTGTATCGAGTTGAAATTGCTATATTTTTATACAGTTGAGCACATTTTAACAAACAAAATGACCGTATTCATGCTCAAAGCTCTAAGGAAGCTTCCCAATTAGTCGACAGAGTGCAACGTGGGCATTATTCGACTTCAGTAATGGTTTGGTGGGGTGTTAGCTATGAAGGAGTGACTGAGCCATATTTTTGTGAAAAAGGTATCAAAACATCGACACAAGTGTATCAAGATACCATTATTGAGAAGGTAGTTAAGCCCCTTAGCAACACCATGTTCAATAACCAAGTATGGTCCTTCCAGCAGACTCGGCGCCAGGTCATACAGCTCGGTCCACGCAGTCTTGGTTGGAAGCGAACGTTTCGGACTTCATCAGAGCGGAAGAGTGGCCGTCTAGACGACGGTCCCGATCTTCGTCTCCTCATAGAGAGTACGGCTTGCTCTAAACGCCATGATAATTTGGAGTCCCCAAAACAATTCATACGATTGGTAAAAAAAAATCTTTGTTACAATATTTATTGCAAGACTAGGTATATAATTTACTATCTGCCTTTATCTTAAAGTGAGTTCACGGTAATTTTACCTCCAGTTATAATAATGTCGGCAAAAAAACCAGAATAATTATATAATCTTGTTTGGTTAGAGAGTTTTACAATAGCTTTATTAACATGGTCCCTGCTAGGGCACAGCAAATTATATATTACAGCAAAGTACCTACTTATTTAATACAACTAATACATAATAAAATGCCTTTAGAGTTACATAATTAATTATCTCGTCATCAGAAATATTTGTTATTTCTCTAGCTTCTCTCAAATGCGAAATTGCGTTGGATTGGGCATTTGGCATAGAAAATAAAATATAATAAATAAAACTAATATCTGTGAAACTCTCTGCATCGTTGTTTATAGTAAAAAAACTAGCTCACTTATTAACTTGATCGGTAGAGAATGCCCAGCGTTATTAAGTCCGCCTTTGTATTTTGTATGGAATAAAGATTTAAATAAATAAATATTCTGATAGGTCACCGATGATCTCGATTGGTCAGAGAGTCGCCTAATCGATGATCTCGATTGGTCTTAATTAAGCTGAGAATACCACAGAAGAAATAATAGTACAAATACAAACAACTTTTCCCGAAAAACCCTTAGCCCGATCAAATTAGCTTCAAAAATAGGGGTAAAGTTGATATATGTAATTCGTAACGTTGGGAACACCTTTATATAAGGGGTGTAAAGGTCCCTATCGCTCCCAAATCTGAAAAAAAGGTTATTCATGGTCGCGAAAATGGAGTTTTTTTTCGCATTTTTAGCCAAATGGTAAGTTTTATCAATAATAAGTCAAATAAGTAGAGCGTGCAAAACTCCAGAAAAATGTTCTTATATTTGTTTTCCTAAGAATAACATCGCTATACGATCGCTATGTATATATATATAGCAATGAAAAGCTGAGAAAGTTGTGTTATTCGTAATTGTACAAGTCTACTCCGGGGGCTTAAAACAACTAAAAATCTTGATTGAACTGAAAAATCATGTAACTTATGTTAGAAAACTATGTTGTGATGCTGGAGTTTATAATAAACATTTTTGTATAACATTTAACACTGTATTAGCACAATAACTAATATTAAAAAGGATTTATAAGAAAAACTACATATCAGCGAAATATTAAACAACTTATACATCTATATTTTATAATTCTAAAATATTTTAGACAAGTACGTTCAGTATGTACGTAGATAATTTAATCTTTAACCATTAGAGTGACTATACCGATGTCTATATTATTCTGACAGCAATGTACAGCATAAAACTGTACACAAACTGTTTTATTGCTGTACACATTGTGTACAGCAATAAAACATTTTAACTCGACAAATACAACAATCGTTGACGACGAAGATGTTGATCAAATGGTATATTTGCGCGAACTTCAGCGGAACAAATGATAAACTTTTTTAACCTAGGAAGGCCACATATATATTTATCCGCTTTTCACTGTTCCTTTAATAAATGAAAGTGTTCAATCGCGCCTATCTGATAAAACTAATATAAAAGGGATTAATCTTTCTGGAATCCCTCTTGCACCGACTACCTTTCGTTCTTTCGTTCTTTGCATTTAAATGATTTTTTAATTAAAATAATAGTTCCACCAGGAGTTTCTATTAAAAAAACTAGCAATTGCGAAGTTATTAATATTAAAACACATTTCTTCTGCCTTTAACCAGGATTCTGTAAAACAAATGAAATCTAAATCATGTTTTCAATAAATAATTCAATGTCAAGAATTTTGCCAGAGAAGCTTTGAACATTTTGATGAATTCACTTTAATTTTAAAATATGCTTCTAAGGTCTTATTTATAAGTTTAAAAATGGTTGCACCATATCACTACTAGTACTTGTATTATTATTTCTTCTGTGCTATTAGTTAGTACAACTACTAAATGATGATATAGACTTAATACTAAATAAAATATTATTAGCTACCATGTTACATAGTACCTTCTTAGGTAGTTTAATATTATTCTGTGTCAAGTAAACAATTTATTGTAACAATTCATATTATAAATGAACGGTTATATTTCATGGTTATATCGGTGATACATTCCAGTCAGCCGTTTTTTGTAGTTGGGACTCCTGCGCATATTTTAAATGAACACTGTCAACATATTCACTTTTTAATGGGCCTCATAAATTAGTTTTTGATGTTCCACTTTTAGGCTTACATTTCTAGTTTTATTATCTGAAACAAATAAAGTGTGTTAGATGTGTTTCTTACTTGGTAAAATATATAAATTGAAGCTATAAAATTTTATTGCCAAATATTTCGCCTCTCTATGGAGCGGCGTCATCAGTGACAGTGACTGAAGGTCTTTGTCATAAATTTTGAAGAAGTAATTTTATGTCTTTTAGCAATGGTAAAGGTAATGCACTATACAGTTTTGTATTTATTTTTTAGAAAAATATCATCACCACCTAGCCCATTATGGAAAACATCATCAGCATGTTATGTCCATTGTTGGTTCGATATTAATAAATTTACAAAACAAGTTAGACAAAACCTAATGCATTACATTCAGACCAGGGCTATAGTATGCACCAAGCTGCCATATAAAAGAGCTTTCCCATGTTTTTAAATCAATAGACCGAATAGTTTTAGGAAAACTCTTTAATACTCTTACTGTGAAACAATTGTTAAAGGTAGTGTTATGTATACGCGCATGGGTGGGCACAGGTAAAATATTATTAATTTGAGAATCTATTTTCCATAATGGGCTAGGTGGTGATGATATTTTTCTAAAAAATAAATACAAAACTGTATAGTGCATTACCTTTACCATTGCTAAAAGACATAAAATTACTTCTTCAAAATTTATGACAAAGACCTTCAGTCACTGTCACTGATGACGCCGCTCCATAGAGAGGCGAAATATTTGGCAATAAAATTTTATAGCTTCAATTTATATATTTCTAGTTTTATAAAATTTATAACTTAATATATTTTTTAATTGATTTGCACTAGGATAGCCTGTATCGCGGGTACCCATAAAAAGGTTTTACATATAAATAGAATAGGTAACACGTGCAAGTATTATATGTACGAGTATATACTTGCACATGTTACCCATTCATTCAATTACAACGATACAACTGTGAATTTTTTTCTGTTTCCCTGTATGACCAGGAAAGGAGCAGTTTTTCAAATGCCTTATTATCTTTAAATAAGTCCCGTGTAGACTTATTTTATATATAGATAGGTTTTTTTTTTTTTTAGGAAGGGGTATTTTTCTCCGGAAATAATAATGCCGGCACACATACACTTAAAATGGATTTATTAAATTTTACACAAATAAAACGATTTGACTTCTACCAATTTTTACCTAGGACAAACAATAATAATTAAATGACAGAATGATATGAAACCAAAACGAACTTCTTGAAGATTACAGCATTTTACTATATCACCTTTAGTTGCTATAGGGGAGAGTCGGATAGCCCCAGCCGGCGGGTAGCCTCGGCCACTGTCGGTTCGGCAATCACGCACACATACACAAATAGTGCAGGCATTGAAATGATCGCAGTGCCGCAAGGGCGCTATCACTGAGCGGACAACAAGTGACAGTTAATTGTTTTCTAAGTCGATATTTTTTCGCGCGCCGTTTACATTTCAAATACAGTTTTGGGACATTGAATGTAAGTACTTCATCATCATTTATGAATTATTCTAAGCAATTATTATCATAGTTCAAAGTGTAGGTTATTTTATATATAGGATTGAAGGATTTTTTTAACATAAATAAAACTTTGGATCGAGCCGGTCGGGTATAACCGGACACCATTTTGTCGGGTACCCTCGGACACTTTTTGAGTGAAGAGGAAATGTTTATTTAAATGATTGTAATTACTACATAGGTTCTTTATGCGAATGAGAGTAATATATTATATTTATTTTTTTGCAGGTCATCTAAAAAATGACAAAATTTAAGGTAAGAGTGACTCAACGAAGGAATTGACAAAATAGAACATTCAAGATTTGTCAAGAGATCAGGAAATAGGGTGCATCATTTGTAGTGAAACTTTCGAAGAAGACAATTCCATAAATGAAGCGCAAGAAGCATGCGTAGATATTGATTATTCACATTTTTGCTATTATTGTGACATCTACAAAGCTAAAGAATGACTTGGCCATCGCTAATATATCCGGATCTACCCGCCAAAAAAAATATTGTCAAAAATTAAAGTCTAGACTTTGTTAGTGCTAAGATAACAAAATTATGTGACTGCCACTTATCCTAAAATACTTTATATATGTTTTATTTACCGTTTACATACTAAATAAAGATCCTGGTCCATCCATTTAATAAAAAAAAGAGTTTAATTATATGTCCGTGGCTACCCGACTCTCCTATCCCTATATTAAAAAAGTATTAAAGCAAACGAAGTTGTAATGCTATAAGGATTGTGCAGATGAAACACACGTTTTTTATTAGAATTTCATATTCCGGTGTCCTAAAAACCCAAAGAATTTTTATTTGACGAGAGCAGGACTAAAATCAGAAATAGTAGCTATGGCCGACTGTACCTACATTATACCAGATGTACATTGGTACCAAATATAGGTACATATTTTTTAATTATTTTATTAATTAATATTTGGCCTTTTCTTTTATAATGATCTTTTTTTGATTTGGGCATTTCGTTCTTGCACCCTATTATTATGTTTTAATACAATCAAACAACAAATTGAGTTCTCTGTCTTATGAATATTTATAAGTAGCACGACTTTCTCTAAATAAAACCTAAACTAACAATTATCATATTTAATTGAATTTTGAAGATCGCATCGAGAGTAATCCAGACACTACGCTGCGAAATGTGTCCACCCGTCTCGGAGCCTGCTGGCGGACTGAACTAATTCTCGTGGTGTGCGCGCGCGGTAAAGTCGAGAAATATATTCTTCATACTAAACTAACTCTAAAAGTCATTAAAAGATTATTAAAAAAAAACACAAGACCTTAATTTTTTATTGCGCATTTATGTAAGTTTTGTTCTGGTCGGTCAAGTAATAAAGAAGTAGTTGTACGATCTTTGTATTTTGATAACTTTAGGACCATTTTTATTTATTCATAGTCAGTTGCACATTGCAGTTATATACGTGGTGGCCTAGTTGGTTAGACCTTGGACTTAAAAACACTTAGGTCCCTGGTTCGAATCCCGGTGTGTACCAATGAGTTTTTAATATAAACATTTATGTACATTTGTTTGACAACACCACTATAGTGCCTCGGAGAGCACGTTAAGCTGTCGGTCCCGGTTTCACTATACCAACTTGTGAAACTGTTTATAGATGGGTTATTGAGTCTATTTAAAAACACCGCGACGAGCTAGCCACTTGTTCGGTGTAGACTCATACCATCGGCTATGACGAGGTGGGATTAAAACCCCTCCGCTGGGTACCCTGGGGCTGTCTAGGCGGTCTCGGGCGCCCTAAGGCACCCGTGATGATATGTATGTATGTATGTACAGTTGCACACTTTTTTTTAATGCAAATATAATTCTGCCAAAAGTAAATTATTAGATATATTTTTTCACTGCTATTTAATGTGCAGCAGATAGTTTTACTCAATAGATAACGTCGATAAAACGTAAACATGCTTGATGGAAGAATATATTTTCCAAAAGTAATTTTCATAAACGTATGTAAAGTCTTACCATATCCTGCGCATTCCATCTATGATTATAAATACATGTGGGTTTGAATGGAGCCATGCGCGTGCGACGAGCACAACCCGTGGCACGTTGCGTGCGCCAACAACAACTTGTTGTTAATCATTGGCTGTACGGACTCTGGTCACCTACCTAATGCCTACTAGACTTTGTTTATAATGTTATGTCGTACTTATCTGTATTCAGTATTGGCTTTATAATTAAAATAATTATTTACCGTGCGGTGATGGCCGCAGAAAAATACGAGTGTCACCACCCATAAGACTGCCTGTGGGTGTCGTAAGAGGCGACAGGAGATCAATGTGACAATCTTTCACATCAGTCTTATCCACTCCCGCGCCGCCCGCGCGCCCAACAACGCCCGTGAAAAGAAACTAAACACAATGTTTAACTTTTTTAAATCTATTAAAATTCTACAACTTGAAAATAAAGTGGCAATTACGGAAAAATAAGCATAATAATAAAGTGGGAATTTTGGGAACGTGGGAAGTGTAAAAAGTAGCCAGAAAGGTAGGAAAATGCTGATTAGAAGTGTTTATTTGCGATTATGGAAATGGGAATTTTTTGCGATTATCTTCAAATTTCAGGGGTTATATTATTTTTTCTATATTAAACTTAAAAAAAAGGAAAACGTCGAGCCTATTATAGGTCTTATTTATAACGCCTCCAAAACTCATAAAAATTTATGAATGTTTAGTGGGGGGTAACTCGTACAAGGTCGTTAATGTATGGGAAATGTTTGATCAGACTCCGCTCTTAAAAAGGTTCAGCGCAGATTCCTAAAGAGCCTAAATGTTCGTATCGATGGATGAGCATCATCATTCACCTAATCTTTCATATGGTTGCATCATTTTGACGTCACCTTTATATATAAAATTCTTAATGACCTAATTTAAAGCCTCTTCTCGTCGCCTTAGAAATTGTGATCTTTTCTCCTTTTCCCCTCGCACCACTAATTATGCGAAGAATTATTTTATTTGCCGCAGCATGATACTATATAACAAGCACTTCTAATCTTGTGACATGTTTTGTGAGGTTTAAAAATAAACTATAACAAATTTTAAACGGTGGTCCGCTGCGCTGACGTCCGCATCGCCGCCCCAGACGCGGCCGGGCAGCCGCGCTGACGTCCGCATCGCCGCCCCAGACGCGGCCGGGCAGCCGCGCTGACGTTCGCATCGCCGCCCCAGACGCGGCCGGGCAGCCGCGCTGACGTTCGCATCGCCGCCCCAGACGCGGCCGGGCAGCCGCGCTGACGTCCGCATCGCCGCCCCAGACGCGGCCGGGCAGCCGCGCTGACGTTCGCATCGCCGCGGCCGGGCCGCCGCCTAGCACCCGCAGCTGCTCCAAGAGCCTCCCCCGCTCGAGCCTCCGCAGGTGTCTCGTCCTCTTGCACTAACCGCACACGTATCTACTTGTAGTCGTGCCGTGATTCTGTCCACCGCACACGCCGCACGCTTCCATGCTGGGACCGCCAGCCCGGCCGAATCTGTCCACAGCAGCCGCGATCTTTTCGGCCGCCGGCTATATAGGCTTCGGCGGTGATGTGGACAATGCTCTAATTTTGAAGTTTACAAAAAAAAAGAAAAAACCGGCACCACTCGTAAATAAAATGTAACGTACAGGATATACTCGTACAAAAAATTATGTATGTCCAGAATTAGGATGAACCGTACACTCATTTGCGATTCTGTATATCTCATTTACGTAATGAATGCGAAACAAAAAAGATTTATCACTGGCGATGAAAAGTACTTAAGTAAAAGATCGGAGTCAAAAGACGGTCCGCAGACTGGACTCGGACTAAGACGAAGGTGATGCTGTGCATGGGTTTGCCGCCACCCGAGCCACCCTGTCGATTCGGATCTCTACTGTCGACAGCTGATGACACTCGAGCAACAAATTAAGAAAAAAACGTCCGAAAATAATCAACAGAAAGAGTGCGATCTTTCATTACGATAAAAAGGACTTTTGCCACTCAGCAAAAATTGAGAGAGATTGGGTGGGAAGTGTTAATGCATCCACCATCAGGGTGCAAGGTGAGACCCTCAACTTTTAAATTGTTTCGGCTTATTTATTTTTTTAGCTAAAGGTTACACAACCTTCATCTGTCATCAAGGGGGACCGAAACTACTTCCCATTATATAATAAAATCGCAAAAAATCTACAGCAGCGGGATCATACCAACACGTTAACGAACAAAGTGGCAAATAATTAAATGTAAGTAAACATTGAAAGAAAAAGTGTTCAATTAGCATATAAAATAGGAAGAAAGTAATGTATCTCGGCGCAGTATCGTTCGTTGGTCGATGTACAATTACTACAAGTGAAGTAGCGGTTCAATGTCTTGACTAGGAATTAAGTTAATACCAAACAAACCGAGCATTAGCTTCCACTTGCTCCCGATACCGTTATCGCGATAATCCGAGATAATGGGCGACTTAGCGACACACTTATCTCCGTTTGATTCATCTGCTCACAAACTATTTGAACAGCGTCATACACACTACTTTGTTCACACATGATGACTATAAGCACTTAGCGTAAAGCAATAGGCTATCAAATGTTTTGCTTTTAAATATTAGATATGTTACCTGCAATCTGTATCTTTTAGGTAAGTATCTAAATTGAGCCTATCACCCTATTAAATGCATTGCCGATGGTTCAATAGGCATTGTATACAATACCTAAGTAAAGTATGTAATAGATAAAGGTATTCATAATATCTGATACATTGCCTAAACAGCCCCGATATTGTATACATTGCTTAGGTATTGTATAGAATACCTGAATTATACACATTGCCGGTAGCACCATACCTAGGCCATGTATACAATACCGGGGTCAGGCAATATATAAAATGTTATGTTTTTTTTTTATTAGAGCACCTGGTGTATCTACCTGGTGGTGAGCAGACCTACAAAGTCCATGAATAATTGCTTTTTAACAACATCCCAATATGTCTGCTAAAATGATGCGATTAGATACGAAATGGGTGCCGACAAATTGCATTACGAGTGTATTTTAATATACACGCTGCCTAAACGGCAATTCGACCATCATTTCGTAACCGCACCCTGAAAGGAAACTACCACCTAGAGTAGACAATCAATGGGATCATCTCCTGAAAACCGGTGAGCCCATAGACTAAAACAGAAACATGACTAGGTCACTTGCCGGTTTTTGCTTTTTACGATTTATCGTCGTTATCTATTGCCTAAAGCTATGTGTTTAGCATGAAATAGTAGTGAAAAAAAAATACTGTCTAATATTTACTACTTTCCGCAGAATTATCTTTGCTTTTAAAAAAAATAATTATGCAACTAACCATATTCATACCACTTGGGCAGCATGATAGGTATCGTCCCAAGTATCACCAGAGAAAAGCAGAGCCGTATCATCGGCATAATATGTGATATTTTTTTCATTGGGCGGTACGGGTAGACAGAGATCATTAATATATATGAGAAATAACGTGGGAACCAAAATGCTACCCTGAGGGACGCCATAAGTGAACAGTGAACAGGGCGAACATAATCCCTGAACAAATCAAGCTGGGCGCTCCGAATACCTAATGTATGTATTTTTTTCATAAGGATGGGGACCGAGACAGTGTCAAAGGCCTTAGCTAGATCTAAAAAGTCATTGGATTTATTAGAACGGAAACCAAATTTAGTAGTACCCAAGAGTTATTGCTATTCCGGATAATCAATAAGCCTTCGATTGATCACTCGTTCAAGTATCTTAGAGAAAGCAGGCAAAATAGATATCGGCCTATGTGATTGACACAGTCTTTGTGTCAATAACTAGATAATTCATCCCATTTACCCTTGTAAAGCTTAGGAAACACTGCCTTATCAACACACAAGTTACACAGGTGTGTGAGCGGAGGGATATGTTTTGATTCTTTAATAATTTTATTAATATAGCCCATAGCACAATTATTCCGCAAACCCATTATTAATCTTTCAATTTCAGTTTCGTCAGTCTCAAGCATGAAGGTAAAAACTGTGCCCGTCCGCGCGCCGCTCGTTTTTTTAGCTTCATGGTCTCAAGTAAAACGAAAGAACCTGCACTTGCCGTACCGATTTAAAGATAAGGTTATCCGGATTTTAAATGATATGGTTACGAAATAGGCGCGGCGACAAAGACGTATTTCAAAAAGGTAGTCGTGTATCCTACCTATTCTTCTCTTTTTAATAAACTCGCTGTCGGATCCGCGGTTCTCAATTATTGTTTTATTTTAAAGAATGTATTATGATTTATATTAATTTATTTAACAATTGAAGAAAAACTGATAGCTTCAATTAAAAAAAACTGAATTTCAAAACGTAATGTGAAGTTTGTCACAATTATTAAAACTCTAACTTTATTATAAGGTTCAATGAAAACAATGTAATTTTATGTATAAAGTATTCGAATAACTCTTTGATGGCTAACAACATGGTGGCAAAAACTTAGGATTTACCATATTTTATTAAAATCACACTAAAAAATGTGAAATAAAAACTTTTTAACAAAAAAATAAACTTACTTCAAAAACACAAAAAAAAAAAAAAAATTATTTACAAGTGTTATTATAGTTCTATTGGATTCTTTTTAGTTGACACCGCTTAAATAATGGGACTTCGAGAAAAAATAACAAAGGAATTTTTATTTTTGATTTAAAAAATTTAGGCTAAAATAAGAAACTAATTTCTATTTTATCATTAAAAAAAACTGGTTTTAAAGATATTAATATTATTAATATTTGACAATTTTAATACATAATTTTTGTGATTCGTCATTATCACGATGGCATATAAAACAAGCTGCTTAAAAAAAAAACTTTGAAGTTGACATGTCAATATGACAAGCAATCGTTTCTATTGATTACCGCGAAGTGAAATTAAAATATGGGTCCGATAATACCCTACAGTTTATTAAGTATAAGTGTTTCCAGAAACTTATCTTCTATACAAGAAATCTTGCAAAGCTTTATTATTGTCATTACCTATAAGAGTAGCAATAACATTTAAAAAATAATACTTTTTTCTTATTAATCTATACTAATATAATAAAGAGGAAAGATTTGTATTTTTGTATTTTTGTATGTTTGTAATGAATAAACTCAAAAACTACTGGACCGATTGCAATAATTTTTTCACCATTAGAAAGCTGCATTATTCAGAAGTAACATAGGCTATATAATATCACGCTAGGTCCTATAGGTGTGGAGCAGTAACCAAAAATGTTTTAAAAACGGGGGAAAAGTATCGTTTCTGAGGCCTTCCGTGGCGTGCGCTGAGCATATAGTTAAAGTTATACAAACCTGTGCGAAGCCGGGACGGGCCGCTAGTATTATTATATAGGGCGTTTGATTGTATTAATCACCAACCTTGGTTGGATAAGCTACAATTTTATGGTATTCGCAATGTAGCTTTAAATCTAAATAATCCTACCTTTCGAATAGAACTTAACGTGCTAATATTAATGGCTGTGTATCTAAAGGAACCTCTATTAAAATCTTAGGTCAATCTTAGGACTGTTCCTCTTTCTGGTAATTTATTAATTACCTTCCACATATGGTTCTAGAGGTGGCGCAGATAGTCCCTAATGTTTAAAGTTAGTAAGAAAGATAATATATTATCAGCATGATGCTCTGGCTATGGTTTCAAAATGGTTCACGGCAAATAATTTATTTCTATATGCTAAGAAGACTAGCAGCCTTACTTATAAACGTTAATTAAAGTTAATTAGGTAATCAGACATTGATTAAAAAATGTTCTTATAAACGTTTCTTAACTTTAATGAGTCACTAATATGCCTATTTAAGTAGTTGTCAAATGATTGACCCAGTGAATGCCTTGCAGTGTTTCAACCTACCAGTCGATTCTTGGTCTTTTTTATTACTTAACATTGTGCTCGGGAAGTTGTCCCCTGCCACAATGCTTTGAACATAGTGGTCACAGCATTGATTACCTACCATTGTTCTCATATTTGTTGAACTTTTTGGAGGAAGAGTTCATGTTCGCAGTGCAGTGGCCGCCATCATCTTGTTTTGTGTGCCAACTTAAACATGGAAGGCCGCCAACCTGTTCACTATGAACCCCAGGGTGCTAGGGAAGTTCGATCGCCGAAGTTTTGTGATTCCTCACGTACTGAGGACCGGCGCCCCTCACCCCCCCATGTTCAAAGTTCAACCCCCCCCCCCCCCCCACATTCGGAGTTCACCGCCCCATGTTCGGAGTTCACCCCCCAGGAATGGTGGCCGCACCCCCCTCATGTTCGGGGGCAATACTTTGCCCCCTCGCTTTGCTCCCATGGATCGTAACCGGTGTGCAGCTACCTGCTGTAAGGTCTCGTTACCAAAGAAGACCTTCAGGACGACATCCTCATGTTGTCGAGCCAATGCCATGGGACCGATCACACGTGATCCACAATTACCAGTGGGTCCCGAACCCGAATGTTCCCGTACGTCCGGTTCATGAGGAATAGGTATTTGCTGCCCGCTCACCAGCCGCCACCCACCCAGAGACTATAATTTTACCTACAGCCTCTGTTTGTGTTTGGGGCCCGAAGGGCAACTATTTAGTTGTTCGTGCCCTTTTAGATTCGGGTACCCAGGGTGGCATTTATTCGGCTTGGTTAGCGAGTGGCCTATGCCTAGCTTTGAATCCTTACCGGGGATTCTGTTCGGGGAGTTGGTAATTTTTAAATTGAGAACTTTATTGGTAACATCACTTTTGCATTGTCCCCGTTCTCGGTTTCCTGTCCGAGCATCACTGCTTCGGCAATAGTTTTAGAAAATATATATGACACCCCCATGTCAACAAGCAAACAGCTGATGCAAAAAGACGCCATCTTTGCGCTTTGTAGGCCTTTAAACAAGGGTCCGATTATAATTAATTTGACAACTACTTAAATAGGCATATTAGTGACTCATTAAAGTTAAGAAACTTTTATAAGTAACAATATTTTTTAATCAATGTCTGATTAACTTTAATTAACGTTTATAAGGCTGAATATCTTCAACAGAATAATTTATTAAGCAAGACAAATATATATTGAAATTTGATTCTAATCAACTTTAATCTCGACTAAGTACCAAGTAAAGAATAAGAGTATACAGACTCTTATTCATTGTTCTTATAGGAAACTCTTACCTATAATGGCCATAAGTATTTGCCTTATAAGTTCTTACGAGTGTCATTAACCAAGGTAACTATTCCTTAGTACGTTTACACTTTTTCTTAGCTTATTTAGGACACTTGTGCTTATAGCAGATGGTAAAAACAGTTTTATAAGCACTTACAAGTATAAATAAAAGAGAAATAATACTGTAAACTGTACATTTTAATTTTATTATAAGTACAGTAGGCAATACCAGAGCTGTTATAAGAGTTTTATAAGTGCAATACTCCTATTAAATATGGTTTTTAGGTATATTTTGCTTGTTGTGAAGTTTATTCTAAACTACAGTGGGAAGCTCACATCAATACTTTATCGAATGGGTTGAGCTCTGCTGCATATGCAGTCAGACAGTTAGCTGATATTGCAACAGTATTATGTTTAGTAATAATGGCGATAGGCATCGTTTAAGTTTAAGAGATACAGATAAAATATATTCCAAAGTTTAAACTCTAAAAAACGAATAAAAAGCTTTGTTATTAATAGTATAAGGTTATTTAACAAATTGCCTAAAAGCGTTATAGATTTAAGTAAAGTTGTATCAATATTACTATACACTAACATCCTTAAAACCACCTTCACAATTAGCTGTTTAACAACGTATTAGCTAATTACTACTTAAACTCTTATCTGAAACAAATAAAGTGTGTTTCTTGGTAAAATATATAAATTGAAGCTATAAAATTTTATTGCCAAATTTTTAGCCTCTCTATGGAGCGGCGTCATCAGTGACAGTGACTAAAGGTCTTTGTCATAAATTTTGAAAAAGTAATTTTATGTCTTTTAGCAATGGTAAAGGCAATGCACTATACAGTTTTGTATTTATTTTTTAGAAAAATATCATCACCACCTAGCCCATCATGGAAAACATCATCAGCATGTTATGTCCATTGTTGGTTCGATATTAATAAATTTACAAAACAAAGACAAAACCTAATGCATTACATTGTGACCAGGGCTATAGTATGCACCAAGCTGCCATATAAAAGAGCTTTCCCATGTTTTTAAATCAATAGACCGAATAGTTTTAGGAAAACTCTTTAATACTCTTACTGTGAAACAATTGTTAAAGGTAGTGTTATGTATACGCGCATGGGTGGGCACAGGTAAAATATTATTAATTTGAGAATCTACCGAATGTCTGTGTCCATTCATGCGAGTACGAAGGGGTGTCGTAGTCTCTCCCACATAAAAACTGTTACAAAATCTGCACACTGTTGCATATTCTACATAAAAAAAACTACTTATTCACCTTTTAATTAAAAAACAACAAAACAAAAGTAAGAATAAGCCAAAAAATCATATATATATATATATATACGAGAATATATATATATATATAAACCAGCCATATTAGTACTTACTTGTATTTCTTCTGTGGCATGAGTAAATAAAAAACCTAAAAATTATTAACTTTTTAGGTCATTGACATTTTTTGACACACGTATGTGTATTGTGTGTACATAACATAAATAAGATTTTTTTTTTTTAAATCATTTTGTTGAGACAACTCACCTTGAGATAACATGTCCCCCTCAATAGTTTGCGGCATTTGCAAGAAATGAATTTTAAGAGGGCTTGGGGAGCTGAGTCTTTTGTAAAATTAAATGGTAGCAGATCCTACTAGATGCTGTTCCAACTCCAGTTGGTTCTTTGTTACTCTCAACCAGTGCCAAACCTGAGGCCCTAACGGGAATCCACTTGAAATACCGATCGACATGTCGATCGATCGAAAGCGAAAATAAAATGTATGTGATTTGACGTTCCTCGGCGATGGAGTTCTACCCATAGACAATATTTCCTATACATATTTATTCATCCACGCGTCGATCGGTTTGTCGATACGTATGTTGAGCTGCATCCTCTATATAATTGGGGGAAGACAAGTAAATTAACTTTAGCGTTGGCAGCTGATCGTACGAAGATTTCGTAAAGGCGACTGTAAAGAGTGCTAGTGAATCATCCTCCAAACAGAATTACAAGAAGATTATTTCCTGCTGTGGCTGTAAGAAAATACCACCTCAACCAGCCGTGTTTTTGGAGGACACGTCATATTTTCATCTTTTCGTGATCGAAAAGAGCAGCAAAATGTCACAACCACAGATGGCGTACACAAAAAAGACAAAGCTCTGTGTGATTGAAAAGGAAAACTGCAAAGAGCCAGATCCATCCCTGCCGCTTTTCTGGAAGATCACATTATCCACATTGGATCCCAATCCATTTAGCAGAATAGGTCAACATCTTCTACAGCCTATAACTATATTGCTTTTTCATAGTCATTGCTTTTGTCTAACACTGTTTACACTATAGTGCAGTCTATAGTTTGCTTTGTTTAGATCGCCTTGTTTTCTAATTCTTAGCGAATAATTCTACTTCGCTGAGGATTGAAAATGAGGGGATCCAAATAAAGCAAGGTAAGCATGTGTCGCTTATTGTCATCATTTGATAGCAGTTTTAACTACAAAACTTTCAATAAATGAATTAATTAACTCTATATTCTCACTATAAAAGTGAGCACAGCGTGCATCAATATGTTAACACTTTAGTACCTTGTCGCGTTTGTAAAAAACTTTTTTTTGTGACAAAAGCACTGAATTGAATATTATTGATAGGTTCTATAGTTCTTACATATTGGTGTATGCAACAGTAAATAATTAATAATATAATTTACTTAATGTTATATCTTCAAATATTATTTCGCTGCATGATTAAGTTGCCTACTTCTGTCCTTTTCGGGCATGGGAAGATGAAAAAGTTTTTTTTTTATTTTATTTTTTTATTGGAGCACGACATGTGACTTTGTATCTACCTGGTGGTGAGCAGACCTACAAAGTCCATGAATGGGGTCAATCAATAATTGTTCTTAAACAATATTGATCGCTCCCACTATGCCGGCTAAATGATGCGATTACGAAATGGGGGGCGACAATGACGAATTGCATTACGAGTATATACTCGCTGCCTTATCATCAATTCAACCACCCATTTAGTAACCGCACCCTGAAAGGAGACTACCACCTCGACAAGAAATCGATGCAGTAGTCTCCAGAAAACCGGTGAACCCACAGACTAAAACCGAAACATGACTAGGTCACTTGACGGTTTTTGCATCTGTATGGGTGGTGGTAACGAGACCGGTCGGTCGGCCTAACGAAGTTATAGAGACCTTCCTCCCACCTAAAAAAGTATAACCACCTAAGTTATGCGTCCTCCAAAAACATCTGCAATTGGTTGAGGTGGCCACCATTTTTCTATAGCCTGATTCACAAAGAAATAGTCGCCGCTGCTGGAAATAAACTTCTTGTGACTATGTATGCAGGGGGAGTCACCAGCACTTTTGTGACTCGCGGTTAAAAAACTCGCGATGTAAAGTTCATCTAGTCCCCAACTGAAGAGGCTGCAGCTTAATATGCATATCGAACATACCACCAGGCTCAGGACTGTTTGAGAGGAGACAAAGAACCAACCAACTGGGGCTGGAACAGTAACCAGCAGGGACTGCTACTCATTACTTCTTCAAAAGACCCAACTCCTCAAGCCATCTTAAAACTAATTTGTTACAAGTGCCGCGAAGAGTGCTCTGGACGAGGTGGCACGTCCCAGAAAACAGAGCAAAAGTGCTGGTTTTCTGTCATTTCTGTCAGGGCAAGTCATGCTAAAATGTCCCTACAATTATAATAAACGAATCTGACAACGAAGAACAATATATCGTACAACAACTACAACTTTTGAGGAGGATATGTTATCTAAAACTGCCTCATCAATTACCTCAAAAAAGTTAAATTCATATGTTTGTAACATTTTAATTATTTTGTGTATATGTGTGTCAGTAAATGTCAATGACTTAATAACTTTATCTTTTTTTCACCGAATGCCCACAATTGAAGTAGGCTCATAATTTAAAACTAGTATATTGCATTTTTTTTTACGATTACAAGAGAACTATAAGGTTTATAGACCCTGTTTCGCGCTTTTTTTTTTTTTTTTTAATTAATTTTTACATAGCATTGGATGCAAGTCCATCAGCCGAAATCTTAACATTTTTAATAAAATATATAATTAAATTGAAAATAAATTATAAACACCCTATTTTTGTATTACAAAGGTAATTATATAAATATTTAAAACAGTTAGCATCACTCAGTATATTTTTTATTGTAATGGGGCGGGAGAAATCTATTTTATCAGATATATCTGCTGCCATTGTTAGTCTTTCCAATTTGAAGTTTGAACATTTTAACAATAAATGTTCAATATCAGCATCAGCTTGATTACAATATTCGCATTTATTGCTATTTACTATATTAAATCTATTTAAATGTTTTGGGGTTTTAACATGACCTAATCTTAATCTAGATATTGCTGTAATAAACTCCCTATTACTATAATCAATTTTAGCAAACCACGGTTTTCTAGAAATATTACTCTGAATACTATAAAACCATTTTCCAATATTTTTAAATTTTACAAAATATTTCCAATATTCAAGCCACAGATCCATTTTAATTTCTACGATGTGCATAAAACTGTCTGTAAAGGGTATTACAAAATTATCAATTACAATTTCATTAATACCTAATACTGCTGCATTATCTGCAATTTCGTTTCCAGTAATACCTTTGTGAGCAGGAATCCACATTAATTCTACATTTTGCATACAATAATCATTAATTTCATTTTCATTCTCATGTGTTTTTAAATACATTTTATAAATTATTTCTTTAATTTCATAAATTAAATAATTTAATTTGTATTCTAATTTAGGCAATTGTAAACACTTAACAACACTAAGCGAATCAGATAGAATACGTATGTTATTAAAAATATTTATACTATATAAATATTGTAGTGCCTTTAGAACCGCTAAAGCCTCAGCTGTAAATATGCTTGCGAGTGGGTTAATTTTATAACTTTTTATAATTTTAGCTTGCGGGTCATAAAAAGCTGATCTTACTATGTTAGAAGATTTACTACCATCAGTGTATATATTATAACACTTATATTTATTTAATTCATATAATAGTTTAGAATTATTACAAATATTAGAAATATTTACATTTATATTTACAAGTTTACTATTATATGTCCCTGTAAAACAAGGCCAATACAAATGGGAATGCAAATCAGGAAATTTGTTATTTAAATTATTTATAATTGTGGCTAAAGATGGGAACTGGTTATATACAAGATCCATACCTGAAATTAAATGTTGGCTTTGTAAAAGTGGATAATTGGATACATTCATATTAAAAATTGTAGTTTTAAATGGACTTATGATACATTTAAGGCAATTTTTTTTTGCTAGATAAAGTCGTCTAACTATTAATGGTTCTATAACTGATTCAACTTCCATGGATCTAATTGGAGTTGAACACATAGCTCCTAAAATAATCCTGAGGCATTTGTTTTGAATTATATCAATTTTATGTAAAGTTTTAGGGTTTGCATTTTGATTATAGTTCTTTAGCTTATATGTATAAGCTAAAGAACTATAATCAAAATGACTACGAACGATGCTTTTATACAACATTATGAGTGTGTTAGGGTCAGCTCCCCAAGAGCACCCTGCTAGACATTTAATAATATTTACACTGGTTAAAGCCTTTTTGGATATATAATCTATATGTTTATTAAAATTTAACTTAGAATATAAAATATATTCTAAGTTAATAAGGTATATAAAATAATACCTAGAAACTTATGTTTATTGGTAAAAGGAATATCGCTATTATTATATTTTAATTTGGTAGGATAATTAATATCATACTTGTTAAAGATCATAACGGCACTTTTCAGTGGGTTAATATTCAACTGTAATTTGATATAGTAATAATTATTATTATTATTTTTTTTTTTTTTTATTTTACAAGGAAAACTTACGGCTATATATAAATTTACTTAAATTACTAGTGCTTATACAAGGAAACCATTAAGAAGTTTTCGCGTATAAATACAACAAAAAGAAACAAGCAAAGAAAAATTAAATAAAAAAATATTAAACATAAACAGCAGAATCAATAAACAAAAACCAAGTTACCAATATAAAAAAAATATAAAAAATGCATTAAAACAATGTGAGATGTACGGAGGAAATTATTA
The DNA here is from genome assembly GCA_947458855.1 of Monopis laevigella. Taxonomy (NCBI): domain Eukaryota; kingdom Metazoa; phylum Arthropoda; class Insecta; order Lepidoptera; family Tineidae; genus Monopis; species Monopis laevigella. The sequence continues at coordinate 37,216,194 of OX381576.1, read as the reverse complement.
ACACTTATAGTTATGAAAATGTTGCTCAGTCATCATGTAACTGATTTAAAGCTGTGTTAAGTAGATTAAAATTATTATCAATATTTTGACTAGTACTGTACAGAACTAGGTCATCTGCAAATTGAAGTATATTTACATGTGTAGTGTTTACATATTTTAAAACTTGTGATACATATACATATATAGAATTGGAGATAATACCGATCCTTGCATAACTCCTTTATGTACAGATACCGGATCATGTAAAATATTGTTAAATTTAATATGTACATCACGATCATTTAGGAGATTATAAATCCAAAGTATTAGTTTACCGGGAATTGATAGTTCATGTAATGTCTGTACTAGTATTGGCAAATCTAAAGAATCAAAGGCTTTTTGGACATCCAAAAACACACATACCGTGGAAGAATTATTTAAAAACCCGTTTCTTATATTTGAAATTAAATTCATAAAACTTTCTGAAGCACTTTTACCTTTTCTGAATGCGTATTGATTTTCAGGTATAATATTGTTGGTTTCTATAAACCATTCTAATCTGGTTTTTATAATAGTTTCAAACAATTTACAAATAGAAGAAGAAAGAGTTATTGGTCTGTATGAATTAGCATCCTTGGGACATTTATCAGGTTTGAGAATCGGAATTATACACTGTGTTTTCCAAGCTGGAGGAATTAGCAGTTTCTGCCAAAGTTTATTAAATATCTGAAATAATTTGTATTGAGCATTAAAATGTAAATTTTTGAGAAGTATGTATGGAAAATCGTCTAATCCTGGTTTGGTATTTTTACGAGTTTGTAATGCTGTAGAAAATTCAGACCACGTAAATGGAAATAGTAAGGAACTATTTTGATTATTAGATATAAAATAATTGGATAAATTAGGTGTAGTAGGATTATTATTTGTATTATTAACCAAGTTTAATTTGAAATTATTTATCCATTCATCATTTTTGTTGAGCTGAGTGTTTAATTTGGAATGTTTAAACTTTTTAATATAATTCCAAATTCTTGATACTGGAGTATTCCGATTAAACGATGTGCATAATTCTTTCCAACTATTAGTTTTTTGTTCACTTATAACTTTTTTTTTTAATGCGTCTATTCTTTTATATGATATAAAGTTTTCTATGGTAGGATTACACTTATAATATTTAAATGCTTTTTTAGAATTATTAACGGCTTCTAGACATACTTCATTCCACCATGGAACAGGTTTTTTAATTAACAAATTTATTTTAGGTTTACTTACAGGTACATACATTTTTTTGAGTTCATCGAGTTTACTACAAAACGCATTATATACAGATAGAGTATTTTTACTCTCAACATCCAAATCAACAAAATGATATTCTGAATTATTTTGAAAAGTACGCCAATTTGTTCTATTATAAATATATCGTTCAGTAGAATCACCGGTTTCGTACGTACTTGGGTTAATATTTATTGTCATTAATGTAGGAAAATGGTCACTACCCATAGGGTCATTAAAAACTGACCAGTCACAAAGAGGGGCTAATTCAGCACTTATACAAGAAATATCTATTGAAGAAGGTGACTTATTTGGAGAACCTACCGTTATAGGGTGTCCCGTATTTAATACACAAAAGTTATAATCATCTAACATATTATAAATATCATTGCCTCTTGAAGTTTCTACTTCAACAGACAACCAAAGGCTAAATGGTGTGCATTTAAATCTCCTGATATTAATGTAGGTCTAGGTAAGATTTTAACTATATTTTTTAATTTATTAATATTTAATCTATTTTTATTTCCAGGGGGACAATATAAACAAAGAATTGATAATGTACCAATAGATGTCAAAATGGAAATACTTATGTTTTGAATATTTTGATAAAAAGGAGTATCGATTATATTATATTTTATATGAGTTTTAATCAAAATAGCCACGCCACCGTGTTCATTATTAGCACTTTAAAAAATGAAATTATAGCCGGGTATTTTAAATGAACAAGAAGATTTTGTCCAAGTTTCGTTTAACAAGCAAATATCAACATCTTCATCTACTAAAAATTGTATTAATAATGGTTTTTTATTATGTAAGCTGCGAATGTTATATTGAACTATCTTTAAGAATGAATCGTTAGTAATCATTTTGAATAAATTGAAAAAAAAAAAAAAAACCTTGCGGTAAATTAGAGAGTAATATTTCTTTAATTTTATTGAGTGTCATTGGCCCCTTATCAGAGCTAGAATTACTTATTACTAAAAGTGATTTTACAATAGCATTAAGAACTACGTCATTATTTTCAATGTTTTTAGTATCTATTTTAATAAGATCGTCTTTTTGTCTTAACATAGGCTCATATTTTTTCTTTAACACTGGGAAATTGTCATTATTATTTACAATAACTTTATTTACAACACTGGCATACGACTTGTTTCTTTTTTCTTCTATTTTCTTACTCTTTATTGGGCATTCTCTCGATATGGCTAAATGGGGACCTTTGCAATTAGCACACTGTATAAAGTCATTAACACAGTCTTTATAGCAATGATCTCCAGAACAAGACGAACATATTTGATAATTTCTGCAAACTTTGGCAGAATGGTTGAACTTTAGGCATTTAAAGCATTGTAAAAGAGGTTGAAAGTATTCATGGATTTGATATCTCCATAGATTAATGTAAACATATTTGGGCAAAGTATTAGACATAAAAGTAATAGATATTGAACTCATGGGTTCTAAAATTCCTTCTTTGTTTTTTTTTTTGAAACCGTCTAATAAACACAATTTCAAGGTCACTAGTTAATTGTTTATATATATCTTCATTAGAGGAGTCCTTGGGAACATAACGTACAACACCAATCTTTTCTACAAAGTGAGCCGGAATGTAGGCTTTTAAATTATATTTGTTTAAAAAATTGTCCATTTTAATAAAATTATTAGCCAGATTAGGTCTTTGGAAAATAACGGCAATCTTTAATGCATTAACGCGTTGCATACGTATTATTCCCTTTACATTGTCAGTGAAAATATTTGTTAGAGAAATTGGGTTTCGATTTCCAATTTTTTCTTGGTCTTTCGACTCAATATAAACCGTGAACTCATCTTGTAACGAATTTTCTGGATAAAGACGTGTATAATTAGGTTTAATATAAGGTTTATATTTATCTTTTTCCTTAAGACTATTTTCCGCTTGAATTACTGCAGGATCGAGACGCCTCTTCTTGGGATCAACATTTTTACCACCACTATTAGCACTCATTTTACTAACTATGAAATATTAATAATATTTATTAATACATAAGTCACTATTATTACTAGATATTTACATAAATTAGCATGTAAATATTAATTAATCAATATTTTAATATTTTTTACATCCAGTTTGACTTCCCGCCAAAAAAGTCTTCACAATGTTTTTCTGTTTCGCGCTTAATGAAAGGTTTTTTTTTTATATGTAGGATAATTTAATAATCAAACGAACTTACCTGTAAGTGAAGTTCGATTGAAATTATACCTCGTAGTCTCTCCGAAGACGATGGAAGTTCACAATGTAGTATCGAATCGATGCTAGCGGCGTCACATAAGTTTTAAGTAAATTAAAAAGCAATAAAGGTTTTGGAACGCATCCTCCACTGTCGCTCTGCACTCCCGCGCATTGAAGTGTCATTCGTTTCGGATGCTGCTACAGATTCTACAACGCTTATGGGGTAAAGAAAATGATTAAGGAAGGGTGGGTTTCATCGTCTCCGGAGAGACTACGAGGTATAATTTCAATCGAACTTCACTTGCAGGTAAGTTCGTTTAATTATCAAATTATAACCTCATAGTCTCTCCTCGACGATGGAAGTTTACAGTGTAGATGTTCAAAGTAAAGTTGTAGAATTAGTCTTTGTTTTACTAATTAACAAGTATTATTATATATACTCGTACACTAGACTAAAGTTTTACAAAAATGTGAAGTCTTAAGAAAAAAACTATTTATGTATTATTAAAATTACTGCTTAAGACAAAAAAAAACTGATTCCACAAAGCTTAAAGAGTTATGACCAATGTAAGAACTGGGCAGTTACTAAACCACCAAAAACATGTTGAACTGGCCAGTCCAACCAGCCGTTCTTCTTATTTTATCATTAGTTAAATTGCTCAACTCATCAAAACTGCTGATGTGGCATCATGTCTGGTGCAATGGTCTGTAAATTTAGTAATGTTGATGCCATTATCGTCTACGATTTAATTTTTTTATTTTTTATTTTATTTATCCTTAGCCGATTGTACTGAGAACTTTACAACATGTGAGGTTGTTCAATTTAATTAGTTTGTCTTTCTTTCTTAAACTTTTTGCTAGATTTTTAATAATTGATTACACCTGAGCAGTACCTACATACATTAGGTCTAGAATTAAAGCAAGACAAAGTTATAAAAGGCAGACGCCTATTTAAGCCCAGATGAGTTTAGTAATTTGGTAATTTTTAAAATATCAATACTCCGATAGATTAATATTTATTAACACCACAATTAAGCTCTTTATCCGGTAATGCTAAAAAAAAATATAAAAAAGATATAAAAGTTTTCTTAGAACATTTTTTAAGATTATTCAGGTCTGTATAACATTTTTATTTTATTTTATAATCAACAACTATTGACAAATCCCACCCGAGTATATTCATATTTTAGCCCTAAATCATAGTTGGAAGAAACTCTTAATTATTTGATTTTATTGTAAACACCCACTTTGGGTCCTACATACAATGAAAAAAGCAGACCTGGTATTGATAAATCTAGAATAGAGATATACCTTGGTTGGTATTTTTCTGGTAAATAAGTAATTATATTAATTATATTCCTTATTTCAGCATTATATTTCTTATTTATATACACCGCAATATATGGAAAATATTACTTTAAAATATTATCTGACAAAGACCTTTACCTAATATTAACTGCCTTGGCATTCAAACCCCTATTTATGTTTATGTACTCCTGGCTACCAACCAAGCTGACTAACAGGGATAGGTGCGGTTATCTGGAAATGCACAAGGTAAGTAATTTTGTATCCGGGAGAATCATTGACGGTGATAAAAACTCTATCACCAGGTTTCGTAAATAATGGATCCCAAGGTTGAGTGTACCAATATAGTACAATAATTGCACTGTCTGTATCATTTCAAGGGTTAGGTAAAATCATATAGAGTGAGATTTCTTATTTTTTTACTATTGGTTGTAATTCTTGAATAAACAAACTTGAGCAAACAGGTGTATCTCTGATTGTCCAAAATTTGTAATAATTTCTTGATATTATTATTATTTTTTAGGTCATTAATAGGTAATGTTTTCTTTGGTATTTATGAATAATGCAAATAATGTAAATGTTATGGCTTTCACACCTTTGCCAAGTATCCTTTGCTATTCTGTGTAGGAGGGGATTGAACCCCCAATCAATTGTGAAATGGCTGATGTATTGTTAATATGTAAAAGTGTCTTACAGTTACACTTATTTTTAGCAAAGCAGTGCAAACCAAAACAGGTTGTCTTAATGTTCTAGTGTTTTTATAAGTAATCCGTGTTTATTGGTCCATGAGCCGGACGGCCCTATTTGTACCACAAGTTGCGCCCCAACCTAACCTTGAAGCACATGTATGTGTATCTCCATAAGGAATTAATTCTTCCTTTTTGGGCATTATATATAAACGAGTGTATGAGATATCTATTTAATAACAGGTATATCTATATATTTTATGCATTATATAGAGCCGTAATAAGAATCACTTATTTAAGGCAGTTATCTAGACATTGAACAGCATTGAAAACCTAGTCATTATTAGATTCAATAATTTAAAAAAAATATATGGTGTACACAAAGGAAAACTTTATAGTTTATAAGAATAAAACAGAAAAACTGTTAAAGTTTGTGAAATCTAAAAAGGATTCAAATTCCACCATGATATTTTTATCACATAAATTGGCATATTACGATTAGTAGCCAAAAACCCCATTACTATTTATTAACTTACATACAGTAAGGTATCATCTAATTTAAAATGACTAGTATTTATATTATTATTGAAATCGGGGAGCAACAATAATTTGAATTTATTGGACAGGTTTTATGGCTCCTACATTATATAATGTTTAAATATATTGCAGGTTTAAATTTTTTAAAGTTTTCTCGATTCTATCTACCCTATGCATTCCTGTTAAAGCAAGAAGGGGCCCACCAGTTTAAAGATGGATGATTGAGGGGTCTCAGGGAGATTTAGTTTGGTTATTTGTCCTTTTTTGGTTGGTAGTACACAGCTCCTGGCTGGAGTTCTAGCTGTTTTTATTATTTATAATAGGTCACTTCTAAACACAAGAGCATCTGGATTTCCGTGAAGACATTCAAGTTTTTATAGAGCAGATATAAAAAAAAACTCTGAGAAGGTATTGCACAACAGTTTGACTGCCCCATGAAGATATTTAATAAATAAATTGTAATTTATTTTGCAAGTGAAAATTTATGTTATTAGTGCCTTACTTAGTGCTACTTTGCTGGTCTTATATTACTACTTTGTACAGAGGAATGTACAAAGGATGTATCCTGGTCCGTTTTAGTACAGCAAATATTCTACATCTATTTTGGGTTAAAGTATGTGTATTCTCCTGTATATGAGTTTCTAGTAAAGACTGTTAAGTTTTCACAGAACCTGCTATATAAAATTCTGATTTTATTGTAAAATATTTTTGGTTCATTTAAAATTAAAAATGAATAAATGTTTAGTAGGTATTCTGAATTACACTACCAGGTTTATTATAAATCATTGTCATTCAATACTCTCAACAGTATTGCAATGTGATTGTATTTTTCACAAATTCTGCTATATAAAATTCTGTGTTGTAAAATATTCTTGGACTTAATTGATCCTAAAGATGCAGGTATAAATTGTTTTTATCAATTACATAAAATTATTTTTATGAGTTACTTACCTACATATATTTATTTTTATTTTTTATAATTTACAGCACCAGACTGATTATAAAAGTCATTCAATACTCTCAACAGTATTGCAATGAAATTGTTATTATTATTTTGAACATATTTAGCTATATAAAATTCTGACTGTGTTGTAAAATATTCTTGGCCTCATGAAGATACTTACACAGCATTACGGGTGCCTTACGGCGCCCGCGACCGCCTAGACGGCCCCAGGGTATCCAGCGGAGGGTTTTTTATTCCCACCTCGTCATAGCCGATGGTATGAGTCTTACAGTACTAGACTCGTTACAAAAGTCATTCAATACTCTGATTCAGTATCACAATGATATAAAAAAAATAACTTTTAATGTGAAAATTATTCTTACCTCTTAATAGTGAAGCAATGGCGATATATCTAACCATATACATTCCCAAAGAATGTCCCAGGTTACAGAAATCATTTAATACTCTGATTCAGTATCGCAATGAAATAAAGTTATTCTTTCTTTCTTTTCTTTCAATTATATATAACATTCTAAAGCAATGGCGAAATATCAAACCATATACATTCCCAAAAAGTGTACCAGGTGGCAATATGTATTTCTCAACAACACAAAGTTGATTACATTAATAGTTGAGCGTTATGTATTTTCGATAGGATTTTAATAAGACGAATAGAAATTCACCTTTGGTTTCATGATCGCTTTGAGCGAACCATTTCTTCACCTCTTTAAAGAGTTTCCTTAATTCTTTATTTTCTTGTATTTGAAACTATTCTCATATTTTCTTTTTCCCATTTTTAATGCTGAAACACAACTTAAAATAACTTAATCAACTAGAAAAAAATAAATTATTTTTAAGATGCGACGCCAACTTAACATAAGAAACGAATGACACTTCAATGCGCGGGAGTGCAGAGCGACAGTGGAGGATGCGTTCCAAAACCTTTATTGCTTTTTAATTTACTTAAAACTTATGTGACGCCGCTAACATCGATTCGATACTACATTGTGATCTTCCATCGTCGAGGAGAGACTATGAGGTTATAATTTACACATATTGCTATGTTCATAAACTAAGCTCTAGGCTTGTACTATGTGTACCAGAAACAATGATATAATACTTATTATTATATATTATGTTTATAATAGATATTAAGTTTTAGTACATTTAATTAGTACAGTTTGTCACGGTCTGGATGTTTATCCAGACCGTGACAAACTGTACTAATTAAATGTACTAAAACTTAATATCTCACATAGCATGATCGGTTGTTCCGAATCATGCTATGTTCAAATTTAATATACCTACTTTAAAACTGATAATAGAAACTAATAATGAAAAAAAAACCCGTAGCTTTTGAATTTAACTGCATATATCTGAAAAAAGTCCAAAATTTTGCAGTTTTTTACGTATTATGCAGGTAGATTTTTTTTTTGTTTGCTTGCAATACGTATTTTCACACTCCCCTTAGGTCCAAATAAGATACCAAAAATGCAGCTTTATATCACGTTTTTTTATGTTGAATATGACTGGTCTACAGCAGGGTAACCACCGACTCCGATACCGTGAGATCTCGTTCGAGTTGAGATCGAGAACGATGTTTTTGGTACTATGAAATGTGAAACACCGTTGTTTGAATTGACCACTGCATAACTAGTTCGAGTACCTAATTAATTACAAAAAAAAATTTTTGATCTTTGGAAATATCATTTGTATGAAATGACGTCATTTTTGATCTCAACTCGAACGAGAACTCACGGTATCGGAGTCGGTGGTTACCCCCCAGGCCAGCAGTTACATCAATTTGATATTACGCGTACCAGCACTCGGCTTACAAAAACGAGTGTAGCTTCGTTGTTTATTACTCGAATGTATTGATTTAACATTTATTATAAAGCTAATAAAAGTAGCAATACGTTTTATATAAAACTCATTTAACATATACCTAACGGTTACCGAGAAATTTTCATTAAAAAAATTGTTTTTTTTTTTTTCAAAAAGTTGATTTTTTATTATATTTCTATAGTTATAAGCTCTACATGAACGCATGTATAAAGTTAAATAAACTACATTTCATGATCTTTCATTAGACACCTTGTTTAGGTAAATCGGTTTAGTAGTTCTCTAGAAATAACGCTTAATAGAATGGCCGGGCCGCCATCTGCTACGTCACTGCTCCCTCCTCCATACCCCTAGGAAGTCACAACCACACTTTTTGTGTTCAGGAAAACATACCAAACAAGTACATACAAGTAGTCTGTATGGCGGAGAGGAAATTAATTTTATGTCTATTAGATATAATATAGAGCGGACTATAAGACAACTAGTTTAATTTTCACTTGAAACACAACAAACATAAAAATATAATATGTCAACAAGCAAACAGCTGATGCAAAAAGACGCCATCTTTTCGCTTCGTAAGCGTTTAAACAAGGGTCCGAGGGTAATTAATTTGACAACTACTTAAATAGGCATATTAGTGACTCGTTAAAGTTAAGAAACGTTTATAAATAAATTGTATTCAATGTCTGATTACCTATTTAACTTAAATTAACGTTTATAAGTAAGGTTGTAAATGACTATATCAATGATAAATGTCTGGAATCATTCTGATCTGGAATTGAGGTCTCCCAACTAACAAAGTAACACCTTGGTATGTTTGTAAAATATGATACGGTAATAATTCATTATTACTTTTTTTAATTACATTATGTAACTTTTTTCTTTGCATACGATAATCTTTGATTATTAATCATTTATACTTAAATTATACAGGTACTTTTCTTTTTAATATTTTTATGAATATTTCATAAAGTACCTTCTCTATTGTAGAGTAAGGCTACTACTGGCCATAAATATTGTTAGTTTTCTTATTTGAGTATTTATGACATTTGTGACGGGAATAGAACAAATCGAAGGAACAGAAGATTCGAAAGGGAGATCAATAGAGGGACACACGATGGAAGTGTAATTGATTAATTTAATAGAAAACGAATAGAAACCGCGATTAATCCTCACAGTTTAAGTTTATATAGGTTCGCAGGGATATTATATTCTATAGGAAATAAAGAGAATATAAAATAAACGTATAAAACGTATAAAGTTGTTTTTAAAGAAGGATCTGGAGGAGGTAACCCTGAGGAAATCGGGTACGGTGACCGAAAAGTGAAGCAAATCATATCTTCGGTCACAGTACCTACCTTTTTATGTAGTTCAGTACATTAGTACCTAACAACTTAACTTAATGTGAAGTAATCTGCCATAGGGTTGTTCTGCGAACGCTTTTCAGTAGGGTGAGAGCATTTTTATTATGCTACCAAGCACATGTAAGTCAATAGCCATACGCCTCTAATGGTATGTGTGGAATTTTTCACTTGCTGGTACAATTTTTCACCGACGTGTCTCGGAAGGATCGACTTTACAGTTCGTAAACAAACCCTTAAAGATAGAAAGATATCATCTTTATTTTTGCGATTGGTCACTTATTCTCGTGGGTGGTTGGACTCGTGGAGCCCTTGTATGGCAGATAACGATTGGAACGGACAATGGAATGAGCTAACCACCTAGTCTTACACTAGTTGGTTATGTAGCATGCCTTCGTTTGCTATTATTTTTATATCGGCGCATTTAGTTTCTATATAAGTTTTAATGAAAAATTTTCAATGGAACCTGTTGTACCTGTTTTACCTTGGTCACATTTTCATTCAACGATTTTTTGAAAAAAAAAGCGGTAATAACTATTGCGATTATTTTATTATTATTTAGACGATCTAATGTGGTTAAATTATACAAAAGCATAGATCATCCTTTTTACAGATTTTACATAAACTATAAAAAAAGTTTGGAATGTTGATCAAGGTACAATAGTGGTGATGTACCTAGATCCGCCTTTGTTGTACCTTGGTCATAGTTAGAACTTATCAAATAAAATCCATATTTCTCGACAAATAGCAAATGTTTTTATCATTTCCAGCTTCAACACGTCTATAAATATCTTTATAAACTTATCTAATATCTATGACATATCAATTAACAGAATTTATATGAATAAATTCATTATTTTTCGTAACACCTAACTTAAACATTTTAATCACATTAGCAACAAGTCTTTATTCTCATCGTACTGACTAATATCTGGACTGAGCGTTTCTTCGTACTGACTAATATCTGGACTGAGCGTTTCTTCGTACTGACTAATATTTGGACTGAGCGTTTCTTAATTAATCAATAAACTCCCGAGTATTTATTCATTTCAGGAACTGAGTAATATTCCCTCTTGGAATTAGTTTTTTTTGGACTTTTTATATTTTCCATAATATCTAACCATTGGTATAAGTTGAGATCTTCTTTTTATTTTTTCCATAATATCTAACCATTGGTATAAGTTGAGATCTTCTTTTTCTGGCCATTTCCAGTTTTTTAGCGACTTATTCATGGATTTATAAGATCAACCTTTCACTGACAGACATTATTTGGCCAACAAAGTATTCACCTTCGTATATAAAGATTTGCGTGTCTATTCTCTTTATTTCCCTCAAAATAATTGCTTAATGGTTCTTCCTTAGAAGATAAAAACCCTTCTGAAGCATCTGAATCTCGCACAGAAAAGCTTTCATTTTCATCTTCTGATGTTTCTGATTCTTCTTTTAAATTTTGTTCCTTAACTTCTTTTAGTTTCTGTACTTCTACCTTCTTAATCTATTTTAAGTTTTTATTTTGTCTTGCTGCCTTTATTCTTTCTATTTCATTTTTTTCCGGAGTGTCAGTTAGTATCCTTGACTTTCCTTTCTGTCTGCCTTTTCGAACTTCTTTTCTTGGTTCAGCTTTTGGGTGCGGTCTAATCATAGATGGCGTTACAACATTGGAACATCCTGGTGTGTTTTCTTGCAAAGGTATCAAGAACTTCTTTGCATTTTTGAGTGGATTCTCCAGGAAGATGCTGTTTGTTACAATCTGGCTGTTCAAGAATTTCATTTGTTTCTTCAGATGAGGTCCCAGCATGAGGTTCGTTTTCACATATAGGGAAGGGTCGGTCAGTTACGTTTGATGGCATAAACTCATGTTCTCCAAATATATTTTCATTTAGTGGGTGTAATCCTGTACTCTTAAAACCCTGAATAATATTTGAGGGAGTAAAAGATTGTGGAAAAGCTTTTCCAACAAGACCGGCAATATCATAAATTGTCAGTGGTTTACCCAGATGACAACGTGGTCAACATTAATCCATTTGCTGCACTATTATAGTATTTCTTAAAAGGACCGAATACAGTCTTATCCAAAGGTTGAAATTTATGACTCGTGTGTGTAAATAATAAGTTACAAGGTTGTTGCTATTTTTTCTGGCTCATTCTATAACTGGTATTTGAATGTGACTTTCATGATTGTCAAGTAGTAAAATGGTTGGATAATCCTTTGATGGTTTTACATATTGAATAAAGTGTTTACAAAATATGAGCATAGGAGGAATGAATCCACCTCCTGCATTTATTGCAGCTATCATTGTTACTGTATTTCCTTTTTTTCCGCTCGTCATTGCACCAACTGGTTTGACACCTTTGGGTGCTAATATTTTTGGTGGAACTTGGACTGTTGAAATGCCACTTTCAATTCCAAATATCATTCGCTCTTAATTGTGGGCAGTTGGACAAAGCTTTTTTGTAATTTTCAAAAGTCAATTGTACATTTTGTTTATTAAATGCTGTAGAAGGAGAAGGCTAGTGGCTTCAGGCTTGCGTAAAGCTAATTGCTTTTGATGTCGTTTACGGAAAAGACGTAACCAGTACTCCCCAGCCATTTGGTCATTGTCCCACTGAGCTGGATATTTTTTATTGTTTTTCGTCGCGAACTCATATGCCAACCTCTTAATGTACTTTAAAGTGAGTCCATACTGTAACTTTACTGCTTCTTGTATGTAATCGACAAGCAAGAGCTCTTCGTCACCTGTAAAAACATTTTTCACGGCTAAATTATCATGAATGTCGCTCGATTCTTTACCAGTCTTCACATAATGCCTCTTTAACAGCCTTCAAACACTGTTCATAATGCCTCTTTACCAGTCTTCAAACACTGTTCATAATGCCTCTTTACCAGTCTTCAAACACTGTTCATAATGCCTCTTTACCGGTCTTCAAACACTGTTCATAATGCCTCTTTACCAGTCTTCAAATACTGTTCATAATGCCTCTTTACCAGTCTTCAAACACTGTTCATAATGCCTCTTTAAAGTACATCTTGACAAGTTAAAATGTTTGGCAGTCCCACTTAATGAGATTTTTTTTTCTTTAACTAGTTTAATAGCACTAGAAAGTGCTGTTTTAGCAATAGGAGTCCGTTTCATGTTGTTTTCGTTACGAGGCATTTTACCTCTATAAAAAACAACAAAATAATAAGTATGTGCGTTCCTAAACAGAATTAACAAGAATACATTTGAATGGTTTACGACTATAGCCTTTACCTCAAATTTAAATACTTTAATATTAATACACATTTTAAATAAATAAAATAATTATGTAAATAACATAGGGAATTGTTTATCGAAGCTTCAAGTGACATTTGATGTTTTTTTCTTTTGTTTGGCTTTTGTATTATCTGTGGTAACCCTGATAACAAAAATTAATAAATAAATCAGGCATTTTACCTTATATATCCTTTTTAAAGACAGTTCCATACAATAAATTAATTTTGAAAAGCAATTTAATCGAGTTGATTGATTTTTTTAACTCGATTGGCTCGATAACCAATCGAGGCGTACTAAAACATCCCTCTCAGGATGACAGCTCGCCTCATTAAGAGTTTGATGAAGCTGATTTTTTTGTACCAAAGTCTTGCAGTATAGCATAAGAGAAAACAACACAGACAACATTAATGATCTGTGCTTTTGCTAGTATTCTGTTGAAACATTAAAAAAGATAACTACTTGAATCTACCGACTCGTTTATTTAAATTTGGGAGAGAACATTACTTTTAAATAGTAAAGTAAAGTAAAAGTAAAATATGTTTATTGTTTAAATAAAATACAGTTATTTCACGTGGCGACCCTAGTTCCCACACTAGGATTCCCTGTGTTGTGGGAGCTAGTTTCATTCGTCCTGTTGTTTCATACATTTTTAAGCTGGTAGCACATAATTAACATAAAATACAATTTAAGATAAAGACAAAATTAACAAAATAAAAAATTAGCAAAACAAATGAGAGTAAAAATAAATAAATATCTCATTTGTCATGTCATTTAGGTAGGTGTGTATGATTTTTCTTTTTTTTTCTTTTATTAATTGTGTGTGTGTTTTGTGTGAAGGGTTATAAGTTGGTGTATGTGCAGAAGTGATTATTGTTAAATTTATTGTATTATTTGCAAGAAATTTTCAGTATCTATATAATTTGCATTGTTAAACCATTCTCGAATTTTGGTTTTACATTTGTGTCGGGTCAGATATAGTATATTATTTGTGTAGTTAAATTTTGTATCTGTGGGCCGAAAAATTCGAAAGATTTTTGTCCAAAATTTGTACGGGTTTTGCAAGACTTCCAGTGGTAACGCATAAAATTAAAACAAAATTAAATCCAGTCGAATCCATTACTTATATTCAGTTTTCGCCCATTATTATCTGCCAGGAATATCAGGTATAGTTTTGTGGTCAAATTGTATTTAATATTATTAAATAGATTTCTATAAGTTTTGTTAATTTCCATCAGCAGCGTGGATGAATTTTGGCTGAGATAGCCGTTGAATCGTGCTACTAGCTCTCGTCGCTTTTTGTGCATCCGAGGACCTGATAGTTCTGCAAGGAGAGCAGGTTTTCTCGGTGAAAATTAAGGTATGACGCTTCAGATATTTATCACGATTTGATTCGACTTCTACATCATTGTTTTATTATTAACCTCAGAGTTTCGAATACTCTACGGGCTGCTAGTGCCGAGGACGTAGTCTGCGCGAGGATATTGTTCTGGGAGTGACCGCCTGATGGTAAATTACACGGTCACAATGCGTGATTCCGAACTGGAATCGGTGTCCCGTCTCCGCCGAGTCTGTTGAAGATAGTCTAGCCCTAGAGATTATTCTTTTAGGTCCCTCTGACCAATATTTCAATTTAATTTGTATGTTGATCTTCTTTTAATCTATTTGCTACACTATTCATATTTAGATTCAATAACTTGGTCGGTGATATAGTGTGCAATTATTTCATTTACACGTAGGTTTCTTAGTTTAAACCCTATCAAGAGGAGCATGTATGCCTCAGCATTTAATCTTTTGCATTGAATTACTTGGGAAGGATTTTTGGCCATGTGAGGGTGTTGCTGGTTAATAACTAGCCAACCTAACGCATTACAGTGTGTGGAGTTGGTGGAGGCTGTGGAGTTGGTGGAGGCCGTGGAGTTGGTGAGGGCTGTGTGTGGAGCCTCGGTTAGCGGCCGCCGCCCCAGTCGCCTGCTCAGCTCGGCGTTGTCCTGACCTGCCGAGACCCGACCTCCCTTTACTTCAGTCATACAAAGTAATATCTACACCTTTTAGTTCCTAGTATTTATGATGCGGACCTACGGTCTAGAAATATCATTTATTATTCAAGAAATTCGGAGTGAGTTAACTCAATTTAAATAATTATCTTTTTTTATGTAATACTAGTTGCCAACCAAGCCCATCCCAGGGACCTCAATTTAGAACTTAAATGTCAAGTTTAGGTATGGATTAATTGTATTCCAATACCTTGATGTTATAGTTAATACCAAATCAATTATATTAAACAATTTAAATAGCAACATTTGTTAAAACTGTTATTCTGATAACATCTTTCTGGGGTTTTGAATGTTGTGAAGGAGATTATTGTAATTTGTAAAACAAAATTATTGTTATTAATAAAACTTGTAAATAAAATTATAGTGTTGTTTCATTCCACCACACCCCCCAGAGTAGACGGTTACAATGGGTACCTTGACCATATGCCCAAGGTACAACTGTTTTACTATGGTCAAGGTACAGCACCCTTTTATGTTTATTCGCACATGTAAATATGGAGGTTATGATTAACTCAAAAAAGCATACTACATTTTAAACTTGGCTAAAGTACTCGTTTAAATCAAATGGTTTAAAAATGTATGTAGTAAATAACAGAAATAATGAAAGAAATGAAATTTATTAAATATCTTACTTTTTTTGTAACGAAAACGTTAAAGTGATCTCCCATGCAAACTCGATGCAATGGCCGCCTGCCTAACTTCATGCTGATTAGTCTTGTCAAAGTTCACTATACGATAGACAAAGAGACAGAAAGAAGGCGCGAACATTTAAAAAAAATAAGTGGCTCTAGATTAGTCAAGGAAGGTGCGCATATATTGAAGCTTTTAGTCTTCAGACAATGGCTCTACAATGTTTATAACAATTTATTTCTTTATAACTTATTTTATTATTTATTTTAGACTTGTAAATTAGTCTTCATTTTATTTTTCTAAAACGTGTTCCAGGCCAACGAGGGTAACACAGGTAGGCTATATAATTTTAAATTCTACCATATTTCTCTGTGTATTAAATTTCTGATTGAAGTAGGAATATTCGCATAGAATTTATTGAACACTTCCAACGTCGGTCGATGTATAGCATCGAGTTAGCATTATATATGATTCGGTGGAGAGGGTACTGAACACAGTGAGGGGCAGAGTTTACGATCCCTCAACTACTGCAGTACTTCGCGGTCTGTCGTAAGTCCGGGAATACTGTAGTTAGCTCCCTCCCCTGTATACTGCTAACCACGCGATGGACTCTGTACTTGCTCGGAGAATCATTTATTAAATATTTGTTATTATCATAAATTTACTTTATTGATTTTTGTTTTTTACATACATTATTGTTATATATAGTGGGTATGTCATCTAAACAAACTCTATAAAGTTTACCAATCGTAATATTAATTCTACCTCTAAAAGTAGTACGGGTTACGGAAATGGAATAAAATACACAACGTAAAAGGGCTAAACACGGCTGAAATTTTATTAGATAAGGTTCTATGATCCCATCCCATTACCCAACGGAACGGTACATACGTGCAACGGAGCCTTCAGGTGTAGTTACTTATTTTTGGTGTAAAATGTCTTTAAACGTTTGTTAATGAGCCATCAGATCCAAAAGCAACTCTGTTGTATAACCATTTGGCTGACTAGGGGATATCACATTGGCAAGGTCGGGTGTAGAAGACCAGGATACATTTGGCTGACTAGGGGATATCACATTGGCAAGGTCGGGTGTAGAAGACCAGGATACATTTGGCTGACTAGGGGATATCACATTGGCAAGGTCGGGTGTAGAAGACCAGGATACATTTGGCTGACTAGGGGATATCACATTGGCAAGGTCGGGTGTAGAAGACCAGGATACATTTGGCTGACTAGGGGATATCACATTGGCAAGGTCGGGTGTAGAAGACCAGGATACATTTGGCTGACTAGGGGATATCACATTGGCAAGGTCAGGTGTAGAAGACCAGGATATATTTGGCGTGTTACAATCACCTTTCAATATAAACAATTCACCATTTTCATGCGCTTAAATAAAGTTTTGTGTAGTTTGATGGAAATGTTCTAGAAGTGTTATGTTTATGTCCGCAGGTAGATGTCCACACGTTACGTCGACCACCGTAAATTGCTTTAACCCCTACCTATACTATTGTGAACGCCTGTGTAAGAATTCTGGCGTAATCATTACTTAATAAGTTTCCAATATAAATCTATGAATTGAATCCAATTTTATTTACACTAGCTGACACGTTCAACTTCCTCTGGGTAACCTTTTACGCAGTGCATACAACGGAATCTCTCAAAAGGAATAAATTTTCCCCGTCATTGATGCTCCGCTCCTATTGGTCGTAGCGTGATGTTATATCTCGATAAATGGGCTATTCAACACTAAAATAATCCCAAACCCCCACAGCCTCGCAAACTTTACCTCTTTATAATATTAGTATAGATTATGATGTTGAACCAAAAATTATCTTGTTTAAGTTTTATAAAGACCTACCCTATACCAAATGTTTTTACTTATTTATTTGATTTACTTATATAAGCGTTTTGTATATATATTTTAATATTTTTGAATAATACTTTTGAAATCAGTCAATATGCAAACATTCACTCTATCAACTGGACCTTTTGGAGTTGGCGATCTCCGACACCGACTCTGCATTTCGCATCCAATAATATTCAAGAAATATGATATGTTTTACTCCGGATGCGGTGATCGCGATCGATACGACACTTGGGACACGATTATCTGCAATAAACATGCGATTATGTTATCTACTACAGGTAACACGTACTCGTTCCACTTATCTTCTCCACTTCATTGTATAATTGTTGTCAAAATATTGATAAACACAAATAAAAGACAGGTAGTGCGGGGACCAATTGCAAAACATTTGTGTCGCGTTTTCTACGGAATTTTTATTTGCGTGTGAAACTGGATTTATTATTGCGTGCGAAGCAGGTTAAATTAAATAAAATTCTTTTTATTCACAAAAATGCAATGATTACATTATCTACTTATAATACCACTAAAACGGTGTCCTTCAAGTATTTATGCGTTCGGTAGATACAACCGCGCTGCCTCGGACTGTAGCTCTAAGCTATTTTATAAATAACATAAAATAGTCATAGGTATTATCTTTTTATCGAAATATTTTACTGAAAAAATAATTATTTCTACTTGGGTTTTGTTTATTTCAAAAGTAATAGTGAGTTTCCTTCAGGGAATGTTATTATAACATGTGATTATTTATATTCTTAGTAAACAACAATAAATTAACCTCAGGTGATGATCTCAATTAGTTTGTCTACCGTTGGCTTTGCGGCGGTTGTCAGTTGAGAAACCTTTTTAGGCTACCAACCCAGAGAAACCCAGGGTCGACTCACTCTAACACCTGAATATGAAGTCCTTACATTTTACGCCAATTCCCGATAACTGTAATTAGTTTTTAAATGGCATTTCCTTTTAGAGTCTAGCGGGTTTTAATAAATTTATACATTTGTATTTTCCTTTAATTTTTAATAAAGATTGTGCATTATATTTTGTATAATTTCAACACCCTTTTCATTTTAGACTTTTCATTTCCATAATAGACGGATACAATAATATGAACCTATAGGTGAAGCTGATGAACGAGATATTGAAACTTTGTTCCATAAATATTTTGGATTGAGTAACTAAATTACTCTCGGATTTAATATTAAATAATAATATTAAACTAAAAGTAGATAACAAGCAATGACAAAATTCGTGAACGGTGACTGGAACCCGGTTGGCTCATGACAGATGCCAGGGCCTTCTTAATGACATTATTTATGGCTCTATGTCTCGACCAGCGACCAGCACTGAAACGGCATGATACTCCATGGTGGCCATAAGGATCGATCTCCCGTCCGCACCTACAAACATGTCGTTGGCATACCTTTGCCCCGATGCAGAGTGCTATTGCGATTCTTAAAGATGCTGGATCTAATAGTGTGTTTAGGTGAGGTGATGGATAGGCATCAAGCCATGCTCCTGATTCTGGTTCCAATGCTGTTAAATTCTTGCATTATCTATTTGAGAACCGGAGTCACGGAGTGCTTGGACGTTTTTATTTATTAATGGGAGGTCCCATGAGCTTTGTGTAGGAAGTGATGTAAGTAGATCCATCTGATCAGACGTTGTCTTCCAGCATTCCACAGCATCTGACAGATGGCTGACCTCGAAGCCCCCAAGAGACGGTGTAAGGATTCTACCCACGAGGTCATAGCTAGCATAAACAGATGATAGTAATGCCGGAAGTGCAATGTCTGATGTGCGACGAATGCCGATACCTCCAGATGTTATAGGTAAAGGGGCCTGTTGCCAGGATGAAGGATTGAGCAATAATTCTGTGCTACTTTTTGTTGCATTATCCATATATTTAAGGATATGAAGCTAAAAAGAAATATTAATTATGTTCAGGTTATAATTAATATTTCATCGTCAGCATGTGCGCGCTATTTTCAGGGTTTAACTAAACATACTATTATCTAATTGCTATATCTCCTTATTTCTGTGCAATCATTAACATTTTCCTAATTTTATTTAAAAAGTAGTTTGATTTTCTATAGTTGTTAATTATTTGGGCAACGGATTCCATCGTCGCGAATCTGCAATATACTTGTTTAACAAGTAATGTTCATGATAAGCCGGGGAGATCTATTATAGGCATTTATATTGTTATTTTTTTTTATATACTGGATGTTTTTTGCCACGGTGGTAAATAACATTGTGTTCTATGACGAAAATAATGAAACACGTATTTTTTCCTTTTAGTTTCGCCTCTACAAAAACATAAAGATAAAGAACTTAAAGTACAAAAAAAGATCTACAAATCACGTTAACTTTTATACTAAACTCACGAATGAAAGCCTGTCACTTGTCTAATTGTGTTTTACTTGTTAGATACGAAGACTTATTATGTATTTGTAGAAGTAATTTTAAGCATATAGACGTTTGTTCATATATAATAAATTATTTTTCGAACTTTTTTTTGAAGAAAAAAATACTTACCTAGTTTCCTTATTTTAAAAATGGGTTCTAAAAGTAATACCGGAAGTACCAAGAAAATATTGAGTTAAAAAAACATCCATACAATTGTAAAGCTTCTCAATTGTTGACCTTCTCAGTAAACAATTAGAAACACCAATTAATAGGCATCTATGCATATTATTTAAAGAAGATTGTATAACTTTCTCAAAATATTACATACATATCATATCATCACGGGTGCCTTACGGCGCCCGAGACCGCCTAGACGGCCCCAGGGTACCCAGCGGAGGGTTTTTTTAATCCCACCTCGTCGTAGCCGATGATATGAGTCTACACCGAACATGTGGCTAGCTCGTCGCGATGTTTTGAATAGACTCAATAACCCATCTATAAACAGTTTTACAAGTTGTTATAGTGAAACCGGGACCGACAGCTTAATGTGCTCTCTGAGGCACTATAGTGGTATTGTCAAACAAATGTACATACATTTTTTAATTAAAAACTCTGTTCGATTTTGATAATACTCTATGGACGCTAATCTGTGGTCATAACCTATGTCAGTCAATTAAGAGAAAAGTTGAAAAATGGTATGATTATTTTGTTTCTAATATGATTTGTGAATAGAGTTTTCGTCCCGTAATGTGATTTGTTCGGCCTATTAGATATACCATTTATATATGTAGTGTTTTGTTCGCCATGTATTAGGCGTCTACAAATAGTGCCTTTTCAGATTTGTTGCGTGTGTTGAGCTTATTATTATAATGTTCCAACGTCGTATTTGAGTGACATTTGTAGTGGTTGAAGACATCGGAGTTATTGCATCCCTTGGGTACCCAGGGATCCCGTCCTCAAGCTAACCACAAGCCATTCGGTAAATTTAGTTTTTTAAGTTAATTGCGGTGCGAACCTGTGTGAGAAGCTTGGACTGAATAGATTTGTTTCCCGGCTTTTCGCACACTTCTGGTAGTAGAGCGTGGTTAGTACACATTCTAGCACATTTTGTTAGTGGGTTTTTTAATTTACCCATCTGTCCAAATTTTGATAGTGTGTATAACCTCAAAATATTTGTTCCTAGCTCAGTTTAGTAACTGGTTTGTTGGCTAGATTTAGTTTATTTTGTTAATTGTTGGTTTTGTTGTACCATTTGGTTTGGATAAATCATAAATTCTTCCAACGGTACACCTTTATTTATTATAATTTTGACCTTGTGTGACTTTCTTATGCTTTGCTATCTTTTTTAGGGTCAGGCAGGTTAGTTTGTATAATATTCCTAGTGCAGTTCCAACATAATAAAGTTTTTTTTTTCTTATTATTAGGGATAGGTAGCTAATGTTTTGTAAATTGTTTTATGTTTGTTTTCCCTTAGTAAGGGGACTTAAAACTTGTTTTAATAACAAAACTTGTAAATGTATTTTGATTTGTTGCAAACTTATACATTATTTTGTGTTTATTTGTAAGTTTGTTTTTTTATTTTCAATTAATATTGTGTTCACCTACTTATGTAATTATGTCTGTTAATAGGAACTCAAACAAGATTAAGGCTGTCTTAAGGTGGCTTACATCCGCTGTGGATTTGGTAGACAAAACCGGCCGCTCCGCTGCTCTTTTGGTGCCATTTGAAAAGATCCCAGAGTATGAGCAAGAATTAATTCCTTTGAGGACTTTTTAGTTTTGAACCCGTAGAGGATGAGTTCCATAAAGCTGTCACTTGTGTCTATGACCGTGCCTTGGTGCTCATAGATACCATTACCGAGAAGGTTCGCGGTAGTATTGATACATACATACATACATATCATCACGGGTGTCTTACGGCGCCCGACACAGCCTAGACGGCCCCAGGGTACCCAGCGGAGGGGTTTTAATCCCACCTCGTCATAGCCGATGGTATGAGTCTACACCGAACAAGTGGCTAGCTCGTCGCGATGTTTTGAATAGACTCAATAACCCATCTATAAACAGTTTCACAAGTTGGTATAGTGAAACCGGGACCGACAGCTTAACGTGCTCTCCGAGGCACTATAGTGGTGTTGTCAAATAAATGTACGTATTTTTTTAAATTAAAAACTCATTGGTACACACCGGGATTCGAACCAGGGACCTAAGTGTTTTTTTTTTAATTCCAAGGTCTAACCAACTCGGCCACCACGTATTTACCAGGTAGTATTGATAAGTCGCTTAAGATGGACCCCGAGCCTTTGCCAGTTGTTTCTTCTCCCGGGCTTTTTAGCAGGTTACCTACCCTTTGCCTCCCACCATCTGACTGACGACTAGATGCCTGAGTAGGCTTCCTGAACCTGTTTGATAGTCTTGTGCACGGGCGGGGGACCTCACTTCCAGCCAGAAGATGGCATGTTTGTTGTCGTCATTAAGAAGAGAGGCTCGTGGCATCGTCCAACACTTACCCGTGACTGACGAAAATTATAAGATTCTGACCAAGCGATATCAAAATATTAGGCGTTCGGCTGACACTCATGTCAACCAAATATTGGGGTTGCCTATAGTTGGTAAGACACATGATTTGCGCAGGGACCTCTTGAATCCATTGATGATTGCAGTAAATGCCCTGCAGTGTCTTAACTTACCAGTTGATTCTTGGTCTTTTACACTGCTTTACATTGTGCTCGGGAAGCTGTCCCCCGAAATTAAGCTGCGCTTTGAGCATAGGTATGGTGGTAACAGCATTGACTACCTACCATTGTTCTCGGATTTGTTGAACTTTTTGGAGGAAGAGTGCCAAATAGTAGATAACTCTGCCGGTGCAAAGCGGCCAAGATTTGTTGACCATCAGATGGTCCGGCCCCCTGTTCAACAACCTGGTCAAACTGGCCAGCGTCCCAGGAATCGGTTTGCTGTGGCTGCTGTCGAAGCACAAAATTGTTTGTATTGTAGGGACCCTGGACATTTGGTTCCGCATTGCCCACAATTTTGTAACTTGCGGGTCCAGGCCCGACTTGCATGGCTCGACAGAGGCAATAGTGTTATGTGTGCTTGGGCAAGCACCACCAAAAGGATTGCCGTGAATCGCGACCATGTTCGCAGTGCAGTGGCCGCCATCATCTAGTTTTGTGTGCCAATTTAAATATGGGAGGCCGCCAACCTATTTACTATGAACCCCAGGGTGCTAGCGAGGTACGATCGCCGAGGTTTTATGATTCCTCACGTACTGAGGACCGGCGCCCTTCACCCCTCCCTGTTCGGAGTTCACCCCCCCCCCATATTTGGAGTTCACCCCCCAGAGGTCACCCCCCAATATTCGGAGTTCAACCCCAATGTTCGGAGTTCACCCCCCAGGAATGGTGGCCGCACCCCCCTCATGGGTGGGGGCAATGCTTCGCCCCCGCGCTTTGCTCCCATGGGTCGTAACCGGTGTGCAGCGCAGCTACCTGCTGTAAGGTCTCGCTATCAGAGAAGACCTACAGGACGACATTCTCATGTTGTCGAGCCAATGCTATGGGACCGATCGCATGAATTCCACAATTACCAGTGGATCCCGAACCTGAATGTTCCCGTACGTCCGGTTTAAGAGGAATAGGTATTCGCTACCCGCTCACCAGCCGCCACCCACTCAGAGACCGTAATTTTACCTACAGCCTCTGTTTGTGTTTGGGGCCCGAAGGGCAACTATTTGGTTGTTCGTGCCCATTTAGATCCGGGTGCCCAGGGATGCATTGTTTCGTCAACGAGTGGCCTATGCCTAGCTTTGAATCCTCACCGGAATCGGGAGTTGGTAATGTCAAAGTTATGAACTTGATTGGTAACACCACTTTTACATTCTCCCCATTCTCGGTTTCATGTCCGAGCATCACTGCTTCGGCAATAGTTTTAGAAAATATATTGGGTCAACACCCCCAGATAAAGTTGTCCCCAGCTGTGGTGACCCTGACAAGGGGTTTGTGTTTGGCTGACCCCACCTTCGACATTCCGGGACCAATTGATTTGTTGCTTGGTGCCGATGTTGCTCCTAGGTAATGTGAAGGCCCTAGGTACAGGTGGCCTCGTAGCGATCCCAACAATCTTGGGATATGTTATGATTGGCTCAACCCATGTTTTTTCTTCTTCTCGTTACGAGGCGGTTCAGAGATTTTGGGAAGTGGAGGAGCCCCCGGCTGCTACGAAGGTCAATTCTGTTAAACATGAATGTGAATTGTTCTTCCAGAATAATACTAGTCGTTTAGCTTCTGGTCGTTTTTACACCAGACTTCCTTTTCTTTCCTCACGACCCTCATTGGGTGCATCAAGGAGTCTTGCTGAGAAAAGGTCCATGGAGAATCGCAAGGCGTGATCCTGTCTTCCCAAGTACATTGAGTTCATGCGGGAGTATGAGGATTTGGGACACATGACGGTCTCAAACTTGGACTGGCGTTCCGTAAAACATTATTTCATTCCCCATCACGCATCAAACCTAACGAACACATGTTAAAAGTAATTTTTATATTATATAAAGATTTGGATAAAATACTACCCACAAGTACTATCCACTAACAATTTACAAACTATTTATATTTATACAGGTAACAGGAAATTCTTATCATATACAATACCAGAACTCCTCAAAATCTATATGTGTCTATCAATGGAGGTCGTGGGTTCGATTCCCACCCATGGCAAAAAATATTAGTACGTTTTTTCTGTACAGTTTGCCATGGTCTGGGTGTTTATAAAATATAATATGTATTATATCGTTGCTGCTGGTACACATAGTACAAGCCTAGAGCTTAGTTTGTGATCAGAGCAATATGTGTAATTTGTTCTACATATTATTATTATTTCTATTATTATTATTTCTATTATTATTATTATTATTATTATGTGCAAGATCTATGTGTGCTTAATTTACAAATACTTTTTCATATTTTTATTATTATACATTATTTTTTTAATTAGTTACTAATTAATAAGTTAATTTTATTATTATATAAACTATATTTTTTTGTATATGTGTAATTTATAAAGATTTAATAATAACTTAAATCTATCGGCGAAACGGCGAAGGTAACGCCTCACATCATGCATGGCCCAGAGAGATGGGAAGAGGACAGACGAGTGCCGCATGAGCACTTGAAATTTGAGGGGACAAATAAACGATAAGAATTGCTGAAGGTGGTGGACAAAATGAGTTTGGATGTGATGTGTATTACTGAAACCAAGCGCAAGGGTAGCGAAATGGTTGACTTGGCCGCAGGCGGCGCAGTGCTCTGGTCGGGAGTGACTGACAACGACCATGGCTGTCGGGAGTCGGAATCTTGCTATCCGAGCGCTTGGTTTATTGTATGAAAGATTATAGCATAGTGAGTCCAAGATTGTTGTGGATCCGACTGAAACTGGGGTTGAGGAAAATACTCCCTGTGCTGGAATATGCTCCGGTGAGCTCCACACCCCAGCAAGATCTAGAGCAATTTTGGAATAAAAGTGAAAAATTGCGCGAAAAAAATGTAAAAGCAGAGTAAGAAAGTTGCATCAAAGATAAGCATGCAACCCCAGAAGATGTGAGTGGTGATATGGATAAATTTTGGAAACTTCTTAGAGACAGTATGGTAGAATCTGCAAAAAAGGTGTGTGGGGTTACTAAAAAGCGAGCTAAGAAAGGAGATAGATGGTGGGATACAGAATTTCAAATTTCTGTAGTGAAAAAGAAGAAAGCATGGCTAAGTTATGTAGCTTCGCTGAGTCTGACTGAAAGTATTAGAAGAGAGAAAAGAAAGACATACCTACGCTGTAAGAGTGACACGCTTACGACTATCAATTAAAAATCGATAGTTGTAAGCGTATACATCTTTATAGCGCGACATTTTGCCGACGATCAAAATAAAAATCGGTAGCCGTAAGCGTATACATCTATTTGGTGCGACATTTTGTTGAGCGATCTAATAAAAATCGATAGTCGCATGCACATACTTCTATATGGTATGTTAAACAATTTGTCATTGACCAATAAATTGTTCTTAAGGCTGCTGTAGGTCTTTATGGTTTGAAAACAATATCTCACTTTTAATCATACGTCAACAGCCATTTAAGTATTTTCTTAAAAAATAATTAACCTATTGTTATTTTAAGAGGTTATGTATTGATTTTATTGGAAGCGAATAACGTAATAATAATAAAACGCATTTTTTTGTATACGCCCCTATGGCTTGAAGCCCGCGATATATTTTCGACGTTTGCTGTGGAAACGATGAGTTCGCTAAAATAATATCTAATATCCCCAAAGCATCGACATCTCAGGAGACAATAGAGCTGTGACAGCTTTTACGCTCAAAAATTGACTTTGATGTTTGCATTCCAAGATCATAAAATTGTGGCATGTGTAACATACTACATTATTTATTACCAATTAATTTAAGTCTGTAGTATATAATAAGCCTTTATTTACCGATAAATATGTAACAAAAATTCAACATTGGCAATTATACAAACAACAAATTATCAGTACGTCCTTCGACGAAAGCTCCTCCAGCATTTTCCATTTCTTTTTTTCCGAAGCAAGTCTCATCCATTTCGGGCCAGTCTGTAGTATATGAGTTACCAATTAATTTAAGTCTGATATGCCACATCCGACTATGTTACATGGAATACAAAGTAAAACTACAAGCAGTTAGTAAATAAACCATTGTAACTACAAAATTTGTATTTATTGAATCAAAAAATATGTAACAAAAAGTAAATATATTATTATTAAGCGGTTATTTTAATAATTTAAGGAACATGACGTTCTCCTTTAAGTCGTCAATTATTTAAACAAATAACCCTTCCTAATAAAATTGTAGCATTTATATTACCTGTAGCTTAGCTAAATATTTAATGTAACTAGCTGTAATAATGTACATTCTTCATTAAAATATAAAATTTGAACATTTCAACATTTAACAGTCATTCTTAATAATAATAACAAATAACCTTACAATAGTGTAGTTGTACCTACTATAATATGAACACGCACCCATGAATGTACTAAATGTTTTTGTTTATAATAAGATAACATTTGAACTTGTCATAAGGAGTTCAAATAGGCTTTTCATGCAGAAACTGATTTAGCATCCCGTTTATTCTGTCTAGTGTTTGATTTAGAAATTAAAATAGTTTTTGGAGGTCTTCAAAATCATATTTATATTTTATCCTGTCCCATTGTTGCCCAATGACCATTACTTCCCTTATTTGAGTCCAAATTACCTTTTCATTATTAGGATTCTTATTCAATTTTTTATTTTTCAATAGAGTTTAAAAATCAAAATTCACCAGAAATATAGATTATATCCGGCGGGCTCTTAGTGTGGTGTGGCTCTACCAGCACAATTATCAGACCAAAACTACTACACATTTTTTTTTAGATATTAGTTTACCTCCTTCTCCAAATAACATCGAGAAATGAGGACGGGTTAATCTCTCGGTTGGATACCTTAAGGCCGTTTAAACGGTTCTTGGGAGACACAAAGGTATCCGTTATGGTATTTGTTTGTAGTTTACCTCTTTGTTTTGTAAAACTTTTACCGTAAGTACCTAGATTTATGTTTATTTTTCTATCCATTTCTCTTTATGTTAAAGTCTTTTTTATTCATTAAATCATATTTATATACCCTTTAACGTGAATGGTGTTACCGTAGTGATTGTCGATGCAATAGATTATGCAGCTTAGAATGGGACACGAACCTTGTGGGCATGATGGGCAGAAGTCACCGGAACATAATAAATCACTATGCGATGGTACTAGAGTTTTATTATTGAGTATTTTAATTTGATCTTGATAATATCCTAATATCTTTGGTTATTGTCAATAATGATGTTTGTGTATCGGATATTTTACCATTATCTTTATCTACAGTATCATCACCTTTTGCTGAAGGGAATTAGTAAGAGGAATTAACAGGCTGAACAACTGTGCTAGAAGAAGTTAAATTATAATTGCAATCATTATTAAATACGTCGCAAACACGATCTTGTAATTTATTTATCTCCTTTACGATTTAATCTGGAATTGTAAATTGGATTTTTTCTGTAAATCAATTAATTATTATTGATTTACAGAATAATTATAAAAAAAATATCATTGAATTAAATTAACCTAAATAACAATATAATAAATAATATACCAAATTAAAATACTTACCTAAAAAACCTATGTAAATGACCTATAAATTAAAAATATTATCTAGAATTGTGCCGTGCGGCATAGTGCCCGAAATGCTGGCGGCATTACCCCTTTGTATAATTAAGCTAATTCGCTGGTTAATTCATTGAATTATTATTTTTATAGAATAGAGAATTTCATGAATTAGTGTAGGTACTCCATTATAAAAATATGTTAGCGCAAAATTAACATATAATTTATTTCGTACAAATAGTAAGTGTTATCTTATAAAAAAAGTTGGATGTTTCACATACGACATTAGTTATTTTGGTATAGATAAATAACAACTTTGGATGTTTCACATACGACATTATTAAAATTAGTGTGGACAAAGAACAATGTTGGATGTTTCACATACGACATTAGTTATTTTGGTATAGATAAATAACAACTTTGGGTGTTTCACATACGACATTATTAAAATTTGTGTGGACAAATAACAATGTTGGATGTTTCACATACGACATTAGTTATTTTGGTATAGATAAATAACAACTTTGGATGTTTCACATACGACATTATTAAAATTTGTGTGGACAAATAACAATGTTGGATGTTTCACATACGACATTAGTTATTTTGGTATAGATAAATAACAACTTTGGATGTTTCACATACGACATTATTAAAATTTGTGTGGACAAAGAACAATGTTGGATGTTTCACATACGACATTAGTTATTTTGGTATAGATAAATAACAACTTTGGGTGTTTCACATACGACATTATTAAAATTTGTGTGGACAAATAACAATGTTGGATGTTTCACATACGACATTAGTTATTTTGGTATAGATAAATAACAACTTTGGATGTTTCACATACGACATTATTAAAATTTGTGTGGACAAATAACAATGTTGGATGTGACACATACGACAATTAGTATATTTTGTTATCGATTAAAATTGTAGGTTATGGTCATGAAGCTAAAAAAACAGCGGCGCGCGGACGGGCACGGTTTTTACCTTCATGGTTATGGTACTATCGACATTATTATTGGCAATTTTATAATAATACGATATAATTATAATAAAAAACATCAGGATATAGGATACATAAAAATATAATATTTATAAATACAATTTTATTTGAATTAACAATTTTAATATTTTATTGTGTGCATGCCTGTGTCGGGGTAAATTAATAATTGATCATAATTATATTCTAAATTTCGTGTTTTTTTTATTTGTGTAGTTTTAGTATTTCCCATAATACGCCTTTGCCCTGAACTATTTATATCTTGATATCCTTATAAATTAAAAAATGATATAATAACACATCCGACTTTATTAATTGCACTAGGCGATATATACACACACCGGCAGAATTAGCGGAACACAAAAAAAAGGGAGAATATAAAATGGTTAGCTTTATTTTTAAACAAATAATAATTAAACATGAAACAACAATTAAATTAATATGTTTTGATATTAATTTGGAACACCATACTTTAAGTTTAATGAAAAAAAAAACTTAACTAAACAAAATGCAATTTTCTTAGATTTCGTAGTGACAGAGAAATAGTTGTTAATTTTAGATATTATGACGGTTTAAAATTAATTAAATGAATGTTTAATAATGAGCGTTTCCACCCCGTGCCCTGATTAAGGTTTCCATCCGACTGGGCATGCTGCGAATGATGTTGCCAATGATTTCTTGGGGCAACCTCTGCCATTCTTCAACTAATGTGTTTTTCAGCTCGCCCAGATTGTTAGGAGGTGGCATTCTTGATTTGACACTCCTCTTTAGCAAGTCCTAAACGTGTTCAATCGGATTCATATCCGGGGACCGTGCTGGCCACTCCATCACCGTAACACCAACATGGTTTAGGTAAACCTGTACTGAGCGAGCACTGTGAGCACGAGCATTATCCTGCATTAAAATGAAGTCGTTACCAATAAATGGGGCAAATGGCACAACATGTTCCTCTAAAATCTCCCTGATATACCGATCAGCATTCAGACTACCGCCGTCGACTATCACTAACTCCGTGCGAGCTCCTAAACATATCCCTCCCCAGACCACAATTGAGCCGCCGCCACATGCCACTGTATTTTGCCACATACACAAAATTAGACTATAAATAACGCTCTCCATTGCGTCTCTATACTCGCTTCCTTCCATCAATCTGATATAACAGAATTCTACATTCATCAGTAAAGAGAACCTGTCCCCACTCGTCAAAGTCCCAATGATGATGTTCACGAGCAAAGTCTAGTCGGTTTGTACGGTGGTGTCTCTCAAGTGTTGGTGCTTTGGCGGGTATAAATGAGCCTATACCAACTTTCTCGAATCTTCTGCGAACTGTATGCTCACTCACTCTTACTCCTCGAACCTCCTCCAATGCATTTCGGGCCTGCACCGCCGTAAGTCTCGTGTTCCGTCGAACTTGAAGTTGTAGAAAACGGTCATCTCTCCTTGAAGTACACCTTTTCCTGCCTTGTCCTCTTCTCCTCACTAGAGAATTCGTCAATCTGTACCGTTTGATGCTACGATGAATTGTTGATAACGATCGACGAAGTCTTGTTTCAATCGATCTGTAGGATTGACCATTTCTTCTCATTTCGTCTGCCCTGATGATTTCTGATAGCGTTAAATCAGGCATACTTACATGTTCATAACTTATCAAAAAAGCAAGAAAACACAAAAGTCTCATAGAAATGCAATATAATGTTTTTCAAATGGAATTTATGAACTTTACGAAAACGGAAAATCTACTTCGAAGCAGTCGATAGATATGTGTGAATGAAAAATTAAAACAAACGAATGAAAAAAATTACTGTTGACATTTTCAAATTAGATGTTTTTAAAAAGTATATGTAAAAAAATATAAAAAAGTAATGTAACCGGCTAGTGCTACAAAAAAGATATATTAATTCTTCCTTTTTTTTGTGTTCTGCTAATTCTGCCGATGTGTGAATATATATATTATTACATAAAAATATAGGTTTCAAACAACATTTTAAATACTACTCCGATAGGTATATAGGATAAGGTTTACATACATCTTAATGTGGCTATTAAGAATGAACAAAACTATATATTTTTTTCACCTCAAACCATTATATTACATAAATGATATCTCACATACTTCGTTTACTCATCCGCAGGCAGCATTTACCACTATGCTATTACAAAAAAACACCACTCCACCCTATTGTAGATCTTGTTGAGCCAATCTAATAAGTTTCTTAGTTCTCAATAGATATTGAACTGATTTCATTAAAAAAAAAGGGTTTTATTTACTCAAACATTTTAAACTACCACATCAGTCACGAGATGGATCTTCTTTGCGAGAGAAAATTATGAACTACCCACACAATAAATTTATGTTCTTTTGAGAACATTTACGAATAACCGTCCTTTTCAGGACGTTCAATTGTTTATTTACTGTTGCGCAACTCGTTCACTTGTTTCTTTACTGTTGCGAAACTCGTCCTTTTCAGGACGTTCACTTGTTTCTTTCACTTTGTCAGTTGTGCTGCTACAGTGCTCCCCCTCAAGCGAAGCGTACCGGCAGTTTGCTTATGCGTCCAGATCTGGTAACCGTGGTACTTGATTTTAAGATAGATGCTGGTTCCGTTGGTCTGCTTGTTCTGTCTGTGTTGTTACTTGAAGAATGATTGATGTTGCTTGAAGAGTGAGTGCTGCTGCTGGATGCAGACTGGTAGTCGTTGACGATGTACGCAGGTTTGAGACGGTCGATAGAAATAGTCGCTTTGCGTGTGGGTAATTGCAGAATGAAAGTTTTGTCATTCCGTTTGATTACTGCGTACGGGCCTTCATAGGGTTGTTGCAATGGTTTTTTTACGGCATCGTCTCTTATAAATACTTGTTCACATGTATGTAAGGCTGGGTGCACAAATATTGGCAGATTATTCTCGTGTGATTGTGCTTGTGCCTGAGATGGTTTGAGTGCGTTTATGATGTTCCGTAATTGACTGACGTAATTGTGGTCCATATCTCGTTCAGGTTGTTGTATAGCGAAGAAATCACCAGGCAGCCGAAGGTTGTGGCCGTATGTTAGTTCTGCCGCACTGACGCCGGTATCGGATCGTACGGCAGCTCGTAGTCCGAATAAAACCGTGGGCAGTTGGGTCATCCATTCTGTTCTTTCCGATAGTTTGGTTTTCAATGCAGTCTTGAGCGTTCTGTGCCATCGCTCGACCATGCCGTTTGCTTGTGGATGATAAGGTGTCGTACGAGTCTTGTTGATCCCCATGGTGTTCATTAGTTTGGCAAATAGTTCACTTTCGAATTGACGACCTTGATCACTAGTCAGCGTTTCTGGGCAACCGAAACGAGTGATCCAATTTTCATATACAACTTTTGCGACGGTTTCGGCTGTGATATCTTCGGTAGGTATCGCTTCTGGCCACCTTGTTAGTCGATCGATGATTGTAATCAAGTAACGATGACCTTGAGATGATGTAGGAAGTGGCCCGACGATATCGATGTGAATGTGTTGAAATCGATCAGCAGGTGGGAATGACATTAGGGAGCTCCTCGTGTGACGCTGAATCCTCAACTTGGTGCACGGCGCTACCACATCAGTCACGAGATGGATCTTCTTTGCGAGAGAAAATTATGAACTACCCACACAATAATTTTATGTTCTTTTGAGAACATTTACGAATAACCGTCCTTTTCAGGACGTTCAATTGTTTCTTTACTGTTGCGCAACTCGTTCACTTGTTTCTTTACTGTTGCGAAACTCGTCCTTTTCAGGACGTTCACTTGTTTCTTTCACTTTGTCAGTTGTGCTGCTACAAAACAAAAAGTATAATCCTCAAATATAAATTATTTTGATGTCATTTTAATATGTGAACTTTACTTCACATCTCTAGGTACTACTTATATATTCATGAAGATAACGATTGTATGGTAGTGGCGCGATCTGTAGTACCATCCATAGGTACGTGATTGTTTGGGCCTACAATTTGCGGGCAGCGGCAGTCATCGCGGGCGAGTAAAGAAGTTTCATTCTTTAAACGGCGTATGAATAAACAACCAGAATTTCGGGATAAATATATTGATTTTATGCGTGAATACCAAAACCTCGCTCAGATGGCTATTTCGGATTTTAACACTAATTCGGGCAGAGAACACTATTTTCTTGCATATCACGGCGTTTTTAAGTCTTCTGGGGACACCAGTATGTTACGGGTCGTTTTTGACGGCAGTACACAGACGACTACGGGTATTTCTATAAATGATTGTTTACATTCGGGTGAGCGGTTACAAAACGACGTCACTACCATTATACTTAATTTTCGGGTTCCATTGATAGTTTTTACTACCGACGTAAGAATGATGTTTCGACAGACTCGGATACACAAGGATGGTCGAAAATACCAACTTATATTTTGGCGGGAGTCACCTTCGGGCCCACTACGGGTTTACGAGCTGACTACAAATATATATATATTAATATTCGGTGTTTATATAAGTTGGCGGATGACGAATCGGAACGGTTCCCTCGCGCGTCGAAAATACTTCGGCACTCAAGTTATGTACATGACTTGAGTGCCGAACTAACTAGGGACATTCGGGACGAGCTTGTAGCGCTCATGGACACGGCGGGTTACGAGCTTCGTAAATGGTCATCTAACGTCTCTAGCTCTTTGGATGGACTACCTAAGGAGCACTGCGAACAACCGAGACGTTTTGATGAAGCCGAAGTTTCAGGCTACCTAAAGGTTCTAGGGATTCAATGGGATCCGGTGTCCGACTGTTTTACATATCGGATTAATTTGCCATCTTTGGACGAAACGGTTACACGGCGTAACCTTCTGTCCACAGTGGCTCGACTATACGATCCACTCGGTTGGATTTGCGGCGTAGTCTTTCGAGCCAAACTTCTGCCGCAGTCGTTGCTTAGTGATACAAAAAGTAAGGTGGAATGGGATACTCCCGCTCCACCTGATATTATTCGGAGATGAAATGAAATGATATCGGATATACCTAATTTGAGTAAAATAAAAATACCCCGATGTTAATCGTCAGCTGGTAATGTTAGGAATTATTTACACGGTTTTAGCGACGGATCTTCACTAGATTACGCGGCGGCGGTTTATTTACGGTCGGTGGATATGGACGGTACGGTTTCGGTACGCTTACTCATGGGTAAGTCCAGGGTAGCACCGCAAAGCAGACCATTCCGAAGTTGGGATTAAATGGTGCTGCTCTCCTAGCAACCCTCATCAGTCATTTCTTCTGTGGAAGAAACCATTGTACTCGATGAGGTCGTGGGCTGGTGTGACAGCACAATCGTGCTCGCGTCCTGCTCATCAGTTGGAGGTCTTCCAGGGTAATCGGGTTTTCCAGATAAACGCCTCTTCAGTTAAAATCAATTGGAGATACGTACCTAGCGAACTAAACTGTGCGGATGTGGCTTCCCGTGGTACGTCGACGGCGGAACTACTTCCACACCAGCTTTGGTGGGGACCACGCTGGCTGCGTAAGCCAGAACATACTTGGCCACATGACGTCACGGTAGATACGGAGAACATAACGGGTCTTAGATGTAAGTATGTTGTAAACACCGTTACTACAGAATCTTTTATTTTTAATTTAATTTCTAGGTATAGTTCATATAATAAGTTAGTCAATGTAGTCGGTTTTATTTTTAGGTTTTATAATAATGTTAGGTCTAAGGTTAGGATTAAGAATGTTAACTTATCGGTTACAGAAGGCGAAAGGCTTTATTATGTTTGATTCGGTGTGTTCCTTTAGAACATTTTAGTGACGAGATTAATAATAATTGTTAATAAAAATCAACAAACAAATAAAAAATTGTTTGCGGAAACTTAACTTATTTATTGATAATGAAAACATCATTCGGGTCGGCGGACGAATTAAAAATTCGGAATTACCTTTCAATTTTATTTATTTATTTAAAATTCTTTATTGCACAAAATTGTACATAGGCGAGCTTAATGCCTTAGGTATTTTCTACCAGCTAATCTTTAAGAGAGTGAAATATGCTTAGGGTGCAGAACTTTCGATAGAAGGATATAGATATAATTTTAACAATGATGCATAACAATACTTAAACTACTTAAATACTGTATATAATATAATAAATGTAATACAAAAACATACATACCATACCAAACAAAAATTGCCACGAGGATCTGGTTTAAGCGTTTAGATAATGAGCAGTGAGCAAGCGTTTAAACACCCCGATGGACGGGGCTGCTTTTATAGTCAGAGGAAGCAAATTCCACTGACGAGCAGGTGACACCGTAAACTAATCTGAATATTTGGAAGAGACGTGTGACGGGATTTTTAGAAGGTTATTGACAGAGGAACGAAGGGGACAATCATGCGCATCACCAAGGAAAAGAAAACGAGTCTTAAGGTAAGAGGGAGTATTAGGGTTATATAGTATATTATATAAAAAGGATAGCAGATGTACTGATCTATGAGACCGGATATTAAGCCACCTTAACTGTTTGCGGTCTTCGGTAACATGATCAAATTTACGCAGGCCGAAGACAAAAAGTATTCACATATTAAGGAGGCGGTGCATTCAATGCTAGGCATCCAATTTTGCTGCCTAGTAAAAATATTTTTTCGGTGCTTTTAGTTACTCATTTTCATCAAGTTTATTGCCACATCGGTGCTAATTCATTTATGGCTATTTTATCCAGAAACTACTAGATTATTTCGGCTCGGCGGTTAGCTAGAAGCGTTACGTCCAAGTGCATGTCGTGTTTCAATGTCAGACCTCAGGCAGTCCAGCCTTACACGTCGGACTTGCCGGCGGACTGCGTCCGGTGCGCGCGTCCGTTTCTTGTCGTAAGTACGGATTTTGCAGAACCTTTTCAAATAAAGACATCTACATTGCGTAACGCTAAAATTTCAAAATGTTACTTATGCGTTTTTGTCTGTTTGGCGACAAAAGCTGTACATTTGGAGGTCGTCACGGAGCTTTCGGTCGAAGCATTCGTAGCCGCCTTCACACGGTTTGTCTCACGGCGTGGTTTGCCATCACTCGTTCGGTCAGATTGCGGCTCTAATTATACGGGGACGGATAAATAGGAAGTTTATATATATCTACGGAACCATCAGGCGGATCTTGAGCGACGCGACGGTTAGCTCGTGACAATATTACATGGTTATTAAACCCTCCGGCGGCCCCTAACATGGGTGGTTTACATGAAGCGGCGGTTAAATCGGTAAAGACACATATGCGGCGCGTTCTCGGTGAAACACGAGCCACGTACGAAGAACTCGGTACGTTCTTCGCTCGGGTGGAAGCGGTGATGACCTCGCGGCCATTGTGTCCTATCAGTTCGGATTCCAAAGACCTGGACGTTCTTACGCCAGGTCATTTTATTATATGTCAGCCTCTCGCAGCTCTCCCAGAGTTAAAATGAGGGTAGTTGTGCTTTATCTCATAGCTACAATGCGCGGGCAGCGGCAGTCACCACCGAACCGCGGGCGAGTAAAGAAGTCTTTATACCTAGCTGTAAAAATCGGTTCAACAGTTTCGGCGGCCATATAACTGCGGCTTTATTGTGAACCCTGAAAACGATTTATGTGTATCTTGTGAGCATTTTCAACAAAACTAAAATAACATCGCAAAAACTATCCTTGGTCTAAATCAAATCATTTATTTCATGTATATCTTTACAGATATTTATGAATAGTCAATAAAAAAAAAATGTCTAACAATGAGGCCTTAGAGTGCGTTTGGTTAGGCAGCTATTCATTAACAAAAGAACGACAAATATTTATTAAACCTCGATATCAGATTTAGAACTTAAACTTAAACTTTTATGGAATGGAAATCATAATATAAAAATACTACCAAACCGAACACGCACTACATAACCAACTAGTGTAAGACTAGGTGGTTAGCTGATTCCATTGACCCATCAATTATTATCTGCCATACAAGGAAGCCACCAAGGCGACCAACTCCACCGACGATATCCACGTCACATATATTCATTCTAAATAAAAGGTTAGTAACCAATCACATATAAGTAAAGGTATAAGGATCGGTATTTTTAAGGGCATAAACACTAACTGTAAAGTCGATCCCCTCAGAGACACCCCGGAGAAACAGAAACCAGCAAGTTAACAACTCTTTTGGTTGTATTTTATTACCTATTTACAGAAGAAACACTAGAGACATCTTTCTCGAACAAAATCGAGAATCTTATAGAAATCATCAAAAAATGTACAGAACTAGAACCACATATTGCTTTATTCCTTTGACGAAATTGTTTGACTTTTCCTAAATTAACATATTTATTAAGATGTACCTGGCATGTAACTCATTACTTAAAATTATTTGATACAAATTTACGAAATTTAATACAATCCATTTTAAATATCCATATTAATGATAATAGTTGGAATCAAATTTGCTTACCAGTCAAATTTTGAGGTCTTGGTCTCCGAAAACTTCAGGATCTATCTCTGCCGGCTTTTCTAGCATCATCTTTTAGTATTCAAAGTCTAGTTGATTCTATCCTTAATAATTCTATGGCTAACTTTGACCAGATACTAGTGGATGAGGCTAGAAAATTTTAGTCAAACCGTTTACCTGATAAGTCAGAGCCTGAGGCAAAACATATTCAATCAGCTTGGGATATTCCAATAATTGAAAATATTAAACAACAGCTAATAGACAATTCGTCCAATTTAAAAGATGAAGCACGGTTAATAGCAGTATGTACTTGTAAAGAGACTGTATCATGGTTACATGCAATTCCCTCCGCAGCACTTGGTACTATTCTCGACCGAGAAACTCTGCGTATTTCTGTGACACTTCGCACTGGTCACATATATTTTTTCCTCATAACTGTAGTCATTGTGGTTCCTCAGTTGATGAATTTGTCCGTCATGGTCTTAGCTGCCAAAAGAGCGCCGGTCGTATTACGCGTCATAGTGCATTGAATGACATTATTCGTAAAGCTCTTATGACAGCTAAATTCCCATGCATACAGGAGCCACCTGGAATCAGCAGAACCGATGGCCTCACCCTAGTCCCGTGGTACCAAGGCAATCTCTTGGGACGCCACTTGTGTGGATACCTACGCAACCTTACATCTTTCGGCCTGCTCACCAACTCCTGGTTCAGCCGCATGTACTGCAGAATCGCGGAAACGGGCTAAATATCAGGAGTTGATGCAAAATTATAAGTTTTGTGCCCTTGGTTTCTAAACTTCGAGAGTATTCGGTACCGAAACTCGGTAAACGAATACTCTCGGAATGCGGAGATTCGAGGTGCCAAAGCTATCTGTATCAAAAAATGAGTATTGCCATTCAACGCGGCAATGAAGTAAGTGTGTTAGGTGTGTTACCCTTCCAAGTGGCGCTCCTTATAAAGAGATTTTTTTATTTAGTTTAGTTTATTTTAATTTTTAGGTTTATACTAGATTGCTATTTCATTATTATTATTTAGGTTAATTTTATTTTATTATTGTTAAATTTACTATTATAAATTTACTAGTATATACGTGGTGGCCTAGTTGGTTAGACCTTGGACTTAAAAAACGCTTAGGTCCCTGGTTCGAATCCCGGTGTGTACCAATGAGTTTTTAATTTAAAAATTTATGTACATTTGTTTGACAACACCACTATAGTGCCTCGGAGAGCACGTTAAGCTGTCGGTCCCGGTTTCACTATACCAACTTGTGAAACTGTTTATAGATGGGTTATTGAGTCTATCCAAAACATCGCGACGAGCTAGCCACTTGTTCGGTGTAGACTCATACCATCGGCTACAACGAGGTGGGATTAAAACCCCTCCGCTGGGTACCCTGGGGCCGTCTAGGCGGTCTCGGGCGCCGTAAGGCACCCGTGATGATATATATATATATTGTTAAATTTAATTTATTTTTTCTTGAATAAGGTTATTTACCTTGGCTAAATTTATATTAATACCCTAAATTATTGGAAAGTTCCTGGGCCCCGATTCCGCTAATATTAAAACTTTGACTTACCGACACGATCCATTTACAAAGCAAAGGATATTTTACTAAATGAAAAAGGGCTTTGTGTATAGGCGTCGATTGCACGTCGCATGGACGTCGTATGCACGTCGCTGGTTCGGCTAATCTGTCATTTTAGTTTGTATATATTTTTTTATTTTGCTCTTTTTACATGGCATAGCTATTATAATTAAATTAAATATCATTTAAACGTGTATTCTTATTATTATACTCTTTATATTATTCTAAAAACTCTTTTATTATTATAAAATTCACCAACTCCATTTTGTCCTGCGCATACCATAGAGTATAAAATTATTAGATATGACAAAATATATCATAGAGTAATCATCATATTTAGAAAAATACAATATTTTATAATTTGCCCCAAATAAAAATGAGCCCCAGGTGCTTAATTCCGCTATATCAACGTTGTATGGATTGGATATCAACGGCTAAGCTTATACGTCATTTCACACTTTTGGTATTCTACTAACAAAATTAGCTGTCAATTGTACATCGATTGGATATCAACTGAACGTTGTATCGACTTTTGACAAATTAGGTATTCTACTATTCCAATCGTATATGGAAGGTTTTTTTAATGGTATTCTATTAATTTTTGACGTTTGGTTTAACTTGATATCAACGTTCTCTCAAAAGATTTACTTCAGTTCTAATGTCATTTTACAAAAGTTGCTTATTTGTGAATTGTGTAAAAATATTTTATAAAAATCGATGGAATTCCGTTAATTTCGAAGTGGCGCCAATGTTTGGAGACATTAGAAATGACCCAAAAATAGAACATCCGCGTTTCTGAGTTTGGCCGGGCTCAGAAACGTGGAAAATATATTTAAAGTTTGCACGTTTTTGGTTGCAAGTTTGTACGAATGCAGATATTTTTTAATTAAAAACTCATTTGGCACCGGTGTTTGAACCGTGGGCCTAAAAATCGTAGCCTACTACGGTTTTTAGGTCCACGGTTCAAACACCGGTGCCAAATGAGTTTTTAATTAAAAAATATCTGCATTCGTTTGACAACTCCATTATTATAGTGGTGGTTAGTAACCGGTGAGCACGTTAAGCTGTTCTGAGTTCATAATAATCATAATACAACTTGGGTAACTGTTTATAGATGGCTTCATGTGTATGGTTTCGGTTTTCAGGAGACTACTGCATCGAGGTCTTTCAGGGTGCGGTTCGATATGGGTAGTAACTAAACTATTGGCTGCTTATAGATTGGCCAAATAAAGCTATCACTACACCAACCCATCGCACGCACTACGAGTATGTCAGGACAACCGAGCTACCCACTACGGTAAACCTCTATCATACACAAATGGATAGTTGTAGGCCATATTTCATTCAACTTCAAACACTATCCCATCTCTTTACTTCACTTGCATTTTTTGTAAAAAATCATCTTCATTTATCTAGAAGATTTTTCCAGACGACCTCAAAACATATTGGCAACACCATTATCAAAAATACGTAAATTAATTTAGTCCATTCTGGGCCTTTTGCAATGTGTACAATGATATTCTTTTTTATATTATAATATTAATATAATATAATTTTAAATATATAATACAATTGTACCCAAAATAATATAACCCTATTCAAAACTAAAAAGAAAAATATATATAATTTCCAATGATTATAAAACCAAAAATATTTTTCTTATTTTCATTATTGTAGATATAAATAATTTTATTTTGGACTATTTAGGTACCGGGAATTGGTTATAATAGGTAAGACCATAACTATAACCATTTATTTTAAGCATTTATGGATTTAGAGTGACCTTATTAGTTGAATAACGCGTATTTCCAAGAAGTAATATGATTTGCTTCTAAAAGTTAATTTTAAAGATTTATTGTCCTAACTATTACGATTTAATATATTCAATTTAGTTATAAAATAAACAAAAACATAATAAAATATACCTACCTATAAAAATAATTAATTATTACCTATATTAAATTTATGATTTAATTTAAAATGAAAATGTCAGACAGCGCCGTCGTGAGCCTCAGCCGTTCCGTCCAAATCATCTGTATGCGACAAAATATTTGTTACGTAGCTAAGATGAATGACGGAGGTGATGCGGAAGAGCGTTATAGAGGAGCCATGGTCTTGGATATGGTGACGGTTCCGCTGGTCGACAGCGCAGGCGCGGAGCAACAGATGCGGCACTCGCAGTCCGCGCGTGGATCCGCTCGGTCCGCTCGGTCGCCGCGAACAGTTCCCTTTACTGCGATCTCCGCCGGTAAGTTACGAAACAGTTATCTTTGAATCAACAGATCTGGCCCAAGATTGGTGATACATATCACCAATTTATTCGTATTTTATAATAAATTAAATGATCCAACTTTAAAAAATCTAAACCGATATCTAATTTAACTATGAAATTATTCATAATTAATAATATAATTTAAACCCCTATCCTAACTTAAAATTCAAACTTAAACATTTCACCGCGACCGAGTATATGATTCGCCCCTATGAAGACGACAATAATTATAATATTCCATACAAATTAAATTATGAATTAGCCGGTATGCGTTTCTTATTTAAATACTTATATTCAATACGCGTAATGTACAATACCTTAAATGTTCAATACGCATTGGTATAACATATTATTGGTGGTTGGTATACCATTGCTAGGCCAACCGACTGTTAACATGACTAAGTCACTAGACGGATTTTGCATATATTATTATAGTAATATTTAGGTTTCAGTCCATGGGTCCAGTATTTCGGAGTCTAGTGTATCAATTTATATCGATGTGATAGTCTCCTTTCCGGATGCGGTAACGAAACAGGCAATTGATTTGACGATAAGGCAGCTAGGATACTCGTAAGCAAATGAAAATCCTAATAGTGGTATTATTCAAATTATGTTCCTGAGCCCCGCGGTTTCAGTCGCAGTCGTTAAAATTCAAACTTCCCGTCGCGCTTTTTTAAACGCTAGTAACCTTATTATCTGTGTTTTTTGTTATCTCTAAAGCATAACCGGCCTTAAGCTATAACTTTCTTAGAGAGTACTATGTTCCTTGGCTCATAGACATCTGCCCTTACTCTACAGTCTTCATGGTTAGCACACAGAACTCTGGTCAGATTATAGATAAGAATTTTAAAAACACAAGTCAATGATTATTACCTTTCGCAATTTGAACATCAGTTGTGGGTAGTTTATAATGTCAAACCAATTATTAAACAAAACCTAACGATTATTCTTAGGTTTAAACTTAAACAGTAATTACAGCAAATGTTGGCGAGAGTTTAATATTTAGACTTTAATAACCCAACCAAACACACGCCACATAATTCTCTAGTATACTAGACTAGGTGGTTAGCTCTTTTGACCTGTCAATCGTTAACTATCCTACACAACTCTTCATTCCTTGAGAGAGATACAATGCTTTTTTTTAGCTTTCCATGGCTTTTCCGTGCGGGCGCCGGGTCTGTCGCATGGTTGGAAGGCAGGGGAATGAAAAGTGGGTTTAAAGGCCTTTTGAACTCTCACCTGCACTGTGTGCACTACCCTCTCTACTCAACCAAATACTATATGATCCTGTTAGCGCCATCTAAAGTTCCGAGCCCGATCTCGGAATGCCGGAATCCCACTTGCACTGGCTTCCACTGCGTTAAGTCGAGTTTCTAATCCTCCTAAAAAGTATTTAAACATTTTCTTTGCTAATTTATTATAAGTGAATGATAAAATCATTCACTTATAATAAATTAATTTCGGTATCACAACTTTTTGTACTTGGGCACTTTTGTTTTTCTTTCAAAGTATTATATCGTATTTCTTTTCTAAATAAATCTGGACACACCACAGAGACAACCATTCACAATAGGCCCATTTCTTTTGCTGATTTTATTCCTTTTGAACATATGTTAGTACCTATTTTAAGTTTTATATACTTACATTTTATTTTTATTGGAACACGACATGTGTCCTTGTATCTACCTGACAGTAGGCAGACCTACAAAGTCCATGAATGTTGAATATCCGTAAAAATATATAATATTTTCGATAGCCCGCCGTAATGTTCGTTTGGTCACACTGTAGCCTTTGTTGATGCCAGTAACGCAGATAACAGATACGCGTTATGTTTTTTGCAGTAGTTTGAGGGTTTC
This sequence comes from Monopis laevigella, assembly GCA_947458855.1. NCBI lineage: Eukaryota > Metazoa > Arthropoda > Insecta > Lepidoptera > Tineidae > Monopis > Monopis laevigella. The sequence goes on along the minus strand of OX381576.1, from coordinate 37,172,517 downwards.
CGAGTGGCTACCGAAGATCGCGTCAACTCTAACGAGAGCAAATCGGTACGGATGGTTATCTCAATTTTGCTAATTTTGTAAATACGCGGACAAAACTGTTGATACGCGGGCTGGCACTATCACCTATCATTTGTATAATATTATAGTTTTTTTTTTAGAAGTTATTAAAACGATTTCATTGAAAAGTAAGGTTTGTGTAAAAGTAGTCAATAGGTACTAAAACAACCTCAAATACGAAGTGATTTATTTGGCTAAGGATCGATAATAGCAAGGTACTAATAATGTGATCTTGTGGCCTTTCCATCCACCTTACGTACATAAAGACGTTGTTATAGTGACATAACTATAATAGTTGTAAACTTTTTGTAGATATTCATGTGATCTCTAAATCTGTAGTATATTATTCTGTTCTGTCATCGGTGTTCATATCAACAGTGTTCGCAGGTTCGGGATGTAAAGAAATTTATAGTTAGTAGTTTTCGTACGGATTCCTAATATTTTTGAAAATTAAAACAGCCTAGTTAGGACAAAAAAAAATAAAAACTTTTTGGTAACAACTTTTTTAACTAATAAGACCCTACTAAATCTGAATAAGATTGTAACCAAGTTGTCAATATTTTTTAACTAATAAGACCCTACTAAATCTGAAAAAGATTGTAACCAAGTTGTCAATATTTCTTATATATTTTTTTAAAAGATAAAATGCAATGAAAAAAACCCTGGTGGGCGGGACTCGAACCAAATCCAATAAATTCAAATTATTTCCAACTTAAAATCTTAACTGGAAGTGATATTTCCAAGATGGCGAAGAGCTCTCGCCGCGCTTTAAACCAACAATTATAACTGATTTACTTTACCTACGAAGCATTATATTATTATTAAAACAACTTTTATTAATAATAAATAGTACAATATAATTATAATAGACATAATATTTTTTTTTAATTTCTACCAATTAAAATGTCTTATATAAATACCGAGAATACTTTTTGTTTTAAATAATTTTAGACCGGCTATTTCAAACTACCAATATTTTTCCTATTTTTTTAATGAAAAGTTTTTATTTTAAACACCCAAGACCTTATGTTTCGATTGCGAAAGTAAGGAATATATAAAGAACTGGAATATTTATTGTTTTTAATATTAATTGACAATAAATATTCTGGACTAAAACTTTAGAGCCAATATGTGTTGCAGCTAAAGTCGCAGACCAACAATGGTATGCCATTAGACTAGGACATTAACGATATACCATCCAGACGTTCTTAGTCACTCCTAATTAAATAGGATTGAGAGTGTTAGCAGTTGTTGGAGATCGTTTTGTTATGTCGTTGAGAAGAGAATTTCTCGCAATACGACCGTCTAAACACTACTGCCTAGACGAAGAGCAACTGATATTCCCAAAATGTGATATCCCAGAGAGGACCTAATTAAGGAGAAGGAAGCATATGCAGCTAGATTCAGGGATAGACGTGGCTCGTACAATATTAGATACATTTTGGAAACTATACTTGGGGGTATCCCATAACTTTTGGCATTCTCTTGAAAGTGGGAAATCAGAATGAGGGAATCAGAATGAGGGAATCGAGTTTTATAACAACATCTGATATAGCATGGGAAGAACATAAAAAATCACAAAATACGACGTTTGCTGTTTAACGTCTGCCCAATCCACCAAACATAATGGGAGGCTAGCTTGTGACCATTCGTTGAGTGGGAGTTTAACATTTAAAATAATTTCCAATGTGCATTTTATAACACTGTCTATTAACTGGTTTCGAGTAGATAGACGAAGCTGTATCGGTGAAGTTCTCATTAAAAATGATAGTTTGGAAGTACTCGTAGAGAAACAATATTACTTAAATGGCTAATATATAAATGACTCTCACGCGCACTGCTACGTGAGAAAACAGGCCATTTAAGCGGGAAAACGCAATTTTCATAACTTCTGCTTTGGTTAAAAAAATATTTTTTTATATTTACCGATGACATAGGAGCGCAAAGCAATGAAAGATTATTATATCAAAAAATAGCTTGGATTTATTGAAAGACAATGATTAAAATTTTAAATAAATCTCACATTTAGAAGGATTTGGCTTAGAAATAAATGGAGGATGAAGAATTTATTTTTAAAGTTATTGTAATGCTATTCAATACATACATATCATCACGGGTGCCTTAATGCTTAATGTACCAAATGTACCTACATATTTTTTTATATTAAAACCTCATTGGTGCACACCGGGATTCGAACCAGGGACCTAAGTGTTTTTAAGTCCAATGTCTAACCAACTCGGCCGCCACGTATATAAATGAAAATACTATTCAATCCTTTAGGATATGTAAAGAGATTAATAAAAAAAATGTAAATATGAAACAGTTTTTTTTTTCATATAGGCTTATATTTTTTACCCAAAATTATGTTATTAAAAATATATGTTACTAAAGTGCTACTATTATAGTTATATATAAGCATTTATATCAATAATAATAAAATATATACCCTAAACTAAAAGATATCAAATTTAAAATGGAGTGGGCGATGATGAAGTTTTTATCTAAAAGTAGACGCGAAATTACTCAAATATAGGACAAACATCTTATGATCATAAACTGAAGACAAATAGTTTTTTTTTACTGTTATTTGAAATAAAAAATAATAACATGTAAATATATCATTTAATAAGTTCCTAGCTTCGGACAATCTTTTGTTTTTACTAGGGATGTCCTTTATTAATAAGCATTAAGCTAATTCTCTAATAAAAATATAGTTAACTATATGTCATCGTAAACTGGATGACATATCATATTTAATTTTTAGGTGTATTATGTCGGGAATCGGGATGCCTATTTGCTGGTCTACTTTTAAACCGTCGCTTTACGCTACCTCCAACATTTTTTCATATATATATTCTATGACACGTTATATAAATGCTATATTTTTAAAAACTAGAGAAGTAGTGCTTTATAAAAAAAAAATGCATAAAAAGATGTCCGTCAGGATTGAGGGGCCACATTTTTATAATACGAATTTACTAATAGTTTTTATGCCAGCAGTTAGTAAAAGTCGATCTAAAGTTTGTAAAAAAGCGTGGAATAGGGTGACCACGCATTTTGATTTTTTTATTTATTTGAAGCAGTCTAATTTTTTACTCAACTGTTGTGTATTGATAGCAATCATTCTTTATATAAATAATATCTTTACTGCACTCTCTAAATAAATTAAAACACGTTTTGCCATTAAAAGCTAAAGTTTAGCTCGTTCAAGCTCTGCTGATTCCCTTACTGGATTGTGGTAACGTGTAACACATGTGTGGACCTTTCAGAAAATTAGCTTAATAAAATGGAACGTCTACTCAGTGCATGCATCAGGTCATTTTTTGTATTCGCAAATATGACCATATAATACGCCTTTTCGATACGATATACTTCAATGGTTAACTATCAGAAACCGGAGAGACCGCAGAATTCACTGCATTTTAAACTCTGTTTTAAATGAAGCTGCTATACCAAAATAACTTAAAAGAAAGTATCACTTTTCTTGACTCGCATCACGACAAAACTCTCCGATCAAGAGTTTGGAATGAATAGAGCCACATTTAAAAAAGTGTCTATGCGCTCATTATGTGAATGATATTGTAAAGAAATCCTATCATAGAAATCCAGTTAGTGCTATAGGCACATTTGATATGTGCTCCCTTTCGTTACCTCTTTAAAACTATTTTCAATTTTGGTAATCTACCCTGTAAAATATTAAATATTTATTATTCATATTAATGAGTAGAATACTATTAAAGGAGCTATTAATATAAAGAAAGATATTTTTAATAAAGATGGTAGACCTGTAAAATTAAATCTTCTAAATACGTAATTTGCTGTGACCATTTACAATTTATGTTCATTTCATGAAATAATTGTACTAGCTTAAGCAGCACATTAAATTAAATTTAGCAAATAAAACTTAAAGTAAACACTTTTTCATTATTAAATTTAATACCTATAAAATGAATCATTGACTCCTTGTATATCGTGTGGTCACCCTATTTCACGCTTGTATATGATTTTTATTTTTTCAAATATTTCCGCTAATATTAAACGGATTTAAAATGAGGTTTGCGTGGTTTGAAAGTATATATTTTTAAAAACTATAGACATGTTTTCTAAGTTTGCAACTAGTATAGATTTGGAGATATTGAAGTTTACTTTAATGACCACGTCCGCACGGAGGGGCTAATAAAAACCCCATATAACTTTTTTAAGTTTTACAAACTTGAGACTTTTTTTTTACAAACTTTAGATCCTTTTTTACTACCTGCTGGTATAAAAATTATTAACAAATTCGTATTTTAAAAATTTGGCCCCTCAATCCTGACGGACATATAAAAAGTTGGACTCGTTATAAGAAAAATTATTAAAAAAAATTTTTTTAGTAAAAAACTCGAAATTTTACTACAGATGAGTACAATAATATCTTTAAAAATAAATTCCTCGTTTTTTATACGAAAACGACACTAAAAACGTCTTCTAAACGTGATCAGTTATAATTTTTAACCTAAGGCGCGGGGGTTGCTGCCGCCATCTTGAATAACTCACATCCGGTTGACATTTCGAGTTGGTAACATTAGTAGGGTCTTATTGGTTAAAAAAGTCATGTTACCAAAAAGTAATATGATCTGCTTCTAGACTCAAAAAGACTACTGATAATGTAGCATTCTATTGGTGAAATATATTTTTTATCGATCCAGAAATTTATGAAGCTATTGGTTTCAAATCTTTTCTCTTTAGGATGTTGGTACTGCCTATCTCGGTGGAAGGACGAACCTTCTCAGGCACCGGATGTTGTCTCCGCTGAAGCCAGAGGACGCTTTTTATATTTCATAGAAAATAAACGCAATCAATTATCCTTCATTTTAAAAGTGATGGCTTCTTTTCAAAATGACTATTTAGTGAATTTGAGAAGAACAAGAATTTGCTCAGCATTAATATTAAATTATTGTTTAAATAATTTGTATTTTTTTTCAAATATGAGTTTCTAATGTAATAAGTGAATTTCGGAATAAATATGCAAACCCAAATAAAATGATTTAAAATTTCAAGTTTATTAAAATTATCCATAAACAAGTTTTGTTTATGGATAATTAGCAATGTGTGAGCGCTCCTACTTATGTTTGTGTAAAAGTGATTATTTCTAGATTTCTTAGACCTTATTTTGTTCCATATATTGGTGATGCAGGATATGCACGCCCGATCACCGCACGATTGGAATATCTGAGGAAGGTTGTTATGGTTTGGCGGCTCGCTCTGCTCTGCTTATCCAATCGAACATGTCTGGGGTACACTGGGGAGAGCTCTCCACAATCAGGAAAATGGAATCAGATTTCACAAAGCTTCGTCTTTATGATTTTCTAGGTAAACATAACAAGCCTTAAACATATTGATTTCCGGTTATTTCTTCTTTATGCCGTATGTTATCGTTCCTCTAAATGTATTTGGTCATTGCAGTTTATTGCCGTAACTGAATGCGGACCGGCGCCGGCTTAGCCTCGAGGCCAAAAACTTTAAAACAATAGGATCTAGTTACGGTTGCATATAAACAATAACAGCTTTCCAGAGATTAATTCTCAATCACGTTTTGTGTACAATCACTTTCATACTTCTTTATAAAATATCGAATGCAATTATTATGGAATTGGTTCGTCCATTGTTTACACAACTATAGAGAAAATAATTGTTTTCCTCTGCATGGGTTTACCATTCAATTGATAATCTCGACTGGAATGAAAGCCCCTGTGTGTTGCTGTGCCAATACCATAATCTACTAAATAATAATACTTATCAAAGATTCCAAAGTTACTCATATTTAATGTTTTTATACCTGCCTGAGTTATTATTATGATATACGTGGTGGCCTAGTTGGTTAGACCTTGGACTTAAAAACACTTAGGTCCCTGGTTCGAATCCCGGTGTGTACCAATGAGTTTTTAATTTAAAAAAATATGTACATTTGTTTGACAACACCACTATAGTGCCTCGGAGAGCACGTTAAGCTGTCGGTCCCGGTTTTCACTATACCAACTTGTGAAACTGTTTATATATGGGTTATTTGAGTCTATTCAAAACATCGCGACTAGCCACTTGTTCGGTGTAGACTCATACCATCGGCTACGACGAGGTGGGATAAAACCCCTCCGCTGGGTACCCTGGGGCCGTCTGGGCGGTTTCGGGCGCCGTAAGGCACCCGTGATGATGTGTATGTAAGTATGTGAGTTATTAATATTCTTCCAAGCCTATTTCGGCCACGGCGACTGCATTCAACTCGGAGTCTGTCGTAGCTGGTGAGCCCTCCAGTGGCTTATGTAACCAATTTTAGCTGTGAAGGTTCTAGAACAGAATTGACGTGTCAATTGTTCATTGTTATAATGGCCATATTAAAATGACACTAAAAGGAAAAATACGTGTTTCATTATTTTCAACATAAAAAACAATATAACAAAAAGGCCAGTGAGTATCCTGCTACTGGACATAACATTGTGCTACTACTTTATTGGAACTGCAAAGGCCATCGGGGTGTACTTTGTCATTAGCAGTTCCAATAATAATAATAATAATAATAATGTTTATTCATTTACCAAATTTACTCAATTTTACTGTACAGCTGGGCGGCTCCTTGTAAGTTATAATAACCTGTATTAGGAGCAGCCCGTCTCCCCAGTAGTAATACTTATAATTAGTTACAATTAATTTAATCTTAATCTATACAGTTTCTTTGTTTTTTTTGTAATACAAGTATTTTACATTTCATTAACTAAGCAAGTATTATAAGAATGCTATGTTTTCTAACTTTGGAATGTAACAGTAATAAACACAAAACAAAAACTAATACAATATAAGTAGGTATTAGTTTTAGGAATTCAGTATTAAGCTATATAAATAGACAAGTGGGTAATCGGAGGAATTAAAATATAATGTAGGTACTTATAACTTATAATTATTACTAAGTACAGAATTGTATGCATTTTGGTGATTATGTAAGCATTAGGTAAATTTAGGTGTTTTGTATGTGTAGGTCCTCGTGTGAGTGTGTGTGAGAGAGTGTGAGTGAGTATATTGTCATACAACATGACAATATAAGTTCCGGTATAATTTGTATATGTACATATTTTAGTTTTGTTTAATATTTTTTTCTATTTCATTGTAATTTTGCGTTTTTAGCCATGTAGTTAAGGTTTTTTTACATTCAAAATAGGTCATTGGATAAATATTTAATATTTTATTTAATTTATTATATAAATCAGCAGATTTATTTGAAAACTGATTTTTCGCCATTTGTGTTCGAACACTTTTCATACTAAATATTACCCTATTGCGTTTTCTGAGCTTGTTAGGATCTATTGTTTCTCTTTTATGTATCCTTAGGATACATTGAAGGATATATAGTTTTCGCACAGATAACACCTCTGCCTCGTTGTACAGTGTGGTAGTACAATATCGTTTCCTCCTCCATAACATTATTTTTAGGATCCGTCTTTGTGAGCGTTCTATGCCTATGAATTTGGATTTGTATGTACCTCCCCATACAACGATGCAATAGAGTAAGATCGATTGAAAGAGTGTTTTATATATGAAAATCAATAATTTTTGATCTGTTACACTACGTAGTTTTTTAAAGATGCAAATCAGTTTTCTAGCTCTAGATGCAACTGATTCCAATTGTGGATACCAGGACAGATTTTTATCAATTTTTATACCTAAATAATTTATCGAGTCAACTTTAATGATTGGGGTGCATGAGCAAGGGTCTGTTAATTTATTATTACATATATGTGCAGTCAGATATAAGTCGGGATTAGGTTTTTTAGAGTCATTAATAGAAAAGGGGATATAGTAGGTTTTCGTTTGATTTAAGGTAAGAAGATTAAGCTTTAGCCAATTAATAACTTTTTGAAGTCCTGCGTCAGCTAAGTTATAGACAGTTAGCCAGTTATCACCATGAAAAAGGATCCATTGGAGGAGGAAGGAGGGTCCATTGGCAGTTATCCAATGCCAATGGACCCTCACACATATGTGGTTAGGTCCAGCTCCGGGATCTCTGTCGCTACAATCTACCTACACTACCCTCAACATATATATGAGAATCACTGTCACATATCTATTTAGTACAATTCCGCATTTCACGTGTCTCTTTGACTGTTTCAACCAAAAAAAGAATTCTGCGGTCAGTACCCTCCGCCTGGCTCGGCGACTTGTGTGTTCTACAGCTACTATCTGTGGGCCCCGAGTTCGATTACCGGCGTGGGAATATACAACCTGTTACTAAATTGACGATACATTAAAAATATATAGAAATTAATAGGTTGACTTTTTAGAGTACCTATACCAAAAATAAATAAAAAAACAATAATAATCTAATAAGTAATACTTCTGTATGAAGCTCCAGAGATTTTATTTTGGAAAATCATCAGCTCTTAAACAACACAACTTATAAAACTACTACTAATTAAATATTACACTTTTATAAATTCCATTTTTACATTGCATTTTGCTTTAAAAAAATATTAAATATTTCGCAACGTACTCAACCACTGAGCCAACCAGGCTCTAGTCACCTCTCATGGTTTGTTTGTCATCTACTTATACACAGCTCTAAATAATGCTTTCTTCTAATTACTCTATATTAGAGTGAAGTTAGAAGTCCTAGTTTCTAATACTAGTTGGCAGGCATAATCCCGAGCCTCGCTGGTCTTCATATATTAAACTGGAAATGAAATCCCTCATTTAAAGGACATTCATTTTCTGCCCTACTATGTACAAACTTACCAATATTACCATGTAAAGCACTTTCTTTCATTATTTTCACGAACACGACTTAAATGTATAATATAATTGATTGAATCAGGCGTTATTTTGCGGAATTCCAATATTTAATATATTTAAATTCATCCTACTAGCGGAATAATTTGCAATAAAGTAAATATTATATCAACATTATATATTATACATTATATTATATGTATAGCTTTTTGTCACAACTTTTAGGCAAACCTTTGAACATTATTAGGCTTTATTCTAGTTATAAACTAACGTTTTCTGCGACGGCCCCACCGAACCAATGAGAGCAGCAACAATAACACGGCGCTATACTAAGTGGCCAGAGGTTATACAAATGTCTAATATAGAAAGTAACTTGACTATTATTAAATTTAAAGAATTATTTATTAGGTTTGGATTTCCTATACATTTGGTCACGGATAATGGAACATCATTTACCAGCAAGGAATTTAAACATTTTTGTAATACTATAGGTATAAAACATACATTTACACCACCACACCACCCTGCCACTAATGGGGCAGCGGAGAGGTTTGTGGAGACATTTAAAAGTAATATTACAAAAATTGTGAACAGTGGAAAATCACTTGACTATGCCATAGGTATATTTTTGTTAGATTATAGATCCACACCTCAAAAATCAACTGGTGTATCACCAGCCCGTTTAATGCTGGGTAGAGAGTTACGTACTAGATTTTCACTTTTTAGACCATCACCAATATTTCAAGATTTAATTCAAAAGCAAAACAAAATTATAGAGTATAATAGAGGTACAAGAAATGTTGAATTTAAAGTAGGAGAATAGGTCATGACTCGAGATTATAGGAAGGACATACACCATGGACATTAGGAATGATTGTTAAAGAATCTGTACCAGAGGCTCTACCATGGGTTTGCGCATTGTAGAAACGTAACGTATTCATTTACGTAAACGTGAGCAACAACCAATAGGGCCGCATTATTTTTGGTAACAGGATTGAATATAGCGATCCTATTGGTTGTTGCTCACGTTTACGTAAATGAATACGTTACGTTTCTACAACGCGCAAACCCATGGTAGAGCCTCAGGTACCACTTATATTGTTGAGGCGGACGGACTGCAATGGAAAAGGCATGTTAATCAAATGAATATTTGTAGTCAAAGTTTAGAATAGAATAGTGTTAGTTTAATAAAAAAAAAAAAAAAAAAAAACTAAGTAGGTATGTACTTACTAAATATATAATAAGATCTAAACACAGCAAAATTAATTATTTGTAAATTTGTTATAGAAGAAATTGTATTTTGGAAATTATAAAATATTTTTATTATGTGGGGAAGATTGTGAGAACTTCAATGTGACAGCTTGCATTCATCCCTGTCTTAATATATATCTATCTCTTTTCTAAACTCACTTATATTTTGTGTATCGACATGTAAAATTATATATAGATCTTTATTTTAATTAATAATAAATGATTTAGTAAAAAGTGTTTTTCATTTGAAAGATAAAACCACAGAACCCATTATCATAGTTGACGATACGACAGGTTGTATGTACCCGGTTGTTGACATACCTGCAGTAGAGCGCTCTGCGGGATGTCGGACTGCCCACACGTAACCGGTGCCATTTCCGTTCCAAGAAAATTCTTCATCATTAAAATCAATAGACTTAAATAATTATTAATTACAATAATACCAAAAATAAAGTATATTAATAAATATCATCACGGGTGCCTTACGGCGACCGCCTAGACGACCTCAGGGTGCCCAGTATCCCACCTCGTCGTAGCCGATGGTAAGAATCTACACCGAACAAGTGGATAGCTCGTCGAGATGTTTGGATGGACTCAATAATCCATCTATATACAGTTTCACAAGTTGGTGATATAGTGATAGTGAAACTGGGACCGATAGCTTAACGTGCTCTCCGAATTACTATACTGGTGTTGTTAAACAATTATACAAACATATTTAGATTAAAAACTCATTGTTAAACACCGGGGTTAGAACCAGGGATCTAAGTGTTTTTATGTCTAAGGTCTAACCAACTCGGCCACCAGGGGCCTATTTCATAAACGTGACAATTGTAATTTACCATGACAATTTATAATACATTGCTTGGTTTAGTTAGAATTATTTACTTAGAACTATCTAAACCATGCAATGTATTATGAATTGTCATAGTAAATTACAATTGTCACGTTTATGAAATAGGCCCCTGGTGTAGTATTATAAAGTATATATCATGTTTTGTTTTGGCAAGTTGACTCGCGGCCCCGACTTGTTTCGTAGCTGCACTTTGTCAATGGCAGTGAAGAAAAAGTGTCATACTGTTGTAGGCCACCTATAGTCTATCCAACCGGAGCTCCTTCCATTTTTCAGTTGTTAACTTTCCTGATAATTATATTATTTATTTATTTGACCAAATTTCTTATTACAATTTCCATTTTAGTGATTCGGCGATGATGTCAGTCAGAATGTTGGTATTTCTACTTCGACCCTGAACTTATATTAAACTCGTAAATATAAAATTATAAGTGCTAAGGAGCCGCTTGGGCATACGCGTCGAGAAGTAACTCTGAGCTCAGTGCCTCTAGCTAAGGGAACTTTCTGAATGAAGCGACATAATATAATATGTATAACTAACGTTGTTTCTGGAACCCGCAGTACTGTGACCAGAGCGATGTAACATCCCACAAATGATTATTTTGATATGAAACTCAGTTTCCGAGGGCCTTCGCGCCCCCCGCCACGGTAGTTTGTGCCGTCAGTCTAACTGACGAAGGTGTTGTTATCTGGACTATCACCAGGATTAATCAGTATTCGCAAAAGGTTTTATAATTATTGTTATTGTGTGTAATTATTACCACATTTTAGTTCCCTAAATTAAAATAATCCCAGAACATAAAAGAATATTACAGTTTTGTCGACATCCAATATTAATACTCGTATATAAAAAGTAAACAGCAAAGCCCTCTGTGGGCCATCGGACGCAACATTCATTCACTCTAATACTTTGACCACACAATAACAATATACAAATAATTATATTTTGAAAATATTAATTAAAACATTTTAAAGTTTTAACCAATGTTATAAAGAGGTAGACGTTTTGTAAGTTTTGACAGATCTCAAATTACGAACTTTTAGCCAAAGTTGTGGTTCTCGGGTCGGGCTTTGCTTGTCATGTTATTCCTACAATAAATACAGTATCACAACTTGGACCGACAACTTTCCGGGGTACTATTCTCAAATAAATGTACATATTTATTTGACTGCAACTCAAAAGGAGTATTACACCCGGCGTTCCAACCTTTGTACTTAATGAAACTAAATGTTCGTATCTTTTTGTGCGGAAGTACAAACAAATTCCCTTTGCAGACAAATATAGAAACCGTCACAAAATGTATGATAATTTGTCATTAGGCGGAGTAAGATTGTTCATTGCAATGCTACTTGTGTACACACCGAAGCAGCAAATAGCGCGGATGTGGCGAAGAGAAAATTACTAACACGACGAGAGTCAGCATATACCTACTATTCAACCATTAAAACAAATATTTAGTGTTTGAAGTGTTTAATGTTATGGGAACTTGTGTTTGTGACCGCCATTATGTTCTGCGACTCCGCAGCCAGCACATTGGTGTGGGTGCGTTGGGGCGCCCCCTCGCGGATCCCGCGAACAACCTTCGTCTCGTGTTTATCTTTGAATAATGTGGCCGCGGGACTTTTTCCTATTCCCTTCGAAACAGCGCGGTGTATTATGTTGCCGACCATTCCCAAATCATAATAATTATACGCTGACAAAATTAAATATTATTTTTGGATTCATTATAATTCATGAAGCTAAAAAAACGCGGGCACAGTTTTTATCTTCATGTTATAATTGGAGATTGAAGGATATGTCAGTTACAATGTGCTATACACAGGACGCTGGTTGGCAGGAGGCTAAGGTTAACATCAAGAGAAGACTGTCACAAAATGCTTGCCCAAATCCCGATCTCGCAGCAGTGGTCAATAGATTTCAGAGACAGACTCACACCTCGTCATAGTTGATAAAATTCTGAGCCTACACCGAACAAGTGCCAACTCATCTCGGTATTTGTATAGTCTCAATAAACCATCGATTTATTTTTTTCACAATTTGGCTTAACAATTGTAGGGTAACCACCTCGCCGCCACGTGCGAGTATATATTATATTAGCAGTACCTTAGGGTAATGGCCGAAGTACTTTAACACAATCGACTCTAGAAACGTGTCGTCGCAAAATTCTACTAATAATACTAAAATACTATAGAATAATGTTAAAAAAGTCACAAATAAACCAAGTTGTCTAAAACCAAGAATAACAATTAAAAATTAAACCAACTTACAATAAGTCTTTATATTATTAGAAATGGCTATTTTTCAAATATTGGTAAAAATTAAATTTTGAAAAAAAGATGTCTAATAATAACACGTATTCTATATTTTCATATAAATGTTCAATTACAACTCAAACCAATAAATTTGTCCACGTGCTTTCGCTGAGACAGGCATATTACTGCACATTGGATTAAATATAACCTATTAACCCTAAATGTATCGAAAACCAAGTGCTTGACTTTCTCCATACTCCACACATCCACCTGAAGACTTTGATATAAAAATACACTCATGTGAACAGCCGAAATACAACAAGTGTGGTTGTGCGGCGGTTACAAAAGTCAAGTGTCAAGTACTTGTATGTAATCATTGATCATCATCTATCTTGGCAAGCTCAAATTGACTATCTGGTCGATAGGGTTAGGAAACTTATTTGGATTTAAAAAAAACTTAGACATGTCGCACAACACAAAACTTTTGAAATATTTGTATATAGCCCTAGTATAATCTATTCTTTAACATTTGAGTTTCGTGAAATTATGCGATCGGAAAATTTGGTTTGCAATAAATTGATCGTTTCATTGGCTGCGTGACATGCACCGTCCTATTAAAACCACATGTCAGTGATATCCGTGTCATCAATAATAGGCCAAAATTGAGTTAACATCTCGCGACCGTTACCGTTGACCGTTACCGCATTTCCAGCCTCATCTCCGAAAAAAAACGGGCCAATCACGCCTCCAGATCACATAGCGCACTATACTGTGACACGTTGAGCATGCAAAGGCTTCTCAATAATCGCTCTAGGATTTTCAGAAGCCCAAATGTGCCAATTTTGCTTGTTGACATACTCTGAAGTGAAAATGGGCTTTGTGGCAGATGGTTCCGCCGGGTTGTTGTTTAGGTTTTATGAAGAGTTATACGGTAATAATTATTCACAAAGAAGGTGGATTAATAAATTTATTGGTATTTTACAATAAGAAGTATGCAAACATATTTTTTATATAATTCTGATAGGTATTTGACAGCGACAACTTACGTAAAAGATTAGAACAAAACTATGGCCAAGGCGTAGTATTTCCTACATCCTCCCCACTTTGCAATTAAAAGTTGTATCAACAATTGCAAGCTTTATTACAAATTATAATAAATAAAATACCAAAGAATTAATTTCTGAGGAACTCTAATAGTCCAACAAGAAATATTAGTCAAAGCTTTATTCAATACTGGCGCTTGCGCATTATTTGCACATCCTTTATAATAATATTGTCTTTCAAATCAGAGTTAAAATCTTTAGCTATTCTATGTACCAATTTAAAAGTATGTGTCTAAGTCAGTTTCTTCAAAGGTTTAGTTTTTCTGTTGTGTCATTGTGTCTGTGATATAAGTAAGAGGTCTAAAGTTAATAATACACAGTCACTTTAACACTGTCTGAATTTTAATAAGATTAAGAGAAGCTTTGCCTAAAAATAATAAATAAATAAAACTTGTTATATATTTTACACTACGCACTAACCTCAATCACTATCCTCTATCACTATCTATATAGTGATTGTAAAGCGCCATTTTTTAATTTATTGACTACTGAAGTCTTCCATTTAATTTCATACTTTGTAGTAATTTGTCGCATCTACAAAGTTTGTACAATTCTCCTTTAAGAAGTATCTGGGAGCCAGTATTATTTAGGGTAAGATATATTCTATATTACAAAACGTTTAATAACAATACTTTGGCACATAATAATATATAGGATATTTAATACTAAGTTCGTTATTACTCATTTCTAACCTAGTTTTTCTTTTTATAAAATCATATTAAATTTCTTTACATCTCCATAATATTCTTTCTGCAATAACATCTCTTCTGCTTTTTCTTATCACTTCGGTGCTTAATTCATTTTTATATCTACAATCCTTATTCTTCAAATTATATACAAATCTATTTATCCACGCTAACATTTTAATTATTTGTATATATTTTGAGAAATAACTTAATCTTTCTAAAAATATTAACTCTTATTAACTTCATCTTCATTTACATTCAATTCCGATTAAGGTCATTCATTAGATGAATATTTCCACTACTAAGTATATTAGCTGAACAACTACGTGACACTAAATCTCCGGGATTTAATTGACCAGGTAAGTGATACTATTCATTTCTTTTTGTGTATATTTTAATTTCTTGAATTCTAATCTTAACAAAAGTTTTCCATCTTTCTTTTCTTTTAATCCAAGCCAAAACAAAACTTGAATCCGTCCAACAGTATGTTATGTGTGAACTTATATTACAAACCTTAAATATATTTACAGTTATTTTTCTTGAAATCCTACAATAATTAAGATGATCCAACAATGACTGAACCTCAGTTTGTTTGATTTTCGGTATAACAGTTGAAGGGCACAGTAATACGGGTTCAAAAATACGATGAACTGTTATTAATAAATACCTTTTTACAATCTTATGTTCATATTGTTTTAGAGAGCTCATATTACAGGATAACTCATCAGACTTTATATTCCATACTATTCCTAATATTGACACATTTTCAATAGTTTTATCAACAAAAACTGGCGCAGTAATCCAACCTCTTAAATCAAAATTTCCTTTATTCATTAATCTCTTAGATTCTTCTATAAATACTCTTATTTCTTCTTCTGTCTCGTTACACCATTATCAATATAAAAATATTTCTTTAATTTCTCCGCTGTTTTTTGTAAGTAATTTGGACATCTATTTAGGTGATAATTTAGGGCAGCTGTACTTATAAGTTTATTTGTTGTACAATCTAGTCTTTTACTTGATAGTTCATAATTAGTACTTAACTTAGAGTGTCCTTCTTTCCACGGTAACGTAACTTCGTATCTATTTTCTTCGTTTGTTTTTACCTTTTCCTCAAATTCTTTCATGATTCGATTATTATTTATTTCTTGTGATGGTGGCTCGTATGGATCCTTTATACCTAGTGTTTCTATATTCCATAAGTCCTGCATATCAATTTTAGTAAGACATGATAAATTAATAAAATTAGTAACACTAGAGTTATAATTTCCAGTTACAGTACTTTGTATTGTCCAGCCTAATTTAGATTTAATTGCAACTCTATCACAATTTAATTCAATATAAATATTTGTCATTAATGAACCTAAAAAGTCAGTACCAATCAAAAGTCCAATATCAGTAATATTGTCATTAATGTTAGTCGAACATATGTTATTTTGACGTAACTTATCAAATATGTCATCGCCTTTGACTTGTGGAATATAGCCACATATTTTTACTTTATCAAGTGCACTCATATTAAAAGAAAATTGGTTATCAAGACTACAAATATTTAGGGTATAGATCTTATGAGTCTCTAATTTTGTTTCTACAGCCCCAAAAAAAGTGTGCGCAAGATGTTCGGTACCCACTGACTTTAAACCCTACTTATCTACTAAATCTTTACGGATATAGGATCTTTGTGCACCACTATCGAACAGAGCTCTGACTAACAACCTATTATTATTATATACTATGTTCACTAATAAAGTTTGCAATAAAGTAGTTGTATTTTTGTGACATAGTAAATCGCTATTGGCAACACTCTGTTTAGCACTTTATGGTTTGTCTTGATTAGGTCGTATTTCCGGGCACATCGCTACAGTATGTCGTCTTGAACATTTAATGCATTTCGGAAATCCTTTACAAATTTTTGCATTATGCCCAATTCTTAAGCATATCCAACAGCCTCTCTTACTCTTCACAAACTCCTTTCTAGCCTCTAGAGTCATAGTCGCGGCTTTATGACACTCTGAACTATTATGAGAACTTTTTTCACACCAAATACATATTTTTTCAAAGTTGTACTAACACCTTTATTATTTTTATTAATAGACATCATACAACCTGCGGTAGGCTCCTTGTGACTATGTGCCTTTTCATCAACAAAATTCTTCTTTGCCATCTGTATACACTCCTCTTTCTCCACTTCACGTTTCAGAAAATCCATTAAATTATTCAGTTGATAATCCTTTGGCGGCTTAGTCCGCTCCCATGCTCTTAAAACTATTTCTGGAATGACGGATTCGATTAGTGGATATAAAATTGCAGCGTTTTTCTCGCTAGTCACACCTAACGTTTCTAGGGCTTGTATTTGGGTAGTCAGCATGTCATAAAGTGATCTTAAATCGGAGGATTTATGTTTAGATTGCATTAAAACGAGATTTAATAACTCTCTTACGTAATTTACAATCAAAAGATTATCACGTGCAAATCTCTCCTTTAATTGGCTAATAGCCTTATGATAGTTAAGTTCGCTTGGGGGGTAACTTTCAATGAGCTGTCTCGCGTTAGATCCAGGTACTGTTGCTTGGAATAAGTATTGAAACTTATCGACATCATCGATGCTGATATCCTGGTCTATTTTTTTAAACTGTCCCCAGAACGACAACCAGTTTTTAATTTGACCGTCGAATTTATTTAGCTCGATCTTGGGTAGTCGGAATTGCCGCTTCACCGTGTAATTTGGATCAGGCAATCCCGTATTATTTATTTATTTATTTATTTCATTATTGGTGGTACAACGGCCTTTAAACAAAACATTGAATATTTATAACAGTTAACAAAATAGATCTTAACCAGTCTAAAGCCCTAAGAGTACACACCCAGAAATAATTAAAGCATTAAATTACACAAAATAAAAATAATATATGTAAAATAACTAAGAAAGTAAGATAATAATAATAAAAACATAATCAAAATAACCAAAACAAAAAAATATATAAAATAATGGATAAAATTACATTATTATACCAAATTACAAACAAAATAAAGAATTATATTAAACAGATTAAATTCAATCAAATTAACAACTATTATCATAATTTATTTAAGCTATTACGAAATGTACCAAGATTGGGAATAAATATGTCAACGTCTTGCGAGGCTTGAAGTTCGTTGTAACGGCGGCACATTCTGACTACCGGATTATAAAATGAGGTGTTATTAATATGCACATTAAGAGTAAATGTTATGGGCCTCCTGCTAGCATACCTGGTGTTGATATTAATTAGTGAGAGGAGAGCTGGGGAATCGATTCTACCATGAATTATTTTATGCAATGTTACAAGCTCTAAGCAATTTCGACGAGATTCGAGGCTAGACATATTAAATTTAGATAGTGTTTGTGAATAAATAGAGTTAGAGCGATAACCAAAATTGGACCGAAAACATAAGATTTTTAAAAATTTCTTCTGAACACTCTCAATTCTACTACAGTGTATACTATAATACGGAGACCACACAACAGAATTATATTCTAGAATGCTCCTTACCAAAGAATAATATAGGCACATGACACTTTCGTTGCTTTTAAACTCTTTTAATAAACCCCAGTACTTGAAAGCTGCTACTAATTATATGGTCAAAATGATGACGAAATGACAGCTTCTCGTCAAAGTAGATACCTAAGTCCTTAACTACTGTTTTCCGTTCCAAAGTTTGTCCTTGGATAGAATAATTATATACCAGTTTTGATTTTCTTTGTGTGAATGATATTATGTGGCATTTAGAAACATTAAGAAACATATAGTTACTCTTACACCATTCGGATACAGCATCAAGGTCGCGTTGCAGAACTATTGCATTATGAACATCAGCAACCTCCGAGAAAACCTTTAGATCATCAGCATACAATAAGCAAGGGTTAGTAATGCGAGAAATCAGATCATTTATGAATATATTAAAGAAAAGGGGTCCCAAATGTGAGCCTTGAGGTATCCCAGAGGTGACAAATATAGGAGAAGACAACTCGCCCCTAATAGCGACCAATTGAGTTCTCATAGTCAAATATGATTCTCCGGTACTTCTTGAATTTCTAAATTATAGCTTCTTGAAATTTTATCAGATGTTGATGTTTTTGATTTTAAAATTTTTACTTCAGACTCCAAACGTTGATTTTCCGACTTCAGATCTTCTATAACTTGATTTATAGCTTCCAAGTCAGACTTAATATTAATTTGATCCTGACAAATGACAGCGGTAGAGGTGCTCAAGTCTTCTTTGAGGGACTGAGCCACAGATTGCATCTCCGCGCGGACTAGTTTTTTAACATCTTCTTTTAAAGCGCTGCGAAAGTTATCCATGAAAGACGATAAAGTTGATTGTAGCTTTGATTCTAGCAGCTCACTGATCCGTTGAAGGGTTAATTCATTTTCAATAACAGGGCCACTGTCAGAATGTTCATAAGACATATCCATGGAATTGTCCGGTATCTGTTGGTGTTGTATTGGAGTATCCAGATTCGATCTACTGCGCCGCGTTATGTTAATACATACTGGACAAGACCAAGTATCTTTGTATTTTACATTAAAAGACGTGAAATGTTCATATGTAATATTTAGACATTCGTAATGATATAAATGCTGGCAATGATGGCATCTCAGGAACGAATTGGGCTCAACAGTTTTCAGGCAACCATTACAGTGCATTTTGTTTGTATTCTTTATTAAATATAGGCAAAATCATGATATAAATTAACAATCAATAAACTAAAATAAAACTATATGAATCAGTCAGCCATCTATTGGTAGTTACAGGCATTAATTTGTTTAGTGATTAGCGAAGTATAGTTTGTGCCAGTTTATAACAACGCCAATATATGTGGTTCCATGAATAAAATGTAGATGTCGCTTAACTTCACCTGAACAAGATCTGTAACTTTGGTAATATTTTCTGCGGTAATTCAAATAACATCCGTTAGATGTCCTTTATCACTCCATAACAATTAATTTTTATAATTACTCAAATTTAATCAACAAGCTGATACTCCCTGCAGGCAAAGTGGTTATTCCTATTTTAGCGTTTACTTTAAATAACTTATTGGCTTTTTCAATGACATAATTCATCCAAAATAGTCCAGTGCAGTGACTTCTTGAATTTACCACATCACAACCATAAACTATCTATATCACTAAATAATACAAAAACTAAAGAGATTGCAGTACTGATAATTAAGGTAACTCAACTTTAATATTGTTATTATTCAATAAACATAAATAATTAATTAAATACATAAGCTAATTCATTTGCGTAATTTTACTTCTACCCGAATTTAGTTAGTCACTATTATGTGAGCTCTTGTTCGATTGCGGTATGTTAAATTGACTATCATCATTATTATTTGACGAATTGCGATTACTATGACATTCCGTGTCCGATTCGCGAGCTACAGAGCATTTGTTAGAAATAAAATCCTCATACCTTATTCTGAGATTTACCCATCCCACTTCATTTTCCTCAGAGCATTCACATTCGCGATCGACTTGTGATCAGCGTTTGCGCCCTAAAAGATACCTTTCATCTATCTACTTGAGGTATATTTTGATTACCTATACTAAAGTATGTATATTTGGGGCGTAGCTATGGTCTGTTGGGTTGGTCGCCTTGGTGGCACTTTTGCAGGGCAGTCAACGATTGACAGGTCAATGGAACCAGCTAACCACCTAGTCTTAAACTGGTTGGTTATGTAGTGTGTGTTCGGTTGGGTTGTTTTTTTTTTTTTTTTTTCTTCCTTTCTGCAAGGACAATAGTTTAATAGTTTACGATTTGTTTATTTTGTATTATATTCTCAATATTTGTCTGTGGGAGGAATGGCGACCTGGCCAAGTACACACAAGACCTTATATATACTTTTTTTTTTTTTTTTGACTTTTCATAAATGCCTGTAAAGGTTTACATGAAATAAATATTTTTGACTTTTGACTTTTTGACTTTTTACCGCATCCTCGTCCACATTATCTTCCGCCAACAATAGTTCCTTGACTTTACGTTCAGCTTCGAATAAACCATCCACTTTAGTGCTTAAATATTGGTAGGAGGTCTTAATATCTGTAACACTTGAGTCAGGGTCGTTTAATAATGATTCCAAATTGTTCGCCGATTCGGTATACCGTCCTTTCTTTCTGTAGTCGATCCATATTTACCGAATTTCCCTTCAAATGTGGCGGATGGTTCCGCCGGGTTGTTGTTTAGGTTTTATGAAGAGCGATACGGTAATAATTATTCACAAAGAAGGTGGATTAATAAATTTATTGGTATTTTACAAAAGAAGTATGCAAACATATTTTTTATAGAATTCCTGATAGGTATTTGACAGCGACAACTTACGTAAAAGATTCGAACAATTATTCAAATATTAAAAATAAACTATGGCCAAGGCGTAGTATTTCCTACAGGCGACGAAGCCTGAAAAACAATAATTTTCAGAAAAACCAGCGGGTTGTTCCTGAATGAATTGAGCGAATCTACGGCGATGTGAATGGTCGTTCACAATTGCCGAACTTTTCTCTATGTAATTCAATAAAAAAAAAAAAACTTCATCTATTTTTTTGTTTTATATTGTTTTAGAAAACAAAGTTTTTATTGAAAAACCCTTTATATAATAAAATATATACGTTACTCGTATCACGGAGTGAATGTAATAACTAATGAAATTGTGAAATGCAATTTGTCGGAAGTGCGGGATCTCATACTGCGCCGTACAGCACCTTTACCGCATTAGCTATTGTCTGACATAAAAAATCTGATAATATTGGTTTATTTGAGACCTTTACTAAGCGAAGATCTGTTGTGAAATTGTACACTTATTGAATGATTTTGGGTTACACAACGCAACTGTTTTTGTGGTCGACATATTATATTTTTCCTAAAACGGTAACGCATTCGAGAAACAATTGCGTACGATGTCAGCCACAGACTATTATGGCAGCTCACTTGTTAATTTTGTCACCTGCGTGCGATTGTCGGCAATATGTGTAGTCTATGTCGCGCGCACGACGCTGAGTGGTCAACGCCCTATAGTATCTTCCGCGTTGTCGCAACATACCGTCGGACCCCGCAACAAACTACTCTGGTTTGGGTTCCACCTTCTGGTCGCCGATGGCGCATCAAATACGTAGAAGTCGCAGTTTAGACTATATCTATAAAGTGCCCCAACAAGTATTAAGGGCCGAAAGATTAACGCGTATTATTTAAAGTAACAGTAATAAAAGTAAAACCTACAAAAATATCACTAGAGACCTGCTTTGTTGTGGGATTACAAGAAAGTGTATGCATATAATCCCAGATGATGATCTGTTGTATTAAGTAGCATGCAATGACAAAACGTGAGGCAAACGAGGAAGGTCGTCCCGCGGCCTTGGGTCACCGCCGAGCGCGGAGAGATCAGGCAGCGCGCGCGCCTCCCGCCCGCACATCTCGACCTCCGTTATACAATTTGGCTACTTAACAAAAATGTTATGACCAACATACTACAATAGTTACTATACTAGCGGTGGCCGCAACGTGTACTGCAATCTTATAGCAATAGAAAACATATTGTACCTCACTGAAGTTACCAAAAAGGTACATAAAATCTCAACTTCAAACGAATATCCTAAAAAGTAAATATAGATTCAAAAATATTTTAATACAGTTATGTTATTTTTAATTATTAATAATAATAATGTACATATTTAATATATCTGGTGTACTTTTCCTAAGACTCTTAAACATAAACAGCCTGTATATCTGAGCTCCCTGTAGGTATATCTAAATATAAAACATCCAGATTGTATATTATATTATTAGCTATTTAACAAAAATAAACGCATACACGTCTTGTGTACTATAATATCATAATAAAGAAATTTTATTAATTGACATATAAATCGGTCCAGTAGTTTTGAAACGATGTACGTACAATCAAACAGACAGACATATTGTTCTATAGCAGCAGACGTCACTAGTTGACTTACTGTTGGGCCGCACACTCGGGGCGTTTGTCTGCTTATACCATATCGGTCGTTAGGTTATATTTAATAATTGTGAAAGTTCGACCTCAACAAAAATTATAAAATAAAATATACATCTACGAGTATCATCACTTAATAAATAATTAAAAAAAATATTAAACATATTCGTATCTTAGACTTATATCATAATCGCAAGTGCTTCTTTCTGATGAAGTGTTTCTCTACTGCAGCATCCAATTACATCATCAGATCTTGCCTAAATTTTAATGGAACCAAATATGAAATATACCAATACTTTCGTTAAAAAAATAATTTACAAAATCGGTTAAGAATTGATAAAGAAATGTGAATAATATAATAAAAACCAATATACGAGAAGAATTGAATAACTCCTCCTTTTGAAGTCGGTAAAATACGTACCGAATACATGAATTTGACAAACACCCTTATAATAAGTTAAGTTAAATATTATATACTAAAGGAACACGAGCGAACGGGTAAGTACGACTGCTGGAGACTTACTGCTGCTAGGGAGTGGCTACTTGTTGGAGACACAAGCGACCAATATCCTAGGAGCTGCCCCAGATAAAGCCACAGAAAACCAAAACCCTGGAAGATGCCCCAGACAAAGCCACAGAGATCTAATATCTATATCCATAGACAACCAATACCCTGGCAGCCGCTCTAGACATAGCTATAGACAACCAATATCCTGGGAGCTGCCCCAGACATAGCCGTAGGCAACCAATACCTTGGGAGCTGCCCCAGACATAGCCATAGACAACCAATACCCTGGGAGCTGCCCCAGACATAGCCATAGACTACCAATACCCTGAGAGCTGCCCCAGACATAGCCATAGACAACCAATACCCTGGGAGCTGCCCCAGACATATCTATAGACAACCAATACCGTGGGAGCTGCTCCAGACATAGCTATAGACAACCAATATCCTGGGAGCTGCCCCAGACATAGCCGTAGACAACCAATACCCTGGGAGCTGCCCCAGACATAGCCATAGACAACCAATACCCTGGGAGCTGCCCCAGACATAGCCATAGACAACCAATACCCTGGGAGCTGCCCCAGACATAGCCGTAGACAACCAATACCCTGGGAGCTGCCCCAGACATAGCCATAGACAACCAATACCCTGGGAGCTGCCCCAGACATAGCCATAGACAACCAACACCCTGGGAGCTGCCCCAGACAAATCCGCCTCCAAACTGATTGAAATAAAATAATAAATCTCCATATGTTCGCAGCGCGTTTTTTCAATTCCCGCTAAAGCCTTCAGCGGTTTTTCGAGAGCTGAATAAATTTAGCTCGTATTTAAAGTCGTTTTCGCATTACACTTAGACGTCTTTGTGTCGTTCGTAGGAACAGTTTGTTTGTAGAGACCGGTCGGCGCGACTCGAGGAATCCGAGTGTAGTGACTATGTGTGTACTGTGTGCGTGTATGTGTGTACTGTGTGCGTGTATGTGCTATTTTTATTTGATGTTAGTATTGTTTAACTATAAAATGTTTTGATTGATAAAATCTGCCGCACATTGGTCGGGCAAAAACTCAAAAATATCTCGATTTTTTTTTTTTTTTTATATTTCTAACTGTCCTGGGGTGGAATAATAAAAAAAAACAACTTCAACAGCAAACCGCTGCTCAAGCTCCACCAATCAACATACACCTACTTCCGTAGCCAATGTGTGGTAATTATATATATGGTGACCTGGATTATATGAGCACTGGATGAGGAACCATCGATGAAGTGAGAGCGGCGCTTTCCGTACTTGGTCGTGGACGTTCTCCGTCACTTCTCAGTATAATATGAAGCATGGACGAAGGCGTCGAGCAAGGCGGTGACCGTGACCGCACATTCTTAATAGTATTTTTAGACTTTTGTGTATTTGACGTTTTGTAACAACAAACCTAAGAATGATGAACGACGCTCGCTAAGAGTGATAGCCTCGCACATAACTATATCTTCTGAACCGTCGTCGTACCAATTTACAACTTTGCCAACAGCTGAAGCGATTTGCATGAAATTTGATACCTACAAATAATGTGTGCGCCTGGCGCCATATAAGATATTGTTATCATTAATACAACTAAGAAGAGACTTTGGACGAAATTTTTTATTTAATCTAATTTTATGTAGGTTTATAATTTTTTCTTTTATTTAGGTATTATAATTGTGATAGGGGGTTTTTTTGTGGTCATTTTTATTTTAGGTATTTAGATTTTAATGCTTTATTTTTATTTTTAATATATTTTATGTTACTTTAACTAATAATAAACAAACTTTATAATTTAAAGAATATAATATATATAGAAGAGACTAAACTGATATTACAAAACATAAAACAGAACTTTCCGTCTAGTTATTACTTTATTCGATGTAAATATGACATATACATTGTAACTTATAAATAACCTAAAATAAATAAATAAACACCTAACTAAAAGCAAAATACAAAAGTATTAAATATAATACAGTTGTTGGTTAACAACAAATTTGTAAATATCTTCTTTTAATATATAAAAGTCTGCTTAGTATCCTTAAATGTTGAAAATTGGACAAACATACCAAATCAGCAATTGCTATGCTATAAGCATAAATCCATACTAATATTATAAAGCTGAAGAGGTTGTTTGTTTGGCTGGACGCGCTAACCTCAGGAACTACTGATTCCATTTAAAAATTATTTTAGTGTTCGATAGCCCATTTATCGAGGAAGGCCATAGACATAACATCGTGCTACGGCCAATAGAAGCGGAGTAACAATGAAAAATATTGCAAAAACGGAGAAAAAATATTCCTTTTGAGAGTGCACGCTGCGTAAACGGTTAAAGTTACGCAGACGATATTGCGCGCATTAGCTAGTATATTTATAAAAATGCTAAAATTAAATATTTTACGAATTAATCTATATAGTTTTTCTTTAACCACCCGTTTCGTAACCGCAAGGAGACCCTCCACCTCGACAAGAATGCAGTAGACTCCTGAAAACCGACAGGAACCCCTAATATATATGAGTAATAAATAATTCAATTACTCCACAATGTGTTATTTTTTTATTATTTAAAAAAAAGTATATTAGTATTTATTAATTAATTACATGTTTTTATTATTATGTAAGTTGTGTGCACAAGCCCATGGTTTCTGAATGCGTTTAGGAGTGCTCTATTAGTACAACGCTGACTGTTGCAGGTCCCCAGCGCTCGTGTCGTGTTGGCATGGTGAGCGCCTGAGATGTCAGCCCCCATGCGCCGCTCCCTGAGCTCTGAAGGCGGGTCTGGTTCCCGGTCCCGCGAGTGGAGGATGAGGCTCAGTCTGAGGAGCCGGAGCAGCGGCAGCGTGAGTATCCTCTCAACCTTATAGCATACCTTTATAGCAACAAAAATATACGTTTGGCCAGACTTCCATTCCTGCCACACACAACGTATGCTGTACATTAATTTGATATCAAATTAAAAGTGCAGCGAAATGGCAACTTGTGAGTTTGTGCTGACATTAAGCGCCCTGGAGTCGACAAGGCGACCACACAAACGTACTTCCAATGACTTGGCTGTTAGTCGAAATCCGTGATCGGGTGCTGCTGTGGGGGCCTTGGATCTCCGCTGGACACGCATAGTTTAATTATTATGTTAAAAGCGGAGGTCTCGCAAAATTGTCGGATAGGCTGGCGCGGGCATCAGGGGGCTATAGTGTTTTGTGATTCTGTACTACTTCTATATTGTAAAATGGTTTATCTGCTATGGGGTGTTCTACTCGTGCTCTTCAGCAGGATGAGGGTAAATTATCATATGCTATGATTATAAGCTAGTAAATAAGCATATCTCCTGATGGTCAGGTACATATGTGGAACGACAGAGTTTTTTACTTGCTGGTGCCTTTTTCTCCGGGGTGTCTCTGGGGGACCAACATGCGGTCAGTGTTTGCGCTCCGATTAATACATTTTTGTACCTTTATATTAATTATTACTTATAGTGGATATTTGGGGCGTAGATATAGTCTGTTAGGTTGGTCGGCTCGGTGGCACCTTTGCATGGCAGATAACGATGGACAGGTCAATGGAACCAGCTAACCACCTAGTCTTACACTGGTTGGTTATGTGGTGTGTGTTCGGTTTGGTTTCCAATTATTTTATACCATATAGCCCTTAACCAAGCGCACACTTAGACCTTATACTAAATATAGTTTTTTTTTTTGACTATGCATAAATACCTGTACCTGTGTGACTTTGACTTTGACTTTGAATTATTATTTTTATAAAAATCTTTCTGTTATGGGCAATAAATATTTTTGTAGTATTAGTTTTTAAACAAATCCTGTTTCTAAAAAAAAAAACAACTCAGAAAGATTAATAAATACAATGTCCGACAAAAATATTATTATATTATATACAGCAGGAAACACAGGGAGGCATTTCCACTTCGCAGTTGGACTCACTATTCTAGGAAACCGGACTCCTAGTCAACTGTCATTGAAACTAAATATATAAATAACATTTGATGATTATAATAAAACACTTTAGTTAATAATTCCTATTTTATTCAAGTGTCAGATAGACGGGACATAATTACATTATGTCTCTCGCGCTGGCGGCATTACCGTTCACTATACGTCATTGTGATGCATGCCTGTCACGAACGTTTCGAAACTCCTTTTGGCTAAGTAATGTATAGGCCACAATGTTTGTGCCAGGCGAAAAATATTCTTTCGGCAGTGATATAGTTTGGTGAACACGACTAGCCGATTATAATACTATTCAATATGACATGTTTGATTCTCAACAATAATGTATAAAGGAACTACTAGACGTCCGCCGCAATGGTTTGGTGAACCCCTCGAGGGACATCAAAAGCCGAAACTGGATCCTTTAATTATTCACGACTAACTTCCGGAAGCGAGATTTAACACTCGTCTATTGGGGGATAATATAATCGATTTAAATGAAGGCTCGGTCGGAGTGCCTCATACATAACCGATTTACGACTGAGAATGAGTTTACATTTGGATGCCGATACGCTGCGGTTCTGATGTGGGAGCCAATATGATCGCGGCGCCACAGCACTGGTTGTAGTTACGAGCTATTTGTGGATGATTTTGTATTTTGTAGATGACTTTAAACTGTTATTACTTTACAAGATAAATTACAAAAATGGGCTACTTAAGAGTATGTATTTAATATTTTCCCTAATTGATAATAAAAAACTCTAGGTATTATATCGTCGGACCGCCATTTGTTATTAATGAAGCAGTTTTGTTAGCCGGGTTATGGCACAAAGTTGTTTTGTGAATTGTGTAGTGCGAAGGGAAGCGAAGAACGTTTGATCGGTTTGGGTCCCCGAAGGCAATCGCATTCCAGGAACCACTAAACACTTTGTAAGTTTCTTATTATTTAAGTATGTTATTTTTAATGAAAGAGTTGATCAGTAAGATGGTCTCATTTTTTTTTGTTGAGAAGACTGTCGGAGCTGTAGACTCGAACATCTCAAACTCTTATTTTTGACTTTAAAAACACTAAAAAGTATACATACATACCACCACGCTTGTACCCCTCTTAAGAGTTAGGCAGAGACAATGTACGCCGCTTCTACATACTTCCCTAGCTTCCTCCACATCCATGCACCGATTTATTCTTCTGTTTTTTTGTATATACTTCGTATTTGCCCTTTTTAGGGACAATCTGTAAAGACGCGCCTTGGTCGGCCACGTCATCCACTATTATTCTGTATGTTTACTTTATGTACTTATTTGTTTCGTCTTTCGTTCATCATCGGTAGACGAACCACCTTAACATACCTCTTTCAATCATCGTTACAACACATTTGTGATTCGGTCTATATAGCATCAGCATACAATAAGCACTCAATAAGGATGTTGTCCAATTTCATAGCTATCTGTTTTATTGTCAATATTATATTGAACCAGGAAATGCATCCCTCATTGGCTCTCACACAAGCTGTACTGTCAACATATAAAGATTGCAAAGCACGTATGTGTTTATTGTTTAATCCATATTCAGACAATATCTTCATAATTCATCTCTTACTACTCTATCACACGCCTTTTCACGAAGTGTCCACGAAGAATAGAGTAATAAATATTTACAAGTGTCATTTAGTACTACTGGGTTCTACCTTTGGAGTTGGCACCACTTAATAATAGTAATTGTCATTTATTGGATACTAGAGTGGCTGCATATTGTTTGATAGCCTCAACACTAACTTACATAAAGTTAGTGTTGATCCTTTCAAAGAATAAGCTAGTGATGCTGATATTTATAATGGTGAAATGTTCTGCCGCCTTGGTTATATTCTGTGGGGCCTACGACACAAGGCACAAGGCCACTTGACTTTCACTCACTTCTTCAATTATGCTTTCTGATTCTTATCGGTCAATAAATTAGTCAATTGCACTGATCAAAAAGTAAAAAAAATAAAAATAGTGTGTAGAATAATAATAATTTATTTATTTATCACAAAAGATTATTGATAATTCACTACATTATTTGAAATAAAATTTGTGAGACTGATGCTTGAATTAGGCACAAATTTGGTTGAAATATTTATTTGCTGTGTTCTATATTTTCACTTTATTGATTATTGAAAACTCTTTCTCCTTTCTTAGAATACAGGCGCAAGGGATAAAAAACTCTTGCTCCCTTCTTGGAAGACAGGCGCAAGGGATAAAAAAATCTTGCTCCCTTCTTGGAATACAGGTGCAAGGGATAAAAAACTCTTGCTCCCTTCTTGGAAGACAGGCGCAAGGGATAAAAAAACTCTTGCTCCCTTCTTGGAATACAGGTGCAAGGGATAAAAAACTCTTGCTCCCTTCTTGGAAGACAGGCGCAAGGGATAAAAAACTCTTGCTCCCTTCTTGAAAGACAGGCGCAAGGGATAAAAAACTCTTGCTCCCTTCTGGATAAAAAAACAAATTGTATAAAAAGTGAACTTTAAATCAAACCTGAAAAGAAAAAAACCAAGCCCAGTAATGTGCAACATTGAATAACTTTACTATTGAGATAGTTTGAGGGTCGATGCGCTCACAAAACACATAACGTGGGTAATTGTTTGTTTTTAATGGATACATAAATAAATTAACCACAATATTCAAATAAATTTGCTATATTTCGCCTTTTTACTTTTTGGGGGCCTTCAGGTAAAATAATAAATTTAAGCATGGCAATATACTTTTATATAATAAATTTTAATTCGAAAGCTTATTGGGAAATTGGAGCCTGTCTCGATGTTGAATGGGACAGTCGCTTTGTTCCGCGTTAAAAGGTATTATTTGTGCATCGATCATGATCGAAACTATTTCAATGGTAAAAGTAGTTATTAAATATTACTTAACAGAATTATATTTTTATGCATTTTTTTTAAATTCTCATTATTAGGATAATCTTATATTAAATTTTTAAAGATAAAAACGCTATGAAAATTTCCTGGTAGGCGGAACTCGAACCTCACGAATTTTGTCATTGCTTGTTATCTACTTATACACAGACGCCCTCTATTAGCTTTGTTTTAATAAATCTATACGAGTGAAGTTAGAAGTCCTTTAAAAAAAAAATATAAGATTATCATAATAAGGAATTTCTAAAAAATGCCTAAATATAAAATACTAAAAAAAGTAAAAATAAAAAACAGACTCCTCTGACATCTAGTATTAGAAACTAGGACTTCTAACTTCACTCGATAGAGTTATTAGAAGAAAACTAATAGAGGGCGTCTGTGTATAAGTAGATAACAAGCAATGACAAAATTAAATTAAGTAGATAACAATTCATGAGGGGTGACTGGAAGCTCAGCGGTTGAGCGCCGCGAAGGCAAGTTCGCGGGTCAGAGGGATTTTTCATTGCGTTTTATCTTTAAAAAAATAATATTAACAGAATTCTACATTACTGGGTTTGTTTTCAGATTTTGATTAAAGTTCACAGTTCAACAACTTTTTATTTTACATATTTTAGTAAGCATATTTTACATATTTTTATACCTACAAACATGGTGGATTTGAAAAGTTGTACTTTGGGCTAATATGAAGCTCTTCTGATCAAATCGAACAACTTTTCTCATGAAACCAAGTGTTCAAATGCAAATGAAAAAAATGTTTGCTTCCCTATACAAACTGATCATTTTAACATTACTAGTTTATATGGAGAGGCCATTTTTCCATTAGCGAAGTAGATTTATTTCTTAACAGACCTCCTGGTGGGGATGAATTAGCCACAGAAAAATAAGTTGAAGCTTCTTCAGTGCTTCTTTTTGACACTAGAATCAAGTCATATTTCTTTATGGTAACATGTGTTTTTTATATATTATAATACCCTTCCAAATCTGAAAATTTCTTTGATACCAACTCGAAATATCATTCGGTGTGTCAAGAGAGATTCTTAGATAGAACCCGCCTTCATTAAAATTTTTTTTTTGAATATCTCACTTCCATAATAAGTAATTTTATATTTGGTCGGGTCTTATTAGTTTACATTTTCCCAAAACCAACTACGGCATCTGGTTGTCGTTATATTGACATTCGCTTACTGCTAAAGAAGATTATTTTTCCAAGGATTCGTGTCATATCCTTAGTGACACTCTTAAGATTGAGACAAATCGATTGACTTAAGAATCATCAAAATCAGCTCTCGCGTTGGTAGAGAGCGCCCCAAAGGAACACATTTATGCATGTGTCGGTCAGTTGTAAGCTATCCTAGGCTGATAGACACACTTCCTCTCCTTTGCGTCGGGTGAAGACACCGACTTTACAAAAGCGTAAACAACTTGCCTAAAGCTTTAAAATAGCTCCCAAAAATACAACTAATACATATTTATTCTATACAGCCACAATTTATTACGTAATTTATATTTATTTTATTAATTCAACTTTACGATCGCAAAGTCTGCGCTCTCCATACAAAACGATCTATCGAACTTACAGTATTTCTCCACAACTATTTGTCGTAGAATTAAAATACTGTTTTTGTCAGTCATAGTATATAGTATACCTCTATCATAACCTTTCGGTAGAGGCAAAAAAAAATGTGATATATTTTTACTTACGGTTTTGTCACCGGCCGTGACTGCCACTATAATTGACTGCCCTGAACAATGGCCAATTAGCCCATACGTGAATATTGGCCAATGTGAACAAAAACTGAAACTTGTCCACGTCCCTCTTAAACGATTTAATATTAAAGGAAGAAAGGAAAACGCACGCAGGCAAGGCATTCCAGTTTTTATCGTGCGACATATATAAGAATCGACAAATCTTATAGTGTCTGGTAGTAATCTGGTAGGTTTGGTTTCCACCGTATGTGAATGCATTTCAATGCCAGTGCGTGTAGTACGGAATCGTAATGGAGAAGGAGGGTTACGTTCAAAAGGTTCTTTAGAGCACTGTACGTGATTAAGGCGGTAGAATCGCTTAACGATGCAACCTCTCTGCGAAGGCACAACGGCTCCAGGGTTTTAGAGAGCTGGTCGTCGTTAATTATTCGAATGCATGCTCCTGTAGAGCTTCGAGAGCATGAAACACGTATTTAGCAGATCCTTCCCATAGGTGCGAACAGTATTCCACACATGGCCGTACCTGTCCTTTTTATAGCATCAGTCAAACCCTGGGTGAGAAATATCGCCACACCTCATATTTTTCTTATGTTATTAGTTTTTGGGGCTGACATCAGTCAAAACACTTAGACCCTGTGGAATCTTTTGTTCCCCATTCCTTTTCACCTGGCACATTATTCCCTCAAATAAAAAAAATATTTCTGAAATATATTATTATCTAATCTATTTATATTACTTACAAAACATTTTTATTTTAACTAAAACTTAATTTAATTTAATCCTCTATATCCCAGCTACTCCGTGGGCCCAAGGTCCCTAAAATACTCGCAACATTTCCTCTCTGGATGATAAATAAAATACGCTGAATAAAATGATACCGAGCTCGGACAGCACCAGAAGTTCCTTTCAGAAGGGTACCTGTGTAAGTCACAACTAAACTGTTTAGCTTCTGTAGACCAAACACCTGAAGTTTCTACAGCAAAGGGTAAGAAAAGATAATTTTGTTTAAGGTCCGAATATTTTTGGTCTTTGGCCTTACTGGCAGATTCTGCAGCAGATCCAGCAATTCCAGCAACGGCTAAATATTTTAATGAACTGTTCTGTAAAAGTTGTGAATGTATTTTTTTTACATTTAAAGTATCCCCAAGCGCATTGGGAACAGAGGAGCTGAGGATATGAAATATTGGGGAAAAGTGTATCAAATAAAGAAAATTGCATCAGATAAGAATGGTATTTCAGAATTATCACCCATATCTGGTAACAAAGAAGCGATTAATTCTGAAACTCCATGTGAGGAAGCAATAAAAGCAGGAAGGCTTACGTCAGTCAAATGACGAATTCCAAGACGTCCATATTTGATTGGAAGTGAGGATTGATCCCATTGAAGTAAAGTGAGGTTATTATTAAGAATACTCTTATGGCTCGATTTAATTGTTAAATCTATTGATGAGAGGCAGGAAATTTCCATGAGGGTACTGTTTGAATGATATACGTAAAATTTGGCATTGCAAAACAGAATTTTAAAATTATATATGCTACATGACTACATGTACCGTCGTCAAGGTACCAAACGTTTAGTGTAGATTTTAAAGAATTGATAACAGGGTGAATTGCCAGACTAAAAATTAAAGGATCGCCCTGTTGCACTCCGACTTGGGAAGATATTATATGTTTATCGTAAAATAAATTGCTAAACTAAAAATAGTTTTGAAATATAAAATTGTAAAGAGAAGGAATCTTCTCTTTACCTTTTCGTAAGAATTTTTCACGACCTAAAGAATTAAACGTATTCCTAAGGTTAATCTTTAGAATTGTTTTATTGGAATTATTATTTTGGTAAACAAATTTTCTAGTGGCATGAATAGCAGCTTCACAACCAAGACTTGTACCAAAACCGAGTTGATGTGGGCGTAGATAATTACCGACAATACCGCGGACATGTCTACAACCGATTTTTGCAGATAGGCCTTACATCGCCATCTTTTTTAGACAGGGCACTTTTTTTTTCTACTTTTTGATAAATGGAAGAATATGCTCTCAAATATGTTGCTGACATATTTGAGGGTATCATCTAGTTTGAGGAGCCTGTAGCGTGTCGAAATCGAATATACCAGTTTTATTTCGGAAGTCGAAAGACAGCTGGTACTGGTACAATCGACGCCATTTTTAACTTTAATAGCTACAATTACTTTAACGAGAAGTTTGGTGCAACTCAGCCTAAGTGGTGTTTTGGATTGGCCCGTGGACAGTACCATCATCTGCATAGCACGTTGTAATAAATATATCTAATTAAATGTTTTTTATTTAAATTACAAAATTTATGTATTGAAATAGTAAAAAAAATCTAGTTTCCCCAACCCCCGGCTCGACCACACGCACGCACACACGCACGCAAAAACGCACGCAAACACGCTCGCACACACATTTCAAGAATCCTATCGAGATTGTTGTCAGTTTCCATCCTAGTGTGAATAGTTTGGGGCATATTTGGATACCACTCTTTATTATTCCGTAGTCGGTAAAGTGATTTCCTTGCCTACATTTCTATTATCACGTGTAAAGGTTTAAGATTTAATAGTACCTCCATAGCTGCCGTCGGTGTTGTTTTAAAGGCACCTGAAATAGACATACGTGCCAATCGTTGTAACTTAGCTAGGTCCTTTTTACAGGTATTAAGCTTAGTCCGTGGCCACCACACAATACTTCCATATGTTAGTATCGGCGTTACCATAGTATTGTATATCTACTTCATAGCCAGAGAGTTAGTCGAGAGCTTTCCTCCGTCCGGAGATAATTATAAGAAGGCGATCGAACAAATGAAGTCAAGGTTTGCTCGTGAAGATTTATTGATAGAAATTTATTTTAGAGAATTATTAAACTTAGTACTAATAAAATCCAAACCAAACACAGTTATGTCTTTAAGCCAACTTTATGACAAAATTCGTACTCAATTATACGCACTTGAGAGTTTAGGGGTCACTACGGAAAAATACGCGTCTATGTTACTTCCGTTAGTAGAGTCCGCCCTACCCGAAGATATTTTGCGAATATGGGAGCGTTCACGGATTGTAACTGATAATACGACAGCCAATTTGAATAGCATCTTAGAATTTCTTAGAAGAGAAGTTGAAACCAAGGAGCGTATTCGAATTGCGCATAATGAATCGACATCTAGCGATATTTTTTCATCTGTAAATAATCATAAACCGTACACTGCAGCTTCACTTCAGATTTCTGAAACTAAAAATAATAAAGCTACATGTATTTGGTGCGATAAGACCTCACACATAAGCCTTGAGTGCTATAAAGCCAATAAAATGTCATACGAATCTAGAAAAGATATACTCGATAAAAAGGGTGGTTGTGCTATATGTTTGAAAATAAGACACACTACTAAAAAATGTAAAAAAAATACTAAATGTCTTGTTTGCTCTAATCGGCATTATATTTTAATGTGTCCAGATATCAAGAAGCAGCGAGAGAACACAGAATATAATATTAAGATGATTTCAAATAAAAAAGAACATCCACAAATTCTTACTTCTAATAAACCTGGTTCTACAACATTACTGCAGACTTTAATGGTATAAACATGTGATGTTAATAATAAAAAACCACTCGAGCTTTAATTGATACTGGAGCACAGCGTACTTACATTAACAGAGAGTTAGTAAAACAATTAAATTTAAAATTAGTTGATAAAGAAATTATGACTAATTGTCTCTTTGGTGGTATAACAACAGGCGAAGAACAATATAATGTAGATAGTTTAAATATTTATAATCTCTCTGATAATTTTAATGTAAATATAACTGCACTTGAAAAAAATAAGATTTGTGGTTACATACCTAGGATAAATAAGAGCCATAATATACAGTTGCAACTGAAGAAGCTAAATATTGAATTAAGTGATGTCGGAGAGGAATCAATGGATATAGGATTATTAATTGGTGCTGACTATTGCGGATCTTTATCTAATTGCTTTGTGCATCTGGAAACTAATATAGTAGCTCTTAAAACAAAACTTGGGTGGACACTTCAAGGCCCAATTAATAATATTTGTTTTTCTCTTATTACTACAGTTTTATCTAATTTACAAATTCCAGAATTATGAGAATTAGATGCGATTGGAATAAAAGACCCTGCGGTAAATATAACAAAAGCTAAGGAAACATCTGATGCAATGGATAATTTTAGAGATTCCGTAGTAATAAATAAAGGAGGACGATATGAAGTTAAATTGCTATGGAAATTAAACCATAATGATTTACTTAACAATAAACATCTAGCTGAGAAGAGGCTTGTGTCAACTACTAAAAGGATATTACAATTAAATAAATTTGATAATTATAATAAAATATTTTCTGAATGGCTTGAAGAAGGTATTATAGAAGTTGATATAAAAGATCAGAATATAAGTGAACATTATTTACCTCATCACGTGGTTATAAAACATTCTAGTCAAACTACAAGAATACGTCCTATATTTGATGGATCAGCACGTGATTATAACGGTAATTCAATAAATTCATTATTAAATAAAGGTGAAAATTATATAGAATTAATACCAAAGTTACTAATTAAATTCAGAAAACATGCTATTGGAATTTCTGCTGATATCAAAAAAGCTTTTCTGCAAATATCATTAACCGAAACTATTTAATGTTTATCTGGTGGAAGAATAATAAAAGAGAAGAAATAGTAACTTACCGGCATTGTCGAGTAGTTTTCGGTTTATCATGTAGTCCTTTTTTACTCGCGGCGGCTATACTATATCATTTGGAAAATAGCGCAGAAGAATGTAAAAGAACCACTGATATATTAAAAGATCCTTTTATGTCGATAACTGCATCACTAGTTTGGAGACTAAAGAAGAAACAAATGATTTTATAATGGAATCCAAAATAATAATGAATAGTGCTAAATTTGATTTACGAGGATGGACAACGTCACCTATTCTAAATAACTTTGTGTCCGATACTGAATATTTATCTGTCTTAGGAGTGATATGGGATGTTAAAAATGATGAATTATTTTTCAATGTAAATATTAGCCATGAAATTAATTATAAGATAACTAAACGATTTTGTCTATAACCCAAAAAATATTTGATCCTATTGGAATATGTAGCCCTACAACACTAATACCCAAGTTATTAATTCAGAAAACTTGGGGTTTGAAACATAAGTGGTATGAAGAACTTCCAGATAATTTATGTAAAGAATTTAATGCATGGTTTAAGCATGTACATTTATTGAATGAATATAGAATTCCAAGACGGATCACAAAAGGACCAATAAATTTATCTGAAAACTCTATTCACGTTTTCAGTGATGCTAGCAAAGTTTCTTATGCAACTTGTATATATTTAAGAAGTGTATATAATAACATAGTAAATGTACAGTTATTACAAGCTAAGTCAAGAGTTGCACCGATAAAAGATATTTCAATCCCTCGTTTGGAGTTGTTGGCGGCACTAATAGGAACTCGTCTGTATGTCGAAACAAAAGAGATCTACCTAATTACAAAGTATTTTTCTGGTCAGATTCTAGTGTTGTCTTAACTTGGATAACGATTGAAAAGAATTGGAGCGTATTTGTTAAAAATAGAGTACAAGAAATACGTCAACATACTAACATCAGTGATTGGTTTCATATATCAGGCATTCACAATCCGGCCGATCTACCATCGCAGGGATGCAATGCTAAACAATTGTTAGAAAGTCGATGGTGGGAGGGTCCTAATTAGTTAAAGGAAAAAGATGTTCATTGGCCTAAATCTGAATTTAAAATAGATTATGATGAAGTTAATAAAGAGAAAATGAAGAAGCTAATAATAAATAACTATTCTAATATAAATAAACCTAATTTTCTATCTACATTAAACTACTTTTCTAAATACACTCAAATAATAAGGATGGTAGGATGGATGATGCGTTTCATAAATAACTGCAAAAAGGATAAAATAATAAAAGGGGTACTTACCTGTGAAGAATATCGAAATTCAGAGAAACTAATTTTAAAGCTAATCCAAGAAGAAACAACATGTAATAAGGAAATTAAGATAAATAATTTAACTACATTTGAAGATAGTGAAGGTATAATAAGAGTACGTACCGGATTGTTGCTAAGTAATGAGCCCGAAAGTTTTGTTAATCCTATATTTATAAAAGGAAAACATATAATAATAGAAAGGCTTGTCTATACTAATATAATAAAGAGGAAAGATTTGTATTTTTGTATTTTTGTATGTTTGTAATGAATAAACTCAAAAACTACTGGACCGATTGCAATAATTTTTTCACCATTAGAAAGCTGCATTATTCAGAAGTAACATAGGCTATATAATATCACGCTAGGTCCTATAGGTGTGGAGCAGTAACCAAAAATGTTTTAAAAACGGGGGAAAAGTATCGTTTCTGAGGCCTTCCGTGGCGTGCGCTGAGCATATAGTTAAAGTTATACAAACCTGTGCGAAGCCGGGACGGGCCGCTAGTCATAGATAAACATCGTTTATTACATCATGCTGGTAGCAATACATTAATATCCAACCTTCTTAAAACATATTGGATATCTGGTATCAGAAAACTTGCAAAATCAGTTATTTCCAAATGCGTAATATGTAAGCGATATAAAGCTAAGCCAGCACAAACAATTACACCTCCACTACCTCTGGATCGAGTGAAGCCAGCTGCCGTCTTTGAAGTTACAGGCATTGATTTGGCTGGTCCACTTTTTTTGTTATTCGGAGAGAAGGTGTGGATAGTTTTATACAGTTACTGCGCAGTTTATCGTGCTATACATCTGGAATTAACTAGGTCTCTGTCCACTGAAGCTTTTCTTATGACGTTAAGAAGATTTATTGCCAGACGTGAAAGAGTCGAAATTATTTATACTGACAATGGCACTAATTTCCATGGAGCAAGGAATCAGTTACAATCCCTGGTCTGGAATGAAATTCAAACACATTCCAATATTAAAAACATTAGATGGAACTTTAATCCTCCAGCTGCACCTTGGTGGGGCGAATGGTGGGAGCGCCTTGTTAGGTCTGTTAAAAAACTATTAAGGAGAAATTTAGGCAAGTATACAGTCACATATGAAGAATTACAAACCCTATTGTGTGATTGTGAAGCTACAATAAATTCTCGACCTCTAACATATATTACTGATGATACGGAGAAACTAATACCCCTAACTCCGTCTTGTTTCTTGTACGGACTCTCTGGTGGTGATGTTTCAGATCTGGACAAGATTGACGAAGTTAATTTAAATAAAAGACTAAGATATATACAGAAAGTTAGAGAAGGCATAAGAACAAGATTCAGAAGTGAATATCTATCTATGTTGATACATAGCGGCAAAAAGAAGGTTGTAAATAATTTGAAATCTGATGACATAGTCTTAATTGAATCGGAAGACAAAAGATCAAATTGGCCTCTGGGAGTTATTGTAGAAATGTAAATATAAATTCTCCACGATTGGTTCTTATTTAAGCTACTCTCGCTTCACTATCTGTTCAAGTATATTGAACAGATAGTGAAGCGAGAGTAGCTAAAATAAGAACCAATCGTGGAGAATTTATAGGACCTGTTCAGAGACTGTACCCACTTGAAATTTCTCTAAATGATATGCCAAAAACTAAAATTACAAATAAGGATGATTACTCAACTACATGCGGCAAAGTTATTAAGACACCGCAAATATTAGAACGCACAACTAGATGCGGAAGAATTGTTAAGACACCGCAAAAGTTTAATTTGTGATTGTGTGAAGTGGAGTGTTTAGTGTTTTAGTATAAAACCCAAAAGGTGGGAGGATGTTGAGGATCTGGAGTCCTTGGCCGAACTTCAACTGTCAGTGGCGTTTAAAAAGAAAAACTTGGTTTGAATAATTATGTCAAAATATAACAAATGTCTTAAATGCTCAGCTTAAATGTCAAAGTGTAAAATACGGATAAAATATACCTTTAATAAACTAATAAAGCACATTAGTGTAATCTTATTCCAGCCATAATTAATTCCATCGTCGGAACCTTAACAGCTATGTCCTCCAGGCCGCCGAAGACTTCACTTAGATGACCCCAGATTCAGGGTTCTTCAGGCCATTCTTACCCGAGGATCCAGGCCGTATTACAGGGGATGACCTTGGATGCCAAACGTCCAAGAACGAGCGACAGCAGCCAGTCGCTGGAGGGGAAGAGGGAAGCCGGGGTCGGGAGCATGCATGCGTCCCCGAGCAGCACCCAGCATTCCCCACCGCCACCGAACAGCTGGACCTGCACCACCGCAAACGCGACTCACGCCTGCACCGCACCCACTCCATCGGGGTGCTGCCGAAGTCGCCGGTCGTGAATTCTTTGGATGAAGAGTGCAGGTTCCCGCACCACTACAGCCGTTTCAGACCAGAAAAGAAGCTCCCGCCACGATCTCGTCGCGCGCCTCGCCTCCGACGCTCAGCGGTACATACCGCTTGGCGCCTGACCGACCAGCCGTATGTAGGAGCCGCCCGCTCCGCCCGGCGCCCAACAACCGGGCGCCGTTCTTCCAGGCCCTTTAACCCGTGCCAATGCTGCCGTCCCTCCGACGAGCAGTGCCCAAACAGGTACCACCGACGGCCACCGGGCCCCCCGCCAAAGTGGCCCACCCCGTCGGACCCGCCGCCCAGCTGATGGGCGCTATCCGCCCGTGAGTACTGTTCATTCCGGCTTCGCCTCGCAGCCCGTGAAAACTGCTCGCTTCGGGTTCCCCGTGCACCCAGCGTGCACTAGCTCCGGGCCCACCACCCAAGCCGGGGGCCATCGCCCCGGCTTCTTAACTGCACTGATATAATTCAAGATAATTCCCCTGCATAAACTTGCCAACAACTGTTGAGAATGCCAGTACAAGTGATGCAAGAAATAAGAAAAGAGATGGTTAGGATCTAAATAGTAAAACAGATAATAAAAAATATTAATATTTTTTAAATTTCGTTTCTAAGTACCTACATAAACATTGTTAATAAAAATTGTTGGTTTTGACAATAAAAAGCAAAAGACGGTTAAGACGTCAGACTATTATAAGAATATAACTTTTGTCATATTTTATATATTGACATCTATCTATTATTTTACAATTTTAGTCTCATATATTCATGAAGGTAAAAACCGTGCCCGTCCGCGGGGCGCGTTTTTAGCTTCATGCATATATTCAACCAACTTTAGATTTATATTATTTACCTACCTACCTACTTAATATCATAAACACCATATATGTAGTTACTAAAAATTATGGCTTTTATTAATGGACAAAATTTAAACCTCAGAACTATTTATATTAATAATTAAAAAAATCATAAATTGTTGTGTTGTTCATACATTATATTCTCTCAACAATCTTCTAACATAAGCCAAGCAAAAATGCCGTTGCAGTTAAAAGTTTTGTATTTGACTGCATTATAGCCTTGAACTAAATCCAAAAACTAACTGTATATTTTTATTATTATGTTATTGTCTAAATATACTAGTCTTAAATGCGGTTAAGTATTTTTAGCCGCATTAAACTTTAGCATACTGTTAGTTCTATAAGACACAGTGCTAGGCTATAGTAACGTTATTGTCTTTCAACGGCTTTTTAGCATAGAAATGATACGAGTTTTTTTAAGTGTCGTAAATGTTTACATATTAAATAAAAAACCAAGCACTAAAACGCCGTTAAGGTGTACGTACCTAGCGACATTTTAGTAGTGTTTTTATACGTTAATAATTTGAAGATTGCTAGATAAAAACGTAAAAAACTTCAACTTGTTAAGTTTTACTCATTATTACGATTTTAATGTATGACTATATCAAAGTACTATATTAGATCTGTTTTTTGATTCCTCAAATTCTCGGATATGACATCTAGTTATCAAATGGCATCGATTTTAATTATTTCGAACGTTTTTCTTGAATAACTCGAAACATAGTTTCGGTAGATAACGGCATTATATCTAAAGGACGGCAGTGCGACACTAGCTACAGGCCAGGGGCAAGTGGCTATGCAACTATAATCTGGCATTTTTTGAATGGTTTTTTGCCGAAGTGGTAGTATCCTTTACGGCTGCGGTTACGAAACGGAAAGTCAAGTTTGTATATTAAAGTAGATTCGTAATGCAAATCCCCTTTGTCGCCGCCAGTTTCGTAACTAGTATTCGCGGAGAACTAATTTCCGACCTGGCAATTGGTTCTGCGATGTTCCATAAATGTGAAATGAATTTCGATGGAAATTAAAATTAGTTTCTCTAAGCTCGACACAATGGGCATTGTCAGATGATCGCTGCAGATAGATGAATTTAATAACGGTTTGAAATTTAATTGCATGACTTGGAATGCCTTTGCTTCTTGTCAATTGATTAGGCATAGACTGGCTAAAATATAAAAAAAAAACTATAAACATAAGTTTTTCTATGATTATTGATGTTGTATAGCCGCAAGTCCCGACGGCACTATTTGCAACTAACTGATTGTTACTTGGGAGGTGCAGATAGATCATCTGAGCGAGTGCAGTAGATATGTTGGTAACCGTGTGTTTGTCCCCAGGAGCCGGTGCGCGGACGCCGGTGCGCGTCGCTGCGGTCGGCCGGCGCCTCGCCCGCCTCCCCCGGCGCCTCTCCCCGTACGCCCCTCGTGCCCCCCACCCCCAGCGCCACCACCCCGAAGAAGTCCAACTGGGAAGTCATCGAGCACTACTCCTCCAGCCGGAGCCGGCGGACCCCTACCACGGTGAGTCCATTTAATAATATAACTTCACCGGACTCGACTAAAACTAATTAACTTCAATGACATTTTAGGATTATTTGAGGGCAACCCGAAGACGCGTGTTTGTAGAATATGTGTTTATAGAATATTATTGTGGAAAAGTGTAAGTACTAAATTTATGGTTAACTTATTTGTCTTCACTTGATATTTATACCACATGTTTGCCGCCATTCCTCATACCCATCTAATCCTTTCCCAATACTCGTAATAATAAATACATTTTAAAACCAATAAATGATAATTAATCTACTCAACATTAAAATGAATAGCGATTAATAAATGCATTTAAACCACCATCCCAACTTACAATTAAAATTCTATCATCATACAAACTAATTTATAAAAATAGCGTAGCATTCTGTAAAAGAAAATATATATGACGATCTCCTAGTCGTCAGTAGAATTCGGTCCGGCCGGTTGGAAACTGTCTGTATTGGGACCGGACC
This sequence comes from Monopis laevigella, assembly GCA_947458855.1. Classification (NCBI taxonomy): domain Eukaryota; kingdom Metazoa; phylum Arthropoda; class Insecta; order Lepidoptera; family Tineidae; genus Monopis; species Monopis laevigella. The sequence continues at coordinate 37,129,278 of OX381576.1, read as the reverse complement.
TGTTGTTGTAGGTACGCACTAGGTACTAAATGAAACCTCTTCGGGTGGTAAAGCAAGACTCATTTATTTGGTACATAATAGGAGCTTATATAGTAATTTTTGATTTTAAATAAAGAATATAATTATATAAATGTGACATGAACAGATGACAATTAAATTTATTTGAAAATGGTATTAAAAATTGTTATAAAAGAGTAAATGATTTATTGGCCGCTTTGCATGAGGCAAAGGCTATCAGCCAGCACATATATATGATTATTAGATAGTGTAGGCCCGATCACGTTCCCGCGGTGCCCGAGACCGGTTAAGCGGCATCGGTACCCTAAAGCGGTAGGATTATATTTGCACCTCGTCGTAGCCGATGGTATTTTGAGTCCACACCTTACAAGTAGCTAGCTTGTCGCGGTCTTTTGTTAGACTATAATTACACATATTTTTTGTTATGAATAAAAGTAAAGACCAGTATTTTGGGCACCATGCCCCACATATTGATCATTAACTTAATCTTACATTTATACTAAAATGATTGCTGACCTCTAACAATAACTGGCGCACGCACAAGTGAATATCAATGATAATAACCTGGAAACTGTGATATATGAACATAAACATTCATTCGTTCATTCAAACTGTAAGATGAAAAACCTATAAACGTCACAAAGTTACTTAAATGTTAATTATTTAAATAACGAAATTCTATAAAAATAAATTAGTAACAATGAATAACAAACAAGCCACCTACTCTGTACCTTATTTTTGGCATGAACATTTAGCATTCCGCGTCGAGGCCACGAAGCCACCCGCATAAAGGACAATCTAAAGTTACTTTCAAACGAAACAGAATAATTCTGGAATTATTAAAAATACGATAACGATTTGGCCGACGACCGCCACAGTCGGTGGGGCCACAGTCGGTGCGCCCACAGTCGGTGGGGCCACAGTTGGTGGGCCCAACTACATCAGTCAAGGGACTGCAGTTACTAAATCTTTTTCAATACTTCATCAAAATATATCATTGATATAAAATAGTTCAAAACAAAAGAATAAATCAGTCAAGACAAGTTATATCACAGTAAGTTGGGCCTGTGGTTGGCATTTGGTGTGGCTGGTAGATGCGGCGCCGCGGATTACGGATTTTGTTTCCTTTGACATAGGACTCCCAATGAGGTTTCTAGCTACGAGTAAGTCTGTGCTAACGCCCCACTGTCGCATCTATCCGCTCTCACATCATCGACAGACAGTTAAATCTCCAAAATGCATTAATATTTTATATCTCCAAAATGATAATATTCCTGTAATTATAATATTACTTTTTTCCAAAAGTGATAATATTACTTTTTTCCATCTGTTGTAAATTCGCGAAATTTTTATAATATAAAAATTTAAAAAGTGTAGAAACACACACGCGGATGTTACACATTTCTTAAAAAACCTTCTAAACATAATTTTGTTCCTATATTTGAGCTAGCTACAACACATTACAACGACCGCTAGGTAGTCGACCGGACCAATCGGATATCACAAGTTGTTGTTGTTTTCATCTTTAAGTTACACTTTTTAGTTATAAAAATAACTAAAAAGTGTAACTTAAAGATGAAAACAATTCAAAGTAGCTTTACCTTTGTCTTGTCCATCCAGCAATGTATTGTTACATAGTGCGGGTGACAGCGGACAGACGGTCGTGGTGCACGACTATGATAGTTTGAGGAGTTTCATATTTGTTTGGCAGCCAGGAACAGTGTTGGTGAGAAAAATAAAATAACTATTTTACGTTTTCTCTTTATATAAGAAGCTTCATATCGGGCGAATATATTTAAAAAATGTCGAATTGGTCCAGTTCTCGCTTACCAACAAAATTATTTTATTTTATCATTAAAATTATGGTACAGGGTATACCCAGCGGTTCTGAGTCTACACCGAACAAGTGGGCTTGTCGCGATGTTTATAAAACCTCAGTAAAATAAATCGAGCGTCCGAGGGCGCTCGTCGCCCTCGGACGCCAGCGACAATCATCTGGCGATAGTTATAAAAACATTCCAATAACGTTTTGTTAAGGAAGAAGAAGATTATTTTTTGTTATAACGAAAAAACTAATTATTTAAAAATATACTTTTTGAAATAAGCTTCCTTTGCATATCCCGATGTTGGGACTGAACCTGTAGATATCTGATATGCACAGACAAAGAGCCTGGCGGATGTCTGTGTCTCCTACAGACAGATAAATACTCGTAGATAAAGCCCCACTTTATTGTCGGGGCTTAAAAATAGTTTCACAGAAATATAAATTATTCATAAATACACCATTTTTAGTTCGCTTGTCACAAAAGAAATACAATGACAAATTAATTAAACATTGAATACAACACAAACGATCTGGTGCTTCGGAAACGCTATAACGATAAAACTAGAAAGCTACAATTTACAAAGTTTATAGCAAAAGTGCGTCAGGTAGACGTAGTTTGCTCGGTGCACATTCCATATGTTCGTACCGTATCTAAGGCCGCAATGAAAAATTCACTTGTTGCATGACTTAACTTTACTTGTCAGCCGGTAAATGTTAGAAAACCAGTTGTGTCCCGTTTAGTGGACGTTTAGCTTTCTGTACATATGTAGTCAGAGAGTTTATGTACATGTATAGTCAGAGTGTTTTAGTACATGTATAGTCAGAGAGTTTTTGTACATGTATAGTCAGAGTGTTTTTGTACATGTATAGTCAGAGTGTTTTTGTACATGTATAGTCAGAGAGTTTTTGTACATGTATAGTCAGAGAGTTTTTGTACATGTATAGTTAGAGTGTTTTTGTACATGTATAGTCAGAGTGTTTTAGTACATGTATAGTCAGAGAGTTTTTGTACATGTATAGTCAGAGTGTTTTTGTACATGTATAGTCAGAGTGTTTTTGTACATGTATAGTCAGAGAGTTTCTGTACATGTATATTCAGAGAGTTTTTGTACATGTATAGTTAGAGTGTTTTTGTACATGTATAGTCAGAGTGTTTTAGTACATGTATAGTCAGAGAGATTTTGTACATGTATAGTCAGTGTTTTTGTACATGTATAGTCAGAGTGTTTTTGTACATGTATAGTCAGAGAGTTTTTGTACATGTATAGTCAGAGAGTTTTTGTACATGTATAGTTAGAGTGTTTTTGTACATGTATAGTCAGAGAGTTTTTGTACATGTATAGTCAGAGTGTTTTTGTACATGTATAGTCAGAGAGTTTTTGTACATGTATAGTCAGAGAGTTTTTGTACATGTCTAGTCAGAGAGTTTTTGTACATGTATAGTCAGAGTGTTTTTGTACATGTATAGTCAGAGTGTTTTTGTACATGTATAGTCAGAGAGTTTTTGTACATGTATAGTCAGAGTATTTTTTGTACATGTATAGTCAGAGTGTTTTTGTACATGTATAGTCAGAGTGTTTCTGTACATGTCTAGTCAGAGTATTTTTGTACATGTATAGTCAGAGTGTTTCTGTACATGTCTAGTCAGAGTGTTTCTGTACATGTCTAGTCAGAGTATTTTTGTACATGTATAGTCAGAGTGTTTTCTGTACATGTCTAGTCAGAGTATTTTTATACTTGTATAGTCAGAGTGTTTCTGTACAGGTCTAGTCAGAGTATTTTTGTACATGTATAGTCAGAGTGTTTTTGTACATGTATAGTCAGAGAGTTTTTGTACATGTATAGTCAGTGTTTTTGTACATGTATAGTCAGAGTGTTTTTGTACATGTATAGTCAGAGAGTTTTTGTACATGTATAGTCAGAGTGTTTTTGTACATGTATAGTCAGAGAGTTTTTGTACATGTATAGTCAGAGAGTTTTTGTACATGTATAGTCAGAGTATTTTTGTACATGTATAGTCAGAGTGTTTTTGTACATGTATAGTCAGAGAGTTTTTGTACATGTATAGTCAGAGTATTTTTTGTACATGTATAGTCAGAGTGTTTTTGTACATGTATAGTCAGAGTGTTTCTGTACATGTCTAGTCAGAGTATTTTTGTACATGTATAGTCAGAGTGTTTCTGTACATGTCTAGTCAGAGTGTTTCTGTACATGTCTAGTCAGAGTATTTTTGTACATGTATAGTCAGAGTGTTTTCTGTACATGTCTAGTCAGAGTATTTTTATACTTGTATAGTCAGAGTGTTTCTGTACAGGTCTAGTCAGAGTATTTTTGTACATGTATAGTCAGAGTGTTTTTGTACATGTATAGTCAGAGAGTTTTTGTACATGTATAGTCAGTGTTTTTGTACATGTATAGTCAGAGTGTTTCTGTACATGTCTAGTCAGAGTATTTTTGTACATGTATAGTCAGAGTGTTTCTGTACATTTCTAGTCAGAGTGTTTTTGTACATGTATAGTCAGAGTGTTTTTGTACATGTATAGTCAGAGTGTTTCTGTACATGTCTAGTCAGAGTATTTTTGTACATGTATAGTCAGAGTATTTCTGAACATGTCTAGTCAGAGTATTTTTGTACATGTATAGTCAGAGTGTTTCTGTACATGTCTAGTCAGTGTGTTTCTGTACATGTCTAGTCAGAGTGTTTCTGTACATGTCTAGTCAGAGTGTTTTTGTACATGTATAGTCAGAGTGTTTTGTACATGTATAGTCAGAGTGTTTCTGTACATGTCTAGTCAGAGTATTTTTGTACATGTATAGTCAGAGTATTTCTGTACATGTCTAGTCAGAGTGTTTCTGTACATGTATAGTCAGAGTATTTTTGTACATGTATAGTCAGAGTGTCTCTCTACATGTCTAGTCAGAGTATTTTTGTACATGTATAGTCAGAGTATTTTTGTATATGTATAGTCAGAGTGTTTTCTGTACATGTCTAGTCAGAGTATTTTTATACATGTATAGTCAGAGTGTTTCTGTACAGGTCTAGTCAGAGTATTTTTGTACATGTATAGTCAGAGTATTTTTGTACATGTATAGTCAGAGTGTTTCTGTACATGTCTAGTCAGAGTGTTTTTATACATGTCTAGTCAGAGTGTTTCTGTACATGTCTAGTCAGAGTATTTTTGTACATGTATAGTCAGAGTATTTTTGTACATGTATAGTCAGAGTGTTTCTGTACATGTCTAGTCAGAGTGTTTTTATACATGTCTAGTCAGAGTGTTTCTGTACATGTCTAGTCAGAGTATTTTTATACATGTATAGTCAGAGTGTTTCTGTACAGGTCTAGTCAGAGTATTTTTGTACATGTATAGTCAGAGTATTTTTGTACATGTATAGTCAGAGTGTTTCTGTACATGTCTAGTCAGAGTGTTTTTATACATGTCTAGTCAGAGTGTTTCTGTACATGTCTAGTCAGAGTATTTTTGTACATGTATAGTCAGGGTATTTTTGTACATGTATAGTCAGAGTGTTTCTGTACATGTCTAGTCAGAGTATTTTTGTACATGTATAGTCAGAGTGTTTTTGTACATGTATAGTCAGAGTGTTTCTGTACATGTCTAGTCAGAGTATTTTTGTACATGTATAGTCAGAGTGTTTCTGTACATGTCTAGTCAGAGTGTTTTTGTACATGTATAGTCAGAGTGTTTCTGTACATGTCTAGTCAGAGTATTTTTGTACATGTATAGTCAGAGTGTTTCTGTACATGTCTAGTCAGAATGTTTTTGTACATGTATAGTCAGAGTGTTTATGTACATGTCTAGTCAGAGTGTTTTTGTACATGTATAGTCAAAGTGTTTCTGTACATGTCTAGTCAGAGTATTTTTGTACATGTATAGTCAGAGTGTTTCTGTACATGTCTAGTCAGAGTGTTTTTGTACATGTTTAGTCAGAGTGTTAGATTAGACCGGCTGCAGCTGTCGGTGCACATCACATTACATGTTTACAGCACTAGTGTGCACGAAATAGCTTTATGATGATGACCCAGCGGTATGTACGTGCCGCGTTATTCGGCGTTATTCGTGCGATTAGAGTCGCGCCCGGGTGCTATCAATAATGTAATATTGCTTCAAATGAAAAGTGACATTTATTCATGGAAGGCTGTAAACGTCTATGTGTTATGAACAAGTCGAAACCACTTTGCAGATCATACGAATTATTTTGTCGCATTAACTGTTTTAGGGTACGTATATTTATTTAGAAATATGAATAAATCAATCTGACTCAAATAAAATACGATAATACATTATATTTAACCTATTTCAAATTAGAATGTTATCGGTCTCTCTCTCTCAAGTTGGGCAACATGTTGCACCACACCGCTGCAGTGCCTTGATTACCTCACAGATATAAAGATATTTATGAAGCGACTAATAGGGATACAATATTAACCATAAGTAAAAAAGAGGTTTATAACAAGATTATGTTCTGCGTGATTTTATTTTCTTTAAACGCCACCATCTAAAAATGTATTAGAAACTTGATTGGATAATACGAGCCGCGATGTCCGCGCCGATCCATTCATCAACACACTGAATAAATCAATAATATTAAATTCTATACAAAAGTAATTTCAAGCTCTTTTCAAATCCAGAGTCGGAACGTATTGAGGAAATAATAGAAGTAGACGAGCGCTGCTGTACTACTAGGTACCAATATAAACAGAACAAAAGGCCATTATTAAATTTAGATTTCCAAAACTGATTTTCAATCAAATTCATTCATCTAAAACTCCTTCTATTTACTATATTATGCGAATCTTTTCTTGTTTATAATGACCGAGGAGATCCGTTACGGCGCACTTTTCAGTATTCAGGCAAACATTAATTAGCTAAATAGTGAATTGAACATTGGTATTTTATTGATTGGAATAATCTCACGACTTCCTCTGAAGACTTCATACTAATAAAATTAAATGAAATCGGTTTAGAATTAAACACTACCAAATGTAAACATATAGGGAATATAAATCTATAGGAGAAATGTTATTCACATTAGGAAATGTGGATCGCTTTAATTTCGGAGGCTGTCAATATGAGGTTATTTGTTTTGTGAAAAAGTAGACGCAGTAGTGTAGTTAACTGGGAAGTAAAATAACTCACCCCTACTATTATTTCTTCATCCTTCTTCAGGGTCCACGGTCTGGTTGCCTCCATGTTCTAAGGCTAACTTTGATCAGACCTCATTTGAAGCAAGACAACTTATGGTGGTATCAGTCCGAGCCAGCAACTAAACAGTCTGCTAGGAAATTCTGATAAATTCCTATTTTAGAACTAAAACGGATGAATGAAAACATATTTAAATGCTGTATGCAGATATAAAGAATTAGTTTACCTATTTGTCATACCCTTTAATCATTAGATACACTATAGCTTCGGTTTGATTTATTAATATTTTTTTCTCGAGTCGGTCGTTTTATACGTGGCATTGCATTGAATGGTTGGTTTCTAAGATTAGATACATACAGGAACAATACCATTTGTGTGGATACCTACGCAGCATATCGTCGGCCCGTGTCAGCTGCTTGCGGCTCAGAATCTCCAAATACCGGGAGTCGACACAAAATGGTTTCAAGCCTCCCGTACCGAAACATGAGATTCTTTAGAGATCTCCGTAAGCTAATACTGTTGGAGTGTAAAGATTCCAAGTACCAAAATTATCTGTCTCGAAAAATAAGTATTGCCATGGAACGTGGCAATGCCGCAAGCAATTACAGGCGGTCATAGATTGTAAAGTTTGTGTTAGAACACTGTTGACGACCTCACAATGAACGATTAGCGTAGTGTGCTCAGAGCGGCAGGTCGGGACCAGGAGGAGCGTGGGAAACCACAACAATACCGCAATTATCCAACAAATAGTCAAAGAAAATATTAATTACTAACCAAGAGCTCGTCTCCGGCGCTGTGATCACGACATTATATTGTTGCGATAGGTTATAATATAAAAACAGAATGTTAGTATTGTTGTCTGAGTATTTGCTTTGCATATTATATTATAGAAGCACAAACCGTTCAATCGCGCAATAACGATGTAATTGCCAAAGGCCCTGACACTTATAAATTAACGTAAAGGAGGCGATATCCGTCTTTCATAGAATTTTGCTCCGGAATGTTATACGATTGTTTACCAGCACACTAATACACTTTATTGTCAAAATCGAATACAACCAATTTAAAAATACTATTTCCTTACTATTTGTTTTTTTATTGTCCTTATACCTTATATTTGTCCTTTTGGTGAAGGCACACTTGAAACATTCAGCCTGTATAAAATTCTCGTGTCACGGTGTTTGTAACCAAACTACTCTGAAACGGCTTGGCCGATTTTAATGTTTTTTTTTGTGTATATACGGTAGATTTGAGAATAGGTCGTAAACTGTTTTACACCCCTAAGTGATAAGGGTGGCCCATCCCAGAAATTATATATTAATTTTTTTGGACAAACTCCCCCTGCCCCCAGAGTGTTGCGAGTACATGCTGTAAAGAGTATACCCTGTTTGCTAAAACTGCTAAAAGTGTGATTGATATTTTATCAGGCCATCGCCCGACACTCTTGCGCAAATATAATGTAACAACATTTAGCTAATATAGCCTATAACATGTATTTAGTGGTTTTAGAGTTATACACTGCCGGCTGGCAGACAAACATTTGTAGTAGAGATCTGCCTACCCCTGAGGGACCAAATTGTTTTCACTGCTCATGCTCTGAAAGTGTTTATTTGTGCAGGATATAGGCTGCACAAAATTTACTCATAAATGTATCTATATTTGGCAAAGACAATGAGCCATACAGCCAAACACAATAAGAAGTTCATAGATAGAATATGTTATTTTATAGTGTTTTTTAAGACATTAAAACAATTTCCTTCAGTATTCAAGACTGTACTAATTTTACTTTAAATTTTAATTAAAGAAATGTTATGTTATACTACTGTTTTATTTCCTCGGAATTGAAGTGAAAAGCAGAGTTTATAACTCGTCCACAAAACCATTTTATCCTCGAAATTACTATGAGCGCTCACCTTCGGCTCGGGCTGCTAAAAGTCTCGGATAAAAATGGTTCGTTTTGTGCACTTGTTGAAAAATCTATTATTAAAGGCTATTTAGTAATTCTATTAAGTTACTACTACTTTTTACTTATGTTAGTTATTTTTAATACTCCCTGAAACACAATAAATTGTTGGATCTATTTCTGATATGTCGCATGCTAGAGGATGGGTCACGGGTGCCACATTATCTGGCGGAGGCGTCGGACATTGTTCCGCTCGTCTCAGCGGGGAACAAAGCGCCAACCTATACAGACCTCATTATCTTGAGGCATTAGAGCTCAATCAGTCTGACCTCATAATGTGAATATATGATAGTTATATAATCTAGAAGCTAGAGATAGCATCCGTACATTATATTTGTATAAATGTAAAAGAAGAACTATAGCCGGGACCGCGACCTGCATATGCTGCGACCTGGCATGTCGTTGCGCGCAGTCAACCCGTCGCTTTAAACTCAGCCATAAGCATGAGGCTGGGAGATTAATGCTTAGAGAATATTTAAATAAATAAAATATGGAGGACATTACGCACATATAGTCCTGCGCACATACTAAGCTGAGCTTGTACTATATACGTATTAATATACTTTCGAGGAATCGAACCGACCTTCGGATACAACGCCAAAAGCGCTACCGCTATATGGTCTTGGCGGAGTGGAACGATTAGCTGATACCATTTCACATTGACTTATAAATAATTCAGTTGAAATAGGCGGTACCAGATGGTAGTCCTTACGAGCATAGGAACATCCATTTTACAATATTGTTTATACTTGTAGTTGTTTAGTTAGCACGGAACAGTAGTTAGCGCTGCACAATTCCCACAGAGCCTTGTAATTGTGGTTTGTTTGTCCGCCACTGGGCGGCGCTGGCGGAAACATTTTTCCTTGTGTGACCCAACTCTTGTTCTTTGATTAGGAAATGTTAGCGAATTAGGTCGCTGGAACTGGAAAATACATTCATTGTTGATAACAGATGTACCTGTATATGTATATGTGTATTTGGTTATAAAAGCCAACAGTCTTTGGGTTCCCGCTCTAAACCCCGGTGGGTACCAATTAGTTTTTAATTAAACAAATATGTTTGACAATACCACTCTATAGTGGTATGTTATACCTCGGAAAGCACTTTAAGCTGTCAGTCTCTGTTTTACGATCCCAACTTGTAAAAGTATTTATTGGTAGATTATATATATGGCGGCCGAGTTGGTTAGACTTTAGACTTAAAAACACGCCCCTGGTTCAAACCCCGGTGTGTACCAATGAGTTTTAATCTAAAAATGTATATACATAATATAAGACACCCGTGATGATATTTGACATTTTTATTTTAACCTGACCACGAGGTAACTCCGGCGCTGAAAAACTAACGCTGTACCAAAATGAATTTTCTGTAAATGTAACAATTAACGTTAAAAATGGCGTCAAATGTATACCTACGAGTACGCAAATGTATACCCACGAGTACGTAAATATATATGTACGAGTACGCTGTTGACGTTGTATTAAACTTTAATCGTTACAATTACCTAAATATCATTTTGATGCTCAGCCTAAGGCGGTCCCGACTCAACGTACCTAGTTCTATATGGTTGTTGCGTGCGCCGCCACTCCAACGCGACAACCACGGGCTGCCCGACCGACAACATACATTTGGATCATTCCTCTAGCAGAGTCTAGCATGATACATTTTACAAATGTTTATAATTCCTCTTGAAAATAACTTACCTATCACAGACGCATCAAAGATAAGATCCGTTCCGAAACTATTAATACTAAACAGGATTATTAATAAATTAATATAAAAGAAATATTCTACTGTGTGTAGTAAACACTTAACTGATAACTTACATCTGTACAATCACGGGGGGGGGGGGTCATTGGGAAGTATACATTCATCGCCATGAATGAATTTACGTGCAAAAATGTGCACGTAAATTTCGTGAAATATTACTTCTTAATATTTAGCGTCATTGTTTAATATCCAATAAAACACTTATCTAAAAGGTGTGCGTTCTATTGTTGAACGAAGGCGTCTGCGTCGCGTCATGTAGCGGTGGTGGATTTTCAGAAATACTTTGAATTGTATAGATAATCTGCCATTACTGTACTTTCACACAAAATGCTGGTCGCTTCTGTTCCCGCCTACAACTCTAGCAACGTGCACCATATGACGCTAGTAAGACGGTTGCTTTGACGATGCCAACATTTTAAAATAATGCAAATTCGTCTTTAACGCCGCCCATTTTATAACCTCATCATTAGGCATAGTGGGAACGATCAATATTGTTAAACAACAGTTGATCGTAGATATTGCTCGAGTTGTTAGATGGTTACATTATCTATCAACTTTTTGTTTTGTAATTGCCTTTGGGGCGCAAAGCAAGATGCTAGCTTTTGTTTTCTAAATTATCAATATTACCCAATCAGTTGAGTTTCCAAAAATGGGAGCGTAATAGAATAAAAACGATCTTTGTACTTATTCAAAACTTAATATATTTAATTGTGAACGCCTTATTGCTTACGAAAGCTATGTTAACGTTTACATGCGACTTCCGCGCTATTGTCAGCGCGGTCCGAGGCCCGGCTCGAGGTCCCGGCGCGAGGCCCCGGCGGGTCCGCACTATTGACAGCGCCCCGACTCCACAAGGGGCACCCTGGGAGTGTAAGCGCGGCCCGAGGCCCCGGCGGATCCGCACTAGTGTCGGACCGGGTTGGCCGTTTGGGTTCCTAGCCATTTCGAAGGAGTATAGTTTGTGACACGAATTTTATATACAGATTATAATATTCGTATTAGATGACATTATATTTGTCTGTTAGTCTGTGCATCGTTGCTCCCAAACAAATAGCCCAATTGTGACTTTGTTAATTTCATGGATGGATTTATAAAAAAATGTAATTTTATAATTTTCAGCCCTTCTCTCAATGCCTGGACCTAAGACCATATCTAGGCAAATGCAAAACGACGATATTACAAAAAGGTCATTAATAGCTATATTGTATCTCCGGGGGCAATTGTCACAACATTATCAATTGGTATTAAATAAATGGAATGTAACATTCAAATATGGAGCATCCCACATCCGACGGTACACGCGTTTGTTAGAATCTTGTAAATAAATAAGTTATTCATAATTAAATCGATTAGTTAATTTATTTATTTTTAATTCTTTATTGCACAAAATTGTACATAGGCGAGCTTAATGCCTTAGCTAACCTTTGAGAGAGTGAAATAGGCTCAGGGTGCGGAACTTTCGATAGAAGGATCTACATATAATTTTAACAATGATGCATAACAATACTTAAACTACTTAAATACTGTATATAATATAAGAAATGTAATACATAAACATACATACCAAACCAAACAAAAATTGCCACGAGGATCTGGTTTAAGCGTTCAGATAATGAGCAGTGAGCAAGCGTTTAAACACCCCGATGGAAGGGGCTGATCTTATAGTCAGAGGAAGCAAATTCCACTTGCGAGCAGGTGACACCGTAAACGAATCTGAATATTTGGAAGAGACGTGTGACGGGATTTTTAGAAGGTTATTGACAGAGGAACGGAGGGGACGATCATGCGAATCACCAAGGAAAAGAAAACGAGTCTTAAGGTAAGAGGGAGTATTAGGGTTATATAGTATATTATATAAAAAGGACAGCAGATGTACTGATCTATGAGACCGGATATTAAGCCACCTTATCTGTTTGCGGTATTCGGTAACATGATCAAATTTACGCAGGCCGAAGACAAAACGTATGCACATATTAAGGAGGCGGCCAAGTTTGTTAAGTAGATCTTCAGTAACATCCGAATAGGAGACATCAGCGTAATCAATGATAGGGAGAAGCAGTGAATTGACCAACATGAGCTTTGACTTAAAAGGGATAAGTTACTGAGACCGCTTTAGCGAATGCATACTGGAGAAAATACGTTTACTGACATCAGCGACGTGACAAATCAAGATTAATCTCAATACCTATAACTCATCGTTATGAATGACTTATTCATGATTAGGGTTAAATAAAAGAAAATATGAAACTCAAAGATTGTATTCTAATAAATAACTTATTATTATAAATAATTAACGTAAATTGAATAATAAAACTACTGCTATTATTATTAAGAATCAGAAACACAATAAGGGGATTTCATTATATTATCAAACTATAACAAACTATATCAGGGTTTGGTATTATTTTTGTTATAAACTTATTAGTTGTCAAAACTGGCTTATAATTAATATAATGACAACAATTGTGTTATAGATATCAAAGAAGTATACTTAACTTGTTTATTCAGGTACACTTGTCAATTTGACGAACTTATTTTATATTTGTCGCAAAACGTGTACGACGTGCTGTGTTTTCTTACTAAATCGCCATCTTGCCTCTGGTGCTCAGATTAATCATAATCTGAGCTCTGCATGAAGGTACGAGCCGCGCCCGTCTGCCCGTCCGCCGCCGATTTTTTAGCTTCATGGAGCTCTGATACTATATCTAGCCTGACTTATTTATTTCTTTCTCAAGAGGCCAAGGCAACGAAACACACAGCCACAGATTGAAGCAGACAATAATTAATTTAATCGAATACAAAACAAATCGATATAATATTATTATTAAAATATATAAATGATCAAAGTATATCTTATTACGTATTGGTATTCGATATCAATCGTCATTGATTAATCAAATACTAAAATATATCTACATAACAATCTAACACGTTCATACTTCGGATTCCGCCATTTTGCTTTTAGGGAATAAAATCTTACAATTCAAAAACGGTATCAATTCCTCGCTTTAACAATTACTAAAAGCTTGCTAAACCCAATCATATAACAAACGAATAAAGTACTTTTTCAATCGCCGGAAAAAGTTCACGAACAAAGAAACAAAAGTTTACAAAATCTTTTTTCTTTAGAAGTTGAGAAAAAAGGATCGTTTTTTATTTTGTGACGGGAAATATGTTTTGTGCGAACCCATAATGTGTTTGCACGAACCTTTGCGACTCTACAAATCTATGTGACGATACTCTTGTCATGTTGCTTCCCAGATCGGAAATAATGCCGAGCGGGAGTTGGAGCGAAAACTGAAAAACTCCCGGTCACGGGGCTAACCCAGCGAGTATTACTGAGGCTTACAATGTATACCTTGTTCGACAAGCATCGTTGTGATGTACCGCTGTCGTTTCCACTTTCACTATACACACTTGTGAAATTGTTTATATAAACACTATGATGAGCTATCAAAGCATTATAAAAAATAATATACCTTTATATATTAAGAAAATTTTGTTCCGCCTGTGCGCCGCCAGTACGCCGAAACCCTCGCCTCGCATACCGAACCCGATCAAATAACCGTCAAACAATACTCTGTGCTAATAAGGAAATGTGTATTCAAAATAATTACGATGTAAGGGTGTCTAGTACACGCCAAGCAAAATAATTACGATGTATGGATGTCTAGTACACACCAAGCAAAATAATTACGATGTATGGATGTCTAGTACACACCAAGCAAAATAATTAAAATTACGTTTCATGTGATGGCTGTTTTGTACAAATAAACCGTGCAATACCTTTTACCAGTCGGCGTATTTTCTGACTCTTACAATATAGACAACAGACGCATGAATCTGCATATAGCCCCAGCACACACCAAGTCCCGGTCAGTCACTATATTCCGATATGTTTGGTGCGATGTGAGAGTGTTAAGCGGCGCCGATGTCTGACAGAACCCTGATATATAGAACATACATCTGCAAAACCGTGACACGGTAGCGCTGAGCGATCACCTCACTTAGCGAGGATAAATAAATGAGAACATCCACTTAGTTTCAAATTATATCTATTATTTATTACAATAATTATTATCACGATTGTAGTAATAACGAATTCACAATGCATTAGTACCGAGGATCAACTACGAAGTAAAGGATTTCTCTAGGCACGCTTTAATGTATTTCTACAATTAACTACTTAATTAACTTACCTGTAAAGATTTACATATTCAGGCAAATAAATATATTTTTATTATTATTATTATTTATTATAATAATAAAGGTTTTGTAAAAATGTGCTTCCTCTTGAAGCCACTTGATAGTAAAGGCACTTAATTAACCGCAGACTCCACAGACTCCACAGGACAGTTTTGCATTTTAAAAAGATTTTGCAAAAGCGCTGTGCGGGAGAGGACCGTCCCGCGCTTGTGTTTAATCAGTCTCCGAGAACGTCGGCCACTACCTACTGCTCTGCCACTCACAATCTTCTTATAAATCACGCCATTCATTTTCTATTACTTTTTGTATAGAGAGCAAAACATTCTCCGTTTGATAATGAACGATTTTTTAATTCTTTTTATATATTATTAAAAATATTATCAGCTACTGACTTTTCAGATTGTACTAGCGTTGAAGCAAGCGAGGAGCGGAAATGAGATGGATGTGTCTTATATATACTTGGTATATACATATATAACGAGTAATATATATGCATATACAAATATAGATATTGTGAAGCCCCGGTTCGGCGCCTCTGACGACCGAAGCTTACGGGAACTCCGGCCAACGCGCAGCGGAGGGAAAACTAAACTGCAGCCGATAGTGAACTTGCGAAACATAATGAAATACTGGACGGTCACTCAAATACCAGTTTTCCATGCTATTCAATTAAAGTGAAAGGTTATCTGTATGATACTTTGTAAATTAGGTATATGAAATAGCGTTAGACAAGTTTATGATATTATAGCTGATCGGTTACATCTGTTAATAAAACTACATTTGTATGGTGAACGTGGACGAACCGCGGATTACACAACCTAAGGCTAATTAACCCGTAACTTTTTTTTTTAATAACTTAAATACGACGAACCTAATTATAAAAATTATACCAAATAATAATAGAATTTAAATTAAAACTCCAGTAGAGTAAACTTCAGTAGCCAGGATGCAATACTTATCAGCATGATAATATTTATCAGCTAAATACAAGTAGCTAAAAAATCCAACATAACTTTACCCAATTATTTTATTTATATTCGAAACTATAAATACGCAAAATAAAAATTAAAAAGAAAATAAACAAAAAAAATGCTATAACTAAAATATCATTCTAGTAAAAAGATGTCGTCTAACACTGGTTCAGGACACTGGCGCCGTTACCCCGTCGAATGGCGAGACTTAGTCTCTGGGCAAAGTAGGCTCCAGCTCTAAGGTCACCTGACGCTACAACCAGTCACACCGACAAATCCCGCACGAATTCCTTGGTATCGGAAACCCATGGACCCATTCCAGTCTCAAAAGCCATTGCCAAAAATTAATAAACATTACTTAAAATTGAATATTTTCTATGTTTAAGAGTTTGGACATTTTCCGCAGCAACACCGGCTTTTAGGGTGTTCCCAATTTTGTTGAGGGAAGCGCGTGCAACCTGACTCCATTTCCGAAACTCCTAAAAACCTAGCACCATCGACGTTATTTGAGCATCGTTCAAGAAGACAGGCGCGGGTAGTTTATAAAGCCTAAATAAAAAGTTTGGTATCCGATCTTGCCATTTAATTTTTGGGATCGCTTTAAGACATTTAAGGTCTTTAATATCTCCTTTATATAGGCCAACTCTCAGAGGCATATAAAAGAATTGGAAATAGAAAGAAAAGAAAAGTACTGCATTGTAATATATGTGTAATAAATAAATACCATCACAGGTGCCTTTTCGGCTCCCGAGAACCATTTAAACGGCCTCAGGGTACCCAGCGGAGGGATTAAACCATCTTCATTTCACCGATGGTATTATATATATTTGTATTATGTATTAACGGCAGGAGAAGACACAGACATTGTGAGATAAATAAAATATACCTACCGTAACATATTACGGTTACAAGTTTCATAATGGTCAAACGGCCGTATTTGTCCAAATATCTTCATTTTAAACAAAACATAAGGGTGACAACATATAATTTGCTACATTTTTCAATAAAACTACTAAAATTAAATCTACATATTTTTATTAGTACACAAAAATTCAAATCACGGTGAAATTGCCGCTCCCGCCTTTCTAGTGTTAAATCGAAATATTTTTGCATAATATCATTATTACTAATGTTTATTTCAGAAATAATGAAACAAATTTGTGTAATGGAAAAATTCTAATAAAATTAAAAAATATTCACTCATTCTCAGAATCATGGGGTTGATTGGCAGCGGCTGGAAGGTAATCACATGTCTGCGGGAGGTGCTGGCGCGTGCAAAGCTACAATAAAAATATAATTACGCGTATATTATTACCGGCAGCGCCTCGTGCAGTGTTAATGCATACGTTGCACAAAGTGTGATTACTACACACAACACGTTTCTGGCATGTATGGTGAGTTATGCGCTCCGGGACAATACCATTAGATACCAGCAAACCGCTGACTACGATCGTTCCCCGTTGTGTCATGTTCGTATTTATTGCAATGACCAGCAAAGTTTCGCCTAGCTTACATTAGAGACAGCTAAGTACAGCTACTACTTACGCGCGCCATTATGGAGAGCTGGCTAGTTGGACGAAGAACCGTTCGCCCCACCTTAGCTGTTAAAATCGTCACCCTGTTGCAGTAAACGTATAAAATACACGAATAGGTCGTTGCCGCATCCCACCAACCTACGAACATGTGATTGTCCCACAGTTGGTTGCGATAGTTCGCGTCACAGCGTTCGCTCTGTCCTCTTACAATTATTATATTCAATTGGGATTTTTCTTTTAATTGACGAAATACAAAGTAGGAACCTATCATAATTCTTGCTGCTCTATCTGCTTGCTGTATATCTTTGCTTACAATCTTTTAGAAAATAATTTCACCACTAAAGTGCACACAAAACTTGGTGATTTTCAATTTTTATGTATGTATGCAATATTCTCTTTACAAGAAAACTTAAGATTCAAAAGTTGATAAAGTTTGCATGAAATTACTTAGGAAATTGCTTGCGGGTTATATAAGTAGTTAAGCCTCGGTCCGCCGCGCCCCGCAAACACTATAAGGGATACCCATGGCTCATTATGGTGTCGTTAAATAAAATAAATATTACCTAGGTTAAACGACATAATATTTAATTTACCTAAGAAATATTGCCCTACATATGGTGGAGATGCCTGTTATAAACTAAAACTCTTACACTTAAGTATGGGAAGATTGGTGGGACTGATGTGGAACAGGATCGAGGACTGGCACGTCGACTGGCACGCCGACAGGCGATGTCGTAATGTAAAATTACTTATATTTAAACTAAATAAAATAATAATAATTTAAATGAATACACAATTACCTAACTATATTAATAATAAAAAAATCACATAAAAAATTATTATACATACAAATTCCATTTTATACAATAAAAAACAATATTAAAATATATATACGACATCGATTACCAGATGATGTTTCTGCGCAGGTGTTTGTTTCTCCATCGGGTCAACCTTCTTCAAATTTACATAATGACAATAATTTCACAATTTTTTGTAATCTGATATCAAAATTAAAGTGTAATATTAAAATTATTAAAAGGATTCCAAGAGGGGCTCGTATATCTGTTGCTAATTCTTTATCTAACTACATTTCTGAGGTGTTGAAATAAAATTCACTTCAGTCTTGGAAAAAGCTACTGGTAGCTTTTAACTTTTGCATTTTTTGTACTTCATGTTCAAAATATAAATAGTAATGTTTCACTCACATCGCAAACTAAATTAAATACAACAGATATTTTAATTCCAGATATTAAAAACAAAACTAAAAATAGCAGAATACCTTTTAAATCTAAATTAATTGAAAATAAAATTTCAGACGGTGATGTAGGCGGGGCTGCCAAAATTCTGTTTTCGGAAGATACTTTTGCAGTAAATTCTGATAGTATAATTACATATCTTCGTGAAAAACACCCATTACCATATTCCTTTTCCTTGATGCCCACCATCCGACACACAACCTATCATGAATGTTTGAGAAACCGACGTTTTTAATATTTTATCCACATTCCCAAATGGGTCTGCTGGAGGACTTGATGGAATAACTCCACAGCATCTTAAAGACCTCTAAGTTCACAAACCGGGGATGCGGGTCGACAACTTCTTACTAATCTTACTTTATTGATAAATCATATGCTAGCAGGTAAGTCCATGATGACATTTCACCCATTTTGTATGGAGCCAATTTAATAGCATTAAACAAAAAAGTCGACCTATTGCTGTCGGGAGCATATTTCGGCGATTATCGTCAAAATTATGTTGCAAGTGCAAGGCTTATCACAGTAAATTAAAATAAAAATTTTAACAAAAACAATTTGGCTATGGAACCAAAGGTGGTTGTGAAGCAGCCGTCCATGCTGCCAGATTATTTTTAAAATCAACTGATTACCAAGTTTTTATCAAAATAGACATAAAAAATGCTTTTAACACGTTAGATAGAGGAGTTATGTTGTCAGAGGTTAAAAATTATTTTCCAGAAATATTTAATTATCTTAGGCAATGCTACGGCACTTCTTCCTAATTAATGTTTCGAGATATATTCAATTCAATTCAATTATTTATTAAATTCATAGGATACATAGTAACATTTAAACACGTCATTTTACAAAAAAATACCATTATAATATAGTTTAGTTCCTTAATTCAATTCATATTTATCTAAAATAACAACAAAAATAATTAATTACAATAAAATAAAATATAATAATAAATAATTGAGATCTTTATGGTATTTAGACGATGGTACTTTAGGGGGAAATGCTGATACCGTTTTCGAAGATTTAAAAGAAATTATAAGTAAATTTTCCGATTATTATTACATTGAATTTTAATATGTGTGAAATATATATTTCAGATGTTATTCCATTAAGTCAAAGATTAGACATAAAAAAATTATAAGATCTCAATATAAAATTTAATGATAGATCTGTTAGTCAGGCTACACTCCCTATACATTTTGGAGGACCGGGTATCCGCTTAACTACTTCTGTAGCGCTCCCTGCTTTTCTGGCCACTGCACACAGCGCACGCTCTCACATTGGTAATATTTTAAAATTAAACACAAACGAAGCGAGAGTGTACTACTTGGAGGTGGCCATAGAAGTATGGGGCAGAGCTTATCCCACGGAAGTTTTTCCATCCGATACAACCGTACCAAAAATATGGGATGCGCCCGGAATAAAAAATGTCTATAATAAGCTATTTTTAGAATGAATACTCGATGCAAATCGCGCCCGGCTTCTTGTTGTCAAGGAAAAGGAATCTGGATGCCCTCTAGTCATGTAGGAACTTTATTAGACAACTCATCCCTCAGTATTGCAGTTGGTTTAAGATTAGGCATTAGGATGTGCGAACCTCACCAGTGTTCGTGCGGACGAGGAGCGGACACATCCTGCCACCATGGGCTGTCGTTCGTGAAAAGTGCAGGCCGTTTTTATAGACACAGAAGTCTGAATGAGCTTATTAAAAGAGCACTGACTACTGTGTCTATACCTGCCTTATTGGAGCCGCCCGGTATGCTGCGCGATGATGGTAAAAGAACAAACGGCGTTACCATAGTTCCGTGGTCTCTTGGACGGACTCTTGTATAGGACGCGACCTGCGTAGATACGTTGGCCGCGTCTTATTTGCAGGAGACCGTTCAACGAGCCGGCGCAGCTGCCGAGCAGGCCCAAATACGCAAACGCCGCAAATATTCTACATTAGCTACAGATCACATATTTGCGGCGTTTGCAGTAGAAACGCTCGGCCCATGGTCGTCGGATGCCAAAAAGTTTTTTAAAGAAATTGGTTCTCGTTTGGTCCACGCCTCGAGTGACCCACGAGCGGCGGCATTTTTCGCTCAACAGGTCAGCCTCACCATTCAGAGGGGAAACGCCGCCAGCATCCTGGGCACAAATCCGCGCAACACTGGCTTGGAATCGGTATTTTTTTAATAGGTGAGTATTTTATATTTTGTGTTTGTATCTTTAATAAATATATTAAAATTTTATAATTACAATTTAAAAAATAATATAAATCAACATTAATTTAAATAAATTCAGTTATTATATATACTCGTATATACAATTCCAATAAATTTATTTAAAATATAAAACTTTTAAATTAAATAACAATAAAAATTAAAATTAAATTAAATCAAATTTATGCAATAAATATATTAATTAAAGTATATAAAAAAATTAAAACACAATTTAGTATATTCTTTAAATATGCTCAAAAAACATATATTAAGTTAATATTAAAATTTTATAATTACAATTTAAAAAATAATATTAATCAACATTCATTTAAATAATTTCAGTTATTAGGTATAAAGGGTGAATTTATCAAGTGTGCCTTCAAGGCGATATCCTAAACTACAAGGAATATCGAAAAATGCTCAAAGGATTCACGGGACCGATTTTGATAAAAACTAAAACTGCATCAATAGAATTAAAAAAAAAAAATCTCCTAACCGGGAATCGAACCGGTTGATTTTGCAAAAAAAAAGTCATGCTGTATTATTACACCAGCTGTTAGTGTCGCTTATAAAAACTAAAACTGCATCATTAAATTTTTCTTACGTTTATTTAAAAAAAAAATGATGTTGTTTTTAATGAGGATGGGTTTTGAAGAGCATTATTTTAAACAATTGGATTAGTTGGTAAAGAGACGGTGGTAAAGTATGTTTTTTTTTAAAATTAAAAATGAGCACTTTCCTTTAGTTTACCGTTTAATATTACTTACCAGAGTTATAAGCGACATTATCAGCTGGTGCAATAATAGAGGTTGAGTTTTTTTCCAAAATCAACCGGTTCGATTCCCGTCTAGGAGAATTTTTTTTTCAACAATCTAATGATGCAGTTTTAGTTTGTATAAGCGACCCTATCAGCTGGTGCAATAATAAAGCATGACTTTTTTTTTTCAAAATCAATCGGTTCGATTCCCAGCTTGGAGAATTATTTTTTCAAAAATCTAATGATACAGTTTTAGTTTTTATTAAAACCGGCCCCGTGACTCCTTTGAGCATTTTTCGATATTCCTCGTAGTTTAGGATTTGGCCTTGAAGGCACACTAATAAATTCAACCTATATATACTCGTATATACAATTCCAATAAATAAATTCAGTTATTATATATACTCGTATATGCAATTCCAATAAATTTATTTGAAAATATAAAACTTTTAAATTAAATAACAACAAAAATAAAAATTAAATTAAATCAAATTTATGCAATAAATATATTAATTAAAGTATATAAAAATTAAGTATTACGTTAAGCGTAGATATTCAACGCCAAATTGTTGTATATTAGGCATATGAACGAAAGGGTGAGGTGTTTTTTGGTTTGGTGTGTATATCTAAGAGCTCTTGAGAACTTTTTTTGTATCATTTCTGTTCTACCAATGTGTACGGCATATAGGTTACCAAATAGATGAAGCGAACCCCAAAATACTTCTTACGTAAGCAAAACATAGAGTGACTGTGTTCCTTTGAATGGTTTAACTATTCTTAAAACCAAAAGCCAATATTCTGTGCCTTTTTTACAATATGCTATATGAATAGTATTCATGGGACTAATATACCATATTATAAATAAAAGTACATAAATAAAACATGGAGCAGGTAACGTGACAATATATTTCTAAGAAGAACAATACTATCGTCTCAGAGGACACTCGGGTGGTGACGACAGGTCGGAACGTTTGTCGGAAACAAATAACATGGGATCGTCGAACCGGGCATAAACTTCATGGGCCGATGGGCGCACAAAAAATATTATTCAAACACCTTTCCTACTGGCCGAGATCTGTTCACAAGTGGGCGACAAGAAAACGTCCGTTTACGTCCCCTCAGTAGTTGTCAAATCGTCCGATAATAACAGCGAAACGTTTCTGGAAACACACAAAATAGTCGAACATTCCGCGGAGAATATAAATCAGTATTAGTTAATGCGGATAATAAGTATATTATACCTAATTGTTTTTTTTAAATATTTTTTTAAGTTATATTTTGTTATCCACACTATTTATTATTTATATTGGGGTTCAACAATAGTTACCAAGGAGAATCTATTTTATGGGTCTAATAGACTCGTAAAGCACAATATAATATATCCAATTTTACCCAAAGAGCTAATATATAGGTGCAATACGGCACAAACAATCAGACATACAAACTTTAATACATTATTTAATTGTTTTTTTTTTGATATAAATTAATTATGTACCTATAGATAAATCCCTATTAGAAAATGCCCGAGAATATAAGTTTTTATAGACTAGAATTGTTTTTATGAGTTACCAATTATTACAATTTTTATTTGCCTTAATTGAGCGGTCATAATACTTGCTATAAACGGAGTATGCTCAGCAGTTATAAGGAATATCGGGATGTGACGATGACCATCGGATGCCCGAGCTATCGCGGCCATCAGCGAGCAATACATATTGTCAGAAATATTAAGGTAAATAATTTCTTAAGAGGGCGTATAAAAGCAAATAAAACAGGTGAAATAAAATATGCCTCTTACAAAACGTATGAGTGAAAAATAAAAATAAATCTCGCGCAGTATTTTTGGAAAATTCACAGTTTTTATTTCATTCACTCTTTTCAAATATTTTGAATTTTATAAAAACGCTAGACTTTGCACTAAGTTTTATACATTATGTTTACGTATAAAACCTGGTAGGTATTTATCAAAATATGATTTTGCTCTATATTGAAGTAATAGGAAATACCGACAAAAAATTGGGGTAACTTTGCGATTTTTTTTCTATCAAAGCCACTATATGCTATTACGTTTTTTAAAGAGCCAATTACTTGTTAATGTGTTCTATTATTACGATGTTCCTTACTATATTCTCATAAATGTCTGATTAGCTTTATCTAAACTAAATGTTCCAAACACAACTAAAACAAAGTTTTTTAATTCAAAAACTAATTTCTGTCTTAAAACTATATTTATCTTGAACAAGAGGATATGCTTTTGATCCAAGAATGAATATTTTTTTAACGATAAGTTTCTGTCTGTCCACGGTAATATCTCAAAAACTGGTAGATATTAAATAATATATAGAAATACTTGCAAAATTAAAAAAAAAGAGTAATAATAATATAAATATGTTTGCCATATTCCGGGCATTTTTTATTATAAGATGGTGAAATAAAATTACAATAAAAAAACAACAAAAATAATTTGCCGAAACCCGGGATCGAACCAGGGACCTTTAGATCTTCAGTCTAACGCTCTCCCAACTGAGCTACTCCGGCTCTATGGGCGACGTTCGAATAACGGGATCGCATGAATATTACGAGTAAAAAATCGATTCTACCCGAGACGACTCGACGGTTAAGTTAATACAACGAAAATTGTATTATGTTCACAGTCGTTACACAAGCGCTCAACTTTTTTTACTTTTCATTCATGTTTGAACATCGTGTTCGTGTTTGTTACTTGTCGCTTTAGTTGACTGAAATCACAGGCCTGGCATGTAACTCGGTTTAGTAATTTTTAAGTGATGAGGTAATAAATATACTTACAGACAGATAAACATGAATTCAAAAATCATTATTGTTTTATGGCCTTTCAATGGAATCAACTAATTGAGCTTCGATTGGTTAGCATTTTCTGACGCAGTGGCTCAAGGTGCGGTTCTATTGCACGTTTAATTTAGATATAAATTATGAAGATAATGATAAATAATCGATGTACTGCAACTTGTGGTGGAAAATGTGGCAAGGATAGCGGTCTAGCCAAGTGCATACTAGACCCTGTATAAAATAAAAAAACTATCCATAGATATCTATAGTCTCCGTGAAATACATTTGATTTGAATAATTGTGAGTTGAAGCAATAGAATGAAATAGTGTTGTTTGTTTGGTTGCGGGTTGCTGCGGCGGAGACATGTCGGGAAACCTGTTTATTCTACTTCTATGGACTGCCAAAATAAATTTTCAAAGAACCTATCATCATTTTATTGTAATGAGATTTACAATCTGAGAGGAAGATATGGCAATAGATCCTCTTCGGTGGGTTAGCACGGTTTCCAGCGCCGCAAAGCACTCGTGAAGGTACACATCATCTATCATCACGGGTGACTTTTTTGGCTGCCGAGAACCGTTAAAACGGGCTCAGGGTACCCAGCATGGTATAGTCTCGCTGTATAAAGCAGTCACCCATCCCAGGTTCTCCTCACAGTGACTTATATTGGTTAATAGGCTGGGGCCACTATCTATACTTACTAATATATTATTGTAATATTTTATATTATAAATGCGAAAGTAACTGTTTATCTGTGTGTTACGTAATCATGCCCAAACTACTAAACCAATTTAAATGAAATTTGGTACTGAGATAGTCTAGAGCCTGAGAAAGAACATAAGCTACTTTTTAATGGAAAAAAGGGCTGTACGGGTTTGAAAACGGGGATGAAAGTTTGTAGAATAAGCATAAATTGATATTTTTGTAAGCTGGGTGGTCAAATTTTGTCTGTTTTGCAACGAAAATTAAATTGAAAAATATAATAAACCGCGTTTTGGACTAATTAATATTACTTTTGTCAAAAATAGGCCTCACACGTGCTTAATTACCAAAAAAATAAGTGTATTATTTAATTAACAAAATTCAACTTTAGTCCGTTTTGCAACAAACATTTTAAGCAACACCAAACTAACGTTTTTAGATAACCTATTGATTTATACCGTAACTGTTTTTTACAATTTAGCTCAAAAAAATATATAAAAAATAAATGGGATATTGTAAACACGAGATCAGAAAATGTAAACGACTAATTGTGTTTCAAAACCAGATATGTCCGGAATGCAAAAAATCCAGGGACAGACATTAAAAACAGATACAATTTTTGATTTAAAATGAAGAATCAGCCCTTTATTATTAAAATAATTCATTGATAAACAAGTCGTCTTATTAAAACATATTAAAAACTCAATCCAAAGTTGGCCACCAAAAAAAGGGACAGTAGGTATGAAACAAGATGAAAAAATAATGATGATGTGTTTTAAGTCTCTTAGGAAAAATTAATAAATACACCAGATAGAGAAGTGTTATAAGAAGTTAAGGCTATATTATAATATGTATTTTAAATACACTATGGTGCGCAAGAAGCTATAATTACGGCAGTGATACGATGGAGTTTGAACAGTATTGCGGATCCTCTGGGTGCAGCAGGCGAGCGCGGCTAACTGCTACTACTGCAATCACCATAACTCTTTGCTACAATATATCAACATTACCCGAGCCACGTAGTCTCACAGGTTATTATGCTAAGTCGCAGGCGGCAGGGGCGACGCGTTCCGGGAACTGTCCGCTCGTAAAATGACTAAACATGTAGTAAAGCGGCTCAATAGTGTTATCGCTTCTGACACAAAATATCTTACTTGAGGAAGAATAGCTTCAACATATATTTTTAAATCAAAATTGACTTTGTTAAATTAAACGGAAGCTTTTCTCCTGAAACAAACGTCTGAATGCGACCGGGATATAATGTGACGGCCCCGACAAAGGGACGTCAAAATATATTCCGGGAGTTGTCGAAGTTGGCGGCGGCTTTGCGCCCAATCTAACTTCTGCTCCATCTCGTTATGTTTTTTGGTAAAACTTTTGTCTATCGGCGTCCACGCTCTGCAAAGCGCTCAGTCCGTATGTGTTACATGTATAATCTGGTGTGCAATGCCTAATAAAACTATCATTACATTTAATACCATCGGCATTCCAAACAATGCCGGCAAATAATAGATAATTTAATAATAATATGTAGGACAATTTACACATATTATTCTGGTCAAAAACTAAGCTCTAGGCTTGTAGCGTCGGTCCATGCGGTGTCATTGTAGCGTCGGTCTATGCGGTGTCATTGTAGCGGCGGTCCATGCGGTGTCATTGTAGCCGCGGTCTATACGGTGTCATTGTAGCGTCGGTCCATGCGGTGTCATTGTAGCGTCGGTCTATGCCGGCATAGTGGGAGCGATCAATGCTGTTAAACAACAATAATCGACCCCATTAATAGATTTTATAGGTATGCTTACCATCAAATAGATACAAAGTCACATGCCAACTTTTTCGAAAGTTTGTGTTAAAGGTGCAACCAAGGCAACACTTTGTCTTTAGGAAATAAGCTCAAGTAATATAGGAGAGAACGTTTAATAATAAATATAATAATTGATAGTGAAAATTTGGATTAATAACATGGGTAAGTTTGTAGCATTGCCGACTGGGAGCACCTCAATATACATTTTTGGTTCTTTATGATCAAATTGAAAAGTTCAAATCAAATCACTCATTTGCTTATGTTGTAAAGTATGTAAATTAGTTAATTTTCTATTACTATTTACCCTTTGACCATCTGCCTTGTTACGTTACTTGATGAAAGAGTGTTAGCGGATAGGCCTCGATTAGTGACCATTAGCCCCGGGCGCGTGGTACTCTGGGCTATCATGATTCGCAAGCGCTGGAAGTAGTCCTTCAGCGGCTCTTGTCACCACCCAGAGTGCCTATTCCAGTCGTCATGCACGCGATGACGCCTGCAGGGATGCAGAACCGACTGTAAAGGGGTTTTAAATTCCCAATACCAGTTTGTACCCAGTACCGAGAAATTCGCTAGTTTTTTTAAAAATACAGATATAACTAAACTTGGTTTTGATTATATACTATAGACGACGCATTATCCATATCTTCGCCCTCTGATTGTGCAAGGGGCTCTCAGTAGAGTTTAGGGTGATCTCGGTTATTTTAGGTGTCTCCAAAGCAACTTCCGGCTAATGAAGCTTCTCTTATTAATGGGATGCTGACCGGATCAAATTATTGTCAGAGAAAGGTGATCCGGGGGGAGGCCGAGCGCCGCGGTCGATCATAACCGGAGAACAAATCGATCGGTAACTAACGGAACATCGCTACTCGTTTTTAAAATTACTAACGAAGTAAATGCAACATTACGATACCTTCGGCTGCAACACAAGTTAATAACCATTGGACTTAGAAGTCTCTCCTGCATCAAACAGTATAAGGTTATTTAATAAATTACCTAAAAGCATTATAGATCTGAGTGAAATAAAGTTTAAAAATTGTATAAAACACATATTAATCAATAAGGCTTACTATAGTGTAAAAGACTATTTTAACGATAAAGACGTCTGGAACCGTCCTTATATGCAATTGAGGTCTCGCAACTAGCGAACAAATTACTTATGTAGAATCTACCCTAGTTTAGTAGGTATATAATGTCCGATATTGTAATAATTATTTTATATTACATAATTTATTTTCATTACATTATGTAAATGTTGTCTTTGGATAAGGTAATCATTGATGATTACCTACTTATTTATACTTAATTTATACTAATAGTATACTGTGTAGTTATGTACATTGGTACAGTAACAAATAATCTGCCATAGGGTGTTCTGCGCATGCTGATCAGTGGCGTGCATTTTAAGTATGCTACTATATATATATATATATATATATTATATATATGCTATATAGCATAAGTCAATCAATAGCTGTGCCCCTCTTTTAGTTTGTGTGAAGCACTAGAGTTTTTTACTTGCTGGTTTCTTTTTCTCCGGGGGGGGTCTCTGAGGAGATCGACTTTACAGTTAGTGTTTATGCCCTTAAAAATACCGATCCTATTTACAATAAATATTTAAAGCATGGATATGAACGATGAAGTTGGTCGCCTTGGTGGCTCTCTTGTATGGCAGATAACGATGGACAGGTCAATGGAATCAGCTAACCACCTAGTCTTACACTAGTTGGTTATGTAGTGTGTGTTCGGTTCGGTAGTAATTTTCATATATTAGATATTCCATCGTGTTTAAGTTCAATTAATATTTGTCGTTCTTTTGTTAATGAATAGCTGCCTAACCAAACGCACTCTAAGACCTTATTGTTAAACTTTTTTTTTTTTGCTATTCATAAATATCTGTAAAGATTTACATGAAATAAATGATTTTGACTTGACTTTGACTTTGACATCTTATGGCCCCTTCCTCCACCCCTTTTTGAAATTTGCATAAATGGTGAAACGCGATGATGTAAAATATGACAATGATAAAATAGTAAAACCAAGTCAAACGTACTATTAAATAATGTTTCTTTCTTTTACGATCCGAACATTGAACAAGTTTTGTTCATTTTACAATTCTGACCAAATGTGTAAACGGAAAAAAATGAATGTGACATCAATCGAAAAGGAATGTCGACGCGTATTCGATGTTGTTAGATGGGTGAAGTGCGGCACTCGACGCTCTCAACCAGCCGATACAAAAGGGAACCTTTGACTGAAGCGTTACGAACGGGCCTTTCATTTAAATATTAGCAAATTTATTATATCGAAGTGCTGCCGACCTAGAGGACCCTTCGAACACCGATACGCATTCAACGTCATCAAATTTTAACTCATTCAAAAATGAGAGGCTCGTGTTGGCTTTGCAAAACGTACAGCGAATCAAAAAAGGTAGTAAATGCTCTAAGCATATGCTAGTCGGTTAATTTAGTATATAGCCTTACATAACGAGATAACATAGTTTGGGCTCCTCTCTGACCTGGGTGCATTAGTGAAACTGTATATAGACTATTGCTGTTTAACTTCTGTATTGGTAGGTACTTCACTATCTTTAAATTAGGTGGGGAAGGTCTCTATAACTTAGCTAGGCCAACTGAACGATCTCTTTAACACCACCCATACAGGTGCAAAACCCGTGAAGTGACATAACTTGTTTTTAAAAATGCGATTACGAAACTGACGATACAGCAGCAAGGATATTCCATCTCCCCATCCTTTCTTAACATTTGCAAAATGGTGAAACACCTATCAAATTATTTTCAAAGTATTAAAATAGACTCGTATCAAGAAATGGTATTGATCATTGTTGTTCACCAATAATGTATTGATACACCACAGCCATGAAGTTCGTAGGCTAGTGGCCATCAGGTAGATCACATGGCGTGCTCCAATAATAAAGGTGAACCAGTAGACTCTTTTGTTTTAAGTCTTATTTTTTCTTAAAAGAATTATAGTGCAACCTTCTATAACAAATCGGAAAGGAACAACCAAATACTTGATATGAAAGTGTTAGGTTGGTCTAAAAGATGTTATAAAAAAAGTGGTAAAAAATAATTTTATTTACGAACAACTTCTACTAATAAATTGTACTTTGAAAAATAACGTGTCGAAACCTGTTGCGACACGAGTCACATACTATGGAATTAAGTGTCATATATTGGTGGGAACGTTATTTAAAGGTTTTGATTGACAAAATTCATTCAAATAGTTTACAATATATAGTATATAATAATAGACGTTAAGAAAGATCCGCTGAAGGTTGACATGGAGGACAGAACATCACTGTAGTGTTGTCACTGTGTAATTTGTTCACACAGTGACAACACTGTATCTATACAGTTGAAGTATCCGAAGCCATACTCAGTTTTCTAAATGGTAGTGCAAAAAGATTTAATATCAGTTAATATCAGAGAAACTCTCTTAGCTGCTATAACCAAATTATGAAATTTTATGTTAAAGGGCAAAGTTACTGAACAAGCTCATCCTGTCGTTTAAGGTCTTTGTGCCTTAAATAACAAAGCTGGAGCCTTGCGCCCTATTGCGGTGGGTACCACATTTAGAAGACTCGTTGCCAAAATTTATCAAATCTTGTTTCGAATTTCAAAAATCTAAGCCTAGAAATAAATCCTGATGAAAATCTAAATGTGAGATTTACTTTTTTTCCAGTTTTAATTATTCTGTTTTTTTAACAATTACAATTTATTCTTCCTGGTCTTAAAATTATTGACAATAATAATCTTTCAAAAAACATAAAATTTAATCATTCAACCAAAGAAGTTCTGAAAATCGCGTCTACTCGCTTGCTTTCTCACAATGCCTTTCTTAAATATTTTTTCTATACTTCCAAATTAACATTTTTAATAAGAACTTCTCCGACATGACTCTATCCACTTGAAACTTATTTTATAACAAAAACATATATTATAACTTATTAATAGACAATGCTATATAATCCACATTGGAAAGTATTTTTAATGTTAAACTAACACACAACGAATGGTCACAAGCTTCCTATTAAGTTTGGCAGTTTGGGCATACGTAAAATGACAGACGTCGACGTTGGTCCTTTTTAATCTTTCGCGCATGTTGTATACTGTCGGTGCTTGAAGAAAGTAATACTTATAGAACTCATCGTTTCGTGGGAAACAAACATTCCTAAGGACCACAACATCAATTCGAAAAAATATTTTGACCTCAGAAATGAAAATTACTAGAAACGGTTTTAATACTCAAATGTATGCAGTGGAAGCCGGTGCATGAGGAATTTCAGTAAAGTCTTAGCATCGTCTATTGAAGGATCTTGGCCTTCCATAATCAGCCGTCAGAACTTTTATGGAACGTGTTTCCAAGATAGCGCTAACAGGATTATATAGTATTTGGTTGAGTAGAGAGGGTAATGAACACAGTGCAGGTGACAGTTAAAATGCCTTTAACATACTCCCCGGTCTCAAGTCCGGGAACGATGCAGTTCATCCCTGTGCCTTACAATTCTGTGCCTCCATTGCTAAATGATACATCCCAAAAATGGCAACTTTACAGGAGAGCAAAAACAAACTTGTTTTTTATTTTTCTCATAAATATGTGCAAAAAGAAAAAAAAAGTATTATTATTAACCTCAACATTTATTTTTATACGGCATGTGCATTTCTTAATACTATCCAATAAACTCCATGAAAAAAAAAAGATAAAAGTTGATTCGTACCTATAGTATTTTTTTTTATATGTGTTTTATCGTTCAAAATAATTCATTCAGAGTTGTATCAAATAGCACTAAACATTAGACGTTGGTGCATATCAATACAACTTTGAATACTTTATGTCATTGCGCTGTTGTTATTAGCAATACAAACACACTGTAATAACATGAAGTGATGCCAGTTTATTGAATATCAAATATCTGTAAGTAACAATCTAAAATTATCACTTTTGAAGTTGTATTAATAATCCAAAAATACTAGCATTTCATTATGTGAAAAGTGATTGCTGCACTTTTCACATAATGAAATGGTAGTATTTTTGGATTATGTTTAGACTTTAAAAAATAATGTGTGTTAAATAATACATGTTCTTCTCTTCTCTTCTCTTCTCTTCTCTTCTCTTCTCTTCTCTTGCAAATGGCAATTTTTTTTTCATTTGCGATACATGCATAGATTATATTGTTGTCTACTCTAAAATCATTTTGATTTTATTGTAGAATATATTTGTCCCTGGATGGAACAAATTATTCCACATGAATACGTGATGCGACATGAAATGCATTGAACTGGATAATAACAATGATTGACGTGGTTGTCGGTAACGGAATGTATTTGTGGCGACAACAAGTTACAGGTAACGTTGGTCTGAGGTACATAATACAATCTTAGTACTTGTGCATAGTAAGCAACGCCTCGTGCCGTCTCGCTCACACACACTGCGCCACTTTATCTTCGCAAAGTAATTACAATTATTTGGGGAACAGACTGTGTTTTGTTTTATCTCAAATTAATTTGTAATTCATGGCTGGGTTTAATTATATATTTTTCTGATGAAATTGTTGGTGCGATATTTACCAATTGTTGTACTTACCTGCTTTGTATAATTTCTTTACAAACAACATTTCAATATTTTCACCGGTATTTATGAAAAACTTATTAAGGCCACCTTAGTTAAAGTAGGTTTTGTCTCTTTTTTAGCAATCCAAAGTATATAAGTAAAAGAGACAAAGCCTAAATACTACTACTATCTATTGTAACTAAAGTATTTTTCAAGGATTCAATAACTTATTATGAATAAGGTCATTATTATAAATTTAACGTGTGTGTGTGTGGGTGTGGTTGAATATACATCTCTGATTTTATGTTTATGTATGTATGAGAGAAATCTATATATCTTCAGCCGAATAGAAAAAAAAATAGGTGGGTGGGTGTTTTTTTTTGTATTTTTTTTATTTTAAATTGTTAAATAACAATTTAAAATAAAAATAATCGGTACATAGATTGATTTAAAAAAAAAATAGCGGGGTGAACTGTAAATAGGCTGAACAATATTTTTTAGAATTCGTGTCTGTCTGTCTCTTTGTTTGTCGGGGCATCACTTAAAAACTACTGGACTGATTTACATTCATTCTTTTTTGTTCAATAGCCAACTCTGTGGGTAAAATAATTATATTTTGTTATACGTACATACAGGGAGTTCAGATATATAAGGTGTGTTTTTATAGTCTCACAGAAAAACTTTTTCAAAACACCCGGTAGAAATGAATATTATAAGAACCAA
Organism: Monopis laevigella; assembly: GCA_947458855.1. Taxonomy (NCBI): domain Eukaryota; kingdom Metazoa; phylum Arthropoda; class Insecta; order Lepidoptera; family Tineidae; genus Monopis; species Monopis laevigella. The sequence goes on along the minus strand of OX381576.1, from coordinate 37,096,005 downwards.
TTTGGATATAATGACATAGAACTCCATTAAAATATTTTCTATTTACTGCTCATATTATATTTACTTTTTGAGTAATTTTTTCGTATAGTTTTTTTTTATGTTTTTGGCAACTAAAGAATCCTTAATCACTAACACCCAAAATTATACCTAAATATACCTAGTCTTGCCATAAAAACATATTTTTTTCTATTGCAAATAACATTTATTAATTTTACAGTGTTAGTTTAATACATAATATAAAACAATTAAAAATATTAAAAGTTTATTCAAAGTGGTCTCCATTGGCTGCAACACAGTCCTTTAAACGTTGAGGCCAGTTATCAATAGAAGCACGCACTCTTTCCATGTGGAAAATTCTTCACTGCCAATCGGATGAATTGTTTTAGGGACTCCAAATTATCATGGCGTTTAGAGCAAGCCGTACTCTCTAAAACTACTCTATAAATCATAATCCAGCGGATTAAGATCGGAACTAGACGACGGCCAGTCTTCAGCTCTGATGAAGTCCGAAACGTTCGCTTCCAACTAAGACTGCGTGGACCGAGCTTTATGACCCGGCGCCGAGTCTTGCTGCAACTATACTTGGTTATTGAACATGGTGTTATTAAGGGGCTTAACTACCTTATCAAGAATGGTATCTTGATACACTGTCGATGTTTTGATACCTGTTTCACAAAAATATGGCTCAGTCACAGTCACTCCTTCATAGCTAACACCCCACCAAACCATCACTGATGTCGGATAATGCCCACGTTGCATTCTGTCGACTAATTAAGAAGCTTCCTTAAAGCTTTGAGCATGAATACGGTCTTTTTTTTGTTAAAATGATGCTCTATTGTAAAAAAATCTCATCGGTAAACAAATGTTTTTCTTCAGTAGTTGTTTCGATTTCACAATTCACATTATCAGTTAAGAAATGACTGCAATTATAGGCTGCAAGTCCTAAGTCATCTTTTGAAATACGCGACATGGTTCTAGGTGCTATCTTCATCTCCCGAGATAAAATCTGTTTCCTTTCGGACAGGATTTCTTCGATATCTTACTGCTTAGACCACCGTTTTCGTACGAACACTTTGTGGACGGCCAGATCTTTTTCTGTCACAAACAGAGGAGGTTTCATTGTACCTATTAATAGCCCGGTACACAATCATTTGACTAATGCTAAGCGTATGGAGATTTTTAAAAATTGCATTTGGCATCATACCTACTTTGTGTATTGTGATTGCTAACAGCGATTCGGTTCTCTTTATCACCCCACTTTATTTTAATATCGCAAAATATTGTACAATGTATTGGCGCCAAAATGAGAAAACACAATGAACGATCGTATAAAAATTACAGATTCCAAATTCAAATGTAATATTTTTTTAATTGTAACAGTATTTATGGCCAGACTATGTATACGGCAAACGCGGTTAACATGTTTACTTTACCTTCAGAAAAGTTGGTCTATTAAAAATCAATAGAAAAATGAACTCGTAAAGCTTAAATCTTCTTAAAACATTCATATCTATGCCAATAATACTAATGTTATAAAGAGGTAAAGTTTGTGAAACCATAGGGGTAATCTCTGGATCTACTAAACGTTTTAGAAAAATCTTTTACTGTTGAATATCCCATGTATTGAGGAAGGCTATGTAACATCACGCTACGACCAATGAGAGCGGAGCATTAATGAAAAATATTGGGAAAATGGGGAAAATATGTTACTTTTCAGAGATTTTGTTGTTAGTTATTAAGTTATTTATTTATTTAATAGAAAAATTGTACATCACAGAATTTATTTAATAGGTATACAAACGGGTATCTACAATAGCTATATAATGCATTTTTTTTTTACATACTGTACTAGGCTGATACCCAGAAGCCCGTATACATCATGAATTACGCTATTTGCACATATTTATATATAATAATTACACAAATATAAATTAACTGCTTATCCTAATACAATGAAGAGAAGAACAAAAATATATATAAAATGAAATTTAAATTGCTGACATTTATTTTATTATTAGCATTATCATTGACGAGTCCAAGATAGAGTGGAGGATTTTATAAAGACACTAAATCCTGCTCATTACGTCTGACATGCAGCGGCGTCATTCCGAGAGCCGAGAGCCTGGCATCATGTGATGGAAATACTCTGCCACTACTGTAACGATAACATATTGTTTTAACGAACCTCTTTTGTAAGGCTTCTATTCTGGCAGAATGAACCGCATAGGAGGGGGACCATATTACATAAGCATATTCCAGGACACTTCTGACCAAGCTATTATAAAGACATACAGCAGAGTATGGTTTTTTAAATCCTTTAGTAATACTGGTTATAAAACCCAACATTTGATAGGCCTTACCAAAAACATAGTCATAGTGTTCCCGGAACGTATAAACTTATCATCAAAAAGTATTCCCACATCTTTGGCAGACGACTTACGTTCAAGTATATGACCTTCTAGATGGTAGGGATATGATATATTTTTGTCGTTTTTTCGTTAAAGTAACTACAAAACATTTATCTACGTTGAGATACATACAATTACGATTGCACCAATCTTGGATTTTGAGCAAATCTCCTTGAAGTGTAGCGCAGTCACTTTCGACTCTGATGAATACCTTAAGATCAACAGCGTATAGCAATCTGCAACATGATAATTGCTCAGCGAGGTCATTAATAAATAGCAGAAACAATAAGGGTCCCAAATGGGAGCCCTGCGCGACACCCGAACCAATGGAGATAGGCGACGAAATTATGCCTTTCAAAGTAACCAATTGTCTTCGCTTATCGAGATACGATTTAATCCAGCGAAGTAGATTTCCGTGTATACCATACCATGTGAGCTTGTGACAGCAACGAATGATTAACCTTATCAGAGACTTTTCGGAAGTCAGTGTAAACGGAATCCACCTGACCACCATGGCCATACACTCGACAAAAAAAAAATACAATAGCAAATTGGTAACAGTTTACTTACCCCTGATAAAAGCGTGTTAGTCCCGTGAAAGAACGGTTTGCACATAATTATATATAAATTCATAGATTATAGACTTAAATAGTTTAGGTTTTGCTGATAAGATACTTATTGGCCTATAATTTTCACAATTAGACATGCCGCCAGACTTATATATTGGGACGGTGTGAGCTGATTTCCAACAGGTTGGTACATAGCCTAGTAGTAGGGAATGATTAAAAAGCAATAGTAGAGGGGTACAAAGTTCATCAGCACATGATCTAAGGATTATCCTTAGATCATGTGCAAGTGAAATGCCGTCAGGGCCCGCTTCTTTGCTTCCGCATCTAGCTGCTTTAATTTTTCTAAAACAACTTTTTCATGTAGTACAATAACTGAGAGAGAACCAATGTTCCTAAGACAATCCATCACGGGGCACTGCACAGATGTTGTATTTTCAAAGACAGACCCGAAGTATTCTGATAACATTTCACACGCAGTCTCCGCCTCAGTGGAGCAGTTTCGAAGGTATATAGTTTCTGGTAAGTCGTTATTACTCCTTTTACTTTTAACATAATAGAATTATGTAACTAATACAATTCTTTAAATTATAATGGCTCCAAGTACCTCAGGACAACTTGTTACGTGTGTCAGCAGATTTACACTGAAATCATCATAACAATATATGGTTCGAATTTAGTCGGTCTTAAAAAAAGGATGGCGGCATTCGTCCAAACGCCATCGGTAGTACGTTTAGACATATAACATCTAAAATTATGTTGTTAAACTTTTCAAGAAATATTAATTTCCAAATTTAACCCAACACAAATATGGCATTTGAGGTGGTTGCAAGGCAACTGTTCACAGTGCTACAACTTTAAATAATTTTGAGGTTTTTACCTACCTACATATTATTCCATATCATGATGTATCACAGGAGGCGTGCAAAAGCTATAGGACTTGCCTGGTATTGAGCACAATCATAACCGTTCATATATTGTAACAGTGACTCAGGAGTCAGGCCGAGCTCGTCTACTCGCTATAACATAGGTTGTGGTTGCACGCCTTCCCTTAAAAAAAAGGTAATATTTTGGACGCAAGACGTAATTAATTTCATTACGTATTGCAGTAAGTTTAAGGTTAGGTATTTATATATGCGAGCCCCACCAGTGTCCGTGTAGACGAGACGTGGACCGCTTCGGTCACCACGGACTCTTGTCAACAAAGTGCAGGTAGAATGTATTGAATGCGGTGATTCGGCGAACTCTAACTACGGTATCTGTATCTATCTTGGAGCCGCCCGATATATGTCGTGACAATGGTAAAAGGCCGGGTGGTTCCACTGTTGCGCCAGGCTCCTCGCGCGAAGCCTGGAACCTAAACACGAGCTGCGGTCATCTTCAACGACAGGACGTTAAGTGAACAATAAATATGGAAAATATTCAAACTGGCGAAGAATTCGTGTTTTTTACGATGGCGGCATTTTTATAGCCAACTTAATAATAACTTTAATTTGACAAAAATCTAGATTGGATTCTTGAAATGTGCGCTGGCAACAACATTTCGAATATTAAAAAGGAACTACAAAATATATTTCCCGTCACGGGATAAATGGGAAAATGGTTCTAAACCCGACAGTAAATGTCAAAACTGGTATACTGTTGGATCAAAGATGCAGTTAGGAACGGGTGCAGCGGCCAAATTCTGTTTCTTATAACGTAAGCGTTAGATTGTCAAAATAACGAATTCCGTTATTAACGCACTCTCCTCCAATCAGCGAAGGTTAAAAATTACTCTGATTGGAGGAGAGCGCGCTAATAGCGGAAATCGTTATTTTGACAATCTAACGATCACGTTATAAGAAACAGAATGTGGCCGCAGGAGTACATACTGATCGTGATATTCATGTAAGCATGGGACATTACCCTACGGTTATTAGTATCTGCAAAGAAATCCTAGACATGGGTTCACATGGGGAAAACATGACCATTCTCAGCGACAGCCAAGCAGCACTTAAAGCTCTGAGCTCGAATGAGACGAGATCTGGGCTAGTTTTGGAATGTGTTATCGAAAGGATTATCAGCCTCAGTCACGACAGAACTGGGCAGATATTAGAGAACCTTTTGATTATCGAAACGATTATCAGCCTTACACACTACAGAACTGGGGCAGATATTAGAGACCGTTTCAATTCCTTAGAAGGATTATCAACCTCAGTTGACTAAACAAAAGGTGGTCCATTTTAATTATAATCCACGAATATCGTCGCAGAAAAAGATTCCAGATTCCAGAATATTTTCAGCAGGTAAAATTTTGAGGGAGTTTCACTATCTGCCTACGCATTTCCTGCATCAGTAGGTACACTTCCTCTAAGCGACTAAGTCGCCGCAAATGCGACTGGTTCCCTATGAAAAATTTTGGTAGTAACATTTGTTTTTGATAAAATAGGCGCGCAAAGAGGTTTCGTACTAGAGACAGAACTTAAATAAGCAGGTATTGCTAAATCATTTTCCTTATACCTAAACTACTAAATTTAACTGGAAGAAACTCGTCTGTAGTAATTTATAAATTAAAATAGATTCTAGTCTTCTTACATTATCAATTTCATTTACAACAGGAGCATCCCAACAAGGAGACGTACGCAAAGTGTACATATACCGCGGTGAAGTGGGACTGGGATTGATGTTTAGTATATTCTGCACGGGATAGGATAATGAGACAAGAGGCAACTTAGGCTTACATTTCGTAATAACACCTCCTGGGGCCTGCGGCCATATTTATAATATAATTCTGTACAGTTTGTCATGGTCTGGGTGTTTATAAAATATAAATGCATTTTGTCACATATTTATTTTGTCGTATTATTCTAAAGCTGTAGTTTTCCAATATTGAATAAATAAATAAATATAAATGTTTTTAGCAACCCGTGTCGTGGCCATTGTATATTGGTAGATTTAGACATCTAACGTTACTTTTAAAATAAACAAATATGGCCCTAATCTACTAAATTAATTGGATTATCAACTGTATTAAAAAAACAATTCTTATGACTGATATTCTTATGACTATGAGGCCTGATAAGGCCTTATCATAGATATAATACGTCAATGGGCCTTATTCATAAAAACTTATTGAGTCTTCTAAGAACACTTTAGAAGGTTTGATCTCTTTTACGCAGATAATTTATGTTGCAGAGTAAATGAGACAAAACCATCTATAACTATAGTGTACTTTATGGACTCAATAAGTTTTTATGAATAGGTACCGGTAACATTTTATGAATAGGTACCGGTAACATTTTAAGGTGTTTCGAGTAAATAATCGTTAATACAGACCGTTCAACGTAAGATATTGTCCCCTGCCGTGATGTCGGCACTATGACAGGCAGGGGATTTCTTATGGTGAACGGTCTGTACTTATAGCTTTCATAGGTAGGTACATTTTAATAAAAAAATATTTAGATATATTTAAAACAATTTTTATTTAACGAGATAGGAGAGATAGTTGAAGACATCAACGATCAAGTTGTACCCAGTCATCCTCCCATGTGGTGCCTTGAGAAAATTCGGTTGTGAGTTTTTAAGGTTCATCCCATATTCCCAGTGCTGTAACCCGAATGATTTTCCACGTCTTATTAATAGGAAAACAAAAGATATTGAGAGTGATTACCTGATGATCACGGTCACTCAATTTGCGGATACCTATTGAATAAGCTGTTTTTAATTTGTGCATTGAAAGATTATTTTTTTTACTAATAAAAATAATATAAAGAACAAAAAGACCATATATTCTATAGGCCCCTTATCGATTATCGATATTTGATATTTTATGAATTTTCACGTCCCTAATATAACCTAAAATAAAAACATTATAAAATTGTTTCATGCCCAAAAAGTCGATCCTCTAATGGAAAAATGTTTCAGACATTTTTAACTAAGGAATGACATGTAAATATATTCCTATAAATAAGTAATAAATATATCTTATTTAAAACTATAAGTAATATACATAAATATTAATACGTATAAAGTAAGTAATAATTTTCTTTCCTCGAGATGTTGGTATGTTATTCAAACCATTTCCCTATATACGTTTATACAGGGTGGCTATCTAAGGTTCGACTTTTCGCTAATAAGAGGCTCTGTTGATCAAATCTGTTCGAAATAAAATAACTTCTCCATACAAACTAGCAATATTAAAATTACCAATTTGTATGGAAGCCATTTTTTATTTGCGACACATCATGAAGGTAAAAACCGTGCCCGTCCGCGCGCCCCTACTGGAGGAAGCATCATTCAATTTGCAGGGTGCCGCGCGAGTGACAAATTTGTCACTCACACACACCTTTACATTTTTTACATCCTCAGTCTGATTTGTGCGTTCGGCGGAGAAAGTCGAAAAGAGCTCCGCTTTTATTGTCGGAAAAATGGTTAATTGTGCACTAAAGCTGTGTAGAAACTACTATTAAAAAAAAGTACCTAGTGTCACGTTTTTCAAGTATGTATTTAACATGTTTTTCTTATATTAAACCTTAATAAAATATTATAATAAAACCCATAATTAAAATATCAAAATCTAACGTCGTAACTATGGTAACTGTCAAACTATGTGCATCAGTTAGAAGTTGAAGAACTAGTGATGTGTTTTTATTTTTAATGAGAATTTCGATACTTTAAAATAATTTATAATATTTTCAATTTAATTTAATCAAAAGGTATGGCGATAACAGAAGCGTCCAACGAGGTTTGTCAGTTACTATTTAGTGATGTGATTTTATAGTTGATATACTCGATTTTTGTAAATACTTTCATGGTTATGAGATATTATACAATTATTGTTTTTTTTTATATAATACTAATTATATTTTCTATACATGATACAGTTTCCCGAAAAATCCGGCATTAAAACGTAAATGGGGAGGCAATTAAAAGAGAAGAAAATTGATAACCAACAAGAATACCCGTATGTTCAGTACATTTTGACGAATCAAGCTACGATTTAATTGTTTTTCGCCTTTTGTAGTTTGAGTATAACTTCCTCTTGGAGGTCGGTCAAAAATGTTGAGATTGCGTTTAGTAGGTACATGTAGTTAGTTGTGCATGTGTTTTAATTTAATAAATAATTTAATTTAATAAAGTATTTTAACTTATTGTTATATTATTATATACCTACATTTTTTAAATCCACTAGTATTATAAATGCGAAAGTGTCTATCAGGGTGGATTTGAAAGGATATACTTTGGGCTAATATGAGGTTCTGCTGATAAAATCTAACATTTTTTTCTATGGAACCATATTTCGCAAATGAAAAAAAAAATGTACTTCCCCATACAAATTGGTCATTTTAACGTTACTAGTTTGTATGGAGAAGGCCATTTTTTTTTCTTTTGCGATACATGGTTCCATGAGAAAGTTGTTTGATTTGATCATATTAGCCCAAAGTATATTTTTCAAAGTTATTGAGTCTATTCAAAACATCGCGACGAGCTAGCCACTTGTTCGGTGTAGACTCATACCATCGGCTACGACGAGGTGGGATTAAAACCCCTCCGCTGGTTACCTTGATGATATGTGTGTGTATTACAATTGTATATCGATAAATAATTATTAATCTTTGATGATCTCTATAAATCCCAAAATATTTGGTTTATATCGATAAGTAATAATATTTGTTGTCAGTGGCAACACTATCGAAACTATTAAGTATGCAATTAAATATTTAGCTTTTTATAATAAAAAAACAATACACTTCATAGACACGCGCACACATTCGTGTTTGCTTGTATCTCTTTTTTTCTCAAGCAGTTTTTTAAGTGTCAGAAGCGTTGAGCTGCCATTTGAAGCCACACCTTTTTCCCCGTTCTTCATTTGTTCGCTTCAGAAATTGGCGACACCGGTATCGTACTATTATGAAACAATTTATGTATCATGCTTACTCTATTGGCGCGGGGCGCGTTTTTTTAGCTTCATGCGACACATAGTTCCATAGAAAAAGTTGTTCGATTTAATCACTAAAGTCTTATATTAGCCCAAACTACAACCTTTCAAATTCACCCTGTATATCAATAAATAGCACTATATCAGTTATTATTATAATTTATCACACTAGAAAAACCTCTTTGAAAATTTAAACTATATACTTCAGATTTGTTATTTTTGACGAGGTTTCTGTGCTTATTCTTTTTCTAAGATGGGTCAAAATCAAAATTATTGTACAGTAACAAAAAAGAAACAAAAATGAATAACGTTACAAATATGAATAATGTTAGAAAAAAGTAACAAAAAGGAATTGTAAGGGCTTCTTCACACTATGGTAATTAAATAAAAAAATATTTAATATTTATTACTCAGAAAGTATACAAATAGCAAAACTTATCATCTTTTCTAAAAGAGCGAAAAAAATCAAAATAAAAATGCAATGTTACCATATACCATTACAGTTTAATGTAGCTTTACTTTTATTACATAATCTTGTAAAAATTAAAACTTATTTTTTACGTTCATTATCCTAATGTGAAATAGCCTTTATTTCATTTTTGTTACATCATTTTTGTAACGTAACAAAAAAACGTAACGATTTGCTACAAAAAGGAAAACAAATCACATGTTTAAAATATAACCCTTAGCGATAAAGATACAAATAAACTTTTAAGATTAAAATAATAATCAGTTTCAAATGTATTATAAACAGCATTTTACACAGTATAGTAATAGTTTATCATTTACTTATCGTAAAATATACAGGCTAAACAAGAAAAAGGAATATATATTTGTTTAAATAAATGAACACGTAAAAATACACACGTGTCGCACAACCATTTCACGCCATCAAAATGGCTGACTGCGGCCGCAAGACGGATGCTATTGGTCGTCCTTATATCAAAATGTTGAAAGCCTAAAAATCTGCTAAAATTAATGTTACAAAAGGGAATAACCAAAATGAAAAATAATCTGGACACGTGTTAAATTGTAAATATTTAATGTATCTCTGTGTTAATTTTATTGATTTTATAAAATTTACGTGGTAATAATCATAATGCAGTTAGATAAATTTAGAATTATCTAAAATTAAATAGATTTTTTTTTAAATTACTTTTTTGTAACACACGTGTGTCTGGAGACATAATTATTTGTATGAACCAAGTACGATGTGTATATAGCAAAACAGTTTTTTTAATACTTACCGGTATAATTTCTTTGTTTATGAATACTAGAGGTATTAATTTGGAAAACCTATATTTAAAATATATAGATCTTATATTTTAAAAAATAACCATTTCAACGCTATTCACAAGGACGTTTTGAGAAGTAAAAATGTACAAAAATTTTGAATACGACCCAGATATTACATTATTTTATTTTCATTTTTGTAAATATATGTCGACACGTGAAAGGTAGGCAATAGTTTTTTTTTGTTTTAAAATAAACACGTTTACGAAGTTACGTAAGCGTGTTTATGGTATTTAAAACCGAAAAAGTCTGCTTCAACCTGTGGCCCCTCACTCCATTTGAATTCCTCTTTAAGTGTTTCTTTACACGTTGATTCCGTTGATTCATTATGATAAAAATGAATAATGTAATTAATGTAAATAAAAATGCTCTACGAACCCGAGACCCGAAGTTTGGCCATCAAATATTATAGAAATATATATTAGGTAATATTTGTATAAGTAATTTTACAGAACGCTTCACAACTAGGAAACATCTCCATCAATAATCGACCAGCTACCGGCCTAAAAACCCTGCTTCCGAATTCGGGAAAGCTGATCGAGCAACTGTTCCTCCGGAGGTTGAAGAGCTATGTCGAGATCCGACCTGGGCAATTTGACGTTCGTGAGGGACATAGCACCACGCTTTAGCTGGCCCGGGTGCTGCATCACATGGCGAGTGAGTTGAACGAAGGCCGGTCTACGTTGGGAGTCTTCTTCGATATCGAGAAGGCCTTCGACCGTATTTGGCACAATGGTCTGGTTTACAAACTACTCAACTCGCCTGTGCCGCCCCTGGCCTTGTGGCCAGGACAATGTGGAAAGACGAGCGCAACCACATGGTTGCGCTCGTCTTTCCACAACCTTCCTTCCCATTTTTTGAGCAACCGCTTTTCCAATTCTTGCCATTTTTTGAGCAACCACTTCCACGTAGCCGTGTGCGGAGCACTCAATTTATGCAGGCATCCCACAGGGGTGCTCTCTGAACATCTTCGCAGAAAAAAATCTGTACTGGTACTGGCGTTATATGCGGATGACAGCGCCTACTTGTCGTCCGACAAGGACCCGAAGCTCGCCGCCAAAAAGATGTAGAGGATGCTGGACGTTCTCACTTTCTGGCTCGATAGATGGCAGATGTATGTTAATGTTGGAAAGATATCTGCCCTACTGGTCACCCGCCGCCGCCGCATTCCACCTAAACTGAAACTCTGGGGACAAGAGGTCCATTGGGCCGGCTCTGTAAAGTACCCGGGTGTATCATCAACCGGACGCTGAGCATGAGTCCTATGGCCTCTAAAGCTGTGAACAGAGCCAAGGCCGCCCGCTCAATGCTTCGCCCGGTCCTCAAATCCAAACTACCTCCTGGGACAGGCATACCAGGATGGGACAGGCATACCAGGAGCTTGTCCTGGAACTGTGACGACGAGATTAGGTAGTAATGAAGAACTGTGCACTAAAGATTCCATATGACCGGAAGTGCCCTGATCAGCCCTAAGTAGAGCGATAACATAAGGTAGCCTCACTATCACAATTTATTTCACCTTACTATCTCTACTTATACTACTTACTTACTTTGCCCTACTACCCTACTTACTTCGCCCTACTACCCTACTTACTTCGCCCTACTACCCTACTTACTTCACCGCTACTACTTTTTTTTTAGCCCTACTATGACTTGTCCCAACACTGCTATCGAACTAATCATAGTTTTGTTATTCATAGACATTTACTCGAAAGTTTTGTTTTCAAATAAGCTTTGAAAACAAAACTTTCGAGTAAAAATTGTGTTAGAAAAGTTGGTAAATTGGTTTTGTGAGAATAGGCTTGTGACCGCGAGATGTTGCTTGCTGTCTGCAGAATATAATACACTATAGAGCAAAGTTAAGCGCTCGTAAGTTGGCATCATTTTGTTATCTTCATGTTCATGACGTTAAAACTATTGTTTATTTTCTATATGTTGGTACGTTTGACAGCATTATCTCATATTATTATACACACGGCCGTAGCGAGGATTAAATATGGGGGTTAAGCTTCGTTTAATTTTGTGATTTATTTTTTGCTCAGAAATTTAGATGAGCAATTTATACAACGTGTTACAAAATACCCCGTAAAGCCAAAAGGAGGTTAAATGGGGCCTTATAACGAGTCCATTCACAATATTTAAGAACCGTAGTAACGCTGTATAACATACCCCAAAAAATGAAATTATTTTCACTGATGTGCAAATGTGCAGGAGCTTCATCATGCTGAAACACCAAGTTTCTTTGGTTCTCAAAGTAATCCCAGTCAGCCACAGGAACGTCGTCAATCGCCTCTTCGAATTCCGTTTGTAAAAACGTTAGATAGTTGCTACCGATCAGACGTGATGGCATAATGTCGGGACCGATGACATGCCCGTCATAAAGGCCAGCCCATACATTCAGCTGCCACTGGTGTTGGAATCTGCCCTGCCGTGAAGCATGTGGATTCTCAAATACAAATATTGTTATTGCTTAAACTCTGTGTTTACAAGATGGTAGTGGTACATTTTTTTTATGATCATCAGAATTTACCTTTTTTCAGGTGTGCAAATTACATGTTCTCGCAAGCCCAAACGTGATTGTTATGCATATTTGAAAGTCCTGACCTCGTGCCTCGTTGCCTCGTCCGTCCAAAGAACATGGTTTACATAATTAGGGTTTTCCTCTAACTGCCTCTGGTACCACTCGCAGAAGTTCCTCCTGGGTGCAAAATCGGACGGTATCAGCTCCTGTGTACGGCGATAGTGATAAGGGTGACGATTGTCGTCACGAAGAATTCGCCAAACTGCAAAATAGTTTATACCGAATCTTGTTCTAGCTCGCCTCGTACTTGTGGTCGGCTCTTCTTCAAAATGCTCTAACACTAATTCAGCCTGTCTGGCGTCGATTGTGCTTGGACGTACACTTCCAGTAGACCGATGAAGAGAGTGGAATGTAGTCGTCTTGAAATGTTTAGAAAACACTGGTACGAAGGCGGCCGTCGCTGTTCAGTGGGGGATCTACCATCGATAAATCGTTGCCGATACAGTTCGCGAGCACTATTTAAATTGATATCTTCGTGGCCTACGCATAACATCATATCGTAATATCGTAATATTATCGTAATATCGGTTAGAAAGCATCGTTATTTTGGAAAAAAAGCTGGTCATGAAACGTGTGTAAACGTACATATACGTACATACGAACATATACGAACATCGGAAAAGAACCGAATTAGTTATGTCCGGGCCTTGCTCGAGCGCCTCCCACAACTATTTCAATTAGGAAACTAAATCCGATTCCAATTTGGTTTCAAAACAAACAGCTCCCTCTTCCCGGGAACCTCCGAACTTATCATACACCTTGGTTCTACTCACTGGTCTAACATGTTGTAGCATAATATAATAATACTTTTTAATAAAAAAACATCTAACATCAAAAACACTAATAAATATAAAATAATAAATATTTTCAAGAGTTATTTAGTCCTACTGGATTCTACTTTATGCAATTATCAATAGATGTGATGTTTGAAGCTATACCTACCGTTGGCCATCCTAATGTTCCGGACTTATTTTAATGACAATTATTATCAACAAGCGGTAAAAACCTCAAAAGTAGAATCCAGTGGCTAAATAAATATTTATTATTTTATACTTTTTAGTTGTTTTTAAAGACGGTATTTTTTTTAAAGTTATTAGATCACATTTTTTTTTTTCGTAGTTCGGCATATGACTTTGTATCTACCTGGTGCTGAGCACACCTACAAATTCCATGCATGGGGTCTGTTTATAATTGTTGTTAAAAGATCATTGATTGCTCACACTATACCGGCCAAATTGTGCGATTACCAAATGAGCGGCAAAACGAATTGCATTAACGAGTATATTTTATTATGTATTTTTTCATATGTATGGGCGGTGGTAACGGTCGGTCGGCCTATAGAGGCCTTCCTCCCACTTGCAATATTACTTAATTTTAGTGGTGACAACAAATGGGAACGTTTTTGTGCCACCCGTCACCATTAGCAACAACTGGGTTTTTTTTCTCATTTGTCGCTAGTAGGAACGGATAGATACGGTAAGGGGTTGGAGATCTGATGAACCGACTTCGCCATTATCCAAACTTGGTATGTCATCCGCTTCGCAGTCACGATCCCACATTCAGCACACTATCGCTGTATAAAACTGATTTGAGCTGGTCTGTTGGTGCCCTACATAATTATGAGATACTTGAAAGCGGCCCGTAGATTCGAGCGCGCTGGTTTTTCGTTTTTACGAGTGTTTTTTTAGTGAATATCGAATGTTTAATGACTTATTCTTTTTTTTTACCTTATTTTGAGTTAATATCGAAAAAGCACACCAATTTTCAATAGAAAATTCTCACGACAAAATATTTGCTTTTAAAATAAAGTACTGTCTGAGCATGAAGCTAAAAAACGCGTCCAGCGCGCGCGCATTGGCACGGTTCTTCATGTTTCTGATAGAGTAAAAATATGGTAAATGTTCACAGAAAATGCAAAGAAACGAAAAGAACTCCATTTTTTTATCATTATGTACAATTTTGAGCTATTTATTGAAATTTACACATTAGTTATTCGAAAAACGTAACATTCCATGTTTCAATGTATAAACATGCAAATTGAAATATATACTACTATAATATATATATATATATATATCATCACGGGTGCCTTACGGCCCGAGACCGCCTAGACGGCCCCAGGGTACCCAGCGGAGGGGTTTTTAATACCACCTCGTCGTAGTCGATGGTATGAGTCTACACCGAACAAGTGGCTAGTTCGTCGCGATGTTTTGAATATCGAGGCACGAGGATTCTCCGAGGCACTATAGTGGTGTTGTCAAACAAATGTAGGTACATATATTTTTTAATAAAAAACTCATTGGTACACACTGATTCGAACCAGGGACCTAAGTGTTTTTAAGTCCAAGGTCTAACCAACTCGGCCACCACGTAATACTACTATAATTAACAACCAAATAAGTTAATAAAGTTAATATTTAATAAGACACCTACAATATTTTAAGAATCTTCTTTAAGTCATATGCGTAGAAGCCTATTTATATGCGTAGAAGCCTATTTATATGCGTAGAAGCCTATTTATATGCGTAGAAGCCTATTTATATGCGTAGAAGCCTATTTATATGCGTAGAAACCATTTATTGCTATTTTAAGGTAACTTATATACTTTAGTGGTCTACGGAAAATGTTAAACCATCAAAGGTTTGTAAAAAATAAACCCGAAATAAAATATGGAAACCGCGAACGAGTTGTGGCCTTGTTCATTTATTTAGTTCATGATGTCTTTTGAATGATATGTATGAAGCGAATGATTTTTTAAAGAATTCCACAGGTACTGAAACAACCTTGAATACAAACTGATTTATTTTGATAAAAAAATACCAAGTCACTGTGGTCTAGTTTCTACATACATAAAGTAGCATAACTATAATAGCTGGTAGAACTTCTCCCTATATCTGCATCAATAGTGTTCGCAGCGCACGCGATGGCAGCAATTTTATAGGATTTTTTTACATCTTGGGATAAATTTTCGAAGTTTGCGTACAGATCCCTATTTTTTTAGAAAATTAAATATAGCCTTTGTTACTTATTGACAATGAGCTTTCTATAGGTAAAATAATTGAATTAAGTATTTTTAAGTTTATCCATTATAAACAAACAAACAAAGAATTAAATTAAATTCAAAAAGAAAGTTCTGCGCTCTATAATTAATTTATAAAGACATCAGAGTGCATTTGCAAAATTGTAAATAGAGTTTAATATCGCGGCAAATGCACTCGGAGTACGTCATCGGCCTGCGTAACCGAGCGAGGCACACGGCTGCAAATGTGCAAGCTTGCATTCTGCGTCTGCGCCGCGGTACGGCCATATATGGTAACAAAGTTCCTGATTGGTAGAAACTATTGAAATATATGTGGCATGACTCAGGACACCTGGCGGGAGGCTCCGGCCACCAGTGGGTCCCGCGCCTTCGCCTCGACAGCTCGACCAAGGGGTTCGCGACGTCACATTTCTAAATCTAATATAATATCTAAATATTAAAACACACAATATTTGAAGTATCAACGAAACACTTATATACTCGTAGAAAATTTACTGATAGCTGTTACAATAAAAGAGACGACAATTATTGAAAGCCGAATATATGCCTACTCTTTCTGTACCTCTAAGTTTTACACCCATATTAATGTCAAAGCATAAAAAATATCTTGTGTCTTGACAGCCCCTAGTCATTACGAGGTGTACTCGCTCATCGGCACAACATATGGTTTCGGCTTTAGTTTGCATGTAAATTTCGTCTCGATGAATATGCAGTTTTTGTGTCTGTTTTCTACTATTTTCTTTGTATGGAATGACCATACTTGTAGTATAGATAAGCGAAATTAACGCTCGCAAATTGCGTGACGTTGAACGTTATAATTTTTTTTTTTATTGGAAAACTGTATGTGGTTTTGTATCCTGGTGATGAGCAGACCTATTAAGTCCATTAATGGTGACGATCAATAATTGTTGTTAAACAATATTGATCGCTTGCACTATCCCGGCTAAATGATTTCGTTACAATATGGGTAGTACTTTTAAGAATTTTACTGAGGACGCATTTTGTAGGCAGACGATATGATGAGAAGTGGTGGCGATGCCATTCAAGGCGTTGTCCTCTTATCGTCTCGTGTTGTTGCACGAGACTATAAGAAGCGGTGACGATGTCATACAAGGCGTTGTCCTCTTATCGTCTCGTGTTGTTGCACGAGACTATAAGAAGCGGTGACGATGCCATACAAGGCGTTGTCCTCTTATCGTCTCGTGTTGTTGCACGAGGCTATAAGAAGCGGTGACGATGCCATACAAGGCGTTGTCCTCTTATCGTCTCGTGTTGTTGCACGAGACTATAAGAAGCGGTGACGATGCCATACAAGGCATTGTCCCCTTATCGTCTCGTGTTGTTGCACGAGACTATAAGAAGCGGTGACGATGCCATACAAGGCGTTGTCCTCTTATCGTCTCGTGTTGTTGCACGAGACTATAAGAAGCGGTGACGATGCCATACAAGGCGTTGTCTTCTTATCGTCTCGTGTTGTTGCACGAGACAAACGGTTACAAACTCGCCAGCATCTCATACTTTCTAAACGTTACGGCCTTACAATGTTATAGTTGGTATTTGTGCACTCGGGATTGTGGTAGAGTTATAAACTTCTCGGTCCCGGAGGAAGCAATTTTTAAATTCGGTTGCGTAGTTTTTGGGTTTATCCAGACTATACAAACAAAAAAATCTACAAAAAAAAAACATCAATTATTGTTACAATGCATGTATTTACAATGCAATGCATTTTTTATATAGAAAAACATAATGAGATGTAATTATTTAAGCTTTTTAAAATATCATGGATTATATTTGCTTTCTCATTTTTTAGGCAAAATCAAAAAAATATGATTGTCAGTTTTATAATGTCAACAGTTTTGGTATTCTAGTAATATAGGTGTGAAATAAATTAATTGTATGAGTCGGCTGTAGTTGTGGTGTCGGTCGGAGCCACAGTATTCTGATAGCGTTCGGACGTCGGGGGGATGTGTTGCTGAACATGAGAGCGGAATGTAAAAGCTGGAGCGTCCGAGCAAGGTATACCTGTTCCTGTACTGCTACTGCACATAACATCTTGCAGAGTCACACACCCAGGATATCGCTTGTCCACTCTTTCTTGATGTAAATTATTATCAATTTAAACATTAACGGGTACAACACTTAGTTTTAGTAAGTACTTCCCAAACAACCACTGCAGTTGCTTGACTATAAACGAAAAAACTACTAAAGCCAATATATGAGCCACTTGCTGTTACATCGGTGTGCGCTGACTTATAGAACAAGCCCAACGTATTTTGTTTATATATAGTTTTAGTCTGGTTCGTAGTCAATTCAATAGGGGTGCGTAGGCCCCATATAGTATAAATAGAAGATATAATGATATACAAGTAACGTTAAAGCAGGTATATTTCCTGCTTCAAGAGTCGGGACGAATGTAAGATAATTGAAGAACATCTTTAAATAGAAATAAGTTATTTGTAGAGACCTTCACGACACAAGAGAATACATGCCGGGAACAGACGCCGGCGACTGATGACTGACGGCCGCCATAGTATCGTGTCACTTCAGTGGGTCTATTACGCCGAACAACGCTGAGCTAAACTTTAACCAAAACGACGTAGTTGTGTGTCTATTTTCGATGTTATCTAGTTTGCATTGCGTCATAACTATTAAAGTTTAGCTTAGCGTTGTTCGCGTAATTACCCCTGGTAACATGCTTGAATACGTGCCAGCAGTAATAAGTGTTTTCATGTATTGGGGTATATTGGGGTGAGTATAGCGTGTGTTTGTCCGCAGACGGAGAGCGCGGCGCTGCCCATGTGTCCGGCCGGCCGCCCCGACGCCCAGCCGCTGCTCCCGGACGGTAAGTCACTCTATTGCCTGACAACCACCAGATATTGGTAAAATTCTAATTTCTTTCGAGTCAGTTAAAAAATAATGTATATGTATAGCGCAGATGCAGTTTGACTAGACTAGTGGTTGCGCTTTTGGCGTTGTATCCGAAGGTCGTGGGTCCGATTCCCATCCATGGCAAAAAAATATTAGTTCGCTTTTTCTGTAAAGTTTGTCATGGTCTGGGTGTTCATAAAATATAATATGTATTATATCGTTGCTTCTGGTACACATAGTACAAGCCTCGAGCTTAGTTTGTGACCAGATGAATTTGTGTAATCTGTTTTACATATTAGTTAGTGAGAGGGACACAAGAGTATTGGTTCGCGCCGCGAGAGATGCTTGCGTGTGCGTCACCGGCAATCGTTATTCACTCGCTACTGGCAGAGCTATGCCGTGGGTGTGTATATGTTGTCATACCAGTCATTTATTAATATATAATATTATCGCTGTGTATATAATAGTTAACTTTTAAAACTACCCACCACTCCACAAAATTACGCGTAACGCGAAAAAGCCATTATTTAAGGAACATGAAAACAAAAGGTATACACGCCGGATGTACCTCATCTGTTCAAGTCTTCCCCGAGGGTAATCTGATATACATCTGTAAACAAAAACATATTAAATGTTTATCGGAATACAATTCGCAGACTTCTAACTGTAATTCCAATAATTTTATTTCTTATACGTCTTCTTAAAACGATTGTATGTATAGTCGGCCATTATATATCGCTGTTTAATTTAAAATAAAAAAATGGTATGTACAGGAATTATTTTAAAATAAAAAAAACTGCCAATTGAGAAACTCAACAAAGGTAGAAATGTTAAAACAAACCGTTGTTATAATATTTGTTTTAAGTGAAAACATTCCCCTCGTTGTGACTACGTGTGCCGCGGTGCCGCGGCTATATGCCGGCCGATAACAAATAAACCACGAACGTTTCAACTGTTATATAGTAAAAGCGTTTTTGAGCGAGATTTAAAATTGAGTGGTTAGAGTGTCTGTCAGCTGGCGCGGCTTAGTTATTGTTCGCTGGAGCGCGGCAGGTCCGGCGGCGTTTGGCAAAACATTCGCCGACCCTTTCAAGTTTCTAGCCTCGAGGAACTAAAACCTGGTCAATGGTAACAAAGTAACTTTCAATAACTAGTATTATATGATAGGAAAGGTTTCCCGAAGAGCCTTCATGCCATATATTCTCCGAATGGCCCTTTATATTGCCAAAGGATTCAGTAATCGAGTGTCGTTGTTAAGGACCCTGCATTCGCAATCGTGAAGTCTGCAGTCTCCATACAAAATGGGCTTTCCGTATTATACTATTACTGTTTGTTGTAGAATTAAAATTAGATTTTTGTCGGTTATTGTATTAATTATATATTAATATAGTAATTTTTGCGTGAAATTACCGAAACAAAAATAATAATTGAACGACTGGAGCCCTTAAAACTAATAATCAATTCAGTAAAAACAGAAAAAAATACGCACCTATTTCTACTTATAGATTGAAATCGGTCTAAATGTGCAAAATTATACCTGAACACACATTAACTCACATATTATATAATATTATATTATGTGTGTGTGTATATTTTACATACAAATTTGTTAAAGGCCACAAAAGGAGTTGGGCTGTACCTGGACCAAATTATCGCTAAAAGAATGGAAATGTACTAAGAAATATTGTAAAAAAAATCATTAAATTATTTGATAGGAAATTTGAATAATCCTAATTTAAAACATGAAAATTTAGGTTATGAAAACCATATTAAAATCAATAGAATGACAGTAGTAGTATTTTTTTTTTAGTAAAAGTTCAATTCTTTTGTCTTGGAAAAGCAAAGAGATTTAGCCTATACTCAGTGTGTTCTTTTACTACTGTTTTTCGCTTAAAGCGCTTAGGCTTTAAGCCAATCTAATCAGCCGTCAAAGTACTCAAAGCGAAGCAAAGCAATCGCAGCGTTTGCAGCGGCCACATTCTGTTTCTTATAACGTGATCGTTTCCGCTATTAGTGCTCTCTCCTCCAATCAGAGTAGTTATTTGATCTTCGCTGATTGGAGGAGAGCGCGCTAATAACGGAATTCGTTATTTTGACAATCTAATGCTCACGTTATAAGAAACAGAATGTAGCCACAGGAGTACTCGAACACTTTTATGTGCATAAATAAACATCATATAAAATTCATAAGAGAATACAAAATAGAGTTCAAAACCTGTTAAGTGAAAGGGAGGAACAATAAATATAAACAAAAAAAAGTATTTGATACACAATAATTGTGACCACAGACAATTTACTTTGATTGCACTACTCGTATTTTCCAAGCGATCGCAGCGAATTCGATGACGTAATTTGCTTTTTTTCTGTGACGACATCAAAAATCTAAAGCAAAGCGAAGTACTAAAAAAACACCTGTCAAGTAAATTAAGCTAGCTTTGTAAGCCTTTAAGCAGTACTCAAACGTACTGACTGTCAGTAGTAGGTAGTATTATTTTTCCCGAAGGAAAGGGAAAGGTATACTATACCCTACAATGGCGTGATAGTCTGTGAGATCAATATCGTAACGTAAACAAAAAACAAAATTTATGATTGGATGAATGACCATAACCTAGAAATATTTTTTTCTAAGATAAAGATAATGCAATATAGGCCGCGGCAAAAATCTGAACTAAATATATATTTTTCTTAACATTAAATTGGAATGTGTGTCAACTTTTACATTACTTGAAAAAAAAATGTCTCTAATGTAAACTGGGATGAACATAAACTGACATATACATAAACTTAAATCTAAAATGTCTCAATTTATATATGCACTAAGAGAACTTAAAAAATTAACAAACTAAAAACTGCATGGATTAGCTATGGCATAATACTTTGGGAAAACAGTACAAAAGTAAAAGATATATTGATTCTGCCAAAAAAACGGATTCTAACATATATTAAACAGATTGAGAGCTGCAAACCACATTTTAATAATCTTAACATTTTGACTGTTCCTTGTATGTATACATTAGAACTATGTAAGCTAGTGAGGAATTATCCCAGTTTATACAAAAGAAATAAGGATATGCCCTGCAGTTACCAAACGCGACGTCCATTTGATTTAGTAGCTCCTGTATCCAAAATGAATTTACATTATACCGGACCGTACGCAATGTCCATAAAAGTTTATAATAAATTACCAGATTATATAAAAATTGAAAATGATAAGGCATTTATAATTAAATTAAAATGATTATTAAATGAAAAAACCTATTACTCTTTAAATGAGTACTTAAATGATAAATTATATGAATAACAACTAATTATATAAAACAGAAAACAAAGAACAACAATGTCTTCCTCTCTCTTTTCAGGCTTTTGCTTACGGTGCGTGTGTGGTGTTGGTATTGTGAAATTGATTGTAATTTTGTACTAATTCTACCCATGTATGCAATTTTGATTAAATAAATACAACAGTGACCAGTGACCACTTACGTTCTTTCGATCGTTTTATGTTAATCATTCTAATACTTCATAAAACTCCGATGTGTTTTCAGTTTCATGATCGATCATTCGTTCCAAACACTGTGTGATATATATCACCCGTGCGAGCTCTCGGAAATAGGAGACGATTTTATGTAGAAATGAGATAGAAATACATTTTGAAACGGAAAAAATAACGCAATTGTGCGAGAAGCAGGGAAACAAAACTAGTCCAGGATTCTCACACGGGTGTGTTACGCACCGCAAAACTAATTTTAAATTTTTAAATTTTTTTTTCACACAAAAAACGAACTGTCATGACCATATATTAAAACGTCCATAGAGTATTATTAATACCAAACAGCAATTATAGTGTAATATATAAATAAAATAAGAATGTTATGCGATATAACCATAAAATGTTAGTAATAATATAAATATAAGTGTAATGTAATATTCAAAATCACAATTATAAACACAGATTCTAAAGAAAGGCGATTTGCCCCGCCATTTTATTTTTCCCTTTACTGACAGTGTAATGTTTACTCGTTTGATATCACCGGCTAATTTTGGAACGCATCCGAGTGATGCGATTATCACGCAAGTAATGATTAACTCGTTTCGGAACGCAGCCTATAATTGGGAGGAATAATTTAAAATAAAATGTTTGGTACATGAATGGTGACGCATCTTCACTTCGGTTTCGGGCATTGTCCTTTTTGCCTTTGATTATATATTTAACAAATTTTTTTAATGGAGCACGACTTGTAATTTGTATCTACCTAATTGTAATCAGACCCACAAAGTCTATGAATGGATCTATGAATAAGTTGTGATTTAACAACATTGATCGCTCCTACTATGCCGGCTGCGGTTACGAAACGGGCCGCGATAAGAAATTTGCATTAAGAGTCTATTTTAATGTCCTCGCTGCTTTATCTTTAATTCAATTGCACGCCCTGATTGGATACTGCCACCTTGACAAGGAATCGATGAGGTAGTATCCTGAAAATTGGTGAACCCACAGACCAAAACGAAATTTGACCAGGCCACTTGACGGTTTTTGCATGTTAATTAAGCGGTGGTAACGACACCTGTCGCCGGCCTAGTGAAGTTGTCCCTTGCTAATCAATTAATTTAGTAGAATAAGGCCCTAGGTCTTCACGACACCTACTTAGGAAAGTTCGCAGAACATTGTGAAAATGAAATAAGTGTGGTGGTTGTGAGCTGGCCCGGGCGGGGCCGGGCGAGAGCATGTTTGCCCGGAGCATATACAAATAAGGCTACTTCATTATTTTGGTAATGCTTGAGCGCGGAATATTAAATAGATATTGCCGAGAGAGCTCGGGTAAGGTAATCTCTCGCTACATAATTATGTTTGGATTCCCGCGGAATCACTAATGAACCTTAACATAAAGGCTGTGTTTGTTCGGTCACTTCTCCTCTCCCAGCGCTTTGTCTGCGCAACTCATGCTGTGCCTTTCTCTGCTGCTTTATGCATTATTCTGTATAACTAATTAAACTTTATTAATTAAACTTGACTTTTGGTTTAGCGTTTCATGTTTGTGTTACGTATTTAACTTATTGCAACTAAACGTGTTTGGCAAATAAGTCCGAATGCAGCAGCTTCTTCTTATAGTTGGAATTCTGTACTGCGGCACATAGCTACTATAGATGTATTTCTGTACTGCGGCACATAGCTACTAAAGATATTTTAGTATTTATTCACGCTCAGTTTTAATAATCGATTATCCATAGTAGTTAGCGATCAGTAGTTACCATGGCTACTAATGGTCCTAATAAGATTACTGAGAGCCGCATTTCAGTAACCTAGAAACAAAAAATGTATTTTCCCTAAGGGCGTTTAATTTAATTTAATTTGATACAACAAAAAGGAAAATACAATAGAAATTAATTAATTAAATAATAAAAATAGTATAATTAAAACCTAAATAAAAATCCTTGTTTTACTTAATCTATTTTCTTGAGGATGACAACTTGTATAGCAATGGCCTTTGTTTTAAAATATGTTTTTTTGGTTTAAGACCAATAGTTTATTTTAATGTCTATTATACTTGTGCACCTTCCCAGTGTCACTTGCCACTTTGGACAGCGTGCCTCCATTAGATTAAATTGTTCACTGTTAATGAAATCCATGTTCGAACCGCAGACCCCGCTCCGAGTAATGCTACTAGAATAAAAAACCATACTCGTATCAGAGCTTGTTCTGACTGACTTACTCAGCCGAAACCACTGTAACTAAGGGACAGGAGCTTCCTTTTGTATTGTGAGGCACCACTAATAAGGATTTTTTTTTAATTAATATCCCCTGGGGGTGAACAGGGGGATAATGGTGTTTTGCCAATATCTCCATTTCACAGACTTAAATAAATTAATAGGTGTTTGTTTCCCAAGGTTGGGGGGGGGGAAACGTTGACTCTTCTCTTTGTATAACGTCACGTGTTTCACCATACATTACAGTTGTATCTGTGGAAATGAAATGAAATATGTTTATTTTGCAAGAATATGGTGTTACAGTATGGTAAATGTTGATATTGATCTACATACTCCGCCATTATGGCGTGCAAAATCTATTTGTTGTACACAATTATAACACAATTAATTTAATAGTCCTAATATGTGATATATAGAATCGTCAGAATATTTTTTTACAATCTAATATACCCACACTTGTGTTTTAAATATTATACAATTACAAGCCATGTATTTAACAATTAATGTAGGTAAGTAGGATACATTTAAATTCAATCAATACAATTAATATTATTACCAATACCAAAATTAGCTTAATTTTTTTATTGTTTTACTATATTTTAATGTCTTTTTAATTACTATCATATATTAATAAGATATCATTACTATTATTATATATTAATATCAAAATAATTGAGGCTTACTATATTTTAATCTCATTTCATACTATACAGAATACTAACAATTGCTATACATATACAATTAAAACCATTACTACATATTAGTTTAATAATTGTCATATTTTAATGTCATTTGTCATTACTATACAACGTTGAACACGTGATTCACTAATTTTTGAAATTGAAACATGGGAAGATAAATAAAGATAAAAATATATATAAATAAAACGGTGCTTTTTTTCGTAAAATTACAGGAACCATTAAACTTGCTATACGTATAAAACAACACATCACATGTGTTTCACTATTTTCCAAAATTTTATTAGGGGGAAGACAAAAAAGTTGTATTTTTTACATAATATATAGGTATAATAGGAATTATTCCTAATATACCTATATATTATGTAAAAAATGTTTATGTAGATTTCTTATAAAACTAATAGACAGGCGAAGTCATGTCAACAAAAGCTAGGCAATTAATATTATGACAGCACAGATAAAATAAAAATATACGGAAAAAGCAGCGCCCTCTATGAAGCTATTTGTTCACGGACTATTCAGTAATTGTAAAAGATCTTTTGCCGGGATAAGTACTAGCACCCGACGTTACCCTACCCCGGTGCTAATTATCCAAATTATTCCGCCGCTGCGAACATCCACACATTACTATGAATACTAAACTTTTACATATTAGTATAGAAAACACACTTTATTTAATTAATAGCATTTTAATCAAATGGAGCATCTTCCACAAACATGAAATTCCATTAATTGGTAAAAGTTATATTTTAATTGATTGATGTTTGCTATTTAATATTTTAATTAAGTTCCCTCTGGGTTCCTAATTTTCAAATTGAGTACTGTTTGAGGATTCCACAGTACCCTCCCAAAATTTAACAGATTTTATCTAAGAAATTAATTAATTTTCACCATTTCGACGGCAGCCATCCTTTTTAAGTTCCCACGGCTGTATTCTCCCTGCGCACTGCGCATGCGCCGACAGACTTTCCCATTCGTATAGCGTCACGCTAATGTCCGCTATGTTTTATCCATTTCCGATTTATCTGTCCTGCTTACTATTATGTAGGTGACCTTTATTGCTCTGGTTACCAATTGAGTTCTAGGGTTGTAGAAACAGCGATTTAACATATTATATTTTGCCATATGTGGGAATCGAACCCACGACCTAATCCTTATTAATTTTATAAGGATACAAATTTATATATAATATATATAATATTATTCTTCCTAAAAAAACACTTTATTTAAATTTCTCAAAAGTTTTTTTTTATTCGTAACATAAGAATTTGTGAATAAATGTATTTTCAGGTAAGTTAATATTTCGGTATTGGAAAGTGCTAACTGCGTAAAATAAGTTGCGTTGGCTCTTCTAGTAATTAATAGGTACAAATTACAATATCAGGGCCTCCATCATTTTAATTAGGGACTAATATTATATATATATATATATATATATATATATTAGTCACTTTTTTGTAAAAATTATAAAAACATCACTAGATTTAAAACCAAATCTGTCTCTCGAGAACTATTAATGCGATTTACTCGAAATTTGGAATAGTTTTTTATTTATTTATTTAAAATACTTTATTACACAAAATTACATAAATAAAACTGTACATAGGCGACCTTGATGCCTTAGGTTTTTTTTTAAATTTCATTTATAGCCATTAATATATCCGTATTTCAGTTAAATATAACAAAAACTATTGACATAAATCACACCTGCTTATTCCAAAAAAAAAACCCAACTTGTGAAAGAAAAATAATTTCTAAAAAGTGAAAGGGTTTCCTGAATAAGTGCTATTGAATGCCTGAACACATTAAGCATACAGTCGTATAATGGTCGTCACCGCATGTAAAATTAGATTTATAAGATTTCAAGAAGTAGCTTTGGTTGTTTGATCCGCTGTTAATTGAGTCTGTAGCCGGAAGAGGGCGCGTGGAGAGGGATTCAAAAAAAATAATTAAGATCTTTCTTAAAATGTTCTGCGTTAAATTGATAATTCTCCTCTGAATTTATTAATGGCAAATAAATCTTTAACTGCCAAAGTTTGGAAGGAGTTTGTTTCAAAAAAGTTTCAAAATAGGTGATCGAACTCGGAACAGGGGCTCATTCTACTTAATCAATTGTATTCAGCGGCATATTATATGTCAAATGTTGCCTTTGATAAACATTCTAAACTATTTTTTTATTAAAGTCCGGCGCGAGACTATATATCTCCTGGTGTAAGTTGTCCTACAAAGTCCATGAATGGCGTCGATCAATACATTATTGTTTAACAATATTGATCGCTCTCACTGTGCCGGCAAAATGCCGGTTACGAAATGAGCGGCAAAGACGTATTTGCATTACGAGTCTAAAATTTAACAATTTGCATAAACATTAAACAAAATTTACACAACAACGGAACACTGTGACTTTTTTTTTTTTTATTTCTGCTGATAGATGTACTCCGCATATCAGTGCGAAATAAATTCTATATAGTGGGTTGATAGTGGAGCCGTGCGCGACGTGCGTTCGGGTTACGTGCGACCAACAGTAACAACTATCCTTTGATTATACCCGCGTATATTAAGTTTAGATAAAATTGATTAAAATACTTTAAACACATTAGGTATACGTTTGAATTTATATAAATACATCTAGAACGTCTATTTTGTTATTTATTTATTACTTTTTAATTTACACAATTGTTTTTTTTTTATACACTTACAAAATATTATAATATCATTCTCTCGACGAAGAAGTGGTCAAAGACGTCTCCGCCCGCGCTGCCGGAGCCCATTTGCCAGGTTTTAGAGCGTCATTATATATGAAAAGAGGAATATTTAAGTAGTAAAATCGCTTAAAAATGTATATAATTTTATGATGGGAAGCAACGTGGAGTGGCACTTCTTTACTTCTTTGTACCAAGATGTAGTCATTACGTGTTATCAGGCGGTAGAGTCCGGCATATATCTGCCGGGTGGTAAGTAGCTTCATTACGATAGCATCGGTATACCAGCTAAATAATGCGGTTACAAAATGAGCGGCCACGCTACACGACCACGAGTTTGCATTCGAGAATATCCTCGCTGCTTCTTCATTAGATCAACGGGTCGTTTCGTAACCGAGCCCTAAAGGAGACTATCATCTCTACAATAAATTAATCCAGTGTCTTCTAAAAACCACTAAACCCTCATATGAAAACTTTATATATATTTTTTTGAAACATAAAATGCAATAAAAAATATCCTGGTGGGCGGGACTCGAACTAGCGATCCTCGCTTTCGCGGCAAGATACTCAACCACTGAGCCAACCCGGTTCCAGTCAATCCTCACTATAATTGCTTGTTATCTATAGGTACTTATACACAGACGCCTTCTATGTGCTTTTTTCTAATAACGAGTGTGTTTTTGCTCCAGTATGAGCGAAATTGATCATTAAACCGACCAATTTCGCTCATACTGGAGCAAAAACACATGTTAGAGAAATGTTTAATTAGAACTTAAAATTATTCCGTAAATACCTATAGGAGACTTTTAAACTGATACCATAAGTACGTTACAATAAGTGAAGTTACATCAGTATTGATGCCTTCACATCTTGGGCTCGTTGCTGGAGAACCGCAAGTATTCGGTAGTCATTGTATATTTGAGCCGTTTGGTTTAGCGATGCAACAGAAGTGACTTAGCAGAAGCAGATCCAAGTCAAATTATTAAATTTTTTTTTTTTTTTTTTGCGTTGTTTGCCACTCCTATAAATATAATATCTATTTTAAAAACAATAGCTTGACTGCTTTTAAGCCACGCAATATATTTCTATTATCTTCATATATTAGACCAGCTCTGCTGAAAAGTTGTTCGCCGGAATAAATAAAAGCGTCGCAACATGCTCATATTGACGCCCTCGCGCCGCGCCGGTCGGCAGCAGTAGCTTGCGCGCCGGTCGGCAGCAGTAGCTTGCGCGCCGGTCGGCAGCAGTAGCTTGCGCGCCCCTCCACCACCGTCCGTTATCCAACCAATGAAATTCAATTGACAGTTCTAAGACTTCTGTTTTAATTTCTATTAAAAAAGTTGCTGAAACGGAATAAATAGCAGAAGTTAATATATATGCGGAACTTCCGCGGAAACGGAAGCAGAAGTCTGTCACATGACTAGTTTGGTTGGAGCGCGAGTGCGCGCCGGCGCCGACCCCTACATGGAGGAGGACTTCCATAGGACTGCTTTCAAACTATTACTTTGCGATAAGATAACTAAAATTAGTAAAGAAAATAGCACAGTGCCTCAAGCGGAAATGAAAGTGCGAGCGAGTGATGCAGTGGTGTAGCTAACTCCCAGTGTGAGTTACTTAAATCTCTACGACCAAAGGAACTAGCAACGTTCGTAGTTCTGTGTGCCGTCCGTCTGTACAGACTCGTCTCTATACAAATATATTATTGCCAGGGAGGGGAAAATTGATTTCAGAATTAAATTATTATCACACTACCCATTGGACACGTATTAGATTTAGAAGTTAATAACTAACTTAAATTTAGTCTATAGCTCAAAACTAATAATACTGTAGAAGAGAACAAATTAAGAGAAAACTTTTCGAAAGTTCTTCAAACGGATTTTAAATAAATATGTAAAAGTTGAACAAAATTTAATCTAGGCCAGGACAAAGTGTTTTCCTCGCTGGATTTTTATTTTCATGTTTTAATCTCGGTCCGTTTCCACAAAAAGCCGATACCGACAGCTCCGAGCTCGACAAATACTAAAAATATAAAACGAACACACAAACTGCAAAATGACAATATCATTCTACTATTCAATTATGTACGAGAGCATCTTAGCGATTCCTTTTGTACCTCTCCTTCCTTTGTGACATTTATAGTGAAGTATTCTACGTCAAGAGAAACCTACACTTTTTATTATTATAGCATTACTCATTACAATTTCACCCAACTAATAATATATTTCTGATATCTTCCCGTAGAAAACAATAATGATTTAGATAATTTTACTACTACATCGTGTTATAACATAATATTTAAAATATGAAATAGAAACCTGAAACCTCCCGACCTTTAAGCATGTCGTCTGTGTGACACAGTTGTTATACCTGTATGTGGGTCCATTAACACTTAGAGAAATCGTCATTCAATAGAATAGTTGGTGTCTTTTGGTAACTTTTATTTTAGTTAACGAAAGACATGTTTTTGCTTTATTTATATTATTTATTTTATAAAACCGCAACTCGTATATTTTTCCATTGAAATTGATTATTATCAAATAAAACAGTTTCAGGCTAACACAATAACAACTCTTTTTGTTATTAAAAAAATATAAATGGAGATTCATAATACTTGCTAATAAATAAATAATAATGAAATAGTATTTATAAGGCATGTTATATTGTAAATAGAAAAATGAGCGCGTGAAATACTGGTGGTAGCGTTATTCCGTCCGCATGCGTCGACAGTTCGACAGCGGCCGACACTATAATTTCCTGCTCGTGAGCAAGCCACGTATACAAGTTTCGCAATCAAACTGTTTACTTTTAAAGTTATATTTTTATTTAGAGTAGGGTTTGACGAATTGTTTAAACATACCATGTAGAACAAAACCTTATTATGTGAACAAATATGTCATTAGATTTAACGTCTTATATTCAAGGCAAATATAATGGCACGTTACATGCATGTCGGAGAGGCAATCGGATGGCGAGCGGGCCTTGGACTGGTATCGGCCGAGTGGCAAGAGCTGGGATATGGGGGTGGGGCAAACATGTTTTTTTAAAAAGGCAACTGGATATAAATGCGGTTCATTAAAAATTAATACCTTAATTATTTAATCACATTTTTTAGCCATCCGAATCACGCGGGCTGTTTTCGCACTAGCGATGAAATAAAACCAAAGTTGAGAGGCAACCGCTTCAAAATTGTGACACCACCAAACATTGGAAAGATTTGCCATCCGATTTTTGGCAGTTTCGTAGGAACATCCCTTCAAAGTCACCTAAAATCTATTTTTTTAACTATAATTTAAAAAAACACTGTAAAAAATATTTAAATCGGATGGATATTTAAATCATTCGAAATTTAAACTATTAGAAGTACAAATAATGGTGCCATCCGATTTTGATTAAATTCACCCCTACTTTAATCACCTTACTTTTTATATTTTATTTCTTGTTTAGATAATTTAGTATAATTAAATCGTAGACAACTTAAGGGAACTGTTATAATTCGTTTTCATTCCCTAAAAATTACCCCTATTTTAGTTTTTTTTTTTAAATATATAATGCGTTCTAAATCTGATATCGAGTTTTTATAAATATTTATCGTTTTTTTTTTGTTATTGAATAGCTGCCTAACCAAACGCACTCTAAAAATGACAAAATGTAAATCGTACCAAACTTGTTAAACTTTTTTTTTTGACTATTCATAAATGTCTGTAAAGATTTACACGAAATAAATAATTTGACTTTGAGGTGAGTTCAGAGATTGGTCGATAGTTCAGAGATTGGTCGATAGACTTTTTTAAGAAAGTGACTGTTTTTAGGCGATCAGAAAATATATTTTCTTAATCTGGAGGATATTAGTGATATAAATGTTAAGTCAAAAACGTAAAATAAAATTGTTTATTTGATAGAAATAAATCGTGAAAATAGCTCTGAATTTTTTTTTCCGGATTTTATGATATTACTATATATATGTTTAACATGATTTTTTTGTTTATAAAAGTGTATTTGATAAATAGAAAGAAGAGATTCATATTTTACATTTTTTATGTAGTTTTCATTAAATTAATATTTAAACGCATAGTGACTTACGACATTTTGTTTCCGTGCGAGTTTTGGTAGTCCGCGCTGCTTACTCTCATCAGAAAAATTTATAACGCTGAGATAAAATATAGAAAAGTAGATACAAATACGTAATTTCACTGACAAGCATACCTCGTCTTAAAACATTTTTTTTTGAATTCATTATCTCAAAACAATTTGTCCGAAATTTCATCCCTTAAAAGTCAAAGTCAAAAAAAAAAAATTATTTCATGTAAACCTATACAGGTATTTATGCATAGTCAAACAAAAAACTATATTTAGTATAAGCTCTAAGTGTGCGCTTGGTTAGGCTCTTGCATACATAAAATAAATAGAAACCAAACCGAACACACACCACATAATCAACTAGTGTAAGACTAGGTGGTTAGCTGGTTCCATTGACCTGTCCATCGTTATCTGCCATGCAAAGGTGCCACCGAGCCGACCAACCTAACAGATTATATCTAAGTCCCAAATATCCATTATAAGTAATAATTAATATAAAAGTACAAAAATGTATCAATCAGAGCGCAAACACTAACCGCATGTTGGTCCCCCAGAGACACCCCGGAGAAAAAGGCACCAGCAAGTAAAAAACTCTGGCGTTCCACATATGTACCTGACCATCAGGAGATATGCTTATTTACTAGCTTATAATCATAGCATATGATAATTTACCCTCATCCTGCAGAAGAGCACGAGTAGAACACCCCATAGCAGATAAACCATTTTACAATATAGTGTTTTGTGATTCTGTACTACTTCACAGAATCACAAATCTATAGCCCCCCGATGCCCGCGCCAGTCTATCCGACAATTTTGCGAGTAGTATGTGTCAGCCATCCTCCTGCTCAACCAGGTTCTTAGGGTGCAGACCAGAACCCGGCACACGTGCCACCACTGCAATGACCTTCAAAGGAGAGGAAATCCGCTGGGCACATCATATTACTAGGCCATATGCATTATAGAATCTGAGATACGCGCAAACATGGAAAACGGATATGCATTATGTAGCTCTGTTAACAAAATGGTACTTTAAATATAGGAAAGACAATAGTAGGTATATTAGCTAGCTAAAATACTTAATATTAAAAATAAATAAAAACAAAAAAGTAATAGTAATAACCCTAAAGTTATTACCTTCTCCAAATATAACAAACTACCTAATGTAGAATAAAAATAATATAATAAGTACTTAGTAATGAATTATTACTCTATCACATTTATTATTAGTTGAGAGATTCCAGTGTTTCCAGACGTCTCTGTCATTAATATAATCATTAACTTTGTAATATGCTTTTGTTTGCTTTATACAATTTTTAAATTTTATATCGTTAAGTTCTATAATTGAATGCAATTGATTAAATAACCTGATACTGTTTATTAGGAAATATTTATTAGTTTTTTGTAATCTATATTTTGGTATATCAATTTTGTTCATATTT
The DNA here is from genome assembly GCA_947458855.1 of Monopis laevigella. NCBI lineage: Eukaryota > Metazoa > Arthropoda > Insecta > Lepidoptera > Tineidae > Monopis > Monopis laevigella. The sequence goes on along the minus strand of OX381576.1, from coordinate 37,062,713 downwards.
CTTAAGTTACGAGTATGCCTATCTGCGTTTTTATTAAACGTATTGTAGTTTTTATTAACGTATAATAAATTTTCAAATGTTTTGAGAGAGCAGTGTCATTACATCAATTTTAGGAAAAAAATCCCGAAGGGATTCGGGGGTTTTCATGCCATAAATAGCTCTAATAGCTCTTTTTTGAATGATAAATATTTCTATGTCTGCAGTTGAGCCCCAGATAATAAGACCATAAGTCATAATACTGTCGAAATAAGCAAAGTACACAAGCCTGGCTGTTGCTACATCAGTTAAAAGTCTGATCTTTCTGACTGCATATGCAGCTGAGCCCAATCTTTTACATAAAGTGTTTATGTGAGCTCTCCACTGCAGCTTGGAATTGATCGTGATTCCTAAAAACATAGTGGAGTCAACAAATTCCAGCTCAGTGCCGCGTAATTTAAGTGAACAGTTGATTACTGGAACGTTTGGCAAAGAGAATTTCAGGCACTTTGTCTTTTTAGGACAATTTAGAACCAAATTGTTGGCCCTAAAATTGATCCCTGGGGAACTCCCATTTTCACAAGAGATCCTTTAGAAACACTACCATCAATATTGACACATTGTGTTCTGCTTGTTAGATAGAACCGTATCAGATTTATCGCTACTCCGCCAACACCATAAAATTCCAGCTTACCTAACAGAGTTTCATGATCTACACAATCAAATGCTTTCGAAAGATCGCAGAAAACACCAATAAGATCCTGAGACTTTTCCCATGAACTAAATATTTCTCCAGCCAATCTAGTACTAGCATTTGTTGTATTTCTACCTTTTGAAAACCCGTATTGATAATTATGTGAGAATTTATTTCTATTAAAATGTATTAATAATTGTATACCATTATTTTTTCAAATATTTTACTTAGAGCAGGTAATATGGACACGGGCCGATAATTAGTAGGGTCTGTTCTACAGCCCGATTTAAATATAAGGGCTATTTGACTATGCTTCATAAGGTCTGGAAAACACCCTTATCTACGCAGCCATTATAAATATCCACCAAGATAGGCCCTATGGTGTGAACAATAGGTTCGATTGCTTTTACGGATAATACCCTAATATCCTCTAATTTCTTCTTATTTAAAAAAGTATCACTCACCAGAAAATAAGGCGTACAAAAATTCAATGTCAAGCCATGTGAGACGATACATAATATATACATTTACATACATACACCTTCACCAGGCGCCAATGATGAGAACACTATTATATACGTAGTATACATGTATAGTATTCTGCACCAAAATCTAGCTGCTTCGAAATAATAAAAAAATGCGTTTGGATTTTTTATGATTCTTGAAATATATCTTTAAGACTTAATACGGCAATTTTTAGATATTTCGGAGATTCTCATCGCGATGTTTTAAATAGACTCAATAACCCATCTATAAACAGTTTTACAAGTTGGTATAGTGAAACCGGGACCGACAGCTTAACGTGCTCTCCGAGGCACTATAGTAATGTTGTCAAACAAATGTACATAATTTTTTTTATTAAAAACTCATTGGTACACACCGGGATTCGAACCAGGGATCTAAGTGTTTTTAAGTCCAAGGTCTAACCAACCCGGCCACCACGTATATTATCACGTTTTGAAACATACTCTATGGATTTTAAGACTGGTCTACAGGAGCTTGTTAAGAGGTTATTATAACGTTGTTGAGACTAGTCGTGCAGAACCTCGCGCGTCCACAAATTGGTTTTAGAACCTGTTCTAAAACCAATTTGTGGACGCGCCGTGTTCCTGATGGATCAAAGGTGATATCAAGAACGTGTGCAGGAATACATACCAAAGGTTACGATATTCTTGTAAGCATGGGCCATTACCCTACAGTTTTCCAACCGGAGCTGTGCGCAATAATTGTAAGTATAAAGGAGATCCTAGATAGGAATTTTCACGGAGAAACTATCAACATTCTCAGCGACAGCCAAGCGGCACTTAAAGCGCTGAGTTCATATGAGACGAAATCTGGTCTGGTCTTGAACTGCGTTAAATTGTTGAATAAAATCGGTAGGGACAACAGGGTGAGACTAGCTTGGGTGCATACGGGAATCGAAGGAAATGAAAGGGCAGACGAACTGGCTAGAAAGGGATCAGAAACCCCTTTTATGGGACCTGAACCATTTATTGGCATACCTAGTAAAACAATAAACAATGCACAAAAGGAGTTGGCAAATAAGAAACATACAACTTGGTGGTCAACTTAACAACTCAATTTTTTTTTAATTATTTTTCAAAAATTCCTAGTTTACTTTGAGTTTTTTCAAAAATAAACATTTTATATCGGTCAAACTTGTGTATAATATTTTTATTGTTAAAATAAAGTAATTCGTACATTTGTAATATTTAATTCAATTAGGGCAGTAATGAGAAGCGTTTCATTGCTGATTCTCGTAAACCAACTTTATTTTCGCCATAACTCCGTTAGTTTTTTGTTAGCTAGAGGACTTTATAAAAACGAATGTTAAAGGTGTTTTAATGAAATTAAAAAAATATTATAAGCTCTTTTATCGTAAAACGTTAGATTTTTTTCGTAATTCAATGTTAAAATTTGTCTTTAAAAGAAATGAGGCCTACCTTTAATGAGCTATAACTTTGTTTGTATTGGGTCTACATTAAATAATAGAAAAAAAAATCTTTGATTTTTGATAACCTATAATATTTATTATAACAGTTTTTTTTCATGAAGCTAAAAAAACGCGCCCGGCGCGCGGACGGGCACGGTTTTTACCTTCATGGTTTTTTTGATAAGATCAAAATATAACATTTTCGATCACAAATATCTCAATAAGTATAAATTTTTCGAAAAACTTCTATAGGACATATTGAGCTTAGAATTCATCCTTCTATCGATTCCTAAAGTTTTTTTGTATTACCACCCCCTAGTTCACCCCCAGCCAAAACCTGCCTAAACCTTGTATGTATGTATCATCACGGGTGCCTTACGGCGCCCGAGACCGCCTAGACGGCCCCAGGGTACCCAGCGGAGGGGTTTTAATCCCACCTCGTCGTAGCCGATGGTATGAGTCTACACCGAACAAGTGGCTAGCTCGTTGCGATGTTTTGAATAGACTCAATAACCCATCTATAAACAGTTTTACAAGTTGGTATAGTGAAACCGGGACCGACAGCTTAACGTGCTCTCCGAGGCACTATAGTGGCGTCGTCAAACAAATGTACATAAATTTTTAATTTAAAAACTCATTGGTACACACCGGGATTCGAACCAGGGACCTAAGTGTTTTGAAGTCCAAACCTTGTAGCTACTCTTTAATGATTCTTTAAAAGATATATATGATTAGCATCCTTACAGTAATAGCAAAGTATATATTGTTCCCGGAGAATAATGCAGTTCGCGTCCTACATCGCTTATAACGACATTACGACATCGTCCCGGAAGACGTGCTGCAGAAAAGTGATATAAAGTGAGTTAGCTGTTGGTGTGCAGCCGCAGAACCACGAGCGCGGTGGGCCCAGCTATCATTGTTAAAGTATACAATTACATTTGGATATATTTCGGCGAGGGGTCTCATTAGAGGTTTGTAAACAAATACGGTAATTAACTGGATAGCCTTGTTATCTATTTCTGCGTCAAACAAACTTACAAATCAATATCTTGAAACAATTATATATTTACCTATAATCATTTCAAGTAGCCTCCCCATCGTCCTCGAAATATATTTCACAACTCCAGCCAATCAGGTTTTAATTTAAATATGACATTATTTGCTATTTAAAAAATATATATTTGAGGTTTATACTAAGAATGATAAAAAAAAAACATCCCATCCTCTTAAGTATTACTAAACTCTGAAATAGTTATAATAGCGGATTTTACAAACAGATCTGAAAGAAAATATATTATTAACAGAAAATCCGCCATATTTATATATTTGGGGCTTTACTTACATATTTAAGCTATACTCTAAGCCAATTATAGTTCTGTCTCTATCACTCCCATGGCTTATAGCAGATATAATTATCTCAATCATCACTTCAATAATTTATAAGTAAGCCGGTTAATAGAACCGGGCATTAGTCATTCGTTTTATTTTAGTTTTTATAAAAAAAAATATCTAAAAACGCGTGGAGGTAATTACCAAGCGTATGAAAGTTAACTGCATTAAGTGAGCCATGTCGGCTGTGCGCTCAGAGAGTTCCGCCCGATGGGAGTTATTATAGTTATTCCGTTTGACACCAAAAGGACTCCGATAGCAAACGTTATGTGCTCCGGCCGCGTACTCGTAATGGTACATATTTTATGAGTTTGTTTTAATCGGATTTATTTTCACATTTTATTTTGTAAATATCTCTTATTTCAATTCAATACCATTTATTTAACCTTTAACTTTACACAAGGTAAAATATAATTAATATTTTGTTAAAATAATTTTATTTTAACAAAATATAGCTTGTAGTTACGAGTACGTATGCTGAAGCGTACTTTATTAAATAACAGTAACAAGCATTTTAATATACAACGTTGTTCATTTTTAAATGTTTGTTCATATGTGAAGCTTGAAATGCAAATACGTAATTAATTTTAAGTTATGAAATGTGTATGCCTTTCTGTGAGTTTTGCCTCGAATGTAAGAATAATATGGAAGTAAAAAAAAAGGTTTCCTGAAATGTGATGGCAACAGAAGTCCCATAGCTATCCCTACACCTCACAACACATTTAGAGTGCTTCCACATGTAGAGGTTTAAGCTGATCAAACTCCCCCGTTGACTTTCTTCAATGCAGAAGCAATCAATACCATTCCAACGAGGCAAACCAAACGATCCACTTATATAAATAAGCAAATATTTTGTAATGAGTCGCCAAAAAAATTGTGTTATTTGGCGCTGCATCGCCGTGTATTGTGCGACATCGTTATCGGACGAAGCGCAATTTCACTTTTCCTCCAATTTCTTTATGCATTTACCCGGACGCATTCCTGTCCGCAATTGTTCAAAGAGTGGTGTTAAACGGGAACAGGTGACTATTGAACACAAATAGTGTCGCGGCACAAATAATTATTAATAGATGTTACGTGTCTGCTCGCTCGCAGGGACCATAATCAACTTTAAGCTATAAAAAATTACGTCGTATTTTAGTTCGGTAAGGTTTATTAAGGATTTGTAATACAAGGTGGGTGCGTATTTTGTTGGGTCGTACGGCTCAGGTTATCTAAATAATTAGTAAGACAATAGGCGTTCGTTATCCAAGTTTCTTTCCGCTGAGCGTAACAATAACTCGGGCAGATATCATACGCCCGAAGCCCCAATTGTTGTGCCATGGGGGCAGGTGTTACATTTCTGTATAGATCCCTTTTGCCTGTCGCAAGGCTTCCCGTCCACTCTACTCGATTTAAAAACACAGCATTTTAAAAATAGAATCAGCAATTCATTCAGAAAAAATAACTTTTTATATAAAATATACGTTAGGAAAGAACTACGTTTATAACTTTTTTCATGTTGATTTGTGGACAGTTGCGACAAGTTCGCACAACTGCGGACTTTGACAACTTTATCCTTGTTTCTTATACTTATTATATATCTTATACTTATTATATATCTTATACTTATTATATATCTTATACCTAGTTTTGGTATCAAATATATGTATGACTAATTTTATTTACGTTTGTTAAAAATGACTGTCCTTTAGTATAACAGCTATTAACACTGAATGTGATCCATATGGGAGCAAGCCGTTACCATGCTTTCAAAATGTTCCCGCCAAGAAATATAATCGTTCTAAATCTAATGTTGCCCAAAATCCGACTTCTTTGAATATTAAACTTATGGTTATTGTATGGCTGCCATGCACTCTATGTACACTATACATATTTACCATTCGAGCCATGTGTTTAGAGAACATTTAGCAACATCTCTCTACAAATACTTCACCCCCCGATCTTACATACAACAAACTCCGTTACGTTTCAATCAAAGTTTTGTTTACAAAAACGTGATGAGGAAGCGCTACAATTTTGCCGAGAATTGTTAAGTCAAAAAGTACACTTATTTCATTAATAACTTTTAAAGATGTCGGAAGGGACGCGTTCCAGAATTGTGTGTATTTAACGAATTTAAATTAAGAAGAAAGTCAAAGCACGTAGCAAATTCACACGTAGTTTATGTTATTCTAAACCAAAAATATATTGAAATAAGAAAAGTTATTATTATTGGTTTAGACGTATTCCTATAAATAATAATAAATAAATACCATCACGGGTGCCTATTTGGCTCCCGAGAACCGTTTAAACGGCTTCAGGGTACCCAGCGGAGGGATTAACCCATCCTCATTTCCCCGATGGTATTCGGAGGCAACACCTAACATGTGGCGAGCTTGTTGCGGTGTTTATGATGAAATAGCTTCGTTGTATAAAGCGGTCACCCATCCGAGGCCGGCCTTGTTGTCCTCTGCTTAACCTTGTTATCAGTTGCGGGGCTGGGGTCGCTTTTTGTTCCTATAAAGTTTTTCGCAAATTATTATACCCTCTAGAATATACAAATAGGTCGATAAGAAGACCTTTTCCGTAAACAGTCGTAATGGGGATATTTGATGCAGACAGACCTACGGCTTTGTCTCAATGTGTTAACCGTTTATCTTATTTTCTCATTAATAGTTATTGAGTCTATCCAAACATTGCAACGAGCTAGCCACTTGTTCGTTGTAGACTCATACCATCGGCCACGACGAGATGGAATTATAAACCCCCCCGCTGGGTACCCTGAGGTCGTCTAGGTGGTCTCGGGCACCGTAAGGCACCCGTGATGATATTTATTTATTTTTTATTCTCATTAATAATTATTTTAATACCTTATATATATATAATAATTCACACCGAATATTTAATTTAATTTGATTGTTCATGCTGAGCGGAGCTGAGCGGTGAAAGCCTTAAAACATTGATTTAAAAGAAGTATTTGAGGAGCTATATGACGTACAGCCTTGACAACACGAGGCGAGGTTGCTTGTTGTATGTATAACTGTAACATTAAAATTCTTTGTGTACATATTATACATTGGACAGTGGGATGACTGACCTCCCACGATATCTTGAGCCAGCTTACCGTCTAATGGAAACGAAAGCCTTCAGCGCTTCAGAGCTGCCGCTAGCGCTGCCGGATCACAATGCCAACAAACACGACGTTTTAAAATTGTTTTAAAATAACTCGAGCGCGTTCATTGAATTCGATTTTCATTGTATTCGAGTATAATAAATAATACGCTAAGAACTTTGTATTATATTTGTTGAGGACAGCAGCTGTAGAATGACCTATTTACGAATTTATGAATGCGACGAGCGCTTTATCCTCCGTGCCTTCTGACTCCGACCAGGGTCGCCGTGATAATACAATTAGGCGAGCACCAAAAGTGCAAAATAAATTGATATGAATATATCTCGACAACTACAACCACGATTGATAGTTATTTAACATACTTACAGATATTATTTAGTATTGTAGCTGGGACACGCAAGCGTCTTAATTTTAAAACGCAACAAATAAATATTTGCTACCGTTTTTTGATACCTTTGCTTCTTTCAGTAATAAAATATAAATTCAATTATTTATTTATACTTTTTATTTTGCTCTTGTGTAATTCCAATGTCCGATTTGAGCAATTAAAAAAGTTATATATACCTTCAATGCAAAGTTATTTATTATTGGAAAGTTAATAGATATGTTATTAGTACCTAATAACATATCTATTAACTTTCCAAATAAGTATAATGGTTGGACATATGGTAGCGTAAACTTTTTGTAGGTATTAATGTGTTCTCTAAATCTGTAATACATTATTTTGTACTCTAACCGTGAGTCTGCGCACGCGATAAAATAAAGTTTTTTTTACACTTTGGATTACATTTTCGAAGTTTTCTTACGGATCCCTAATAATTAAAAAAATAAAACATAGTCTATGTTACTCAGTGATAATGTAGTATTCTATTATTAAAATATTTTTTTAAATCGGTCCAGAAGTTTTCGAGTCTATTCGTAACTTTATATTGGTATAGATATAACTTAAGCTTTAGATTTAAGCACTCCCTTTTACAAAACGTATTTTATTCATTTAGCGCCTCAGTTTATGTAAAATATAAACTTAGTGTTTGTACCAAAAGAGTAAATAATGTCCAGCAGGGCGGATGTGTCACCGGGTGTTCCAAGGGTGTTCCCCGGGTGTTCCCCGGGTGTTCAGTACCTCCAATTTCACATAAAACGTAGATTTGCGCGACTCCTCATATAAATTGATTAGTCTCCGAGTCGCGACTAACAAACGCGAGCTGCTCCAACAAAACCACAATTTGCACCGCTAAATCATTTTTTGTGAGGGAGATGCAAGTTATTTCTTCATCCCTGAGCTCTCTTGTCATCACTTTGTGTACTTTGTTTTTACTACTAATACTAGGTACTTATGTTTGAATGGAAAGCGATCGCGGAGATATGCAGGGCGGAGATATGCAGGGCGGAGATGTGCAGGGTATTTGAAGCTTTCTATGACGCAAACTATAATGATATGAAACTACATTAAAGTATTTTTGATGAATTTATTTTTTCGTTTAAATTTGCATTTTATGTCAACTTTTTTACAACTGCAGTAAGGTTTTTTAGGTGGGAGGTTTCGTTACCACCATACAGATGCAAAAACCGTCAAGTGACCTAGTCATGTTTCGGTTTTAGTCTGTGGGTTTACCGGTTTTAAGGAGATTACTACATCGTTTTCTTGTCGAGATGGTGGTCTCTGATCACTGTGGTGGTTGAATTGATGATAAGTCAGCGAGCATATTTAAATATACTGGTAATGCAGTTCGTCTTTGTCGCCCCCCAATTCAAATCGCATCTTTAGCCGGCATAGTGGGAGCGATCAATGTTGTTTAAAAACATGTTATTTATTGACACCATTTATGGACTTTGTAGGTCTGCTCAGCACCAGGTAGATACAAAGTCACATGCCGTGCTCCAATAAAAAAAATGGTAACCCTGGTCAACATATTTACTTAATAATATGTTACATACTTAATAAATAGATTTGTTTTTATAATAACAACCGCACGAAGTTGCGGGCACCTGCTAGTAAAATAATATGTATTGTTCTTGTCACATAAATAACACGTGGGAGCATAGTTTGTGTCCAGCGCAATATGTGTGTACAGACAGGGAGACTTGCTTAAATAGAGGTTAACAGTACAGTATATATGTGACAATTTTGTAGTGTTTTATTTTCGAGGCGACAAACTCCACCTCTCCGCTGGTAACACTGAGGTCGACCGGGCCCTCTCGGACCCCGAGAGCACCCGGGGGGATAGTTTATAAATATATTATAGTATTGTATTCCTTGGTCTCAATACACAAAGTTATTACATTTCTTAAAAATACAATAAGTTTATAAATATAATTGGATAATTTCTTTAGTAAATATAGAATGAAGATGTAGAATGATTAATATCATGTTGAGCTTCTTTGTCGAAGTAGTAAGTCGTCGGGCGTACCTCAGGGAGCCGCGCTCGGCCCCGCTTTCATCGGCCGTAAGCCTCGTGAAGGACGCTCTCTTCATTCCACTATCAGAGCGATGGGCTCCTCTTGAATATTTTTACCTAGTCTTTTTGCAGAGAAAGTAGCATGAAATATTTTATATTTTTGTATTTTATGCAATACAAAAATATAAAATTATTGATAATTTTGAGGCTATGATGAAAATAGTCCAATACAAAAGTTTAGATTTTTAAATTATCTATAATTTTTACATTTCTTAGTTTTCGATAGAATTCATATCTCAGCCATAAATTGTAAAATAACTATATACCTTCTGTAAAAACATAAACCGGAAAGGGGGTTGGGTTAGCTAATACCCCCCACTCCACTTCCAAACTTTTAATGAGTCGTCTTTATTTTTTCCCAATTTGCTTAAAATTTACCGTAAATTGTTGGACCACCCACATACTACTAAGAATTTTCCATAAATTCGGGTATGTATTTTAAATAGGCTTGCCTCTGGTCTATTAGTTTAACTAATAATCTTATAAAATAGTAAAAAATATATACTTTGTACAATAGAAATTGACGGTGAGTCGTAGCCTGCGGGCTTATAACCGTCTAGCGCCGCGTTATCCGATCCACTTCGCAATATCTCAATATATATTCGTTGGGACACAGACATACAATACTATATGCCATGCCCCCCTATATTGTATTGTATATCTATACCAAAAATATTATAAAGAGAAGAGATTTGATTGTTTGTTTGTTCCGAATAAACTCAAAAACTACTGAACCGATTAAAACGGCACGTGAAATCGCAGGGCACATCTAGTTTCTAATAAAGAGTTACAAGTCATAAATAAAATATAATAAATAAATATAATATAAACAAACATATAATAAAATCGGAGACCTTCCGTGTCTGTACATTAAAGATTAAAAAACGACACGAGAATTAAGTAAAATAACTCATTTAGGGTTTTTATTTTTCGTCAGTTTGTCGGATTGGCAGTTTGTCGGATTGGCAGTTGGTTTGACGCATCATGTAAAAGCCACTCATTTTGGATTCCAAATTGAATTAAAGAAAGATTTATTGTGAGTAACATTGTAAACCTATAGAGTAGTTTTATTTTTTAATTTATTCCTGTAATACACAAACAGGGTAACAATAATATGAAGGACATACATATTGCCCTAAGCTCTAGACTTATGTATTGGTACTACCAGAGACAACGATGCTAATACCTAATACTATATAAACACTCGGACCATGACAAACGATACAGAAAAACATTCTAAAATTGTTTTACTGGTAGAGGTTCAAACGAAGAAAACCTTTATAAATAAATAAATGTATTATAATTTATGATTGGTGTGCGCTGTCGCAACGGCGCGGAACAAGACGTGTTGCAACGAGTGCGGAGATTTCCCTCGACAGCGCATGCAAACACGGCGAGGCGGACATCTCCAATCAGCCCTTATAATGAACTAACCAACTCGCCAAATTGCCTGAGAGACTATAAAGTGCTCTCACGTCGAGAAGTGACGTAGAAAAAGATCTGCTTCATTTGTAATACCTGGCTATTCCAAAAAATATTTCTAAATTCCGTTGTTGATAATTATATATTTTTTCGTCACTATTTCCTTATATAACAATAAAATTGTTTAATAAATTCTAAATAAGTTTTATCATTTTGTACAGTTTTTTTCTGTACAGTTTGTCATGGTTTGGGTGTTTATAAAATATAATATATATTATATCGTTGAATTCGGTACACATAGTATAAGCCTAGAGCAGTAATCGTCACACTTTTCCGGCCAAGGGCCACATAGGGCAATTTGGGTATCACTGTCGGGCCGCACACTAAAGGTGTTGTCCACTTATATACCACCTGTTATGTTCGTTTTTTTTTGTAGCACGGCATATTACTTTGTAGCCACCTGATGGTAAGCAGATCTACAAAATCTATGAATGTGGTCGATCAATACATGGTTGTTTAACAGAATTGATCGCTCATACATATTTGCATTACAAATCTATTCGAAAATTCAGGTATTTTGGTACTCGTTTCATGCCCAAAATTGTTTAAAATGGAACAAATTGATTCGTGAGACTCAGACATTTTTAAAGCTATCTCTTTCAGACCTAAACCTGTCACTATTTCTTTTACTTCAGTTTCACAATTTCTTTTATTTTAAAGATGTTAAGTTCTGATTAAGCCTTTGATGGACGTCTTGCTTCTATAGGTACTAAAGCAAACCTTCCACCACATCGCGACCAGTTTTCAATCAATTCGATTGACTATAAGACTTACGAGTATGTAACAATTTCAGCGCGAGAAATTCTATTTGTAATGCACATGGCAATTTAAACAGATTGTTCAAAATTTTTATCCATTGTAAAAATCGCAATGTGCCTACAAAAAAGTATTTGTCGTGCCGACAAAAATGATTCCGATATGAAAGCTTTTTAAATTATACAATTCTAGTACCTTCTTACAGAATGTATACCTTTAGAAGTTTCTAATGCTCGTTTTTTCAATATAAATTATTTAAGTAATGGAAAACCATCAATGTTTAGTGGCAAATGTAACAAAAATATTAGCCAAACCAACCGCGGCCTCTGTTTATTCCATTATTATATCTCTCATCGGTGCCTATTTAGTTAACTTTGTACGCAAAAACTGTTTTAGTAGGTGGTTGACTATTGAAATTATTTGTTTTGTCGCGGGCCGCACAAATATCGACAGCGGGCCCGCATGCGGCCCGCGGGCCCTAGTTTGACGACCACGGGCCTAGAGCATAGTTTGTGACCTGAGCAATATGTATAAATTGTCCTACATGTTATTGCGAATCATACTTTTTATCAATTTAAAGAAATTTGAGGCGTTTAATACCTAACTATATAAATATTTTATAATTGCTTATATTGCCAGTAAAAAAACAACTTCAAAAGAAAATATATTTGAGAATGAGCCAAAGTTATTAAAGTTGAGATATTAATAATGACCGTATTTCGTGCTCATTATAACAGTTTAGTAATTTTAAGAAAAGTCTTTTAAAAAAATAGAAGGATATTTTTCTTCATTTAAATTTCTCTGGACGAGAATCTTTTTGCCGCAGACGCTTTTCTCTTGTATTTACGTTTGAAAATGCCGGAGTTTTAACTTGCTATTTAATACCAGCGAATACCTTGCCGATTAAACATTCTTCGCTATTTCAAGTTATCTATGAATAGTAAAATGAAAAGGAGTCGTGCTCTAAGCTATTTGCAATACATCAATACTTGTAGTAAGAAGTACCTGATAGTAAGAAGATCTACAAAAGTCGTAACTGCGCCATTTAGCCGGCATAGTGAGAGCGATCAATATTGATAAACAACAATGTATTCATTCCCAGTGATTCCGATGACATAAAAGCAAATAGAATTTTGTCTTAAAATACTCGTAAGTAATGAGTATATAGTAACGACCAACAAACACAGCAACTTGTGGTGTTGGTTTGGGAGAGCTAAAGCAGATTGCGGGGCGCGTTTTTTTAGCTTCATGAGATTATCGGATCCGCTGAGGAGCAATAACCTCATTCATGGAGCTACGACTTGGTGAATAGATACTTCAAGCGACACAGAATATTGTATTGCCTTTATCACTGGCAATAATTGTTATAATATGTAAATTATTTACTTTGTAGTATTTGGTTTCACTAATTACATCGCCCGGCAACATGAATAGCTAGCCATCACAAAGCCTGCTAAACTCGACCGACATTGTAGCGAAATACCTGAAATTACGAGCGGCATACTGTGTTATCATATAATTTGCGTGTACGTTCATGGACGTTGCACAATTATGTGGTCGGAGCAAAGTGGATGCGATCCCGGCGTGAGTGCCTTACCCCTTGTTCCTGGAAGCGAAGAGTTTCCATCTTCTTTATTTATACCTATTTTTAGTTCATTTATGTTTTAACCAAGATGTCGCTTTATAATTGTGTCTTCCTACTCCTCGAGCAGGCAGACACACTTAATGGTTATTACTACAAAACATTTTTTTGTTTGATTCAGTTTAATATAACTAAAAAATGATTTTGAACATAGTCATTACCTATTCTATATTACACTTAATATATTTTTTTTTAACAAAAAACTTACCGACTTCAAAAACACTAAAAAGTATATATTTTTTTAATAGAGCAGGACATGTTACCCTACATCCACCTGATGGTAAGTGACAATGTAACGCCCAAGAATGTTCTCAACCAATAGTAGTAATGGTGCTTGTTTCAATTGGTTGGTTCCACCATGTCTGCTTGAGAAACTTATTTACGCCTCACTTTGTATGGATTGGATAATATAAAATGATTTAATCAAATATGGTAAATCCTAAGTGTTTACCATTACACCTACTATACTTGTGCTGTTGCCGCCGAAGAGTTCTTCCGATACTTTGACATAAAATTACATTATTTTCATTGAATATAAAATAAAGTTATTTAATTAGGGTTTTAAATTCAAAATTATTATATTTTCATGATTAAAGCTTTCCGCTTTTCTTCAGTTGGTAACTAATTTAATATAAAATATAATACATTCTTTAAAATAAAACTAGAATCCTTAAATCCGTTTAGATTTCACAGATATTTATATTATATAAAAATTATGACCTTTTTCATTTCGAGGTGTCCCACCATCCAGTTCCGAAACCCTACTACAAACCCTCTAGAAAGCAACGTCGATGAATGTTAGTTAACATCTGATTATGTCAGCATGGCGGGTGCCCCCTCCGGCCGGGGAGGTTGTATTTGATAGTAGCCGATTATTTTATAGCAGACGCGCACTGAAACTTGATGTTCCGCAAACGCTCCGTATCGAGATCGCGTAACGATCCCCATTCACGGCATCGACTAGTTGCTAACAAGTTGTTGCCATATTAATTGGTTTTAGTTCTATAACTTCCGGGTACATCTGTCTCGGACGCGGAACGCCTTCCTCTTCTGCAACTATACTTATGCTTTGTGTTCGTCGTTTTGTCTCTTTACTTTAAGAAATAGGCAACAACTTGAACCAGGCTTAGAATAAAATCGGATCAGTAATATAAATGCTTCATTCAAATTAGTTATTTTATTTAAGTAAATATAAACTATTTTGTAAGAATATTTAATAGTTTTTGCAGTGTGGAGTGCTGTGCTTTGATAACGTTTTACTTTTAATACAATGAAGCCCGTACAAAAATCAACATAAATAATAGAGATATGTTCAGACAAAACTAATGCTAAAAATGTTATTTTGGTTGAGGGAAGTGTTGTTCCATCCATCACCGGAGAGCACCTCCTCCGGTGTTGTTCCATCCATCACCGGAGAGCACCTCCTCCGGATATATTTCTGTAATTACTTTCCTGAGAACCCACATCGTTCACCGTTCGTAAATCCCACGAACCAAACCACTAACTAAACCAACAGTTTTCTAACAATTAATAATATTAAAAATATATCATATCATATATTCAAAATACCGTGTGCCGGCGAAGAAGCCCCCAATCACTAAATATGATTCCGCACATATAACTTATACATTTACATTTCGTCCAATTACCGGAGTTCGACAATTTAATTGCATTCGATCTAGTTTCGTTTGCGAATTTCATTTACAAACTAACAAATTAAAATATCACAAAGCTTTTCAATAAATGGAAACAATCGGAATTATTAACCTACAAGGTTTTAACCTTCGGATTATTAAAAATAAAAATGACATCGATTTCTATTACGAAGCCGACAGTAGACTCGTATGGCAAATTTATTTATTTATTTAATATTCTTTATTGCACAAAATTGTACATAGGCAAGCTTAATGCCTTAGGCATTTTCTACCAGCTAACCTTTGAGAGCAAATTCATCTTTGTTGCCGCGCATTTCGTAAACGCATCATTTAACTGACACAGTAGCGATCACTGTTGCTACAAAAATGTATTGATCGACTTTGTAGGTACCTTCTGGTAAGTATGCTCATATAAAAAAGACGTTCTTAAGTTGTAGTATATAGTTTTAGTATATTTTCAAAATCCAATGATAACAAGAAGCGGGATGTGTAGAGTATGTGTACTTCTTCTGTTACTGTCCATACCAAAGAAATGGCGATATGTGCGTTATCTACTACAGTAGTGGCCTGAAAGGTCGTATACACAATTACTATTTCTTCATTTAAGTACAATACAGTTATAAACAAACAGATAAATAGAAAGAGAGTAACAAACATATATTGGTGTACTCTTAAGAAAAACAATATACTTAAAAATAAGACAATTTGAAAGCAAGATTTAGGTAACATATAAAGTAAATTAAGAAGAATAAAACAACAAATACTAAATTATGGAAATCTAATGTTTTCAGTAGCATAGACACGACGGCGTCTAAAAAAAGTTTTTTTGGCGTAATTTTTTATGTGACAATGTTTTACGTAAAACTGTTTTTAAAACGAGATGAAGTTCGTGGTTAAAATAAAATAAACTTTTTCTACGAAATCAAGTTTGTTGTTTTCAATTGTATTCCAAAAATATGGAATAATTAGAACAACTTGCGCTCTCTCCAGTCATAAGGTTGTATCTCCGTCGATCTGCACCGAGACTAACTGCCCAGCAATATAATCTAAGATCAACAAGCAGTTCGTTAGGACAAACCCACATGCGCTGGAGTGCCGCACTCAGGCTATCATGTTTACAAGCGCCGCTACGACCTGCCCGCAACTACCGCTATGGTATTATCAACCACCCAGCCGGCCTTCAGGCACCTTGTCGTCGCTGATATATACACCGAACTAGCACAATGATGTATTTATAGTTTTTATCAGAACCGGCCCCGAGACCCCTTCGAGCATGAGGCCGATTAGGGTTTTGCTACCAATATATTATACAAATTTATTTATTTCATAATATTTTGTCCGTTAATAATCAATCAATGGGCCCCGGCGGGGACGCTAGGAAATTCTGCACTTTTGTCAGGTTTTGTTTTTACCGTTAAAATTAAACATAAGATAAAAAATAGCATTTATTACAAAAATACGGACAAACAACATTAAAGACAAAACAAAAATAAATTGGTTACTTATAACACACTGATGATGAATATTTTAATACCGGTATTTCGTTAGCGGATCCCTGTGCACAACACAGTCCATGGTAGCTACCGGCAACTCCAAGCAGCTACAATAAACATTTAATATTGAAATACTTGTTAATGCGAAACAGTGAACACGCTTTCATAGTGGTGGCCCATTAAGCCGTTTTAGTGTTTAGCGGAGTGGACAGTGCATTATTCTGCACAAATTGCGCGCCACTAATTGTGCCGCTTACATTATAATATTGCTAATGCTCTTGAGCAATTTAGAGACTGAGCCAAAAGTATTTCAGTCAGATGATAGCTTGTGCATATACCTACTATTTGGGGATTTGATATTCCTAGTTTGAACAGTTTTCAGCGGGCAAAGGGGTATAAGATATCATACAATATAACTTGGATACATATAAAATGAGCCTCGGTCTCTATAACTTCGCTGGACTGACCGACCGGACTCGTTACCATCGCCTATGCAAAAACCAAGTCATTTTTCGGTTTTAGTCTGTGGGTTTACCGGTTTTCCAGAGACTACTGCATCGATTTGGGAGTATTCTCGTTTCATGGTGCGGTTCAGAAAGGGGCGATTAATTTGACGATAAAGCAGCGAGGATATGCAAATACGTCCATGTGGCCGCCCGTTTCGTAACCGCAGCATTTATCCGGCATAGTGGGAGCGATTACTACAATGTAATGATCGAATCCATTCATGAACCTTGTAGGTCTGCTTAACATCAGGTAGATACAAAGTCACATGGCGTGCACCATTTAGAAAAAAGGTACAGCAAGTCAACCATTAGTATGACTTATAGTAGTCGGAACTTTGGCAAAAAGTGAATTATTGTTAGTGTAACAACGGGCTCCTGCACATAACCAACACGACGCCGGCGCATCCAAACGTACTGTTGGTGACGCATAACGGTCGCTCCGGGATGATTTTAGCCATTTTGTAAATTGCTTGTCCGAACTCACTTTGCCTTACTTAGGCTTCTACAACGTTTTAAATGCATTAACAACCTAATCGTGTTTACCGCTTGTCAAAATAATATATATTGTGTCTGGTACACTTTATATAAGAATTGATTGTCCTAACGACAAGCTAACAAGTAATTAACCGCCCTAACTCGTAACAGATTCGCCCCTTTATGAACATCACATTAATACCATGAAAATTCAATTATTGACTACGTACTTATACGTAGCCGCTCGGGATCCCCACTCACATTATCTCGTAAATAATTTGTCCAAATAACATTCTGTAAAAGAAAATTTTATCTTTATTAGATACTCATTCTAATGGAGTAATTAACTTTCTAAGGATTTATACTTGTAGCTACAAAAGTAAATTAAATTTTGCCTAATTATGTATTTGTTTAGATAACCGTACGTTTAACCATAAATAAACCCTTATAGTCTGTATATCGGCCCCACAGACCGGATCTTGGTACTTCGGAATATATTATGAACTTAGTGGCCGAAATGCAAAAAGTTAAAACAAAAAGCTCAAAAGTTAAAACTTTTATTATCTATACTAATATTATAAAGCTGAAGAGTTTGTTTGTTTGTTTGAACGCGCTAATCTCCGAAACTACTGGTTCGAATTGATTAATATAATTTTTGTGTTGGATAGTCCAGTTATCTAGGAAGGCTATAGGCTATATAACATCACGCTACGACCAATAGGAGCAAAGATATAGTGGTAAATGTGTAAAAAACGGGAGAAATTATTTCATCTTTGAAGCCTTCCGTTGCGTGCGCCGTGAAAACGGTTCAAGATACACAAAAAATATGTATTAAAGAATAATCTAAATATATATAACTCAAAGGTGACTGACTGACATAGTGATCTATCAACGCACAGCCCAAACCACTAGACGGATCGGGCTGAAATTTGGCATGCAGGTAGATGTTATGACGTAGGCATCCGCTAAGAAAGGATTTTGATAAATTCTACCCCCAAGGGGATAAAATAGGGGATGAAAGTTTATATGATAAAAAAATAACTATTCCACGCGGACGAAGTCGCGAGCACAGCTAGTATAATATAGATGGCATAAACAGTTAAAGTTAAGCAGTTGTTAAATTATATTCTAGAAAGTGTTTTCCGTTCATAATGATAAAGTCAATCACCTGAAGCTAAGCCAACTCGCTAACGAGTGAGCCAACAACGACGGGGCAACAGATCCCGGCTACATCCAACATAAATTGCTGACTGTGTTTACAGTTCTCGTTGCAACAGATAGCAACTCTAAATATCTTTCTTATTAATTGTACACTAAACCTATGCATATTCCGTATAATATAAATAAGGTAGATTGCAAACGTTATATAATATTATATATGCGTAAACCTCAAAATATATGTAGAATTACTTAACTTTGTACAAAGACTAATGTTTGAGTGGGCGAGTGGTCCATCAACAGGCGCCCGAGATAATATTAGTGCTGGAGCTGGTGAGGGTCTTACGGTAAGCCGGTCGGAGATGTGCGGCGGTCAGGTTGCAGATCCATCCATATGTTATACCCCTTCCAACACGAGCGCATCGTATTACTTCCATGATAGTGGCTTGCGATCCATAATGAATATAAAACCCATTTATGGGTGTAATTGTTGGATTTGCTAAGAACATACCTTCTATTATTATTGTTATATTGCTTTGACGGTAACGTTAGATTATCAAAATAACGAAATCCTTTATCTGTATTATTATAATGACTGTAGTGTTAACTGCGAATAAGGTAACACTATAATATATTATTTGTGTCAAAAGTAAGTATTTGCCAAACATAAAAAATATAATTCATAACTAGTGAATTAAAAGAAAATAAATATTTGACTTTTATTTTATGTACTGAATATGAGATAATGACATTTACCTAATGATAAATATTTTATTTGAAACGAATGTGTGATCTTTTTCAACATTCAAGTCCCATTGTCCATTTCAATGAACATATTTCCATTGAAATGGACAATGGGGTTTTTAGGCATAACATACATTATATATTTTATTTCATATTCAATTAAATTGGCTCAAGTTTGATAGGATATGTGAATATACTGATCCGGCAGACTTACTTACTGCCTTTTGCGGTAGATGGCGCGATGAGTTTTATTTTCATTAAAATAGGTAATAAATAGAGAAAGTCTTAAAAGTGTTTTTTGTGTAAATATTTGAAGTCGTATATAAAGTTATTTTCGGGCAACATAAGGTTTGAGTTCCCAAAACATGGAGTGCTGAAACCTGACGACATAATATTAATGTTTTATTATGGGAAGTTAGTAAAATGGATTTCCAAAGCACATTACAGTGATTAACCCCGGCATCACAATCATGTTTCCGTAGAAAAAAACACTTACGAATAAGTAAAGGAGATAAAACGAAAATGAGTCAACATATTTTGAGGGCAAAAATGTGAAAAGGATACTTTGTGATGATTTCATTAAGCACGGACGGCGCCAGCACCGACCTCACCCTTTTCAAGCCCCGGAGTTGTTATTAAAAATAATTTAAATTCACATTACATATATAATGAATCCATCAGCCCATTTTTCCACCTGAAATGCAAAAACAACATTAGTTATATAGCTTTTACGAAAGTTATTTTCGTTTTAATTATTTGTATTGTTTTTATAATAAAAAGTATTTTGTCACAGAAATTGTCTCAAGTTTGATATTTATGTACAATTAATTGTCGTTAAATAGTATTTAATATCGCAGCGAGTGAGTGTGCGCAACGGCGACGGCAGGCGCGGACTGTGTGTTTAGGTCCGTCTCCATTGCGTATTGTTTTCTATAATTGGCTTCTCGTATTTGCCCGTTTTTGATTAACCTTTCATTAACTCGAATACACTATTGACCCGCAAATGTCGCTTAGGGGTTTTTTTTTGAACTGTTAAGAAACACTGATATCATACTTTAAAAACCCGTAAACATTTAATATACTGTTTTATGAATATAAAGATTGTGACATTTATACTGGTAGACCGAGATTGTAGGGGGAGGCCAAACCTCGCGTAATAGTTTCGCACGCCTTCTGACTCACTGGTTGTGTACTGCTCAACTTACTATAAACCATATGTTACCGCCAATGAATAAACATATTGTCCTGTCGCTAACTCGGCGTTTATGAGGAACAATGATACTAATATTATATAAACACTAATGTTGCTTTGGCAAGTGTGACTATGACCACCACATACACCCACAACGGTACAACGGGTACACCACGGTAATTAAGAATAAACAAAAAAAAATAAAAAGAAATAGATAAAAAAATTTCGAAGAAGAAATAAGAAACAAAGGCTCTTTCAAGAAAGCTCAAAAACGTCTAAACACAAACAAAGAATGGATCCCAACACTTAAAAATGTAAAAGGAAACGTGTGCTCAAACAGAAAAAAACATGGTTGATATAGCTTCGTTATTCTATCAAAGACTATACGAATCAGATGAAAAAGCAAAAGTTTATACAACACACCCTCTGGATGATGAAAACATACCAACATTATTAGAAGATGAAATTTATATACAAATCTATCTCAATGTTAAAAAAAAAAGCCTTGGTGAAGATGGAATAACAAACGAAGTCTTAAAAGCCATAATCGAACCCCTTACACCCATATTAACGGATCTGTTCAATAAAATTATATCAAGTCAATCTTCGCCAAGAGAATGGGAAACTGCAACAATAACACTAATCTACAAAAAAGGTGATCCACAAAACATAGACAACTATTGGCCCATAAGCCTACTACAATGCCTGTACAAACTTTTCACAAGTGTAATCCTTAAAAGAATCACGAATAATTTAGAGGAACACCAACCTAGAGAACAAGCGGGCTTCCGAGAAAAATACTCCACAATAGACCACATCTTTGTACTCAATCAAGTTATTGAAAAGTATGTAGAATACGGAAAAGGATTATACCTGGGATACGTAGACTATTCAAAAGCATTCGACTCAATCTCACACAACAAAGTGTGGAAAGCACTAAAGAGCCAAGGTATCCCTATCACGTACATTAAGATCTTACAAATGCTATATCACAGTAGCAAGGCGATGGTTAAACTGAATATAAAGGGCTATCTCTTCAAGATCAAACGGGGAGTGAGACAGGTAGATCCTATTTCTCCAAAACTATTTACTTGCTTACTAGAAAACATCTTTAAAAATCTAAATTGGACCGATTTGGGATTAAACATCAACGGTGAATACTTAAACCATCTCCGTTTCGCTGACGACATAGTTGTTATGAGTGAAGATACTGCCGAACTTGAACTCCTGCTAAATACATTAAATAATGAAAGTAGAAAATGTGGCGAACTATAGTAAAAGAAGTATCATGATAAATGCAGATAAATCATCTATTACAATACAATCGTAAAGGCATCAGTATATCGATGAGTATGTCTACCTGAGACAAAACATATAATTTAAAGAAAACACTGCTAACGAAGTCGATAGAAGAATCAAAATAGCATGGAGTAGATACTGGTCCCTTAAACACATATTTAAATCTCGTCTACCATTATCTATTAAAAAAAAAAACTATGGACTCAGTGATACTCCCTATATTACTATATGGTTGTCAAACCTGGGCTCCCACAGAAAATACCATGCACAAAATTCAGGTATTCCAAAGATCCGCTGAAAGGAGCATGCTAGGTCTGAAACTCAGCGATAGAGAAAGAAACGAAACTATAAGAAACAAAACGGATGTCTTGGACGCTGCAGAAATGGCATGCAAATTAAAATGGAGATAGGCCGGACATATTGCCCGGACCACAGATAGACGCTGGAGTGAAAGAATACTACATTGGTTAGGGAGGGACTCAACGAGACCAAGAGGAAGACCAAGGCGCCGATGGTGTGACGCCATTAAAAAACTGCTGGACCGTTTTGGACTCGCATAGCATAGAGAGACCGAAGACTGTGGAGAGATGTGGAGGAGGCCTTTGCCCATCACTGGGCTCCCAACATTAATGTATAAATATTTGACAATAATTATTAGGTACTAATGGAATAGTGAAGAAAGAAAGGTGACTATTTATATTTAAATGCCATGAATTAGGGTGTATATTGAAATTATATTTCATATCATCTAATTAATTGACTTAATTATTATCTAATAATTAATATATTATATTCTATAATTGTAAAATTTTTTAATTGATAAAACATTTAAAAAAACACAAATAAATTAAATTACCTATTAAAAATAATAATAATAAATAAAAATACTTACCTAAAAAAAATATAAATCGTCACAGTTGTCGCGCGGCATAGTGCCCAGAACGCTGGCTACATTACCTCTTTGAATGATCAAGCTTAATCTTTGGAAGAGGTAAGAGCCAGCCCTCTGGTCACCGGTGACGTCAATAAGGTCTGATGATAGTTTTTTTATAAATCCTAATGTATTTGGGCCCCATGAGCCCATAGTCTCTATCCCAAACGGCACAAATATATAATTGTTTGCCATATAAAAAAATCTATAATTAACTAATATACTATTATTACTACTATAAATGCGGCTTTTTTAATGTTTTAACTTATATTTTTTTGCCCCATTAAAAATAATGTACCTACCATGTAACTAATAATTTTGGAAATAAAGGCTTATTTATTTATTTATTTTATTTTATAGCATGTGCATATTAAGAAGTTCCGGCAAAGTGCAGTAACTACCGTACACCTAGAAGACTAGTTTCTCGCTCACAGGAACTCGGGTTGACTTCAACCTCGGGCGAAGTCTCAAACTAACTGCGCAAGACTTGCTCGTCGCCACTCCGCCGTCCGCACACGATCATACTTCTGCTTTCACACTATAGAACATATGGGTTCTTCATAATACCTATTTTGTGAGCAATCTGCAAATTACACTGCGTATTAACTAAGTAATACATACATATCATTATGGCGCACGGCGTCCGAGACCGCCTAGACGGCCTCTGGGTACCCTGCGGAGTGGGTTTAAGATTTAAGTATAAGTCTTCACCGAACACGTGGCTAGCTCGTAGCTATGTACGAACTAAGTAATCTGCGAAACTAATATCTGTTTATATTAATGTCTATTTATAATAATAAACAGACAGGCATGCTAACATTATTGCAAAATAAAAACTACATCCATACTATTATTGAAATTGAAATTAATTTAAAATAATACATATGTAGGTGAAAACTAAAACTATGTAGTTACAAAATAATATAATTACAAAAAAACAATGCAAATACAGAATACAGATTATTGGTAATAGTTTTAAATTTCAATTCCGAAACACACTTGCTACTATACGTTTTTATAAAACATTAAAAAAAAGTATATCTTGCACCAACAAGCATCACACCAAAGTTCTCTGAATGTTGCGTCACTCTGTAATAAGATTTTTCGAATCATAATGATTATGTAAGACATTGTCATCGCATCATAATAGAATGCTAATATCTTTGAGCGACGGTTAGCAGAATCAGATAAGTGACAAATATCTTTGGACGACAGTTAGCAGAATCAGATAAGTGACAAATTAATTGATTATGATTTGACTACGATGCGATTATGCTAAAGTTAATTTTAAATAAGTGAGGCAACAACAAACCTGTAAGCTCATGTTCGCCGGGAACAACGAAGCGAATACCCAGACTCCGTTATACAAAGTTACTCTTTAAAAAGTTGAAAACTCTTTCCAAATTGAATTAGCTAAAGGACTTTTTATATTGTTCAACTTATTATTTTTTCATTAATAATTAGATATTTGCCCACGTAGTTAATATAGCAGTAATTAGGCGCTCCATTTTTCCGGTGTGCGTACGTGCCGCCGGTTGCCATGGAGACCGTAAAGCATCACTTTGCCAATAAAGTTGGGAGCACAAGTTAGTTGGCCAATTGTTCGGTCTGTATACGATCTCCCCATTAAGCTCTTTGTCTAGTTGAATTTGGGTTACCTGTCCTAAGGGTCGTTCAAAGTTTTGCAGGTTCTTTTAATTTAGGTCCATAGTATTGTCCGCAACCGCGATTTATTCATGCATATATTATATAAGTATACTCTTTGTCGTCGTTAAATAACAGATGAGGGTATGGGGAGGGTATATGTAGGGATGGATCTCTTGGCATTGGAAAGATATAGCCTCATATGTTATTTGACAAAAAATATTTATTACTTAATAGCGTGCCGATACTGCTAATTATATAAATACTCATCAAGTTTTTTGGATTATCGTCCCCGATTTATTATTTATAAAAATAGAACATTCAATTCCTTTTATCAGTATTAACTGAGAGAATATGACAAAAGAAATTAAACAAATATAGGTTGCCTACTTTCCTCTCCATACAACTACGGAGTTCATACATAGAGAACATACAACTAGGTGTAAGCGGGTCACCAAGCGTAATTAAGAAACAATAATAATAAAAATCATGCATTTCTTTAACCACTTTCAATATATAATGTTGGAGCCAACTTTCAAGTACTATATTATAACTAAGTCGGGCTCCGCTCTACCTAAATCATTTAAACAATAATGAGTTGAAGAAAATGATAGCAAACACAAGTAGCAAAACAGTTAACAAAACCTAACTACCTAATATTATTACAAAAATTAATACTAGATCAGTGTCTGTGTGTGTGCGGGCGTGAGTGCGTGTGTGCGGGCGTGAGTGTGTGTGGTGAGCGAGAGAAGTAAGTGTGTCAAATCAAAGTCCGAGAGTGTGGACAATAATGCACATATCATCTGACAAATGTGTTTGCTCTTGTCTTAAGGCTTAAACAACTGCTAATGTGTATAACTACAGATATCATTGACGAAATAATGGAAAAAAGTTTGGAAAATAACTTACAAGAATATAAATTAAATACTAGTTATGCTCTGCGGTGTCACCTGTGTAGCTTAAAAGAAATTGGATCATAAATAGGAACTACTATTTGCATATTGTTATCATGTCATACAAATAAAATGTAATTTAAGTAAAAGTCGGGCTCTCAATCGTGAGTTAAAATAAGTATAAAAGTGATTTGATGATTTTTTTATACTTTATCATATTTCTATATGTCATCGCCCAAAATACTGAATCTGGCCTTTGTCCTGTAGTTTGTTGTTGGGGTGAAGGTATCGCTAAGAATGTTTTTTTATGAAGGTTACATCTCGGGGACGAAAGGTGGCCGTAGCAAGCTACTAGATGCGTCCCATACGCGCCGTTTTATTTAAGGAAATGAGAACTAAAATAAAATACCTAACATAGCCCATGCTGCTCGCTGATAACGTAGCTTTCTGTTAGCAACATATTTTTTAAATTAAGTGAGTTTAGTAGTTTTTGAGTTTATTCGGAAGAAACAAATAATCAAATGGTGTCTCTATAACATTAGCTATATACTTCTGTTTGTTAGCAAATAATTTGGTAAGGGCGAACCACAACAATATAATCAATAGAATAATTGCAATAGGATCAGAAGCTAACTAGAATCTATAAAAATATATAGTTTTATTCTGTCAGTGCTACGATTTAGCTACGACGTAGCACTTAGGTCCGCGCTACGACACCCTGAGTGACGGCAGCCGCTCGCCTTTACAATTATTTATGTATTAATAATATTATAAATGCGATAGTGAGTCTGTATGTCAGCCAGCTTGTGCTAGTTTAATGCCAAACGTAGATATCAATAGGAACGAAGCTTAACTTCGGATATATATATATATTTTTTTATATTTATTAAATATTCACATATTATGTTATGGGATAGATAATAGATATATATATATATATATACCAAACACTCAAATTAAGGTAAGCTAAAAACTATCGAAATTATTAGAATACGCTTTTCTATTGGCGATAAACGTGCGCTTTCTTAGGTTATGTTATTTTTTCAAAAAGTAAATAATTACGGTGTGACTCAGGTGTTAGTCGTGAATATCACAAGAACCACCTGATGTGATGTATTCGTAATTTAGTGAAAATGAATTTTAAAAAATGTCTATAATAATAAACGTTTATAAAAAATAAGTCATATAGGAAAATAGAAAGCTGTAACTTTGCTTTAAAACCACTTTTTATATAATTCGGGTTTTTTATATGAAAAATATTTTAATTTTTGAGTTGAGAAATTCCTTCGCTGGGAGTTTTCGCAATGTGGATATTTTTTCTTAAGTATTTGTTTATTGTTATTAAAGTATTACAGCAAGAAAGGGTTTTACATATTTTATTTAGTTTAGTCACATTTATATTTTACAGAAAAAGTAATAGCCATTTACGACGGTTAATACTGTTTTAAAATAAGACTTGAATTTTCTTTTTTGTCTAAATTATTCAAATAAATATTTGCTACTTAGAACGGGAAACAACAACTCTATTACATTATTGTGAGTGTGGAGTTTAAAGGCAGAGTGCGACTGAAAGGTTAATAACCTGTCAGCTAACTAACTGGCAGCTCAAACCCAACTTGCCTACTTTGCTAAAATTCAATTACCAATTTTAATGAAATTAACAATTTTACTGAAAAGTGCTGAAATTATTTTACTTTTCAAGTAAACTATAATTTTATATAAATCTCCTTTACCCAGAGTCCTGGGAGAGTATCTATTTACCTAGTGTCCCGGAAGTGTCTACTTTGTTCAGAACGCCTTCTTACCTAATGTCACAGCCTCTCATTTTCTTTTATATTCTACTGTTGCCCGTAACTTATTGTGATTGTGGTCATTAATAAAAAAAACAATTGTTATAGTTTTTTATTAGTAATGCCATAAAGATAATATAAACTTTTCCTAATAAAACATAAAATCTGAAATATACCAGCCCAAACTAACATATATTAAACAAACTGTACCAGTCCAAACTAATATGTATTAAACAAAATGTACCAGTCCAAACTAACATATATTAAACAAAATGTACCAGTCCAAACTAATATATATTAATTAAATCTTAGTCAAATCAATAACACCTTTTCTTTTTCTTTATAACCTGGTATTATTATCTCGTGTTTTAACAGAACTAAGGAATCATAATACTAACGCAGCTACTACTTAAACATGTACGCTACTTTGGTATATGTGTGTTTCTGTCGCGAGATGTCGCTGCAGTAAAAGTGGTCGTAAAGCGCGTTTATCGTCTCGTTTAACGATGGAGTGTGATGCGAGAGTCCTCGAGACTACTCTATTACTCTAACAGTGACTTGTACGTCGAAACAACTCTTTTCCGCGCTATTTAACATTCTCGATACCATTTGGTTCCTACCAGAGGTCGTATGTTCGATTCTGGTGTAGAATGTGGACACTTTGTTTATTTATACTTAAAGTAATAGTGAGGTCCAACCGTGCTGAAGGACTCTGGTTTATTCCCTACTCGGGATATTCATTTGTAGTGTTATTTCGTAGGCGTAATATAAAATAGTTAAGTAGGGACCATTTCGGCACCTATAAGTTTTAATGTCGGCTAATTTGTGTGAGATTATTACATCTACAAAGTATTTCCGTCTCTCTCGCGCCCCGGGGATCGTCGTAAACGTCCCGAAACGCGTAAACGATACGCAGATGTCGATTGAATTATACGACGATAATAGAATTTATAGCAAAGTCGTTATCAGTAACGAGATCGTTACGGCGAGTTCGCTCGCTGACACTTTGTGGTCATTCTTACCCTAATTGTTACCACTTCGGCAGATTTCCCATTTTGCTATATAATATCATTTGGTCATTTGGTGGTTTTATATAAAATGAGTAACACACTCGTAATGTATTTACAATGCACATGTTTACCTGAGTATAAGAAATAGTCCATTATTATGTTATTATATTACATTGTTTATGTATGTTACATTGTTTGCTTAATTTTTTTTTCTACCTTTTTCTTTTCATTTTAAATTTATTAACTGTGTAATCAATTATTGATATTTTTTTTTGTTACTTTTGTAGCTTCGAATAAATACATTGTTTTAGAGGACGAATTTATAAAAAAATATGTGTCGTCCGCCTTATGGTAACAAAAGAGACAAGATTTTTCTACTTTGTCTCTACATAAAAATACCTCGACAATGGCCGCCGAACCAACCTGTCAATAAGTTTAATCGACTTTAGAAATAAAAGATTATTTTCTTATAGCCTTTGCTTGTCGGCCGCTAGCCGGCGAGTACCATGCGTCGTCATGCTTCCATATGGCATCGCGTGCCTAACCTAACCTAACCTAACCAACTTTTATTCTGTTAATTTTACTAACTCCTGTTGTTATACGTACTGACTTTTCATAAATTCCTTAAGTTTATACGAATCATTTATTAAGGTTTTCAGTCAATTTTATTATAATAATATAATAATAATACACTGTGAAGAACATTCTACACATATTGCCATTTTACAAACTGAGCTCTAGGCTTGTGCTGCATGTACCAGAACAACCATATACTACATATTATATTTTATAAACACCCAGAACATGACAAACTGTACAGAAAATATTTCTCTGCCACGAGTGGGAATCGAACCGACGGCCTCTGGATATAACGTAACCGCTAGACCACAAAGGTTATATAATAATTATCTAATGGAGTGTGTGTTGTGTTCTGTAGATGAAGATTTGACGGAAATAAAGGTGGAGTTGACTGGCGAAGAGCGCCGCGGACGCCGGCGCCGGAGCTGGCGCAGCCGCCTGCGCGAGTGGCTGCGTCTCAAGTGGGTCTGCATCCGGCGGCGCCTGAACATCGTATGCGGCGTCAACCGGTTCATCAACGTACATGTGAGTCACAAGGGAGTCGGTTCCATTCCAGTTGGAATGTCACAATAGTAAAACCGTATTATATAAATCACAATTAACATGGTGACTTTACAAAGTTGGGCTTTGAGTTATGATGAGGGTTTACTGGTCAAATACTATATATATGGCTTCTCCACAAACATTTGCGACATACGGAAGTCTTTTGAACTGGCTACCCTCAGGCCAAGACTCTGTCTTGGCGCCATAAGCCACCATGATGGTATATATTCTTTTTATTAATTTAAAATATTCGATAATTATTGTACATAAAATATTTTAGCTAAAGAAAATAATTTAAAGTAAGAATTACGTATTAGCAAGTAAGTCATTAATCTAAAAACCAATCAATATGATCCTATAGGATATTTTAAATACCTGCTCCAAATTTAGGTCCTAAAATATTATCTTTCAATAACAGATACCAGCTCCTGGCCCTCCCACGCCCAATATAATTTCTATCTTTGTTATAGTTCGGCATCATCGCCGCCAGCGATATCGTCTTCTCATGTTTCATATGAAATAAAAATCCTCATAAAATGTATTTCCAGTAATTGGTCGCTTTACGCTTCTTTAGTAATCTTCTATACATTAATATTTATGCATTTTTATATAAATTCCTTTTTATAGGATAATCTTATATTAAATTTTTTTAAAGATAAAAATGCAATGAAAAAAATCCTGGTGGCGGTATTCAGTATTTTATATTTATGCATTTTTATATAAATTCCTTATTAATACTATTACTACACAAAACAAAAGTATTGCATCGACTTTCGTTTTACTTTGCTTGTATTTCATTTCTCTTCGCACTAACTTCCACTATACATATAAAGTATTTTTCTAAAGGTATTATTTGGTTATTTTTTAGACTATATGCTAAATTGTGTATATATGCAAATAACAACGTTGTTATTTGCATATATACACAATTTAGCATATTGTACACGTGTACTACTTCGATATTTGATGAGCTTATTGTAGTCAGTCAGTTCATCCTCTCGGTGACAGCGACGGTGAGCTGGTATTTTACTTACTATATATTCAGTTCATCCTCTCGGTGACAGCGACGGTGAGCTGGTAATACTTACTATATAGTCAGTTCATCCTCTCGGTGACAGCGACGGTGAGCTGGTAATACTTACTATATAGTCAGTTCATCCTCTCGGTGACAGCGACGGTGAGCTGGTAATACTTACTATATAGTCAGTTCATCCTCTCGGTGACAGCGACGGTTAGCTGGTAATACTTACTATATAGTCAGTTTATCCTCTCGGTGACAGCGACGGTGAGCTGGTAATACTTACTATATAGTCAGTTCATCCTCTCGGTGACAGCGACGGTGAGCTGGTAATACTTACTATATAGTCAGTTCATCCTCTCGGTGACAGCGACGGTGAGCTGGTAATACTTACTATATAGTCAGTTCATCCTCTCGGTGACAGCGACGGTGAGCTGGTAATACTTACTATATAGTCAGTTCATCCTCTCGGTGACAGCGACGGTTAGCTGGTAATACTTACTATATAGTCAGTTTATCCTCTCGGTGACAGCGACGGTGAGCTGGTAATACTTACTATATAGTCAGTTCATCCTCTCGGTGACAGCGACGGTGAGCTGGTAATACTACTATATAGTCAGTTCATCCTCTCGGTGACAGCGACGGTGAGCTGGTAATACTTACTATATAGTCAGTTCATCCTCTCGGTGACAGCGACGGTGAGCTGGTAATACTTACTATATAGTCAGTTCATCCTCTCGGTGACAGCGACGGTGAGCTGGTAATACTTACTATATAGTCAGTTCATCCTCTCGGTGACAGCGACGGTGAGCTGGTAATACTTACTATATAGTCAGTTCATCCTCTCTGTGATAGCGACGGTGGGCTGGTAATACTTACTATATAGTCAGTTCATCCTCTCGGTGATAGCGACGGTGGGCTGGTAATACTTACTATATAGTCAGTTCATCCTCTCGGTGACAGCGACGGTGAGCTGGTAATACTTACTATATAGTCAGTTCATCCTCTCGGTGACAGCGACGGTGAGCTGGTAATACTTACTATATAGTCAGTTCATCCTCTCGGTGACAGCGACGGTGAGCTGGTAATACTTACTATATAGTCAGTTCATCCTCTCGGTGACAGCGACGGTGAGCTGGTAATACTTACTATATAGTCAGTTCATCCTCTCGGTGACAGCGACGGTGAGCTGGTAATACTTACTATATAGTCAGTTCATCCTCTCGGTGACAGCGACGGTGAGCTGGTAATACTTACTATATAGTCAGTTCATCCTCTCGGTGATAGCGACGGTGGGCTGGTAATACTTACTATATAGTCAGTTCATCCTCTCGGTGATAGCGACGGTGGGCTGGTAATACTTACTATATAGTCAGTTCATCCTCTCGGTGATAGCGACGGTGGGCTGGTAATACTTACTATATAGTCAGTTCATCCTCTCGGTGATAGCGACGGTGGGCTGGTAATATATAGTATGTTTGTGCAGCTAGCTTATTCAAGATCTTCTATAATAGAACCGTTAGACGATGATTGAGACTAACTAATTCACTTCGCATAAAGTGAGAGGTATACTCGTAGTACTGCTGGTGTTATCAGTACCAGTAAATTAATTATTAGTAGATAATGATTATTTTATCTCAATATTTTATTATTATTTTTTTTTTTTGTCTCTATGTCCACTTTTGTATATAATTTGTGCAACAACGTTTTTATTACATTATAATGTTTATATTAAGAGATTACGTAAAAACGCAAATAAAAGATCCCTGTTGAAATGCGTGCGAGTAAGAAATAAAAAATCTATACAGGTATTTGATATAACTTTCAAAATATTTACAATTTCACAAAAACGCTAGGTCATGCACTACATACATATACTTGTATATAATTTATAAAAAACATGGCTTTATAATCTGATCCAAAAAGTAGTAGTAATAGGAACCGATAAATATATGGAGGTAACTTTGCCATGTTTGTCTATCGAGACAACTTTACACTTTTATGTTTTTGAAAAGCCAGTTCTATCTACTATATTGTTTTATATATTTGTTAGGTTTGAGATATCCTCATGATCTAGATTTTTGATATGCTATTTTTGATTTGATTATTAGATCTCTTATACAACTTAAAAGTGCACAGATATAAAAACGGAGTAATCGACTTTAATGTATATTTAGCGAGTGTGGTTATTGGTCTGTTAGATCCGCACTCCCCACTGAATAATACTATACTTTTATATCGCATAATAAAAACGGTAAAACCCTAATTTCCCTTGAAGGTAGTATTATTTTACTGGTCACATTAATAATAAAATTATGTTAACGATATTGCAATCTCTTTCCCCTCCATTAAATGGTTTTACTAAACCCGGCCAAGCTATATACCAGATCTTTGTATTCTCCCTGTCACACTCTCCTAGAGCAAAAGTGCAAAACACATTTATAACAGGTTTTTATTATTTTATTGAATTAGAAAAAAAATGTCAGAGTATCAACACTTTGTGTCTTTTTTTCTATTATAGCCAAAAGTAATACGAATGTAATCCAGCCCGGTATCGCATATTCGGTTTTATCCAAATATCTTAATATATTATTATTTATTTAGTTTACATACATTTTTAGATTAAAAACTCATCGATACACACCGGGGTTTGAACCAGGGACCTAAGTATTTTTAAGTCCAAGGTCTAACCAACTCGGCCACCGCTTATATTAAGTTTTTTATTTACCGTACTTTTATTATGAAATATTGGTATTGAGTTTGGCTAATATTTAATATCATATTTTAGCCATGCTACTTCATATTTTATTCTATTATTTATGTTTGGTGCTCGGTTACATTTGGAAGATTGATTTTGTAAAGGGTACAAAGTAAGCTCTCAAATACCTTCTTAGGGCACACGCCATATTGAATTGTAGGTATTCAGATCTACAGTAGCAAATATCGACACTAGTATTTAGAGAAAGTATACCAACACTCTGCTCACTTTCTACATTTGATGGAATCCAATCAGAAGCTCGTAATGCTGATACAGGCTTCCCAAAAGATTCTTTATCCGGTGCAAAGCTGTGTGTACAATACCAATGTTAGCATGTTCGTTCAATATAGAGTTTAACTGAAAACGTCACAGCACAACTCGCGGTTCTCGAAAGATACCTATATATAGTAAGAAGTACTTAAATATGTCTGTTTTATATTATACTTTGAATAAGATAAGTATTCTCTCTTTCACGCATCCTCCAACCATATTAATAAGCAACAGATATTATAATACCGGTATTTTAGGTAGCGGATGCAAGACCTGGTTCGTTACGTGCGTGGCCGCAGTACCCGGCAGTCTACGCCTAGTTATTGCTAATAGGAAATGAAAGCTATTTTGCAAAATTGCGATATAATTCTAGTTGAACATATGTCTAGTTGAACAAGTTGTACTAGTTATGAAATAACGTTGCAATACCCAAAACAACCTTTAGTGATGCCAGACTAAAATATATATTAATAGGTCAAACTAATATTGTTTAGTAATAGTAAAGTCCTAATATTAAAAAACAGTGTCTAATTAAAAAGTCTCTAATTATGTACTATAGCTTATATTTAGTCGTAAAATAAAATACTTCTACATTACTACAGGCTTTTGACTTGTTTCATGGTAATGAATACGCGGAAGTCGTGGTAACGCGGACATAAATCCCAATACCTAAATGCGAAAACTCACCTACAATCTTTTTTTTTAACTCTGTATATTTTATTCTGTTATAATATATTTTTTTGGTTTCCTAATATATTTCTTAACTTTTTTTTTTCTTTAATCAGTCCATCAGTATTATTTTTACGGTATTTTTGATTATTGCGAAACACCCGATAAAAAAAAATGTATTCAGTCAGTCCGCTCAATAAGTCCAAAAAATATTTCAAACTTTAAGCGAGTTGGACTAGTCATTGAGATACGGAGCATCACCACTATCACCATGAAAAAAATATTTCGGAACCCTATAAATGATATCAAATTACCTCCCAAAGAATAGTATGAGACGGCAACGGTCACGTCTTATTACAAACTTTTAATTTTGTCAGTTCGTTTGAATGGGATTTGTTTAATCAACATTTTATTGGATTCTGACAACTTTCTGCCAAAAATATAATTGTCTTCGTTTATTTCCATTTGTCTGTTTATTACCTAACTGAAGCGGTAACGAAAAACCGAAAGCCCGGTTTGTTTCTAAATAGCCGCTGCCGACCGTACCATAGTAATTACGTATGGTCTTCAAAGATATCCTTTGTGATACCTAAGATGCCACAACATTATTATTTAGGGAGTGTGTTAGGGTAATATTCTGTAGCAAGCATAGCGCATTTTGTCGGCGCTTTGGCATTCAAAGTCCAGCAGCAGGCAGAGATAGCATGCGAGAGACTGGCAGCTCCCGGTGGCGTCACAACCATTGGTGAACATAATATGTATTAGTATCGTTGTTTCATGTACACATAGTATAAGCTTAGAGCTTCGTCCGTGACAAGATAAGAGCAATATGTGTGAAATGTCGTACGTAGACGGGGAGTTTTACAGGTCCCAAACAAAAAGTATAAAACTAGAAGGCGGTAGTCGAAGGTAGAACGACAACTAATACACCTTGCTGTGCTGTGGTCTGCAGCGTTCCTTTATCAGGGTGTGACAGAAACCGTTCATAGTACAGCGCTTCACAGTGCGCATATTCTATTCATTTATGTGGACAACTTTCACTATGGGACCAACATTCTCCGTAAAAAAGAGAGGTTTCTTACTAAGCTACGTACTAAGTTGAACACGTTTAAAATGTATGGAAAACTGTTGTCTTTCCTTTTGACAGAGTTGTTGTGTATTTATTATTGTTATCCTGTAAAGCGCTGGGGTTCTGTTTCCCGTCACTCTGTACTTAATTTGTGTCCCAATATGCTGAGCTACGGTTCGCGAACATTGGCGAAGCTATACAACTAGATAACGCACAAAAAAAGGCCCATGCTGAATAAGAGCGTACCAACAAATTATTTCAAATTAGTTTAGTAAATACAAGGAGCCAACACAGTAAAATAATGGGAAAAATAATAGCCAAAAAATACTAACTATACATATACTATTAACTGATTGACGTATATAACAATAAGAAATAGTTCGTGTGTAGAGCTCCGAGTCCAATGGCGCATGCGTCCATGTATCTGATAATCTAGTTGTAGTCTTAATCAAAGGCGAAATAATATTATGTATGCTGCACTAACCGTCTCAGCTCAGCTTTGTTGTGGCGACTTGTTGCTTTTATCATTATTTAATAGTTCACAGTCGAGTAACTAGTAGTAAATAATGAAAATAAATGTCATTAGTATCACAATTAACCACACCCTATAAACAATAAATGCGTTATAGAAAAACCGAACCAAATCCTACTTATGCTAACGCCGTAACCACAGAGTATAGCGAAAGATACTTTAATAGTTAATTGACAAAAAAGTCCGAAACACTTCAATAACTGAACAGCGCATAAGTACGCTGACTATACGCGGTTGCCTCGTTGCATACCACTTGCATACTCGCATGGGGGGCTTGTGGGAACCTCAGTGGCAGCTTATAACCGTAAAATAACTATATTAATTATTATTATATTCTAATTTAAATTTCAGTTCCTCCCGTTTTAATTAGCCGCTTACCAAATTGTTGTCGAATTTAATATTACCTTCTGTTAACTCGCTTTCAGCGCCTCACAATACATAATTAATATGTCTTCATAAGACCCGTTGTTAATGAAATAAAAAACTTTCACTTTCAAATTTGAGAACAAAAGCCTTTGCCTAAAGTTTTGGAACAAAGATAGAAAAGTTTGAGGGTCCTCCGTGATTAGCACTACTGTTACACTTCTATACTAGTAGTTAAACAAAATTGTACATTTGACCTTTCGTACTAGAATTGAAAACTATATTTCTTATATATGTGGCTATTTGTATATTATATCAATTGGTAAATAATAACGGTCTAAAAACTCTAATTTTTTTAATGTAATTTTTTATTTAGTTATTTCCCATTATTAAAATTTTAATATGCTTAATATCTCTGCCCTGTCTTCAAATAATATATATATATATAAATATATATATATATATATAATACATGGCATAATAAAGAAAAATCACTTATATGTTTTAGCATATAATCTAATATTTATATGTGCGAGTAGAGTGTTCGGTAGCTAGAGAATAGTAGCTAACAAACACTTATAATATAGAAAAAATATTCAACAGCTAAATTCTAAGGAATATGAATAAATTCGACAGTTCTTCATATAAGTTTATTATCGAATAACTTTTTCTGACAGTTGAAAAATCAGTCCAGATTAATTAAATACCCTTTTATCGTAGTTACAGTTAAAAATAGTTTTAGAGGGTATTTATTTACATAAACGAAACGTTAACACCTTTAGAGGTCGTTTGCACGAGAAGCTCCGCTGTATCCGATGTCCTTTGATGTCTACAGTTTGCAGGACCCGTGTAACACAAGCTTGACTCTTTCCTTGCACAATGCCGGAAGTCCGCATCGAAGCCAAAATGTATGTTTCTCTTTAGAGTGCCTATTGTTAATGTTAGGATCCTGCGAGTCACGTGACGCTAAACACATTCCTTTGTGTCGTGATGTCTGGTCACAAAATTATATTACAAAAGAAACTCTTCAATATGTAAACATATAATCTGCTTTAGAATCATACTTGAATACATTATATTTTCTTTGTGTATTTAGCTGACTTTCATTTATTTGTTTGACTTCTTATACTCTGTAACAAATAAAAGCATAATTGTTCAAAAGGGTTCGAAGAGGTTTATATTGTGTGTGTATGTCCCTCCATCTCCCGAATTATCGGGTCGGGAGCAATTACGAGAGAATCCGACGACCCTCAATAAATACGTAAATCGGTCTCCTTGACTCCGAGGATCACTCCCGCAAACTCGGTTGTTGCTAACTAAAACCATTTAACAATATGAAGTATCACTTTGTTTACAAAATCATTAGCTCAATTAATAATTTATTATTGTAAATTACTTTTTTTATTATTTTATATTATTGTATCACCTGAAATAGTATTTTAATAAAATTGGGATTAGTTAAGTAGCAAAGGTTCAATATCCAACACTGTATATTAGTTTTTTTTGATCACTCAGTCCGTCTGTCTGTCTTAAAAACCTGTTGAAATGAAAAGTGGAAAAGTGGCAGATCACACTCGTAATTAAAAATTAAGTTTCCTTGTTTTTGCAAGACAAACATTTGAAATATAATAAAGTTGTAAATTAAAAAAAAAAGGACATTTAATGCCCGATTTTTCAATACCCAGTTAAACAGTCTGATAGCTGTTATTCTATAGTTAGCAAGAAATTGGATTTTTCAATGGTTGGATAGTGTCAAAGTGACAGATATACACATTAACAGTGGAATAAATTTATCTGGCAGTTCAAGCGTCAGTCAAAACTTATCAAGCTGTTATTTTGTTCTGTGATGGTTATAATTTTAAAGTATTTTTGCGTGTTTTTCTTTTAAATTCTGAAAACATTTCCAATGTTTGACTCAATTGAAGATTATTTAAAACCAAACCGGAAAATAGAGTAGTCAGAGAAAGATTTGACCATACCAGCTGGGACGAGGAAGAATTTAGGAAAAGATTTCGTCTCCAGAAAGAAACTGTTAATAATTTACTTGCAATGATCAAAGAAAAAATTAGTATTACGAATTTTTTTAACGGAAAGGTACCTAAACGATTTAATTATATTTAACTTTCTTTTTTCTAACCTAACTAACCTACATACTAATTAGTAGCTATTTCTAGTAATGATTGTTTACTTTAAACCCATGAAGATATAATCATATAAAACTCAGTGCTTAAAATCATCACTGATAATTTAAACATTAAGTACCTATATAGTCATATTTTTTTCTCAATTTTCAGAAACCAATGTGTTCCACCCATCCAGCAATTACTCCTACCTCCTGCTTTTTCGTAATATCATAGGAACCATGTACGATTGGTCTCCGGCACTTATTAAGTTCTATCTAAATGCCTTTCAAATGTCCCTACCTGTCCAGAGTAATCTTGTAAAATGGGGGAAAGCAGCAGATAAGACATGTACATTGTGCGGTGTTGTTGTAGGGACTGCCAGACATATACTTACTGGGTGCAAGACTCTAGTTGAAAAAGGCCATTATTCGCACCGACATGATAAAGTTCTAGAAATTATTCGTGAAGCTGTCTCAGTATTGCTAGAGCCAGAAAAGTTTTATCAACAATTGAAAGACTAACTACTTTTGTAAAGGAGGGACAACTCAAGAAAACTCTATTGGCAAAATTTATTGGTTTTTCCATTAAAATTGGCTCTTTTAAAATTGTTTGATTATTATTAGGTAACTTATATTATTTTTAATTACTGTCTATTATGTATTGATTTTTGAGTAAATAATTAAATAAAAAACTGAATACATTTATTATTTTGCTTTTATTTATATTTATAAAGTATGAACAGACTTGAGACGACGAAGAGGTTTAAAGGCCTTTTGAACCCTCACGTTCACTTTTTTCACTCTCTCTAATCAACCAAATACTATATGATCCTGTTAAATGCGCAATCTTGGAAACACGCTCCATAAAAGTTCCGACGGCTGATTTCGGAAGGCCAAGATCCTTCAATAGACGATGCAAAGACTTTTCTGGAATACCTCTTCCACGAACTTCCACTGCATAAAGTTGAGTTTTAAATCCGTTTCTAGTAATTTCTTTGGGGGACCAAAATATTTGTTCGACTTGATGTTGTGGTCCTTAGGAATGTTTGTTTCCCACGGAACGGTGAGTTATATAAGTATTCCTTTTTTCAAGCACCGAGATTACACCAGTATGTCTGGTCTATAAGCTGAAACTGCTAGTTCGTCTGGAATTTTGTAATGTATTTTGAATGTATCCATATATATTTTCCAGTCCTGTGCTTTGTCCAGGATTAAGAAAGGTTTACTTTTGAGTTTTCTTGAGTTGTCCCTCCTTTACAAAAGTAGTTAGTCTTTTAATTGTTGATAATCATTTGCTGGAAAGGACTAGGTTAGAAAAAGGAATGGCGACATGACCGACATGAATATTAAGTGAAGGAGAAAAGTATCAACACAAAAGTAAGTTAGCTACAACAATCCTCAGTTAACTAGCTGACTGAATAAACGTGATTGAAAAATTCAAAACCTTTATTCCGCTGTTAAACAATCAAATAAATTAAACAGGCTGATCACTAACGCAAGTTATCAGACGATTGAAAAATCGGCCCTTAGTCATTAAAAAAACATGATATAGACACTAAACAGGCTTCAGAATAATAATAATAATCTATCATTTTTAGAATTCGTGCCTGTTTGTCGGGGTTTGTGTACCCGCATCACCTAATGCTACAGAACCGATATATTTGTGTTTTGTTGATTCGAAACATTTTGTGGGGTCGTACCTTACATGACACGTGAGTGGAACATTCTTTTATCGTACGTTAGAGGTTTGGAATTCCCCAATCCAAGTAACGAGTCCCTAATCCACTTAACTTCATACAGAGTATATCGCGGCTTACCCTGGCTGTGCCATGTATTAAACATTAAACTCGAAGATAGGACCACGTATATTATTAGTAGAGTAATAGATGCTAACTTAATGGTTTGTTTCAGCTCGAGATGCTGTACCAGCGCTACTTCCTGCGCGCCAACCAAAGCAACATGGCGCTGCTCCTGGGCATCCTGCTGCTGATGGCCATCTTCATGGAGGGCATCGAGGCGCGGAATATGGTGATGATGATGATCCTCCCGCCGCTGACGCCCTTCGTGCTGTCGTCCGTCGCCGTGGCGTCGCTGCTGTACGCGGGCGTGGCCGCCTACCTGACACGGCCGGCGCTCAACGAGGTGCTGCTGGTGACGGTCTCGTACGTGGTGTACTCCACGTTCGTGCTGCTGGAGGCCGCCGTGTCGGCCTCCGCGGCCGCGCGCGACGAGCCCGTCGGCTGCACGGCCACCTTGGTCTTCACCTACGTTATCTATGCGCGCCTCCCCGTCAGACTGCACGAGGC
The DNA here is from genome assembly GCA_947458855.1 of Monopis laevigella. Classification (NCBI taxonomy): domain Eukaryota; kingdom Metazoa; phylum Arthropoda; class Insecta; order Lepidoptera; family Tineidae; genus Monopis; species Monopis laevigella. The sequence continues at coordinate 37,022,249 of OX381576.1, read as the reverse complement.
AGTCGTGGGCAGCATGGGCCTAGCTATCTTCAACTCTTCCGTGCAGGTGTACGTGCATGGAATCCACCGCCCAGAGGTCAGTATCAGCTCCTTGGGTATACTAGTTATAAAGCAATACCTTATATATGTTAAATATAACGCTATTTCTAGGATAAGTTTCTCACTTAATTGTAGTTTGTGACCACTGCTGGAGGCTGTCTGTGGAGAGAGTCAAAATTTTATAGTGTTTTGTCTCAGTGGAAGAATTTTTATATTGTTTTCTATAACGAAAATAATTAAACACGTATTTCAAAATTATTATTCCTTAAAAATAGACGTTCTAAAGAACAATGGCCAAATTTTATTTGGTAATTTTTTGAAATGAAATGAAATGAACCTAAACTTATAAGAGCCAGGTAAAATTTATGAAATATTTAAAAACAATTAAACTATTTCCATAATACAACTATTTTTAATTACCGTTATTGTTGCAATATTTTCTCCTAAAAAAGAAAAAGAGATCATTGTATATACAGCAATATCTGCATTGTTTTTGAAAACTCTGTTGTCATAGCATCGTCCCTTAAGTTATTTAGCTACTTATATCATTAATTAATGATTTATGAACTCATACAGGTAACCACATATTTATGAACTCATACAGGTAACCACATATTTATGAACTCATACAGGTAACCACATATTTATGAACTCATACAGGTAACCACATATTTAGTTTCGAGTATTTTTAAGTTATTAATGTTTATGATGAAAGATTTATAATAAAAAACAAAGTTGTAGAGAACCATGAGAAGATGTACACACATCAAAAAAGTTATTTCACACAAAAACCGAATGTAGATAACATGTACCTATATTAGTAACATATTTTAAATGCAATAGGGTCTAGTTAAGAAGTGTTGCAAATTAAATAAAATACGAATTGAAGAAACTCTTACTCTAACGTAACAAAACATCAAAAGTTGAAGGCGAAAATATATACTTAGAAACATATGAAACATCGCGTAGTACTTATGTGATTAATAGACGTAGTCGTTTGTCTTCAATTCAAACATTTGAGATTCTGCCATCGTTTTTTAAATACGACTAAAAACAGTGGGAGGCGTGGCCTTGTGTTTTATACCGGGTGTTTTATACCCGTTTATGAATTTCGACATGTCGTTTTTCATAAATATTTATCATTTTGGTGGGTTTTTAATCATTTTATTTTTATCAATTGATAGTTTAGGGTATCGAATCAACCGAAACTTTTACATATTTATTACTGCGTGTTACCTGTTTTACTCTGTGTGTTTGTCTATTAATTTTATTTAATAAAAATAAAATATAAAAATTCAAAATAATTTATTTCCATAGACCACTGCATGGCGACACTTGAACACGTCATTTCCGATCCGCGATCTATATTCTAAAAATGCCCGTTTAAAAAATTCAAACTATGGGGATACAGTAACCCACCGCTGCTCAACCAACACACTGTTACGCGAGACCTACCACGCTACGCACGCATTCTCTACGCGAGAGGTCTCAGCGCGTAGCGTAACCATGAATATCAATATTTTTAGGATATTTTTGTTCTTCTAACTTTAAATAATAAAATCGTCCTTGAATTTTTATATAAAAATAAATAAAAATACAACAAGTTTATATAAAAATAAATAAAAAATCGCGACGCAAGTACTTTAGCCACAGTAAAGAAAAGAATCAGTATATTGTCTCGTACAAATAACTACCTACAACCGCTCGGTATTATAGAGTACGAGGGCCTTGTTTTTATGGTCACGAATTTAAAAGTGCTATAAAAAATTGTTATAGGTATCACTTAAAAGTTTTTCTATTAGTAAAAGTTATTGTAAGTTAGTGAGAAATGATGTTTTAAATATACAAGGATTTTTTTATAAGTAATTAATATACACAATTTTACGGATGCACCAAAATGGGCCAGCCTCGTTTGAATACATAATAAGAAACCTTTTTTTATTTGTGGCACACACTATCTGATTCTACTTTATGGTATTATTGGGGTCGCGAAAGACTTAACCGTAGTGCGCCCCTCCACTACGTACACAAAATATGTCATAATAATAATAATATGTAGGATAAATTAACACATATTGCTCTGGTCACAAACGGAGCTCTAGGCTTGTAATATGTGTATCAGAAACAACGATATAATACATATTTTATTTTATAAACACCATTAATTTGGTCACTATCATTGGTCAGTATCGGTTACTCAATCCCCTACGTGTGTTCACCCAAGTGTATACCTATAGGAGCGTCGTGCAATTTTAGAACAGACTATCTCTACTTCTGTGAAAAAGTGATTGATTGACATCGGAGGTTGTATGCCGTCGTGTGTATTGCAGCCGTACGCGGTGGCGGTGCTGGTGTCGTGCGTGAACGCAGGCGGGGTGCTTACGCACTGGCCGCGCGAGGTCACGCAGCGCCAGGCCTTCCTGGAGACGCGCGACTGCGTGGAGGCGCGCCTGCACATCCAGCGGGAGAACCAACAGCAGGTAGGCAGCTTCCGCCACTATTCATGGTACGTCCGACTAATGTTGTTCGATTATTAATGCTCTCCATAACCCGAAAAAGCAAGCAATTACTAACGTTTTTTAAAAAATCAAATAAAAGCAGTATGTTTCAAGCTATGTATATCTAATTTCGCACAATACACAAAGAACAGCTCCAATATTATGTATGAGAGCGAATAAATTATTTTCCTATAATTTAAAGGAGCACTTTCAGCTAAATATTTTTAGAATAAGTGTTAGCACAGTTACTAATGATTTAATATAATATGTACGTCCTACCTTTTGATACGCGAGTGTTTTCAACAGCATCTCATATTTGTGTCCTACGAGTGCTATAATCTAGCTTTGCGGCAAACGTAATTCTCACCCTTCTCAATATTCACTCAACATAAAATAAATTAGATTTTAAGTTCCAGCTTTGATATAAAAGACAGAAATGAGCAAAGGATTAGTAAAATGGACTCAAATATTTTATGATGAAGAGGGACCACAAATTATTCTTAATGTTTTACGTAAAATTTTAATAGCTTGAGAGAAAGTTGTCAATCAATATTTGCGAGGCAAAGGAGACAAAGAGGTTGGATGTGTTTGCGGCGGAGCGCGGCCGCCGTCGCGGACAGAGCCTCCTTACGGCGAGGGAGGGAACGCCGCGCACACTCGCTCTCTTTTTCGAAAAAAAAAAAATATTATTATCACTGAAAACAACATTTAGGTATTTTTTGACGCTAGAGTTCGCGAATCCTTTTTCACTTAAACAACATTGATCGATCCCACTATGCCGGCTAAATGATGCGATTACAAAATGAGCGGCGACAAAGACGACTTTCATTACGACTATACTTTAAACTACTCGCTGCTTCATCGTCAACTCAACCACAAATTTCTTTACGGCACCAATCTCCTGAAAACCGGTAAACCCACAGACTAAAACCATTGCATCTGTGTGAGCGATGGTACAGTACCTAAATCCTTTCTGGTAAAAATAATTAATTTTATTTTATAGTTATATTAAAAAAAAACTCAATAACATGTTAACAGAAAAAATATTATCTATAGTTTTATATAAGCAAAGGTAAACTGTCATAAGGATGATATTAATGTTTGTGACGTTGTCCCTGTGGGGAAGCCCCGAGGGTCCCGCGGCGCTGCGCCTGCGCGCGCGTCCATAGCGACTCAAAGTTAGATGTTGTATCCCAAACAAATCATAAATAAAATTAATTGTATAATATCTCGTAACTTTGTGTACATGTTATGAAAAAATACTAATTTCTTAAATTAAAAATAATTAATACACTGAGGATTTCTTATAATGCATAGATATTGAAAATTACTTGCAAAATCGACAGAGCTATTATAATAGCTCTGTCGATTTTGCAATGGACAAACAATGACCAGCTGTAGCACAAGCCGAAGCTGATCAAGTTGCGGCACTCAATTTCAGCTGATTACAAAACTAGCTTAAGGCGAGTACCTACCGAAAAAAAAAAACGTTAAATAAATAAATGAAGGAAGCTATATTCAAAATATATATATCATAGACTTTCTCTTATTCACTCTATTGCATTAGTAACATGTAAGGGAGTTGTTATGGTTAAAGTATATGAATGCTCTAATACGAGTAGGTAGTCATTGTGCGTCCACTAATTATTTGTTGATAGTAAAGCTGGGTCCACCAGCTCAACGCGCTCTCAGAGGCACTATAGAAGGTTCCAATTTATGAATAAAAAATACTAAAACTGGGATTATATGGGTATGCCAGAAAATGTGGTTGAGTACGCACAGTACAGCTGTGAGCCGTCCCGCACTCTGTACGAGCCCGGGGACCTAAGCTAAATGTTCGGCGAAGTCTTGACACAATAATAACATAAAAGCTTTTAATAATAATAGAGATATTTTATGCGACACCATAAGGTAATGTATTCTCAAGTCCATTTATAAATGAGCCTCTCGCGGTCTCTCGCGCTACCTGTGTGTCTACCCAACCCTCCTACCTCCCTCCTACTCCCTACCGCGTTCTCATTTGGTACCTACTAGTACAAATTATTACGGAACTTATTCAATCTATTGTTTTCAAACGAGGTATTTTAAGTGAAAACAAAAATAACGTATTCATAGTAATATTATCCCCTAATATGTATCAAAGTTATTAAATAACTTTAATAATATTATCAAAGTTATTAAATAACTTTAATAATATTATAAAGTTATTAAATCTATAAAAAAGACGTTTTCCAGTTTTTGTTGGTAACGACCGACGGTAAAATAAAAGAAGGGCCTCCGGGATTTGGACCCGGGACCTCCTGCACCAGAAGCAGGAATCATACCCCTAGACCCAGAGACCGCTCTGTGGTTTAAGTGAAAATATGTATTATTTCGTCACAAATTGAGAATTTTCAGTTTAAAACAATATAATCCAAGATCTCCGGGCCGCCAGACCTCACTTATTTTCTGCTGAACAAAATATGCATCGGGTAGTGTTAGTATGTATTATGATCATATGCCTACCGGAAGTTCGACAGCCATTTTCCACATCAAGGTACGCAAAAGCGCTTCACCTCACTTAAATCCTGACGTATGTGTTACACAATATCATTAAAATCAATCTTAAACACTATCAGATACTCTCGTGGGCAGCAGTGCCGTAGCTAGGTAACCAAGGGCCCTGGGGCAAAAAATGGCCCACGGCTATATAAACTGGTTTGGTTTTATCAAATTGATGCCAACCCGCAGAAAGAATTTAGCGGAATTCACTAGGTATAACTTTCGAATTTCTCACAACTGAGTTGCCATGTTTAAAGTCGGGTCGCAACCTATTTCCCCGCCTGGCCCCTGAGTAGCTACGCCTCTGGTGGGCAGTATTTCGGATGATAATATCGCAAGTTACATAAAAATACCGAGTGACATTATGTTATAATAAGTACTATAAATAAAAAAATAATAAATATCTTTTATCATTTATTGTTTTACAATAATTAATTTTGTTTAAAAGCTATAATTATTATATAGGCGATAAAGTGCAATAAAAACGAACGGGACATGGAACAAATACCTTAAATATTAAAAATACCAAATTTACATTGAATGGAAAATTATCCTTATTTTTTCATTCATAGATTTTATCCAGCGGGGTGTTGAATTTTCAGGAATATAATACATGTATATGTGGGTGTTGTTATTTTATACCACCAATCGATATAGCTCTCTTCTATAAACATATGTTTAAAACAAATTAAACATTATTAAAAAAAACACTAAAATAAAATATTAAAGAAGTTTTTATTTGTTATTTCCATTATAATAATATAGAAATACTTCGCCACAGTTTTTTTTAATCTATAACATCATATCGCGCTATTTTTTGTTTTGTTCTTATAATGACAGAGTTGCGTTTGACCACAATCTTGCCTGAATTCTTCTTATTCACATATTAGGTATTTCTCTTCGCATATACACTATTTATTGTATCTATAGACGTTATGATTTTCGTAGTAGTTTCATAGGGATAGTTTTTTAGTGAATTCCGACATTAAAAGAGTCTATGATTGCCTTTTATTTTAGTGAGATTTATATTTTGCGAGTATGAAACTCTACATATGCGACACTAAATTTAGACGGACGGCTGCCATTCTTATTTTCAAAGTTCTTTCGATAATTTACACTGAATTTGATAATTTTCGGGTGGTAACACTTGGCTAAATACTCCACTTATGTCGAAGACAGAATGTATAGTTAAATCTAATATGCCTTTTGCACAGGAAATTGAATAAAATTATCTTTTTAACTCGTTCGGAAATGTTATGACGCAGTAAGAACATTATACTTTTTGTACTCACTGAGACTAATCTATACATCTTTGTATCTCAAACCGTTTTCTAGATGTCAGTCGGACTGAGAGGCAGAGAAGTGATCCCATAATATAATGGTCCGTTTTTCTTTTAAAAGTACGAAAAAATAGCGATTGTAGAAAGTTGCCCAAAACAACGAAAAATAATAAATTATTAAAGGCAAAATAATAACAAGATCGAAAAAATCCGAGTTTTCACACATTTCGGGTTTATTAAAATTTTCATAACTCAGCCTTACATAATAATATATTGTTCATAATATTATTTTGAATAACATATATCGACATCCACTCTACTACTACTTATAAAGGTGATATTGTAAACAAATAACTGTTAGTGTTGATGTATGTAATTGGTGTATGATTGTTAACGCTAATTAGCAGATATCTTTGTGTGCGCGTTAAATCTATAGACAGACTATTTTGTATTACACAAAAGCGCGTCTTCCCTCCGCGTTTCTCGCTTTCTCGTTTCCTGCGATTCGGTATTGTTATTGGAACGCGGGGAGAAAATTTTGCGCAAAACTTAGCCCAAATAAATTTATGTTGAAAATTTTATTAAAAAAAATCATATTATACTATTTATGTTTTCCTCGAAGTTTTTCTTTTATTTTCAGGAATAAATAAAAATCGCTAGATGCAAGGTCTGGGCTATACGGCGGGTGACCCAGTAATTCCACATTTGACGTCGCCAAATTTATTTATTTATGTATAAGCCATTTATTCCTTACAATACACAACATTATTCAAAATTATTTACATAAAAAGTTAAATCTGTAAGGTCCCATCGCAGATATAGGCCTCCTCCAATTTCTTCCACTGTTCTCGATCTTTTGCCAGTTTTTTCCAATTTTCTCCTGCAATGTACTTTATGTCTTCTTCCCATCTTTTTTGTGGTCTTCCCTTGGGTCTTTTCCCTTTATCAAGTGCTGTCCATTCAGTTACTGTTTTTGTCCATCTTTCATTTTCTAGTCTAGCTAAATGCCCTGTCCATTTCCATTTAATTTTTTTGGCTTAGATCAAAATTTTTTATTTGGTATTTTGTCTCTAAGTTTTATCGAAAGAAGACATATTTCCATGGCTTGTTGGCGTGTTCTAATTTTCTTCGATAACTTTTTTGTTAAAGTTAAGGTTGGTAATATGGAAGTGTCCATTACAGTTGTTTTTATGTTTATATGTTTACTTTTAAGTATTTCTTTAAACGACCAAAACTTATTCCACGCTAAAGTCTTTCGTCTTTCTAGTTCTCTAATGTTGTTATTGTTAAAAGTCAGTAGTTTGCCCAAATAAACGTAGTCATCAACATATTCAATTTTAGTCTAATTAATTTTTATAGTTTCCTTATTTGAATTATTAGTCATTATTTTTGTCTTGTCAAAATTTATTTCCAGCCCTATTTTCATACTCTCTGTGTAAAGTTCTTCGACCATTTCTTTAATTTCCTCAAATTTGTCAGATAAAAGTACAATGTCACCCGCGAACCTTAGATGATTAAGGAATTCTCCTTTTATCTTTATACATTTATCGTTCCACTTAGGATTTTTAAATACTTTTTCTAGCACACTATTATAGTTTGGGCGATAAAGGATCTCCTTGCCGTACGATCTCTTTAGGTAGATGTCAGATCCTGTTTCTTCTAGTTTGACGTTGCTTTTGCAGTCTTTGTATATTGATTTAATTATATTAATGAATGTCATATTGATGTCGTGGTCTTCTAGTGCCTCCCAAATCGCATCATGAGTAATTGAGTCAAATGCTTTATTAAAGTCAATGAAAATTATATAGAGCGAATTTTGGAATTCTTTATATTTTTCGATATAAAAAGTGAGTCGATTCAAATTCAAAATCATGTAAATCTTTACATATATTTATGATGGGTCAAAAAAAAAGTTTTGAACAATAAGGTCTTAGAAAGCGTTTGGTTAGGTTGCTATTCATCTCAAAAAGTAGGTACATAGGTTATTTTCCTTAATTAAATTATACAGAAACTAAACGCGCGATATGAAAATAATACCAACCGAACGCATGCTACATAACCAACTAGTTTAAGACTAGGTGGTTAGCTGATTCCATGGACCTTTCAATCATTATACTATACCATACAAGGGCGCTATGGGGGCGACCAACCACATCGATCATACCCACGCCTTAATTCTGTATTGAGAAAATCGTTCGCCCGGCGGTGTGCGACGAGGCGTATGAGGGGAAGGAGGATCCTACTGAGAAGTCGTTTTTACTTTCTGTTCATCGGAAGGAAACACCCACAGAGAGACCGTCTGTTAGTTTCCGGATCATAACAGTATATCCAGCTTTTAACACTCGTAACTTTGAGTCACCTCCGTTAAATCTTTGAAGCATTTCACGGCACCAATCAACACGACCGAGTTGTTGGGTTTTTGTTTTCGGTCAAATTATGAGGTATCCTCCGGACACTAAGCTTTCTGACCGCTAAATGCACGGTAAATCAAGTGCACGAAATTCTCCATAAGATTTCATGCACTTGACTCATACTGATGCCTAAGCTTGTCTGAATCTGCTGATAGGTCCCTCTTTTGCAGTCTCTATTGTACACCGCACAACACTGATGTTATCTTCAGTCGTCGCCGTAGAAGGCCGTCCCTTGCGCAGATTCTCGGTGAGATTAGTGCGACCACGTTTAAACTCATTAAACCAGTTGTAAACAGTGGCACGAGATGGGGCTTCATCGTGAAAGGCCAATCGAACTCTTTTATAGCTTTCTTGTTGACTTAAATGTCATCGAAAGTCATAAAAAGTCACGAACATTTTCTCGCGTTAAATTCTGCCGTGACACAGACAATTTTTAATTTGCCGCCAAATGGTAAAACAAATGAATGAAATATATACACAATAACATTGGCAAAGAGTTTGATTTTCAATATTTAAACTTATTTTTTTATTATATTGTTTACAAATGGCCAGTTCTAAAAACTATAAATATGACCCTCGTACCATACCATCACGGGTGCCTTTTTGGCTCCTAAGAACCATTTAAATTAAATTAAAATACTTTATTTTAGTAGCAAAAATCACATTACAATGTTACACATGGGTTGGAGTCAGCTTTTAGGTAGGGCACTACCTGTGTCAGCTAGCTCCGCACTTCCAAACATAGTAGGTATTCACTGTATCAGTGATTATTATGCATATTATTTAATATTATAGTACATTTATATAATCTAGAAAACAAAAAACAAAAAAACATATATAAATATCCATCCAATTATACAAAATAAAATTTTCAAGGTAAAAGTTATAGCGTGTGCATGTATCTGTGTTGTATGTGTGTAAAACTGTGTGGGCGTGCGTGTACGTGATTGTGTTTCTATAAAGTATCTACTCAATATTACATTTTTGGAGTGTTTCGTTATTATTATTATTCCCATTATTTAGTTTTGTTACATTTTATTATAAATTAATTATTCTATTTTTATTTTTTTATATTATTGATATGTAAGATTTTAAATAAATTAATAAATTTAAACAGCCTCAGGGTACAGCGAAGGTATTAACCCGTCCACATTTCGCCGATGGTATTCGGAGTCAACACCTAACAAGTGGCGAGCTTGTTGCGGTGTTTATAATAGCATAGCCTCGTTACATAAAGCGGTCACCCATTCCAGGCTCGACTTTGGTATCATCTGCAGTTGCGCGTCATTGTTTTAAAAGTGGCCTAGGGAGCGTTCAAGTATTACGTAACGCAATTTGGGGGGAGGGGTGGTGTTGTAAAACGTTACGACGCGTTTCAGGGGCGAGAGGGGGTTTTCGAACAACGTGTTACGTAACATTGTTTTTTTATTTAAATAAAAAAAATGGGCATAAACACTTATGTTGGCAACTCTTTTTTAGTTATTTCCGCAAACGCGTTTAAAACAATAAAAAAGGTATTTTAGTAACTTCCCGGTACTTTGCGCAACATAATTGTAACTTTTATAGGTAAAAATGCACATTTGGGTGTTACGTAATATTTTGGTGGGGAGGGGGGGGGGGGGGGGGGGGGGGTGCATAACAACGTTACGGCACGTTACATGGGGGGAGGGAGGGTCTAAAATCTTCAAGAATTGCGTTACGTAATACTTGAACGCTCCCCTAGTGGTTAGATCACTAGGCTGGGGCCACTTTTTGAATGAAATGGTGAAAAACCGCTTAAAAGCCAAAAAAAAATCGTTGCGTTGTTTAGATACATGCAAAAATATAAATATACACAGATGCCAAAACGGTCAAGTGACCTAGTTATGTTTCGGTTTTAGTCTGTAGTTTCACCGGTTTTCAGGAGACTACGGCATCGATTTCATATCAGAGGTAGTAGTTATCTGTCATGCTACGGTTATGAAATGGGTGGTTGAATTGACGAAAAGGCAGCGAGTATATTAAAATGGACTTTGTAGGTCTGCTCACCACAATACAGTCACAGATCGTGCTCCAATAAAAAAAAGAAGATATAAGTGAGCACCGACGCGGGAAGCGACTTCGTTTCTATACAGTTCTTCAGTCTTCGTACGTTTGAGTTGATTTATAAATTAGTTTGTGTGCAGGAGCGGCTGTTGCTGTCCGTGCTGCCGCGCCACGTGGCCGTGGAGATGAAGGCCGACATCGCCAGCCAGCCGCGCCACGACCAGTTCCACAAGATCTACATACAGAAGTACGAGAACGTCAGGTGAGGATCCCGTACCGTCAAGACGTTCCCACGTCGCCGATGCTTTTCTCAATCTACACCGAACAAGTGCTGAGTTTGTCGCGATATTTTTATAGACCTAGTAAAATAAATTAAATATTTAAAATCATTTTAACTATATTTAAAATCATTTTAACTTTAGTTAAAATGATACCCAAATATTAAGTGAAAAACGACGCGCTCGTGCTTTTTTGAATTTACTACGAACAAGCGTCAGATTTCATACACGCTTGTACGTACCAGAAATAACGATACTAATACATATTATATTTTATAAACACTGAGACTCTAGCGAACTGTACAGAAACACTGAGACCCTATCGAAATGTACAGAAACACTGAGACCCTAGCGAACTGTACAGAAACACTGAAACCCTAGCAAACTGTACAGAAACACTGAGACCCTAGTGAACTGTACAGAAACACTGAGACCCTAGTGAACTGTACAGAAACACTGAAACCCTAGCAAACTGTACAGAAACACTGAAACCCTAGCAAACTGTATAGAAACACTGAGACCCTAGTGAACTGTACAGAAACACTGAGACCCTAGCAAACTGTACAGAAACACTGAGACCCTAGTGAACTGTACAGAAACACTGAGACCCTAGCGAACTGTACAGAAACACTGAGACCCTAGCGAACTGTACAGAAACACTGAGACCCTAGCGAAGTGTACAGAAACACTGAGACCCTAGCGAACTGTACAGAAACACTGAGACCCTAGTGAACTGTACAGAAACACTGAGACCCTAGCGAACTGTACAGAAACACTGAAACCCTAGCAAACTGTACAGAAACACTGAGACCCTAGTGAACTGTACAGAAACACTGAGACCCTAGCAAACTGTACAGAAACACTGAGACCCTAGTGAACTGTACAGAAACACTGAGACCCTAGCGAACTGTACAGAAACACTGAGACCCTAGCGAACTGTACAGAAACACTGAGACCATAGCGAACTGTACAGAAACACTGAGACCCTAGCGAACTGTACAGAAACACTGAGACCCTAGCAAACTGTACAGAAACACTGAGACCCTAGCAAACTGTACAGAAACACTGAGACCCTAGCAAACTGTACAGAAACACTGAGACCCTAGCAAACTGTACAGAAACACTAAGACCCTAGCGAACTGTACAGAAACACTGAGACCCTAGCGAACTGTACAGAAACACTGAGACCCTAGTGAACTGTACAGAAACACTGAGACCCTAGCGAACTGTACAGAAACACTGAGACCCTAGCGAACTGTACAGAAACACTGAGACCCTAGCGAACTGTACAGAAACACTGAGACCCTAGCGAACTGTACAGAAACACTGAGACCCTAGCGAACTGTACAGAAACACTGAGACCCTAGCAAACTGTACAGAAACACTGAGACCCTAGCAAACTGTACAGAAACACTGAGACCCTAGCAAACTGTACAGAAACACTGAGACCCTAGCAAACTGTACAGAAACACTGAGACCCTAGCAAACTGTACAGAAACACTGAGACCCTAGCAAACTGTACAGAAACACTGAGACCCAAGCAAACTGTACAGAAAAATATACTAATATTAGGTTTGCCTTAAGTGGGAATCGAACTCACAGCTTCCTGATACAAAGACGCGACCAAGCAACCACGGAGGCCTTAAAACACATGTAAAAGGAATAATCTCTATTCTAATTTAAGCTTATTACTTTCTTTTATTACATTTTTATATAACATTATATATTAAACTTTACTGTATCCGTTATTACACCGCGAAGGAGTCGCGCGTCACAAGGCTCGGGGAATCGTACGCCTATAATAATGATTTAAATATGAAATACGTCTTTTTTATAGCGTATTAAATTATATAATATTGTGTATAAAGGTGTATAGAAGAGTCGGGACATACGTTTTTGCATTAGTATTTGCTTACTACCAATAACAATAAACAAGGAACAAAGAGCGCGAGAACAGAAACAAACAAAAAGGCGGCGAAGTAAAACAATCGGGAAACAACTTTACACGAAGTACCTCCGTCAAATGCCACAACCGCACAAATGTCACAACCGCACAAATGTCACAACCGCACAAATGTAAGGAAGCTAAATCAATTTATTGCGGTACATTTTTAATTTCTGTTAAACTTCATTTAATTGCTTATTGGACTGTTGCATGACGCAGCTGCTGCTGGCTAACTTGTTTCTCTTGTTCTACAATTATTATCCTAATAATATTTTTTATTTTATTTATTCATTAAAACAGTTTACATTTTGTTAGTACATTTATTTTATTTATTTCAACAGAGATACGAAAACTATAATGTCGGGTACTAAACATTACGAACTACCGTTGTGGTCACTAAAATGCCCTGTCTTGATCCCCTTTTTTCGTCGGGGGTTAATATATCAGCAAAATATTGTTAAAACCACAACAAGGTATTAATTTCACACAAGCTTTTACGAGTATAAGCAGTAAAAACATGTTTTTGTCAATAAGGTGTCGCTCGGCTATATGCCTCCCACAACATACTATGTATGTATCATCACGGGTGCCTTACGGCGCCCGAGACCGCCTAGACGGCCCCAGGGTACCCAGTTTTAATCCCACCTCGTCGTAGCCGATGGTATGAGTCTACGCCGAACAAGTGGCTAGCTTGTCGCGATGTTTTGAATAGACTTAATAACCCATCTATAAACAGTTTCACAAGTTGGTATAGTGAAACCGGGACCGACAGCTTAACGTGCTCTCCGAGGCACTATAGTGGTGTTGTCAAACAAATGTACATAATTTTTTTATTTAAAAACTCATTGGTACACACCGGGATTCGAACCAGGGACCTAAGTGTTTTTAAGTCCAATGTCTAACCAACTAGGCCACCACGTATATATATATCCCTTTTTTCATTAACTTCATATTTTATAAATTATATTAAACGCGCAGTCAAACGACAACTTGTGACTTCGTATGAAACACAACCAAACAAACCCTACATAACCAACTAGTGTAAGACTATATAGGTGGTTAGCTGATTCACATCCAATCTGTCTGAGCCATGCAAAAGTACTACCGAGGCGACCAACCTCACCAACTACATCTACGCCTTCAATATTTAATTTTTGTATGATATGTTTTTATATATTATGTATTTATAGGCCGTCTAGACGAACTCGGACCGTAACTATTTTGCATATTTCAAAACATTTAATATTTTGGCGGGTGGTCTTGTCTACGAAGGTATTATTTATTAACATAAATTACAAACTGATTTTATAATAATCCAAAGAGAATAAGGCGCAGCCTGTAGCATCCGTTAGCACGTAATATTGCTGTTATACTACTATAACGGTTAGAAACATTTAATGCATGTTGAACAGAAATAGTCAATTAGAACAGAAATATAAAATGATTTTTAAATATGATACATACTTCATTAGGAGTTATGGTGATTTTAAACATCTAAAATTATTATTGTAAACCTTTAGTTGGTGAGATGCTTCAAATAAATTTCCGCGATTGTTTCTTGTATGCGAAGACCAGACAGTTCCTAATGTGATGATGGTTATAATTAGGCACCCACGACATTGATGGCACAAAACTCGGTCATTGTTTTTTTTTAAATAAATTTTCAGGTAAAAGAGTATATTTCCTTTGGGTCAATACAAGTATCGACGCATGAATGCTGTATTAATTATATGTTAACTACTCGGGCACTTCCCCTTTTCCTTGTTCCTTGTCAAAGAACCGCTGGTAATCGAATCCGGGAGTTTAAAACCGAACTGTTTCAAACCTTAACTTATAAATTAAATTAACAAACAAAATGGCGAAACTTGCGCAATCTGTTGATATTGGTGTTTGCGTGACTTATTACATTTGTTTGACAAAACCAATATAGTGTCGGAGAGCAAGTTAATCTGTAGATTCCAGTTTTACTATATCGACTCTCAAACCTGTTTATAGATAGGTTATTGAGTATATCCAAAATACTGTGACTAACTGGCCTCTTGTTCAGTGTAGACTCAAAATACTTCGACTAAGTGACGTACATACGTTACACCTTAATAAAGTAATAACGATTCCAAATTACAAATAAAGCGGACAAGTAGTTAGATAGTGGATGAGTACATACACTCAGACGGAAGGAAATACTAAGGAGCCTTCTTACAATATAGAATGAATGAAGTTAGTCTGCGGGAATGATACATCTCGGCGAGCTCATGAGTATGTATGACTACCTCGTGACTGGGTTATTTTAGTCCAACATCTCCAGGGTTAAGTAGGGCGTAACATTATAATAATAACATATTTATATAAAAAAATCATATTACAAAAACATTTATTTTGACAAAAATAAAATAATTAGTTTCCCATATTTTAGGTTTGGATATTAAAAAAAGCTGTGTAATTTTTAGCTTTAGCAGTCCTTAAATAAGTTATTTAAAACTTTCAATAGTTTTGGCAATTGTGGATAATATATTAAGTACTCACAAAATTAGATTCTCTGGTATTTTTTATGAATATAAATAAAGGTGCCATTAAAAGCGTATATCTTCGTCTCATTTTTGTATATGTCAGCATTACAATTTGTTCCTTTAAAAACCATAAACTTGTAATTTAACTTATTATAAGGCAGCCATGATGTCAAGGAAGGATTGAGTTATCGGGTATTATTTTTGTTACTTTAATATTGAGATAGCAGAGGCACCAAAGTTATTCGCTTCCGAAGTTTAATAACTGCGGAGAATGACCTCAACGGCAAAAGTTATTTGACGAGAATTTTTCATTTAAAACTCGTAGATATTGGAAATATCCCGCCGATGCAAAACTGCACCCACAGCGCCATAGATAGCGAGCAGATAGATATGGCCGGGACACCACTCTTACACTTCTAATACGTTGTTTGCACACTTTTAAAAGCGTTTCTTTTCTGTAGTATAAAGGTTTTTTTTTTAAATATTAATTTAACTATAAATATTTTGAAACATAGTTCTTTCTTTTGATTCCATACACCACTTATTTACTCAACTTTTATTTAGTTTTTGACTTTTACGTTTTAATTATAACATAAAATAAATACTATTAATCAATATTTTTGTCGCCTTCAAAGTAAAACACGGTACGATGACCCCCACAAACCAGCAGAAAATGTTTTTGTGGTTCCGGTTTAATGTCCCTATTATTAATTCTATCTTAACGGCTTTCAAATTTGCATGTACAGTATGCGGCGTCGCCATAGGGGCTTGTACGTGCAAGATTGCTTGAAAAAGGTTTAGCTCCGATATAGTAAAGTTTATAGTAAAAACACAAGGTTATTTATTTGTTTTTACACAATGAAACTAGGAGCACCTCAAGAAAATACTTATAAACCTTTTTTTTATTTTCACCATGCCTGGTGCATTGGATTATTTACGGAATTATTCCCATAAATAAAGTCACAAACTAATCTCTAAGCTTGAACTATGTGTACCACGATACTAATACATTATGTTTTATAAACACTCAAACCATGTTTCCTGACCCAGGTCGGTCGAAGCAAAACTGTTTTTTCGTACACTGCGAAATAAAAAAGCTATTTGTGAGAAATTCTCATCTTGATGCAATCTCAGTAATGTCGTGTGACTCCACGGCTGTCTTGTGCATGCTTTGCCTAAGATCAATCCAGACAGATGTTAATAACATTGCATTCCAAGAAATTGTGCTTAAAACTTACGCGCTCGAGCCGTCTCCTATTATGACCGTCTTCTCGTGTCCCGAACCTCTGGAAGTTGACAAACGCCTGTATGGAACGAGTAGCGACATATCCAAGTTTTTTGACTGTGGACCTGGCAAATTGATCGTGATCAGTCGAATCGATTTTGATAGCTATTCTCCCATTTATTGGCAATCCATGCTGGCGTACCTCAAGGATCTGTTCTCTCAAACTGCTGATTCCCGAAACATTTATTTAAAAAAATGGTGGCGCTGTTTTAGAGAGATACGCGTTCAATTAAACCTAAATACAAAAAAAAAGTCCTTTAACCTGCCTCCGACTTTCAGAAGTGCAACTATTCCGATCCATGATCACCTGGATCTTCTCGGACTGGTCTTCTCTAATCTCAATTTCGGCAGTTTTGAGACCAGAGCAAAAATCGCTAAATAATTACTGGAAAGTGAAAGGTTTCGGGAAAATAATAAACAAAAAAGGAACCCTCCGCGGGCAAGACACTCACTTGTCGGGTTTTTTGTGAAGAAAGGTTATGTATATATTTAAATAATTCTATTCGATTATACAAAAAGTACCGCAGTCTGCCAAAGGTATAATGTGTATGTCGATGGATTATGCAACGCTCGAAAAGCGAAACAATATTCAGTTGTTATTATTGTTCATGGATTGTACATCGGCGAAGCTATAATCAGTTGTTGTTATTGTTTTTGGTTTCTGAACAAAACAACATGTAGCGTGCGCGCCGCGTACAAAATATTCATGATTCAAGCAAGGACTAAGTATGATTATTATTTATGTCGACATCTTCAAAGGAATTTATTTATAAACGTCACAGATCCATCTCTCGCTTTCGTTCGGATTCCTTCTCTTGAGGTGCTCCAATAAGATAACAATCCCAGCCCTTTATGTTCTCTTTTGAAAGGTACATTAATTATTTTTATATTTACAAGTTAATTATTACCTACATCTGCTAAACTTCTGACGTAATAATTAAAAACGTTTCGTGCGCTTTCGTTTTGGATAGCCTGGATACTTACGTTACGTTACTTAGAATCTTGTCGTAGATAACAAAAAAGCTCAATTTCTCGTGTTTGATATTTATGGGGCGTAAAGAAAGGAATTTTTAATAATGTTTTAAAGACAAATTATTTCATTTCTCTGTATTACTTATTTTTTATACAAAGTTAAAAAGAAAAATTGAAAGGCGTTTATTGAAATGCCAGCTTACTGAAACAGAGTTTTCCGAATCAAAATTCTTTATTGCGCAAACAGATGACTTCATAGAATTATTACACTTTAAAAATATTCAGACAGCATCATAACGAATTGTTCTTACAATTAAAATAATCCGACCAAAGTATGTTTGTATGGTATAGGGTTATGTTTTCACAATGTTCACATGTAGAATAACGTTCGCCGACGCTATTTGCTTTCGTAGAAACGAATTCATTTCGTCTTGATTTACGGAAAATATGCTTCCTTCAATTTCCGTAGAAATGTTTTACTTTAGCGCAAACGTTTGGTTTTGACTTTGATCTCATGAGATTACCTCCGCGGCTCCCCGACCACTACTCGGGATATATATTCCCAGGTAGACACTCACTCCGGCTCTACCAAAACACCTTAATTGATTTTGCGAAACATTTAATAAATATTTAATTCAGTTACCGGGAAATCACGATTATTGGAAATTTATTTTTTAATATCTATGGGATTTATTTAATTGGCTTTCGAGAAAAAATAAAGAAAGTAAACTTTATTTTTTATTTCGAAATTAAAGCCAAAGTAGATAAGAAACTATTTCCGGTTTTTTAAGATATTCATCTTTGAACATCTTTATCTATTATTTTTGTAATGTTTTGTGGTGGCATTAGTACTAACTCAAAGAATACGGGCTACTTAAAAAAAGATATAATGCGAAGTTGTCATGTCAATGTCACAACCGTTTCTATTGTTTATGGAAGTGGACACTGGATGTGAGGATTTGGTGGAGGGAACAGGTCGAGAGAGGTTAACGCCTGCGCTGCATAGCATACATTCCCTTTGTTGCGTTGGGATCCAATCTTAAAATATCGGATGTCGTTATTTGACTAGAATATGATAATAACTTACGAAGTAACAAAATATTTAAAAGATTTTTTTTAAGAATTTAAATTTTCAATGTTACTAATTATTATAATACCTATGATTGCTAAGGAAAGGTAAACATGTTGACCATGGCTACCATTTGCGGTATGCGCGTTATTATATACCGACTGTGCTCCATACATTCATACTTATTTCTAGCTTGTGTATTTTTTTTTCCTAAAAAACCTTAAAATTAATAACCTAAAAAAAAAAAAACAAAAGATTTAAAGTACCTACCTAAAGCAAATAATTATCAAAATATACCCAGACCTTAGACATTTATTTTTTCTAAGACCCGGACGACATGTACTCCAATAGTTGCAGTGCATGCTGTTTGAGAAATTGTTAAAAATCAATTGTAAAATCATTTTAAAATGTACCTAATTTACCATATGCGACTCAGCTGCGCTCACCGCTCAGGTTTTTGAGTGCAACTTATAGAACAAATGTGTTAGTACTCGTGAATAAATAAATCTAATCTGTTTGCGATTTTGGGTCCCAAGTCGAGATCCAGTAATCAAAAATATGCAAAAATTCGCAAATTTTCCGCAGAAAACGAAGCACTAAAATTAAAACAACTGACATTATGGGGTCCATAGAATATTAAGGCCCCAGTTGGTCAAAAACGGTTTTTTTTGTTTAAAAAAAGGAAAGGTTCGTATTGAAAAAAGTTTCATACAAAAGTTGTAGAAATATGAATTATGGATCGATCTAGGCCAGTTGGACCTCAAAAATTAACAAACAAATTATTTATTTGAAAAAAAAACATCCTGTCAAAAATCCTGTTTTTTTAAATGCTTATATCTCTGTTGAAATTTTATATTTTTTAATCAAATTTAGTGAAAGTGTAGCTCTTGGCTTAAGAAATAAGAGAAAACTTGAAAAAACAGATTTTTTGTCAATAAATACTATTTTTTGTAACCTGTATAGCTCATAGACCCTTTGATTTTTCCAAGCGATTCGGGGCTTAAATTTTTCTTTAAAGGTTGTTCTAACATGTGTCAGTATTTTAAAGTGACCTAACTGTATAACGTGGCCTTCCGTATGAACTTCCTCTATATATATCCAAATATTCCTCCTACGTTACGCCCAGAGCTAATAGCTATTCAACAAAAAAATGCGTATAAGTAGATCTAGGTTTTTAAGGCGGCAGATTTTTAAGTTAAATTAATGTTCAGGTTTTTATCACTAAAACATTTTATTATAATTACTAGCGACCCGCCCCGGCTTCGCACGGGTGCAATGCTGATACTAAATATAAACCTTCTTATTATACATATAAACCTTCCTCTTGAATCACTCTATCTATTAAAAAAAACCGCATCATAATCCGTTGCGTAGTTTCAAAGATTTAAGCATACAAAGGGACATAGGGACAGAGAAAGCGACTTTGTTTTATACTATGTAGTGATATCACAGACCTAGATCCCACTGTCTACGAATTTATAAAATTCCATCTCAACTACTGCTACTACTTTATTATTAAAAATAGTAAGCAATCATTAGCGGCGAAGTCTGATGAATATGGAAAATGCCTAAGTAATTAGGAGCATTATCCTGGTGAATGAGAAAAACTTTTGC
This sequence comes from Monopis laevigella, assembly GCA_947458855.1. Classification (NCBI taxonomy): domain Eukaryota; kingdom Metazoa; phylum Arthropoda; class Insecta; order Lepidoptera; family Tineidae; genus Monopis; species Monopis laevigella. The sequence goes on along the minus strand of OX381576.1, from coordinate 37,001,785 downwards.
GGAAACTCCTCTGCAAAAACTCCTACGCAATTTCATTGCGTAAAATTTTTAATTGCTCGGCATATTAAGTAGGTATGATTTATTTATACTAGCTTCGTGATTGGTGTTAAATTTTATATACAAGATTTACATTGTGTTCAGAAAATAACGGAAAATATCGTTTTTAGAAAAGAAAAAATTGTACATTAATGTTGTCGTCTTCAAAATAATCCCATTAGGACCCATTGTTAGTATTGACCGTTTGGCCTCGTGGTACCTGATGCAAAAATTAAGACTAATTCTTTGATCCGTTTCTTTAACAAACGAAAATCGGCAGAGACACGCCTAACATTAGCCGCTGCCACAGACAAAGTAAATAATGCATACACCTAAAAATACGCAATTTTTTTTTTATTCTATATTAAATTAGGCATTTTTAATTATCTGTTTAAGATTATCTATGTCAGTCCCGTCCACTATATCATCTACAAGGGACATCGCAAAACGTTGGCTCTGCTACTCGGTAGAACAAACGGCGCAAATATGTAATTCTCTGTAGCGACTACCTTATTGCAGCTGATTGAGGATTAAACCATATTTAAATATATGTTGATACATCCGGTGACTAACGCCATTCAAAGGGTAGCGCAGCCGACTGGCAACCCTACCAATTGGCAGCTGTATGCGCAAAATTTTTTATATTTTTAATTATTTTATCCTAATTAAAATTAAACAATGTTTGGTAGTTTATAAAGGTAAAATTTAAACCCAGACACTTAGACCTTGTAGTCAACAAACTATTTTTATTCATAAATGCCTTACAACAACGTAAAGGTTTACAATATCAAACATGCTTTATTTAAATTATATGTATTGTGTTTGAAGGCCTATGCTCTAATGTTGGATTGACATTGTTTTCAGCATCTTGTTTGCGGACATTTGCGGCTTCACGTCGCTCTCGGACCAGTGCACCGCCGAGGAGCTCGTGCGCCTGCTCAATGAGCTGTTCGCCAGGTTTGCTTTATACTCCTCTATCTTCCTTACGCCTGCAGTCCTAAGGGGCTGACACACGTTTGTGCTTTAAAATCGCGGTTTTAAAGTTCACGTACTTACTTGGCTCGACGAGGAGACAGACTACGAGCAAAATTTCAAACATGTTGGATCGCCGGGGATCTTACGTACGTTTAAGTACGCGTACTTAAAAACCGTCGAGATGATACACGGGCGAGTAAGGTAGTTGACCCACAAGTACGCGTACTTTAAAACCCCCGAGATGATATACGAGTTGTCGAAGTACGCGTACTTGCTCGCACGTTTGTCACCCTTTTTATAGTTTCACCATTATCGCACGATGTTCTGTCATTGATAAACCGCGCGCCGGCTCTGAGGAAGCCAAGGAGAATCACTTCGCCAAACTGTGCCGCCAATTCCTTGCTGGCTTGATTCACCTTTGTGTTTGTGTCATGGTTTAGTAATGTCTTTGCTAAACAGAGCTTAACCTAACGAGGCTGCGTTAGTTCTACTTTAGACCTTGCGTTAAAAAAATACTCTCATTTTTTACTGCAAAGATTGAATGCAAAATTAATGGACTTAGAGCGTTTGCTATAATCTAACGTGTACATTTTCAGATTCGACCGTCTGGCCGCGGAGCACCACTGTCTCCGCATCAAGCTGCTGGGAGACTGCTACTACTGCGTGTCGGGCATCCCCGAGGCGCGCGACGACCACGCGCGCTGCTGCGTGGAGATGGGGCTCGACATGATCGATGCTATCGCGTCAGTAACGCTATACTTCTTCCCGAAGCTACCGAAGGATTTACTAAAAGGCTCATCACAAGAACTTCGTTTATCTCAATTTGATATTTAATAATAAAAGCTGCATTACAAATGTCCCGGGGTCTTGTATTAGATTTGATCAGCAAAACGCCATTAGCGCAAAGTACATCCTTCTAAAGTCACCACTACATATCGATTAATCAGTTAATGTTACGAGTTATCTTATAATAATAATATCCAGGACAATTACATATTGCTCTGGTCCCAAACTAAGCTCTAGGCTTGTACTATGTGTACCAGAAATAATGATATAATGCATATTATATTCTATAAACACCCAGACCATGACACACTGTACGGAAAAACGTAGGTACTATTTCTTCTTTGCCATGGTTGGGAACCTAACCCACGACCTCCGGATACAACGCCAAAGGCGCAACCACTTAGTCTACGGAGGCGGTCAATACATACTTTTAAGTTCTGCCATTATGCACGTTATATCAGGAGTTGACTAAAATTGAAATATCTCAATATTTCGCATACAGATGCAAAATATCTCAATATTTCGCATCTGTATGGTCGTTAACAACGAAAACGTATTTTTTTAATAGCGTTCGCTTATCCCTAGTGATTGCTTGCTTGATTTGTTTTTTTATATGTAGGTACACAGTATGACAGTCCGTAGTGTTAGCGCTTGCAACATGAGTTGGTGTTTGTGGTTGCAGGTTGGTGCGCGAGGTGACGGCGGTAAACGTGAACATGCGCGTGGGCATCCACACGGGGCGCGTGCACTGCGTGGTGCTAGGACTGCGCAAGTGGCAGTTCGACGTGTGGTCCAACGACGTCACGCTGGCCAACTACATGGAGAGCGGAGGCGTGCCCGGGTACGACCGGCCTTGTTCTATTCTTCTCTGATGCTTAATGAATGCAAAGAGGACGCGTATACCTATATAGGGGGGCATCTAAGCAAACAATCAGGTATAAGTAGATACTGTGCGCCCCCCATTACAACATTGGGTGCTGCATGCATGCTCCCACGTTCATACCTAGCTGCTGGGATAAGTCACTAAATGATCAAAGTTGGTGACTAAAGTGATTAACTGCACCCATAGGTATACTTCCCATGAGCGATATAAGTAAAGCGATATATAGATGTAAACCATCAACCTTAGAATTGCTCGCAGTGACTATTTGCAATGTTTAGACGAGCATCTGTGGATACTCGGGACCAGACTATACATGTAGGTAACTACGTAAGAACACCCCAGCGCCCCCCAGCGATCGATCAGCGATCAACGCGCAGAGTCGCGGACAAAGCCCGCTCCTGCAACAGTAATCATTTGTTTATTTATTATATGTTGCTATAGTTTTATACTTACAAAACTTAAGTGTTACAATTATAAACTTGTTAAATATAAACAAACAAAAAGTATATTGGTAAAATATAACAAAGTAAAAAAGAAACTTACCGTAAAATAAAAATTAATATCAATTTGACGTGGACACATAATTTGCGTACCGTGCCCTGGGAGATTGAATGTTTTCGTGGAATGGGGTACAGACTGTCTATGGTCTCACAGAGTGGTCCGTGTTACAGGCGCGTGCACGTGACGGAGGAGACGCTGCGCTGCCTGAACGGAGAGTACCGCGTGGAGGAGGGCAACGGCGGCGCGCGCAACACCTACCTCAAGGACAACAACATCCAGACCTACCTCATCGTGCCCGACGACACCAGCCGCGTCGTGAGCCTCTCTCTCTCACCACACACACTCTCCATATACATTCCGCTAAGGCTGCTCGCATACAACAAACAGAGAGATGTCCTCGGGAAATACTTATTTAGTTACGCTCTCAAGGAATAATATTCCCTGATTTTGCAACGATTTTCATTGTTACTCCGCTTATATTGTTCGTAGCGTGATGTTATGTAGCCTATAGCCTTCCTCGACAAATGAGCTATCCAACACTAAAGAAAAAATCCTGAAGATAGTTGAACGCGCTGAGATTAGCGCGTTCAATGAAACTCTTCAGTATTACAATATTAGTATAGATATGTGATTTTGATGTAGGATGTATAGATAATTATTGGCTACACACTTATTTCCCTCTTTTTCATTGTCTGTTGCCCCATTGTCCAAGTAATTGAGGTGATTAATATTTTGTTTTTGTATTTCAGGACAAGCGCCCTCAAGGACAGGGCGCGGCGGCTCCCAACGGCAGCATCTCCAAGGAGCTGCGTATGATGGGGCACGGGTCCCAACGACAAAACACACCCAGACAGTGAGTAGCCGACGTTATCATCAGTCTTAAGTACGTCTGTACACACGCAAGTAGGCTATCGGCCTAATATATACTCTTAAGCTTGTCTAAATAATACAATTGTTTTCAATATTACTCAGATCCCTTTCATCATCATCATCATGCCAGCCTTTCGCGCGTCCACTGCTGGATATAGGCCTCCCCCAAGGATCGCCACAATGACCGGTTCTGCGCTGCTTGTATCCATTGGCTTCCCGCGACCTTTTTCAGGTCGTCGGTCCATCTTGTGGGGGGCCTGCCTCTGCTGCGTCCTCCGGCACGCGGTCGCCACTCGAGAACCTTAATGCCCCAACGGCCGTCCGTTCTGCGAGCTATGTGGCCTGCCCACTGCCACTTAAGTTTGGCGATTCTGGAGGCTATGTCGGTTGCTTTGGTCCTTTTGCGGATCTCATCGTTTCGAATACGATCCCGCAAGGAAACGCCGAGCATAGCGCGCTCCATCGCCCTTTGTGTGACTGTGAGCTTTTTCATGAGACCCATAGTAAGCGACCACGTCTCTGATCCGTAAGTCATCACTGGCAACACACACTGCTCGAACACCTTGTGTTTTAAACACTGCGGTATTTGGGATGAGAAGATATTACGTAGCCTCCCGAATGCTGCCCAGCCGAGTTGGATTCGACGAGAGATCTCTTTCTCGATCCCTTTAAATAATAAAAAATGTGACATCTTATGTGAAATAGGTCTAGAAATACCAATCTAAGATATCATAACCGTGGACAATGTCCCCATGTAATAGTTCAGACTATACATACGGTTAATTATGACATCTCACTTGCTCTAAGGTGCTGCCAGAAGTATCAACTTTCATTGTAAATCGTGAAGATCCCACACGTTCAAAACTGACTGGACTAGAAGCTGTATTTATGGATGTTAAGGATATAAATGGTTGTAGCGGTGTGGCCATACAATAATGGCGGGATGTTTGCAGGGCTGGGGAGTCGGCGCCCGAGCAGAAAGACCCCGAGGACGAGCTGCACGAGTACCTGATGAAGGCCATCGACGCGCGCTCCGTGGACCGCCTGCGCTCCGAGCACTGCCGGCCGCTCGCCATGACCTTCCGCGACCGCGATATCGAGAACAAGGTATGTTCTCAAATAAGCCTAACTGCGAAACATACAATAGGTACAATCTGGCCTCCTGAGGAGCCCCAATCAGTGATTATTGCGTGTTTACGCGTATTCTACTTAACACTGGAACGAAACTATAAAGTCAAGGTGAACCTCTTGAACCATGTATTTATAGATATTGAAAGTCTCCGCCCAGAGTGTGACACGGCGCTATACTTAGTGGGGAAGTTTGCTCTCGAATGGGTTGTGTTGTTGCATACACTCAAGTAATATTTTTACACTAAACCGAGTCCAAAGTGTCCACCTTATTCTGTGAATAAAGAATCATTCATTCATTCATAGCTAAAACAGCAGCTAACCTTACAAAAAGAATCAACTATGATTAAATGTTACAGTACCAGGCAGAGCGAGACAGCATGCTGGGTTTGTACTTCGTGAGCACGTGCATATCGCTTGTCTCGGTCCTCGTGCTGCAGGGAATGCTTTATGACCTGTGAGTATACACCACCTGTGCCAATATTTTATTACTATTGTCATATGTATAAATATCAGACATAATGTAAAATAATCAAGACCTAAGATTTATCACGTAAATTTAATGGGAATGGAATAGGCCTTTGCCAGATGCGGCCGCGGTGACATGTCCGGCCCAGCGCGCACTTAGATCACAGTAGCTCAGAACTTATTGTTTAAAACTTCTTTTTTACAATTCACAAATGTCTGTAAAGACATTAACAAAATCATTTTAATTCCATTAGAAAAATATAAATTTACCTTGTATGGACTCTGGTATATTATGTTATTTTGCCAGTTAAAAGATTACGTTAGAGTCTCCAATATATTGAAGTAAATAAATATTTAAGAAAATAATATGATTTGTAAATATCTGGTAGATGAAGCGACATTGGGCGGCGCAAGTCAGGCTATAAAGAGATAATTGTCCAAACAAACTTATGACCACTTGATCCAATGTCGTCCCGCGATATATTTTTATTATAACGTTCGCACAGACAAATGTGTTATTATACACAAGTTTATTATTTGATAATGCGATGATCATTTTGTCGTGCGAGCGATTGCAATTAGGACACCGCCTTAGTGTTTCTGTATATTTAAAATAGATGGATAGTAAAATTATTGTTATTTGTAGGACCATCGGCAACATGATCTGCGCCATGATCTCTACCCTTATTGTGGGCACGTTGGCCACCCTCGTATGGGCTGCCGAGAGACAGGTAACTATCACCCAGAACCACGGACCTCATCTCTGATGGTCCTGCAGTAGAGCCGTCACTCGTTAAGTCGTAAATAATTGTCAGCGTTCAATGTTGATAGGTTCGTCGAGTGGTTTGGTTTCGTCTTCCAGACCTCAGTCTGCAATGGACGTGGAAGTCGGGTTGGTCGTTCACGACGGATGCGTAATTAACAATATTAATGATGGATGCGGTTCTCAATGTAGGATGTTGCAATATCTTTTTACAACCATTATAGCTGTGTCCCTTGTTTAGACAAGGACGACCATATTTTTTCCCAACACCCAGTGCGATCTATCATTGTCCGATTATCTATTTTGAGTTTTGAGGTCCTAATAGTGGTTATAACCCGCTTCCTTGGAACTATTAATATAACCTCAAAATGCAAACTATCATACCATCCGATTCGTCCGACTTTCAGCCTAAAAGTTTTCGAGCATTATACCATAGAACAGTTTATGGCTGCTTCTAGATTATCGTGGCAGCTCGCACACGCGTTGTTGTCGCTCACGTAGGATGCCGGGTTTACGGGAGCGCGCGGTCGCCGGTACACAGTATAACGTGTGAGTGGTTGCAGACGGCCTCGCCGCGGATGCGTGCGATCGGCCAGGCCATCTGCGGGCATCGCGGCGGCGCGGGCGCAGCCGGTTTGGCGGCCTCCGGCGCGGTTGTGGCGCTCGCCGTCACCCTCATTGTAAGTAACTAATTACACTCCGAGAATACAATCACTCTCCAAATAATTCTCGAAATTAAACACAGTGACGAACATTATATAATTGATTGATTATTATATTTATGTACATTTTCAATACCTATTTATTATACTATTTTATTTTTTGTGTGTTGTTGACTGTACTCCACCACCTATATAATTTTATTTATTATTTTATAATGTAATTTGCTTTGTTTGTGTAATTGTACTTTTTTTTTAAAGCTAATTTTACGTCAGTTAATAATATTTTAATTTCACATACCATACATAGTCAATTAAAAAAATATTCATAATACAACACCAGCGACCTATTTCATAAACACGACAATTGTAATTTACCATGACAATTTATAATGCATTGCCTGGTTTATTTTGTTTCTAAATAAATAATAACAACTAAACTAAGTAATGTATTATAAATTGTCATGGTAAATTACAATTGTCGTGAATTAGGCCCCTGGTATACTCGCTATTGGTCAACTACTATTATTTTTGATTATAAAAAATGAAAAAGTTGCGAAAAAGTCCATTTGGTTTTAGGTCGCGAACTGCTAAATAAAGGAAGAAGCGACTTATAATATATTGTGCACACAGCCTGGGACCTGTCGGCAACAAATGCATATGGACAACAGCAGGCCATAGGGACTGACAACTTTCCAGAACTCGTCTGATGTTAACCAAATAAGTGTTGTGTTTCAGTTCGAGGGCAGCGAAGGAAGCACATCGTGGTGGGAGTATGACGGGCGCACGGTGTATCTGCCGCAGGTAAACACTATCGTGATACGCACACAGTACAGAAATAAGCAACAAAGAACGAGTAAAGAGAGAAATGTATACAATGCGGTACAGGAATGTACTGCGTGGGACATGCGCGTAGTCCGGGAGTTTCCAGGCTTCTGGTAGATCCACGCTTCTGGTTGCTCAAAATATGTTGTACAATTGTCTCCATCAGGCGGATTTACACTTCGCCTTCCTTCCGTCTTAATGTGAATGGTCTTTAGAAGTATTTCATCCGATACATTTAAATCTTATAAAGTTGTTATAAAATTAATAACATCAATTAGCTTTTTTACTACAGCATGCCGGTGACTTTATATCTTCCTGATGGTGAACAGACCTACAAAGTCCATGAATGGGGTCGATCAATACATTGTTATTTCACAGCATTGTTTTCTCCCAATATGCCAGTTATGAAATAGACGGCGACAACGAATTTACAATTCGGGTCTACTTTTTAACTGCCCGTTTACGTAACTCTGAAAGGTGACTTCCACCTCGACAAGAAGTCGATGCAATAGTCTCCGAAATATGTTGTCACGGTCGGCGATTGTTGTTTCCAGTCCGAGCTCGCGGTGGTGGCGATGGTCTCGGTGGCGGTGCAGCAGGCGACGCCGGCGCGCACCAAGATGCCGCTGCTGCTGACCGTGCTCATCGCGACGCTGTTCTCGGGCATCAACGCCATGCGTATGGTGCTGGTGACGGCGGCCTTCGCCATCGCGACGCTGCACGCCTACCTCACCGAGCGCACCTACCGCCTCGACTACGTCTGGAAGCTGCAGGCCACCGACGAGAAGGACGAAATGCAAAACCTCGAAGCATATAACCGAAAACTTCTCGCAAACATTTTGCCGGAACATGTGGCCGCTCACTTCTTGGGAGCAGATAAAAATGTGGATGTGAGTAAACTATTTTTTCTCTCTCTAGTTTTTTATCCATTATTTAAATCCTAACGCTCATTACACAAGTAATTCATTTGGTCTATAAGTTATTATTATATAAATATAACTGGGGTTTATAGAAAACAGCAATAGATAATTGTGCATTTGATAGGAGCTGTACCACGAGCAATGCGAGAGTGTGTGCGTGATGTTCGCGTCCATCCCCAACTTCTCCGAGTTCTACGTGGAGCTGGAGGGGAACAACGAGGGCGTGGAGTGTCTGCGCCTGCTCAACGAGATCATCGCCGACTTCGACGAGATCCTCGCCGAAGACCAGTTCCGCTACATCGAGAAGATTAAGAGCACAGGCGCCACCTACATGGCCGCTTCCGGTATACATTCCTATATTACAAACAAACTATACTTGATATTCCGGGTAACAAAAGGATAAAGTTATAACATTAACATCCGCGGTTACCCTATGCCCAAAGACTTTGTCCGTCGTAAGTGCTCAACAAATAACACCAAACCCAATTATACATTTATATATTCATAGAAAAATAACTGAGAATATCACTCCATGTGTCTAGAAGCACTTAGTCTTGGTGTGTATTTGTATATGGCAGACTCTCATAAGATTTCAATGCCAGTTCTGTAATATAAATTTGCATAATTAAAAAACAGATAGGGTAACATCTTTAATGCATTTATTTACCTACTGTCTGACGACTACAAATAGTACATAATATGTTACTAGTACATATAACGAAGTGATGGCTGGTAGAGAATGCCTGGATAAATTGAGTCCGTCTTTATACTTTATGCAATAAAGATATATGATTTTGAATAATTTTTGGAAAGAAATGTGTTAAAGTTAGTATATTGTCTGCTTAGGTTTGACCGAGCCCACTCGCGACATGATCGGTTACCGCCACGTCACTGCGATGGCCGACTACGCGCTGCGCCTGCGCGAACAGCTCAAACACGTCAACGAGCACTCGTTCAACAACTTCCGGATCCGCATTGGTAAATATTGTTTGCTTTCTATATTATTGTTATACACCGCGACAAACTCACCGCTTCCCAGTGTAGACATCGCATATGAATATATCGAGGTACTCTGATACCAGTTACGCGGTATCGGTCGCCGCAGAGCACCCGTGAAATTACATTAGGATTCCTTTCTTTGCGTGTTTTTTTCATAAAAATAGCTAAATAAAGTAAGGATAAAGTTGTAAAGCGTCTTTAAGCGAGTTTATTTAGACGCGAAGTGCATAGCTAAGCGTTTGACTGCGCCTAACCATGTTGCAGGGATCAACATCGGTCCGGTGGTGGCCGGTGTGATCGGCGCGCGCAAGCCGCAGTACGACATCTGGGGCAACGCCGTGAACGTGGCGTCGCGCATGGACTCCACCGGGCTGCCCGACCACATCCAGCTCACAGAGGACGTCGCCAAGCTGCTGCAGCCGCGCGGCTACCGTCTGCGCCGCCGCGGGACCGTGCTCGTCAAGGGGAAGGGGCCCATGCTCACCTACTTCCTCGACGGGGTTACCGATAATCCTTGTCCGGTTAGTTATCTCTCAATCAAATTTAACTTTTTACTTAAAAAGGCGCACTATCTTAAATATCTTTTTCCTGAAATAACATATTGGTAAGAAATGTGTTTACATAAACCTAAGCTGAGTAGAGGCCACACCCGTTGCAGAAAACCTGTACAACCAAACAACCTCGCAATAAAAAATAAAAAAATAGTCAGAACATAGGAATCTCTTAAATATGTTCCATAATATCACCCTCTCCAAAATGGCATTTCGCTCCAATTCCTTGATTTTTTTCTGCCAATTATTTATAGACTCTATTATTTGTATCGTGAAATCTCAAGATTAAGTATTTCTTTAGATGTTACGCGTCAAAAACAATATTCAGACTCCTCCATGACTGAGTTCCGCTCACATTGCACGGTAGAACACCGTGCGTCCTTTCTCTGGCAATTATTGGACAACTGACGCAAGCGCAGGCGATCGTCACACACACTCAGTTTTGCTTGTATAGTTAAACTGTACATATATACCCACGGGCAACACGTTCCGGTTTACCTGTACAGTTGAACTTTTATTTTAATATTTATTTTACGGCTCTGGATACATGACCTTTTTAGCCAATTTTAGGATTACAGTTGAACCGAACAGACAAACCTGTCAGGCATGCCTTAGAGTATATAGCCTGCGTTAGTGGCTATAAAATAAGAACTTTAACATTCAAAGAGCAGGATTAAGAAAAAAACAATGATTTAGAGAAGTAATGAATAGATATCTAAAACAAAGAATACTAAAATTTATAATATAATAATATATCTTTATTTGCCAGAACATGGTACAGAAGAATGATGTTACAAATGGTTTTATGATCCGCATATTCTACCCTATTACAGATGTCCAAATTATTAATAAATACACAAAAATTTACAAAAACCCCACAGGTGAACAAAAGCCGTATTTTACCAAGACTATATAATACAAAATTAATTAAAAAACACAAATATATCAAAAAAAAATTGCTTCAAAATGTCAAAGTTCTATTAAAATCAATAATTATTTCATTAAATACACAAATTCATTAAAAATAATGAGAAATGAATTCAATATTATGATGTCTTATTAATAAATTCAATGTCCAAATCCAAATATAAAATTAAAGCATAACACACAATTACAAAAATATGTTCTAAAATGTTATCATAATATAAATTAATTCAGTTATAGATCTTATTAACATTCTAGAAACAACTACTATTGTATTAATACATAATGTCAGTATTAAAGAAGCTATTCAAGAAATTAATGCTAGAATAGCCAGTGCATCAATAGATCACTGTAATCAATATAAATAATAAATAAACCAAAATGTGTGTAAAAACATAAAGACATAACGAAGAATTCATAAAAATAGGAGATGTTACAATATAATAAAAATAAACATGTCTAAGTGGAAATAGGAACACACGCTACCTAACCAAAAAGACAAAAAGATGAGAGTGTTTTTATGTTTGCATCCTCTACATAGAGGTATGTTGGTGATACCTAGAAGCTAGATGCGGGCCTGGTTTGTTTAATGGAAAGTGTCCGGTTAGAGTACCTTCCGCAGGTTACCTCTGTTGAGATTGGGCAGATTTCTAGCTAGACGCGGGCCTGGGTTATTGACCGCCTCTCTCGCCTGCCTGCAGTTTTGTAAATTCGCCCAATACTTACAGAGATGGTTGTGGATGTTATCCCCCAGCCAACTTCCTAGCTGGTTAATAGAGATAGGTACATACGGTCCCATCGGAATTGTAGCCGAGCCTTTTTTCATCAATTCGTCCGCTGCGTCTTTACCAAGCGAGTTACTGTGTCCTTTTATCTACTGGGAGAGTGACCCTGTTTTTCGTTGCTATGGTCTCCAGTGCCTAGTGACATTGCTTTGTCAGACTTGAGTTCACCTATCTGTTTATCAATACGAGTAGTACTATCGCGCTATCTGACAGTATAAAATTTCCCTGTTGCTCATCTCTCTAGCGCTCACTGCCGCGGTTGCCTCTATTATGGCCATGCACTCTGCTTCAAAAATGGAGGCAAGTGTGCCTAGTGCTATTGAGATGTTATTGTTCAGGTCAAAAGAGAAAACCCCTGCTCTTGTCCCGTTTTTGGTTTTCGACCCAAACCCTGACCTCAGGCCATGTAGGCCGGATTTGTCAGTTGGTTTTTCCTGTGTATTAATTAGGTATTGTTTCTCAAGTATATGTACGCGTGGACATTTGTCATTCACGGCGTTTATGAGTGGTTGCTTGGTGACTGAGTATATACCTTGCTTCTTCCTGTTACTGGTTAGAGCTGATGCTATGCTGAAAAAGGAAGTTTTGTCGAAGGCCCCTTCAATGCCTATAAAAATTCCTAACGTCGATTCCTTGTTCGTTAAGGTTGTTTCGATGTTACCTACTACAAGGTGTAGTGCGGATTCTGTAGATTTTCCTGTTGTATATGCTTTCTGGAAGGGATGCAGCGGATTTTCAGTCAGAATCATGTCTCTGACATGTTTATCGTATAGACTTTCCATGGTTTTCAGTAGAAAGGAGGTCAGGTTAATAGGTCTGAAGGATTTCGCTTGTGTGTCGCTCTTTCCGGGTTTTCGTAAGAAGACTACTTTCACCTCTCTCCATTGTTCTTGTACGTGTCTATGGGCTAGACATGCAGTAAATATGTCTGTAAGTGCAGACAGTACGGTGCAGAGGTCCCACTCAAAGTCAAAGTCAAAAATATTTATTTCATGTAAACCATTACAGGCATTTATGAAAAGTCAAAAAAAAAAACACGTATATATAAGGTCCTGTGTGCACTTGGCCAGGTCGCCATTCCTCCCACAGACAAATGTTGAGAATATAATACAAAATAAACAAATCGTAAACTATTAAACTATTGTCCTTGCGGGAGGAAAAAAAAAAAACAACCCAACCGAACACACACTACATAACCAACCAGTTTAAGACTAGGTGGTTAGCTGGTTCCATTGACCTGTCTATCGTTGACTGCCCTGCAAAAGTGCCACCAAGGCGACCAACCCAACAGACCATAGCTACGCCCCAAATATACATACTTTAATATAGGTAATCAAAATATACCTACAAGTAGATAGATGGAAGGTATCTTTTAGGGCGCAAACGCTGATCACAAGTCGATCGCCTCAGAGACACCCTGGAGAAAAAGGTACCAGCAAGTAAAAAACTCTGATGTTTCACACTGAAGGAGTGCTGGGAATACACCATCAATTCCTGCAGATTTTTAAGGAGTATTCCTGTAGGTTTGAGAGGGAGAACCTTTTTATTGCCCATTCCACTCTTGCCTTCGGAATAATTGATCTGTTATACAGTAATGCTACCCCTGGCATATGGCTTTAGGCACCGGTTTCCTCTGTTTTGCCTTTTTAGCGTACACACATTCTAATTGTCATAACTTTCAGTAATGTGTGCGTGTATACAAATGTGTGTGTGGACAATTGCAGGATTCTTCGTCTCCGTCGACGTCGGGCGTGCCCCCGCCGCTGCCGCGCGTGGCCGAGGACTCGGACTCGGACGGGGACTCCCCGCCGCCGCGCCGCCGCGCCGACCTGCCCAGCGACCCCGGCGCCAGCACCAGCGGGTAACTACTCTTATATCTGCTCACTGGTGGCGGATATCACACAGTATCTATGCATAAATCTAATGTTAAATCACAAAATGTTTTTACATTGGTCTAGTAGCGATCCAGCATCACTGGATTGCTACAATGGATGGAAATACTGGACCTGTCTGAATTTAAAGCGTGACATTCGCGTTATAACAGTTATAACACTTTTGCCCAAACCAGCTGAGGTTTGGGCAAAAGGTTTAGGTGTTGAAAAATATGTCACGAATGACAGCAGAATGTGTGGGCGAGAGCTCAGGAGTTGGTTAGTTTCAGAATATATCCGGAGGCACTTTACTACTTGAACGACCTGTGGCACAGCGTCCACATTTAAACAACCATTTGAGAATGTCACCGCTCATTCTAAGTTTTATTTATATGGTAGTCGGAGCGGGGAGTAGCACTTGTTATATAGCTAGTAAATATGTAAATATCCTTAGATTTTATCCTTCATTGTAAGTTAGTTATTATGACTCACAGTGACTTTGAATTTGTCAACAAAATTGTGTTAACAAAAATACTTGGTGTTCAGAATTTTAAAAAAGGAATCCAATAATTTGTGATTACTTCAAATAACATATTTATAGAATTTAGTTAATATCAATAAAGTTAAATAAAAATATTATACAGGGTGAATTTGAAAGGATGTACTTTGAGTTAATATGAGGTTCTGCTGATCAAACGAAAAATAATCAAATGGAAAAGTTGTTCGGATTGGGCCTTCATTTAAGATCAATTCATGCAGTTTAGTTTAATTAGAAGGGATGATACCTCGGAGAGCATGTAAAATACACTATACGAACTTAAGAAACTGTCGCTAGGGACATTCCTAGATGACCAATCGTTAAGAATTGCTATGGCATTAAGGTTAGGCGCAAATATATGCCAACCTCACCTTTGTGTATGCGGTATGCAAGTCTTAGCGAATGGTCATCATGGATTAAGTTGCAGTAGAAGTGCAGGGCGATTGTCTCGACACCATAACCTCAATGATGTTGTTCGCCGTGCTCTGTCTTCAGCAAATGTCCCTAGTATTCTCGAGCCCCATAAGCTAAGTAGAGTAGATGGAAAACGCCCAGATGGATTGACGGTAATACCATGGCAGAAAGAACGTTGTCTTATCTGGGATGCAACTTGCGTCGATACATTTGCGGCATCACATTTACAAGCCTGTGTGGGCTCGTCAGGGGCAGCTGCTGAAGCAGCCTCTAAACTAAAACATGTAAAATATCAAAATTTGAAACCTGAATATTTATTATTATATATTATATATTTTCTTGGATAGGTTTAATTTTTATTGTAGGTATTTCATTTTTGTTTTAGGAGTGTTCTTTTTTTATATTATATAGGTATTAAGAAACTATTTATAGGTCAATATAAAATATCGCGACGACTAATTCGTGTAGATTCGGCTTTCGGTTACGATGTGGTAGAAATAAGGCCCATCCATATACCCTCTGAGGCCATCTAGGGGATCTTAAAATATATAACAATTAATTAACGCTCAATGCTGTTAAACAACAATACTTACCACCAGTTAGATGCAAAGTCACATGCAGTGCTAAAAATAAAACATTTCCGCATAAAAAACGAGTCGCTAGGCGATTAATGCGACTATTTGACACAAGTGTTTTAAGTATTCAATGATATAATCAGAAAAAGAATCGATCTGACTATATAATATTAGCGAAGTTGAATCGTGTTAAAATTTGCTACTCGATGTATTTCAGTTACAACGGAGGCGGCAGTTCGGAGCCGCGTCCGAGCACCAGCGGGTGCCGCTCGGAGGAGGCCCCGCGGGCTCCGCCGGCAATGTCCTCTGTGTACATCGACTTGGACGGCGACGACCCCACGCTCAGCTACTACTGCCAGCCGCCGGGAGCCCCAGTCGCCGCGCCCGACCCCGGCCTCATCTCCGTCACCATCAGCCCGGCCCCCGGCGCGCGCCGTGCCAGGCCCAAGTCCACCGGCGAAATCCGCTTCACCATCAAACCCATGGCCGTACCCCGCGGGAGATCTATGCAGGAACTGCGCACTCCGCGCATCATCGTCAACCCGCTGGCGCAGCTGTAAACCAGCTGGCCATTGTGTTCATATTCGTGCAATAAATCTACCAAATATTACATTAATTTATTCACATAATCTTATTTACGGGTATGATAGTCTCAGTAGGTTTGCGAGAGCATGAGACTGCTGCAATTTGTGTATAATAATTAACTCTCCCTGTTGTGACACAGCCGCGGTCTGCGCCAACCTGTCAGCGCCGCAGATTCTTGTGGTCTTAATGTCAAACAAATCATAAACCATTGTTGGAAAAAGTAATCATCTTGGAAATATTATGACGACCAACAAATGCATGTTTTGGACATTTTGACCATAGCGACTTCTGCGCAGGGGCACCTCCATTCAATACTTTTTGCTTGATAATGTAATGAGCTAATGTTTTACACCCGTCGCTTACTATTAACTTAAGCTGTTGGGTTTTAAAAATACGGAGTTGCGACTTTAGCAAGCATCCTACCGGATGATATCATTACATCTGAAACGAAAACAGCGAGCTGTAAGTCACGAGAGAGGTGCGCACCCCTTGACAGAAAAGCGCCGACCTGTCTGTGCTGTGAGATACTACTTACATCAATTATGTGTAAAATAAAATTCTCTGTTACATCATACACTAATTTAAGACTGTGTTCCAAAAATGGTGGTAATGCTCCTGTCAGATAAAACTTCGGAAAACAAAGTGAGACACCAATTTAGAACAACTAAAATAATAATAAGGTGTGACTACTGCTCTCTCTTTCTAATGTGTTAAAATACATTGATCATATAGAAAAGAATTCATTTTTGCGACGCGACCGTAACATAGAATTCCAACATCTGACCCGATAACACTTATCACCAGTCACGCGTGCTTACAACATCCTCTCCTTGGAATGGCACCGTCAGTGACAGTGTTATATATTTTGAAAAACAAAATCCTCTTTTGTTGTGTATAATTATAAAACTGTATGATGCATATAATTTTATAAATAGATCATCACCACCGCTGTGTTGTTATTTGTCAAAATAACTAAATCCTTTAAAAATTAAACTAATAGCGTTCCATGCGGTAACAATTGTATTGTACATGAGGGGTCGTCATTTTGACAATCCAATGTTAGATTTAAAGGAAATAGAATGGCTGGCGGGCACCAAGTGGTATGCACCAAGCTGCCATGTAAATGAGCTTGCCCGTGTTTTTAAATCAATGAACCGAATAGTTTTAGGAATCCTCTTAAAAGTATTACTGTGAAACGCCTTTTGAAGTATTGATATTACTAATAGTATCTGTAGTAACACTTTTATTACTGGTTGTTATAAATTGGTATCGCTTTAGTAACTTGTATCCCTGCCGCTAGGATTATTATCGCTTCTGCAACGCAGCCTTAGTACTTGTCATACCCAAGAAGCATTTACCTAAAGTCCAAAGAATTGTATGCAGAGGAAAAGTAGATGTTTAAGATTACGGGTGAGATGTGTAGTACCTTTACTTGCTAAGCAATATAAACTGGTTGTCAGAACCAAAGACATTAACCAAAATACTACAACGAAGTTTTGCTCAGCAAAGTGAATGAATAAGTACTCCCTTTGAATCTCCGCCTGAGGATTAAACAATACCCTGCTAGTAGAAAAGTCAATATGTATTTAACTTTTTTAAGGCCAAAGACATCGCGATGGAAATAGTTAACTAACTATTGAGTGTTCCTGTAGACTACTATGAAGCCGGACATAGTGTAAGTTCATTTTGACTTCATCCAATGAGAGTTTCATTCGTCATCTTATACCTATATGCATTATTTATTAAATACGATATAGATTTATATCGAATTGTTTCATATATATATATAAGCATAAAACGTTAAAAGCAGACTTACACAAAAATAATAAATTAATTTAATAATTTATGTGTGAAACTATGTCAAATGAATGGACTCTCATGAGCTGGTTCCAAGACTCGGCCCGCGTAACAATGTACGCTAGGATTCTTGATTCGACAGAAAAAACTGTATACTGTGTTATTATTTTATAAACACGTTAATAATTTAGGGGAATTACTTATGATAACCCACTCAACAATAACCAAAACTAAATCCATTTATGATCTCACTACGCTTTTATAAAGTAAATAAGTATTTTACCTTTCCTTACAATAGCTAATTTATAACAATTATTTATACATTGTTTTCTATCGAATAAAAAATCTTAGAAAATTATGTTGAATTTATAAATTAATTAAGTAGTAGTGTAGCCGCGCCTCGACTGATATTTATTGAGTCCGCTTTGGGCGGATCCGCGGCTTCAACGCGTTTGTGTGAATAAACCACAGCGGGCGCTCCGACCGGCCACACGGTTCCCGGAACAATGGTTTTTACACCATTTCAATGAAATACGCCTTCCATTGGGTGTGCTATATGTATCGTAATGTTTTACCTAATAAGTGTATTTCATGTTCCAATTAATATCATTTATAAAGTACTTAAGTCAATTGTTTACTAATATTTAGTGCGGTAGTTTAGTTGTTTGTTGGGCCAAAGAAGGAACCTCTTTGTAAAGCTTAGACATATGGATTTCATTGTTACATTCACTATTTTATGGTATCTTAACCGGGTCCTCGCATGCGCAAATACATTTGTGGAACCTTTTCCAAACGGGACGGAAAATAGGCGAATGTATTGTAACAAGACCTACTTAGGCTGAGTTGTAGCAAAGTGTCTGTTAATATAATGTAAAGATTCAAATAAAAAATGGCGTCGAATGTAAGCTGTCATTCGAACTGCAAAATAAAATTGTTACATTCGACGCCATTTTTAACTTTATCATTACATTTACAGAGAGCTCATTCTGCTGCAAGCCAGCCTTATATCGGTGAGAACCGCCTATGGGTTCGCGTATTCTTACGAATGTGAGGGACCCGCTTCGATACCTAAGTAACTACTGTTACCTTAATTTTAAGTTTATTCGTTGGCGTTAATTATTAGGTTAGTGCGTTCGTTACGTTTGCGTTATTTGTTAGATTGGGGCGATAATTATGTTTGCATTCATTGTTAAACGTTTGCGGTAGTAAGTTCATGCAATGTACGTTTACGTTACAGTTACATTTTACTTATTCGTTTGCGTTATTGATTAGATCCAAATATTGGATATGCGTTACCTATATGAGAGCACCTTAAACTGTTATTCTCAGTTTCTGAAAATACAACGGTGTAGTCAGATTACCCATCGCTGGGCACCCGGAGACCGTTCACGCGGTCTCGGACGCACTTGTGCCAGTTCGTTTGCTGTCAGATTCAAGCTTACGTTCGCCGGTGTCCATTCAGCTTCTGATTGTTAAGATGCTTTACATATATTGTGATATTAATATTTTTTAGCCATAAGTTATTTAATTATTTATTACTTATTAAATAATAATGCTTTATTATTATTGGGTGCCGAATAAAAACCTTTTGCTATGAATGTTAGTTCTGTTCGGTAAACGTAGTCTATAACCGCACCGTAACGCCTTGGTCGTGTGGCAACGCATACAGTTCGTAGTTCTCCAATTATGTTTGATGCATCACACGGCTTAAAGCCGCGGTCCGGTTATAAATCCGTGTCTACTTAGTATTATAAACTTGTTGTATTCAATAATTATATAATATCACCGGTTTTAATATAACTTAACCAGTAGTGCATGTCGATCACTGGGCCACACCTCCTTATATGTGGATTAATCGTTAAATGTTTTTCTATTAAGTAGTCCACATTATTGGTCCTTTACAGTCTGGCCATTGTCGGCGTATACCTGCGCGGACGCGCGTTTCCATACAAACAAACGCGCGAGTAACCCGCCAGCTAGTGGCGTGAGTCGCAAGTTGCATACTTGACTCAGAAACTAGGATTATTCACTCAAATTAATCAATTAATACAACAAGGTTTATTAGTAATAAAATATATATGTAAAATCAAAGCAGGTTTATGGTAATGGCTGCAACATAAACTAAATCCATTAAGTCTTATTAAAAATAAAACACCCAAGTTTTTCTACTTAAATATAAAATTGTTAAAATTTAAGCTCATTGAAAATAACCGTAAAAACCATATTAATGTATGCGCCGAAAATAGGTCAAGTTTGTAAAGGGTGTTAAAGTAGCGTCGTAAATAATAAGTATGTGTTTAACGTAGTTGAATATTGTTCCGTAGTGATGTGATGGCAGATCTGTCGCAACAGGAGTAGTGACGATTGTTCCGTAGTGATGTGATCTGTCGCAACAGGAGTAGTGACGATTGTTCCGTAGTGATGTGATCTGTCGCAACAGGAGTAGTGACGATTGTTCCGTAGTGATGTAATGGCAGATCTGTCGCAACAGGAGTAGTGACGATTATTCCGTAGTGATGTGATCTGTCGCAACAGGAGTAGTGACGATTGCACACAGTTACTAAATGATTCAACAATAAAGTGTTTTATAAAAACATCCGAAGAAACCGTTCTCTCGCACAAAAGTCGTTTTCAAAAGCGCGCAACTAAGATCGTTCAACTTTAATAATACTAAGTGAATGAATATTTTTGCTGTCACAAAAACACATTAGCTATCGACATAATTTTGGTATTGCTAGTGTTCTAAAAATTAATAATAAAATATTTTTTTACGAGGACGATAAAACAACTTATCAAACACCAAGTCATGTTTCGGTTTTAGTCTGTGGGTTCACCGGTTTTCCGGAGACACATAATATTTTCTTGAGATTTCTTGTCGAGTGGGTAGTCTCCATTAAAAAAAAACTACCTTATTGATAGATGTGAGCTGCAATTTATACAATAGGAAATCAATTCGTTGTATTGTATGACTACTAAGAGCTTCTGGTAGAGAAGTCTCGCCTCGGGGTGACAGGAACTTTAGAGATTGGCGTCGGGTTAAACTAATTACAGTCAACTTAAATTTGAAATATTCTTCTTTTTTTTTAAACCTAATAATGTAGATAAAATTCAAGGGAAAATTAAGATGACGTCATTGTCACGAGAGCTTTGTTGTATTTGTTCTTTATTGTGGCAGGTGTATAGGTTATGTAGTTGTTGAGAATGACGAGGATAGGCGAGAGCGGAGCGAGGGTAGGCGAAAGCGGAGCGAGGGTAGGTAAGAGCGGAGCGGTGCTAGGCGCGGCGGCGCGGCGGTACCTCAAGGTACCTCTTGTGATAGATATTGTGCAACAATATACCTTACACGCCAACAATACAGTCGACAAAGTTATCATCAGTAGATAAAGGTTCTTTACCATTTCGGTACAAATCTCAGAAAGTAAAAAATATCTAGTTGCCAGCAGCGGTGGCAATTCGGATCGTTTCTAGTAAATTTGTAAAACACAAACACAATGAAAGTATTAACGGTGCAAATACAATTTCCCAAATCACACTCTATTAGACTAACCGTTGTTAGTGATGTGCTCTCAGTAGTTGGTGCCGCCACCACACGGAAACACTCACACCACTAAGTGTCGTAATGTCTTCTATTGCTATACCCGTTTCGATGCTACTTAATAATAAATGTATCTGTTATGTTTCAATGTAAGCTAAGGTTTCGTTGTATCATATTTTCTGGAAGGTTTGGGCGTGATGCATGCTGCTAGACGACAAGCGAGCTCACTGCGCGAGATATTTCTGGTGAACAAATCATTATTGTAAGATCAGAAAATATGATTAAATGAATCAAAATTAGATAATTAATAAATTAAGGAATGAGTGTTGCTTAATTATTATTTATGTTCAGTAGTCGGCCAGAGGGGGGGTTTTGCAAATCATAATCTCAATCTGTTTAAGGTGCATTATATACATGAGTAATATTGTCATCGCAGATCTAGTAGCAGAGGAGACATGTTTATGTATACATTTAGAATACCAAAAACTATTGAGCACAACAGATAACTTCTCTTCCTCGGGCAGGCGACAACTATTAGATAACACTTATGTATTAATGATTAATATTGATTGTGCACTATATCGACGATTGGATTAAGAATATTTTCAATGGGTTGGGTTATGTACTTTACTTATAATTAAAGCTGGCGAAGAAATATTCTTTTAAAAGTTACAAACGAAATGAACAACAATATTAGTAACTGGCTTTCTTACTATCATACAGATACGCGGTTGTATGTGTCCTATCTGTGTGCCAGTAGTATCCGTGTGCCAGTAGTATCCGTGTGCCAGTAAGTTTTTGGAAAGTGCATTCCCAATTACGGCCGTTATTTGCTTCTCAAACGTCGATACTGTTTCTCTTAGTAGGTCATTTTCAATGTAAAATTCGTATTAAATGGTGTTGTGCTAATACAAATGTTGTTTTTATTTGGGTAGATGTTACATATCTACCAAAAATACTCCAAATCGTTAAGACCAAAAAAATATTAATAAACAAATTGTCAAACAAGAAAAAGAGCTGCCAGTACTTAACTCATATATAAGTATATGTCACGTTAACGCTGAGCAGTTATTATAAGGTAAGGCAGAAATTTTTTATACATGGTTTATTGAGTCTATCCAAACATCGCGACGAGCTAGCTACTTGTTCAGTGTACCATTGGCTACGACAAGGGGGGCTAAAGAACCCTCCGCTGGGTATCCTGAGCCGCCTGGGCAGACTCGGGCGCCGTAAGGTACCCGTGATGATATATGTATTTATTTCTGTGGTGGATATGGTATTAAAGCTAAACTTCGGACACCTAATCAAACTTATGGATCACCACTGGCTTAGTTCCTACTGGCGACAACTGGGAACAAACTCAAATATTGCTAGTGGTGACGAGTGTCACAAAAACGTTCCGTTATCGCCACCACTGAATTTAATTAAACTAAACTCCTTGTTCCACCGACCTGCTTTGAGCAAGAAGTGCCGTAAGTAACTTTGACATAGAGTATCCGAACAAGTCGCCATCGGGCCTTAAATCGCCTTTCCAGTCGTGAGAACACAAGATGGCCGCCACCATTCAAATTAAAAAACGTGAAAACAAAAGCAAAGCAAATAACTGAGCGTTGATTGGTTGAAGTGAGAACAGAAAATAGCGGCAACTCGTTTGACATTTCGTTTTATAGGTAGGTCATTTTAGGCTAATTACAAAGCTACGCTGGCGCACCCGGCCGTGTCATGCATTGGCCATTGGGCGGTCAAGCATTCTGTTCGCAAACTCGAATGTCTAAAAACGGTTCAAAGTCAAAGTCAACATATTTATTTCATGTAAACATTTACAGGCATTTCTGAAAAGTAAAAAAAGAAGTATATGAAGGTCCATGTGTGCACTTGGCCAGTACCCCAAGTGTAAGTTTTCTAACGATTACTTTGCGATTGAGTTAACTAAATTTTGTATGGGAAATAGTTCAGCACACCAAGCGGAAATTTTGAGAACTAAAAATGCGAGCGTGTGATTGGTCAAAATGTTAACGCAGTAGTAAAGTTAAACCGAAAGTAAATGTTAAAAAAACTCACACTGCTACTGGTCGCCATTCCGGGAGCAAAATAAAATATCCCAACCGAACACACACTAACTACACAACCAACCAGTTTAAGACTAGGTTAGCTGTTAAATGTTGTTTTCAGTGATATAAAAGTTTTTTTAAGTAGGTAGAGGTGGAAATATTACTTACTCGATCCCACAAAGTACTCTGTACTCTCTCCTAAACAGTCTCTTAATAAAATACTATTTTCTTTTGAAAAGATACCCAAAGTTTAATTTATAATTCTAAAAATATTATTTTTAAGTGAGTAAAATTTACACTTCCATTATCTTTTTATTTTAAACTTTTATTTGAAAACAATATTTATTTGATCATCCCGGGCCCTCCTACCAATATTGACAGCCATTTGATCATCCCGGGCCCCCTACCAATATTGACAGCCATTTTAATGAAATAAGACAAGAGAGAGGTTCACAAAGTTTATTTAGACAGATATCGATAACATTAAAATATGTTTATTACATTTATTACAATACCTACTCAAATAAGGAAAGTCAATACATTGCAATACAGGAAAGAACATTGTATGAAAGAAGATCTTATTTTATAACTAATAGACATTTTTCTTTTTAATAAATAGGAGAATTAATAGGGTAGATCTATTTGGTTGAATGTGTTTTTTTTAACTATATCACGGGAAATGAATGGAGAGCTGTTTTCACAATTTGACAATGAAATGCGATTTTCATACACCTATTCAGACAGGCGACTTCGGGCCAACAACAGCTAGCAAAGATGTTCACATACACAACAATTAAAATACGAGCACATATAGGTTCATTAAACCATTGACTGTAGTTGAAATAGCGGGAAAACACTAGTTTTAGAATTTAAAGAGATTATCTAGTCTAGTGGGAGGTCGTCGGGGTCCTCGGGCCCTCGGGGCTCCTGGTGCCCCTGGGGCTCCTGAGGCTCCGGCTGGCGTACTGTGAGTCGGTCGAAGTGACTTCTTAGGTTTAGGTAAAACATGGCTTGGATGTTATGTTCCTCATACATCTGCCTACCGAAATGGTTTAAGTCGGGGAATTGCGCCTGGAACATCGGCGGGTAGAACGTGCGCTGGATGATCTGGTGGATGCGCGCAGTGCCGATGATTTCGAAGTCTGTCTCGACACTGCAGCGGGAACATATGTGCGTAAAGCCGCTGACCGTTCCCCTGATGTATCGGTTGCCTTCTCGGATCCACATCGGAGCATCGGCATCCCGATTCCAGTTAGGCGCTCTATGCACGGGCCCTTCTTCGTCTTCGCTTTCTTCGCCGACTTCGTGGCCTTCGTCGTCTTCGAAGCCTTCGTAGTCTTCGTAACCTTCGCCGAAGTTGCGGGCTGCTCCGTAGTCGAGGCCTGCACCATACTCGCGGGCTGCTCGGTAGTCGCGGGCGGCGCCATACTCCCGGACTGCTCCATAGTCGCGGCCTGCGCCATACTCGCGGACTGCTGCGTTGTCGCGGCCTGCGCCAAACTCGCGGGCAGCTCCGTAGTCGCGGCTTGCGCCATACTCCCGGACTGCTCCATAGTCATGACCTGCGCCATACTCGCGGACTGCTGCGTTGTCGCGGCGTGCGCCAGACTCGCGGGCAGCTCCGTAGTCGCGGCTTGCGCCAGCCTCACGTGCTGCTCCGCTGTCGCGGCCTGCGCCAGACTCGCGGGCTGCTCTGTCATTGCGGCCTGCACTTGATTCGCGGGCTGCACCATCACTGCGGCCTGTACTGGCAGAGACCACAGTGGCACCGTCGGCCCGGTCGGTCCCGCGAGCTCCGCCGACGTCATCGGCCGCACCACCGCCATCGGTATGCGGAGCGCCGCTCGCCTCGCCAGGGCGGTCGCGACCGTCCGGGGCGTCGCCTCCCGTAACATCGGCGGTCTCAAGCGCTCCTCCGTCGGGTCCCGAATTCGTCGCGAAGGCCATGTCGGGCGCCACTGCCCCTCCGGCCGCATCCCTTCTATCGGCGGTGGCGAGCAACTCCTCGAAACACTCAAAGTCGCCGAAGGTGACGGCATCAGATTCATTCTTGTGTGTCATTTTAAAATGATGATATCTGTAATCAAAGTTTTGTTATCAGTGGACATGTTTGAAAATAATAAGTTTTATAGTGACAGGAGCAAGCAGCTCACCTGTTGTAGGGTAGCACGACAACAGAGCCCGGGGCTCGGTGCCGCCCGCCCGCGCCAGCCGTCGCGCGCCGCCCTGCTGCCGACGCCCCGCGAGCCGCCCCGCAAGCCTCGCGCATGACCGTTGCACCGCCGCCCGTGCAACATGTCTCGCAGGCATACTCTCCAAACATACAACCGATTGCAAACCAAAACCGTGCAAACACCAAACGACTTCAAACAATCCATCAGTTTTGGTACTGTACATACTTTGGACCTAGTAGGTACATACTTTTTTTATATGGCTTCACCGCGAATTACATTGATTACTTTAATTAAAAATATAATTTAATAAATACGACAACAATAATATTGAGAGATAATAGAATTAGGAAAACATGCTGGTTTTATAGGATTTATTTAAATTTTATGTAAATTTTTTTTATAGAGAAGATATTGATTGGTTTTGATTTTTAGCTACTTGTTTTAAATGCTTAATTTTATTGAGGCTTGTGACTTTGTCCCTACCTATCTATTAATAAACAATTAACAAAGTTCTGTTCATTCATTTTCATTTTCAAGACCAAATTTGAAATGCTCCATTCTAAATTTAAAGTTAAACGACCAGTAGTTTTTTTAGATATTAAATGCGGAAAGACAGCTGGATGGACATCAGAGTCTCCCAAAATATTTATTTATTTGAAAGACTTAAAATTTATTTTGAATGTAGGTAAAAGTCAAATTATGTACCTACAAAGTTTGTTGAATTTTGCCTTCGGTCGTGTGAGCTAACAATGAATAATTACTTTGGTTGTCTGTCTATTGTATACAATATCTTATTTCTTGATCCTAGTGCTCTATAGGGGTGCAATTTGTATTTTATATACGGCAGGCGGCCTGACGGTCTTACACTGGTGCCTTGGGCCAATGGAAAATTCCCGATCTGGGATGCCACTTGCGTGGATACTAAATCAAATGTTTCGGCCTCCTTATCGGTCCCTGGTTCGGCGGTTGACGCTGCGGAAGCGCGTAAGCGGTTGAAGTATAGGGACTTGACTTAAAATAATAAGTTTGTGGCTTTTGGTGTCGAAACTTCGGGAACACTCGGTTCCGAGGCTAAAGATTTTCTCCATGACCTCGGGAAACGTGTATTTTTCGAATGTGGAAACCTCAAATGCCACAACTACTTCAAACAAAAAGTCAGCATTGCCATTTAACGTGGCAATGCTGCCAGTGTTATAGGTACTCTGCCAAGTGGTATCTCATTTAAGGTGATTTTTTATTTAATTTAGTTAATCTTAGATAGTTTTAATTTTTAAATATTTATCTATGTTTTGTAAGTTTCTTTGTGTAAATATAATAATAAAAAAAGATTATACGAAATTTGTATTTTTATAATAATAACACTACCTTAAAACTACTTCACAGTGTAAATTGGATAAGAAGTAATTTTATTAAAGATTCCATTTTATATTTTTCTATTTTAAATAGCCCTAAGAGCTCTAACACCGATAAAAAACTTGTGTAGGTAATATATTTTTTATGTTGGGGTAAGTATTATTAAAACAAAATACTTTATAACAAACTAGCTGTGCTCGCGACTTCGTCCGCGTGGAATAGTTATTTTTTTATCATATAAACTTTCATCCCCTATTTTATCCCCTTGGGGGTAGAATTTATCAAAATCCTTTCTTAGCGGATGCCTACGTCATAACATCTACCTGCATGCCAAATTTCAGCCCGATCCGTCTAGTGGTTTGGGCTGTGCGTTGATAGATCACTATGTCAGTCAGTCACCTTTGAGTTATATATATTTAGATTATTCTTTAATACATATTTTTTGTGTATCTTGAACCGTTTTCACGGCGCACGCAACGGAAGGCTTCAAAGATGAAATAATTTATCCCGTTTTTTACACATTTACCACTATATCTTTGCTCCTATTGGTCGTAGCGTGATGTTATATAGCCTATAGCCTTCCTCGATAACTGGACTATCCAACACAAAAAGAATTATTCAATTCGAACCAGTAGTTTCGGAGATTAGCGCGTTCAAACAAACAAACAAACAAACAAACTCTTCAGCTTTATAATATTAGTATAGATTATAAACGATATATTTGGCCACAGGATTCTTCATCGAATTTTATAAATTATAAATAAGTATATATATATTTTTTAATTGCATTTGTTGTTTGTATATGTGGGTATGTGTGTGTGTTATTTTTTGTGATGTCGTGTATGATTGTATGCGTATGTTTTGTGTGATTTACATGGTTAGGTTATATATGTCATAGTTGTATGTTAAGTCCTGGTATATAATGTGCACCTTTTATAGACTATTATGTTGGGGTAAGGGCCATAACAACCTTTTTATGACGGGTGCTAAAAATACGATACGAATTCGATTCATATTCGAATGACATAGAATAAATCGCAAAGGTAACCCGACAGAGATCGGTAGGTACTAGCCATAAACTACGATCTAGACCAAAACCTGGTAGAAGGGATTTAGAAATTTGACAAAACCGCCATCTTGGGATATTTACTTAAATATCTATAGACCAGGGTGACTATATTTAATACAACAAAACGCGTGTTTAATATATTAATTAAAGTAGTTAGGTTTGCTCCCTTAGCTTTTTAAAAAAAATGGAAGGAGAGTTTGATTTCAGAAATAAATTATTGCCATAGAAAGTTTAACTTTTGAATATTTTATAAATCAATAATCGAACGAAAATTTTGAATTCATAAAATTATCAAAATTTTTATCTCGAATAGTTATTGAGATAAAGTTTCGTAACACCTACTAACTACTAATGGTATCTAGTAGAATATTTTTTGACTCCCTAGTAGGTAAATAATCTACAGAAAATAACATTTTTTTTATAATTCATTTTACAGAGCGTTTTGAGCAGTACCAAGCGCGGTATATTTATAGGTATGACGGGGCAGTTATTGATTCCCCCTTCCTTATCTCCCTAGAGGGCGTCCACTATCACTGCTGCCTCTAACGCTTAAGCCATTTTGAAAACTGTAAGTACCTACATAAAAAATAAATATAAGAAGATATTGTGATGGCCTCTGCGGACTAGAGGTTGGTCTTGTATCCCATATCCGGGGGTCGTGGATTGAGATTCCGACTCACGGCATAATAATATTAATCGTTTATCCGTAAAGTGTTCCATTTAGTTCTGATATTCTTATACATATTTATATTTTTAAGTCGTTTACTACTTATCTACCTATATATCTAAAACGCAAGTTTATGGAACTAATAATTTATTCAGTTTGTTCAATCAATACCTAGACTAGTGTTAGAAAATTTATAAACTAATGTTAACTTCATATAATTCATATGTTAGTGGTCGATTTGGTTAGAACTTAATTACAGAAGACGGAACAGAATTTTAGGCCACGGGTTCAAACCCTAGAAGTTTTTTAATTAAAAACACATGTACATTTGTTGCGCTGTCGGTCCCAGTTTCATTATAATAACTTTGTAACACAACAACGTGGCTAGAGGACCCTTCGACTATAAATAGAAAAAAATCAAAGTTGGTACGTTTGCTGTAGTACAATTTAAGGAACAATATACTACAAGGAATGCAGTACCAGCCGTCTACCCTTATAGCATTAAGCTCGCCCATGTACAATCGCATCATAGATATTTATTTTATATTAAAATCATAATTCAAATATAATCTAATAATCGGAAATAAAATAATACTTACGTAAAAAATGTTATCCTCACAGGTATCGCGCGGCGCTCAGAACGCTGGACACATTTCCTCTTTGTATAATTATACCAAGTCTTTGATATAGGTATGATGCGCCCTCTGGTCACCGGTGACGTCCATTAAATATGATGATAAATAATTAACAAATTTATATTTAGAAACAAAGGGATCATGGGATCACCCATGATCCCATTGTTTCTACACCAAGCGGCGCAAATATGTAATTATTGCTTGAGGTCGTCAGCGGCTGCGTTGCCAGCCCCATCTGCTGTTCTTGGAAGAGAGGAAGTAGCTCGACACAAGTAAACTGACCTGCGATTCCAGTCTCTGGTGTCACAATGGTGCGTTATCCGCTACAGCACAAACTTATACCATGCAGTAAAACACAAATCAAATCGAATTCACTTATTTATCAAAACAAAGGTACAAAATGTAGGCAGGTGTTAATTTATAGATAATAATAATAATAATATGTAGGACAATATACACAAATTGCTCTGGTCACAAACTAAGCTCTAGGCTTATACTATGTATACCAGAAACAAAGATATAATACATATTATATTTTAAGAACACCCAGAGCATGACAAACTGTACAGAAAAACGTACTACATATATCTGTACATATAATAAAATTGTAAAAACAAAATGCAAGATGAATTCAAAATAGGCTATAATTATAATACACAGCATTACTGGTAATTCGAGGTGTATCCGTTGGGAGCTGATGAGCAACAACTCCCAATACCGTATCCCCAATAAAATTAAGGATACTCAAATTTTAAATGGTAAAATGTTATAATATCTTAATTTAACATACAATATATTACCTTATATTATACAAGGCTTATACACCGCTTGGTAGCTTGCAACATTGTCGCGGAATGGCAATGCTTGTTTGATAATAAAACTTTGGCATTTGGAAGTAGGGAGGCTAATTCACATAAAGTCATCTAATAAAAGTGCGCTCGAGTTGCCATAATTAAAAAAAAATGTTTGTTAGAATAATAATAATATGTAGGACAATTTACACATTGCTCTGGTCACAAACTAAGCTCTAGGCTTGTACTATGTGTACCATAAAATATCGTAAAGTATTATATGATTGCTTCTGAATCATATAATACTTTACGATATTTTATGGTTACCTGTGGGTATCGAAACCACTAATCTACGGAGGCTGTCATGAAAGTAATGATCAGTATTATACTAACAACTGGTATGGTCGATGTTTCCTGAGTAACGATACGAAGTAGTCGCTTGAGAAGCCGTGGAGAATCTATGACGTCACAAAGATGTATTATGTGTATCAAATTTTGTCGATTAACTAAATTTGGACGAAGGAGGTGTCATTTAACACGTATTTAATTGCCCAACAATATATGCATTAGAGTTATAAGTACCAGGTCAATAGTTAATGACTGTAAAAAAAAAAGTAATATAAAGCAATAAAAATACTGAAATAAAAAACACATCTTTATTATACACATACATTTAGAAAGGAGCAACCGAGGAGGCATCGGTGCCCAAACGAGTAGAGGAGTTATATACGAAGCAGGGATGACATAGATGTCGGGCGGAGTGTTGCGCCCCTCGCGGTAACCGCATTGCTCCAGACGGACCGGAGGAACAAGAGTGGACACGAAAGATTGAAAGCTTAAAAAAATTTAAATATTGAAATTACACTTAACATTGCAATACATGTCTGAATAGGTTGAATAATTAATGTGTTTATTGACAAAATATAATACAAAAAATTTTCATCTTAGTATTTTTTTTTGCCATGGGTGGGAATCGAACCCACGACCTCCGGATACCTTTGCAAATATGTAGTACGTTTTTCTGTACAGTTGTCATGGTGTGGGTGTCTACAAAATATAATATGTATTATATGGTTGTTTCTGGTCCACATAGTACAAGCCTAGAGCTTAGTTTGTGGTCAAAGCAAATAGTACATTTGTCCTACATATTGTTATTATTATTAAAGTAGGTATATCATGCTGACTGTTTGTTGTTAGCAGTCGGTATAGTGGAGCTGACACATAACATCTGGTGATATTTATTCTATGCTTCATAAATGTGATTAGTAATTAAGTCGTCGTCAGTCGTGCAAATCTTATTAAAAAGTGTCTAAGTACATATCATTACCGCCTACACGGCCCCAGGGTACCCACGAGGGGTTTTAATCCCACCTCGTCGTAGCAGATGGTATGAGTCTACACCGAACAAGTGGCTAGCTTGTCGCGATGTTTTGAATAGACTCAATAACCCATCTATAAACAGTTTCACAAGTTGGTATATTGAAACCGGGACCGACAGCTTAACGTGCTCTCCGAGGCACTATAGTGGTGTTGTCAAACAAATGTACATAATTTTTTTAATTAAAAGCTCATTGGTACACACCTGATTCGAACCAGGTGGGCAATTCTCGCGCTTTCGACATTCATCTCGATTGGAGATTTTTAAACGAATAATGACTAAATATGTCATTTTTCGTTCAATATTTGTAAATTTATTATTTATTAATTAATATTTAAAAATGTCGAATCGAGATGAATCTCCAAAGCATGAGAATCGCCCACCAGGGACCTAAGTGTTTTTAAGTCGAAGGTCTAACCAACTCGTCCACCACGTATATACGTGGTGTCTAAGTAATTTTAATAAAATGTAAAATTACAATTTATAGTACTTAAGTATTAGGTCATTCCATTTTACATAAAACTGTGCGTAGGTTTGTGTGTTGGGCGGGTCCGGTGCGGGTCGCGACCTGCAGCGCGCGGATCGATGCACCGGGCGCAGGGTCAACCAACGCATCGCTAGCTCGGCGTCTCCCATTGGCTGGCTGGCTGGCCCGGGCCCGGGACCGTGTGCGTCACGGTTACATAATACTTTGCTTCCGATCTGCTTTATAATATTATCATGCATTCTGGAATGAATCATTTTTCATTAACTTTGTCATAATAGCAAAAAGAAACCTCAATCAGCCCTTAAGAATCAAAATACCCCCAGGTCTATGGAAAAGGAACCAGAAACCCTATTTGAGTTTATCTTCATTGGATCAACTAATCAACGGTCCTTAGATCGAACGAACTCCAAACAATATTCCTATAAACTTTTCGTTCCATTTTGTATTATGAAAAAAAAACTCATATTTAGATAATTGTTATACTTATATTATTTATTAAGTCACCTCTAATATGTTACCGTGTTATTACTACATGATTTTAATCTATAGTAAAATATGTATATACTTATTAGCTATTATTACTATTCGCTATAAATATACATTACTAAAAACTTTATTTACCTAATTAGTAACTCGTATTTAGAAATTATATAGGATCAAGATGTACTAATCAATGTAATAATAAAATAAAACACGTACCAATATCGCAAGGGGCGAAGAACTCAGAACCACTAAACGTCCTCGCAAATCACTGACTCACTGACACATTGACCCAAAGAGGGGTAAAAGTACACTAACCCGGCGACTCGCGTCTCGCCATCTTTCCGTCTTTCTAAATAGACTTAAGTAACAATCATAATCACTTGTATTACTTATTTTTCAAGTTTTCAAAAATTAACAATAAATATCATTTTATTGATGTCAACATCTTAATATTTTTTTTATTTTGAAATTTAATTTAAAATCTTGTTTAAATTCGTAAGTTAAATATTGTTAGAATTTACTGTTAAATATTCTTATTAATTAGAGCTTTATACAATTATGTGTAAATTTATAAAAATGTCCTAAAATTATTGACATAAAACTACATTAAAATATTTACGAATTTATATTTAAAGATTTGTTTTCGTAAAGTTTTAAGCCATTTTTTAACAGTGATTGACCTTATAAAACTCAAACGTTATTACATATGTTACCGGAAACATTTCCGGTAACATATGTAATTTAATAAAAAAAAATTGCCAGCTTACAATTCCGAAGCTATTTAGAAAATGTGTAAAATATAGCCTTAAAAATTATTTAATAACGATATTGGAAATTATATACAATTCCTAGGAAATGTATACATTTCCTAGGAATTGTATATAATTTCCAATATCGTATTAGGAAATGTATAAAAACAATGCTTTCTGTAATTTTACATTTTATATTTTATATTTTAAAGAAATCACAGTATACGGCGCGCAATTTTGTTACAGGGGCCCTAAAAAAATAAATAGTCACTTGACAGTATTCCCATGGTACGTTTGAGTACTGCTTAAAAGGCTTACAAAGCTAGCTTAATTTACTTGACAGGTGTTTTTTTAGTACTTCGCTTTGCTTTGGATTTTTGATGACGTCACAGAAAAAAAGCAAATTACGTCATCGAATTCGCTGCGAACGCTTTGAAAATACGATCAAAGTGCAATCAAAGTAAATGGTCTGTGGTCACAATTTTGTATCAAATACTTTTATTTATTTATTTTTATTGTTCCCTTACTTTTACTTAACAGTTTTTAAACTCTATTTTGTATTCTCTTACCATTTTTATTTCTGCACATAAAACCGTTCGAGTACTCCTGCAAACGCTTTGCTTCGCTTTGTGTACTTTGACGGCTGATTAGATTGGCTTAAAGCCAAAGCGCTTTAAGCGAAAAACAGTAGTAAACGAACACACTGCCACAGTGCCGACTTAAAACTGTCAAAATGTATACTGTTTGACTGGTGATGCGGTGACTTTCCTAGAGCCTATACAGCCTACCAAGAGCCCAATTTATTGCGGATTCCACATGCATATGTACGTACTAGAGACGTCAATTGGATCCCTAACCAATTGAAGTAGCGATATCTGGGTCGGAGTTATGAACGTCTTGATGACGTCTCTAAAGTACGTCATAATAATGAATGTATTCCTGTACGTCAAAAGAATATTTGTATGACGTCAATTATTATGAGGATGATACTAAGTTGACGTCCTTAGAATACGTTCTAAATGCTATATGCGTACTGATACCTTTTGCAATGAACGTTCAACCTATCTTTTTTATAATGGAGCATGACATGTGACTTTACATCCACCTAATGGTAAGTGGCAATGCAAAGTTCAAGAATGTACTCAACCAAGAATAGCAATCATGCGTTGAATCCACTATGTCTGCTTGAGGAACTTTTAAAGGACTCAGGCTATCGATGATAAGTAGTGAACTAATACCAAGCACCCTTTGTATTGGATATTAAGCATATATATTTATATCGTCATAACGCAAGACCGGTCATTATAAATTATTTTCGCAAAGCGATTTCTCCCGAGCTAGAGCCCCTAAGCCTGTACATCTCCATAGCAACCCCCGCGCCTCCACAGCAACACCCGCGCCTCCACAGCGGGCGACACCCTGGATCTCCATAGAGATACCCCCATCTAGTCGGATGCTGGGTGGTATCCAAAAATAAACACAAATCAATACGTTGCAGTGTAACTCGCTATCTCATCTTGTCACGCGCGACTATAAATCTAGGCATCCCACTCTTTGCATATAGGATGTCTATACATTTACGAGGGTGGCAGCCCTCTTTGTTTCAGACACAGTCCTAAGCTATAACATATTGTAAAATTAACTGTCGTAAAATATTTGTGATTTATACTACACTTTGCTAATTTGCCCGTTAAACATAACATTTGACCTTTATGTTCTTTCTGAGTATGTAATTACAATTATACACATCATATCAAATCATTTATTTCATGATTAAAATTATACTGTGAATATAATTAATAATAAATCACAATAAATATTGTTATGTTTTTGAAGTTATTAGTCGTATGTATTTTCTAGCCCGGAGGAAGGCGGTCCCTAGAACGCCGGCGGCATTGTATGTGTCATCTTCTAGCCCGGAGGAAGGCGGTCCCTAGAACGCCGGCGGCATTGTATGTTTATTTATTTATTTATTTATTTATTTAATAGAAAATTGTACATTACAGAATTATCTAACTAATACAATTCTTTAAATTATAATGGCTCCAAGTACCTCAGAACAACTCTTTTGGTCTCCGTCTCAGATGAAGCAAATATATCAAACTCATTACAGTTCTGCACGATTTTATTCAGAAAACTGATTGCGCGGGGAATTGGTGCACTTTGTAAGAGATTTGTGCGAGCCCTCACCTCAGCAAACAGTGTATGGCCGCGCGCGCGCAGGTACCTATCTGGTACAAACAGCGATAATTGTTGTAATATAGTAGGAAGGCGGAGGAAGGCGGTCCCTAGAACACCGGCGGCATTGTATGTGTCATCTTCTAGCCCGGAGGAAGGCGGTCCCTAGAACGCCGGCGGCATTGTATGTGTCATGGGAAATGTATGTAATCCGTCTTTGTATACAATTCCTAGGAAATGTATGTAATTCCTAAAATCGCCGAAAATGTGTGAAATAAATTATATTAGAGATATTTCCTAGGAAATGTACACATTTCCTAAATAGCAATCGGAAATGTAAAACATTTAAGATATCAATGGGTGCAAGGATAGCGGGGCGAGGGGAGGGTATTGCATCGCCTGATCAAGAAAAAATAGACTGTGTTTTAAACATTATTGTGTACTAACAAGTGCCATTCCAGCTTACCCTGCAAAATTAAATAGCCACATGGACTGCCTTGTTTACATTTAACTTAGTATAAGAATATAAAGACTTTTACTTTAATATTATGACATTTATAATTACTTAAATAACTGACTGATTACTTACCAAATGAAAGTTAGAATAATATAAGTTGATTTTAATAAATGCACCTTAAAAAATAATAGATAGTTTATGTTTTAATTAGTAAGATAATATAAAGATATTATATTTTACCAGATTGTCATAACAAAAAATATTATTCTGTTTTTAACAACGTAAAGTAATTTTACGTTGTTAAGAAAGCATTGTTTTTATACATTTCCTAATACGATATTGGAAATTATATACAATTCCTAGGAAATGTATACATAAAGTTCCTCAAGCAGACATAGTGGATTCAACGCATGATTGCTATTCTTGGTTGAGTACATTCTTGAACTTTGGTGAACCATTAGGTGGATGTAAAGTCACATGTCATGCTCCATTATAAAAAAAATAGGTTGAACGCTCATTGCAAAAGGTATCAGTACGCATATAGCATTTAGAACGTATTCTAAGGACGTCAACTTAGTATCATCCTCATAATAATTGACGTCATACAAATATTCTTTTGACGTACAGGAATACATTCATTATTATGACGTACTTTAGAGACGTCATCAAGACGTTCATAACTCCGACCCAGATATCGCTACTTCAATTGGTTAGGGATCCAATTGACGTCTCTAGTACGTACATATGCATGTGGAATCCGCAATAAATTGGGCTCTTGGTAGGCTGTATAGGCTCTAGGAAAGTATCGAATAGGCAGCAAATGACCGCATCACCAGTCAAACAGTATACATTTTGACAGTTTTAAGTCGGCACTGTGGCAGTGTGTTCGTTTACTACTGTTTTTCGCTTAAAGCGCTTTGGCTTTAAGCCAATCTAATCAGCCGTCAAAGTACACAAAGCGAAGCAAAGCGTTTGCAGGAGTACTCGAACGGTTTTATGTGCAGAAATAAAAATCGTAAGAGAATACAAAATAGAGTTTAAAAACTGTTAAGTAAAAGTAAGGGAACAATAAAAATAAATAAATAAAAGTATTTGATACAAAATTGTGACCACAGACCATTTACTTTGATTGCACTTTGATCGTATTTTCAAAGCGTTCGCAGCGAATTCGATGACGTAATTTGCTTTTTTTCTGTGACGTCATCAAAAATCCAAAGCAAAGCGAAGTACTAAAAAAACACCTGTCAAGTAAATTAAGCTAGCTTTGTAAGCCTTTTAAGCAGTACTCAAACGTACCATGGGAATACTGTCAAGTGACTATTTATTTTTTTAGGGCCCCTGTAACAAAATTGCGCGCCGTATACTGTGATTTCTTTAAAATATAAGTGATAAAATTAACAAATTAACTATATGGCAAAATCAGCTGGTGCAATAATACAAGATTGACTTTTTTTTTCCAAATTAAAAGGTTCGATTCCCGGCTAGGAGAATATTTTTTTCAAAAATCTAATGATGCAGTTTTAGTTTTTATCAAAACCGGCCCCGAGACAGTTTTGAGCATTTTCAAACTTAAATGAGACTGTTCATCTGTGTACGGACGGCGGTTGCGCTAAAAATAATTTTGTATGATAGCCAAACTTAGATATAAATATCCATGAAGCTAAAAAAACGCGCGGGCACGGTTTTTACCTTCATGTAAATATCATACTTTTAATAGACATCTTTTTTTTTTTTATTTTTATTTGAGATTTTGAGGTTAGTATTGAAACAAATAATGTCTAAGATTGCGTTCCAAAACAATTCTCGGGTAAAGTAAAGAAGATAACTGTAACTGCCTTTACAGACTGGACTTCGAAGCCTATATATAAGCTCGTTTTTATACGCGCCTAAGCTAATAAATAGACGTCCATTTGAAGCAACACTTGTATGTACAGAAAAAACATTCGTATGTACACGTGCCATGCGCCGAAAAATCCGCCCCTGTAAAGTCTCTTATAAAATATTAAGAAATAAGGCTATAGGTAACATTAATAGTAAGCACCCCAACTCAATCTGTTTTACAAATGTGTAGACTAGAAAAACGTTACTACTTGTTAACGTATTCGTATTTGTTTAACCCAATATGTTATATGAGGCCGTATTATTTTAATAAGGGAAATGGGTACAGTATTATAGTAAAAAAACATAAATATTATTATAGATTTATAGTTTTCAGTTTCGGATAGCGAACATTGTCGGGGTTTACATTACTTCGTCTAGTAATAGATAATTCAAACGGAAATCAATATCTTACTAGTATAGTGAACCCCACAAAATATTTCAACGAGTTAAACATAAATGTTGTTTAAAATATAGCCATGAATTATGAATAATGTTTTTAGACCATACTACTTCCCTATATAGCGCAACAGCTTTTGGTCGGTTTCCTACGATACTATTTTTAATTATGAAATTGTTATGACTTTTTTTGTAGGATATCGGTACCCCCTAAACCTACCCTGGTTTAGGGTTTGTTAAATTTCAGTGGTAAGACTAAATTAATAAGAGTGTCATCCTTCTATCCTATCTTCCATGGGGACAACGAAGGTAGTACCCACTGACCGTATTCTTGTCACGTATATCAAATGTGGGCCAGTCCGTGTTTCTTGCTCCCAAGAAAATACAGGGTGAATTTTTCAAGTGTGCCTTCAAGGCCACATACTAAACTAGAAGGCAAAGCGAACAATGCTCAAACGCGTCTCGAAGCCGGTTTTGATAAAAACTCGTAGCAGTTGATTTAAAAAACTCATTCTGTATGAGCTGAAAGCCCATATTGCACCAGCTGAAATTGTCGCTTATAAGGATCAAATGGGGGAATATAACTTCAAACGGCAAACTAAAGGAAAGTGCTCATTTTAAAGAAAATATGTTTTTTTTTTAAGCTAATAAATTTTAACTAATAAATTGTTCGTATTATATGTAATATTTTCAATGCATACCTGAATTAGTTTTTCTTACTTTTATTTAAAATAAATATGATGTTTTTTTTTAATAGAGTATGTCATGTGACTTTATACCTGAAGGTAAGACCTACAAAATCCATCTAAAAGATGCCTCTACGAAACGGGCGGCGATAAAGACGAATTCTACTTTAGTAGCCTCGCTGCTTTATCGTCAAATTGACCGACTGTTTCGCAACTACACTCTAAAAGGAGAGAAGAGACCACCTCGTCAAGAAATCAATACTCTCCTGAAAACCGGTAAACCCACAGACTAAAACCGAAACATAACTAGGCCACTTAAAGTTTTTTGCATATGTATGTTTTTTTAATATGGATGGGTTTTGAAGCATTATTTCAAACAATTTTATTAGTAAGTAAACGGTGGTAATAAGGGACACTATCAGCTAGTGCAATAAGGGGAGTTATTTTTTTTTCTAAATCAACCGGTTCGATTCCCGGCTAGGTGAACATTTTTTTCACAAATATAATGATGCAGTTTTAGTTTTTATCAAAATCGGCCCCGAGACTCCTTTGAGTATTTTTCGCTTTTCTTGTAGTTTAGGATTTGACCTTTAAAGTACAATTGAAAAATTCACCCTGTATAGCGGTAGTCCCTTAGCTCGAGGAAGACCATTCGATGAGGTAAATGAGTAAATCCTATACTTAGGAAAGAACTTACTGTAAACCTGATGCTGATATTTAGTATTATTTTTTAAAACATCAAAATTGATTGTCCTTGAGGCGGCAACAAAGGCAGTACTTACCTACTACAACATGTACCTCGCTAATAAATCAATAGATCGGTCTAGACCCGCGCGCCCCTCTCATCGCCCTCACGAGGGAGACCGGCCGAGAGGAGCCGACAAAATTATTTTATTAGGTATATATAGCTCGTGATAAAGTCTGTTGTTATGGCCCATAATATACACGGAAGAAATGGTGCATATCGTCAGTATACATTTTCGCAACACGTCAAATAAATATCGCATACTTAGGTCAGCCCCCGTAGCACAACCACATCCAAAACAAGACATGAGAACGCCCTGACGTAGCCGTCACGGCTGGTCACGGCTGGTCACGGCTGGCCATAGCTGCTCATAGCTGCACGCCGCCCGGTCCCCATCTGCGGAGCCTGGCTTATATCGTCGTATAATCCGAGCAGTAGCATTCTTTCTGTCGGAATAACTTGGATGTTGATAGGACTCACTCTCTCTCTTATAGCTCCCCTTCTTTCTTTGTAGGTATATAGTTAGGTTTTTGTATAATATAATTTTAATTATTATGTACGTTGTTTTTATCTCATAGCCAATATATAAAACAACATCATATATAATAAGTGAGACGTAAAACTTAATAGACGTGCGTTAACTTGCACGAATATTAAGTGGCGATGAATGTGACAGATAATATTTTATTAATTTATTATATTTTATCCAATTAATTATATAATAATAATACACGAATTACACATATTGCTCTGGTCACAAACTAAGCTCTAGGCTTGTGCTATGTGTACCAGAAGCAATGATATAATACATATTATATTTTAGAAACACCCAGACCATGACAAACTGTACAGAAAAAACGTACTAATATTTTTTTACCATGGGTGGGAATCGAACCCACGACCTCCGGATACAACGCCAAAGGCGCAACCACTAGTCTACGGAGGCTGTCAATATTATCATCTCATCTTGTTGCCCATCACTAAATTTACACAGACTTGGCGGATTAATAATAATATGTAGGACAATTTACACATATTGCTTTGGACACAAACTAAGCTCTAGGCTTGTACTATGTGTACCAGAAACAACGATAATATTATACTTATTATATTTTATAAACACCCAGACCATAACAAACTGTACAGAAAAAGCGTACTAATATTTGTATTATGTTATATACACTAATATAACTTTCTATAACTCTGTATTTGTCTAACTTTTTGGTGTATTCAATTCCCTTGGTTTTGAAAGCGAGGAAAGCAAGCCCGAATTACAAATATAAACTGGATCTGGCCAGGCGGAAAGACCCTTAACTATTATACTGAGGCCATTCTAATAGGTCGGATTTAACAGCTTGAGTAGTAATTTGTCAATGGAAAGTCAGTGCGAATTTTGATGCCCCTTTTTCTCCCGCCGCGCCTGGCAAACTCGCGTGATAGCTCTTGGATGGCGCGGCAACAGAATTGCTGGCCAGCGATCCATTTTGTCTGTTATTAGTTCCTGTAAATTCGCTTGATGGTAGCCTGAAAAAGTCAGACGTGGTTATATTTTGTAAAATGATGTTTTTTATATTTTATGCAACAATCCATTTTAAATACTTAGGTTTATTTTTATACTTAGGTATATTTACTTTGTATATTAATATATTATAATGAGGGCGTAATTCGTTTATATATGGTCGAATTTATCCATCCATTTTGATTTATGTTATTTAATTAATAATATATTATTTATATTACAATAGTAGGTAATATAAATAACAGTGTTGCCAATTGTGCGATTTAAATCGTATTTAAGACCAGAGTCTGATGCTGATTTTTAATACAAAAAGTCTTGACTGTTTCACCCCCCTAAACTTTCATGGATTTTTATGATTTTTTGAGGTGTCATAATTATGATCGATATCTAGGCTCGTACGTTTTCCTTTTTTTAAAGTGTGGTGTAGGAAAGAAAATATAAGCCCCTAAAATGCAAAAAAAATCCCAAAAAAAATCCTCATATTACATTAATTCCTATAAAATATTAAGACAGACATTTAAAAAAATATAAACGTACAGTCATCGTTTTTTATCTCTTTAATAAAATAAAATCATTTTTATTCAAATCCATTATAGTTTAGGGGTGGGAAACAGACTTGGCCCGAAAGTCGTTTTGCTGCCTGAATTGTAGGTAAAATCTCATATTGAGTGCTCTTTCTCTCAGTGAGGGTCGGGGGGAAGGTTTACATACATATTGTATAGCGTAGAACTATAGATATCAAATAGTGTTGTCGAGTGATATTACCGATAGTAGTGATGTACAAAATATCGATATTATTTTCATATTTCAGAGAAAACAAAATTTAGTTGTTTTGGTTATCCTAGCTGCTGCTCTAGAGTCTAACATTTCAATTTAGGAATCAATATAAACCCATCAAGGATATAAGTATATCTTAGGCGCCTTTGTTTTTGAAATAGATTCAGCTGGTTCAGATTTATGAATAACCAGCATAGTTGTTATATTTTTTAACTATTTTTCTACTCAGTTATCTGTTTCACCCCTAAAGGTAATCCTATAGGCGTTAGAGAATGTATATAAATGTGAGTATGCGGAAACATGTTGTCCCTATTGAATCATAATTGTACAAATCAAACCTAAGACCACCTCAGTGGTATAGTATAATATATGACTATATGACGTTACGTCGATTGCCTTATGAATACATGTATTCACCTGTTTTTGATAATTTATCTTAAACTAGGTCCTTATGGAGTAGTCAAAATAACTAAACGCCCTACACACAAATATTATACTTGTATTGTTCAGAATATTTTCTCGGGGGTGTGATATTATTAGGTAGTAGCAAATAATAATAATGCTAGTTAGGTTTTGTTTTATAAAGGCACTGAATTTCACTGGGGCGGTAAGCACACCGATAATGAGACGACCAATACATTGTTTAATATCAGTGTTGGTGGCTTCCACTATGATGGCTAAATGACTGCCTCCGTAGTTGCGCCTTTGGCGTTGTTTCCGGGGGTCGTGGGTTTGATTTCCACCCAAATATTAGTACGTTTTTTTGTAAAGTTTGCCATAATACTAACTACTGTGTATTTAATAGGTAATAATATCATTGTTTTTCGTACACATAGTATAAGCAAGAATATATTTTATTATATTTATTAAATAAATGGAACAAAAATATGCATGTTAAAAAGTATTAATCTAAATCAAAGTAAGGATGTACACAATACCCATCAAAATGATGAATTCTGGAAGATGGAAAAGGAGACTTAACAATCGATATATATATTAAAAACATTGATTAATTAATTTGTTTTCTTAAAATTCTTTATAGTACAAAAAAAAATCCCAGGGTACCAAGTAGAGGGAATTTTAATCCTACCTCGTCGTCGCCGATAGTATGAGTCTACACCGAACAAGTGGCTCGTCGCGATGTTTTGAATAGACTCAATAACCCATCTATAAACAGTATCACAAGTTGGTATAGTTAAACCGGAACCGACAGCTTAACGTGGTCTTCGAGGCACTATAGTGGTGTTGTCAAACAAATGTACATATTTTTTTTAATTAAAAAGTCATTGGTACACAACGGGATTCAAACCAGGGACCTAAGCCCAAGGTCTAACCAACTCAATATCAACAACGATGCATAAAAATAATGTAAATATTACCTATATTTATTGATTACTATAATCTTTTCCTGATCGGCAGATTTCTTGGCACCCTCGGGGTATTTTTATCTATACTAATATTATAAAGCTGAAGTGTTTGTTTAGTTGAATACGCTAATCTCAGGAACTACTGGTTCAAATTGAAAAAATATTTTAGTATTGGAAAGCTCTTTTATCGAGGAAGGCTATAATAATATCACGATATGACCAATAGTAGTGGAGCATCAATGAAAAAAAAAATGAAAAAACGGAGGAAAATTATTCATTTTGAGAGCTTTTCTTGCGTGCGCTGAGTATACGAAAACAGATACGAAGACGAAGTTGCGCGAGTCAGCTATTTTATATGATGCTAACATAACAAAAAATATTCTGTTTTTTTACACAAATGCCCTATTCACAAACTAAGCGAAGCTTGTAATATGTGAGTAAAAATAATCTGCATTTTGCATGCCACACTAAATAAATATATACATTTATTTTATGCATTCTATTTATTTCTCAACTAATTGTAAATTTTAATAACCTACCAATGTACCTATTTTTCTAGTAGGTATATTGGTAGGTAGACAGTAGTACCGCCGTGATCAAATAAAACTCAAGCTAATGTAAAACCACAGAAGAAATAATAGTACAAGGGTAAAACGTACTTATTTAAAATATAATCTATACTTAAGAGGAGTGTCTGGTGAGGCTCTTCGATGCTCATGCTGATTCAACTCTGAAATACTTCAGAGTTGAATCAGCTAAATAACTATCACAGAAAAAGAGCCCCATCATACACTCCTCTTAAATGAGCTTTTTGGCCCTAATACGATATCCGATCATGTTTTCGAAATCGTACGCAAAACAAACGATCTTTTCAAATATTCAAAATAGAATAATAAATATAGTTAATTTTGTCAATATAAAAAAATATTAATAACAACAGACTTCTTCTGTATATTTTAAAGGAAACTGGATCATGTATCGATGTTGTGCAAATTAAATTAAAATATGTATGTACAAAATGGTTGTGGATACAAATCCCACCCACGGCAAAAAAAAAATAGTGTGTGTTTTCTGTACAATTTGTCACGGTCTGGGTATTTAAAAAGTATAATGATATGTATTATATCGTTGCTTCTGGTACACATCGTACTAGCCTAGAGCTTAGTTTGTGACCAGAGCAATATGTGTAAATTTTCTTACATATTATTATTATAATGAATGAATAAATACGGCACTAGCGTCTACTGCTAATGCATGCTTATTGAGGCCTTGATGAATCTAAACTTCTTGCCAGCCCCT
Source organism: Monopis laevigella (assembly GCA_947458855.1). Lineage (NCBI taxonomy): Eukaryota > Metazoa > Arthropoda > Insecta > Lepidoptera > Tineidae > Monopis > Monopis laevigella. Next base: position 36,957,255 of record OX381576.1, on the reverse strand, counting down.
CCGGTCCCAAACCCAAACGTAAACCTAAAACCAAGAATAAAATTGATGAGAGCATGCCTGGACCGAGTGGAGATTTTATTGTTGAGTAAATTTTTGTAACGACGACATTATTCAAGACAATGATTTAGTAGACAAAGCAAACGACGATCCTCTATCTCTTCTGCTAGAGCCTTATGTAGACAAAGAGAACACTGCTCCTCAATATCTTCCACCAGAGCTAGAAATCACCAATTATTCAGAAGGTTCAATCCTCATTGTACAATTTATTTACGGTCATGGGACCAAGAAACTCATAAAGAAAATATTTATAGGCGAAGTGATAAAGTCACAAGTTCAGGGCGAAATCAATATAAAATTCATAAGAAAATCCACCAAGGTAGAGGATGTGTTTGTATTCCCTCCGGTCGAGGATGTGCAACTAATAACACCTAACTTCAAATTTTATTTCCTGAAAAGATTTCTAGGGGGTTCATTCATTTCTGTTATACATACAAACATACATATCGAGACCGCCTAGACGGCCCCAGGGTACCCAGTGGAGGGGTTTTAATGTGGGATTAAAACCCCTCTACTGGGTACCCTCGTCGTAGCCGATGGTATGAGTCTACACCGAACAAGTGGCTAGCTCGTCGCGATGTTTTGAAAAGACTCAATAACCCATCTATAAACAGTTTAACAAATTGGTATAGTGCAACCAGGGCCGACTTGACGTTGAGCTTAACGTGCTCTCAGAAGCACTATAATGGTATTATCAATCAAATGTACATACATTTTTAATTAAAAACTTATTGGTACACACCGGGATTCGAACCAGGGACCTAAGTGTTTTTAAGTCCAAGGTCTAACCAACTCGGCCACTACGTATATAAATAATACATTTATTAGTCATACTAATGCTGTTTGTGTTTTTTAGATGTTAAGGGGGCATTTGACCATGTAAATATTTCCGTTTTAATACATATGCTTCATAATATATGTTTTTCTGAACATGTCATAGTAAATAAAGTAGGTTCTTTAATAGTCATGTTAACAAATCCAGTTCGTGCTAGTTCAAATCTGTCCTCTGATTCTACTTCTTGTTTCAAAAACATCAATAAATAATTTACTTAAATCGTCAGAGTCGTTATTTTGACTTGAATATGTTCTGTTCCAGGTACGTAGTATTTCTTCTGGAAGAATCGATTCTACCATTGGAAATAGCATTGCAGCATATTTTTCTTTCGTTCATCCTAACGTCTCTAATGCTTGCAACTGTGTTTGCAAATTATCGTAAAGGTTTCGTAAATTATATTGTTGAACTTTCGCCTGTTTCAAAACTAAATTTAATAAACTTCTGACATCTAAATTACTGATAGTCACATGACTATCAGTAATTTGTCTCTGGCAAACCTAGTTTTCAGAGCTTCCACAGCTTTATTATAATTTTCGTCATACGGTGGAGAGCTCTCTACTGGCTGCTTCGCTCTAAGAGTCATCGATTGCAACAAATATTGAAATTTACCGTCGTTGTCTATTGTTGTATCGTCGTGGATTTTACGATATAGAGCCCAGAATGACAAACTATTTTTGATATTGCCATCAAATTTAGCTAATTCTAGCTTTGGCAGTCTAAACCGACTATTATTGTTACATTCTCCTATATATGGTTAATGTTTTATTTTGGCCCGAAGAAGTGTCATTAACCCTCTCTATATAATCAAGGTATCATATAGAAATATTATAAAGCCGATTCATAACAAAAAGGATTAAATACTTTACGTTGATTAGCTGGTGTATATTGGGGTTCAGAACCAAAATGTTATGTTTATTATAGTATCGTAAAAAATCATTTTAATTATAGTGCCTTAGCTTTTATACATGTAAAAAATATATGCTACTCAATAAAAATATTAAATGTTGTGCGCTCAGAATTATAAGCGGTGTCATGAAATCTACACCTATTAATTCAATGGAGATAGAAACCTGCATTATGCCCTTATCTATAAGAAGGCTTATGATGACAAAAAGGTTTGCATTAACATATTAAGTTCAAATAACGAAGTAGTTTAAAAAAAAGTAGTAATATATGAAAGTTCAATACAATGTGTTGCAGCTATCACTGGAAGAGGTATTTATTTTGGAGTTTTTCTATATTATGAGAAAGACGAGGGAGACAACACAAGAAATAATTGTAAATAAAAAATGGCCATGCTTTATTAAACCATTCTTTAGGGTTATTTTAATAGAAGTTGATTCTATATATAATAATAATGATTTTATAAACTACATATCTGATAAAGAATGGCATTACAGAATATACACAGTGGAGGATTTCTTAGAACCATCTAAGAAATCCTCCACTGTGCAAAGTGCTATTTATGATTCCCATAGTGAAGTTTCAAAATGTTACAAAATTGACTTGCTATGCAGCATTTTTACAGCTGAAGTATATGCCATTTTTGAAGGCTTGACGTACATAGATAGTTTAAATGTAAATAGAAATAATGTTATTTTTAGTGACTCCAAAAGTGTATTAGAAGCAGTTAGAAATAAGAGTTTGAGTTATAGAATTATTAATATAATTTATAATATTAAGGGCATTGTATGTATGTATGTATGTATCATCACGGGTGCCATACGGCGCCCGTAACCGCCTAGACGGCCCCAGGGTACCCAGCGGAGGGGTTTTAATCCCACCTCGTCGTAGCCGATGGTATGAGTGTACACCGAACAAGTGGCTAGCTCGTTGCGATGTTTTTTAAATAGATTCAATAACCCATCTATAAACAGTAACTTGTAAATAAATTAATAAAAATTGATAAAGTAGCAACTATTGTATTTGTATGGGTGATTCACACAGTGACATAGTTGGTAACAATATAATAGACGACATAGTAAATAATACATATGATGAAGATGATACTAAAGTCCTGAAAGTACCTTTCATGGACTATTTCTATGCAATAAAGGAGCAGACATAGGATGGAAAGAATATTGGAATATATCTACAGAATACAATGGAAAATGGTATTAGGAAATACCAAAAGGAAATGCCTACCAAACCATGGTTTCATAATATACCATACGCTAATAGAACCTTTTATTCTAATATAAATAGAATGAGATTTGGTCACAGTCTCGTACCTACCCATCTACAAAGAATAAAAGTGTATAAGACTGCCAATTGCCAATAGAGGAGAATGATAAATGAACTGATTGATTAAAATGGATTCGGCAGAAGGACTAGTATCCAAGCTAGAAAATTTAATAAAAAAAATGTATAATCTCTGGTGCACAAAACCAACCTCACGGTCCGAATGACCGCTGTAAGCGCTTTCGTTCATATTGTTAATCCGATTCAAAAAGAGCGATGTGATTACTCACGGTACTATTAGCGTGCTAATGAATCGGACCAGTGATGAAGCCCACTCACAAGAACATTACGTATATCCCTCTATCACGCAAATAAAATATATGTTCCTCTCACTCTGTTTTAATGTCAAATAAAACGCCATAACAAATTAATGAATTTTAATGTATTTTGTATATTTATTTACATAAATACCAAAATAAATGAGCACACAATACTTTTAACGTATCTACTTTATAATTATTTTAGGAATTTTATTACTTTCCTCAAATACATGTTTCTAGATAAATGTCATTCTGACACGCTGACATTGATTTTTGCGTTAATCGGACCGCAAGGCAAAACCACCAAAGAATACTCATCTGTCATTATCATTTGTCATGAAATTTTCTTGTTTTCTTTCACGGTTTTACCGCAAGTTTTCTTTCCCGGCCGGTTCGAATTAGTGGGTTTTATCTATTTTAGGGTTATATGTCTAAGTAAAGTTATATTGTGTGAGCTTCTGTGTAAAATGCGCGGGACGTGGCTGCTGATGGTAGCGCTGGTGCTGTTGGATTTAAGTGGTGTTTTGGGCGAGTATGAAATAAAATATGTAGCGGTGCTTTACCGGCACGGTGAGAGAACCCCAATCGACCCTTACCCCAATGATCCTAATGGCGATCCCTCGCTGTGGCCTGCGGGGTTCGGGGAGCTCACCAAAAACGGCAAGAAACAACATTACGCTTTGGGGAAGTGGCTGCGAACCCGATATGAGGTATGCTCTAAGCCATTTTAGTATTTTTATAAATCAACATGAATATATCTTATATAAGTTATACATAGTTTATCTTTTTTAATGTAAATGGTTTAAACTAATTAGCATAATCTTTACCCTTACTATTTTGTATAAAAGTATTTCAGTTTTTGTTTATTTGTATCCTGTTAACATTAAAACATAAATATTCCTTTTGGAGGTCTTTTAGGGCGGAAAGTAAAACAGACAAAGTAGAGTAGCCTTACAAAGTTTAATTTTGTTTGAATTAAACAATAAACATTTCCATAAGTTGGCATAGTGAATATAATTTATAAATTAAAAACTCACACTCAAGGTTTAAAACCTATAACCTATGTAGTATAATATTTGTATTTAAGTTGGAGCAGGAGAAATTTTACAAAGTATTTGCATTGTCTATGCAAACTTATTATGATTTGCTATCTAAACTTTTCAAAGCAAACAGAGTTTCCATGATTGTGCTATCAAGATCATATAGTGTTTGTTTAGGCACTAAACACCGTGAAGCCTACTTAAGTAAAGTCTGGGAATACTTCAGTTCACTCCACTGCCTCCCAACCATAGCTATGGATCCACACCCAGCACAGAGTATCCATAAATAGCTAAGAATTTTGTTTCATAACAAACTCGGCTACCACATACATATAATATATATTAAAATCTGTTTTTAATGAACTTTTGGAGGAGGTTATACAAGCTGCCTTAGGTTTAGGTACTTATTGCTTCCATGTTTTGGATGGGCTCTCAGTTTAGTTATATGAAACTCACAATAACTTTACTACCAGATATAAACTTCAAAATCAATATAATAATTAATTCACAAGTGCCTCCTGATAACTGTTAGTTGAGTAGAGATGGTGGCGAACACAGTACAGGTGAGAGTTAAAAGGCCTTTAAACCTACTTTGCGGTCTCAAGTTTGGCAGATCATTCCCCTGCCTTCCAATCATGAGATGGACCCAGCACCTGCACGAAGAATCCATGGATAGCTAAGATCATTGTCTAATAATGGCCTCAGGGTTTCCAGCCGAAGGATTAACCCATCCTCATTTTTCCAATGGTATTTGGAAGCAACACTTAATCATAAGAATTACTACACCTAATTAGCAAATTATCAGACTGAATAATGTATGGCTTATCTTAGAATAAAACATACCTAGAATGAGTTTGTTTAAATGGAATTGATAAAATAAATTGTATGATAAATAAAAGAACATCATTACATGACAATAATATCTATAATTATGTTACAAAAAAAATTTACTAAACAAACTATTTTTGTTTTAGGAAACAAAGTTATTTTATTTTTATTTATGTTTATGGCATCACTAAATAAAATGTCAGCCTGTTGTAGTGTTTGTTTGTATAAACATAATCACCCCTCTGTTAACAGTTCCACAAATTGGTATTGTAAAACTGGAATTGTCAGTTTAATGTGCTCTCCGACAGACTATAGTGACATATAAATGTACTTAAAAACTGTAATGTTTTTAAGTCTAAAATTTAACCCACTCCACCACCACATTCTCTATGTATGCCATTATTAATATATATGGTTTTCTCCCCTTCCACTGACCACCATGTATAAAGGGATAAAATAATTCAAAGCATTACATAGTTTCCATGGTTCAGTGCTGCCAAGATCATATAGTGTTTGTTTAGGCACTAAACATAGTGAAGCTATATTGATATTGTATAATGGGGTAAAATAATATATATTAATAATGGCATACATAGAGAATTAAAACTAAGATATATAATAATTAATGGTTCTAAAGAGAGCATTACCAACATTATTGCTATTATATCTTTGTTTTTAATATACATTATACTAGCTGTGCTCCGTGGTTTCACCCATGCTAAATATATATTTTGCAACCCTCTCTTCATCTTGCTATGCATACTTGCTTGAAATGTATGGTCTTGCCCTTACATATAGTAAATGTACTAGGCTTGCAATAATATTTTAAAATCAGACTGGCAGTTCCGGAGATTATCTTGTTAAAACAAACAAACATTATATAACAATGTTTGTTTTCTTCTCATATGGAACTTAATTATATTGGAACAATATTTAATAGGATCATTTACAAATGATACATTTTATATAACTTGCATATGCAGTTGATACACAATTCATTAAGTAGTATGCCCCTTATTAGTATCATAATGAATTTTCAAAAATGAAATCTAACTGCGTAGCAATAACAGCTAATACTCAATTGAAAATAAATAAACTTAAATATAAACAAAATTTTTTTTAATGTAAAATATATTAAATTCTACTTTACTGCTCCCATCAAGTATTAAAATTGAGGCATACCAGTTAGCAGCTGGCTTATAAAGTAGTTAGCAGCTGCATTACGAGGTTCTGCTACAAAATAATATAAGAATTAGATTAAGTGCAATTAGGACTGCTAAACTATACTATGCTTATTGATAGCTTGTTAGTAGACCTTAGAAATTTTAAAATACTGTACATTTATTTAACAACATCACTATTTGTGGGAGATGAAGAGCATGTTAAGCTGCCAGTTTCACTATAGCAACTTGTGTAACTGTTATATTAAGCCTATCCATACAGGTAAGGCACTCGTGAATTATGTAAAAATTATGCTACACTTGGTAATAATGATATACAAATTCTCATTTGACATTTGAGATTATAGCTTAGACATTGAAGATCATATTTAACAGTTCTGCAAGCTATATCGGAACAATCTTAAACCTATTACTTTTTATGCTTTGAAATACTAGATTTGCTCTGTTGTTGCATCCGTGTCGTAGTTCCTGCTTTGCATACTTGCTGATCACCAATTTGTTAACAAGGTTTATAAGTGACTTGAGAGATTCGGCGCTTAGAGTTCCGCGTCCTACGGATCCCCCACAGATTCGGGCTAGTGTAAACAAGTCGATTTGCGCTTACGTTAAATACATATTCTGTATAGGCTGCAAACACCGGTTCAACGGTTGGTCCAATTTGCGCTTACGTTGAATACATATTCTGTATAGGCTGCAAACACCGGTTCAACGGTTGGTCCAATTTGTTCTTACGTTGAATACATATTCTGTATAGGCTGCAAACACCGGTTCAACGGTTGGTCCAATTTGCGCTTACGTTGAATACATATTCTGTATAGGCTGCAAACACCGGTTCAACGGTTGGTCCAATTTGTGCTTATGTTGAATACATATTCTGTATAGGCTGCAAACACCGGTGCAACAGTTGGTCCAATTTGTGCTTACGTTGAATACATATTCTGTATAGGCTGCAAACACCGGTTCAACGGTTGGTCCAATTTGCGCTTACGTTGAATACATATTCTGTATAGGCTGCAAACACCGGTTCAACGGTTGGTCCAATTTGTGCTTACGTTGAATACATATTCTGTATAGGCTGCAAACACCGGTTCAACGGTTGGTCCAATTTGAGCTTACGTTGAATACATATTCTGTATAGGCTGCAAACACCGGTTCAACGGTTGGTCCAATTTGTGCTTACGTTGAATACATATTCTGTATAGGCTGCAAACACCGGTTCAACGGTTGGTCCAATTTGTGCTTACGTTGAATACATATTCTGTATAGGCTGCAAACACCGGTTCAACGGTTGGTCCAATTTGTGCTTACGTTGAATACATATTCTGTATAGGCTGCAAACACCGGTTCAACGGTTGGTCCAATTTGCGTTTACGTTGAATACATATTCTGTATAGGCTGCAAACACCGGTTCAACGGTTGGTCCAATTTGCGCTTACGTTGAATACATATTCTGTATAGGCTGCAAACACCGGTTCAACGGTTGGTCCAATTTGCGCTTACGTTGAATACATATTCTGTATAGGCTGCAAACACCGGTTCAACGGTTGGTCCAATTTGCGCTTACGTTGAATACATATTCTGTATAGGCTGCAAACACCGGTTCAACGGTTGGTCTAATTTGTGCTTACGTTGAATACATATTCTGTATAGGCTGCAAACACCGGTTCAACGGTTGGTCCAATTTGCGCTTACGTTGAATACATATTCTGTATAGGCTGCAAACACCGGTTCAACGGTTGGTCCAATTTGTGCTTACGTTGAATACATATTCTGTATAGGCTGCAAACACCGGTTCAACGGTTGGTCCAATTTGTGCTTACGTTGAATACATATTCTGTATAGGCTGCAAACACCGGTTCAACGGTTGGTCCAATTTGTGCTTACCTTGAATACATATTCTGTATAGGCTGCAAACACCGGTTCAACGGTTGGTCCAATTTGCGCTTACGTTGAATACATATTCTGTATAGGCTGCAAACACCGGTTCAACGGTTGGTCCAATTTGCGCTTACGTTGAATACATATTCTGAATACGCCGAAAACATCGGTTTGGTTTTAAAAAAATAATTATTGTGTCGTGTATTTTTCATCCACACTAATATTATCTTTTATATATTTATAAGCGAAAGTGTCCCTTACTTTTTTCGCTTTAAGCGAAATTGATGAACCGAATTAGATGAATTGGTAAGCAGATATTTTAAAACCCTGGAAAGAGAAGGATATATAAAGTATACATACGACTTTTCTACTTAGCTACAGGGGTGCAGATTCACAGGTCTCAAATAGCTTTAAGTCTAATACGCGCATATTGGACTTAAACCAATTTGGACCAGAGATGAAATACGTTCGTGAACGTATTTGACTGTATTCGATTTAAGCGCAATTTAGACCACGGGGAAAGACGGACGAAGTTTGACGAATGTGCGAGTGAGAGCAGGCTAGTGTATAAACAGGCAGGGGTGTTCCGCTCCGCGCTTTAGGTATAACGCTACAAGTACCCGGCCGTACCTATGGAAAGGTATAATTTTATAGGGCTTAATATTAACGAATACGATTCAATGATAGTAACATGGATCCAGACCTCACTTTTTTCTTTTTTTGTACGTGCACCATGCACTAACTATTGCTAGAAAAAATATTCAGTTTTGATAAGTATTTACTTATTTATTTGCCCAAATAATAATTTATAACAATAAGAAAATATACTGAGGCAATGTTTTTGTAGGCTTTTCTTTGAACGTAGTAGGTACAATCGGTTTCCTTTAACGATATTCTACGAAGTTCAGTAGGATATTCATAATATTACATAATAGACCGAAAAGCAATATTTAGTTTCATAGACAATGTTGTGTGCTTACGTTACGTATCTTCTTAGATAAAAGTACCTCTGCAGCAGACAACCTAAAACAAAATGTTGTTTTATGATCTACGTCCTTACTCCTAAGTACCTAACCTAGGTTTCATTAAAAGAAGATAACCCTAACGTTGTAAAAATAAAAGAATACGCGATAGAAAGAGAGCAACTTTTAGGTGAATATAAATGTAGGCTATTAGCGCTGTGCGCGCGATCTGAACTGTATTGTGTCGGTGCAAGAGTCGCTATTTATTTAATTATTTTTTCGGAGTGGAGTTCCTGTACGTATACTATTATTTCTTCTGTGATACAGGGTTAAATGTTGTGGATTAACAAAACATGTTATAATAGACAATTTTAATGAAAAATAAATTATGAAAATTAAGTTTAAGCGGGACAATTATCGTCACGCAGACATTTATTATAGGACGCATTATTTGAGTCGTACTCCGAACAAGTGGTTACCTCGTCGCGATGTTTGGATAGACCATTTGGGTATATCGAGGGCGAGTAGGCTACAGGGTGGGATAAAACTAGGGTTGCCAACGTCCCGTTTCCACGACTCAAATAATACGTCCTATGATAAATGTCTGCGGGACGCCAATTGTCCCGTTTTATTATTATTATTAGTAAATACACTGGCAGCTTTTGCTGATGCGTGTATATCACTGCACTTATGTATTCTTACTATATTTTAAATGTTTATCTAGTCTATTCTTAAAGGAGATCACCGAGTCAGCACTTATAACACTTTCCCGTAGCTTGTTCCATGTATCCACAACTTGATTAAATCATACATGTTTCCTAGGGTTACTATGGCTTGGTGTTTTTATCAGCTTATGTGAATGTACTCTAAGGCCAGTGTGAAGAGATGTTGTAGTCCAGGCACATCATAGTGTATTTTCATTATTTTAAAGGTCTCAATCAGGTCTTCGCGGTGTCTTCTTTGCTCTAAGATTGTAAGCTCCAATTATTTTAAACGGTCTTCATGTCTTTTTTCTTAATGAGACAACCATTTTTGTGGCTTTGCGTTGTACATTTTCCAAGAGAATGATATCCTTTTTAAGATAGGGCTTCCTCACCTGGAAAGCATACGGGCGTATATATGTTTTATAAACAACGTTTGTTTATATCCAGAAATGTTTTTCTGATCAGATACAATTCTTACTTTAAAAACCCTCTTTGTTTGGAAATTCCTTATCCAGTTTAGAAGTGCTCCTCGAAATCCAAAATGATCAATTGCACAATTAAGCGCTTAATTGGTACTCTATCGAACGTTTTTTCATAATCAAGGTATATTATGTCTGTGGGTTGCTTTTCATTCCAGTTTTTGGTGCATTTATCAACGCAACACAGAAGATTGGTAACCGTGGATCTCCTTGGGACGAACCCATGTTGCTCCTCAATAATATATCTATGATTTTTTCCATTAATTTGAAATTATACATGTTAAGCTTATGGGGTAGTAGTTTGAGGCAGTTAGTTTGTCGCCTTTCTTGTAGATTGGCGTAATTATGGCCTATTTCCAATCTTTTGGCAGAACTCCTTGTTTGAATGACAGTGTCATAATGGTTGCTAATTGTTCATAGAGAAGTGGATTATTTTTATGGTAGATGACGGGTATACCATCTGGATTCATTGCAGTGGTATCATTAAATTATTTTAAGAGTTGCACTAATTAGACACGGTGAGAATTCAATATGATCTAGATAATTTGACTGACCGCATGGCTATCATGGCAATCAGACTGGCATGGTTGCGCCTTTGGCGTTGTATCCGGAGGTCGTGGGTTCGATTCCCACCCATGGTAAAAAAATATTAGTCCGTATTTCTGTACAGTTTGTCATGGTCTGGGTTTTTATAAATTATAATATGTATTATATCGTTGTTTCTGGTACATATAATAGAAGCCTAGAGCCTAGTTTGTGACCAGAGCAATTTGTGTAAATTGTCCTACATATTATTAATATTATAATTTTCAACCTTAGGTGAAGTTATTTGGGGAATAGGAATTAATTCAGGGGTTCTCTTACATAAGTTTTTTTTTAAATTGTCTTGCGAATGTGTTTGATACTTCTTTATGATGTGCTATTAATTGCTGTGTTGATTCAACTTTTAATGCTGGTGGGACTGAAACAGTAGAAGACAGTTGCTGTCTTATGTAGTTATAAAAAGCTTTCTGCCCTCTATTGACTACTCCTGCTTCAAATCTTATCCGTGCCTTTCTAACATCTGCTATTAATTCATTGATTATAATAATAAATAATAATAATATGTAGGACAAATTACACAAATTGCTATGGTCACAAACTAAGCTCTAGGCTTGTACTATGTGTACCAGAAACAATGATATAATACATATTATATTTTATAAACACCCAAACCATGACAAACTGTACAGAAAAAACGTACTAATATTTATTTGCCATGGGTGGGAATCGAACCCACGACCTCCGGATTTAACGCCAAGGGCGCAACCACTAGTCTACGGAGGCTGAAATTATACGTCGGTAGTTTTCATAAGTTTGTTTATTTTTATTTAACTTGTAAAAGCGCCACAATCTATATATATATAAATGAACTGTGTCACAAGTTGGTATAATGAAACTGGGACCAATAGCTTAATGTGCTTCATACTTATTTATTACTACTATATTTATTTAATTTTTTTTTGCACAAAATACAAAGGCGGACATAATTCCGCTAGGCTTTCTCTACCAGTCAAACCTTTGGGACAATTTGTGACTGTAGTTATGGGACTATAGTGGTGTTGTCTAACAAATGTACACATTTTTTTTTTAAATTAAGTACGTTTGTGGGTTATGGGCTTCAACACGACTGGTGGGACCTTAAATATATAGTACATCTACTAGTGTACAAACTTTTTTTTTCCGAAACCCCAATGGTTAACTTTTACAATGCGATATCCTCTAATTAATAAGTTGTACACATTCCTATTTGGTTAGTAGTTAATAATTATCTAAAATTTAGCTATGGAAATCTATTTAAAAAAAATACTCTGTATACGAGTATGAAGCACAAACTGTATATTTATTTTCGGAACCCCAATAGCCAACTTTCACTATTGGGTATATGTAATAAGTAGCATAACATCTGTTCTATACAAATAGAGTAGATATGTAGGTCGCTGCCCGGTTTGGATATTGATTTTCCAAAAATCTATTGATCCTGATTTAGTTGATCGCTCGCTCGAAAAATCAGCAAAAATTTTAAATCTCGATGAGAAATCATCAAAAGTAAATTTGTTAAAATTTATCATGTCGGTGCGAATAGCCTTTTTAAGTATAGTCTTGCAACCAGCAAGTTTTGTCTGGCAGTCCCTACGGTAACACCGCATAATCGTAAATGTCTTATCTTTTGTTTCCCCCAATCCTACCAAATTACTCTGGTCAGGTAGGGACATTTGAAAGGCATTAAGATAGAACTTAATAAGTTCCGGAGACCAATCAATCGTACATGAGTATAATTATATAAATCCAAAGTATTCAACTAGATGGCGGCCGGAGAGGTATCCACAAAAACTGTCAAAAAAGGCTGTTTCTATACTTGAGTAGTCTATAATTCTATATAGACTACTCAAATATAGACTCTAAATTCTCTATTAATTAATACTAAATGTTGGTATTGCAAGACGTGTTATATTTTTACCATATTCTGTCTCTTTTATATGTATCTACTTACTCGCTATTCTTGCTCTCTATAATCTTTAGATACCCTGTCGAGAAAAACTTCGTAAAAAAGACTATAGTAGAAATTCAAATTTAATTACTAATATGATGATATTTAAAAGAAAAAATATTGCTTAATCCGAATAGAATGTTCGGGGACTGAATTTGACGTTATTACACTAAGACTTGCTCCCGTGTCTATAAGAAAGTAACGTATATGGTTGTTAATTAAAAATTTTATTTTGATTCACAACACAATATCTTATGGGTCTGGGGGACGAAAATATTATCCGTTTTGTTGCAAATTTGTATTTTCGTCGTTAGTAGTATTTTCTATTTTGGTTCTACCTCTATAGTTACTGTTACCAAAAATGTTTGGTCTAAATGTACGATTGTTTGTGTAATTTGATTATCTACCTATCGCCATCGAATGGGTCGTCTATATCCTCCTCAACAGCTGTGCGAATAACGTCTTTTAAGTTATCAAAATTCCTTGTTGATATAATGGTACTGATACGCCTATTGCGTAACCATTTTAATAGCATTTTTTTTCGTTTATAGGCTTCAGAACTCCAAATGCATTGGAATCAGAGCCTGCTTGGGCCATAGTTAGTTTTGTCAATAGATTTTCCAGACGTTGTCCGAAACGGTCTATACTTTCATTTTACTGAGTAGAGTTATTTAATAATGAAACTATAGCATTCGGTGATTTTTTAATTATTAAAAAAATTCGTTATGTCTGATGTCAGACTTTTAACAATATCGTAGCTTTGTTGAAGCTTTAATTTGGCAAAGTTATCTAATCTCGTTTTTAACACAAAATTAATAAGAAAACTCTCGTGTTCTGTACTAATACACGATAAATATAATTCGACGCAATCAATTAGTTTATGTACTGTTTCTAACTGCGGAAGAAACTGTCTTTATATTTCTCCATTTTTGATGCGCTGGTTATCTTTCGTCCTAATGACTCATTATAATATTTCTTAACACCATCTAACTTATTTCTTATTTCATTATATATGTATTCAAATTCTAAAGTTAGTTATATCATCTTCATCAATAGTTACTATAATATTTCAAACTCTCTATTAAAATTTAAAGCTGTATTTTATTTATCTAATACAACCAAGTATATAGCCTAAGTGCGCCAGTGTTTTGAGCTCCTTTGAATTCCTAGGTTTTGCAGTGGAAAGTTTCGGCGTGTGGTCCCCCGGTGCCAAAGATTTTAGACAATGTATTTCTAAAATCTTGAAAGAAAAGACCGGAGAACGGCGCGCCGGATCTTTCTTTCTTCAAAAAATAAGCCTGGAAATTCAAAGGGGTAATGCCGCTGGCGTTCTCGGAACTCTACCACTCTCTGCCGGTCTGGAGGAGTTCTATGCCTATAGGACGAATACCTCCTAAACTTACCCTAATTTTGATTAAAACCCCTATAATAATTGTATATACTTAGGTTTTTTTTTGTTTAAACATATATGGTGATTATTTATTCTAATACATATTCTATACTATCTAATAAAACTGGGTAAATTTGGTTAATGAATAAAAACATTATTATTATATTGTATCCCAGTATTTCGCCTTCACCTAACTTTCTTAAATCAGTTTTTATATCAATTAAACCCTCTAAAATATTATAAAACGCTTCCATTAATCAACTAAATTAAAACTTAACTCACGCATAGCATTTTCACTTTCACACTTGGTAGGTAGTTACAAAGTCGGGCATCTCGTCGCTGGTATATTCCAACTAGGCTGGTTCATCCCAAAATGCTGCTGTCCCCTGCTGTGCTAATCCAAACCAAGACTTAAGTAGTTTCTACCTAATTCAGGCACAGCCGCTTAATCCAAAAATTGAAATTTTTTTTTCTGAATAAAGTTATTAGTATTAACCTACGCCCGGTTCGTCGGGTTCTAATGAAGTTGTGTTGCCAGTGCATGCGGTCCTTTTAAGCCAAAAAGCCATCAAACACTAAAATCTAGGGTATAAATAAACTAGTGCCTAATTTATTTATACATATATAAAAAAACATATTTTTTTAAAGTAATAAAAAGCCACCAGATTGTTTATACTCTATATTCGGGTTTTTAGTTTTATATAGACCGCACGCCACTGTTGTATGCTAGGCGTATAACATCATCACTTGCCATTATGATAAGAAGTGCTTTCGCGATGCTACTTAAAATAAAACCAATAAGTTTTGTAGCGTGATGATGACGATTACATAGCAAGTTGTAACGTGACAATCCCAATTTCCTTTCCACAATTTATAAGTTTAATAATAATGATAATAACATGGGCATAACATTTATTTTTTATTTCGTCAACTGTTGCTTGTCGATCTTTGCCTACCACTTCTGCCTTTTATATTTCCTTCTATAATATTCATATTAAGATAGCATGCCGCATATTATTAAGATGTATGCACATTACATTCAATAAAAAATAAAAAAAATCTAATATTCTTAATATTTTAGCTCGGTTACTGTAGGATGACAGTCACTTGTATTACAGTTTCATTTTTTATTTTTAAAACTACATTTTTTATTTTAATAATATTTTTTTGTTTTTAGGGGCTGCTCTCCACCGAATATAACCCAAAGGAAATTTTTGTTCGTTCTACTGACGTGGACCGCACGCTAATGTCTGCAGAATCTAACCTAGCCGGTGTGTATTTTAAATATACCTAATTTAATCATGTTATTTCAACAATTTAATGTTAGGGTTAATTGATCATAGTTCATACGTCTGCACACTCAGTAGTAGTATATCTACAGGGTTAGTTTTTCAAGTGGGCCAAGGCCAAATCCTAAACTACAAAGAATAAAGAAATATGCTTAAAGGAGTCTCGGGCCAATTTAAAAAAAATATAAAACTGCATCATTAGACTTTTGAAAAATGTATTCTCCTCGTCGGGAATCGAACCAGTTCATTTTGGAAAAAAAAACTCAGCCTTTATTACTGCACCAGCTGATAGTATCGCTTATAAGGATCAAATGGTGGAAAGTAAGTTCAAACGACAAACTAAAGGAGAGTGCTTATTATTAAGAACGTTACTTTTTGTTTTTCAGCCATAACTTGTTGTTTATTGTTCGAAATTATGGCCATTCTTTTTAATATATAAATAGCGGCCTTTTTTATACATTATTTTAATACATTATTTTTTTATACATTACCGATGTAACGTCGGTCACCACGTATAAAGTATTATTTTAATATTTTTATTCCATGTACTGATAAAGTGGATCGCCTCTTATCAATAGTTAACAATATAATTGACATATCTTTAGTTTATCGTAATAAGTCGCTTGTGATTGACCGATAGTGAATTCTTGTTTCTAATGTCGGACGAGATTCAATAAAACTTATTTATTTAAAATACTTTACTGTAAATAATTACTCAAGAAAAGGACAATAAGAACAACAAAACAGAAAAACAGACACCGCCTTGAAGTATGTCGTTAGCATAAACAATATAGCTGCGGGGCTTCATGTGGAAAACATATTCTCTGATAATAATAATATGTAGGACAATTTACACATGATGCTCTGGTCACCAACTAAGCTCTAGGCTTGTACTATATGTACCAGAAGCAACCATATAATACATATCATACTTTTATAAACACCCAGACCATGATAAACTGTACAGAAAAAACGCACTATTTTTTTTTTGCCATGGGTGGGAGAATCGAACCAACGACCTCCGGATACATCGCCAAAGTCGCAACAACCACTAGTCTACGAAGGCTGATAAAATTATATTTACGATAGAGGTGTAGGAAAGAAAGTAATGTCGATTCTCCAGGGTTAATCCCGTTTAGGTGGATTTCCCCACAAAAGCTGACTATAGCAGACAGGATCGGTCTTCGTCCAACTCGTCCAGGAAGTGCAGCAATAGTTTCGCAGAAATGCATATTAAATAGCAAAATTTCAATCATAACCAAATTTGGTTATGTTTGATAGAAGTGACATTTGCTCATATTTTTTCCTTAAAAAGTTTGTGAAACTCAAACTATATAATTACCGATATGATATCCTTGACACTGTAATTTATTCTTGGAGTCAGTTTCCCTTTTACTATTTATGTCATTATTTTATTGCCTTTATAAACAGTTTTTGTATTTTCTATTATGTAACTACGAATACTATTGGCTCATGCATAAATTAATTAAATGCCAAAGGTCAGTGTTAGTCTTAGATTAAAACAAAAAAGGGAAGATTGTGAACTTGCAGTTCTCTATAATTATTACCAAAAAGTGGACCAGATACAATTACAAGCCATCCACCTACATAACCGATCTGCTGCTTTATAAATACTAGAAATATAACGATAGAAATATAAAGACATAATTAACCAAAAACGCGCGGGACGTGCTCACAGGGCAACAGCTTGCAGAACAATGATTACGACCTTCCAAAAGTTTGTCAGTTAAGCATAGTTAGCTGGGTCCACATATCATATGTGTACCTTATCTACTCTTTTTGTTTTAGTCTAAGGTAATCAGTAAGCATTTAGCCAAATCGTTGGATTATATTATAGGACTGTTCCCTCCGACGCCCGACGACGTGTTCGAAGAAGGCTTGCCGTGGCAGCCTATCCCGGTTCACACCAAGGTTGCTAACACCGACAACATTCTCGGACAAATGCCTTGCAGGGCGTACGACATGGAGTTCGCTAAATACATCCACTCCGAGCCTTACCAATCTCGGCTGGCTCACTACTCTGGGCTCATGCAGTTAGTATACCTCTTTAGATTACTTATGACTTATATATATTGCTCTTGTACACATATGGAAGCTACGACCTTCGCATACAACGCCATTGCCATAACTAGATCACTCACATCCTTGTACATATTAACGAACAGGAACTTTCACTGAGCTTTATATTCGGAATGGTTGTACGAACACGGGCGTAGGTCCATAGCCAGATGAGATGAGACATCCCTTAGCGTAAAAATGGAGTTGAAGGTCCACCTAGTCTTGCCATAAATATTGTAACAAAATGCGCCAAAATGAGAAAACACGATGAACTATCTTATAAAAATGACAGATTCCAAATTAAAATGTAATATGTATATTTTTTAAATTGTAACAGTATTTATGGCCAGACTATGTATAGAATACGGGGGTTTACCGTCTTGGTCACTCAGTCCATCTGTCCTCCCATATCCAAAGATTTCTTAAAATCCAGTTGAGGTCTGTACCTCAACTGGATTTTGAGAAATCTTTGTTGTAATTTAGAATAGTAGATAGATCTTCGTGTTTTCTCTGTTGCGCATAGGCATGAGTGAGAACCATGGTTTTTTTATTTGCACAAAACATATGTAACTTTAAAAATTTTGTCTCTTTAGCAACAGTGACGAGAGCCGTGCCGTGACATTTAAAAGCTCTTGCGATGTACTACATTTAATTCTATGGCAGTTTGGTAAAATATAGCGCGTATAGTTTTTATATATTTTTAAAGAAAGGTTTTTCAATTTACAAAATTAACTTTTAACCGTGAAAATGATAATGAACAAAATATATGTCATTGGAGATCATTTTGTTGGTATTTGTGTGGGACTTAAAGCGCTATTAATATTATTTATCTCGATCGAAAAAAGTGCTTATTAAATTATTTTTTTAAAGTTTATATATAAATCTTACACCACTACGTTAAAATAATAATAAGCCAAAAAAAAAAATCTACTAAAAAGATGTGGGTTTGTATTTTATTATAATGGCTCAAAATATGTTTAATTCAAAATAATACTGAAATATTGAACCGCGGCCTAATTTATTTACGATTTTGAACCTTATTTCTTAGCAGTAATTCGGAAAACCTGCCTGAAAAAAACGTTTTTTTTTATTGTTTAAATCTTAAGTGATTTCTCATGACATAGGTAGTCTGACTGTTGATATGATTCAAATAAAAATGCTTTAATTCTTGGTCACCTGTTTTTTCCCATCAACAAATCGCGCGCTTCATGCTTAAGGGCGTATTGTTTTAGGATGTAATAACAACCACTTTTTTAAAAGTTAATTCAACGTTAACGAAATAATTGTTAGCATATGTGTAGTTGGCGTTATACTGAGCAAAACCTACCATAGAGAATCAATATATTTTGCTATAATAACTACTAAACAAATTTACTCTGCATAAACTGTGATGCTTTACCTGAGTACAAATTAAGTTAGTTTAAGTAATTAGATTGAATAGTCACATACAAAGTTATTTGTTTTTGTTTCTGCTGTAAGGTTTTGTGGATACGCCTCTCTGGCATGAAGCGCGGGATATTATTCATTTAGATCCCAACAATTAGTCCTACGAGGGTCAAACTGAAAGTTCTTAGAACATCAAAAACTGAGCAAGTTTTATTATATCTTTTCAAAACCAACAGAGTCCATTCACATCAATACATCGCTGCCTCCGGTGGAACCACTGAGGAATGCACTTTGCCCTCTCATCCTTAAGCCGGCCATGAGCGCTAGGGTGTACCTGACCGGTTTGCCTGAGCAGTTCAACTGTCGGGTTTATACGGCGGGTGACCCAGTAATCCCACGTCTGACGTCGCCGAATAGTCGATCGTTCGCCCGGCGATGTGCGACGAGGCGTTGTTGTGGTGAAGGAGGATCCTATTGCGAGGTTGTTTTTCCCGAAATTTTCAAAGACAAGTGGCAACCGCTAAATGTTCATGGAGGATTTTGTGCGCTTGACTCTTACCGATGCCTAAGCTTCTCCGAATCTGCTGATAGTCACTCTCAATCATAAGCCGCACAACACTGATGTTATCTCAGTCGTCTCCGTAGAAGGCGTCCCTCACGCAGATTATCGGTGAGATTAGTGCGACCACGTTCAAAATTATTAAACCAGTTGTAAACAGCGGCCCGAGCTGGGGCTTCATCGTGTCTTTTATAGCTTTCTTGATGACTTAAATGACATCGAAAGTTATAAAAATCATTGCAGGAAAATTTTCTCGCCTTAAATTCATGCTGACGTGACACAGACAATTTAAATTTGCCGCCACATCATAAAACAAATGACAAATGAATGAAATACATATTCAATAACATTGGCAAATAGTTCCATTTTCAAAATTTAAACTTATTTATTATATTGTTTATAAGTGGCCTGCTCTAAAAACTCTGCTTGACCCTCGTATATATGTGTGTGAACTTTTATTTTTTTTATATGAAAACCTTGAACTCGCCTTGTGCCTATATAATTTATTATCTATACCTATTTATTATTTTGGCTTAAAAACATATTATATTTATATATTATGGTTTATTATCTTCTTGCAGTGGTCCCTAGATGGTTGAGTTGATCCTATTCGGTGTAAGTTTGCTTTAGGAATATCATTTTTAACACCTTTTGATGCCCCAAAGCTGAGGTCACAAATTAGTTTTTATATTACGCGCATTAGCATAGTTTTATATATTTTATAATAAGTGTTGTTTATCCTATAACTTTGGGACACTCCACTGAAAGCTTTGTAACGTACGGGGACAGGTGCAATGACAGATTATTATTTTATTCACATATAAGTATTGTTTGATATATACGTGGTGGCCTAGTTGGTTAGACCTTGGACTTAAAAACACTTAGGTCCCTGGTTCGAATCCCGGTGTGTACCAATGAGTTTTTTATTTAAAAAAGTATGTACATTTGTTTGACAACACCACTATAGTGCCTCGGAAAACACGTTAAGCTGTCGGTCCTGGTTTCACTATACCAACTTGTGAAACTGTTTATAGACCTATATCCTGTAGACGAGTACACCTCCATCTGTTTTTGCAAGGCTTTCTGTAAAGTTGTCATATATACTTTCTGTATAGTAGTTATTTCCTTCTGGATTATTTAGTAGCTTGTGTTACGTTTAAAAGCTGAAAAACTTGATCCAGAAAATGAATACGTTTTACCTTGCAAAAGATCGGATGACGTCCATTTTTGGGTAGGTTATACAGTTGTTTTAAATTAATTTGACTAAATGAGATATAATATGCTTTTAAATGAATATAAAAAAATACAGTTAACAAGATACAACACTTCAAAGTGCTAATTCCAAAAAAAAACAATTTCTTCAACATTTTATATGAAGTAAATTCTGAACTGTAGGTGTTAATGCTGGGAATATAATAATATGTTTACGAGAAGTATTGACTGTATAAACATATAATTTAAAACCAAATTATATCTATTAAAGTAACAGCTATAATTTGGTTTTGAGTTATATTTTTATAATTATTACTTCCAAAGATACTAAACTTTAAAGGTCTACATAATTATGTGGTTTTTATTTACAAATATTTTGATTTCGGTTTAAAAACTTCTTTTAAATAAATTAATATATAACCAGTGTTGCTCAAGGGTGGTGTAGATTTCTATTAGTGAAAAAATTTTTAGATCGATTTAGTAGTTCCAGAGATATACAAAAAAAAAAAAATTTACTATTTTTAATATCAACTTATAATAATAAAAATTAAAACAAAAAATAAGAAAGCACATGTATATTAGAAAAGTTTTAAAAAAATGTCTCTTAGAAGAAGTACCTGGCGCGTCTTTTGCGTTATTACTCGCTGCAATATCTCGTACATGTTCACAAGCCCAAAATTACGTTACCTTTATAACATATCCAAAGATGGTGGAAACCCGGCCTTTTGCAATACAGGAATATACTACACTAAATATTTTCTGATAAAAAATAATTGCTAATATTTCAGCGATGATATTTCAGATTTATAGAACATTTCATATGTATGTATTAACACCTTTGTTTCTGGCACGTGTGTCATTAAATCATTGCCACATTTATAAACTAATGTTACGCATTCATTTTAGAATCACATGTAATATTATTATTTAAATGCTTATTATTGGGAAACCGATGAGAGTTCTATAAAGATAAATTTTATGAATAAAAATGTTCTAGATACATGACCAAGCAAACCGGCCGTGTGATCAGGAATTACGTAGACATAGAATATATCTACAGCACCCTTGTCATAGAGGAGTTAAATAATATGAGTCTGCCGGCCTGGACGCGGTCGGTCTACCCGGAACAAATGCGCGACCCGGCGTGCTACAGGTAAGGATTCGGTGGTGGCGTGTTCAGCATGCACATGCTCTTTCTTTGGAAATATTGCAGCACGCCATGTAGTTCTGTATCCAACTGGTGGTAAGCAGAACTGCGAGCTCTTGAATATTAGCTTTCTAACGAATTAGGCGACATTAAAGACATATATCAACCACCCATTTCCAACCGGACCCTAAACATACCTTACTCGAATCACCTGTACTAGAATATATAATATGTTTTTATAAAACCATCAGTCTGGAACACACTAATTCCCTGTTTCTAGGACGTGGCGCAAATTAATTTATAATCAAAATTAATTAACGCGATTAGTAGAAAGTTGACGTGACGTGTCATTCCACCAAGCCTGAGATCGTGGTGCCAGTTTGATCAATATTCTACAAACTATGGATAAGTTGCTTGAGAGTTTTCTAAGTGTATCAAAGTTACACATGTGGTTGTTTTTAGCTTCGTTCTGGAGACGGTGACGCAGTCGTTGTCGCGCCTAAGGGTAGGGCCCATGCTGAGGCAGATCACCTCGCAGATGGACAACGCCACCCGCGCCGAGCCAGAGCACCTGCGCATGGCCATGTACAGTGCCCACGACAACAATGTCGGCAACTTCCTGAACGCCCTCGGCCTGTTTCAAGTCCATTGCCCCCCCTTCGCCGCCACCGTCCTCGTCGAGCTGCTCTACAGTGAGTCATTACTTCATTTTAAGTTTAGTTTTCAAACAATAGATTATGTAGTCATACATGGGTCGCTCTGCTTTCTTTTATATAGATAATAGGTTGGATTCAATCATTGATTCTTAAGGTTAATAATATTATAAAATACTTTTTTATTATAAATGGTGGCTTTGAAAGGTTGTAGTTTGGGCTAATATGAGGGAAAATATGTTTTTCCTTTGATCAGTAGAGCTTCATATAAGCCCAAAGTGCAACATTTCAAATTCACCATGTATATTATTCCCAATAAATCTAAAATACTTGTCACATCACGCAAATATGAAAAGTATATTACTAATTATTTCATGTTTCTTAAGTGGATAGTAGCGACAGACATCCTCGCGGTGAGCAACACTAAAAATAAGACTTTTGTATTAATATTATTAAGATCGCAATTTTTTAATAAAAATACATCTGGACGCGACAATCTGTCGACCCATCCAGATCCAAAGGTACACTTCACGAAATTCGTCACGGCTTTCTAAACAACACACAATAACTCTACATTCAGACAACATGACCAGCTCTCCTACCGAGCTGAACGCAACCCTGACCAAAGAATACCTGGTGCGCATTGTCTACCGCAACTCTTCGCTTGGCGACGGAACTGTCTTGGAGATCCCGGGCTGCGGTACCGAGTGTCCGCTTGCCAAGTTCCTGCAGATCTATGATCACATCCTGCCCAAGGACTGGGAAGCGGAATGCTCTCGTGGGGTGAGTATTACTTAAATACAGAAACTTTTAAGCTAAAGGTACTAAAACTCCTTAATGATAGATGGTATCTATGGTGAAGCCTGTCGCTGTAAAAAGTGTAAAATGTATAATATGCCTCCTTGTTTATAAAATGTGACATGCAGGCACAATGGCTAAATACTTCTTAGGGATTATATCTTCATTCTATATTTCTATCCAAAATGGTTGCTGAGACTAATTTGTTTCTGTTATAAGACTTTCCCATATACCTCCTATTTTCCCCCTTTTTCTCTTGTTATACGGAACTCGTGGGTGCCGGAACAGACTTGGCTGCTATTTTTAATAAATTGAAAATAATATATCGGTTCTTAAGTAATTCTAGTTTTAGAAGTAGATGACAATATATGTCAACTTTTAAACAAAATATATATTTATTAAAATATTTTAATGCTGATTTATGTTATTTTCATATATAATTATTCATAGAATACTTTTTTATATTGTATTTAAAAACTTTCTTAGAATATTGATATACAAAAAAAAAATACTCTCTATACCTATGTCAAAAAATTATATACCCTATCCCCCGGGGTTCAAACTATCTTCATAAGATATTTTATCTTAATCGTTTCAGCGGTTTAGACGCAAAAACGTAATAAACCCTTTACAGAGTTACTTTCTCAATTATAATGGAAGTATGAATCAAATTTTACGTTCAGACCGACAACTAAAGAGGTTGGTCTGTGTTTCAGCTGTCGTTGATAGTTGTGGTGCTGCTGGTGGGGTTCGCTGTGGTCATCCTCTTCACCGTGGCCTACCACTGCCACATATACTACTTCACGAACGAGCAGGTACGCGAGCAATAGGCCATAGTTATATTTATTATTAAACTCTATATTGCGCAAAGTACAATGCCAGCAAACCTTCGGCATAGACTCAGAGTACCATCGGCTACGACGAGGTAGTAATACTTCATCGGGTACCCCGAGGCGCCCCTGATGGCACCTTCTTTTATGACTGGCCAAAACCGGCCTGGTTAACGCTGTTGTAAGGGCCACAAAAAAATAATAATATAAATGTGCCCTATAAAAAGGAGTTGCATGCACCCTTACTCAGAGAAATGAATAAGTTCCGCCTTCCTTTTCAGAGTACTTTCAACTTCTGCAAGTAGGAAGTGGCGAAGAGAGAGGCGCTCCACATCATGTTGTGAAGATGAGATATCTTCACATTGAGATTTATTGTTTTATTTGAAGTGGTGTATTAGGCCTACGAAATAATATGTTTAAGTCCGCGCATATGCATTCGCCTGAGCTGTGGCGGTGGATCCCGCAAAGCTCTCTATTTATATATGTGACGTTTTGTTTTCAGTCTCTCTGCAGGCCGGTCTCAAACCGACCACTTTTGGATAAAAATGCCAATAACGTATTCTAGTCTCGAGACTGATATTTATTTATAAGTGAGAAGTTCTCCATTAAGTTTTCTTCGCAACGAAATTGTCTGCTCAATCTAGAGTTAAGACTGTAATAGTTATATTGTTACTTTATATTTCTAAGTAATTTTAAGTTTAATAAATTACATAAAAATAACATTTTGTTTTTATTTTACAAACATCTTTAGATCTTGTTAATCCTAAGCCCACTATAAAAGATCTGCATATATAGATACAATTTGCACTTTTATAATGGACTTACATAAATCCCTTAATAAATTTAAAATAATCTTAAAAGAAAACTATTCAAGTAGGTATTTAGATAACATAAACACAAGGGTCAAATTTAAATTCTTAGAAAACCTAAAACTGAGCAAACTATTACTTTTATTATATATTTTCAAAATAGAGTCCATTCACGTCAATACATAGCTGCATACTTCCTCTGCGTCCATAAAACGTTTTCCCCGAAGTGTTTCTTTTATTTTAGGCAATAAATAAAAATCGCAATGTACGAGGTCGCGGCTATACGGCGGGTGACCCAGTAATCCCACGTCTGTCGCCAAATAGTCGATCGTTCGCCCGGCGGTGTGCGACGAGGCGTTGTTGTGGTGAAGGAGGATCCTACTGCGAAGTTGTTTTCCTGAACCTTTTCAAAGACAAGTGGCAAACAATTGTTAGTGTACCACTCTGCAGTAACTTGATCCTTTAAAACAATTGTCGCGTAATGACCAGTCCTTCCGAAGAACGACGTCACCATCTTTTTACCCACACTTCGACCTCTCTTCACTTTAGTTGGTAACTCCTCGGAAGGAAACACCCACTGAGCAGACTGTCTTTTAGTTTCCAGATCATAACAGTAAATCCAGCTTTCGTCATCCATAAGTATGTCTAACACGGCACTTGAGTCACCTCCACCAATCAACACGACGGAGTTTTTGGGCCTCAGTCAAAGTATGAGGTATCCACCGGGCACAAAGCTTCCTGACCGCTAAATGATCATAGAGGATTGTGCAGTTGACTCTTACCGATGCCTAAGCATGTCCGAATCTGCTGATAGGTCACTCTTTTGTCAAGCTCTATCATACGCTGCACAACACTGATTCGACGCGGAACGCCGTCCCTCGCGCACCTCGGACCAAGTTTAAATTCATTAAACCAGTTGAAAACAGCGGCACGAGATGGGGCTTCATCCAATCGAAGACTTTCATAACTTAGAAAAACATTGCACGAAAATTTTCTCGCGTTAAATTCATGCTGTCACGTCAGCACAACAGAAAACTTTCAATTTGCCGCCACATCGTAAAACAAAAGACAAATGAATGAACTTAAGACGCGTAATCACCCTGCTGATAGGATTACGCCGACCTCCGCCCCAAAGGGGCCCCGGGACCAGACTACATTACTAATAATAAAAGCTTGTTGTGTATGAGTAACGAATTTAATTTTTTTTTTTGCTCATTAATGTAAATGGCATCAATTTCCAATAGATATATACTATTGCTATATATTATACACTTCATTTTTGACCAAAACATAGCTACGTGAATTGACATTATTGCATTTATTTGGATGATGTTTACGAAACCCGACATAGATAAATATTAAATGTATGTACATCCTAACTATGGAGTTATGGAAGGGTGTGTGGTTCCTGTATGTAAGTAAAGCAATAGTAACTCATATTGATGTCTTCTGGCTTAAAGGGGAAAACATGAAATTAAACTAAACTTTCAGTTTCTAGTTCCAAAAATAGAGCTTTTCCCGACATGCCTCACTAAACTTGCCTTCTTGGATGTTCCGACATTGCTGGAACCCCCGGGTTCCGGAGTGACGGTAGGAGACATGATGGGGTCATTATTTCCGGGATATTTAGTAGCGTCGGTGCTTAGTGTGGGCAGCCAGCTTGGCACCGTCTCATCTACCACAACTCATAGGTGTGCGGGAGCTGCGACTACAAAAGGCGCAAATAAGTATAATTGATAACTACATAATAGTAAAAACTAAATATGTTAATGCAGTTTTATGTTATTATAATATTCTACCCAACTTTATTTCATAGAACCACAGAGTTAGAGGAAGCAGAGGTGATCCTATTGCGATCAAAGCGTGGCATGCACATATATACATATCCGCACACTAATGCAGAAGACAGAGTCGGACTCATTTGCGAGAAATGTCGAAATAACTAACGCACGGTTCGATCCCGTTCGATATCAGTTATTTGTACTGCAGTTTGTAGATACATTTCGTAATGGATATAGATTTATAAGGAGATGAAAAATAATAAATAAAAAAAACTCGACAAAATTAATTGAAAAATATACAACATAATATCATTTACTTAAATAGGTATTTTTTTCATGTATTATGTACCTGTAAGAATTTAAATTTAACAATAATGAAAATGCATTTTCCGCGAGAAAAATCAGTAAAAGAAAAACAATAATGATCATTACATTAAATATTAAAGGTATATAAAATCTTAAACTAACAATAGGACATAGTAATATCCACAAACCCAACAAATTTAGACTGACTTTGAGAAGCAAGTTTCCCTAAAGATTTTCGAGACTACTATAAATCCTGGCTCTGCACTAACTTTTTTATACCGTCTGGATGGTGCATGGGTGTGCTGATTACTATTTTTTTATTGCACAAAACTATATGCTCTCGCAATATGTATTAATTTATTTTCAAATGGGTCGCTCTTATTTTATTCTGAATCAATAATAACTATTATATGTATAACGTAGCTATTATAAATGTAGTCGATAGTGATGCCATAGAAACGAGTTACACATATTAATTATTAATAATAAAAAAATGTTTTTGCTCTTTATTAAATTTAATTAATAAAAAAAGTATCTTGATCTGTTGGTGACTAAAATATTGTGGGAAAATTTCATCGGGAACGAATCTGCTGTGGGAAGCATTGTTTTATTACATGTTGTTCAGAGTGCTTTCAACGCAAAACACTTCCAAATTTAGGTTCAAAATAATTTTTAATTTGAGCATTCCAAGCTTTACTCAAAGGCCGTTTATTAAGAAATCTAAAAGAATATTAGTATTAAGTAGGTATATTATATACATATAGTCTACAAACTGAAGGTACTATATGTACCGGGAACGACGATACTACCACAATTATATTTAAACAATTCAAACTGTACAGATAAAACATATAAATATCACTCACAATAAAACAGTAAAAAAAAAATATACAAATCCGACCCAGTGTTTATGAACTGTCAAAAGTTGTTATTGTCCAACAATTTCTACGTTTTTCAGCAGCGAAAATTGTATTTAAATTTTGTTGGACATAATTAAATATTTCTTCTGTGTGACATATTTCGGAAGGACAAGATTAACTAATATTTTTATTAAAATAAGTGTTTGAATGCTTGTCAACATTTAAAACTGGTTATTCCTAGCACTTTTTGATGGGTTACATTGTCTTACATATAAGCACTACACTTTACTTTATTCCACTCTATACTTTACAATATGTAATTGTAATATTGAGTATTTGCAATAAAAAGTCGAGATAAAAAACTATACCGTTAATATATCAGATTAATAATAATAACAGAGGTTAATATGACTTATGACATTTAGCTTGACTTACAGGCATAGACAGATTGTTGCCTGTTGTCGCGGGTGCTTACTTCTTACGAGTACTGAGGAAGTGAAAAACGTATATGATGTGTGCCGTGAGAGGAAGTAAGCCCAACTCATCTCTGCTTCCTATAACTCTGTGCATAGAACATTTTTTTCCATTGGATTTAATTAAAAAACTTTTCTTAATATATCTCTACAAAAATAATATTTACTCTACAAAAAAAACGCATATAACTCGGTCCAGTAGTTTTTAAGTAAGAGTCTCTTGGAAAAAGCGCGAAATCCGCGGGCAACAGCTAGTGTATGAATAAATCTATTAACCGCACACTTTGTGAACATCTTTATTCCATATTTAAATTGTTTTATGGTTAATTAATTATATTTTATAAATACCTAGCCAGACTAGATATACAGAAAAACGTACAAATATTATTACGTATACATATTTTAGAAAATGTTAGTATTTCAAATATAATTTGCCTACCCCTTCTAGAGTGAGGCGAGTGGCCGCTGAATAAATTTGAATAGAGTCTAGATTCGCTTAGTGTTCGTCGTGCGCAGGTTATCCTGTGGATCGATTGCATTGGCGCAGAAAGTTCACATTACACCTCCCAGACGAATTCGCCGCCCGTGCTGCACTCCGAAAGTGTCTACTCGGTAAATAATATTAAAAAAACATAATTATATTGACCGAAGTAATCGGGAAGTTTTTAGTATAAAGTGATAAAATGAGCAACAAACTGAGCAAGTATTACAGCGGCTCCGGGCTTCCCCCTGAGTTGGTGATCCACCTGTTACACTTTATGGAGCCCGAGACCGTCGCGAAGTGCCGCCAAGTGTGTACTCAGTGGAAACACATCATCGACGACTTTATATTCAAAGATGATTCTTATTGGCGTAAAACATGCTCAAAAAGATTCGGCAACGACTACGACACTGCATTTATGAAGAAACTAAAGGTGTTGCAAAACGCGGACTTGTACAAGAGTCTTTCGCTCTGGGATGAATTGTACTTTGCGGAGTTGGTGATGAACCACGAGATCATAAATACGGATCTCCCGTTGATCAGCCTGAAGATGCTGTCCAACGGTCTCATGGGGTTGCAGACCCAGGATACCATTAAATACTTTTCCACTTTCACTTCCAAAGTGAGGCGTAAGACCATCAGCTGTAGGTCAACTTCAGGTAATATAAAAACAACCAATTATTATCAAGTTTCAGTTAAGTACATATGTATTCATTAGTTAATAGAGTTTTTATTATATTTCAGAACGATTTCTACGATACTCTGAGAACGTTCACATGTTGGCACTATTGACTTCGGAAAACTGTGTCATAGGAAGCTCAAAAAAAGGCGAAAAAGTCTTCGATCCCAGGGTAATGGTGAGGGATGCTCGAGATTTTATGCTGTTTGATAGTGCGCTATACATCATCGACCTGTCCGATCACCTCCATCTGTGTCGGCTTAACAAGGAGCAGAAGGCGTTTGAGCTGACGTCAGTGTTCCAATGCCCGCAGCCAATCCGCTGTTGGGGCGTCAAAGACGGCGTATTTCACGTCATAACCGTCAGCAACAAAGTGTTCCGGGTAGAGAACGCCGCCGCGGCAGAGGTGCCGTTGCCCGCCATCGATCTCAACCTGTTCATCGACTACGGGTTCCTCAACAACTCGATCATGTCGCTTCGCAACGCGTGGCCGAACTACGTGTCCAATCTGCGCGACGCGATGAGCGTGTTGGTTTACTGCGGCGTGGTGTTCCTGGGCTCGCGCTACGGCACGGTGGACGTTCACTACGCGCACCGGCACGGCGGCGGCGGCCTGGGCCCGGTCGTCCGCTCATTCAACCTCGTGCCGGCCTACGACCAGGAGCACTTGTACCCCGTCATGGCGATCGACGTCATCGAGCAGTACTACGGCCACCGAGTCATCGTGCTCACTCCCAACAAGGTACACACCATCGATCTCAACCACTACTTTGGCGACCGAAACCAGGTTATTCGGCGCCGCAACCAGATCGTCCGGGACAGCCTCAAGGGCAGCTAGGAGTACGACAAACCGGGACCGGTACAGGGGGAGGGATGTTGGCCGAGATGGAAACGGTTCTTGAGCTATATCTGTTGCCCCAGCGATATCAGCGATCCCATTTACTACTTTTAATTTTTACTCATCTCATTTAGTAGTCACCTTGAGTTGGGGAGTCGGGGTCTGAGGAATATACAATGTTATCACATGTCTAGCACGTAGAGGGCAGTGTCTACTATGTCGGTAATGGTTAATCTTATCCTCTTGATCAGTTCGGTTCTCAGCTATATACTCGCACACTTAGCAGTTTGAAAAACATTTTCAAGTAATCTAAGAATGAATACTTTTTGTGGCTTTCTGAAATAAGCCCGTAAGCTTATTTATTATAGTTATAAATTTGTCCACTGCCGTCAGCTTATATTACAGTTTTAGAAGGTAACTATTATAAAAGGTCTATTTATAAAATTGTGATTAAAAGTTAGTTAACTTATTATTATATAAAAAAATGTGGTCAATATGAAATATGGTTGTTTAATTACTAGATTATACGTAAATAATTATGTCATTGTTAGCCTTCTTAAAGCATATTTAAACCCCCACTTGGTCTAATATATGTTGGTATTGTCGTCGATGGTATGTTTATAATTGTAGATATGTGTCGGCACTAGTTTGTGGCATTAAATAAATCTGTTATTTATAATCGTTTATGTCTATTATCATATTTCAAGTCGCAAATATCTTAGTTGGACTCATAATCCTTTGCACTATTTTCAACGTTAAAAATACATATTAATGGAGTTTATTCATTTAAATTAATAGTTGTCTAAAATAGATATGTTCGTGTATTAGATTTGTACAATATCAGTGCATGGGTTTATGTCGTTTGGTCAAGCTATTGTCTATCTATGTGTTGTCATTTAAGTTTAAAATGTATGTCACATTTGTAATGTATCACTAAAGTTTTCATTATTTATCAATTGTGTAGAAATGTTGTAAATATTTTTGAAACTTTTATCCCTATGACTGAATTAAGGATTCTTATATAATCCTAGTAGCTGACGTCCAGGTCAGTGACCCCTAGACTAATTGTGACTAGATATTCCTGTCTTTGCCGATGTAGTTTTAGGCGTCTACAATGTTCAATGTATAAAGTATTTAAATTTAAGTTACTTATATTACGTAAAATCTATTTCATCTTTGAAGTCAATTTTTTTACAAATAAATGTATAACATACCTAATCAAGCTAGCATATTTAAAATAAATAAGTAAATAAAAAACGGTTGCTTATTTTTGATTAAATTTAATGAAACTAGTAGAATTTATTTATTCTTGGTAATTAACGAAAATTAATTAAAATTTAACTCGAAAACTTGTAATTTTCTGCCATACACATGAATAGCTATTTTTGTAAGACTTTTGGTGAACAAAGATTTTGCAAAATTATTAAATCTTGAAAGGAATACTTTGACTAACACGCATATATACTTAGGAAAATACATTTATAAAATAATATTTTAGACCGATAAATCCGAATTTTTAATTAAATAATTTTTATTATCTTTCTTATAAGAGAATATTCCTTATATAATATAATTATTTCTTATAATTCATATTTAATTGAAATTGTTATATTTAAATTGACTAATCCGAATTTAAAGTCGTGGAATACTTACTGGAAATGCATATTCAAAAACTCAATGATAAATTGTTAATTTACAACAATTTTACTTGGAAATTGTAACAATTGGTTTATTGCTTTATTTAATAATAATTATAAATAAATACCATCACGGGTGCCTATTTGGCTCCCGAGAACCGTTTAAACGGCTTCAGGGTACCCAGCGGAGGGATTAACCCATCCTCATTTCGCCGATGGTATTCGGAGGCAACACCTAACAAGTGGCGAGCTTGTTGCGGTGTTTATGATGAAATAGCCTCGTTGTATAAAGCGGTCACCCATCCCAGGCCGGCCTTGTTGTCATTTGTATTTTATATAATATTTAACACTTTCTCAGAATATTATACTCGTAAAAAAATATTCGATGAGTTGTTTTGATTAATCTAGTAATAGTTTAGCTGTCTAAAAATGTTTTTAAAATAGAAAAACTTAATGTTCATAATTTACACTTATCAATGTTTGGCATATACTCGTATAACAATATTATCTGTAGACTCTTATCTCATTAAGTAAGTGTATTTGACTTCTTAAATAAATAATTAATGAAACCAATTTGGTATTTTATTTTATTTCATGTTACTTACCTACCTTTTCAATTCAAATTGTTTTTAAATAGAATAAGTAAACCCTTTAGAAACATATCAATAAAAAAAATGTTGCCTCTGTTAGAAATATACTTGACTTTGTCAGTATTAT
Organism: Monopis laevigella; assembly: GCA_947458855.1. Taxonomy (NCBI): domain Eukaryota; kingdom Metazoa; phylum Arthropoda; class Insecta; order Lepidoptera; family Tineidae; genus Monopis; species Monopis laevigella. Next base: position 36,924,336 of record OX381576.1, on the reverse strand, counting down.
ATGGAACCCTTATTACCACGTCGACAGAATAGAGAGAGTTCAAAAGAAATTCATTAGGATACTGAATTATAAAAGCCATAATAACCCAAATTTTAATAACTATGAAGACTCCCTTAAAAGCTGCAATATGACCAGTATAAACGTCGTATTCAGACAGATGTTACGTTTTTGCACAGAATATTGAATCAGAAAATTGATAGCGGTTATGTTCTAAATAAAATTTCTTTTATAACCCGTTTAGGTATCTTAACCCGTCCCTCATGTGGCAAAGTAACAAAACAACCAATTTTTGTACCATCACGTTGCAAAAGAAATTACACCCGAAATCGTTTTTTGTGTCGCTCCCTTAATTTGTATAATAATAAGTTTACAGCTATTTACCTCTTCCATATTAAATTAATAACTTTAAAGAAAGAATTGATGGAAACTTTAAATGAATAAGAAGGTAAGTAGGTTATTAAATAAATATTGAGCATGTATTTTAATTTCTTCGTTCTGGAACCAGAATGATGGTGTTGTCGTTTATGGATGTTCGGAGATTCGATTTGATCTATCCGAACCAGTAATAATAGACCCTAATCGTTTAATCCGCAAGTACCCAAAAGAACTTGCAATAGTAGCTATATATCGCACTACATTCCATAAAGACAAGCAAACTTCTAGATAGCCTAAATGTTCTATTAACTACACTAGCCGAGTTCAAGTCCATTGCCTTAATTGGTGACTTAAATATTAATATTCTGCCAAATAGCAAAGACAAATCTGCGGATCCATATTTGAATATCCTAGCATCCCACCAAATATCCCCATTCCATTCCAAAATTAACTTGTTTGGAACATGTCATGCTAAAACCAGATGCGGAGGCCGCCACCATTGTTCTGGTTTCGAGTATCATATATACAATAAAACGAGTGAGAGCACAAAAGTATGCAAAAAGCATCAACTAAGACGCCGTCAGTGCAGATCTTGCACATAATTTTAACAAAATACTCCAATCACCAAGTGCTAAGCAAGCTTCTGAACTTCTCGTCAATGTGATATCTAATAGTATTAAATCCAACACTCGTATCGTACATAAATCCATAAAACAAAGGAATTTAAACCTTGGATAACCCCTGGTTTTATGAGTTGTATCAAATCGTGACAAATTACACAGGTAACATAGGAGCTCCCCGGATAATGCTATTATTAAAATCACTTACACCCGATACAGAAACATTTGTAACAAAATACTTAAAAAGTTAAAAATATTATTAACGCAATGAATTTGATGAGGCTAAAAAAAATCCAAAGCTACGTGGGATGTTATAAAAAGGATAACAAATCTAAAATCATCAGATCTAAAGTCATCTAATCCACTCATGGAGCTACTTCACTCTAAAGACGCAATATCATCAACTAACACTGTCAACCAGTACTTTGCGAACATTGGTAGGCAGCTTTCAACAAATTTCGTAGAATTACAAAATCAAGCTATCTATCAACAAGCTTTAACAGTGTGACTCCCTTGCTATCAAAACAAAATAATTTATTGGGTAATTCGATGGGAGTATTTGATGTGGATACGGCTGAGGTGCTGAGGTAGAGGGAGTAATAAGGAGCCTTCGCAATAATTGCGCATCTGGTTGGGATGTTATTCCTACTACTATTTTAAAAATGTGTTGTGGATTTTTGGTAGTTCCAATCACAATGCGTCTGTCCCAATCCTACTTAACAAGATTGAAACTATCGGCATCAGAGGCACCGCACTTAATATCTTTAAGGCTATCTCACAGATATTTAAGGCTATCTATCGCACTCAATGTGTAAGAATTGGGAAATATCCTAGTGATGAGGCCTTGCTGGCCTATGGAGTGCCGCAGGGCAGCGTGCTGGGACCAACTTTATTATTGCTGTACATCAATGAATTGTGCCAACCGTCACTTCCACACTGTAAAATAATTACATATGCAGATGACACGGTTCTTGGTGTGGATGGAGATAGTTAGGAAGATGCTCGTCGCCATGCGGACAGTTCCCTTAGGGCTGTATTGGAATGTCTTGCAGCATAATATGGACTACGAAAACCACAAAAGGAGGCGAAATCATGTTTGCAGTGTGGTGTCCTCAAGAACAGCCCTTGCCAAAAGGCAATATGACATTGCCAACTCCGTTCTATACAACAAGATAAACCACAGACTGTACATCTATGCCCTCCCTTCTGCGGCTTAAAAACAAAAACCTGGCTGATGAATTTAAGCTATAAAGACCTGAAAAGTTTTTAAGGTCCAAATTTTAGCTGGTTCCGTGAAAAAACTCACTTACGACAGGCATTCTCACTTTTCAGAAGTCGGATAATGCCCACGTTGCACTCTGTTAACTAATTGGGAAGCTTCCTTAAAGCTTTGAGCATAAATACGGTCATTTTATTTGTTAAAATGTTGCTCAATTATAAAATAAATCTCATCCGTAAACAGAAAAAAAATTACCTCCCTTTGCGTACTACTACAGTAGTTATTTCGATTTTACCATCCTATTCTTTTTTAAATAATCAGTTAAGAAATGACCAGTGCGTAGGCTGCAAGACCTAAGTCATCTTTAATTCTTCGTCATTTTTAAGGTCAGCTGGTAGAAAATGCCTAAGGCATTAAGCTCGCCTATGTACAATATTGTGCAGTAAAGAATTTTAAATAAAATCAATATTTTAAAATACGCGACATGGAGATTACATATTTTGCTTTCGGACAGGATTTCTTTGAATTCTTCCCTTACCTTACTTACTTACTGCTTTGACCACCTTTTTCGTACGAACACTACGTGGACGATCTTTTTCTGTCACAAACAGAGGAGGTCTCATTGTAGCTATTAATAGTCCGGTACACAAACATTTGACTAATACCAAGTGTATAGAGAGTTTTAAAAATTGCATTTGGCTCCATACCTAGTTTGTGTAATGCAATCACATCGATTCAGTTCTCTTTATTACCCTACTCCATTTTAATTTTATACAATGTATTGGCGTCGTGCTGCTGTGGGGGCCTTGGATCTCCGCTGGACACTCATTGTTTAATTATTATGTTAAAAGCGGAGGTCTCGCAAAATTGTCGGTTAGACCGGCATCGGGGGCTATAGTGTTTTGTGATTATGTACTACTTCTATATTGTAACATAGTTTATCTGCTATGGGGTGTTCTACTCGTGCTCTTTAGCAGGATGAGGGTAAATTATCTTATGCTATGATTATAAGCTAATAAATAAGCATATCTCCTGATGGTCAGGTACATATTAATTATTACTTATAGTGGATATTTCGGGCGTAGATATAGTCTGTTAGGTTGGTCGGCTCGGTGGCACCTTTGCATGGCAGATAACGATGGACAGGTCAATGGAACCAGCTAACCACCTAGTCTTACACTGGTTAGTTATGTGGTATGTGTTCGGTTTGGTTTCTAATTGTTTTATCTATGCAAGAGGCTAGCCAAGCGCCCACTTAGACCTTATACTATATATAGTTTTTTTTTTTTACTTTTTAATGAGAAAACTGTAAAGGTTTACATGAAATAAATATTTTTGACTTTTTAATGAGAAAACACAATGAACAATCGTATAATAGAACATTACTGCCGCAGTCTATAATGAACTGTAGTTGTGGCCCGACTATGTGTATATATTTTAATTATTTTATTAATTGTATGATTAATTAGAATGTGAGCCATTTCCTTCTACCACGTGAAAAGCACTGGCTCCTGGGATACAGACTCACGACTAGTTCAGGATTTCTTCCAAAGAATATCGCTTGGGCAATGCATTATGTAATTTCAACATATCGGAAGAACTTCAAGATATAGTTAGTTTTATATTATTAGTTTTGTATATTTTATTGAATGAAATTTTAATATATATGTAGATACATGTATACTTATATCATTACAGCATTACCAAACAAAACAAACCAAAAAATATGTAATTCACTCGAGCTATTTTAGAACTTTTACGGGCGTCTATTGATTTTTATTAGATTGATTATTAAAATGACTTAAATATTAGTGTTATTTTTGTAAACAATATTAAAACCAATAACATCTTTATATAATTATCCCGCGATAATTGAGTATAATCTGCTTTAGGACTAGGTATACAACAATATGCTTTTCAGGTGAAAGTAGTCTCAAAATAATGATAGATAAGTAGAGAAAAATAACTCATGTGGGGAAAAATAAGAAAGAAACCGAGTGTGGGGATACGTATTTTAAAAAAAAATTAATAGGGTAGGTATTACTTTTTTTTCAAAGGTCTTTTTTAATATTTTTATTGGTGACTTTGGTGGTGAGCAGACCTACAAAGTCCATGAATGGGGTCAATCCATAATTGTTTCAAAACAATATTGATCGCTCCCACCTTGCCGGCTAAATGATGCGATTACGACAATGACGAATTGCATTACGAGTATATTTTAATATAATTCAACTACCCATTTCGTAACCGCACCCTGAAAGGAGACTACCACCTCGACAAGAAATCGAGGCAGCAGTCTGCTGAAAACCGGAAACCCACAGACTAAAACCGAAACATGACTAGGTCACTTGACGGTTTTTGCATCTGTATGGGTAACGAGACCGGTCGGTCGGCCTAACGAAGCTATACATAGAGTATTTTTTGGTATATTTAGGGTGTTTTCCTTCCAACCACGGCCCTGTTTTGCACAATATTTCATGCGGGTCCCTCACATTCGGAAGAATACGCGAACCCACCACCACAAGTTTTTTCGCGTGTGGGGGACCCGGATCGTACATATATGAGAATTGTATAAATAACCCCTATTAAGTTCATAGTAATATAAAAACACCTAAAACAGTATATTTCTATATAGAAGCAATTGGTCTCGATCTAAGTTAAAATGCATATAGTTCGCTAGATATGGTTACATATTGAAATAGTTCGCTAGGTATGGTTACATATTGAAATAGTTCGCTAGGTATGGTTACATATTGAGTAATACTCTCAAACTTGATAAAACTAAGTAAAGTTATAAAGTGTTAATGCCACTAAAATGTGAGTTTGTTTAGTTATAATTAGCTATCATATTGATAAGTGTTTATGTTTGAGACGCATTATCAGTAAGGATCGTTTTGGCAGAGGTAGCGTGTTGCTGACTTATGATGACGGCGCAAGGTGAGTCCGTTTGCTTTCCAACTTATTTATTTTCACTTTAATAAGATCTATAAGTTGTTGTAACAAATACCGCACTTCTATACTATACGGATATTGGTCTGCACCACAAACGATAGGACAATACATCTGCCCCATGCCGGTTTAATATACTATTTTTCAATTATTTAAGTTTTGTACAAATACTTTTAAATGATAATTAAATATTTCAAATAAGTATTACTACCACCCAACTCAATCGAACCCACCCTACATGCCAAATAGCTAATTCCGTATGGATTTAAAAATATCTTAAAATTAACTACTCAAATAAAAAAATACTATACAAAAAAAAAGTAAATATATATTTTCGTAATTACAAACTAATATTTTTTATATATATTAGTATTCGTGGCCCCTTTCTGTAAAAAAATAAACAAATAAATGCGTTTTTAACCTAAATTTTATATGTATTTAGGAAAAAAAAGTTTTATATACGAATAGGGAATACAATTCTTTCACAGAAATATATAATAATATTAAAAATCAGTAGTAGTTTGTATTATTGATAATATATAAGTTATTGTGTATATAAAATATAATATGTATAGTACATGCCTAAAGCTAGACCAAGGCAATATGTGTGAAATGTACTTTAAGCAAGTTATAGTGGAGTGTTTGCATCGGTCTTCGCTTGTCTTGTGTCAGCAAAGAAAGAGTTGGTGAAAGTAGTATGTTAATACATCGCCGATGTAATATGATATCATGTGCACGAGATAATCGATAATACCGGACACACACGAGGTTACAAAAGTAATACTACTTCACGTATATCACGCATATCATGATGTTCACGTATATCACGGGGATGATTACGCGACCCAAGATCCTTTGCACGTCAATCGTTATGACGTCACTCTGACGTAGTTCATGCTTGGCTTCTTAAGTGCACAGGTAATGGAGTCGCGAACTACAACGTCAAAAAACATCTAAATGTTGTTATCATTGTTAATGAAGTTTTTTTTGAAAAAAAAAACTTGGAGGTGCAGATTTTACTTACTCGCTCTTACCTAATTTGTTTATAAAGATTCCTTACGATCTATTTTTTTTTAATCATTTGTTGGGTGTCGCTTTAATAGTTATATATTTTTTTTTATAAACAGACTATCTAATTGGGATCGAGTACTATATCCCTGTAAACAACATTTAGACGTGTATAGACGTTCGAGTTTGCGAATCTCTTAACAGTGACTTCGATAGTTACGACATTCGACATGCGAGATACGATTTTATGCGGGTAATCTAGGCACTGGCATCGAGGACAAATATTAGGATTTCTTAAACTGTTGTGGAATATGTCTAGCCACTCTAGCAGTCACTCCTACGGATGCAAACATTACCAACTGGTTGAGTACAACCACGGTAACTAATACACCCTCCAGGTGACTCAGGTAAGGCTGGCAATGAGGGTGTATTAGTTACCAAACTCCACGCTATCCATCATCTCTGTCTGGAAGCCACACGTTATGACAAATAGTTTTATGTTAGTACTTATTGTATAAAAATGTTATGACTAACTAGTTACCTTATATAACATGTTATATTGATTTAGTATTTTACACATTATATACATTATTCCATTGTTTTCCGTGACAAAGTTAACGCCGATTCGCATTTATGAACATGACAATTATTCTCATCAAAACTCAATGGTTCCCGCTTGCTATCTTGCTTAAACTTATATTATCTACTTGCATTATCTCGTAAACGATATGTCCAAATTACATACAGTAAAACCAAAATTTTATCTTTTCTAATAAAAAAAACATTTATATAAAGATTAATATTTACGTAAGCAAATACGTGTTTTTTCCTTTTAGTGTCACCCATACAAAAACATTAAGATAATAAAAAAGTACCCAAATCATTTCAACTCACGATTGAGACCTATCATTTGTCTAAAGGTATATTTAATTTATTTGATACCAAGACAATATGTATTTGTTCAAGTTAGTTTGAAGCGTAAAGGCGTTCATATGATTATGTCATTGACGTAAATAGTAGTAGATATTTATATCTATGGATTATGTATTTATTTTTGGAAGGGAAAAATACCTACGTAAAATAAATCCTTAAAAATGGTTCTATAACTGATACCAAAGGCATAAACAATCCACTGTAAGAAAAAGCACCCAGTATAATAACCTCGCTGTTTTACGTTAAATCAACCGCCAATTTCGTAACGGCACCCTGAAAGGAGACGGTTCTCGATAAGAAATCGATTCAGACTTTAACCCAAACTTGACTAGGTCACTTGATGGTTTTTGTATCTGTGGTAACGATACCGGTCGGTCGGCCTAGCGAAGTAATAGAGACCTTCCTACAACTTTGCTAGACCAATACTTACCATCAGCACCCCGGTCTCAGGTCTAACTCGGCCACTACGTATATTACTTATTTATCTAAATACACAAAACAAAATTTTGAAGAGATATTTATAGCAAAAATAATAATAACAACAACAATTAATATTTATTGCAATTGGGATTTGAACCAACGACCTTGGATACATCATCATATCATTGGCGCGTAACCACTAGACTCTATTGGTTACGTTTATAGTGGTGGAAAATCCATGACTTATGGCGATTATTTTTTTGCAGAAAATGCAGGCATTTCGGTACTCGTTTCATGCCCAAAATTGTTTAAAATGGGACAAATTGATTCGTAAGACTCAGAAATTTTAAAGGCTTTCTGTTTCAGACTTAAACAACCATTTTCATTTACCATTTCTTTTACTGCGGGTTTCACAATTTCTTTTATTTTAACAATGTTAATTTAAGATGAAACCGGTCGCGACCTGGTGGAAGGCTTTCAATAAATTTGATTGACTATAAGACTTACGAGTATGTAACAATTTCAGCGCTTCAGCACAAGAAATTCTATTTGTAATGCACATGGCAACTTAAAGAATTGTTCAAAATTTTAATTTATATTTTGTTCAAGTGTAAAAACGCAATGTGCCTACAAAAAAGTATTTGTCTTGCCGATAAATATAATGTCGACATGAAAGCTTTTTAAATTATAGAATTCCAGTACCTTCTTCACAGAATGTATACCTATAAAAGTTTATATTGCACGTTTTTCAATATAAATTATTTATGTAGAAAACCATCAATGTTTAGTGGCAAATGTAACATAAATTTTAGCCAAACTGACCGCGGTCTCTGTTTACCCCTAATTAAATCTCGCATCGGTGTCTATTTAGTTAACTTTGTATGCAAAATCTGTTTTAGTAGGTGGTTTTACTATTGAAATTATTAGCTTTGTCAATATATCGTCCGCGGGCCGCATGCGCCGCAGTTTGACGACCACGGCACTAGACCATCGTCTCAGAAGGCATATTCACGCGAGTCAATGTTTTATTGTACATTTGCACGTCATGTGATATTTATGTAATCAACCTGTCATGATCTGTAGGCCTATTACGCCGTACAAAGTTAAGCTAAACTTTAACCAAAATGACGTAGTTATCTGTCAATTTTCAATGTCACCCGCTTTGCATTACGTCAGAATTGCATCATATCGATTAAAGCTTAGACTAGCGTTGTGCGCATAATCACTCCGATGTATACTAAAAACTAGCGCGCGCTAACAAAGACGTTGTTGGCAAAAAAAAATGCTCTATTGGTTAAGTGTTCTGTCTCAGTAGGCAGCTATAATGCGAAAACCAATATTTACTTTAAATTAATGTGAATTACTTTTATCATGATCAGCCACCATTATTCAGGAGTTGTATGGCGAATCAGGACATGACGCACTTAATATGCTTTCCGGTATGTAACTTTTTTTTTATGTTGGATAATTTACACATATTCCTCTAGTTACTAACTAAGCTCTAGGCTTGTATTATGTGTACCATATACAACGATATAATACATATTTTATTTTATAAACACATTATAGACAGACAAGAGACAATGTTCTAAGCTATCCATGGATTTTCCGTGCTGATGCCGGGTCCATCGCGTTAATAGCAGGCAGGGGAATGAACTGCAGCGTTTTTATTTATTTTATTTTAAATTCTTTATTGCACAAAATTGTACATAGGCGAGCTTATTGCTTTAGGCATTTTCTACCAGCTAACCTTTGAGAGAGTGAAATATGCTAGGGTGCGGAACTTTCGATAGAAGGATATACATATAATTTTAACAATGATGCATAACAATACTTAACCTATTTAAATACTGTATATAATATAATAAATGTAATACATAAACATACATACCATACCAAACAAAAATTGTCACGAGGATCTGGTTTAAGCGTTCAGATAATGAGCAGTGAGCAAGCGTTTAAAAACGCCGATGGAAGGGGCTGATCTTATAGTCAGAGGAAGCAGATTCCACTGGCGAGCAGCTGATACCGTAAACGAATTTTAATATTTGGAAGAGACGTGTGAAGGGATTTTTAGAAGGTTATTGACAGAGGAACGGAGGGGACGATCATGCGAATCACCAAGGAAAAGAAAACGAGTCTTAAGGTAAGAGGGAGTATTAGGGTTATATAGTATATTATATAAAAAGGACAGCAGATGTACTGATCTATGAGACCGGATATTAAGCCACCTTAACTGTTTGCGGTATTCGGTAACATGATCAAATTTACGCAGGCCGAAGACAAAACGTATGCACATATTAAGGAGGCGGCCAAGTTTGTTAAGTAGATCTTCAGTAACATCCGAATAGGAGACATCAGCGTAATCAATGATAGGGAGAAGCAGTGAATTGACCAACATGAGCTTTGACTTATTCCCGGACTTGAGACCGTGAAGTAGGTTAAAAGGCCTTTTAACTCTCACCTGCACTGTTTTCACTACCCTCTCTACTCAACCAAATACTATATGATCCTGTTAGCGCCATCTTGAACGCTCTATAAAAGTTCCGAGCTGATCTCGGAAGGCCAAGATCCTTCAATAGACGGTGCAAAGACCTTGCTGGAATTCCTCTCGCACCGTCTTCCACTGCATAAAGTTGAGTTTTAAAACCGTGTCTAGTAATTTCAATTGTGAGATCAAAATATTTGTTTGACTTGATGGTGTGGTCCTTAGGAATGTTTGTTTCCCACAGAACGGTGGTTATGAAAGCAAAAATCGGTCAAACGTTCATTTTTGATATACTTACTGCCGATTAAACCCGAAACATGTCCTGTGACAACGGTTTGATAAAGTTATCCATAGATTACTTATATAACTAAATTTTATACGCTATTTTGTGCCTTTTCACTTTTTCATCTCTCAGAGCCGCGTTCGTTAACTAAACATCCACTAGCGACACTAGCCGTTCGTAAACGTCAAAAACCATTGTTTGTAAATGTCAGTGTCGGCCGATGACGTCGGAACTCTGTTGCAAAAACGAACGCGGCTGTCATTCGGGCGCCCGGCGACAATTCACTGCCGTCCGGTTTTTCTTTTAGTGACGTCCTTGACAGTAAATATTTATATATTTCCTTTGCTAAGGCCATACATTCTAAGTTCAAATACTACACGCGATTCAAGTCGTACATACAAATAACTTTTAATAATAATAAAACCTACACTATGGAAAACTGCACATATAAACATACTAATATTATTTTGCCAATCGAACCCACACACGTGCGGACACAACCCCGCGTAACCACTAGACCACGGTGCGGTCGTTGAGTGTAAAAATATAAAACTCAGAATTAGCAACCGAAAGTAGTTTTTGACCATAATACAAACTGAACAAACTACCCGTGTGTAACCATTTCAATATAAAGATATAATATTTCATACAAGATCTTCATTGTAGGTATATATAGCATTTATATATTTTATTCGGCATTTAGTTACAATAACGTCGAGCACCGTCGCTCTCCGGAACGTATTACTTAATACAATAATATAACAATAATATATTACTAAAAATAATAAAATAATTTGTGGGTTTGTTAAAGCAATGTGTTTGAAATGTGTGATGGTTTTGTTATTGATTGGTGAGTTTTTTTTGAGTATTGCGACGTGATGCAGAAACCATAATATAGAACGGCTGGCTGCGGCCATTAAATCATTAATTAATATACAAATCCTATTCAAAACTTTATTCTTCCAAAATTATGTTCTATTTAGTATTTTTATTTGTACTTGGCAACGTATTGTTCGTAAAAAAAATGAAAATATTATTGTTTTTAATTTAGTTTTTATTATAATTTATTTACAGTAAATAAATACCCTAAAGGGAATTACAAATATTAGCTCGTCTAGTATTTTCAGATAATTAATATAAGTATGCAGCGGGCTGGTAGTGTTGCCCAAACGAAGACCAAGACTAGCCCTCGTATTCTAAGACGTATCCTTAACTCCACTTCACACTCAAGGAACGTCTGTCTCTTTCCACCAAATGTCAACAATAAAAAGCAAGTTGAGACAGACGCTGCTTGAGTGAAGAGTGGAGTTAAGGAAACGTCTTACACCCGTATTCTAAGACGTTTCCTCAACTCCACTCTTCACTCAAGGAGCATCTGTCTCAACTTGCTTTTTATAGTTGACATTTGGTGGAAAGAGACAGACGTTCCTTGAGTGTAAAGTGGAGTTAAGGATACGTCTTAGAATACGGGGGTTAGAATACGGGGGTAGGTCAGTCTTGTTCTTGATCTAGCATTGTAATAGGTTGTCTCGATCTCGTTCTTGTTCTTGAATTCTCAGTCTTGGTGTTGGTATTATTCTTTCGCAAGAGTCTCGCACAAACCAAATTATTATCAGATCTATCAGAATCATCCAACTTAAGAATATTTACCATCTCCCGAAATCTCACCTTTTTGGTGGTGAGCAGACCTACAAAGTCCATGAATGGGGTCAATCAATAATTGTTCTTAAACAATATTGATCGCTTCCACTATGCCGGCTCAATGTTTTTTAATATTTTTATATAAACAAAGAAACACAAACTTGAAACGTGTATAAAGTATCGTAAATATAACTTGTTATATTTGAAAGAGATTATTAAACAACAAAAATCTTTTGCAAAAAAACTTAAATTCTAATTTTAATTCCACAATAGGTGTAATGGCTAATATTAGTATTCTAGAAAGTATAGCACATATACTTTAAAATATAACTATTGATGGTGAATTGCTTATTTCCAAAAGTGTATCTAATCTGCCTTGCCTAAACATTTTAATAATTTTTAAAGTTCGTGGAGATCGCGTCCGAAATCTGATAAAACCTTGAAATTTTTAATTTGACATTTCGTTTAATGAATGAAGAATTACGAAGCAAAGAAAATTTTAATGGGTATTTACTCAGTATAATTTGAACGCTTCACGGTAATAGGTATTATGTACCTACCTACCAATAATAATAAATACGTATACAAATAAATGTCTGCTAACTTGAAGGTAACGATGAAAATAGACTGTTTAAACAAATGCAGTTGAAAAACAGTTGGAATGGAAACTTACTAAAATAAAATTATAGCTATCAGTAAATAAATACACGGAGTTCGATATATAACACATTCCATTAAGGTTCCGACGGTCATGATCACTGTTGGAAAGTTATACTATTTCAGGGCTACAACAGGGTAATTTATGCTGGAGCATTTTCCAAATTAATCCATCAGACAATTGGGGCTTCTGGCATCCTTCATACATTCCGCAAGTAAGGTGTTGTATTGTATTCCAGGCAAATAGAAATTCCAGGTAAAAATCCTTTCTGGTGCTGGGATAAAAAGTACTTGTTTGTGATCCGCGACATTCTTGCTTGAAGTATTGAAAAGATGATTTTGGACATGGTGTTTGTTAACGCAATATAGGTATTGTATCTTTAGGGTCCTCGCCTCAGGCTTTTTTGGTATATGAACCAAAGCTGCCTCTCCGAACACAGTCTGTACTTGCTTGCTTGACTAAATTCTATAGTAGATAAGTAGGTACTTTTAGGTATTCTGTTAAAAACTTGCGAATGTGACGACACTTTTTATATACAATGTGGAGTATGCCCAGAGAGTTCTGTGGGCACACCCAGTGCCGTAACTAGGGCGGTGCCCAGGCACAAGGTGAGACCCTGTGGGGACACAGAAATGGCCAGACTAAGAAACAAATATTTCGCGGCTCGCGCTTTCCGCTTGACAAAACGTAGATAGGAGCTCGCACCCGGCGGCGTATAAAAGGCTTATTACGCTACTGGGTTTAGCATCCGGATTTTCTTCTTAATTTGTTCCATATAAAAATCTTATTTGATCTATTTAAAATACAGATAGTTTTTAAATAAGTGTATTTATACTAACTACTGGTGGGCGATTCTCGCGCTTTCGAGATTCATCTCGATTCGAGATTTTTAAACGAAAAATGACTAAATATGTCATTTTTCGTTCAATATTTGTATATTTATTATTTATTAATTAATATTTATTATTTATATCGTTTAATGTTCGATATTTTTGAACGAAAAATGGCATATTTAGTCATTTTTCGTTTAGAAATCTCGAATCGAGATGAATCTCGAAAGCGCGAGAATCGCCCACCTGGTCCGATTTACTTAAATAGCAAAAATATTATGCTATGTTGAAAATTATGTTTAAATACTCGTAGGTCATGTGGGCATGACCATATGCTTAATTCATATAAGTATTTGGATATAAGTAATAAGTTGATAAAATATATGAGCCAAAGAGATTTATAATCTGAATTAAAATTTAAGTAAATCGGACCAGTAGTTCTTCATATATTTTTGGGGACAGATGAAAAGATTCCTTTTCTAAATATTTATTTACTTAATGTAAGTAGGTAGTAACAATTAAACAAAACTGTAAACACCGGAAGAGCGGGTGACCAACAAGATTGCATAATGACATTTTAATTAAGGCATTTGGTTGAATTGGATCAATCATTCGAAACAGTCATTAAGTTCGACAAAAAACAACAATATAACTAAATACACACAATTTTGTATCTAAAATCTCATGTGATGTTCTGGCGGAACACATGGGTCAGAGTATAATTGGTTATACCATCATAGTGGATGCTTCACACCGGATGGCCATGGCAATAATCTGTGAATATCAATGGCGGGATTACAATAAGACTAACCGTGGCATAGCACCGCTTTATGAAAAGAAATAAGAGGCCTGCGAATGACTTGGACTTTTTATATATTGGTTTAATGGAATTCGCAAATGATATGTCTACATATATTTTTTCGACATTTAATAAATTATATTATACTTTTCTTATAATGTTAACGCCTAATTTTATTTTATTAGTACCTACCATTATATCAAATATAGATTAGTGCTATTAAATTATTATCAGGCAAATTTATAAACTTTATTATTTATTATTTATATTAAAATGGAACTGAGCAGACCACGTGTGCCGTATGCCGAATGCCCGGCGATCAATGGGCAAAAAATATAACAGATTGGGCACCATTCGACCGGAGGAGGCTACGTGGAAGGCCCAAGAGGAGATGGAGGGATGAGTTGGATACCTTCTTGAGGGACTGGTCCAAAATAGCAAAAAATTGAATGAGGTGGAAAGGGGGAAGGGAGGCCTTTGCCCAACAGTGGGACAGTATAGGCTAATATATATATTTATGATTATATCGTATGCTATAAAGTAGGTAAAAACTAAATTTCAATTTATTCTGTACATATGGGGTACTAAGCAAATATTAATCGCTTTACATTATATAAGAAGAAATTAAAGCAAAATTTCAAATTTTAGGTTAAGACTTAAATCCTAAATGTGAAGTCTATTTATAGTAAATCCAAATTTACACGTAAAATTTACAGTTATCACTTTCAAAGCTATTAAACTTCTATTATAAAAGAAGAACGACAATATTTTTATTCGTTTTTTTATAATTTTAACCAGAAGTTTGGTTACAATGCCAATTAATAATGGGGCTTAGGCGCACACTATCGACTATCGTTGCTCTACCAGCATTATTAGTTTCCGTACATCATAGTCCTAATCTTGTAGGTAAAATTATTTCTAAGACACTTGCTGACTTTGAGATGAGCTATATGAAAAGATCTATTGAAGCTTTGTCCGAATAATCTTCATCCAATCTAAAATCACAAAAGAATTGGTAAATACCAATAATAAAAAATTGTAATAATGGCTGGCCAAAACCCTAAAGCAGGCTCAAGTACGCCAGTGTTTGGAGCTTCTTGGAATTTCCAGGATTCGAAGTAGAAAGATTTGGCGTGTGGTCCCCCGTTGTCAAAGATATCTTTCTAACATCTTGAAGGAAAAAACCGGAGAACCAGAGCTTACTTTCTGTAAAAGGTGATTCAAAGTGCCTTCTCGGAACACTCTATGCCGATCTGGTTAGAGGAGTACTATAGCCTATAGGACAAATATCTTACCGTATATTATTATTTAATAGAAGAGAAACAAGTAATCATTATAATTAATGAAGTAAAAAGAAAATGTGATTATTATCATAATTTCTAGATTGATCGGTAATCGCGCAAAAAGCGTCACAATGAGAACTGCCAATTGTCTGTATGTAATACGAAGAAGTGGCGACTGGCGTGCGACCTTCGGCGGAAGACCAACCACGCCCTGGCTTGTGGTTTATAGATCACAGGCGATAACGACGACCCTGTACTAGTGGCCGATTTGTTGATATCTAAACAACTGCCATAATCACAAGATTCTATACTTCATTAAAAGAAGTGATCCGAGTTTGTATGTAAATTGTAAAACAACAAACTCTGCTGACAACCAAACTAGGTGAGGCAGCACCGAAAACCCGCTGGGTACCCTGAGGCCATCCAGGCGGTCTCGGGCGCCGTAAGGCACCCGTGATTATATATATATATATGATATATTAAGTCAAGGTCTAAGCATTTTAGTAACTTGTGGCAAATATAAATTCAAAATATGTTGTTGGCCCACTAATAATAATAATAAAAACGTTTATTTTTTTATTAGAGTTGTACAAAAAAGCTTATATGTTTAGTATTCCAAACTTATATACAACATCAAAGAAAGAACAATTAAAATAAATATTATTCCCACGGTATTGGATAGATCGCACATTTGGAAGTAAAATATTTGACCGGAGTGAAGTTAGCGGCCAAAAGTTTTCTGCCATTATAACTCGACCAATTTTAAAATCCTGTTTTTTTAATATGATAAAACTGACACAATATACACTAAATAACAAAACTCACCCTTTCAGTAGATGCCTAAGTGTCCCTAAGACCCTTTTATATAAGAATTAAGTGAAAAAAATAAAAGATAATATTTTATTTATTTATTTTAATATGCGAGTGAATTGGATTATCTAATCCCCTGACCAAGAGATACTGACATATTGGAATAGATAGAGGAGACCATGACACACTATTCTAGCAAGTCTCTAGGTGGTACTATGACTAGTTATTTAATTATGATTTTTTTAAATTTAATGATATCAGTAAAATTTATAAATTTTAATATAGGAGTGAATTGGATTATCAAATCCCCTGACCAAGAGATACTGACATATTGGAATAGTTAGAGGAGGCCATGACACACTATTCTAGCAAGTTCCTAGGTGGTACTATGACTAGTTATTTAATTATGATTCTTTTAATTTATGACAACAGTCAATTTTACAAATTTTAATATAGGAGTGAATTGGATTATCAAATCCCCTGACCAAGAGATACTGACATATTGGAATAGTTAGAGGAGGCCATGACACACTATTCTAGCAAGTTCCTAGGTGGTACTATGACTAGTTATTTAATTATGATTTTTTTAATTTATGATATCAGTCAAATTTATAAATTTTAATATATGAGTGAATTGGGTTATCAAATCCCCTGACCAAGAGATACTGACGTATTGGAATAGTTAGAGGAGGCCATGACACACTATTCTAGCAAGTTCCTAGGTGGTACTATGACTAGTTATTTAATTATGATTTTTTTAATTTATGATATCAGTCAAATTCATAAATTTTAATATAGGAGTGAATTGGATTATCAAATCCCCTGACCAAGAGATACTGACATATTGGAATAGGTAGAGGAGACCATGACACACTATTCTAGCAACTTTCTAGGTGGTACTATGACTAGTTATTTAATTATGATTTTTTAAATTTATGAGATCAGTCAAATTTAAAAATTTTAATATAGGAGTGAATTGGATTATCAAATCCCCTGACCAAAAGATACTGACATATTGAAATAGTTAGAGGAGACCATGACACACTATTCTAGCAAGTTCCTAGGTGGTACTATGACTAGTTATTTATTTTTATTTTTTTTTTATTTATGATATCAGTCAATTTTATAAATTTAAATATAGGAGTGAATTGGATTATCAAATCCCCTGACCAAGAGATACTGACATATTGGAATAGTTAGAGAAGGCCATGACACACTATTCTAGGAAGTTCCTAGGTGGTACTATGACTAGTTATTTAATTATGATTCTTTTAATTTATGACATCAGTCAATTTTAAAATTTTTAATATAGGAGTGAATTGGATTATCAAATCCCCTGACCAAGAGATACTGACATATTGGAATAGTTAGAGGAGGCCATGACTCACTATTCTAGCAAGTTCCTAGGTGGTACTATGACTAGTTATTTAATTAAGATTTTTTTAATTTATGATATCAGTCATATTTATAAATTTTAATATAGGAGTAAATTGAATTATCAAATCCCCTGACCAAGAGATACTGACATATTGGAATAGTTAGAGGAGACCATGACACACTATTCTAGCAACTTCCTAGGTGGTACTATGACTAGTTATTTAATTATGATGCTTTTAATTTATGATATCAGTCAATTTTTCAAATTTTAATATAGGAGTGAATTGGATTATCAAATCCCCTGACTAAGAGATACTGACATATTGGAATAGTTAGAGGAGGCCATGACACACTATTCTAGCAAGTTCCTAGGTGGTACTATGACTAGTTATTTAATTATGATTCTTTTAAATTATGACATCAGTCAATTTTTCAAATTTTAATATAGGAGTGAATTGGATTATCAAATCCCCTGACCAAGAGATACTGACATATTGGAGTAGTTAGAGGAGGCCATGACACACTATTCTAGTAAGTTCCTAGGTGGTACTATGACTAGTTATTTAATTATGATTCTTTTAATTTATGACATCAGTCAATTTTTCAAATTTTAATATAGGAGTGAATTGGATTATCAAATCCCCTGACCAAGAGATACTGACATATTGAAATAGTTAGAGGAGGCCATGACACACTATTCTAGCAAGTTCCTAGGTGGTACTATGACTAGTTATTTAATTATGATTCTTTTAAATTATGACATCAGTCAATTTTTCAAATTTTAATATAGGAGTGAATTGGATTATCAAATCCCCTGACCAAGAGATACTGACATATTGGAGTAGTTAGAGGAGGCCATGACACACTATTCTAGTAAGTTCCTAGGTGGTACTATGACTAGTTATTTAATTATGATTCTTTTAATTTATGACATCAGTCAATTTTTCAAATTTTAATATAGGAGTGAATTGGATTATCAAATCCCCTGACCAAGAGATACTGACATATTGAAATAGTTAGAGGAGGCCATGACACACTATTCTAGCAAGTTCCTAGGTGGTACTATGACTAGTTATTTAATTATGATTCTTTTAATTTATGACATCAGTCAATTTTTCAAATTTTAATATAGGAGTGAATTGGATTATCAAATCCCCTGACCAAGAGATACTGACATATTGGAATAGGTAGAGGAGACCATGACACACTATTCTAGCAAGTTCCTAGGTGGTACTATGACTAGTTATTTAATTATGATTTTTTAAATTTATGATATCAGACAAATTTATAAATTTAAATATAGGAGTGAATTGGATTATCAAATCCCCTGACCAAGAAATACTGACATATTGGAATAGTTAGAGAAGGCCATGACACACTATTTTAGCAAGTTCCTAGGTGGTACTATGACTAGTTATTTAATTATGATTCTTTTAATTTATGACATCAGTCAATTTTTCAAATTTTAATATAGGAGTGAATTGGTATATCAAATCCCCTGACCAAGAGATACTGACATATTGGAATAGTTAGAGGAGGCCATGACACACTATTCTAGCAAGTTCCTAGGTGGTACTATGACTAGTCATTTAATTATGATTTTTTAAATTTATGATATCAGACAAATTTATAAATTTAAATATAGGAGTGAATTGGATTATCAAATCCCCTGACCAAGAGATACTGACGTATTGGAATAGTTAGAGGAGGCCATGACACACTATTCTAGCAAGTTCCTAGGTGGTACTATGACTAGTTATTTAATTATGATTCTTTTAATTTATGACATCAGTCAATTTTTCAAATTTTAATATAGGAGTGAATTGGTATATCAAATCCCCTGACCAAGAGATACTGACACATTGGAATAGTTAGAGGAGGCCATGACACACTATTCTAGCAAGTTCCTAGGTGGTACTATGACTAGTTATTTAATTATGATTTTTTTAATTTATGATATCAGTCAAATTTATAAATTTAAATATAGGAGTGAATTGGATTATCAAATCCCCTGACCAAGAGATACTGACATATTGGAATAGTTAGAGAAGGCCATGACACACTATTCTAGCAAGTTCCTATGTAGTACTATGACTAGTTATTTAACTATGATTTTTTTTAATTTATGATATCAGTCAAATTCATAAATTTTAATATAGGAGTGAATTGGATTATCAAATCCCCTGACCAAGAGATACTGACATATTGGAATAGTTAGAGAAGGCCATGACACACTATTCTAGCAAGTTCCTATGTAGTACTATGACTAGTTATTTAACTATGATTTTTTTTAATTTATGATATCAGTCAAATTCATAAATTTTAATATAGGAGTGAATTGGATTATCAAATCCCCTGACCAAGAGATACTGACATATTGGAATAGGTAGAGGAGACCATGACACACTATTCTAGCAAGTTCCTAGGTGGTACTATGACTAGTTATTTAATTATGATTTTTTTAATTTATGATATCAGTCAAATTCATAAATTTTAATATAGGAGTAAATTGGATTATCAAATCCCCTGACCAAGAGATACTGACATATTGGAATAGGTAGAGGAGACCATGACACACTATTCTAGCAAGTTCCTAGGTGGTACTATGACTAGTTATTTAATTATGATTTTTTAAATTTATGATATCAGACAAATTTATAAATTTAAATATAGGAGTGAATTGGATTATCAAATCCCCTGACCAAGAAATACTGACATATTGGAATAGTTAGAGAAGGCCATGACACACTATTTTAGCAAGTTCCTAGGTGGTACTATGACTAGTTATTTAATTATGATTCTTTTAATTTATGACATCAGTCAATTTTTCAAATTTTAATATAGGAGTGAATTGGTATATCAAATCCCCTGACCAAGAGATACTGACATATTGGAATAGTTAGAGGAGGCCATGACACACTATTCTAGCAAGTTCCTAGGTGGTACTATGACTAGTCATTTAATTATGATTTTTTAAATTTATGATATCAGACAAATTTATAAATTTAAATATAGGAGTGAATTGGATTATCAAATCCCCTGACCAAGAGATACTGACGTATTGGAATAGTTAGAGGAGGCCATGACACACTATTCTAGCAAGTTCCTAGGTGGTACTATGACTAGTTATTTAATTATGATTCTTTTAATTTATGACATCAGTCAATTTTTCAAATTTTAATATAGGAGTGAATTGGTATATCAAATCCCCTGACCAAGAGATACTGACACATTGGAATAGTTAGAGGAGGCCATGACACACTATTCTAGCAAGTTCCTAGGTGGTACTATGACTAGTTATTTTTTTTTTTTTAATTTTATTTATGATATCAGTCAATTTTTCAAATTTTAATATAGGAGTGAATTGGTATATCAAATCCCCTGACCAAGAGATACTGACACATTGGAATAGTTAGAGGAGGCCATGACACACTATTCTAGCAAGTTCCTAGGTGGTACTATGACTAATTATTTAATTATGATTCTTTTAATTTATGACATCAGTCAAATTCATAAATTTTAATATAGGAGTGAATTGGATTATCAAATCCCCTGACCAAGAGATACTGACATATTGGAATAGGTAGAGGAGACAATGACACACTATTCTAGCAACTTTCTAGGTGGTACTTTGACTAGTTATTTAATTATGATTCTTTTAATTTATGACATCAGTCAATTTTACAAATTTTAATATAGGAGTGAATTGGATTATCAAATCCCCTGACCAAGAGATACTGACATATTGGAATAGGTAGAGGAGACCATGACACACTATTCTAGCAACTTTCTAGGTGGTACTATGACTAGTTATTTAATTATGATTTTTTTAATTTATGATATCAGTCAAATTCATAAATTTTAATATAGGAGTGAATTGGATTATCAAATCCCCTGACCAAGAGATACTGACATATTGGAATAGTTAGAGGAGGCCATGACACACTATTCTAGCAAGTTCCTAGGTGGTACTATTACTAGTTATTTAATTATGATTTTTTTAATTCATGATATCAGTCAAATTTATAAATTTTAATGTAGGAGTGAATTGAATTATCAAATCCCCTGACCAAGAGATACTGACATATTGAAATAGTTAGAGGAGACCATGACACACTATTCTAGCAACTTCCTAGGTGGTACTATGACTAATTATTTAATTATGATTCTTTTAATTTATGACATCAGTCAATTTTTCAAATTTTAATATAGGAGTGAATTGGTATATCAAATCCCCTGACCAAGAGATACTGACACATTGGAATAGTTAGAGGAGGCCATGACACACTATTCTAGCAAGTTCCTAGGTGGTACTATGACTAGTTATTTAATTAGTTATAAAAATTTATGATATCAGTCAAATTTATAAATTTTAATATAGGAGTGAATTGGATTATCAAATCCCCTGAACAAGAGATACTGACATATTGGAATAGTTAGAGGAGGCCATGACACACTATTCTAGCAAGTTCCTAGGTGGTACTATGACTAGTTATTTAATTATGATTTTTTAAATTTATGATATCAGACAAATTTATAAATTTAAATATAGGAGTGAATTGGATTATCAAATCCCCTGACCAAGAAATACTGACATATTGGAATAGTTAGAGGAGGCCATGACACACTATTTTAGCAAGTTCCTAGGTGGTACTATGACTAGTTATTTAATTATGATTCTTTTAATTTATGACATCAGTCAATTTTTCAAATTTTAATATAGGAGTGAATTGGTATATCAAATCCCCTGACCAAGAGATACTGACACATTGGAATAGTTAGAGGAGGCCATGACAAACTATTCTAGCAAGTTCCTAGGTGGTACTATGACTAGTTATTTAATTATATTTTTTTTTATTTATGATATCAGTCAATTTTTCAAATTTTAATATAGGAGTGAATTGGTATATCAAATCCCCTGACCAAGAGATACTGACACATTGGAATAGTTAGAGGAGGCCATGACACACTATTCTAGCAAGTTCCTAGGTGGTACTATGACTAATTATTTAATTATGATTCTTTTAATTTATGACATCAGTCAATTTTTCAAATTTTAATATAGGAGTGAATTGGTATATCAAATCCCCTGACCAAGAGATACTGACATATTGGAATAGTTAGAGGAGGCCATGACACACTATTCTAGGAAGTTCCTAGGTGGTACTATGACTAGTTATTTAATTATGATTTTTTTAATTTATGATATCAGTCAAATTTATAAATTTAAATATAGGAGTGAATTGGATTATCAAATCCCCTGACCAAGAGATACTGACATATTGGAATAGTTAGAGAAGGCCATGACACACTATTCTAGCAAGTTCCTAGGTGGTACTATGACTAGTTATTTAATTATGATTTTTTTAATTTATGATATCAGTCAAATTCATAAATTTTAATATAGGAGTGAATTGGTATATCAAATCCCCTGACCAAGAGATACTGACATATTGGAATAGGTAGAGGAGACCATGACACACTATTCTAGAAACTTTCTAGGTGGTACTATGACTAGTTATTTAATTATGATTTTTTAAATTTATGATATCAGACAAATTTATAAATTTAAATATAGGAGTGAATTGGATTATCAAATACCCTGACCAAGAGATACTGACATATTGGAATAGTTAGAGGAGGCCATGACACACTATTCTAGCAAGTTCCTAGGTAGTACTATGACTAATTATTTAATTATGATTTTTTTAATTTATGATATCAGTAAAATTCATAAATTTTAATATAGGAGTGAATTGGATTATCAAATCCCCTGACCAAGAGATACTGACATATTGGAATAGTTAGAGGAGGCCATGACACACTATTCTAGCAAGTTCCTTGGTGGTACTATGACTAATTATTTAATTATGATTCTTTTAATTTATGACATCAGTCAATTTTTCAAATTTTAATATAGGAGTGAATTGGTATATCAAATCCCCTGACCAAGAGATACTGACATATTGGAATAGTTAGAGGAGGCCATGACACACTATTCCAGCAAGTTCCTAGGTGGTACTATGACTAGTTATTTAATTATGATTTTTTTAATTTATGATATTAGTCAAATTCATAAATTTTAATATAGGAGTGAATTGGATTATCAAATCCCCTGACCAAGAGATACTGACATATTGGAATAGGTAGAGGAGACCATGACACACTATTATAGCAACTTTCTAGGTGGTACTATGACTAGTTATTTAATTATGATTTTTTTAATTTATGATATCAGTCAAATTCATAAATTTTAATATAGGAGTGAATTGGATTATCAAATCCCCTGACCAAGAGATACTGACATATTGGAATAGTTAGAGGAGGCCATGACACACTATTTTAGCAAGTTCCTAGGTGGTACTATGACTAGTTATTTAATTATGATTCTTTTAATTTATGACATCAGTCAATTTTTCAAATTTTAATATAGGAGTGAATTGGATTATCAAATCCCCTGACCAAGAGATACTGACATATTGGAATAGTTAGAGGAGGCCATGACAAACTATTCTAGCAAGTTCCTAGGTGGTACTATGACTAGTTATTTAATTATATTTTTTTTTATTTATGATATCAGTCAATTTTTCAAATTTTAATATAGGAGTGAATTGGTATATCAAATCCCCTGACCAAGAGATACTGACACATTGGAATAGTTAGAGGAGGCCATGACACACTATTCTAGCAAGTTCCTAGGTGGTACTATGACTAATTATTTAATTATGATTCTTTTAATTTATGACATCAGTCAATTTTTCAAATTTTAATATAGGAGTGAATTGGTATATCAAATCCCCTGACCAAGAGATACTGACATATTGGAATAGTTAGAGGAGGCCATGACACACTATTCTAGCAAGTTCCTAAGTGGTACTATGACTAGTTATTTAATTATGATTTTTTTAATTTATGATATCAGTCAAATTCATAAATTTTAATATAGGAGTGAATTGGATTATCAAATCCCCTGACCAAGAGATACTGACATATTGGAATAGGTAGAGGAGACCATGACACACTATTCTAGCAACTTCCTAGGTGGTACTATGACTAGTTATTTAATTATGATTTTTTTAATTTATGATATCAGTCAAATTCATAAATTTTAATATAGGAGTGAATTGGATTATCAAATCCCCTGACCAAGAGATACTGACATATTGGAATAGTTAGAGGAGGCCATGACATACTATTCTAGCAAGTTCCTAGGTGGTTCTATGACTAGTTATTTAATTATGATTTTTTTAATTTATGATATCAGTCAAATTTATAAATTTTAATATAGGAGTGAATTGAATTATCAAATCCCCTGACCAAGACATACTGACATATTGGAATAGTTAGAGGAGACCATGACACACTATTCTAGCAACTTCCTATTTGGTACTATGACTAGTTATTTAATTATGATTCTTTTAATTTATGACATCAGTCAATTTTTCAAATTTTAATATAGGAGTGAATTGGTATATCAAATCCCCTGACCAAGAGATACTGACATATTGGAATAGTTAGAGAAGGCCATGACACACTATTCTAGCAAGTTCCTAGGTGGTACTATGACTAGTTATTTAATTATGATTTTTTTAATTTATGATATCAGTCAAATTCATAAATTTTAATATAGGAGTGAATTGGATTATCAAATCCCCTGACCAAGAGATACTGACATATTGGAATAGGTAGAGGAGACAATGACACACTATTCTAGCAACTTTCTAGGTGGTACTATGACTAGTTATTTAATTATGATTCTTTTAATTTATGACATCAGTCAATTTTACAAATTTTAATATAGGAGTGAATTGGATTATCAAATCCCCTGACCAAGAGATACTGACGTATTGAAATAGTTAGAGGAGGCCATGACACACTATTCTAGCAAGTTCCTAGGTGGTACTATGACTAGTTATTTAATTATGATTTTTTTAATTTATGATATCAGTCAAATTTATAAATTTTAATATAGGAGTGAATTGGATTATCAAATCCCCTGACCAAGAGATACTGACATATTGGAATAGTTAGAGGAGGCCATGACTCACTATTCTAGCAAGTTCCTAGGTGGTACTATGACTAGTTATTTAATTATGATTTTTTTAATTTATGATATCAGTCAAATTTATAAATTTTAATATAGGAGTGAATTGAATTATCAAATCCCCTGACCAAGAGATACTGACATATCGGATTAGTTAGAGGAGACCATGACACACTATTCTAGCAACTTCCTAGGTGGTACTATGACTAGTTATTTAATTATGATTTTTTAAATGTATGATATCAGACAATTTTATAAATTTAAATATAGGAGTGAATTGGATTATCAAATCCCCTGACCAAGAGATACTGACATATTGGAATAGTTAGAGGAGGCCATGACTCACTATTCTAGCAAGTTCCTAGGTGGTACTATGACTAGTTATTTAATTATGATTTTTTTAATTTATGATATCAGTCAAATTTATAAATTTTAATATAGGAGTGAATTGAATTATCAAATCCCCTGACCAAGAGATACTGACATATCGGATTAGTTAGAGGAGACCATGACACACTATTCTAGCAACTTCCTAGGTGGTACTATGACTAGTTATTTAATTATGATTTTTTAAATGTATGATATCAGACAATTTTATAAATTTAAATATAGGAGTGAATTGGATTATCAAATCCCCTGACCAAGAGATACTGACATATTGGAGTAGTTAGAGAAGACCATGACACACTATTATATATGAAAAAAGGGTGTGATTATTTGAGAGAGATTTTTTTTATTTATCGAAAACAGCGAGGAATCATAACTAAAATTTGTAAAATTGACTGATGTCATAAATTTAAAAAATCATAATTAAATAACTAGTCATAGTACCACCTAGGAAGTTGCTAGAATAGTGTGTCATGGTCTCCTCTAACTATTCCAATATGTCAGTATCTCTTGGTCAGGGGATTTGATAATCCAATTCACTCCTATATTAAAATTTATAAATTTGACTGATATCATAAATTTAAAAAATCATAATTAAATAACTAGTCATAGTACCACCTAGAAAGTTGCTAGAATAGTGTGTCATGGTCTCCTCTACCTATTCCAATATGTCAGTATCTCTTGGTCAGGGGAATTTATAAATTTGACTGATATCATAAATTAAAAAAATCATAATTTAATAACTAGTCATAGTACCACCTAGGAACTTGCTAGAATAGTGTGTCATGGCCTCCTCTAACTATTCCAATACGTCAGTATCTCTTGGTCAGGGGATTTGATATACCAATTCACTCCTATATTAAAATTTGAAAAATTGAATGATGTCATAAATTAAAAGAATCATAATTAAATAACTAGTCATAGTACCACCTAGGAACTTGCTAGAATAGTATGTCATGGCCTCCTCTAACTATTCCAATATGTCAGTATCTCTTGGTCAGGGGATTTGATATATCAATTCACTCCTATATTAAATTTGAAAAATTGACTGATGTCATAAATTAAAAGAATCATAATTAAATAACTAGTCATAGTACCACCTAGGAACTTGCTAGAATAGTGTGTCATGGCCTCCTCTAACTATTCCAATATGTCAGTATCTCTTGGTCAGGGGATTTGATATACCAATTCACTCCTATATTAAAATTTGAAAAATTGACTGATATCATAAATTTAAAAAATCATAATTAAATAACTAGTCATAGTACCACCTAGGAAGTTGCTAGAATAGTGTGTCATGGTCTCCTCTAACTATTCCAATATGTCAGTATCTCTTGGTCAGGGGATTTGATAATCCAATTCACTCCTATATTAAAATTTATAAATTTGGATGATATCATAAATTAAAAAAATCATAATTAAATAACTAGTCATAGTACCACCTAGGAACTTGCTAGAATAGTGAGTCATGGCCTCCTTTAACTATTCCAATATGTCAGTATCTCTTGGTCAGGGGATTAGATAATCCAATTCACTCGCATAGTAAAATAAATAAATTAAATATTATCTTTTATTTTTTTCACTTAATTCTTATATAAAAGGGTCTTAGGGACACTTAGGCATCTACTGAAAGGGTGAGTTTTGTTATTTAGTGTATATTGTGTCAGTTTTATCATATTAAAAAAACAGGATTTTAAAATTGGTCGAGTTATAATGGCAGAAAACTTTTGGCCGCTAACTTCACTCCGGTAAATATTTGCCATGTGACATGCATCTCATTTATGCGTAAAAATATGTAGGGTATAAGCGTTAAGCGTGTAAATGTATGGTTGTATGCCTATTTGTATGCCAGAGGTTCCTGGCTCCCAAACTAGAATACTCTGTACTATGGGTAGCCAGCGTTCCACCTGTTTCAGTTAACGTGTGAATGTGTTTTTTAGGAAGTTGTGAATAAGTTTAAATAATACATAGATAGTAGTTGCGTGGGTAACATATACAGTAAGTAATGTAGAAATTTAAAATTAGTTATAAAGAAATTCAAATCATTATTGTCAATCAGTTTCGTTATACTATCCTAATGCACGACTACTGCCCACGAGCACTTTAGTGGTTATTTAAATAAAATTTAGTATTTTTTTAAATACATACTTAGGCTCCTAATAATGAAATTCAATAAAGACATTTTTCTTTTACCCATTTAAATACAGCGTCAACAAAATGGGAGCATGTGAGCTTTGTATCCACCTGTTGGTAAGCATACCTACAAAGTCCATGAATGGGGTCGATCAATATATTGTTGTTTAACTATATTAATCGCTCCCGCTATGCCGGCTAAGGACTCCTGGACCAGCGTTTTGTTCTTGGGTGTTATATACCTTGTTTATTATAGTTACTACCAACAGTTTTATTCGTCCAATCGACAATGTTTTCGTCTCTGCTTGGCTACAAACAGGATCGAACCACGACTCGCGATAAAATGTCTAAGTAAATATATAAACGCGTATTAACCTAGACCTCGAGACGCTGCGGGCGGCGTTGGCTCTTACAAGTTATAGAGGAAGCAATGATAATTCGTTTATACGGAAGACTATACTCTGCGACGGAAGTACGAGACCCACCAGGATTTTTTTTCATCGCAATTTCATTTTTATAATTTCAATGTAAGAATAAAGAATTTATAAATGTATTTTTTTAAGGTTTTATTGGTCCATTAGTCTTCACAAATATAAAATCTCGGAAAAAAAATGTGGATTATGTGTTATTTATATTTTATACCAGCTAAACCCAGTGATTTTAGCCGCCGTTTAATTGAAAAGAAATCGTGTAGAAAATAAAATACAGCCCATTTTACTCGCTTATAATGTAGCTTTGTTTGTATAGATGAAATAATTTTCGCAAATCGGTTCACTGGTCTTTAATTTATCTGGAATAAACAAATAATTAGTTCCCTTTATAATATTAGCATAGATGAATTTTAATATAAATAATGCTTTGTAGGTAGCTATTATGCGCTGAAAGATCCAACTTAGCGCGCGAAGCTACTCAAAGAGCACGTTACTTAACAAACGATTATCTAACTCCCATTATATATATAACACACCAAAACTTCATGAAAATACTTTTGCGACGCTTCGTGGCTCGGTCTGTCTTGTCTAATAATAATTAGTGCTAAATAAATGTTGTATATTTCCTCTATTTATAGTGTAGACTGGCTGAGTTGTGAAGGCGTTTGAACCAGTTGTACTTACGCGGTAGTACTTGGGCATATAATTGTTGTAAGTACAAAATGATTGTTGTGTTTGGTCCGATAGCTCCGTGGGCTGCGGTTTTATAATACCATCATTAGCGATTACGTTTCCCAATTATTCGTTTTTCAGGTTTATTTAAATCATTATAGGAATGACCATGAAATACACTCGATATAGGCGGATTGCAACAGTGAAAAAGGGTCCAAGTCAAAATAAAAAATAAAGTAAATATAAACGCTACAATTTGAGTATATATATTATATATCGTATTTTAATCAACGGGGAATAATGTTTTATTAGATTTGCAGATAATGTCATCTAATATAGCAGCAAAATAATTTTCAAACCAATGTAAAATACTTGTATAAGGAGTGAAGCATACATCAGAAATTTAGACTCAATCTAAATATTATTAAAATAAAAACGTTTATAGCATCCAAAACAACACTAGTACAAAAAATCTATACATTAAAATATTAATAGCCCATCTGTCTATACGCTTGTCCCGTCTTGGCATAGGACTTCAACATATATGTACTTAAGAAGGAGCCGCTTAATATAAATCTTTAATAAAATATACATACATAGTAAATGTCATATTCATTATAAGTCGGGTCTGTAACTCAGTACCTACTTGTCTCATTTTCATAAAAAAATGTATATACCACACTTGTTTGTGCACTATGCCATCGGTTTGTACCGTTTGCAGTAAAGACCTTTAGGTCTTTGAAAATTTATTAAAGAACACCTCGACGCATTGCCTCCTCTGGAGACTGAAGGGCTAGCCCATCCGCGCCAATAATGGACATTGCTATGTAGCGGCATTTCCCCGCTCGATCGCAAAGTCAGACAGCATTCTTGCCACCATAACACGCGGACAAGATTTATACACATTGATTGATACGTACCATTTTTTTTTTTTTAATAACGAAATCATCCTGCTTTGAAGACAAGAATGCATATTTCTTTAAATCATAAATCATAAATCATAAATTTATGATTTATGATTTATGATATTTCTTTAAACTAAATTAGTATCAAAATTATATTTATTATTGTATAGTTTATTAAAATGTTAATGTGTATAAAAATAATAATAAAAATAGTACGCGTAGGTATCAATAAATGTGTATAAATCATATTACGTTTCATCTTTAAAAATGTTAATACTAATATCGAAATATCAAACTTGCTAGCAGCTAGCAGTGTAGTACATATCGAGATATGTATATATATGTATAGCTCATCATTTAAAAGTAGATTTGATGTAAATCCATTCAACGCCGTTCGGTATTTTTCGATACTCGCCTTGATGAAAAATAAAGAAAAATTTTCAATTTCGGCTTACTTTTTTAACTTATAATAATAAAAACCCTGAGTAAATCAGAGTTCAAGTACCTTTAGGTGTTGGCCGGACAATTAATTGGGTAACGCGAATGTCAATGAGTAACGCAACCCGCTGCGATATTTAATTAATCCTAACTTATTAATGGACTGACCATATTAATCGCTTGTCAACTGTACAACCGTGAGTTGTTTAAGTTGACAAATCATGTCATAAGTACGGAAGTTGAGTTTTTATTAATATACTCCATCATGTAGCCATAGTATCGGTACCTAATAAATAAAAACTTTTTAACAAAAACTTTAAACCGACTAATAGTCTATAATAATTACGTTTTTATGTACTTAGGTGTAATTATTTAGTCCTGTTGTTTTGTTTATAGTTAGCTTCAACTAGTATGTAACATAACAGAATAACGCATTTGGATGGCAACAAATGTACTATGTGTAATTTTTTACTCTTAGTGAATTTAAAGTATATTTTATTAGGATCCAGAAAAAAAAAATCCTTGTGGTGTAAGATTTGGGTATTCGTTCGTCTGTCTGGAGACGTATTTACTTTAAAATTATATAAATTTTACAGGTTTAAGAGATCCTCAGATATCCAATCTGACCCATTAAACATATTAGAGTAACGCCACAAGATAAGTATCAGGCATGATAAGTATTTAAACAGTTTTATCGACTTCAAAATTGAGTATATACAGAATAGGTCCTAAAAAGTATGGATTACCGGTAAGATTAGAATAAAATTGTGATCTCGATAAAAAACGCACCTGCGGAGTATTCCGATGTTTTTTTTATAAAAATCATAAATTTCTGTTTATCATATTATTTTTTGTTCCATATTTAGATATATATATATTTTTTTTATTCAAAATATTTTTATTCAACAAAACTTAAAAAACATTAATAATAATACAAATAAAATACCTATTAAATATTGCCACCATAACACGCGGACAAGATTTATACACATTGATTGATACGTACCTATTAAATAGAAAAATTAAATTAAGTAAAAATATTCCTCAAGTTTGTCATGCAGCAGGGTGCCCAAGACGCTGACGGCATTGCCTTTTTGAATAGCAATGCTAATCTTTTGTCTGAAGTATGCACCAGCTCTCGGGTCACCTGTAGCGTCGATAAGGAGTGGTGTTATAGTTTTATAAAAAGACTTTGCGTCCCGACTCCACGGACCGAGTGTCTCTACAGCAAAAGCCAAAAAACATAAATATTATTATGGGGTGCGATATTTATTTTGTATATTGACTTCCGCTGTAGAAGCGGCTGATCCCGCACAGCATGCCGTTCCCGACAAGTGAGACAGAGCCAAGGTGTCCACACACGTCGCATCCCACACCATGGCTCTGCCTGACCTCCAAGGAATCAACATCATTCCATCAGGTCTCTTCCCATCAGTTCTAAATAGACCGTTGGGTTCTAAAATAGACGGAATATTGGCTGTGGAAAAAGACCTGCGTAAAATGTCATTAATTTCGGCATGTCTACGGTATCGCCCACTGCTTTTTATGCACGATAATCCATGGTGTCCGTCCGAATCAACGCTAGTTCCGCAATGACAAACGTGAGGTTCGCACAATTTAGCACCAACTCGTAAGCAAACTGCAATACGTATTGTGCTGTTGTTCAATAAGGTACCTAAGTTGGGAGAAGGAAATGCTTCCACCCAGGCACCCGATTCCTTCTCTGATGCCGCAAGAAGACGGGCCTTGTCTTTGGTAGTTGAATTAAGCAACAAATCATTTTTAATTTTGGAAATAAGGGGTTCGTCCCACTGTTGTTGAACATGTAGTTTAAGTGGCAAAACAGAAGTATTAGAAATTACTTTCCAAGCTTCCACAGCGTCTGCGCTACACGAGATCTCAAAATCACTATTTAGTGATTAAAATAGAATTTTACCAATGAGATTTCGTGAAGCATAAGTAGAAGCAATGTAAGATGGAAGTGCGACACAAGAAATTTTGCGTATGCCAAGTCCTCCATGTTTAACCGGTAGTGATACTTGTTCCCATGAATTAAGAATAAAGTAATACTTAGTATTTGTCGCAGTATTTTTTTTTTAATTATTATCTAAATCAAACAATAAGGTTGTGAATTTCCAAATGGGTGAACTTCTTCTACATAGATCAAGTAAAAGAGAAAATAAGTGTCACTTCGTACAGGGAGGTGAAGACGTTGGCCGAGAATAGGCAGGAGGGGCGATTGCTCCTCGGACAAGAGCCTAGGTCTTAAATTTAAGAAGAGGAAGTATAGAAAAGAAAGAAAAGCAATAAGATAACCAATATACAAACACAATATATAATATATACGTGGTGGCCTAGTTGGTTAGACCTTGGACTTAAAAACACTTAGGTCCCTGGTTCGAATCCCGGTGTGTACCAATGAGTTTTTAAAATTTAAAAATTTATGTACATTTGTTTGACAACACCACTATAGTGCCTCGGAGAGCACGTTAAGCTGTCGGTCCCGGTTTCACTATACCAACTTGTGAAACTGTTTATAGATGGGTTATTGAGTCTATTCAAAACATCGCAACGAGCTAGCCACTTGTTCGGTGTAGACTCATACCATCGGCTACGACGAGTTGGGATTATAAACCCCTCCGCTGGGTACCCTGGGGCCGTCTAGGCGGTGTCGGGCGCCGTATGGCACCCGTGATGATACATACATATATATAATATACCAACTTATACTAATTTATATTTGGCCCTTTATCAACTAGTTAAAAGTTTTAAGGAATTAGGTCTAACTTTTAATACCTCAAAATGTGAACTTTTCGGTAGATTCTCAAAATTTATTATCTAGAAAATGATATTCTTCCCAATATAAAAATTATTTCTAATGTCGACTTTTGTCTGTTAGGTTCTCCAATAATGTTCGACGCTATTGAAGAAAAATTAACCGCTTGTTTAAATAATTTAAAAAATATTTGTAAATTATTTAAATAACTTGAATTCTCATGTAGCATAATACCCTTTTAAAACATCGTTTTTCGGTATCAAAAAATATTTATTCCTTAAGAACTAAACTGCTTTTAAATTTCCAACCCTTTTAGAAGAGTATGATTTAATTTTTTTTTTTTGTATTTTATTATACATTTACATACATTTTAATATAATGTTATTTATTTTCAATTTAGTTATAAAATAAACAAAAATATAATAAAATATACCTACCTATAAAAATAATTAATTATTACCTATATTAAAAATTTTGGAAATGACAATGGGCGTAGGGTACCAAGGACACTAGCGGCGTTACCCCGTTGGATAGCAATTCTGATCCTCTGAACCAGGTACTCCTTGCTCAGAGGATCACCAGTTGCTATTTTAATTTTTTTACCCAGATCACGGATAAATTCGCTAGGATTTAATAATTAAATCCTCTGTAGAATCAATCTTTATTAATAAATATTTCTTTAAATATTTTTTGTGGCGTCAATCATCTTTACCAATCAACTCTGGTGGACTTAGATTGAGGTGGACTATCGGGATTCCTTTCGTCATCTTATGGAGTGTCTAATCTAGTATCTTTTATTCTCTCTAAATCTATGGATACTTCTTTAGAGACTTCATGAGGCTAAATCTGCCTGGGATTTAAAATGCCTAAACTCTTCTCCGCCACAAGACCCATTATCTCAACATGCCAGGGATAATATTATTGTTAAAACCGTATTTACTGATCTGTTGCACACATCATCAGGCACTGATATGGCAAGGTTGCGCGCAGTTTCTCAGCCAGAAGCAGGCTTTTGGCTTCACGCAATCCCATCTCCCTCTTTTGGTTCTGAAATTTGAGTGTATTTGGTTCTTATTTAGATAATAACTCTCTTCGACTAACACCTCAGGCTAGGTGCTTCAATTAGTCACCCTCATTCCTGTAACTGTGGAAGTGCAGTGTAATCTAATGGCCACCACGGTTTAAGTTGCAGTAGATCTGCAGGAAGAGTATCCAGACATGCAGAACAAATACACTCAAATTTCAAATTCCTATTTTTTTGTGCCATTCATTGTCGAGACAATGGGTACTTGGTCTAAGTCCGCAAAATCATTTATATTGTCTTTAGGTAAAAAGCTTAAACAGGTAACAGGGGATCCGCTTTCAGATATTCTTTTAGGCCAAAAAATATCAATGGCCATACAACGCGGAAATGCAGTTAGTGCTATGGCACATTTTCTGATCCCTCGTTACCTCCTTAAATTTAATTAATTATAAATACTAAATTATATATTATACCTTTTAAATTATTTATTCTTTTGTATCAATGTTTGTAACACATATTCTAATTTCAAAATAACATGATATTACTATTTATAAAATAGAACTTAATAATAGCAAAACAAGATGATTTATTTAACTGGATACACCCTCAGCTTCTGCATGTTGAGCCATGTACTGGTTGTCAGGGTGCACCGTATTACTTAGAAACATTTATACTACTATGAATCTATGATTGAATTTTCAAAAAGATTTGATAAGTTACATTGTTGTAATCATCGAATAAGAACCTACATAACAAAATGTGTTAGGATAATAAGAAATAAAAAACAGTAGGTATGTATACCAAACGCTGCAGCGCTGGTAAGTCTTATTAACGGGAGGTTTTCCAGTTTTACCGAATTTTGAATTAAGTTTTAAACGTGAAAATGATATATATTAAATAGTGAACAAAATATATATCATAAGAATACTTTATTGGTATTTGTGTGGACTTAAAACGTAATTAATAATAATCGCTCTATCGAACAAAAATCCAAAGGCAGCTCTTTTTAATGTTTTTATTTTTATTTTATATAAATATTAGACCACTTGTTCAAAATACTAATATGCCAAATAACAATACACATCTTATGCTAAAAAGATGTAGGATTATTATAATGGCACCATATATTTTCAAATCAAAAATCAAAATAGTGAAATTTGAGCACCACAAAGTTTTTTTTTAAATCATCATTCATAACACTATCTATTTTTTCTTGACTATTTTTCATATGAGCTATAAATATTTTTTGACTTATAATATAACCTTTTGAATGTACAGACCGTCAAATATAAGTTGGTGTGTAGTAAAAACACGAACTA
The DNA here is from genome assembly GCA_947458855.1 of Monopis laevigella. NCBI lineage: Eukaryota > Metazoa > Arthropoda > Insecta > Lepidoptera > Tineidae > Monopis > Monopis laevigella. Next base: position 36,888,514 of record OX381576.1, on the reverse strand, counting down.
CGGGTTTGTGGCGCTGTACGCTTGACGGGTTAAATACCTACCCAGATTTAGAAAACCTTCCAATTAATTAAAATGCAAACATATCAGATTTTTTTTTCTAGTGAGATGTATGAAAAATATACATAAAAAAACAACACTCAGAGCGTAGGAGGCGCTGCCACTGGAACGCCAACTTATATTTGACGTCCTGTATGTAGGACAATGAAATGTTTAACCTTTCAAAATTTCAAGTAAAACGGTCCAGTAATTTTTAAGATATTGATACAGACAAGCATACGGGCACGAATTGCGCCATAAGGATGTCAAAGAAAATTAAATAGGTAGTATATTTTGTTTAAAAAGTATTACTGACCTAGGTATTACCAAGTATTTGCGTTTGTATTTAGTTCAAGCAAAACGTTTACATTAAATCCTTGAAGCAATCAGAAGATTATGATAGATAATAAACTTTGTCGTATTGCAATTTAAATAATTTATTCAATTGTTATGTCTATCATATACAATTTATCCATGTATAGTTAACGTATTATCTGACACGCGTTAATTTTCAGTGGATTACATGAACAAGTCCTCGATAGTTAACTCTTTAGAGTATAATTACGCGGTTTACGTCGTTGGTCGCTGTTGATGGCCGCGGTGATTACTAGTTTACTATTGGCACATTCCCGACACTCGATTCATCCCTATCCTCGGACACGAGGCGATCTACATTGCACACAAGCGTAAATACTACAACACGCTTACGAGAAGTGCGTTTGACGCTACAAATATAATTGTACCGTTTTAAATCAAATTTCTGACGTTTACGTGCGCCTAATTTTTAGCCTATATGTGGCAGTCCACACGGACATACCATGTTTTTCTTTATATACGTATATATGCAGTCAGACCTTAAATATTGTGACTAGCATACACATTTTCAAAGCATTCGATTTTCATTGTTTCCTTACCTATTAACCGCTAAAACAGTCATGACATATTAACATATTTCTTACTTTCGGACGTTAAAAGAGTGAACCATAATATTTAAGTTGCTGCATAACTTGAAAATCACGCATATGTTTGTTTATCGTAGTACTATCAAAAGGTACGTTAAATATTCTATTGTGGATGACAAGAAGTGACCGGCCGGCCACGTTCTGTTAAGATTTAAGCCGTTGTCAAAGCAATCAAGGCGAGGTGAAAAGAATCTTGCCCGCAAACAAAAAATAATAGCATTTTTGTTAAAACTAAGTGGAAAAGAATACCAAGATATTGTTATGGATCAAATCATTAATGGGCAGACCATTGACGCTGTTTCGTATATGGCCTTAGATATTTTAACAAGATTCCGCACCAGCACAGCACACAAGGTTAAATCAAACAGGCGTGGTTCGAGCGACAAAACATAGAATTCATAAAGCATGGTCAGTCATTATCCTTTGAATTATAAAATATGACAAGTTTTAGAGAAAAAGCTAAACCTCATAATAATTTGTAGATCCTGAATTCATCATTGAGAAAAGCAGTGACAGTAATAGTCAAATACATGTGAATATGGTTCGTGCTGCGATCGATGACGGGCCACAAGGGGCCTGTGTACACAATAACGACGGACATTTTAAATACATTTAATTTTAATCCCATTACACCACTTTAATTTGAATTAATTATTATTAGAAACTATTCAGTATTTTTGAATTTATAACCTATTATTCTTGTGACAGGATTTAAAAACCGACTAATATTTTTAACAATTATGTAATTGATAATTTTAATAAATTTATTGTGGAATCTATATTCGGATTGTTTACGCCCAAACCATTTAAAAGAGTTAACCTCTCGATCTGCAGGTGACCATGGCTTGCGCCTTATATCAGTTTTATTGTCAGTTTTTATTAGAAGGTAAATTGAATACTGAATTGTGCCCATATATTTATAGGGCCAATTTGTGCGCTGTCACAAAAAAAAACGGTGGTATTACACCAATAGCTATAGGAAATGATTTTAGACGTCTAGTAGGCAAAATATATTGTAAATATATTCGTGAGGATATGGATAATATATTACGGCCTAATCAACTTGGTTTCGGAACCCCTTTAGGGTGTGAAGCAGCAATTCATAGCACAATAAAATTTTCTAGCAAATAATATAGATTAAATAAATTGATCTTAAAATTAGATATTAAAAAAAAACTTTAGGTCGACACCAAATTCATGCGAAGGTATCTATCAGGGTGATCCTTTAGGATCTTTATTATTCATTCTTGGTATACAACCTAAAATCACAACTTTATGCTCCAAATTAAATACCTGGTATCTTGACGATGGAACTTTAGGTGGAGACATAAATTCTGTTGTTTCAGATTATGCCAGAAAGGTATATTTTTTTTAGAAATTTGACTTAAAATTAATGTAAACAAATCCGAAATATATAGTTGTAATTCAGATACCAAATAAAATCAAATAAAAAAAAAATCAGGAATAATAATATAATACTAATATAACAATAAATAATACAATAGATACTAACAAAGAAAATATAAAACTATAACTTAACAAAATAAAATCGCCTATTAAACCTATATAAATAAACCCCTATAAAATAAAAATAGTATCTAAATGTGTGCCGTGCGGCATAGTGCCCAGGACACTGGCGGAATTTCCTCTCTGTATAGTTAAGCTTACTTTTTGAGAAAAAAACGCCGCCGCTCTAGGGTCACTCGAGACATGAACCAATTTAGAACCTGTCTTTTATCATTTTTTTAGTATCCGATGACCACGGACCCAATGCTTCCGCCGCAAATATATAATCTTCCATTAAGGAGGAATATTTGCGGCGTTTGAGGATCTGTGCTTGTTCGGAAGCCAACCCCAGCTTTTTTGGAAGTATATCTGATATGGGACGGAGCTAAAGTATCCACGCAAGTCGCGTCCCATACCAGACTTCTACCATGACTCCATGGCACGACGGTGCCATTTCGACGGTGACTTTTACCATCGTCGCGACAAATCCCGGGTGGCTCCAATATAGAAGGTACAGACACAATAGTCAGAGCTCGCCGAATAAGTTCATTAAGGCCATAGTGTCTATAAATTCTACCAGTACTTTTATATATGAGAACCCGTGGTGACCGGACCGGTCCACATCCAGTCCGCACGAACACTGGTGGGGCTCGCATATCCGCGCACCCAAACGTAAACAAAAATACGTTTACAATTGCACCTTTTGTTTATTTGTGCAGTCCAGGTTGCAGTTTCTGCAACATCGTCATTTCGGAAACTCAGAGTCAGGACACATTTAGCGCTGAAAAGATATGTCTGTGACATGATGTCATTCAACTTAACAAATTTGGCAACAACTCGATGGCATCGATTCCCGGAACAAAATATTTATATTAGCTTGGATCCCCACAGGCCCATCGTTTTAACAGCAAACGTAAAAAAAAGTAACTACTGCGATATATTTTCGACGGTTGCTTTTGAGCTTGTTCCGCCGCGGCACCAGCTGTACAACAAGTTCATTGAAGATGGAAAGGCGCTATGTTATCCCATCCTATACCAGAGATGAACCCAAACTTCAAGACACAAATATCATTCCGCCGGGTCGCTTGGCATCGTCTCACTCTTTTTCTTTACATATATACACACTACCACTCCTGTTTTGCTGTCAAAAAGTTACGCTGAGAGCAATGTCGCACGGGTACTACAAAGCTTCCTCCACATCCATGCACCGAATTACAGGCTCGTCTGTTTTTAAACTTCGTATTTGTCCTTGTATTTCTTAAGCATACCTACTATAAATTTATTCATTTTATATAAAAAAAACATTTAGAATGACATAAAACGCATCTAAAGTCGCCTATCATAATTTAAATTGTTTTTACATTTACCTACTAATCAGTGATTTTTTGACTTATAAATAAAATAAGATGTGATTGCTAATAACATTATGTACCACTGGGACACTAACAATCACTCATTGGTGTCCCATTACGACCGTGTTATAGTAATTACAGCTTTAATAACATTTTATCAGTATAATGCTGTATGAAAAAGATGAGTCAATAATCAATGTTACTTTGTCCTTTTTTTATTTGCTTGAATGTACTGCACAAAAGCCACCATTAAGAAGATATGGTACCTTATTAAATAAGTAATATTTTATAAGAAATGAATCCAGATAGCTATAGATAGCTGGCATGTCGAGCGAAGTCACGGGCAGGATCTAGTCGATATTATTGACAGAAATCCGCGGTGACTAGCCATCACGACTCAGTGATTTGTTGCTATTCCAAACTATAAATAAGGCAATTCGATCCGTTTACGAGATTTAAATTGGGTCGAGATGTTGTTTATCTCTCGGCGATGACAGACAATAACTTATACCTTCACGTCTATCTTATTTCCTAGGGGTAGCTAGAGGGTAAAACAGAAAAAGTATCTATACCATACTTTTTTTTAATATACTATACTATATAAATATAATAGAATTATAAATTAAAAAAGTATGTACAATGATTTAATTTTTTTAAAGAGGCGAGGTTAAGTTCTGAATAGATTATAGATCAATAATCTAACATTTTTAGATCGCTCACTTAAAAATTTTCTTCGAATACTAAATAATTTATTAAGTGATTATTCTTAAATAGCTCTTGGGATAAAAAAAATATATTTTATATTTCGATGTATCTACATGGAGCTCAGATCAATCAGAGTCACTTGTCACTAGTCAGTTTACTTGATATACACTTATGTTTTGGTGTTTTATGTCTCTTAAGAAAATATTTAAAACATGCACAAGCAGTTCTGCCCCCTAAGCATATTTCACTCTCTCGAAGGCTAGCTGTTAGAAAATACATAAGGCCTATGTACAATTTTTGCAATAATATTTTTAATTAATAAATGCACGTGATAAAAGTGTTTTAGGAAGCAAAGTTGGGTATATTAAAATAACATTTTGTATATCGATGCAATCCCTTCCAAGTACGTGGAATATGTAACCCTCGTAATCGCCTCATTGATTGCGGGGTGCACCAGGTGCAGGGCCGTTCGGTGGACTGGTGGTTGTGTTGTATAACGATCAAATAATTTAAATACTAATGAGTATAGCTACAAATAATATTTGTTAATTATCCTTCAATTAATATTCACCGTTCTCATAACACAAAGGCTACTTAACCAAGAAGTAACTGTGTTCTGGGTAACCCTTAAAGGGAACGGCGGCGCGATACTATGCGAGAATGGGTTCCGGGTCATTTGTATGAAACATTTAATTACTAGACTCACTACAATGGACCATGGCATTCCTTTTGTGATATACATACTCACTCAGGTACACCAGAAACCTAAATATACGAGGTGCAAAGACAAAGCGAGCCGCGGTGTTACACTTGTGCCGTTGTTTAGATAAGCAACCAAACTAAGTTATGAATACGTTTTACAATGTTACTCCCACTGACACTTTTAGTTGTCCATCTTTGTGACGGATTCTGTATATAACAACCTTTGACTGCAAACGACATAGAGGATGTTCAGTACGACTGCGATATTCCGATAAGGCGTCCATTTCCGATCTTTTCAAATTGTCTCCTATTAATTAATTTTCAAATACCATGATGTTTACTAAATTCCAAGGTAGGTATTAATTTTCCTGAATAATAATTGTTTTCTTTCCCTCCGCTTTCGCTACCCTTTAAATTCGAATTTTGAAAAAAACACTTAGCTAGTCTCTACAACACAAAAGGAAGCTACTGTTCGGTACCAATCCTAGCTTCATAGTTTTGGCTGCGCCACGATAAAAAGCATTCAGTTAGGCTATACATACATACTAGGTACCTATTTTATCAGTATTTTTTGTTCTTTTTTTTATTTGTACAAGACTTAAGTTTTCTTTTCTTTAGCTAAAGTTTCCTTATAGTAAATTTGGTTATTATAAGTATGAGAATACTTAAAGTACTTTTTGATTTTTCCAACCTGTATAAAAATGCAGCCGTGCTGAGACAAATTTAAAATTAGTTCACAAAAAAATATTACTCCATTTTATTTTATATAGGTATTTTTTGAAAGTGTTTTATGGTTTTAATATAATCAGTTCATTATTCTATATAGATACCGACTTAGTATATTACGTAGTTATAAACATATCATAACCTACTACAAGAACAAAACATATTATTATAATATGTCAATTTTGACCGCCATCGTGGTTGCGCCGTTGCGACGTAACCTAAGGTCGTGGGTACGATTTTTAACTTAATATCAAACTCTGTACCTTAGTATAAGTAAGCTACAAATTGATTACTGATCCACGATGGCTGAAGTTATCCAAGTATTATAAACGGTTGCCGCTGGGTTTGGTCACAGTTGATCGCGACTTGCATCCGCCGCGCGCGCCTTAAACAATGAAGGATTTTATTCATTGTAAGTTATAATTATTTAATAATATTGCTTATGTTATAACAATACAATCAATTTATATCTAAACACGTCGATTAAAATTTAATTAGCATACATTTAGCAAGTAATCCGCTAGGCGTGTTTATAGTTTTAGTAACTAGTACCTATGTGTTTTTTATATAATTTGACATATTTAAAGGTTTGCAAGTATCAACATTGAATTTTGTTTGTATTGGGAATAATCAATTAAAACCTTTACTTGGTCAACTTGATAGATATATTTTTTTTTAACCTATTGTTTTGGAATATATATATATATATTTGAGCATATATTATATATATATATATATTTGAGCATATATTATAGCATGACTGCTAATAATGCTGAATTTTCAGTATACGCAAAGTGAATACTTACATAATTCATTACGATACTGTCACTGATGACGCCGCTTCAAATAGAGACGAAATATTTGGCAATAAAATTTTATAGGTTCAATTTATATATTTTACCTAATAAGAAACACATAATTCATTACGAGATACTTTAGTATAAACACGATGGGTCTAATATTTACCGTTGTGGATATCATCCTGGAATTCCTTGACCTAAAATCTAACCTCATGCTATGGACATATGGACAAATTAACTTAGATTAAAAAAAAAACTTCTATATTGTAAATGCAATTCGTGATTAAAGCATATTAGGTAACCTATCAACTGGTGCCCGCAACTTCGTGCTCGTGTTATTATAAAACTAAAAACTATTTAATACCTACCTATTATTAAGTAAAATGTTGACAGCTTAGAAAAAAAAACTCATCGAATTTATATCATAAATTGATATAAATTCGAAATAATTTTATTACAGTTTTATGTTATTATAATAAACCCAACTTTGCTTCATTGTACACTTCTTTCTATTTGGTTTATTTTAAATATTTTTTTAATTGCCTCTTAAAACACAAAAAAAACCTTTATATATTCAGCCCTCTGTAGGTACCTATATCAAAATATAATATAGCCATTTTTAACAAAAAAACGCACATACATCGGTTGTTAAGTGACCCAACAACAAATAGACAATGTGATTCTAAAAATTATAGATTACCGAACTATAATTTCTTAATAGGAATAGTAAAATTTTATAAATCATTTATTAATAAATAAATATGGTACAAAATTATTATAACAGATAAAAAAATCTTAAAAATTTCTCGATTAAAAGTACCGAGAACACTGGCTGTATTCCCACGTTGGTCTGCTATAGATTTTTTTTGTTTTAAATAATTTTTAGACCGACTCTCTCCAGAATATTCTATAAATTTTTTCCTAGTTTCTCAATGAAAAGTTTTGATTCTAAACACCAAGGACCTAATGTTTCTATTGCGAAAGTAAGAGATTTATAATGATTAGTTAGACTTGAATATTTATTATTTGAATAATAATTTTATACTTAAATTAATTGTGATCCAAAAAGTAACCTAAACAGACATACCGACTTACTGTCGCATTTAAGTTTTAGTATAAATAGATATGAATACTCCCCAGCTGTTCACAAATTATCGACGCAAAAGAAGGGTTGTTATAAGTTTGGCCCCTTGGCGGCTCTTCTTTGTTTGTCTGTCTTTCAAAACGGCTGGACTTATTTCATTGCGATTTTGGGTTGTTAACTTTGTAGCACTAGAATTATTTCCCCACTGTCATTCCTGATTTACCTTAACTTTCAAGTATATTTTTTTTCTACATATTTACAAAGCTTGTCAGAATTTAAATTTTACCTACGAGTATCTTTTCCAAGTGTTTATTTTACTTTTGGCATGAAACAACAAAGGAGTACAGCACATTTAGTAATGTCTTAAGATAATTTTAAGTTATTTAGGCTCCTGCAGTAGCAAATTATTTCATTTGTGTTGTGTCTTTGTTTGTTTGACCGATGGGCCCACAAAAAACTTTAACGAATATTGTTGAATTATATTTTGTTTTAAACTGCAAACTATGTATCTTGAGCAATGTAAATATATTTATTTTGTCTAACCGGAATATTGAGAAATATCACGTTTAATTATTTGCGGTTAACGCCTGAAAAATAAAATGGCAATATTGCTCCCTATTGCTTTGGAAATGGAATTATAGCGCCTAAACTAAAATATTTCCTATTTTACCTTAATGTAGAAGTCAAATTATATCTTATTTTAAGTCATTTAGAATTCCAGTTATACTATACTATGAAACTTTGTAATTAATATTAATAAATCGGCATATATTTTTCAAGGTATATTTCGTCAACATACGTTAAAAATTTTGGGGCCCAAAAAAATATCACAAAATAAAACTTGATGGGCGAGCATTTTTATTCAAAACGTTGAAATATGACAGCCGTCGTAGGTGACGTAACATGAAATAGCGTCAAATGATATACTTATTTATGGGTTTATTGAATTCATTAATTATTTTTAATTGACGTCCTGTCACGGTCACCAAAATAAGCAATAGAAAAACACTCATTTTAAATTAAATATAGATTTAATCTATTTTATGCTTTCATTGCAGTTGGCAATTTTTACAACCAAAAAAACTACAAAAGATATTATTTTGACGTGACATAAAATAAATTGACGAAAATCTTCATAAAATGTTGTGACTAACGTCGCAACAGCATTAACATATCTTGTAATTATTAAACGTACGTGAAATTTTTTATTAGTTCCTAACCCTTCATGTACTTTGTGGTTTTGCTACGTTTACCATCAGGTAGAGTCAAGTGTCCTATTCTACTTTATTTTATATGACAAAAAAATAATAACAATGAAAAATACTTTTTAATTGTAAATTCTACTACTGAGCCAACCAGGTTCCATACAGCCCTCACGAAATTTGTCATTGCTTGTAATCTACTTATACACAGACGCCCTCTATGTGATTTCTTCGAATTGCTTTATATAAGACTGAAGTTAAAAACAAATTTCCTGGAGTAGGCAGTGCCTTTGTGCCTATAGTGTGCGCACCACTATATACTAGATGGTGCCCCGTAGAGAATATAATATTAGATTAGCGTCCCAACAAGTCGCACAATAATACATTTACAAACATATTATACCAACTAAACTCTGGACTTGTATTGGACTATGCCCCAGAAACTCTGGACTAAGCAACAATGATACTAATACATATTTATAAACACCCAGACCATTCATAACAATACTATTATACAAAAAACGTAGTAATATTTTTTTTGCCTTGAGTGGGAATCGAATGCACGACCTCCAGATATAACGCCAAAGGCGCAACGTACGTAATATAAAAATATTATTATTAGCAATTATAGTTATAACATAAGTATTAAAAAACATCGCGACGAGCTAGCCACTTGTTCGGTGTAGACTCATACCATCGGCTACGACGAGGTGGGATTAAAACCCCTCCGCTGGGTACCCTGGGGCCGTCTAGGCGGTCTCGGGCGCCATAAGGCACCCGTGATGATACATATATATTAAAAAACAATAGAAAATAATGTGTTTGTTTTTTAAAATAATACGCACACGAAGTTTCGAGCTAACTAAATACTCCTATATAAAAATAAATTAAAACGTATACGGAACCTTCCGTCCTTCACGAGACTGCTCGCGCTTGTTTTGTCTAGCGACGGTGATGCGCGTTGCTGGGATGCGCATTGCAGCCATCGCAGGTGGCAAACATTAGGGTACCATTAGGAAAATAATCAAGATAGCACCATAGATATTCAATGGATAGCACATATTTATTGCTATATTTTAACTGTTTGACCTTTTTTGTGATACATTTTAAAAAGCTTAATAACAGCGATGAATTGCCGAATAATGAAAACAAATTAAATGTTAATTAATTAAGAAAGTAGGTATATACTACCTCAAAGCGATCCCGAAAAGGCACGGCAGAGTCATATGGTGGTTTAGCAGTGGTAACAATACCATTCACACAGCCTAGAGAAGTTATTAAGCCCTTCACTCTAACCTAAATAATAATTCATATTGGTACGGAACCATCTACCCTCGACAACATAACTCTCTCTGAAAATCGAAAAGTGTCTAGCGAGGAGTGTTTTCTGTGATCGGCTCGCTGATTGGTTCCCCACTCTGTTTCCTGACTGTTTTCCGACGCCATACGATATTTTTAAAGCAATATTGTCGGCCATTTTCCTTCCTTCCAACATTTCCAATAATACAATGAACCATTTTGAAAACTATTGAAATTATAGACAGGGTTGTCTCATGTATATTTCTTCATCAGAGTATTTGACTTAGAAAATGAAGACTTTTCTATAGTATGTATTTGATGTGAAGTTTCTATGAACTAGATTTTCCCCGTGTCTTCGCACTCGTTTGTTTAGTTAGGATAATATATCTATTAACATTTATTATAATGTATAATGCGAAGGTTTGGGACAGAGACGCGTCAAAACTACTGAACCGATTCTGGTGAAATTTTGTAGGAAGATAAATTAAATACCGCGGTGCAGATATATTTTTATGTATATAAATATATGTGTATATCTATATATATATAATAAGGTGAATGTTTCAATTGTGCCTTCAAGGCTAAATCCTTAACTACAAGGAAAAGCGAAAAATGCCCAAAGCAGTCTCGGGGCCGGTTTTGATAAAAACTAAAACTGCATCATTGGGTATATATTCTGTATAGCATAAGAAAATCAATAGCTATGATCCTTTATTAGTTTGTGTGAAGCACTAGAGTGTTTTACTTGCTGGTTTCTTTCTCTCCGAGGTGTCTCCAAGGGGATCGACTTTTAAAATTCGCCAGATAGAAAAAAGTGAGTAAGAGACTCTTAGGACACAAACAGCCTGAGAACGCACCCACATAGCCGTGTCGGACAATGGTAATATACCCACAGGATTTTCACAAAATATAATCGTCAGTTTCGCACTTTCGCATTTATATATAGATATTTAGTGAATTGAAAAGATATCAAGTCTATTTATAAAATAAATGCTAATTAATTTTACATCCTGAAGCTTAACGAACTAAGTTAAGGGTGTACTAAAAGTGTTGCAATTGAGTCCTACCTTACTCACAATGTAGGTTGAATAGGCCCCCTACTTAAGACCTCCGTAATTAATTTCACCCAAATATGATTACTTTAAATAAGTATATCCTATTGATACAACCTATGCGTTACATTTCGATACGAACCTGCCCGACCTCAGTAGCTATTATCAAGAACCAAACATGTGATTATTTTTTTTGCATTAATTAGGTACATACATTTAAGATATCTAAAAATAATTTCTTTGTTCATTTAGCGTAGCCCGGGCAAAGCTCTGTAATACGTTGTATATGTTTATATACAACGACCACCTATTTTATTAGGAAATTCTGTACTAGACCTTAAATGTATTAAATTAAAGCTAGTTTTTGAATGTTTTTTTCACGCAACAGGTGTGGTACACAATGCGTTAAAGCGCAGGTGCAAAGGCGGCGATAGTCGTCCTCGTATTGATTAGCGCAGGCAGTTCGCGCATGTTCCCACGGAAACGCCCATCCAAAAGACAATTCACAAATTTGATACGATGATCGTAACAAACTAGTTTTAATTTAAAGAAACTTTCTAAACATAAATAAGAAATACTAATAAAAATTATACTATACGTCCCTATAACTCTGTTAACTATACCTAATCTAAACCAAATAAAAAAAAACTTAATTGGGATACCACTTGGCAAAGTACTTATAGCATATTGTTATAGGTACTCAGCAGCATTGCCACGTTGGCTGGCAATGCTGACTTTTTGTAGAGCAAGGGAGAGATTTGGGGTCTCTACATTCGTAAAATACACGATTCCCGAGGTCATGGAGAAATTCCTTGGCTTCCGCACCGAGCGTTCCCGAGCCAAGGAATTTCTATCAAGTTTTGACATCAAAAACCACAAACTTATAATTTTGGGTCAAGTCCCTATACTTCAACCGCTTACGAGCTTTGGTAGTCCAGCATTTTCCATTGGCCCACGGCACCAGTGTAAGACCGTCTGGGCGCCTGCCGTCGGATCTGCTGACTCCAGGAGGCTCAAGAATACAGGGAATTTTAGCCGTTTGAGGGGTACGCCGAATTATGTCATTGAGGGCATTATGACGAGGAATGCGACCAGCGCTTCTATTGCAACTGAGACCATGATAGCCGAATGTATCTACAGTGGCTCCGCAAGCGCAGCTATGTGGAATGCAAACATGCCGCATCTTCAAACCATACCATACCATATTTGATTACAACTAATAAAATTAATTTTTACATTTAAGATTTTTCTTAGTATAGTTGCAATAGTTTATTGTCGAATGTATTTAGATGAAGGAGCATCTAAGCAAATATGTGAATTTGTGAAGACCCTTTTGTTACTCCGCAGTAAGAAAAAGGCTTTATGTGGTTCAATAAGTATACATTTGTTTAATATTTAAATAAGGGTATTAACTTTATTTAATGAAAGTGGGAAAAATTACAAGAAACATACTTGTTTTAAGATGATGGTTCAAGAATCATACATAAATACGCAATTTTTAACATGTTTTTTAATGATTCATTTTATAACAAAAGCTTAAATCACTCTTTTGTTTTCCTACCTAGGTTCATCTCCGTAGCATTTTTTAAAATCAAGAGTCCCGATGTACCTGAAAATATTATCGATATACATACATCTGGCGCAAAGACAAAAAAACTTATTATCACACGTGGGTATAGGATCGCATTAAAAATAGAAAAGTTTTTAAGGAAATGTTTTTTAAAAATAGAAAAGTTTTTAAGGAAATGTTTTTTTTGCAATATTATATGAATGAAATATCTCGACAACTACTCGAACGATTTATTGAAAATGCACATAAATTGCAACATATAAAACAATTTTCTTGAAATCGGTCTAAATTCCCTACCTACCGACCTACCTACGACTGATACTACCTACCAACGACTGATACTACCTACCAACGTGTGGAACTGCTATAAGTATATATAATCACTTATTTATTGAATTATAAAAAAATAATAGAATAATTTGAATATGAGGTTACAAAATATTAAACTTGTTAAATTAACAATATTACTATTGTTTTATTTTAGAAAAAAAACACATTGATGACCTATATCACAAACTGTGATGTATATAATGTGTGATGGGTGACCACTTTATACAACGTTATTTTATCATAAACACCGCAACAAGCTCGCCACTTGTTAGGTTGCCTCCGAATACCATCGGCGGGATCAGGACGGGTTAATCCCTCCGCTATGAACGGTTCTCGGGGTCCAAACAGGCACCCGCGATGGTATATATTATTTATTTATCACAAACTAAGCTCTAGATTTTGTTTAAAACTTATAAACTAAACATTTAAAAAAAACATGATAGCGGATTAAGAGCTACCTAGTTTTTTAGATCATAGATCAGCGGTTAAATTGATATTGTTCGTAATTCCTTGTTTACCGCCATAGTTAAACAAATAATTATGTTGATGATTGCAGGTGGAGTGGCCCCTGACCTGGGTATGGTAGAAGAATTCGGCCGAAGAAACAAAGTACCAGTGATATTTGTTACAGGCAGCCATTATGAAATTGGATTTGATGTTGTAAGTAGTTGCCTTGTCTTAAATAAATTAATATATGTTTTACCCGGTGAGGCGGCGCAACATAGTTTCTTTTTATTATCATCGGCCCTTTATACCTTTAAAGGTTACAAGAATAACATTCACATGATCAGTCGATTCACAAAAGCCTCAAAGTAGAATCCGCTGCTTTCGCGCTCCATGTGTACAGTGTTGGTTGTGACTTAGGTTGGGATAATGAATAAAATATATAAATTATCGATATTTTTTCTCAAATTATGAAAAAGAGATCATTTACATCTAACGAGACTTTTTCTCTCATTTTAGTTAATTTTTGTCATAAACACTTTCCTACCTATTGTTTTAAAATATAAGATGTATTTTAAAACAGTTTGTAAGAAAAATACTATGAAATTCATGATCCACGATGAAACTTTGTGGCAACTGAATATGTGACCGCCTCGGTAGACTAGTGGTTTCGCCTTTGGCGTTGTACTCGGAGGTCGTGGGTTCGATTCCCACCTATGGCAAAAAAATATTAGTATTTTTTTTCTGTACAGTTTGTCATAGTCTGGGTGTTAATATTATGTGGTTGTTTCTGGTACACATAGTATGGGAGCATGAGCAATATGGGTGTAATATCTTCATTACACTAGCTGACATGCGCAACTTCGTCTGCGTAACTTTAACCGTTTACAGCGCTCGCAACGCAAGCTCTCAAAAGGAACATATTTTCCCGTTTTCTCAACATGTTTCATTGATGCTCCGCTCCTATTGGTCGTAGCGTGATGTAGCCTTCCTAGATAAATGGGCTATCCAACAATAATCGAAATCGGTTCAGTAGATCCAGAGATTAGGGTCTACAACCTCACACAATTTACCTATTTATAATATTAGTATAGAAGAAGTATTTATATATTTAATATATATATTCAAACACTTTCTTTACATACATACACACACACAATCACTCTCACACACTCACTATGTCCTAAAGGTGTGGCTGATAGAGAATGCCTAGCGGCATTAAGTCCGTCTTTGCACTCTTTTTGTGCAATAAAGGTTTTAAATAAATAAATGAAATAAATCTATTATTGTAATCCCTTTTGTGAAAATAAATATATTTTATTCCTTTTACTGCATTTAATTCTTTTCTGACTCACTAGGGGATTGGTTCTTGTCCTCACCCTCCATAGAACTTTGTTTCATTAAAAATGTACTTCATTTGGTTGTTGCCTTAACCACTCCAAAATTTATTTACGATATATTGTGAAACTTTGTATTACCTAAAAATGAGACACCATATTTATTTAATTCCTGAGCCATCCAAATAAAGTCGCGTGGTCAAGTGCTACAAAGTTTCTCATATGGTGTGTTTAGTCTCCAGTTGCACCAAAATGTCCGTTAAAGTCCACTTTGGTGCAACTCATCCTTGGTGCCCTGTTGGTGAATGTTCACCGGTGTTAGTGACTAAGGGTAGTGCAGCCTTACGCTGAGCCCTAGACAATGAATAAAGGTCATATTAAAATTACCAATATTGATTATTAGTTTTATAGCAAATTGTTTTACCTAGTATATATTCAGAACTGGATATAATAAGAGAAAGGTATATCTATTGATATTTCATTCATAGATTGGGTAATGAGCTGAGAATATTCCCATAACTACAGTAAAAGTATAGTAAATTTTAAACATTCAGATATTCAGTTAATTATTACTCTTTTGAGATTAACATATCGACGATATACATTTAACATAATATATATTTAAATGATATCGATATTTATTGCCCATGCCTACTATTTTATTACCTAGTAAGAGCATTTGACATTAACCAAAATTTGCCATCATCTGTAATACGCGGTTTCTTTGTGTTCTTAGAACATATTATTTAAGGTGTACTATCATCTGTATGTCCATCGCTACAGTAGAGCTATGTCTCCATACTATTGGCAAGATTATTCATAAAAACTTATTGAAGCCTTGAAGAACACTTTAGTTATAGAAGGTTTTCTCTCTTTTACGCATAATCATTTTTGTTGCTAATAAAACCTTCCATAACTAAAGAGTATACCATAACCGGTGTATAAGTTTATTGCCAACAAGATTACATGAATTTATACTCAAACGAAAGGTATCCAACTTTTATTTTTATGGATTTACATAGTAAGTCGTCTACTGATTAAAAATAATAAGTGTTTGTACTCAAACGAAAGGTATCGAATAGCTTTTTTGTGGATTTAGATAAAAGTAATCTACTGAGTTTAATAACATAAACAGATCAAATCGAGAATAGGACGTATAAAAGATGAAATAGCCTTTAGACATGAGTAACTCAGTTAAACATCTATATAGTCTAAGTTAATCATGAAGATAAAACCGATCCCGTCCGTGCGGGCGCGTTTTATTCGCTTCATGAAGTTAAGCAACCTCCGCACCATCCATCCGTTAGCTCATTGAGTGGTGCAATGTAACGAATAATGGCGGCGCTGCTGTATCGATTGGTGCTCGAGGTGGCTGCATAAAGTTAAAAATAAATAAATACGTTTTAAGGCTGTAGGTCGAAAGATCTGTGCCTTCCACAACGTGGGAAAAAAAACATCCCACGTTCCTCCTTCATCATATTTTTTTTACAATGCTTTGACTCAGCAGCACAACACCCGGACTTGGCTTTGTTGGCTACAATTATAGAATTTCACTATGGGAGGTGGTAACTACTAATAATAAATAGGTGGTAAATATGCTACTTACTACAAAAAATGTACGTATATTATATACCTATATATCTCATAACCTTTATTATTTATTTGTATTGTTTTTTTATATATATACATATATATATATCATCACGGGTGCCTTACGGCGCCCGAGACCGCCTAGACGGCCCCAGGGTACCCAGCGGAGGGGTTTTAATCCCACCTCGTTGTAGCCGATGGTATAAGTCTACATCGAACAAGTGGCTAGCTCGTCGCGATGTTTTGGATAGACTCAATAACCCATCTATAAACAGTTTCACAAGTTGGTATAGTGAAACCGGGACCGACAGCTTAACGTGCTCTCCGAGGCACTATAGTGGTGTTGTCAAACAAATGTACATAAATTTTTTAAATTAAAAACTCATTGGTACACACCGGGATTCGAACCAGGGACCTAAGCGTTTTTAAGTCCAAGGTCTAACCAACTAGGCCACCACGTATATTTTTAACCTAACGAAATAAAAATTCAAACTATAAAATTAAATTTTTAAAATCGTCCGATAGTGCCGAGAACGGAACGGCATTGCCACGCTGTATTGCCGCTATTGCCAGACCAATTCTTTGGGCCTAAAATGTTCGCGCCCGACTATCGCTTGAAGTGTGAATCAACAATTGGCCAATAAGGTCCACCAACTGCCGTGCGTCGTTACTCCAAGCACTGACTCCAAGGACCGAGAGTCTCCACAGCAAAAGCCGAGAATACAAAATTATCTTTTAAATGAGAATATTTAACATGTTTTGCATTCTCAGCCTTTGCAGCGGCAGAACCCGCAATTCTTGCAGAACGGGTCAGATTGGTGGGGGCAAGAGAGAGTCTGTGCACGTTGAATCCCAAACAAGAGATTTACCTTGACACCAGGGAACTAATGTCATACCGTCGGCCCTTTTCCATTATTTTTGTATTGTTTATATTTATTATTTTACATACCCGCTTTCTCTTACTCGAGTTACAAAATAAACTCTCTGTAAAAGATTAAAAATAGCGTCGAATGTACTAGTTTTATTTTGAAAGTCGAATGACAGTTGGTACATTCTAAACCATTTTTAACTTTAAACTCAAGGTGAGTAGTAGGCAAAAATACACGTAAGGCATAGTGGCCATTATATAAAAGAAGAACAAGACTGTCACAGATAAAATAGAGTACTGAAGACAATGTTGGATTCTTTGAGGGTAGCCCGAAGACTGTAGACGCGTGTATATATTATATTTTTAAATTTAATTTTATTGAATATTATTGTGCAAAAGTGTACTAATTTTGTAGAATAATCATTCGTATAGTAATATTAAGTGTGAGAAGTGTAGCATTTACGCAGTGATCTCAGTGTTTGTGTTATCTCAAATAATCCCACAATCTTCAGTAAAGTGGCGGTACCCATTTTACTGTCGATTTCTTTTTCCTCCTTCACTTGATATTGGCAAGACTATACCGTATGCTTTCATACGGTCATGTCGCCATTCCTTTTTCTACCCTAGTCCTTTCCCGGTTCCTTTCTATCCTATTATCCCACTTTTACTTTGTAAATCTTTATAAATCTACCCGCAACCACCGCACTTGATATTGGCAAAATTACGCCTATATGGCGTAGAGGCCACGAATAAAAGAAGAAGAAGAAGACAATGTTGACAGTTGTTGTGAATAAAATGAAATGAGGTTATATTTTGTTCAGTGGTTATATTTATAAAAGTGCTTTAAGTGCTATTTGAATTATTTTATCTCAAAAAGTGCTTTTTATTTAACCTAAAACAGTTTTTTATTGTCATTTAAAAGCTAAAAACCTTTAATTACAGGTTATAAAATTGTTAAACTACTGAGAGTGTTTTAATTAAATATTCTTAGAAATAAGATAATATTATTATATGTAACATCAATGACATTATAATATTATCATTGCCTAACATAACTAAAGTAGTCAAGAAATGTTTCCAAAAACAATAACACCATTCGAACATGAGTCTCTCAGTGTTTATTACCTTAAAGGCATAGGTTAGAGGCAAGGGTAAGTGAAAATTCTACCTAACACCTACCCCTACCAACTATATGTTTTTGATAATAGGTAATTATTAATACTATTAAAATAAAAAAAGCATTTATTATCCATAATGCAATTTACAATATAAGAATTACCCTGGCTCCTGAACTAAGACACAGGTCCTGTGAGCCAAATAGCTTGTTAGTAAATTGTTATTAAATTTCTTATTATTTAGTATTTATAAGGCATCCATTTAGTGGTTATTGGCCAATACAATATTTATTTATTTAAAATTCTTTATTGCACAAAATTGTACATAGGCGAGCTTAATGCCTTAGGCATTTTCTACTAGCATTATCCACAACTTAATTTAATAATACACGTCTCCTAGGGTTACTATGGCTTGGTGTTTTTATCAGCTTCTGTGAATGTCCTCCATGGCCTGTGTTGTGTTATTCTGTCATTTTTATTTTCACTCGACTGTCAGTGCAATCTTTACCAGTTTGAAATCACCTTTAATTATTACACTTGTCAAGGTAATCTCTCGGTCACACTCGGCTAATTTCGGAATGCTGTTGAGTTATGCGATAATCAATAATTCTCATGAGTAATAATTAATATGTTTTGGAATGCAGCCTTGCTTGATAAGTAAAGGTTCTGTTGTGCAGAGAGAGAGACAATGTTCTTAGCAAACCATGGCTTAACCGCGCGGGTGCCGGGTCCATTGCGTGGTTGAAAGGCAGGGGAATGAACTGCAGTGTTCCCGGACTTGAGACAGCGAAGTAGGTTTAAAGGCCTTTTGAACTCTCACCTGCACTGTATTCACTACCATCTCTACTTAACCAAATACTATATGATCCTGTTAGCGCCATCCTGGAAACACGCTCCATAAAAGTTTCGACGGCTGTTCTCAAAAGGCCAAGATTCTTCAATAGACGGTACAAAGACTTTGCTGGAATTCCTCTTGCACCAGCTTCCACTGCATAAAGTTGAGTTTTAAATCCGTTTCTAGTAATTTTGTTTGTGAGATCAAAATATTTGTTCGACTTGATGTTGTGGTCCTTAGGTATGTTTGTTTTTCACGGAACGGTGAGTTCTATAAGTATTACTTTCTTCAAGCACCGAGAGTACACCAGTATGTCTGGTCTATGGGCTGAAACTGCTAGTTCGTCTGGAATCTTGTAATGTATCCATGAATATTTTCCAGTCTTGTGTCCAGGATTGAGAAAGGTTTACTTTGACTTTTCTTGAGTTGTCCCTCCTTTACAAAAGTTAGTCTTTCATTTGTTGATAATATTTTTCTGGCTCTAGCAATACTGAGACTTACAGCTTCACAAATAATTTCTAGAACTTTATCATGTCGGTGCGATTAATGACCTTTTTCAAGTAGAGTTTTGCACCCAGCAAGTATATGTCTGGCAGTCCCTACAGCAACACCGCACAATGTACATGTCTTATCTGTTGCCTTCCCCCATCTTACCAGATTACTCTGGTCAGGTAGGGACAATTATGCACGAGATGTCGTAAAAATATTCTCTGTACGGATTGAATATGTATTTGGTGTACAGCATAATGTGGTGACCACATAACACTGCTTTACTTAAGTGTGCTCCTAACAAATGCATAGTAGATTATTTTTTTTATAGCTGGACATCTAAAAACTTTTTCATTTCTTATAATAAACCTTATAATGTTTAAGGCTTTGTCTATAGTTTTATCAATATGAGGAAGAAAATTTAGTATAGTATCAAATGGATTGACTTGCTTATATTGTAATTTGTGTCAATCATGTTTGCTTGATGTTTAAGTGTAAAAATATGTTGGCATTTTGTACTATTTAAACTCATTTTATTACATATATATATATACCATTTATAAATGTTATTTAGATCATCTTGCAATAATATACTGCATCGAGGAGTATCTGTTTTTTTACATAGTTCATTAGAGGTCATCTGCATAAAGAAACACTTTTATATTTATGCCAATTGAAACTATATCATTAATAAATAAGTTAAATAACCAAGGACCTAAATTCGACATATATGTATATTACCATCCTTATTTATAAAAACATTTTGGTTAAAATAGTTTTTGTTTATTTATTATGAGAGATAAAATGCTAATAAAGTATTTATTATTATATTTTTTTATTAGAGTATGTTTACAGGCATACTTCAAAAGCAAATAAAGATTTAAATCATTCATTTGTATGATGTATTATATATTTTATTGGTAATTATTTTGCTTATTAAATACTATTTCTTCCCTTTTTTATTTCCTCTGGAACAAATTCAAAATTTCAGGCCAATAATATGCGGGCATTGGTAATATAATATTTAAGAACATCATCAAACCAATAGGTATAGATTTGATCTTCTAAATTATACTGCTTAGTGAATTTATCCATAACATACATATAAATAATATTTTCCAGGGCAGAACATTTAGTTCCATGATAAAGGAGTTTATATCTCTAAACGAACGCTTGCGACAGTTCGAAGTAGAGTACAAATCAGAAGCTGGTCGTCTCGCATATGAGAAGACACTGGGCAATATGAAGAAAAGATTCCCCCAGTATGTGAGCGAAATCCAAGGCACTGCTGATGGTGCAGGAGTCCCGTTTTATCTGGTTAGTTATCAATCATAATCAAATTATTTATTTGTATGTAAATTTTAACATATTATTGTTAGCTGATTCCATTGACTAATTATTAATATTGTTAGCCGATCATCTGTCATACAAGGGTGCCACCGCGGCAACCAACCCCACCAACCATATTCACCCCTTAAATATTTTAAAAACAAATTGAAATATATACCTACACTTTTTGGTACCGAATATTTAAAGTCAAAATTTATTTATTTCATGTAAACCAAAAATAGGTATTTATGCATAGTCAAAAAAAAACTATTTATTATAAGGTGCGTGCGCTTGGTTAGGCTAATGCATACATAAAAATAAATAGAAACCAAACCGAACACACACCACATGACCAACCAGTGTAAGACTAGGTGGTTAGCTGGTTCCATTGACCTGTCCATCGCTATCTGCCATGCAAAGGTGCCACCGAGGTAACCTAACAGACTATATCTATACCCCAAATATCCACTATAAGTAATAATTAATATAAAAGTACAAAAATGTATCAATCAGAGCGCAAACACTGACCGCATGTTGGTCCCCCAGAGACACCCCGGAGAAAACCAGCAAGTAAAAAACTCTGGCGTTCCACATAATATCTTACCACATATTATTAATATTATATTTGAATATATTAGTTTTTTGTAAAATGTTATTATTAAACATTTTTAGTCTATTATCAGTAAGAAGTCTATATTTATTTTTTTGGTTTTACTTGTGCTTGAAAGATGATCATTAGACATTTGTGATCTGAGCGTACACCAGTAATAAGAGAGTAGTCTGGAACGGGACGATTTGTGAATATATTATCAATGCAAGTTTGACTATATAAAGTAATCCTAGTCGGTTCAGTAAAAATGTTATTTAAATTAAAGGTTGTAAAAAGTGAAATGAGCTTTTGTTTGTCACATGAATCTAACAAACACGTTCAACAGATAGTTTTACAATATCCTTGCGCTCTTTATACTTCAAAGTATTTTTAATTAAAATTATAGACCCACTTCCTTCACAGGAGTTTCTATTAAAAAAACTAGCAACTAAAAAGTTATTTACATTGAAACACATTTTATTGGACTTAAGCCAGGATTCTGTAAAACACATTATATCCAAGTTATATTTTTCAATAAATAATTCTATGTCAAGAACCTTGCTAGAGAAGCTTTGAATATTTTGGTGAATTAAGTTAATTTTGCAAATGTCCTTCTCTATTGTCAAAGCTAAGAGTTTAAAATTGGTTGTACCACAACATTATTAGTACCACTACTAAATGATGATGTGGAGTCAATGCTTAATAAAATATTATTAGCTACCAATGTAGCAATATTTTTTTGTACCTTCATGGGTAGTTTCATGCTATCCTGTGTCCCATTAAATTTTTTAACAAATATGTTTATATCAATAGGAGTAAACAGATTATTGTAGCGAGTCATATTATAAGTACAATTATTTAGATAATGTAAATGTTTATTTTGTCGGACAGTATATCCCTTTGAATAAAGGAATGTACATAATGTAATATTCCTTACTCCAGTTGAGACAAAAGATCCACACTGTCCAACAAATCTCCTTTGCTTGTCTTTAATCCATATTAACCACCATAATAACTATATTACTAAATTAATTTTAAAATTTAGAGGAAATAGATTTTACAATATTCATAAAACTATTGCCTGGCATACAGTAGTTAGTCACAGAATGATCTAAATGGAAATTAAAAAATTTACCCATTCCCGTACCAATACTGTCTGTGAGCAGTGAGCAGGGTGTTGTTAGTCCCTAGGAAGGGTGGCGCTGGAGAAGGCCTTGGATGATCCAGTATCCGATAAATTTATCTGATTTTCGCAGGAGCAACAGTTTTTATTAATAAATGAGTCAAATCTCTCTGCATTATATTTGCTTAATTGTAGAATTTCATCCATATTCTTAATTTGTTCCGTGGGGCCATTCTGTGACAATTGGTATTTCTCTATCATGAGTCTACAACATTGTTAATAACCTGTTAATAATCAAAATATGCATCAATAAAATATTATACAAATCTTAATAATATAAAATTGACACTTATAGTATGTCAATGCAATGTTTAATGTCAATGGGCATGTAATAGGCTTAGAATTATATGTTAAATATTCCATATTTGCCATCCAGCACATAAAATAATTTCTTAGGTAAAAATTAAAAAGCAATATATGTACCATTAATAAAATTATGTGGTTGACAGACTTGTGGGGTTTGTTATCTTTAATATTTAAGTCTACACACTAGGTATTCAGGAGTGAGAAAAGGTTGCTTATTTGTTAATTAAAATTAAATAATGTACCCACCTACCCACCTACCTAGGTGAATGTAGTACTTATAAAACATATTGTAGGTACATAATAACCACATAAATGAATACAAGTACCTTTAAATACCTTTTTGCGTCTTATAGTCCTGAGTCTTCACTCACAACGAAACTAACTACTATTTTTATAGTTTTCCTAAAACGTTTATAGTATTTTCTTTGGTATTACAACATTTAAACTATTTTAATCATTAATTGAAATCCACGAACAACAAACAGCTGTTTGGCAGCATCAAACCTTGACAACTATATAATTATATTCCAGCTGTTCCTGCTGCAGATGGATGACATAATAGAGACCATAAACGAGAGCCTCCTGATCAGGAATGATGCCGGGGGGTGCTCCTCTATTGGAATCAATAAGCCAGAAGCAGTAAGCAATATATTTTACTTATTTTAAGGTAGCCTTAGTAAAGTACCTTAGTTACGTCACATTTTAAAGTCGGATGGTTCCAGCAATTTAGGTTTAATAGAAAGTGTAGCGCCAATTAAATGTGTGAGTATTAAATAATGTTATTATTATACACAATAAATGGCCAGGGCGTAGTACGTCACTTTGTTTTAAAACTTTTTCTAAAATAGCAGGTATTTTGGGTTGATGCGGTTACGAAATGGCAGCGACAACATTACGAATCTATTTTAATATTCTCGCTGCTTTATTGTTAATCCAAATAATGCCCGTTCGTAACCGCACCTTGAAAGGAGACTGCTACCTCGACAAGAAATGGATGCAATAGTCTCCTGAAAACCGTTGAATCCACAGACTAAAACCAAAACAACTAGGTCACTTGACCGTTTTTTACATCTGTGTAGGCGGTAGTAATGTAACCGGTCGGTCGGCCTTTTTTTTATTTTTTTTATTGGAGCACGGCATGGAACATCTATCTACATGGTGGTGAGCAAAGCTACAAAGTCCATGAATGGGGTCAATCAATAATTGTTCTTAAACAACATTGATCGCTCCCACTATGCCGGCTAAATGATGCGGTTACGAAATGGACGGCGACAAAGACGAATTGCAATTTCGAGTAGGTATATTTTAATATACTCGTTGCCTATTGCCAATAAAACCACCCATTTTGTAACCGCACCTTAAAAGGAGACTACCACCCCGAAAATAAATCACTGCAGTTATCTTCTGAAAACCGGTGAACCCACAGATTAAAACCGAAACATGGCTAGGTCACTTGTTTTGCATCTGTATGGGCGGCGGTAACGAGACCGGTCGGTCGGCCTGGCGAAGTTATAGAGACCTTCCTCCCACCTAACACCTAACGAAATTATAAAGATTCCTCCCACCCATTTGGTTGTTATTTGATTACAGTACTAAATTGTCTAATATTATTAGACAACCTGTCCTTTTGTAAATCTATAGGGAAGCTTATATCCTACAGTGGGCTGATATGGCTGACTACCTACGGCTGATTATGATGAATAGGCAACAAATTGAGATTTTATTGAATTAGTGATTTTATAGATTTATATTAGTTGGCAATATATCAAAAATAACAATTGAAAGTTGTGTAGTAACAATATTATAACCTTCGATTCCCGAGCTCCATGCCCAATATATTGTTTATACGCATATTTAAGTTGTTTCTAATTTTCCAGACTATCCTCGGACATACTGAAGACGCTTTTTCTGAAACCCTTAATCATTTCTATATAATGTCAGCGCATGTCATACCCACGGCAGAAGAGCGTGCTAGAGGGGTTCGTATAAACAAACCAGTAATACTATCATCATTGTTTAAGTACAATTATAATTGTATTATTAGTTCATTTTTTTTAATACTTAGTCTAAATAAGTGAACTCGTTTATTTGGCACTCGATACAAACATAACATTACTGTGGTACCTCCGGGTGCGGTTTTTAAATGTCAGCAATCGGATCGGTACCGACTTACAACTAAACCTTTTCACCTGCTACCTTTCTAATATTATACAAAACCTACTTAAGGCTATTTTTGGTATATGGATTTCAAGTCTGGAATAAATAAGGAGAATACCAAATACTCGTTTTCGTACGCTTGTAAGTTTTTGGTCACACATCAAAGGACTCAAATAGGTCAAATATTCGCGTAGGCGTCCACACTTGGTTCGCTAAAGTGTGTTTCATTAGCGTGTGCTGGCACTAACCTGTGTAGACGTGTTTCCATATATAATTATTACATTTTCTCAGTGTTTCTTAAACATTAATTGCAATGGACAAAATTGTTTTGATAAATATCAAAACAATCGTTTTCAATTCAGTTGGCGAATGACAAGGCAAGCATTCAAGTTATTTGCTATTTGATTCCATGTGTGGATGGTCGGTTAGTGTATTTTATTTTAGAATAAAAATTAGGCCAAATACCGATACCGCTACACCAAGTGAAGTGCCACCATTACATTCAATAAATATTTTTGACTTCAATATTTTTCCCAACGGGCTGCAGGCGGTGGAGGAACGTTTCGCGTCGCTGTGCTACGCCGGCCAGCTCCCTGGCTACACCATGGGCTACACCGAGCAGGGCATGGTGTTCTCTATCAACACGCTGAGCCCCAGAAATCTCAAGCCCGGATATACACGTTTGTATTATATTGTTACTTCCTACATGAATAATAAATGTCTTCTTCCAAGATTATTCCAAATAAAGTCCAAGATGTTGCAGCTCGGACGTTCCTCACCCGAGCCATGTTGGCGGCCGAGAGCAAGGAGCATGCCGAGAAGGTGTTGCTGGACGCCGGCTTGGGGGCCGCCAACGGCTTCTCCGTCAACATGGTCTGGACCGACTCCGAAGGCTCCCGGAAGCTCTACAACGTGGAGGTGGCTCCCGACCTCAGGAACGATCGCTCCATCCTCAATGTCCATAAGTTCACCGGATGTGAAGCTCTTATTCATTGCAACAGGTAGGGCAAATGAAGACAACAGTATGGGTATTTTAATGTTTTTGTCCAAAATCTTGCCATTAGTGTATGTACGTTGGCCCTACCTTTGGCGTCTTATCCGGAGACCGTGGGTTCGATTCTCCCACACATGACAAAAAAATATTAGTACTGTTTTTCATGGTCTGTGTGTTAATAAAATATTATATTTATTATATCGTTGTTTCTGGTACACATAGTACCAGTTTGTGACCAGCTGCTATATTCTGTTTCTTATAACGGAAACGTTAGGTTGTCAAAATAATGAAATCTTATAAATATAAAACATTCAGCAACTATATTATAGGTACATTTGGCTTAAAAGTATTTAGCATTTCGTGTCGTGCTGTACATAAAGGATTTCGTTATTTTGACAATCTAACGTTACCTTTAAATGAAACAGAATTTGGCCGCTGAGCAATGTTAATTGTCCTACATTAAATAACTTGCTAATATAGGCTAATTATGATAATAGCCGGGGAGCTGGTGGGTGTACATGGGCCAGCACCCACCGGCAATGTCAGCGCTCGATGTCCGCTCTTTGAGCGAGTGCTGACTACCTCCGTTCCATTAATTTGCGGTCTGACTCTTTTTCCTTAAATTATATATAACGTTCCACAACAATATGGTCTGACCACTTTCTCACGTTTTTTGGACTGCCAATTTTCAATGAGGAGTTTTCCTGTAGTTATTATTTAACGCAACAGATGGCGTTTAGTCGCTATCTACAAAAACTCAAAATAGATAGCGGTAATATATAAAATACCCCCAAAACTTAGGGTAAATAGAAAAACAAAAACCTTTATACGAATAATTTATAAAATTTACTTAACTTTGTTTAACATATACACTAATACGCACATTGCCTTACGGCACCAACTTAAGGCATATTTTTTCTTTTAAATATCATCATATTAGTAATTAAATTTGAATTTCTAAGGAATCATAGTCTTTTTTACTAAGTTTTTCTTGGCAGGGTAACTACTAAAGATTATAGAGGGCAAGGATAAAGAGTAAGTAGATACATACAAAAGTGACAAAATATGGTAAAAAATATAACACGTCTTGCAATACCAAAATTTAGTTTTAATTATTAATAGAGAATTTAGAGTCTATATTTGAGTAGTCTATATAGAAATATAGACTACTCAAGTATAGAAACCGCCTTTTTGACAGTTTTTGTGGATATCTCTCCTGCTGCCACCTAGTGAAATATTTTGGAACCGGAAAAAGAAAACTCATTGTAGAACATGTTCTAATTTTACATACATGAAAGCGCGCCACTGCCAAATTTCATTTAATCTAAATTACTAACAAAGACTTTAATTTGGTTGGCAACATAGGTACGAGCGTGTGAAGGTGCCTGAGGTAAAGGGTCCGATCATCAACAGCAGCGCAGCTCGCCTGGCCGCTCTGCATGCCTTCCCCGCACCGCTTTCCAGAAGCGACATCCACGGCATGATATCCGACCAATCTGGAAAGGACTACGTAGTGTTCCAGAACAGAGATGATGCAGTTATCAAAACTATTGCAGCTGGTGAGATAACTATACTTTCTTCTCTATATTTCAGACTAGGATTGGGCATTCTCAGATTTCGTATATGTAAATTGCGGAATTGACAGACATAATATCGTTATTGAAATACTGGAAATCTTACCTTGTTGGTTTTGGGGCCATCAATCACAACACATTGGTCCTATGCTTGAGGACATCACCAAGGTTGAGGAGCCGGCAGCTTTCCGGGTCCGGTAAGCCTGTCCTAGGCATTTGATTCTTTGGATGGCCGTTGCACCACAGTAGGTCATGCCATCATCTCTTACTCCTATAGTATGAAGATGTTTATTCGTCGTGTAATGTTGTGAGAATACTCCCACTAAGAGCCTTATTTGGGTTTTGTTGAATTTTCTAATCTTGTCTAGGCGTGTTGCCTTCATACCAATGAATTTCCTGGAATATATCAGGCCCTGCTGAGTTAACCACCTTCTTGTATATTTGTCCAATGCATAGTTTATTGTTTTGTTAGGAATGCCTACAAATGGTTCAGGTACAATTAAAGGGGTTTCTAATATCCCATTCTAGCCAGTTGATCTGCCTATTAATTGCCCTCGATACCTACATGCCCCGGAACCTACATGCCCCGGAACCCACATGCCCCGGAACCCACATGCCCCGGAACCTACATGCCCCGGAACCCACATGCCCCGGAACCCACATGCCCCGGAACCTACATGCCCCGGAACCCACATGCCCCGGAACCCAGGCTAATCTTACTCTTGACTATTTTATTCAACAATTTAAGACCAGCCCAGATATTGTCTTATATGAGCAGTCCTTTAAGTAAAATGGAATAACTTTATTTGCCTTAAAATATGGTTACATACCCATAGTTATTCAATTGTAATAGTACAGCATATTTTACCGGTTTCGGCAAATCTTAAGTAGGTAGTGGGTATATAATTTATTCTATAAAAAAATATATTCAAAATATAAGTGCCGCTTCTGGTAATTGTGAATTTTTTAAGTATTGTTTGTGTCCAAAGCAATATGTGTAAATTGTCCTACATATTATTCGTGAAATTTTTAACTCCATATAGGAGTTAAAAATTTCACGAAAAATAATGATTATTCTATTAACTGGTGGTGGGACTGGAAATGCGCTCCGACTTAAATCACTGCAATTACATCGAGAACATTGCCAACACCGCAAGTTAAAAGCTCGGCTTTCTTAACAAGGTGCGACGGTATTTCACTCCAGGGCAGTATCTGATCTTTAAAGCCCAGATCCGGCCTTGTGTGGAATATTGTTCGCACCTTTGGGGTGGATCGGCCAAATATTTGCTGCATGCCCTCGATGGTCTGCAGAAGCGTGCGTCTCGTATTATTGATGACAAAGAGCTCACTAACACCTTAGAGCCACTGCAGCTTCGCAGAGATGTAGCGTCGTTGAGAGTATTTTACCGCCTTTACCATGGACAGTACTCTGAAGAACTTTTTAATCTCATTCCCCCTTCCCCTTTCCGTTACAGAACCTCACGAGCAGGTAACAAAATGCATACGCATTCTGTGGCCGATGTACCAACCCGTACTAAAAGATTTGGTGATTCGTACATCTGTCGCACTATTACAATGTGGAATGCTCTACCTGCTTGCATGTTTCCTCCATCTTATAACCCTGAGTCCTTTATACGAAGCGTGAATAGGCATCTTAAGCCGGCATAATGGATGAAATCAGCTCTTACAACACAGTTCTAAGAGCTGGTTGTATTCATTCTTGGACCTGCATACTGCTTTCGATCAGGTGGATGTGGGGTCACATGCCGAGCTCCTATAAAAAAAAAATTAGACCATGTTTGTGTAGCTGCAACGGTTAAGGTATTTCCTCTTACTGCCACGCTGAAAGTTTCCACCCTGTATATATAATAAAAATATTTTTACAAAACAACCAAAAAAAAATCATAAAAGCCATCAGAACCATTTCCGAAATTTCTGCTGTATTGAAAATCAATTCCGGAACTGTTCCCATATTGTATGGCCCATTCCAGACATTGTGCTCCTCGTTCTGTTAGGCGAAGGAAGTATTCTGGCCAGGCTTTGACCGCCATAGCTTGGTCCGGGGACACCAATTTGTTCCAGCATGTTCTGATCTAGTCCAATCCGTAACTTATTGTACAGTTATTTTAATGTTAGTTACATTAATACTTTCCTAAATAGTCCCATTTTTATTTATTGGAGCATGTGATGCCTACATTGCATCTTACCCGGTAAGCAGTACCTATTTATTTCATCAAAATTGCATACATGGGTAGAATTAGTACAAAATTACAATCAATTTCACAATACCAACACCACACATGCACCCTGTAAGGCAGCAAAAGCCTGAAAAGAGATTGTAAAGTGCATGAATGGGGACTAACTATACAATGTTATTGTTTTCAGGTATCTTTGACTTGGACGAAGGACTTTGGAACATCTATATTCAGAAGCCGAATAACTCGGAACCCATAGTTAGTTTACCCATAAGATTTTCTTTGGTGAAATAAATTTGTAGTTCCTATATAAAACAAATTCTAATAAATACTTTAATATATAATATTTTTTTTAATATGTTTTTTATTTATTATTTAAGATGTATCTTTAAATTTACACTGTATCATATAGACACTTATGCCCAATTTCACCAACTTTAAGGAAGCCAGTAACAAGGGACATATAATGACAGTTGTTTCATAGCAAATATGTCAAAATTCTTATTTAGGGGCTCCTTTAGAGTTAGAGATCGTTGGTGAAGTCGGGCATCAAACACTGGTCTTCCGAGGTTGATCTCGATATTCAAGAGATATATGTCAGGGGTGTTCCACTCCGCGCTTTAGGTATGTTGCTACAAGTACCCGGCCGTACCCACGGATGGGTTTTATTTTTGAGGGTTGCTGCAGTGGGCTGCCGCGCACCGGCCGAGTCGCACGTATATATGATACTCACTAACGCGCCTCGTCGCCATATTTAATATTAACTAAAATGAGGTCTAAAGCTTATTGTGCCACATTCGGTTGCTTAAATAATAGTAACAAGGAACTTACGTTTCTCATGCTTCCAAAGGACCTTAAAAGGTAAATAAATCCACGCCTACCACTGTTATTTTTAGTCAGGTACACTAAAAAATATCAAAACGTGTGTCTAGTAGTCTGTTTATAAGAATGCGGTTTTCATTACTCGCCACCTTTCCTATGTACGAAATGTTGTCATTTGTTATAGTTATCTAAGTCTCTCGTATTTACGTACTTTGTTAGATATTTACTATAGTATAGCTGGGTATTTATAGGTTATGATTACATGGTCAGTTTTAGTTTTGTTTGATAAGTAAACATGGTAGAAATATTATGCAGTTTTGATAAGTAGACAACATACATCTCAGACATACATACATACTTGCTCGTACATACTTATTTATTTACCCAATTAAGTACGGAGGCTTAAAAATAAATAACATAGACTAAGCAAATATACTGAGGCAATGTTTTTGTAAGTTTTTCTTTCAACTTGTTTTCAATGGTACAATCTATTTCCTTTAAAGGTATTATTCGCACTTACATCATTCCACATAATCTACCTATACTACTTGTACCCACTATTATTTATTTTGTGCCTATAAACCAAAAAGTAATATTTAGGTATTATGAGTTTCACAGACAATGTAGTGTGCCTTATGGCTTCCGTATCTCCTTAGGTTAAATACCTATGCAGCAGACATCCTAAAATATATTTTTTGATGATCTACGTACTTACTACTAAGTACCTAACCTAGGGTTTGTTTAAAAGAAGACAAACCTAACGTCGTCAGAAAAGTAAAGAATGACGCGATAGAAAGAGAGGCAACTTTAGGTGAATATAAATGTAGGCCATTAGCGCCGTGCGATGTGAACTGAGCTTTATTGTGTCGGTGCAAGATTCGCTATTTATTTAATTGATCTTTCGGAGTGGAGCTTCTGTACTTGTACTATTATTTCTTCTGTGTCTATTTAAGAAAAAATCAGGAGTAGGTATATGAGATTTTAAAAAAAGACCACGAGAGTGGATCCCATTTAGACAGGCAGTCGCCAAACTTTTTGCTTTCTATATATTAAAGAATATAAAGTGTATGATATGTATGTATGTTAAACCCGTGACCCTCACATAAACATTCGTGCAAACTTTCCAAAGGGAAAGCAAATAGGCGAATGTATTGTCAAAACACAAATATTCGCAAATAGCACAGAGTTTTCTTTGGCGAATACCGTCCCAGGCTTGTGGGTTCGCGTATTCTTGCGAATGTGAGGGTCCCGCATGATAGACTTGTCTCGATCGTAATCAATCGGATTACTGTAACCCGCTCACATCCCACGCGTGAGCCACCTGATGATGGATTCTAAAAACATCCGATGGCTAGTTTAATAGTCGTTTAGCCCAAGTCGTTCCTTCCAATTGTAAAATATTAGTTTTTATATATGCAGTCTGACAGTCTGAAGCAACAGCTTAGGCTCAGCTGCACCAAAATATAATATCTCTATAATTGTAACGATTAAAATTAAAATGGTGTCAATAGTACCAGCTGTCATTCGAACTGCAAAATAAGATTAACGTTAATCGTAACATTTACAGAGAGTTCATTTTGGTGCAACTCGTCCTTATGTCTAACTACCGGCTGGTGATGAAATGGTACTCGCGCGCATCCTGTGACCCGCGCAGAGAGCCGCGACTCAACACCTTACTGGGTGACGTGACCCGTGGATCGCAGCGATCGGGTGTTTCGACCCGGGTTATAAGAAATAAGCGATCGACCCAAGTCTAACGCCTAATTTGTTTAAAATTGCTAAATCAATTTTACTAAATTCATGTGTATCTATACTAATATAGCTAATAAAGAGGTAAAGTTTGTGATGTTTTAGACCTGTGTGAAGTTAGCGGCCTCAAAAATAGCGGCCCTCATAACCCGACCGATTTAAAAATTCGTATGAAAATGTGAAGTTAGCGGCCCCTATTTTCTTTAATCTCGAAGCATCTCGTAGCCACTCTACAATTTCTTATAAATTCTTCAGGATTATGTAATATGTATCTAGGCCTATGTGCTCAGATAGTTTGATCAGAATATTTTGTCTAGTGTAGAAGCTATCACACAGCGTCCCCTTTTAATCGCATTTCAGTTTGTGGATACTAATTTTTCAAAAAAAAATCCTGAAGACTACATAAACATTTATAGTAATTGAGACTATAACAGTTCGATGCCTACTCTTATTCCCTTTATATATTAAAATTATCATCTGAATATTATGTCTGGTTTAGTAGCTGCAAGCCGTAACAATGTGCTCTCTTTACTAGAAATTCTCATAGAAAGTATAGTTTTAAAATATTTTTTCAGAAGTTCCTAAGCTTTTATAGTAGAGCTGAGTATATACATTATATAATATGTATCTAGGCCTATGTGCTCAGAGAGTTTGATCAGAATATTATGTCTAGTATAGAAGCTATTACACAGCGTCCCCTTTTAATCGCATTTCAGTTGTAAATACTGATTTTTCAAAAAAATCCTGAGGACTACATAAACATTTATAGTAATGGACACTATAACTGTTCGATGCCTACCCTTATTCCCTTTATATATAAACATAATCATCAGAATATTATATCTGGTTTAGTAGCTGCAAGCCGTAACAATGTGCTCTCTTTACTAGAAATTCTCATAAAAAGTATAGTTTTAAAATAATTTTTTCAGAAGTTCCTAAGCTTTTATAGTAGAGCTGAGTATATACATTATATAATATGTATCTACGTGGTGGCCTAGTATATACGTGGTGGCCTAGTTGGTTAGACCTTGGACTTAAAAACGCTTAGGTCCCTGGTTCGAATCCCGGTGTGTACCAATGAGTTTTTAATTTTAAAATTTATGTACATTTGTTTGACAACACCACTATAGTGCCTCGGAGAGCACGTTAAGCTGTCGGTCCCGGTTTCACTATACCAACTTGTGAAACTGTTTATAGATGGGTTATTGAGTCTATCCAAAACATCGCAACGAGCTAGCCACTTGTTCGGTGTAGACTCATACCATCGGCTACAACGAGGTGGGATTAAAACCCCTCCGCTGGGTACCCTGAGGCCGTCTAGGCGGTCTCGGGCGCCGTAAGGCACCCGTGATGATATATATATATATATAATATGTATCTAGGCCTATGTGCTCAGAGAGTTTGATCAGAATATTATGTCTAGTATAGAAGCTATCACACAGCGTCCCCTTTTAATCGCATTTCAGTTTGTGGATACTGATTTTTCAAAAAAATCCTGAGAACTACATAAACATTTATAGTAATGGAGACTATAACTGTTTGATGCCTACTCTTATTCCCTTTATATATAAAAATAATCATCAGAATATTATGTCTGGTTTAGTAGCTGCAAGCCGTAACAATGTGCTCTCCTTACTAGGAATTCTCATAAAAAGTATAGTTTTAAAATATTTTTTCAGAAGTTCCTAAGCTTTTATAGTAGAGCTGAGTATATACTTTATATAATATGTCTCTAGTCCTATGTGCTCAGAGAGTTTAATCAGAATATTATGTCTAGTATAGAAGCTATCACACAGCGTCCTCTTTTAGTCGCATTTCAGTTTGTGGATACTGATTTTTCAAAAAAAATCCTGAGGACTACATAAACATTTATAGTAATGGAGACTATAACTGTTCGATGCCTACTTTTATTCCCTTTATATATAAAAATAATCATCAGAATATTATGTCTGGTTTAGTAGCTGCAAGCCGTAACAATGTGCTCTCTTTACTAGAAATTCTCATAAAAAGTATAGTTTTAAAATATTTTTTCAGAAAGTCCTAAGCTTTTATAGTAGAGCTGAGTATATACATTATATAATATGTATCTAGGCCTATGTGCTCAGATAGTTTGATCAGAATATTATGTCTAGTATAGAAGCTATCACACAGCGTCCCCTTTTAATCGCATTTCAGTTTGTGGATACTGATTTTTCAAAAAAATCCTGAGGCCTACATAAACATTTATAGTAATGGAGACTATAACTGTTCGATGCCTACTCTTATTCCCTTTATATATAAAAATATTCATCAGCATATTATGTCTGGTTTAGTAGCTGCAAGCCGTAACAATGTGCTCTCTTTACTAGAAATTCTCATAAAAAGTATAGTTTTAAAATATTTTTTCAGAAGTTCCTAAGCTTTTATAGTAGAGTATATACATTATATAATATGTATCTAGGACTATGTGCTCAGAGAATTTGATCAGAATATTATGTCTAGTATAGAAGCTATCACACAGAGTCCCCTTTTAATCGCATTTCAGTTTGTGGATACTGATTTTTCAAAAAAATCCTGAGGACTACATAAACATTTATAGTAATGGAGACTATAACTGTTCGATGCCTACTTTTATTCCCTTTATATATAAAAATAATCATCAGAATATTATGTCTGGTTTAGTAGCTGCAAGCCGTAACAATGTGCTCTCTTTACTAGAAATTCTCATAAAGAGTATAGTTTTAAAATATTTTTTCAGAAGTTCCTAAGCTTTTATAGTAGAGCTGAGTATATACATTATATAATATGTATCTAGGCCTATGTGCTCAGAGAGTTTGATTAGAATATTATGTCTAGTATAAAAGCTATCACACAGCGTCCCCTTTTAATCGCATTTCAGTTTGTGGATACTGATTTTTCAAAAAAATCCTGTGGACTACATAAACATTTATAGTAATGGAGACTATAACTGTTCGATGCCTACTTTTATTCCTTTTATACAGGGTGAATTTGAAAGGATGTACTTTGGGCTAATATGAGGTTCTGCTGATCAAATCGAACAACTTTTCCCATGGAACCATGTGTCGCAAATGAAAAAAAAATTTGGCTTCCCCATACAAATTGGTCATTTTAACATTACTAGTTTGTATGGAGAAGGCAATATTTTTTTTCATTTGCGGCACATGGTCCCATGGGAAAAGTTGTTCGTATTGATCAGTAGAACCTCATATTAGCCCAAAGTACATCCTTTCAAAGTCACCATGTATATAAAAATAATCATCAGAATATTATGTCTGGTTTAGTAGCTGCAAGCCGTAACAATGTGCTCTCTTTACTAGAAATTCTCATAAAGAGTATAGTTTTAAAATATTTTTTCAGAAGTTCCTAAGCTTTTACAGTAGAGCTGAGTATATACATTATATAATATGTATCTAGGCCTATGTGCTCAGATAGTTTTATCAGAATATTATGTCTAGTATAGAAGCTATCACACAGCGTCCCCTTTTAATCGCATTTCAGTTTGTGGATACTGATTTTTCAAAAAAATCCTGAGGACTACATAAACATTTATAGTAATGGAGACTATAACAGTTCGATGCCTACTCTTATTCCCTTTATATATAAAAATAATCATCAGAATATTATGTCTGGTTTAGTAGCTGCAAGCCGTAACAATGTGCTCTCTTTACTAGAAATTCTCATAAAGAGTATAGTTTTAAAATATTTTTTCAGGAGTTCCTAAGCTTTTATAGTAGAGCTGAGTATATACATTATATAATATGTATCTAGGCCTATGTGCTCAGAGAGTTTGATAAGAATATTATGTCTAGTATAGAAGCTATCACACAGCGTCCCCTTTTAATCGCATTTCAGTTTGTGGATACTAATTTTTCAAAAAAATCCTGAAGACTACATAAACATTTATAGTAATGGAGACTATAACAGTTCGATGCCTACCCTTATTCCCTTTATATATAAACATAATCATCAGAATATTATATCTGGTTTAGTAGCTGCAAGCCGTAACAATGTGCTCTCTTTACTAGAAATTCTCATAAAAAGTATAGTTTTAAAATAATTTTTCAGAAGTTCCTAAGCTTTTATAGTAGAGCTGAGTATATACTTTATATAATATGTCTCTAGTCCTATGTGCTCAGAGAGTTTAATCAGAATATTATGTCTAGTATAGAAGCTATCACACAGCTTTCTCTTTTAGTCGCATTTCAGTTTGTGGATACTGATTTTTCAAAAAAAATCCTGAGGACTACATAAACATTTATAGTAATGGAGACTATAACTGTTCGATGCCTACTTTTATTCCCTTTATATATAAAAATAATCATCAGAATATTATGTCTGGTTTAGTAGCTGCAAGCCGTAACAATGTGCTCTCTTTACTAGAAATTCTCATAAAGAGTATAGTTTTAAAATATTTTTTCAGAAGTTCCTAAGCTTTTACAGTAGAGCTGAGTATATACATTATATAATATGTATCTAGGCCTATGTGCTCAGAGAGTTTGATCAGAATATTATGTCTAGTATAGAAGCTATTACACAGCGTCCCCTTTTAATCGCATTTTAGTTTTAAATACTGATTTTTCAAAAAAATCCTGAGGACTACATAAACATTTATAGTAATGGATACTATAACTGTTCGATGCCTACCCTTATTCCCTTTATATATAAACATAATCATCAGAATATTATATCTGGTTTAGTAGCTGCAAGCCGTAACAATGTGCTCTCTTTACTAGAAATTCTCATAAAAAGTATAGTTTTAAAATAATTTTTTCAGAAGTTCCTAAGCTTTTATAGTAGAGCTGAGTATATACATTATATAATATGTATCTAGGCCTATGTGCTCAGAAAGTTTGATCAGAATATTATGTCTAGTATAGAAGCTATCACACAGCGTCCCCTTTTAATCGCATTTCAGTTTGTGGATACTGATTTTTCAAAAAAATCCTGAGAACTACATAAACATTTATAGTAATGGAGACTATAACTGTTTGATGCCTACTCTTATTCCCTTTATATATAAAAATAATCATCAGAATATTATGTCTGGTTTAGTAGCTGCAAGCCGTAACAATGTGCTCTCCTTACTAGGAATTCTCATAAAAAGTATAGTTTTAAAATATTTTTTCAGAAGTTCCTAAGCTTTTATAGTAGAGCTGAGTATATACATTATATAATATGTATCTAGGCCTATGTGCTCAGAGAGTTTGATCAGAATATTATGTCTAGTATAGAAGCTATCACACAGCGTCCCCTTTTAATCGCATTTCAGTTTGTGGATACTGATTTTTCAAAAAAATCCTGAGAACTACATAAACATTTATAGCAATGGAGACTATAACTGTTTGATGCCTACTCTTATTCCCTTTATATATAAAAATAATCATCAGAATATTATGTCTGGTTTAGTAGCTGCAAGCCGTAACAATGTGCTCTCCTTACTAGGAATTCTCATAAAAAGTATAGTTTTAAAATATTTTTTCAGAAGTTCCTAAGCTTTTATAGTAGAGCTGAGTATATACTTTATATAATATGTCTCTAGTCCTATGTGCTCAGAGAGTATAATCAGAATATTATGTCTAGTATAGAAGCTATCACACAGCGTCCTCTTTTAGTCGCATTTCAGTTTGTGGATACTGATTTTTCAAAAAAAATCCTGAGGACTACATAAACATTTATAGTAATGGAGACTATAACTGTTCGATGCCTACTTTTATTCCCTTTATATATAAAAATAATCATCAGAATATTATGTCTGGTTTAGTAGCTGCAAGCCGTAACAATGTGCTCTCTTTACTAGAAATTCTCATAAAAAGTATAGTTTTAAAATATTTTTTCAGAAAGTCCTAAGCTTTTATAGTAGAGCTGAGTATATACATTATATAATATGTATCTAGGCCTATGTGCTCAGATAGTTTGATCAGAATATTATGTCTAGTATAGAAGCTATCACACAGCGTCCCCTTTTAATCGCATTTCAGTTTGTGGATAATGATTTTTCAAAAAAATCCTGAGGCCTACATAAACATTTATAGTAATGGAGACTATAACTGTTCGATGCCTACTCTTATTCCCTTTATATATAAAAATATTCATCAGCATATTATGTCTGGTTTAGTAGCTGCAAGCCGTAACAATGTGCTCTCTTTACTAGAAATTCTCATAAAAAGTATAGTTTTAAAATATTTTTTCAGAAGTTCCAAAGCTTTTATAGTAGAGTATATACATTATATAATATGTATCTAGGCCTATGTGCTCAGAGAATTTGATCAGAATATTATGTCTAGTATAGAAGCTATCACACAGCGTCCCCTTTAAATCGCATTTCAGTTTGTGGATACTGATTTTTCAAAAAAATCCTGAGGACTACATAAACATTTATAGTAATGGAGACTATAACTGTTCGATGCCTACTCTTATTCCCTTTATATATAAAAATAATCATCAGAATATTATGTC
The DNA here is from genome assembly GCA_947458855.1 of Monopis laevigella. Classification (NCBI taxonomy): domain Eukaryota; kingdom Metazoa; phylum Arthropoda; class Insecta; order Lepidoptera; family Tineidae; genus Monopis; species Monopis laevigella. Next base: position 36,849,156 of record OX381576.1, on the reverse strand, counting down.
TGGTTTAGTAGCTGCAAGCCGTAACAATGTGCTCTCTTTACTAGAAATTCTCATAAAGAGTATAGTTTTAAAATATTTTTTCAGAAGTTCCTAAGCTTTTATAGTAGAGCTGAGTATATACTTTATATAATATGTCTCTAGTCCTATGTGCTCAGAGAGTTTAATCAGAATATTATGTCTAGTATAGAAGCTATCACACAGCGTCCTCTTTTAGTCGCATTTCAGTTTGTGGATACTGATTTTTCAAAAAAAATCCTGAGGACTACATAAACATTTATAGTAATGGAGACTATAACTGTTCGATGCCTACTTTTATTCCCTTTATATATAAAAATAATCATCAGAATATTATGTCTGGTTTAGTAGCTGCAAGCCGTAACAATGTGCTCTCTTTACTAGAAATTCTCATAAAGAGTATAGTTTTAAAATATTTTTTCAGAAGTTCCTAAGCTTTTACAGTAGAGCTGAGTATATACATTATATAATATGTATCTAGGCCTATGTGCTCAGAGAGTTTGATCAGAATATTATGTCTAGTATAGAAGCTATTACACAGCGTCCCCTTTTAATCGCATTTTAGTTGTAAATACTGATTTTTCAAAAAAATCCTGAGGACTACATAAACATTTATAGTAATGGACACTATAACTGTTCGATGCCTACCCTTATTCCCTTTATATATAAACATAATCATCAGAATATTATATCTGGTTTAGTAGCTGCAAGCCGTAACAATGTGCTCTCTTTACTAGAAATTCTCATAAAAAGTATAGTTTTAAAATATTTTTTTCAGAACTTCCTAAGCTTTTATAGTAGAGCTGAGTATAAACATTATATAATATGTATCTAGGCCTATGTGCTCAGAGAGTTTGATCAGAATATTATGTCTAGTATAGAAGCTATCACACAGCGTCCCCTTTTAATCGCATTTCAGTTTGTGGATACTGATTTTTCAAAAAAATCCTGAGAACTACATAAACATTTATAGTAATGGAGACTATAACTGTTTGATGCCTACTCTTATTCCCTTTATATATAAAAATAATCATCAGAATATTATGTCTGGTTTAGTAGCTGCAAGCCGTAACAATGTGCTCTCTTTACTAGAAATTCTCATAAAGAGTATAGTTTTAAAATATTTTTTCAGAAGTTCCTAAGCTTTTACAGTAGAGCTGAGTATATACATTATATAATATGTATCTAGGCCTATGTGCTCAGAGAGTTTGATCAGAATATTATGTCTAGTATAGAAGCTATTACACAGCGTCCCCTTTTAATCGCATTTTAGTTGTAAATACTGATTTTTCAAAAAAATCCTGAGGACTACATAAACATTTATAGTAATGGACACTATAACTGTTCGATGCCTACCCTTATTCCCTTTATATATAAACATAATCATCAGAATATTATATCTGGTTTAGTAGCTGCAAGCCGTAACAATGTGCTCTCTTTACTAGAAATTCTCATAAAAAGTATAGTTTTAAAATATTTTTTTCAGAACTTCCTAAGCTTTTATAGTAGAGCTGAGTATATACATTATATAATATGTCTCTAGTCCTATGTGCTCAGAGAGTTTAATCAGAATATTATGTCTAGTATAGAAGCTATCACACAGCGTCCTCTTTTAGTCGCATTTCAGTTTGTGGATACTGATTTTTCAAAAAAAATCCTGAGGACTACATAAACATTCATAGTAATGGAGACTATAACTGTTCGATGCCTACTTTTATTCCCTTTATATATAAAAATAATCATCAGAATATTATGTCTGGTTTAGTAGCTGCAAGCCGTAACAATGTGCTCTCTTTACTAGAAATTCTCATAAAGAGTATAGTTTTAAAATATTTTTTCAGAAGTTCCTAAGCTTTTACAGTAGAGCTGAGTATATACATTATATAATATGTATCTAGGCCTATGTGCTCAGAGAGTTTGATCAGAATATTATGTCTAGTATAGAAGCTATTACACAGCGTCCCCTTTTAATCGCATTTTAGTTGTAAATACTGATTTTTCAAAAAAATCCTGAGGACTACATAAACATTTATAGTAATGGACACTATAACTGTTCGATGCCTACCCTTATTCCCTTTATATATAAACATAATCATCAGAATATTATATCTGGTTTAGTAGCTGCAAGCCGTAACAATGTGCTCTCTTTACTAGAAATTCTCATAAAAAGTATAGTTTTAAAATATTTTTTTCAGAACTTCCTAAGCTTTTATAGTAGAGCTGAGTATATACATTATATAATATGTATCTAGGCCTATGTGCTCAGAGAGTTTGATCAGAATATTATGTCTAGTATAGAAGCTATCACACAGCGTCCCCTTTTAATCGCATTTCAGTTTGTGGATACTGATTTTTCAAAAAAATCCTGAGAACTACATAAACATTTATAGTAATGGAGACTATAACTGTTTGATGCCTACTCTTATTCCCTTTATATATAAAAATAATCATCAGAATATTATGTCTGGTTTAGTAGCTGCAAGCCGTAACAATGTGCTCTCTTTACTAGAAATGCTCATAAAAAGTATAGTTTTAAAATATTTTTTCAGAAAGTCCTAAGCTTTTATAGTAGAGCTGAGTATATACATTATATAATATGTATCTATGCCTATGTGCTCAGATAGTTTGATCAGAATATTATGTCTAGTATAGAAGCTATCACACAGCGTCCCCTTTTAATCGCATTTCAGTTTGTGGATAATGATTTTTCAAAAAAATCCTGAGGCCTACATAAACATTTATATTAATGGAGACTATAACTGTTCGATGCCTACTCTTATTCCCTTTATATATAAAAATATTCATCAGCATATTATGTCTGGTTTAGTAGCTGCAAGCCGTAACAATGTGCTCTCTTTACTAGAAATTCTCATAAAGAGTATAGTTTTAAAATATTTTTTCAGAAGTCCCTAAGCTTTTATAGTAGAGCTGAGTATATACATTATATAATATGTATCTAGGCCTATGTGCTCAGATAGTTTTATCAGAATATTATGTCTAGTATAGAAGCTATCACACAGCGTCCCCTTTTAATCGCATTTCAGTTTGTGGATACTGATTTTTCAAAAAAATCCTGAGAACTACATAAACATTTATAGTAATGGAGACTATAACTGTTCGATGCCTACTTTTATTCCCTTTATATATAAAAATAATCATCAGAATATTATGTCTGGTTTAGTAGCTGCAAGCCGTAACAATGTGCTCTCTTTACTAGAAATTCTCATAAAGAGTATAGTTTTAAAATATTTTTTCAGAAGTTCCTAAGCTTTTATAGTAGAGCTGAGTATATACATTATATAATATGTATCTAGGCCTATGTGCTCAGATAGTTTTATCAGAATATTATGTCTAGTATAGAAGCTATCACACAGCGTCCCCTTTTAATCGCATTTCAGTTTGTGGATACTGATTTTTCAAAAAAATCCTGAGGACTACATAAACATTTATAGTAATGGAGACTATAACTGTTCGATGCCTACTTTTATTCCCTTTATATATAAAAATAATCATCAGAATATTATGTCTGGTTTAGTAGCTGCAAGCCGTAACAATGTGCTCTCTTTACTAGAAATTCTCATAAAGAGTATAGTTTTAAAATATTTTTTCAGAAGTTCCTAAGCTTTTATAGTAGAGCTGAGTATATACATTATATAATATGTATCTAGGCCTATGTGCTCAGATAGTTTTATCAGAATATTATGTCTAGTATAGAAGCTATCACACAGCGTCCCCTTTTAATCGCATTTCAGTTTGTGGATACTGATTTTTCAAAAAAATCCTGAGAACTACATAAACATTTATAGTAATGGAGACTATAACTGTTCGATGCCTACTTTTATTCCTTTTATACAGGGTGAATTTGAAAGGATGTACTTTGGGCTAATTTGAGGTTCTGCTGATCAAATCGAACAACTTTTCCCATGGAACCATGTGTCGCAAATGAAAAAAAAATTTGGCTTTCCCATACAAATTGGTCATTTTAACATTACTAGTTTGTATGGAGAAGGCAATATTTTTTTTCATTTGCGGCACATGGTCCCATGGGAAAAGTTGTTCGTATTGATCAGTAGAACCTCATATTAGCCCAAAGTACATCCTTTCAAAGACACCATGTATATAAAAATAATCATCAGAATATTATGTCTGGTTTAGTAGCTGCAAGCCGTAACAATGTGCTCTCTTTATGTGCTCAGATAGTTTTATCAGAATATTATGTCTAGTATAGAAGCTATCACACAGCGTCCCCTTTTAATCGCATTTCAGTTTGTGGATACTGATTTTTCAAAAAAATCCTGAGGACTACATAAACATTTATAGTAATGGAGACTATAACAGTTCGATGCCTACTCTTATTCCCTTTATATATAAAAATAATCATCAGAATATTATGTCTGGTTTAGTAGCTGCAAGCCGTAACAATGTGCTCTCTTTACTAGAAATTCTCATAAAGAGTATAGTTTTAAAATATTTTTTCAGGAGTTCCTAAGCTTTTATAGTAGAGCTGAGTATATACATTATATAATATGTATCTAGGCCTATGTGCTCAGAGAGTTTGATAAGAATATTATGTCTAGTATAGAAGCTATCACACAGCGTCCCCTTTTAATCGCATTTCAGTTTGTGGATACTAATTTTTCAAAAAAATCCTGAAGACTACATAAAAATTTATAGTAATGGAGACTATAACAGTTCGATGCCTACTCTTATTCCCTTTATATACTAAAATTATCATCTGAATATTATGTCTGGTTTAGGAGCTGCAAGCCGTAACAATGTGCTCTCTTTACTAGAAATTCTCATAAAATGTATAGTTTTAAAATATTTTTTCAGAAGTTCCTAAGCTTTTATAGTAGAGCTAAGTATATACATTATATAATATGTATCTAGGCCTATGTGCTCAGATAGTTTGATCAGAATATTATGTCTAGTATAAAAGCTATCACACAGCGTCCCCTTTTAATCGCATTTCAGTTTGTGGATACTAATTTTTCAAAAAAATCCTGAAGACTACATAAACTTATAGTAATGGAGACTATAACAGTTCGATGCCTACTCTTATTCCCTTTATATATTAAAATTATCATCTGAATATTATGTCTGGTTTAGTAGCTGCAAGCCGTAACAATGTGCTCTCTTTACTAGAAATTCTCATAAAGAGTATAGTTTTAAAATATTTTTTCAGGAGTTCCTAAGCTTTTATAGTAGAGCTGAGTATATACATTATATAATATGTATCTAGGCCTATGTGCTCAGAGAGTTTGATAAGAATATTATGTCCACAAATATCATAAATAATTAAATATCCACAAACTGAAATGCGATTAAAAGGGGACGCTGTGTGATAGCTTCTATACTAGACATAATATTCTGATCAAACTCTCTGAGCACATAGGCCTAGATACATATTATATAATGTATAAACTCAGCTCTACTATAAAAGCTTAGGAACTCCTGAAAAAATATTTTAAAACTATACTCTTTATGAGAATTTCTAGTAAAGAAAGCACATTGTTACGGCTTGCAGCTACTAAACCAGACATAATATTCTGATGATTATTTTAATATATAAAGGGAATAAGAGTAGGCATCGAACTGTTATAGTCTCCATTACTATAAATGTTTATGTAGTCCTCAGGATTTTTTTGAAAAATCAGTATCCACATACTGAAATGCGATTAAAAGGGGACGCTGTGTGATAGCTTCTATACTAGACATAATATTCTGATAAAACTATCTGAGCACATAGGCCTAGATACATATTATATAATGTATATACTCAGCTCTACTATAAAAGCTTAGGAACTTCTGAAAAAATATTTTAAAACTATACTCTTTATGAGAATTTCTAGTAAAGAGAGCACATTGTTACGGCTTGCAGCTACTAAACCAGACATAATATTCTGATGATTATTTTTATATATAAAAGGAATAAAAGTAGGCATCGAACAGTTATAGTCTCCATTACTATAAATGTTTATGTAGTCCTCAGGATTTTTTTGAAAAATCAGTATCCACAAACTGAAATGCGATTAAAAGGGGACGCTGTGTGATAGCTTCTATCTAGACATAATATTCTGATCAAACTCTCTGAGCACATAGGCCTAGATACATATTATATAATGTATATACTGAGTTCTACTATAAAAGCTTAGGAACTTCTGAAAAAAATATTTTAAAACTATACATTTTATGAGAATTTCTAGTAAAGAGAGCACATTGTTACGGCTTGCAGCTCCGAAACCAGACATAATATTCAGATGATAATTTTAATATATAAAGGGAATAAGAGTAGGCATCGAACTGTTATAGTCTCCATTACTATAAGTTTATGTAGTCTTCAGGATTTTTTTGAAAAATTAGTATCCACAAACTGAAATGTGATTAAAAGGGGACGCTGTGTGATAGCTTCTATACTAGACATAATATTCTGATCAAACTATCTGAGCACATAGGCCTAGATACATATTATATAATGTATATACTTAGCTCTACTATAAAAGCTTAGGAACTTCTGAAAAAATATTTTAAAACTATACATTTTATGAGAATTTCTAGTAAAGAGAGCACATTGTTACGGCTTGCAGCTCCTAAACCAGACATAATATTCAGATGATAATTTTAGTATATAAAGGGAATAAGAGTAGGCATCGAACTGTTATAGTCTCCATTACTATAAATGTTTATGTAGTCTTCAGAATTTTTTTGAAAAATTAGTATCCACAAACTGAAATGCGATTAAAAGGGGACGCTGTGTGATAGCTTCTATACTAGACATAATATTCTGATAAAACTCTCTGAGCACATAGGCCTAGATACATATTATATAATGTATATACTCAGCTCTACTATAAAAGCTTAGGACTTTCTGAAAAAATATTTTAAAACTATACTTTTTATGAGAATTTCTAGTAAAGCGAGCACATTGTTACGGCTTGCAGCTACTAAACCAGACATAATATTCTGATGATTATTTTTATATATAAAGAGAATAAGAGTAGGCATCGAACAGTTATAGTCTCCATTACTATAAATGTTTATGTAGTCCTCAGGATTTTTTTGAAAAATCAGTATCCACAAACTGAAATGCGATTAAAAGGGGACGCTGTGTGATAGCTTCTATCTAGACATAATATTCTGATCAAACTCTCTGAGCACATAGGCCTAGATACATATTATATAATGTATATACTCAGCTCTACTATAAAAGCTTAGGACTTTCTGAAAAAATATTTTAAAACTATACTTTTTATGAGAATTTCTAGTAAAGAGAGCACATTGTTACGGCTTGCAGCTACTAAACCAGACATAATATTCTGATGATTATTTTTATATATAAAGGGAATAAAAGTAGGCATCGAACAGTTATAGTCTCCATTACTATAAATGTTTATGTAGTCCTCAGGATTTTTTTTGAAAAATCAGTATCCACAAACTGAAATGCGACTAAAAGAGGACGCTGTGTGATAGCTTCTATACTAGACATAATATTCTGATTAAACTCTCTGAGCACATAGGACTAGAGACATATTATATAAAGTATATACTCAGCTCTACTATAAAAGCTTAGGAACTTCTGAAAAAATATTTTAAAACTATACTTTTTATGAGAATTCCAAGTAAGGAGAGCACAATTTTACGGCTTGCAGCTACTAAACCAGACATAATATTCTGATGATTATTTTTATATATAAAGGGAATAAGAGTAGGCATCAAACAGTTATAGTCTCCATGGATTTTTATATATAAAGGGAATAAGAGTAGGCATCGAACTGTTATAGTCTCCATTACTATAAATGTTTATGTAGTCCTCAGGATTTTTTTGAAAAATCAGTATACACAAACTGAAATGCGATTAAAAGGGGACGCTGTGTGATAGCTTCTATACTAGACATAATATTCTGATAAAACTATCTGAGCACATAGGCCTAGATACATATTATATAATGTATATACTCAGCTCTACTATAAAAGCTTAGGAACTTCTGAAAAAAATATTTTAAAACTATACATTTTATGAGAATTTTAGTAAAGAGAGCACATTGTTACGGCTTGCAGCTCCGAAACCAGACATAATATTCAGATGATAATTTTTATATATAAAGGGAATAAGAGTAGGCATCGAACTGTTATAGTCTCCATTACTATAAGTTTATGTAGTCTTCAGGATTTTTTTGAAAAATTAGTATCCACAAACTGAAATGTGATTAAAAGGGGACGCTGTGTGATAGCTTCTATACTAGACATAATATTCTGATCAAACTATCTGAGCACATAGGCCTAGATACATATTATATAATGTATATACTTAGCTCTACTATAAAAGCTTAGGAACTTCTGAAAAAATATTTTAAAACTATACATTTTATGAGAATTTCTAGTAAAGAGAGCACATTGTTACGGCTTGCAGCTCCTAAATCAGACATAATATTCTGATGATTATTTTTATATATAAAGGGAATAAAAGTAGGCATCGAACAGTTATAGTCTCCATTACTATAAATGTTTATGTAGTCCTCAGGAGTTTTTTGAAAAATCAGTATCCACAAACTAAAATGCGATTAAAAGGGGACGCTGTGTGATAGCTTCTATACTAGACATAATATTCTAATCAAACTCTCTGAGCACATAGGCCTAGATACATATTATATAATGTATATACTCAGCTCTACTATAAAAGCTTAGGAACTTCTGAAAAAATATTTTAAAACTATACTCTTTATGAGAATTTCTAGTAAAGAGAGCACATTGTTACGGCTTGCAGCTACTAAACCAGACATAATATTCTGATGATTATTTTTATATACATGGTGACTTTGAAAGGATGTACTTTGGGCTAATATGAGGTTCTACTGATCAATACGAACAACTTTTCCCATGGGACCATGTGCCGCAAATGAAAAAAAATATTGCCTTCTCCATACAAACTAGTAATGTTAAAATGACCAATTTGTATGGGGAAGCCAAATTTTTTTTTCATTTGCGACACATGGTTCCATGGGAAAAGTTGTTCGATTTGATCAGCAGAACCTCATATTAGCCCAAAGTACATCCTTTCAAATTCACCCTGTATAAAGGGAATAAAAGTAGGCATCGAACAGTTATAGTCTCCATTACTATAAATGTTTAGGTAGTCCTCAGGATTTTTTTGAAAAATCAGTATCCACAAACTGAAATGCGATTAAAAGGGGACGCTGTGTGATAGCTTCTATACTAGACATAATATTCTAATCAAACTCTCTGAGCACATAGGCCTAGATACATAGTATATACTCAGCTCTACTATAAAAGCTTATAGAGATATTATATTTTGGTGCAGCTGAGCCTTAGCTGTTGCTTCAGACTGTCAGACTGCATATATAAAAACTAATATTTTACAATTGGAAGGAACGACTTGGGCTAAGCAACGACTATTAAACTAGCCATCGGATGTTTTTAGAATCCATCATCAGGTGGCTCACGCGTGGGATGTGAGCGGGTTACAGTAATCCGATTGATTACGATCGAGACAAGTCTATCATGCGGGACCCTCACATTCGCAAGAATACGCGAACCCACAAGCCTGGGACGGTATTCGCCAAAGAAAACTCTGTGCTATTTGCGAATATTTGTGTTTTGACAATACATTCGCCTATTTGCTTTCCCTTTGGAAAGTTTGCACGAATGTTTATGTGAGGGTCACGGGTTTAACATACATACATATCATACACTTTATATTCTTTAATATATAGAAAGCAAAAAGTTTGGCGACTGCCTGTCTAAATGGGATCCACTCTCGTGGTCTTTTTTTAAAATCTCATATACCTACTCCTGATTTTTTTCTTAACATAGACACAGAAGAAATAATAGTACAAGTACAGAAGCTCCACTCCGAAAGATCAATTAAATAAATAGCGAATCTTGCACCGACACAATAAAGCTCAGTTCACATCGCACGGCGCTAATGGCCTACATTTATATTCACCTAAAGTTGCCTCTCTTTCTATCGCGTCATTCTTTACTTTTCTGACGACGTTAGGTTTGTCTTCTTTTAAACAAACCCTAGGTTAGGTACTTAGTAGTAAGTACGTAGATCATCAAAAAATATATTTTAGGATGTCTGCTGCATAGGTATTTAACCTAAGGAGATACGGAAGCCATAAGGCACACTACATTGTCTGTGAAACTCATAATACCTAAATATTGCTTTTTGGTTTATAGGCACAAAATAAATAATAGTGGGTACAAGTAGTATAGGTAGATTATGTGGAATGATGTAAGTGCGAATAATACCTTTAACCCTAGAAGCCTTATCTACGCCTGCGAGGCGTACATGCAATTGAAAATTCTTTATACCTTTCTAACGGGTGAAGTTAGCGCCTGATGCTGTTTAGACATCCCAGTGGCCAATGGGAGCTTGTCAATAGCGTTTGTGTTGTTAAGCTAAGTTCACTATTTTTGACTTATTGAGGTGCTGTACGCCTGCGAGAAGTATGTTTAGGCTTTGTGTAACTTTTAAAAAAATGTCCAAGTTTATTCATGGAACATTATGTGCAATAACTTGTTCCTATCTGTGCCACTGGTTAAAAATCTACTTCAGCAGCCTACTAGGTACTCTAGATTCTAGTAGGCACTATTTAGATCACCACCTGTAGTTGTCAGTTGTATGTTTTGATTTAAATTCATTGGCCTTCTGCAACTTGTATTTTACAAGCCAAAACCTATAAAGAAGTATACCTCTTATCCTCTTGTGATGTCAATGCAGTAAATAATAATTCAAGTGGCAAACCAGACATGATTATTTTTTACAACTAAGCAAAAGGCGTTCTACTCCTTTTGCTTAGTTGTAAAACATATAATCATTCAATAAAATATGTTATTCAATATCGTGTAGCCGCAAGGCTAACAGATGGTCAATGACTGTATTCCACGGCATCCTGCCATGGGTTTCATTAGTTATGCTGCAATTTACGACCGCAACATATTCAGGAATAAAAAAAACCCTTAAACAGAAGGGAATTAATGAAGAAACTCAGCACAGATTTGGTCAAGCCTTGGATGTTGTGACTTAAAGCTCCTACTAATAGATTTTTATGAAAAAATATAAGCCAAATTATCAAAAAACCTATCGGTGCAGGTAGCTCATACCGTGGTTGAAGTGTCGATGCACAAATATTACGTATAATAGACCAGTATGGTCTATTATATTCAAACAAAGGGCACTCGGACACAGTTCTTTTGTATTAGTTTTAACTATTTTCACTTTGTATAGGTATTGAGAATTACTTTAAAAACATCCGTACTCGTTCGCAGCCACGGAGAAAGAAAGACGTCTGGATCTGTCCTGATATGCAATTGAGGTCTCGCAAATAGTTAACAAATTGATTATTACATATGTAGAATGTACCCTAGTTTAGTATATTGATACTGTAATAACTTAATATTACATAATTTATTTTCATTACATTATGTAAACTTTGTCTTTGGATAAGGTAATTGATGATTACTTACCTTTTTATACTTAATTTATACTGTGTAGCTCTGTACATTGGTACAGTAACAAATAATCTGTCATAGGGTGTTTTACGCATGGTGATGAGGGGTGCACCTTGAGTATGCTAATATATATATGCTATATAGCATAAGCCAATCAATAGCTGTGCTCCTTTTTTAGTTTGTGTGAAGCACTAGAGTTTTTTACTTGCTGGTTTCTTTTTCTCTGGGGGGTCTCTGAGGGGATCGACTTTACAGTTAATGTTTACGCCCTTAAACATACCGATCCTTATACCTTTACTTATATGTGATTGGTTACTTACCTTTTATTTACAATAAACGGTCGGTGAAGTTGGTCGCCTTGGTGGCTCTCTTGTATGGCAGATAACGATTGACAGGTCAATGGAATCAGCTAACCACCTAGTCTTACACTAGTTGGTTATGTAGTGTGTGTTTGGTTCGGTAGTATTTTTCATATTAAAATTTCCATTCGCGTTTAAGTTCTAAATCTGATATAGAGGTATAATAAATATTTGTCGTTCTTTTGTTAATGAATGCTGCCTAACCAAACGCACTCTAAGACCTCATTGTTAAGCGTTTTTTTTTTTGACTATTCATAAATATCTGTAAAGATTTACATGAAATAAATGATTTTGACTTTGACTTTTAGAACAATGGTAGGTAGTCAATGCTATTACCCATACCTATGTTCAAAGTGCAGCTTAAGTTCGGGGGACAACTTCCCGAGCACAATGTTAAGCAGTATAAATGACCACGAATCGACTGGCAGGTTGAGACACTGCAAGGCATTCACTACAATCATCAACGGGTTCAAGAGGTCCTTGCGCAAATCATGTGCCTTACCAACCATAGGCAACCCTAATATTTGGTTGACATGAGTGTCAGCCAAACGCCTAATATTCTGATACCGCTTGGTCAGAAGCTCACGCACAATTTTATAATTTTCGTCCGTCACGGGTAGGTGTTGGACGATGCCACGAGCCTCTCCTCTCAATGAGGACAACAAATATGACATCTTCTGGCTGGGGGTGAGGTCCCCCCGCCTGTGCACAAGACTATCAAACAGGTTCAGGAAGCCTACTCTGGCAAAGCCCGGGAGAAGAACCAACTGGCGAAGGCTCGGGGCCCATCTTAACCGACCTATCAATTCCTCCGCGAACCTTTTCAGTAATGGTGTCTATGAGCACCAAGGCACGGTCATAGTCACAAGTGACAGCTTTATAGAACTCATCCTCTACGGGGTTCAAAACTAAAAAGTCCTCAAAGGCCCTATTTATTTCTTGTTCATACTCTGGAATCTTTTCGAATCGCACCAAAAGAGCAGTGGAACGGTCGGGTGTGTCTACCAAATCCACAGCGGATGTAAGCCACCTTAAGACAGCCTTAATTTTTATTGAGTTCTTATTTACAGACATAATTACAATAAGTAGGTGAACACAATATTAATTTAAAATAAAATACAAACTTACAAATAAACACAAAATAAAGTTTAAGTTTGCAACAAATAAAAATAAATTTACAAGTTTTGTTATTAAAACAAGTTTTAAGTTCCCTTACTAAGGGAAAACAAACATAAAACAATTTACAAAACCTTACCTACCTAACCCTAATAATAATAAAATAAACTTAATTTAATAAACCTACTTAATTATGTTGGAACTGCACTAGGAATATTATACAAACTAACCTAACCTGACCCTAAAACAGTAGCAAAGCAGGCAAGCAACATAAGGTCAAAATTATAACAAATAATAATAATAAATAAATGTTTATTCATCAATAATAAATGAAGGTGTACCGTTGGAAGAATTTATGATTTATCCAAACCAAATGGTACAACAAAACCAACAATTAACAAAATAAACTAAATCTAGCCAACAAACCAGTTACTAAACTGAGCTAGGAACAAATATTTTGAGGTTATACACACTATCAAAATTTGCACAAATGGGAAAATTAAAAATCCCACTAACAAAATGTGCTAGAATGTGTACTAACCACGCTCTGCTACCAGAAATGTGCGAGAAGCCGGGAAACAAAACTCGTCCAGGCTTCTCACACTTCTTTCTATTAAAATCTAAACTTTCCGTATGGCTTGTGGTTAGCTTCTGGACGGGATCCCTGGGTACCCAAGGGATGCAATAACTCCGATGTCTTCAACCACACATGCCACCCAAATACAACGTTGGAACAATACAAAACACAATGCGATAAATCTGAATCACTATTTGTAGGCGCCTAATACATGGCGAACGAAACTCTAAACATTTTGGATGGAGACTACATATTTGAGCCTTTCGGGTTCGATACCATGGGGCCATCGTGGGGACCAGGAGCTCATAAAATATATTGCTAAGCATTTGGTTGACACATCCGGTGACCCACGAGCTGGCTCGTTTTTAGCACAGCGAATAAGCATAGCAATTGGCAGCAATATAAACAAATTTTTTTTACTATAATTTTACTTAGGTATACAGGTTTTATTATAGTATTTTTATTTTATTATTAAGATATTCATGTTTTTTTTAAGTTTTATTGATTTCAATAATAAAACATATAATTATTAGTAAAAAATATATATGAGTATCATTCACTATCTATACTTTACTCATTACACTGCACTTTCATTTAATACATGTTACATTTAATAATTTAAATATTTTTCACTCCAATTTGTTGATAAGCTGATAAAACTTTTTGGGGAAAAAACTTTAAGGTACCTATCATGTTTTTTGAAAATATGTTTTTTTTTCACTTCACATTTTACTTCTTTATTCTATTAAGTCCGATTAGTTAAGAGTTTAAAAAAAATTGCAGTCAGTTGAACTTGAGGAGAAAATAGTTTGGTAGTTCCATGGCTGAACTAAGTAGTTGTACTACTAGAACTGTGATTTTTTTACCATTTATCACTAGTAGCAACGGATGTGTACACAAACAACAGTATGAAGGTTATTCCCAGTGTTAACAACTGGGAATAACCTTCATACTGTAGTTGGCTGGGTAAAGAGAGTAGTAAACAGTAAAGGAAAGAGTTGAATTTGGAAAGGCTTTTAACCCTGTTTTGCTGTCTCAAGCCCGGTAGCACTGCACTTCACTTCCCTGCCTCCTGACCAACTGACACCCTCATAGAGAATTCTGGGATAGCTAAGAACATTGTCTCTCTCTGTGTGCAAAACACACAGGTGTAATACAAACAAAAAAACTTGTTGACATAAATAATAAATTTTATTCTTTAATGGCAAAGATTGAACAATTTGCACAATGATGTTGATGCATCAGTGAAAGCTGCTTATATTAACTACAATAATAATAAATAATATTGGTTCATTTTAGCTGCTCTTTTCAACTCTAATGACTTTGCTTTACACATGCATATGATTTGATAACATAACAATAATTATCAACCACTGGTGTAATAATTTTAACGTTGACTTCACACTTTATTTTCAAACTATCACTTATAGCTAAACTAAGTGGAGCAGAGTTAAAAACTAAACTCAAGGCAAACTTGATCACACAGGAAGTATTAACAAACTACCTTTTGAAGCAACAATAGCATTGTGTTAGTGTATCTACTGGGTGACAAACACGGTAGGCTGCGGCGGCGGCGCGGGCTCAGGCGCGGGCGGCTCGTCCCGGGCGAGGCGCAGGTTGTGCTTCGCCACGTGCGCCGCCAGCTCGGAGCCCGTCGACCGCTGCTGAGCCTCCAGCGCCGTAAGAAGGACCGGCAGCTTCTCTAACGCGTCTTGCAACTCTGGCAGCACAGTCGCTACGGTGCGCTCTGTCAGCACGCCACCCAACAGTCGAAATACCTTACGTTCGCCGTCCATCTGCTTCAGAGCCTCGATCACAAGCTGGTGCTCTTTTTGATCAGCCCCGATCTCATCCAATTTACTTGCTAGCCGTCTTTGCTCGGAGCGCAGCGCTTGGAACCTGGCCACTATCTCCTCCTTGCTCTTCGGTTTAGGAATTTTGGATGAACCGTTGCAATCCATTATTCCGATATAATTAAAATGCAATAAAAAGTGGGACACAAACTACGTACGTAGTATGTACTCTATTTATTATTTAAACTGTGGGTGGTACGTAGTATATTTTAATCGATGGAGGGCACTGAAAAAATATTGAAATAATCAAAGGAAATAATAGGAAGAAATTCTAAACGTAGTAGTACATATTACTATATAATCTGTGATTCTAAAGGTAAAGGGTTATTATTATTATTTTGATTAATGGCTTTTCGCTTAACGCGTAACTTTGCCAATGTCTAGTTGTTGAAAAGGCACTGAGATTGTTATTTGAGTTCATTTATAAAAGTCAAAAAACATTACATTGATTATTATAGTTTAACACTGCACATAAAAAATTAAACAGTAAAATATACAAGGGTAAACGTCACAATGGGTTAAAATGGGGCCCAGGGGCCCGGGGCGAGGCGACATGTCGTGTCGCCTTCAATCAAAACTGGGGCTCTAGAGAAAAAGCAGGCGAGGCGACATGTCGCGTCGCCTCAGTCAAAAACGTATGTATTTTGACAGTGACAGTAGGCGTGAGGTACGGTGTCACCTGCCAAAGTCTATACAGTTTTGATTGAAGGCGACACGACACGTCGCCTCGCCTGATTTTTCTCTAGAGCCCCTGTATAGACTTTGGCAGGTGACAGCGTACCTCACGCCTACTGTCACTCTCAAAATACATACGTTTTTGACTGAGGCGACGTGTCGTGTCGCCTTCAATCAAAACTGTATAGACTTTGGCAGGTGACAGCGTACCTCACGCCTACTGTCACTGTCAAAATGCATACGTTTTGACTGAGGCGACGCGACATGTCGCCTCGCCTGCTTTTTTTCTAGAGCCCCAGGGAGGGACAGCACAAACAGGGGCTCTAGAGAAAAATCAGGCGAGGCGACGTGTCGTGTCGCCTTCAATCAAAACTTTATAGACTTTGGCAGGTGACAGCGTACCTCACGCCTACTGTCACTGTCAAAATCCATACGTTTTTGACTGAGGCGACGCGACATGTCACCTCGTCTGTTTTTTTCTTTAGAGCCCCTGCACACAGATCTGAAAAAGAAACAAATACTAAGTATATACAGGAATTAAATATTTAATTTAACTCCTATTATATATTAAGATATAAAAAATAGAAAGGGGCCCAGCAACATACAACAACTGGACATTATAATTTTAATTTTTTTAAGTACTTGGCTACAGCTACAAATAGTTGGCTGGATGGATCTATAATATTTAGCCTTCGTAGGATCTGAATACCAGAGTTTTTCCCATGCAACAACCTGGTCTATTCTAGCAATAGGACCAAGGTCCTGAGGATACAGAACAAAATTATCCAGGGAGCCAGTGGTTGTAGCCTCCTTAGCCAGCGCATCAGCCATCTCATTACCCGTAATACCGCAATGGCTTGGAATCCAAGCCAGAACAATATCCAGGCCAAGATTGCTGCACTGGAAAAGGAGGTGCTTAATCTTCAGTGACAGAGAGTGAGGATTACCACAGAAGGAGTTTCCAGATAAAGCCTTCAAGCAGCTCTGGGAGTCACTAAATATAATAGATTTGCTAATATTGTGGGATTGAATGTATGAGACAGCTTCCAGAAGAGCCAGAGACTCTCCCGCGAAAATTGTTGATTGGGGAGGGCTTCTAAAGTTAAGTATAATGCTATACCTAGGGATCCACACAGCTGATCCCACATATTATTCATTGTCAAATTTTGAAGCATCACAAAAAATTAAAAGTCTCTCGAGTTTTGACACGTTCACCGTCGCGCATTTTGCGTAAACTATAAATATTGAAATATAAGTTCTATGCGGTTAAATATAAAGTTGAAATTCCAATGCTCACAGATGTTCAAACTTGCGAAGAATTCGCGTATTTCAAGATGGCGGCATTATTATAGCCAACCTAATACAGACTATATATCCATTGAAATAGAACTTATATTTCAATATTTATACTTTACGCAACGTCTTGTCGTCTTTAGCGGTTGAAAACTCGGAATAAGGCCCCTGTTCTTTTGAACTATTCTGTTAAAAAGGATGTCAGCTCTGGCCGATTTCTTATCAATATCAAAATAAACTATTTGGGGGGAGAACATCAATGAATCAAATGGATATTTAAATATGGGGTACCAGTAGGAGGAATATAAAGGGGCCTTCAGCTTAACAAGCTTCATGTAGCTCTCTAACAGACATGGATTTGTTTTGTTTTTCCAATAGGGAAAGTTTGTAAGTTTGGATAGAGTATCTAATTTTTGCATTAGTGGATGAGAAGGAAATAATGAGATTTTGTAAAGGAACCGATCGGCAGAAAGAAAGGCAGAAGTCTTCTGGTGAATAGCGGAGGTTCGGCCGATTCATTTTGTAGAGCAGCAATAGGAGTGGACTTCATGGATCCAAGAACAATACGAATACTCTTAGCTTGAATTTTATCTAATTTATTTAATGCTAATTTGTTACATGGTGGAAGAAAGAAATATAGAGAAGTTTTTGAGAATAAGTATGGGAACCCCACCACACCCCTGAAAGGCATCTCAGGACATTAATAGATTTTTCATATTTATCAGATATATAGTCACAGTAAGGGATGCCTGTCATTCTGGAGTCCAAAATAGCGCCTAAGAATTGAAAAGAATGAGTTGGGGAATAAGTTGGTTATTAATTTTAATAAATAAGGGATTAACTTTATACTGTCTAGAGAAGGGTACCACGGCGCATTTTGAAGGTGATAGAGATAAACCATGGTGTGAGCCAATTGTTAGAATGCTCTATCATTATTTAAGGGGGTTTGAGAGTCAGTGATATTTTTAACTGTGGAATATAGTACTAAATCATCAGCATATTGGAGAATGTTACAAAATGAGTTGACTGTAAGGTGAAGGTCATGTGTATAAATAAAAGGTAAAGGATACTTGGACCTTATTCCGAGTTTTGACACGTTCACCGTCACGAATTTTACGTATGCTTTTTCCGTTTTCGACGATCACCTTTGTATGGATGACCATAGATTAATAATATATCTACGGGGATGACAGCTGTAATTTTTTTATGGTATTACGAGAAATTGGCGAAATTTCCGTCACGCACGCGCATTTATTGTTTTGTTTGATTGTATAAAACAATAGTGTAAATAATATATATTAATAGTGTAGTTTTTATTATTATATATATATATATATAGATATATTTAATAGATTAATTAGGTACTTCGTTCTTCTTTCTGGGGAAAAAAGGCTCAGTAGGAAAAGAAGAAAAAAGCCTGAAAAAACTGACGATATAGAACCAGAAGTGGCAGAAATGGATTCAGAGTCTATCTCAGACTCAGACTCCACAACTACAATAACGGAAAATATATCTAAAAATAAATATATCAAATATAAGTATGAGGAATTTAGAATTCCTAATTAGACAAGGTATCCCGAACAAAGTGGTAACTTCCAATATATAGTATTCATGGAAAGCCAAGAAACTAACTAACCTATGGGGATAGAGATATAATGTCTCTCGCCAACAACATAAAACGGTATAATAAAGGGATTGTTAGATAGTAGGCTGCATAGCGTACGAAAGAACTAAACCTGTCATCGAACGCCGTCACTCGTTACTGTACAATAGATGTCATATGTATGTCATGTTATAACTAGTGTGTTGAATAAACAGAGTCTATCCTTCCATGAGTCTTTTACTACTGCTATAAATATAGGAGTATGGTTATCTGAATCTACAAGATCTCAGGTGGCCATATCCACTACCATTAGGTTATGGACCCAGAAAAAAACTGGAAGTGGAAAGGATCAAAGACTAGTCGATCGTCGGACGTCACGTAATATTATTGTAAATACTTTGTAAATATAATGTCCGGAAACCCAGGTAAGTCGTACAGAATAGAACCTCTTAAAAACGACAATTACGATACATGGCGCATTCAAGCGCAAGCTATTCTCATTAGAAATGGGCTATGGGGATATGTATCGGGTAGCATACATATGACGAGCAGGATATGTTTGCGAGGTCGGAATTATTTCTCGTAATTTCACCGACAGAACTCAAACAAGTGCATAAATGCCAGACTTTCAAAGAAGTATGGGATAAACTCGCTTCCATATACCTCAGTAAAGGTCCCGCAAAGAAAGCACATTTATTAAAACATCTGATAGTGGCAAAACTAAAAGTAGGAGAAGACGTCAGAGAATTCCTAAACAGCTTCATGGACACTGTCGATAAACTCCAGGAAATGGATATTGAAATTAACAGTGATCTACTCAGCATTATGATGTTGACCAGTCTCTCTACGGAATACCAAAAATATTCTGAAACTTCCAAGGCATACCGAATATACGTTCCTTATCAAAAAAGGGGTTGTCACAACTAGGGATGTGATATTTTCGCAAATTATGTATAATGTAAATGAAAATCATGATAATGCATTTAATAAGGATTTATTTATTGTAAATAATGAAAGGAAGTTAAACAGTCATCATGAAAATCAAACTATCGAAGTGTTAACTCAAAGAAGAGATAATGGTGATGAAAATTATAGTGTTAATAGTGTAAATAATGATTATGAAAATAATGATGATGTCGTAACAGATGAAATAAATGAAGATTTAAATAATGAAAATGTGTCTAAAAATAATAATGATAACGCATCAGAAAGTTATGAAAGTGACCATGAAGTTGAAGAAGAAGTTACATCTAGACCTGTAAGGAATCGAAGACCACCTAATTGGCTCGATGACTATGAAACTAATTTCGTTGTTAATACAGATGAAATAAATAATGTTGATATAATGGATAGTCAATGGAAGAATGCTGTAAAGTCTGAAATAATGGCGCATTTAAAAAATAAAACATGGGAAATTGTAGGAAAGCAAACGAATCAAAATGTTGTCAGTTGTAAAATGATTTTAAAGGAAAAAATAGACATTGAGGGAAAAACAATGAGAAAAAAGGCTAGATTGGTCGCACGTGGATTTAGTCAATCTCCCGGAATTGACTATACAGAAACATATGCACCTGTATCAAACCTAAGTTCTATTAGAATGTTGATTGCTTTATCTGTTGAAAACAATTTCAAATTACATCAGTTGGATGTTACAACAGCATTTTTAAATGGAGAATTCAATGAAGAAATATTCATGAGCGTACCTAAAAATGTGGAATATTTTTTAAACGAAATAATAACAGAAAGTAGAGACAAAGATGAAAATATTTACAACTATGCTAAAGAAATGTTTAAAAAATTAAAATCAAACAAGAAAGCAGAGAAAGTGTGTAAATTAAATAAAGCTCTCTATGGATTAAAACAGGCAGGCCGCCAATGGTATATGAAGTTAGATATAAAATTAAAAGATATGAATTTTATAGCTTCGTCGGCTGATCCATGTATGTATTCATCCAACAGGGGGAGTGATAGCAATATATGTCGATGATATTATTATTGCGTATAAAGATATAAAATTCTTAAAATATGTAAAAGAAGAACTTATGAAAAGTTTTGAAATGAAAGATATTGGAAAGTTAAACTTTTTAAGTTAAAGTTAAATTGCTAAGGTATCGAATTTAAAACTGATAAATATGGAATTAAAGCATTTCAAAAGCAGCATATAGAGAAAATATTAAGAAAGTTTAATTTAGAAAATTATAAAGCTGTTTGTACACCAATGGAAGTAGGACTTAAACTACAGAAATGTACTAATGAAGATGTTATGAAAAGTTACCCATATCAAAGTTTAATTGGTTCTTTAGTGTATCTGGCAGTAGCAACTAGACCAGATATTATGTATAGCGTAAATTACTTGAGCCAGTTCAATACATGCTGTGGAGCAGAACATTGGAAGGCAGCAAAACGAGTACTACGATACTTACAAGGTACAAAAGAATTATCTTTAAATTTCAAGAAGTCGAATAAACCAATCGAAGGTTATACAGATGCCGACTGGGCATCATGTGTCATTGACAGAAGATCCTATACAGGATTCTGTTTTAAATATGGTAGCGTGATAACAAGCTGGGACTCACGAAAGCAAAGAACTGTTGCATTGTCCACATGTGAAGCTGAGTTTATGGCAATAACATAAAGTTTTAAAGAAGCTATACACTTAAAACAGCTACTCAAAGATATAGGACATGGTCAAGCAAATATGACTATATTCAATGACAATCAGGCATTATATTGCAGTTTTATGAGACTTTTGTGTTTTCTTGCTTATTGATAAGTTACGAATATCTAAGTATGCCTGATTTAACGCTAACAGAAATCATCAGGGCAAATGAAATGAGAAGAAATGGATCTACAGGGGCCTTACCAAAGAGCCGATCGATAATCGAATAGAAATACCCATCGAAAGCCAAATGTATGGGATTTGACGTTTCTCGGCGATCGGACTCTACCCATAGAGTAAAATTCCTATACAATTTTACCGATCGATGAGGCGATTCGATTGGCGATAAGATCGATTGAAATAAGACTTCGTCGATCGTTATCAACGATTCATCGTAACATCAAACGGCACAAATTGACGAATTCTCTAGTGAGGAGAAGAGGACAAGGCAGGAAAAGGTGTACTTTAAGGAGAGATACCGTTTTCTACAACTTCAAGTTCGTCGGAACACGAGACTTATAACGGTGCAGGCAGGTTCTCTTTACTGATGAATGTAGAATTCTGTTAAATCAGATTGATGGAAGGCAGCGAGGTTGGAGACGCAAAGGAGAGCGTTATTTTCAGTCTAATTTTGAAAATACAGTGGCACATTGGGGCGGCTCAATTATAATATCGAGGGATATGTTTGGAGCTCGCACGGAGTTAGTGGTAGTCGATGGCGGGAATCTGAACGCTGATCGGTATATCAGGGAGATTTTAGAGGAACATGTTGTGCCATTTGCCCTATTTATTGGTAACGACTTCATTTTAATGCAGGATAATGCTTGGGCTCACAGTGCTTGCTCAGTACAGGCATACCTAAACCATGTTGGTGTTACGGTGATGGAGTGGCCAGCACGGTCCCCGGATATGAATCCGATTGAACACGTTTGGGACTTGCTAAAGAGGAGTGTCAAATCAAGAATGCCACCTCCTAACAATCTGGGCGAGCGAAAAACACATTAGTTGAAGAATGGCAGAGGTTGCCTCAATAAATTATTGACAATATCATTTGCAGCATGCCCAGACGGATGGAAACCTTAATCAGGGCACGGGGGGAAAACACTCGTTATTAAACATTCATTTAATTAATTTTAAACCGTCATAAAATTAACAACTGTTTCTCTGTCACTACGAAATCTAAGAAAATTGCATTTTGTTTAGTTAAGTTTTTTTTTTGTTAAACTTTAAGTATGGTGTTGCAAATTAATGTCAAAATATATTAAATTAATTGTTGTTTCATGTTCATTTATTATTTGTTTAAAAATAATGCTAACTATTTTATACTCTCCCTTTTTGTATGTTCCGCTAATTCTGCCGGTGTGTGTATTTCTAGATTAGATTCTGGAAACGACCACAATGGTGTGGCGATCTTAGTTCATAATAGCATACAATTCAAATAATTACATACATTTTATGACGTTTCTATACAAAATATTGCAATAAGTATAAATTTTAATAACCAAGATATTTCCATAGTTAATCTCTTTAGTCCTAGAAATAGTTTTCCAAATATTACACAAATCAAATAGAATAAGTTAATTAAAAGTATTCCTAAACCACTGCTTCTTACAGGTGATTTCAATGGATATCACACAGGTTGCAGTTCTATAGATACCAGTGGACAAATTATTCTTGAATCCATTGATGATAATAACTTAATTCTTCTTAATAATGGTGATAGATACTGTAGGCACCTATAAGTGGCAAAGAAACACACTCGATCTGACCATAGTTTTACCTTTATTATCCCTATCTTGTGATTGGTCAGTCTTTGATGACCCCCTTGGTAGTTACCACCTACCTGTAATAACAAAAATAAATGGAAATAATAGACCTACTTTCTCTGCCTCAATAAATCTTCCTACTTATCATAACTTTATTCAAGTTAATTGGGATTCTTAAACAAATCATGTAGAAAATGCCTTACAAACATTTATTATTAACAAGTTAAACCCATTAAAAACCTATACAGAATTAATTAAACTTTTAAATCACTCTATTAATAAATCAATTCCAATAATAATAAAAAATAAAAGATCATCCAACAAAAATAGAAAAATACCTCTACCTTGTAGTTGTACTTGGTTGTAGTAATATTAAATGTACTGAAGCTGTGGAAAATTCAAAAAAAGCTTATATTTTGTTTAAAAATTGCCCAACTCAAACCAACTTTATTCATTTTAAAAAGCTTCAAAGTACAATTTTTAAAATTATTTTAAAAATTGAAAAAGAAAAATCTTGGGAATCATTTTGTCACAATTTCAAATAGGGCAACTCCGATAAGTAGAATACGGAAAACAGTCAAAAAATTTAATAAATGATTTATACCAAATCACAATAAAGACACATAATTTTTATCCACATTTTTAAACAAATATACATCAGATATCGTCGAACAACCTTACATTTTCCAAAAATCTTTAAATAATAGCAATTACTTAACCAAATAATTCACTTTTTAAGAATTTACTGCAGCTTTAACTTCAAGAAGAGACACAGCTTTTGGTCTCGACGGTATTCCATACAAAATGTTTAAAAAATTAAGCATTAACTCAAAGATTACAGTATTAAAAGTTTTTAATTTGTTGTGGTTACAATGTGCTATTGATTGCCTCAAGATTGAAAAAAAGATTGCTTAGTTCCCATTTTAAAACCAAACAAAGATAAAAATTTTGCAGACTCATATAGACATTGAGCCTTAACTTCCCGTATTGGTAAAGTAATGGAACAATTGATAAAGCAAAGGCCAGAATTCTATATTGAAAGCCATAACTCTTACCTCCGAAACAATTTGGCTTTCGCCGGGGCACGTCATCCATAGAAAGCATCATACATCTCCAAACATATATTTCAAATGCATTTCTCAACGGCAACATACTTGTCGGCGTTTTCTTTGACATTGTTGGTGCCTTCAATAATGTCAATCATCATATTTTAGCACCAGAACTTGAAAATCTAAATATATATAAAATCATCTCATGATGATGTCCACATTAAAGTTATGGAGATATTGGTATGTAATAAATCTGTATATAACTGTTTTATTTTATGTACAAGGTAATTCGTTTTAATTTTTAGTCTATTGTTCTGAAGAGCTTTTAGAACACTCATACTATCCGTCACTATTATCCAGTTATGATCTTGATTATTTGGGTCATGTATTTAATTGCAAATAAGATAGCTAAGGCTTCAGCAGAGAAAATACTGAATTCTGGAGGTAATCGAAATCCTCTTCCTGTTTTAGTTGAAGCTACGTAATATGCCATTAATGTACCAGAGCTACTTTTAGAACCATCAGTATATATATATTGGCGATTAGGATATTGGCTCAATGCCTCATATACTTCTTCTTTATACTTAAAATTAGAATTTATACATATATCCATATTACAGAATTTACTTTCATAGGAATCTAAGTAACAGGGCCATGTATTCTTAGTTTTATTTATCAAATATTCTTCATCAATCGCTAACATATATGGAAGGTCGTGAAAAATGTAGGGTGTTGTTGCGGCTATAGAGTGTGTTAAAAATGAGGTATGCATTATTTTAATTTTATTTAGAAGTGTATGATGGCGTATAGAGAATAATTTTAACAAAAATATATATTTTAAATATTTAAATCGAATAGATAATGCACCACATATTACATTCAACCTGTAATGAATTTATAGGAGTTGTTTTCATAGCACCAGTTATTATTTTTAAGTTTTTATTTTGTAAGACATTTAATTTATGAATATATTTTAGATCAGAACCACATAAAACCGTATTCGAAATGGCTTCTAACCATGGATTTATACAACATTCATAAAATTTTTGGGTCCGTTTTATAAAGGCATTTTATTACATTAAAAGCTTTAGAAGCTTTTCCAATAATACAGTCAATATATTTTTTCTATGAAAGATTATGTGTAAATATTATACTTACTTAAGAACTTAATTTCATTAGTTACAAGAATTGGGACATTATTATAAACTATTGTTGTTGTTTTTGCTACTTTACTAAAGATCATAGCTTTTGTTTTATCAATACTTACATCTAGATTTAAATAATTAAAATATACGTTTAACTTTTTAACTGAGATATTTATAATGTTGGTAACAGTGTTTATGTCTTTACCGGAACTATAGATTAGCAAATCATCAGCGAATATCAAGTTGACAACACTAGAACCTAAAATATTGTTAAGCCTATTTATATACAAAAGTGGACTTAATATTCCACCTTGACAGACACCTTTATTACAAAAACGTGAAGGAAGAGTTTATTACGAAAAAAAATAAAATCCATTTTATGTACTTTTCGGGTATATTTAGATTTTCAAGTTCTGGTGCTAAAATATGATGATTGACATTATTGAAGGCACCAACAATTTCAAAGAAAACGTCGACAAGTATGTTGCCGTTGAGAAATGCATTTGAAATATCTGTTTGGAGATGTATGATGCTTTCTATGGATGACGTGCCCCGGCGAAAGCCAAAGTGTTTCGGAGGTAAGAGTTATGGCTTTCAATATAGGATTCTGGCCTTTGCTTTATCAATTGTTCCATTACTTTACCAATACAGGAAGTTAAGGCTCAATGTCTATATGAGTCTGCAAAATTTTTATCTTTGTTTGGTTTTAAAATGGGAACTAAGCAATCTTTTTTTCAATCTTGAGGCAATCAATAGCACATTGTAACCACAACAAATTAAAAACTTTTAATACTGTAATCTTTGAGTTAATGCTTAATTTTTTAAACATTTTGTATGGAATACCGTCGAGACCAAAAGCTGTGTCTCTTCTTGAAGTTAAAGCTGCAGTAAATTCTTAAAAAGTGAATTTTTTTGTTAAGTAATTGCTATTATTTAAAGATTTTTGGAAAATGTAAGGTTGTTCGACGATATCTGATGTATATTTGTTTAAAAATATGGATAAAAATTATGTGTCTTTATTGTGATTTGGTATAAATCATTTATTAAATTTTTTGACTGTTTTCCATATTCTACTTATCGGAGTTGCCTCCAGAATTCAGTATTTTCTCTGCTGAAGCCTTAGCTATCTTATTTGCAATTAAATATATGACCCAAATAATCAAGATCATAACTGGATAATAGTGACGGATAGTATGAGTGTTCTAAAAGCTCTTCAGAACAATAGACTAAAAATTAAAACGAATTACCTTGTACATAAAATAAAACAATATAATATGTATTATATTGTATTATATTGGTGCTTCTGGTACACATAGTACAAGTTAAGTTTGTGACCAGAGCAATATGTGTAAGTTGTCCTACATATAATATCATTAAAATACAATCATTTATCACTCGACTCTTATTGAAGTTAATCTTGAAATCTCTTTTTTTAAACCCTCTGTTACACTAGGTTGTCCTCCGCTAATTTCTCACTCGGGTATTAACTAACTCTTTGGAATTTGGCCTGTATTTATTTAGCTTGACTTAAAATTATAGTGTACTGCTCCTATAGGCCTTTAGCGTGATGTTACTATGATATTTCTCATTTAAAATGCTATAGGTAAAAATATCTAAACATTTTTTGTTGTTCTCTGAGATACAGAATAACTTTGAAAAGCGTGTACTTTGGGCTAATATGAAAAGCAAAATTGCCTTCTCTATACAAACTAGTAATGTTAAATGACCAATTTGTATGTAAAAAAAATTTTGTACGACAAATTTTATTTTCATTTGCGACACACTGTTCCATGGGAAAAGTTGTTCGATTTGATCAGCAGAGCCTCATATTAGCCCAAAGTACACCCTTTCAAATTTACCTTGTATAAGCCCTTACGCTTTGCAGTCGCCCATACCCAGGTAGCATTTTGACGTCCCTATGACGTCAATTACGTCGAGAATGATACTTAGTTGACGTCATAGGGACGCTACTAAAATGCAACCCGGGTACAAACATACTGCCAATATTACAACTTGGCTGTTAGTTGAAATTCAATTATTATTTTTATGTTGGTGATTGTACGTAAAAATCATTCTGTTGAAATAAATATTTTTGTATTAGATATTACTAATATTAGAAAAGTTTTTTATCTGAAATTAAACTAAAATATTATTTTAATAGAAATCGAGAATTACTGGAAGAGCGAAAGCTCATTTTGTACGGAGAACGCAGACTTCGCGATCACGAATGCAGTGGCATTATAATGCTGCTGTGTTTGAATGTATGTTTAAATACATTCAAACACGGCAGCATTATAATATCTGCTACACATAGTACAAGCCTAGAGCTAAGTTTGTGTTGGTCACAAGCCAAGCTCTAGAAACCAGAGCAATATGTGTAAATTGTCCTACATAAAAAAAGAATAGCAGTAAGTGTAAATTATGTAGCATACCATGAACATCGTAAGCAGGGCCCTTGCGGCGGGCTATAGTACGGGGCCCTTTTATAGTAAAAGCAGTACCTATAAAGGTACCTACTTAATACTGTTTTGAGAATTGGACTTGTTAAGGGGGCCGAATACGTGCAGCGAAAAGGCCCGAAATCATACTGATTTAGTAGGCCGCCAAGTTCTATTAAGTATTTTATTGTTTTTTTTTTAATATATTATTGATCTAGTGATGAATTTGTAACGACGAATCTGTTTGAATTCCCTCAGATGTATAATTTTCAAATTAGGAAACGTAAAATGTAATACTTAATTAGAAATAGAAATGGTGCTAAAACTGGGCTCTATTTCTTCAAGGACAAACACATCTTTTTCACAAGCTTATATTTAGGAACATAAATACTTGAATTTTATTTTATACTAGTTTTAGACTAGATTATTATATTGAACATTTTTTTTTTTTTTTTTTTTTTTTCATTTACAATTTTATTATACGTATGCATTATTTTTATTCAGCATTAAGCTTTGTTGCAAAGTCATGATATTTATTCTGTAAACTTAATACCTGTTTTATTAATGATTTTCCGAAGTGTTATTTAGGAGAAAATCCTCCAATTTTTCCATTTTTAATAAAATCACGACACAATCCACGAGTATATACGTGGTGGCCGAGTTGGTTAGACCTTGGACTTAAAAACACTAAGGTCCCTGGTTCGAATCCCGGTGTGTACCAATGAGTTTTTAATTTAAAAATGTATGTACATTTGTTTGACAACACCACTATAGTGCCTCGGAGAGCACGTTAAGTCGGTCCCGGTTTCACTATACCAACTTGTGAAACTGTTTATAGATGGGTTATTGAGTCTATTCAAAACATCGCGACGAGCTAGCCACTTGTTCGGTGTAGACTCATACCATCGGCTACGACGAGGTGGGATTAAAACCCCTCCGCTGGGTACCCTGGGGCCGTCTAGACGGTCTCGGGCGCCGTAAGGCACCCGTGAAGATATATATATATAAAATAAAACAGTTATATACAGATTTATTACATACCAATATCTCCATAACTTTAATGTGGACATCATCATGAGATGATGTAATAAATCTGTATATAACTGTTTTATTTTATGTACAAGGTAATTCGTTTTAATTTTTAGTCTATTGTTCTGAAGAGCTTTTATTTTACACCAATATGAATTGGTGTAGATGGTAATGAAAATGCAGACTATCTGGCGAAAATTATATTAGACAGTGGCAGTGATGTAGAAATAAAAGTAGCGTATCCGAACGAATATGCTCCGCCACTCTTCCTTGCTCCTTCCGTGTGAAGATTTTTCCGTCTTTGGTCCGGACAATCTTCCAATCCAAGCGTCGGGCAGCTTCGCGGGCCTTTCCGAACAAACGTCGGTTAGATGTGGTGAGGCGTTCATTGACATAAAAGCGTTGAGGGATGCCCTGGATACCAAGCCCTACTGTGGTAACGTCTCGGCGAACTCGTGCTCCACGAAGAACATCATCGCGAACAGCGCGACGCACCAGACGCACAGCTATACGGCGGGGTCCGCCATCGGCAGCGCCAGCACTGTCATCCGGGCGGTCGCGTCTCACTGCTCAGACCCGTTCGATGCTGATCCAGGCTGCTCGTCCAGATCCACGCCGAGCAGCCTGCTGGCGAGTATGATTAGATAAGTTGGGTTTTCACCTTTTGATTCTGGCAGACCGGAAAATTCAAGATCGTAACGTAGGACCTCCTGATCGCGATGGTTATTCTGATTATATAAATCTTCGTTAAGACGGCGATTTTCCGTCTCGAGGTGAGCTATGACATTATTTTGAGCTATAATATCGTCTTTCATAATAGTCTGTTCGGCCCTAAAGGTATCCGTAGTGGTAGTGAATGTATTTTGTAGGTCAATTATTTTACTGTCTATTTCATTTTTAACCATACTTTTTATGTCTTAAAGTATCGCGGAACGAAAATTATTCATGAACTTATTTAAAGTCCAGATCAAAATCTTGTCCATAGTTACGACCTCGCAGCTATGTATATAATTAATGAAGGAATTTTTCCCGACCTTATGAAACACAGTAAAATAGTTCCGATATTCAAGTCCGGTTGTAAGACAGACCCAAATAATTATCGTCCTGTTTCTGTCCTACCATCCTTAAGTAAAATTTTCGAAAAAATAATTCTCGGTCAACTGTTAAGTCATTTTAATACAAATAATTTGTTGCATGATCAACAATACGGGTTTACAAAAGGAAGAAACACAACTAATGCCGGTACAAGTTTGATTGCGGAAATAATCGATGCTTGGGAAAATTCTCAGGACCTCGTTGGTGTTTTCTGTGATCTTTCTAAGGCGTTTGATTGTGTTGATCATCAAATTTTGTTAGATAAGTTAGAATTTTATGGTATTCGCGACTTAGCTTTAAATCTATTAAAATCTTACCTTTTCAATAGAACTCAAGGTGTTAATATTGATGGCTGTCTATCCGAAGGGGCCCTTGTAAAGATGGGTGTTCCGCAAGGCTCAATTTTAGGACCATTCATCTTCCTAGTATACATCAATGACCTTCCTCATATGGTTCAGGAGATGGCGCAGATAGTGCTATTTGCTGATGATACATCTCTACTGTTTAAAGTTAGTAGAAAAGATAATATACTATCATCAGCAAATGACACTCTGGAAATGGTTTCGAAGTGGTTCACGGCGAATAATTTAGTTTTAAATGCTAAGAAGACTAAGTGTCTAAAATTTACGCTCCCCAACGTAACTAGTATTAATTCCACAGTGAAGTTAGGTGGTACTGATCTGGAATTTGTTGACTCCACTGTGTTTTTAGGGATCACAGTCGATTCCAAACTACAGTGGAAAGCTCATAAATACTCTATCCAATAGATTGTGCTCTGCTGCATATGCAGTCAGAAAAATCAGACAATTAACTGATGTTGCAACAGCCAGACTAGTGTACTTCGCCTATTTTCACAGTATAATGACGTATGGTCTTATAATGTGGGGATCCGCGGCAGATTTTGATACTATATTTATTTTACAAAAGAGGGCTATTCGGGCAATATATGGCATGAAAGCTCGTGATTCTCTCCGGGAAACATTTCCTATGATTGATGTATTGACACTACCATCTCAGTATATTTATGAGAATTTATTGTACGTCAAGAAAAACTTAAGTATGTTTAGTAAAAATTGCGACAGGCATAATATAAACTTAAGAAATATAGATAAAATTGATATTCCAAAGTTTAGACTGCAAAAAACTAATAAATGTTTTGTCATTAACAGTATAAGGTTATTTAATAAATTACCTAAAAGTATTATAGATTTAAGTAAAATAAAGTTTAAAAATTGTATAAAACAAACATTAATCCATAGGGCTTACTATAGAGTTAATGACTATATTAATGATAAAGATGTCTGGACCCGTTCTGATCTGCAATTGAGGTCTCACAACTAGTATTGCCTTTTCAATTGTAGTTTTAAATTGTACTAGTACCCTAGTAAGGTATGTTAAATCTGATATTGTAATAATTTATTATTACTTAATTTATTTTTTATTATATTTAACTTTTTATCTTTGGATAAGGTATATCTTATGATTACTTATTTATATTTACGTTATACAGGTACTCTGTTATTATATATTATTATTTAGTAAATTGCCTGTACTATTTAGTATTTTCAGGTCTGTACATTGGTACAGTAACCAATTGCTATACTGTTAAATAATCTGCCATAGGGTGTTTTGTACACGCTTTTAGTAGGATTAGAGCATTTTAAGTATGTATGTATGTATCATCACGGGTGCCTTACGGCGCCCGAGACCGCCTAGACGGCCCCAGGGTACCCAGCGGAGGGGTACTAATCCCACCTCGTCGTAGCCGATGGTATGAGTCTACACCGAACAAGTGGCTAGCTCGTTGCGATGTTTTGAATAGACTCAATAACCCATCTATAAACAGTTTCACAAGTTGGTATAGTGAAACCGGGACCGACAGCTTAACGTGCTCTCCGAGGCACTATAGTGGTGTTGTCAAACAAATGTACATAAATTTTTAATTTAAAAACTCATTGGTACACACCAGGATTCGAACCAGGGACCTAAGTGTTTTTAAGTCCAAGGTCTAACCAACTAGGCCACCACGTATATAGCATTTTAAGTATGCTACCATATGCTGTTTGCATATCGGTGACTCAATGGCTGTGTTCCTCTGTTAGTGTGTGTGAAGCACCAGAGTTTTTTACTTGCTGGTACCTTTTTCTCCGGGGTGTCTCCGGGGGGATCGACTGTACAACTAGTGTTTACGCCCTTGAAGATACCGATCCATATAACTATGTTAATGCGATTGATGGTCATTCAAAAATATATACAGCCAATATAATGACAATAATATAATATAAGAACTAATATTTAAGGCGTGGATACGGTTGGTGAGGTTGGTCGCCTCGGTGGCACTCTTGTATGGCGGATGATTATCGGATGGTCAATGGAATCAGCTAACCACCTAGTCTTACACTAGTTGGTTATGTAGCGTGCGTTCGGTTGGTTGTTTTTTTTTTTCTTTTTTAATATTTTTATTTTATGACACCTTTTATTAATTAATATATATATAGCAGCCTAACCAAGCGCACTCTAGACCTTATTGTTAAAACTTTTTTTTTTTTTTTGACTATTCATAAATATCTGTAAAGATTTACATGAAATAAATAAGATTTGATTTGATTTGATATGTGCAATATTGGCTGACATATTCATAGACTCATCGGTAGGTATAGCATTATTTCGGACAGGAGTGTCGGCGTTTCAATTTCTCTGTGATATATTGGAACACGACAGGCAAACCCATGAAGCCTTAGAATCCTCCGAAAGAGCTAGATACTTTCAATGCCCAGTTTTTTTTTCAATGCCCAGACATTCAGAGTGGTACAATCACACACATAGATGGCATTTTCTACAACCGCTGCATTTCATTTTTAGTTTATTAGTGGCAAGAATTTATGATAGGTAGGTAATGTTTTTAAAATCAGGCGTTATATATTATTTACTTGACTCGCACTATAAGAATAAGTATAATATATTTATATACGTATTATTTACACCTAATACTTAGGAAATTATACCGTACTTAATCAATTAGCACCCACACGGTTTTACTATTTAACGAGGCCAAATATTATTTATAACACTTTCAACATACGTAGCACTGAAGTAGTAGGCCATAAAATTTAAACAAACTTTAATAATTTACTAAAAGTTTATCAGTTTACACTATTTATACACCAATTATACTTCCACAAATAGTCCCCAAATACATTAATTGGTTTTATTTATATTTTTAATTTAATTTAATATGCGAGACGCAGTTAACGTGACACAGGGTAGTTTTACGATGAAATCTTGGATGTGGCCGTGCTACGGGGGCTGAGAAGATTGAATGAACACAAGACTGATACTTTATATCACGAATTTAAAGTATTGTCTTGGTGACCCGTGCTAGCAAAAAGTCAAAGTCACCGTTTTGACGTTTGCTCGCGACTCTGTGCCCAGCCCCCCTAGCCAAGAGCATGGTCGCTTTTTACGCTCGAACGTTGTAGAAGCGTGAAAGAGAGTGAGATAACAAATTTATTATCCTATTGGTGTATCTATATTGTTGTCTCGTTTTGGTTATTTCTGCAACGATAAAAACGAAAGTGACGTCATCACCAAATGTCATCTTCATACAAAACTTTCGTGCGCGCTTTTAGCGCTCATGCTCTTGGCTAGGGGGGCTGGGTTGCTAAGGCTGCAGATGTTTATAAATTTCTTGTTTTCTCTACAGTTTAAAAAACTCCTACTTGAATAATAATGTTTTGGATTTCATTTTCAAGGTTTGAATTGTGGGGAAATCCACCTCAATGGGAACAACCCTTGAGAATCGTCCTGAACGAGAAAAACCCGATTTCTTACAACTAAAGTCAAAATTTTCAAATCTTTCCAGAACATTATTTATTCTTTTGTTATTTTCCGAGCTCCCGCAGTAGCTCAGCTACCCTATCAGTCGGGTGAAATTTCTTATACGCGCCACACGTTCCTGTACATACTAAAATGATTATCCTTGGTGTTAAACCCCTATCTTTATCTTTCCTCGCGCTCCCTAAAATATACTTTAAGTTCCTTTATTCCTCCTTATTAATTTTGTAAATAAATGTAGGAAGTGACCTAATAGTGTATTTTTTTTTTTTTTAATGGCGTTTATATATAAAATAATAGCCAAAGACAAATAGTTAACGCCCAATTAGTTTAAGGCCCTAACAGACTTCCAACGCAAGGACAATATTATCCACAGTTTATTTAATTAAGTAAATAATTAATTGAAACATAAATTAGAATAAACAAGACATCTGATTTATAAAATATTATTTAATAAACCTAAGTAATAATGTAAGTCAAATATCTATTTTATTTACATTTAAAATCTAAAATTACTTCCAATACAGGAATAGACCAACTATATAATATAAGTGAAATTGATGTAGGAAGAGGTATTTTATTAGAAACTAATGAACTGTATATTAATGTATGATCAAAACGATTACATGCTAATATAGTATAATTAGCATCCCCTAAATCTAAACCACATTCACATAAAGCAGTATTCATAACATGAATTTTATTAAGATGAAATGGCAAGCAGTTATGATTAAATCTTAAACGTGATATTATCGATGATTTACGTCTATTAAAGTTAAATTTCGAAAACCATGGTTTAAGTGGAATGGTTGATTGAATTTTTAAGTAATAACCACCTCGACTTTTTGCACTATTTGTCCAAAGTCTTGTCCAGCTTTTTTGTAAAAAAGATTTACCTAAATTAATTAAATCTGAAGAATGATTTTTAAACAATTTTTTATCTCCATTAACTACTGCCTGCTTGGCAGCTTCATCTGCAATTTCATTTCCTAAAATTTGTGAATGTCCAGGAATCCATGCCAAAACTATTTCTATATTATTTATTTTGGATTTATATAGCAAATCTTTTAATTTAAATAATAAATTATTTTTACAGGATTTAAATAGGTTAGAGGCACATAAATCGAGACTACTCTTAGAATCAGTAAATATTATTGAATAATTAAAAAAATTTTCAGCTCTAATATATACAACAGCTTCAATAATAGCTGATAGTTCACCTGTAAAAACAGAAGTCTCAGGGGGAGACTTGAACCTCAAAATCTTATTAAAATTTTGATGAAAAACACTATAACCAACACAACCTTGCCTAGATAATTTTGAAGCATCCGTATAAATATCATTCCAATTTATCCAACTATTTTCAATAATTGACTTAAAATATTATTTTGTAGTAAAATCTCCTTTCGAAACACCAAAATCTAATATAATATTTGGCTTAAATAAAGCTATTTCAAATGACTCGCATTCAAAAAGTGGTAATGATTGTAAATGTATTGTTGGATCCTTTAATACATATTTTTTCTTTTTCTTTGATTAGAACCCCACCAAACACCAGCTAAAAATTTTAAAATATTTAAAAAAAAATCACATTTAGTAATAAGATATTCAAAATGCTTTTTACCAGTCATTTTTTCAACTAGGTAAATACCCAAAAATTTTACAGATTTATTAATTGGAATTTTAATATTTTTATATAACATTTCAATTTTAGGAATTTTATTTTTTCTTGAGAATATAACTATTGTACTTTTAGTTGGAGATAATTGCAAACCATTATTTTGAAGCCATGAACTTAAGATATCTAAATTAGTTTGTAAATTTTTACTAGATGTTTAAAATACTAAACTAGATGGTTAAAATTTCTTTACCAATAGAATACATTAAAATTTTACACGTATTATTTAAATTATATCCAATATCGTGACTATATATATTAAAAAATAGAGGACTAAGTACCGAACCTTGTGGAATTCCCCTATATATATAACGATTATTTATTTCTTTGAAATTATTTCTAACGACTATAGTCCGTTCAGACATTATATTATGCGAAAAAATGGCTAACTTACTTGGTATACCTAATTTTTTTTTTTTTTTAAATAATATAGGTAATTAAACATGATCATATGCTGAAGTTATATCTAAAAAGGCTTTATTTTTACCAAAAGAATATCTTATATCTGTAATAAAAGTACCCAGACTGTCAATTGTTCCTATACCTTTCCGAAAACCAAATTGCTTATCCGAGAAACCATCTGTAAGTTCAATGTGCCACTCTATACGGTTTTTAATTAAATGTTCTATAAGTTTTAAACAAACAGAAGACAGTGCTATTGGACGATAAGATGTAGCCTCATCAGCACTTTTATTTGGCTTTAAAAAAGCTAGTATAATTTGGGTTTTCCATGAATTGGGTATAATACAAAATTTAAACATAATGTTAACTAAACTCAAAAAATATTCATGAACCTATGTGCTTTTGTAATAAATGAATATGTAATTCCATCTATTCCTGGAGCAGAATCTTTAACAGATTTTAATACTATTTCTAATTCTACAAAAGAGAAAGGAACTACTAAGGAATTTTGTATGTTACATTGATCATTTAATAAAAAGGGTAATGGTATTTCATTAATATTTGGTACATATGATGTAGAAATATTATCTAAAAACTTTTCTAAAATTTCTTCAGATGAAAAATTTGAAATAGATTTTTGATTAAAGGAATTTTTAAATTTACGAATATTTTTCCATACTAATGATGAGGGTAAATTTGGTGAAATAGATTCACAGAAAACCTTCCAACCGTCCCTTTTTTTATCATGAAGAACTTTTCGTGACTTTGCTAAGCATATTTTATAATTGTTTAATTTTCATTAGACATATCGCTGTTATATATTTTCTCCGCATTTTTTCTTAGTTTTATAGCATTTGAGCACTCGCTAACTCACCAAGTAGGAGAAATAATTTTCTTACTAAACCGGTTTTTAATAGGGAATGTTTGATCAGCACAAGATATTATGGCGTCTGTAAACATTTCAGCACATAAATTCATATTTTGAAAAGTAACAATAGGGAAATCATTAATTTTAGTTTTTAATAATTTATTATAGTTAGACCAATGATCTTGTTGAATTTCTTTTAAATTGTACTTTAAAAGAGGTTCAAAATGATCATGATTTATATTAGAAGAGATTAACGATTTAATGCAAATAGGGTAATGGTCACTCCCATGTGTATAATGCAAAACACTCCAAGATAGTGATGGAACTAAATCTGGAGTACATAAAGTAATGTCCACTGCTTTTGTTTTTATTGGGTCTATACCTGCAGCTATATATATAGCTGCACTTTTATTTTCATTAGGTCTATGTAAACGAGTAGATGTCCCATTATTTAATATACATAAAGATAAATTATCAACAATATCGAGTAAATGATCGCCAAAACAATCACTAATATCACAACCCCAAACATTACTATGGTAATTAAAATCACCCATTATTATACAAGGCCTCTTAATGTATTTCAAAATATTGTAAAATTTATTTAAAATATTTATAGAAGGACTAGCTATATATACAGAAAAATATACTACATTATTACATTTAATTGAAAGAATTTGGAAATCTTCATCGCGATTAAATTGTAAAGTTTCAAAACCCAGGCTACTTCGAACCATGACTATAGATCCACCGTAACCGTCGAATCTATCATCACAGATACAATTGTAACCTTGTATATTAAAAAAATTATCAGGCCTAAGCCACGACTCGGCTATTGCTATAATAGATGGAGAATATTTATTTATTAAAAATATTAATTCTGTTTTGCTCTCGTCACACTCCGACAATTCCATTGTAGACAATCCATGATTTATTTTAAGAAATTTAGTAAGAATATTACCAATGTTGGACGGTTTAGTTGTATTAGAACCAGAAAATTTTGAAATCAAAGAGAATAAACTATTAATAAAATCTTCTAAAGACATATGATCTTCCGTGTCAGAAGATGTTTTGGTAAGTGCACAACCGTTTTTCGGTGTAGGCATAGAAAAATCGTCAATTTTTTTTTATGAGCTAAAATATCATAACCTTTATCTAATGATTTATGCGTCTTTGGTTTTAATGTTACTGTTTTTCTATAACTAATGTTGTTATTCTTTGCATAATTAAAATTTGAATCATTTTTTAAATTACTATTATTTACATAATATTTGATTTAAGAACTTCTGCAAATGATTTATTAACAGGGGTCTAACCAAAGAACACGATCGCCAATCGAATCGCCGCATCGATCGATAAAAATGTATAGGAATTTTACTCTATGGGTAGAGGCTGACTGATGAGAAACGTCAAATCCCATACATTTGGCTTTCGATGGGTGTTTCGATTCGATTATCGATTGGCTCTTTGGTAAGGCCCCAGGAGGATATAAATGGCATGCCTCCATGTAAGAAATAGAATTTTGGGCCATTGAAATTTTAATGTTTTTTTGTCTAATGTATTCCGGGCAAATATTGTTTGTCGCAAAATGGTCTCCATTACATAAAATACAATGCGCATTATCTTCAATTACATTACATGTTTCATTAGTATGTTCTTGACCACATTTAAAACATCTAGGTTTTGATCGACAAATTTTTTTAGTGTGTCCAAATCGACAACAGTTATAACACTGTATCGTCGGATATTTATAGACATTAACATTAAAACTTGTATAGTATAAATATACATAGTCAGGTAAAATTTGTCCTTCAAAAGTTACAACTACTGTTTGAGACGGGAGCCAAATTGATTCTCCATTTGAAATAGATTTATATTTTAGTCTTCTCGCTTTTACTACACTAGTTGTATTACAATTGGGAATGACTAAATCTTTCACTATATCAGCTTCTTCAATATCAAGTGTAACACGAATTACTCCTAACCTAGTTATACAGAACGATGGTATAAACGCTTTAAATGAATTTTCCAATAATAGTTCGTTGTCAATAAATAAATTAGCATTTTGAATATTATAAAAAAATATTTTAACTCTATTTCTACCTATTCTTTTTAATGAGCCAGAAACAATGCCAATAACCGATTTATCCTTTAAAAATTTACCGAGCATTACCGGTTTTAATATTAATCCACTAGA
This sequence comes from Monopis laevigella, assembly GCA_947458855.1. Taxonomy (NCBI): domain Eukaryota; kingdom Metazoa; phylum Arthropoda; class Insecta; order Lepidoptera; family Tineidae; genus Monopis; species Monopis laevigella. Next base: position 36,810,030 of record OX381576.1, on the reverse strand, counting down.
AATATTTTCATCTATAGATTTTTTTTGGACATGAATAACGAATGGACCAGTATCTTTATCATTATAATATTTTCGATGAGTTGTTCCACTATCAAGCGTTTGTTGAAAGGAGTAACTATTAGGTGTACTTTTATTATTTGAATGCTGTGTATGAAACAATACTGCTAAACGAATCGGAATGTGATCTAGAAGATGCACTATTATTGCTATTCTCGTTTTTGCGTGTTTTACAGTTAGATTTCTTGATTTTTTTATTATCGTCATTGGGTTTTAAGTAATCATTACTAGGAATAGTAATGAATTCGGCAGGAGATGTACATCTGTCTAATAATGGCAAATCTAAAGATGGCAATGAAAGAGAATGATCAAAAGAAATGTCAGGTGGTTTCGGTGGATGAAAATCGCTCATGATGGAGTGAAATTATATCAAAATATTCAAACCAAAATGTCTTGCTATTCAATTCTGAACAAAAACTACTAGGCAATAACTATTCAATTCAATTTAATCTTGGGTATTGGCCTTCTGTCACTTCACGTAACAATATTGCCACCAACAAAAAATAATGCTACATGACCCGCTGTAGCCAATAAACTAGCGTGGAGAAATGTAGCGACATTCCACGTATAATGAGCTTATATTGACGAAAGCTCAAAAACTAGATCAAACCAACAAAACTAAACATTGTTTGGAATAATAATGAAAAATAAAAAAAAACAATTCACGTAAATTAAAAGAACTAAAAGGATTAATTTATATTAAACTAAATAATAATAATAATACCGCTGAACTCTAATATTATTATGGCTAATATATTTACATATAAGAGATAAAATATTACAATCGAATAAATATAATAAATGGCTCATTTTAGTAGGCAAAGAAATATTATGATGGGGTAAAAGAGAATACAATGATGAAGGATAATTAATAATTAATAACTATTAACAATTAAATTGAATTATTTTATTCCTGAAACGTGGATTCAATTCCTAAACGTCAAAAGGAAGTCCCCCTAATAGTGTAAATATAGTATTTTTCTTAATTTCTTATTTTAATTTGTCACTATGGTGCTTGCAGCACGCGATCGCACGAAGTTTAGTGACTCGTAAATTACAACGACTAATCGGCTAGTCGGCCAAAGTCATAATCGGCACATCTTTAAAAATAATGTATTATGGCGGGGGCGAAAAAAACTAAGGACAATTTTGCAAAAAGTGACTGGAAAAGGGAAATTCGTATCTGGAGAAAAGTTGCCGCCTGTCTTCCTACTTATTTACACATTACATAATTGGTATTTAATCTGTAGGTATGAAACTCCTATTCGCCACTTTTATAACAATCGTACCAATAATACTCAACAGGTCAACTCTCTCGAACGGGCGCGGCGGTATTGATACTTCATAAAGAAAGAAAAACGTTTATTTGGTCTAAAAAAACATATTACAAAGAATTAAAATAAAATAAAAGGGTACATAACGCTCATCATCATCGCCATTGTTCTATCAATCTATCAAGTTCGAGATACCTACCCCCTCGAAATAAACAGCACCGCACGTCCGCGCCGCGCAATAAATTGTATTAAATGATTGAAAACGGCTTTTTTTGCTGGTTTTATACGTTTCAAAACGGTTTAACATGTGTACCTATGACGTCAGTTTTGTGTTTTTGGTATTATGTGATCAGCCCGAGTTAGATAAAACATTAAATTCAAATGTTAAGTTATTCAAAATAAATTCGACTCAACTAAGAAATAGGCAAGAGCGCTTACCTGAACTATTAAATCTGAAGTAATGTATGAAGTAAGTAGGTAGTATGTAGATAAACAAAAATTATCACTTAGGATATAAAACGGATTCAATGTAACACAATGACATGTTTTCAACCGTAGACAGCATCGGTTTATAGGTGATCACCGTAGTCAGCGAAACAAGCTGGCTGACTATGATAACAACCAGCTTTACATCTATACTCGCAATACCAATCGACGTCATCGCAACTCACGGAAAAATTGTAATGCGCGATCTTGTCGTGTTTAACGTTTGTAAACTCGGAATAAGGTTCAGCCTGTCGCGTCAAGCATAGACTATTCCGCGTTGCTTGCGTTCGGTTTGCTAAACATGTTTGCATTGCAGGTTTAACTATAATATCAATTATTAAACTAGTGGAAAATCATCACTGTAATACGTTTAGACTACGTTCGCCCGAGCGTTTAATAAAGCATTCGGAGTTCAGCGTTGGGAGTTTTTTTTACCGTCTTGATTCAACGGTGTTTTTTTTTTGTTATTTTAACGCTCGTTTGAGCGTTAAAATAACCACTTTGTAGCAGCTTGCGCTTGATACGAACGCGCAATGAATTCAGGGGCCTTATTCCGAGTTTGCAACCGCTAAAGCCGACAAGACGTTGCGTAAACTATAAAAAATGAAACATAAGTTCTATTTCAATGGATATATAGTCTGTATTAGGTTGGCTATAATAATGCCGCCATCTTGAAATAAGCGAATTCTTTGCAATTTTGAACATCTGATGAGCATTGGAATTTCAACTCTATATTTAATAGGATAGAACTTATATTTCAATATTTATAGTTTACGCAAAATGCGCGACGGTTAACGTGTCAAAACTCGGAATAAAGCCCCAGATGAAATGCAGCATCGGGATTTACGTTATAAGGCCATAAACAAAATTGGGGATTCATCCAATTATTAATGAATGGTTAATAAAAGGCCAACTTATGACGCTATATGAAAAAAAAAAACATTTTTTTTCTTTTATAATTATTAGTAGGTAACGTTTCACACAATGTTTTATTGTAGTATTATAGCCGGATTTCCACAACACAGCCATTTTTATTTTTGAGTAAAACATACTGAAAAAAAAGTAGGGTGACCTAAATTGGAAACATCATACAATATTTAATATTGGTATTTTTTTTTATGAAATATATTTTTAATATTATCCTTAGAAGTACCTACTTTAACTACAGCGATAACGAATACGTCGACGAATTAGTCATGGCCGTGACGCAGAACATATAACTATATAAGATGTGGAATTACTAGCCATTGTGGTTCCTAGAATAACGCTGCATGATACAAATATGAGATTGCATACACAAACACGCGCTTACTCGTCGATATCGCCGGCGTAACTGAGGCCCATTTGGCGTTAAAAAAAGCGCTCGTGTGAACATCGGTACGTTTCCCTTTGTTTTATTTGTGTCGGCGCTTTTCGCTCGGCGTTTAAAATGTAGCGACGAATAAAAACCTCCCGGCGTAAAAAGAGCTCGCATGTGAACACATAGCTGAGAAGTCATATGGTTTATTCGAAACGTTTAAATTAACGCGCGTAAAAACATCGAAAAAACGCTCGTGCGAACTAGCCTTAGTTGTAATAAAAAATAGCCCAATCGAATGAGGTAGTGGTAACGATTTTACTCGAGTAAGAATAAAACTTAATCGGTCTAATTATTTGAAAATAATATATGAAGTCGATTAGTCGACTAAAATTACTCGACTCGTCCAACGCTAACGCTTGCTTGCTCGTCAACCAGCCGCGCCGGAAACGGAATGCGCGTAGCTATGATGATTATACTAACGCGGAGCGAGCCAACGTCGTAGTACTCTATTTAATCTGTGGAGCCACGCGTCGCTTCCCCCACCACGGATCCCACGCCGATCAAAATCGAGCGGATTCGAGCGGTCTGCGACTGCGTGCGTGCCAACTGCCATGCGTCGTGGAGTCGTGCGTATCCTTATAATTCTATATCGTCGAAATGTTTACTAAAATAAATTAGTAACTTTAGTTATTTTATTGAAGAATATATTTAAAAAAATGGCACTTCAAGGTGGAGAAAGATCTTTACCAACAGAAATACTACAAAAAATTTTCATTTACGTGGATCCAAAGACAATACCAAAATGCCGTCTGATAAACCGACAATGTAGAGACATAATTGATAATCTAATAAACACAGATGATTCATTGTGGGCGGATTATTGCAAAAAAATATTTCCGAATCAATTTATTGACGCGAGGGATAAATGTCTTGAAGAAATGTCCAACTTTGACCTTTACCGCTCCTTAACATTATGGAGTCAATTGGGCAATTTAAAAATTGATATTATATGTGAAGATTTAGGAACACCGATGAGCCTTAAGGGCCTGCAAGTGCTAAAAAATGGAAGGATTGGAATACATACCAAATTTGCTATTCTGTATTTTAATTACATTGATAAAGTGCTGGAAAGTACAATAAATGGATCATACAGTAAGTATGCAGAGAACAAGGAACTTATAGTGATTCTTAGCATGGCCAACCATTTGTTGGTAAACTGGAAGGTGTTGTACCATGAGAATCAGAAACCAAGGGCAGCCATTCCTGGAGTAGTAGACTTTCTACTGGACAACCATTGCATATACTTGGTATCCCGATGCAACAAAGTTTATAAACTCATGTTTTGTAATGAAAATATAGAGATATTTCCTTTGTTCCTGCCACCAAGCGCTATGAAGTTTTGGGCTATTGAGGAAGACACTGTGTCCTTGGTGACAGTTAATAATGAATTGCTTTGCTACAAGGATGGCAACTTACATTATTGTTGCGAAAATTCTATAGATTTATATACATCTATGAGATATGGTTTATTTAAAAGAACCATGTTTCACAAAAACCACTTGTGGTTTGATTATCTTAATCAATTCCAGGGAGTGACATGTATTGTGCCATACGGCCAGCTGCTTTTTGTGGGTTGGGAGTGGGGGTTCATCGCCATTTGCCACTTAAAGAATGCAATCCCATTTAGGCCCATGAAGACCATCAACTTGGTGGAATCCAACCAAGTTGCATCACATGATCATGCTATCCTGTCTATTACAATAGTGGAAGAGATAGCCAGCCATAGATTGTTTATTGTAACCCCAAAAAAACTGTATACAGTTATGATTACTCATAAATAATAATCTTTAGAATATAATAATCTTTAGCATATAATAATCTTTATAATATTATAATAATAACTTCTGTCATCAAATGTTTTATTGAGTCTACAAAACACTGCAACAATATGTTCTGTTTAGACTCAAAATAGTATCAGATATGATGAGTAGAGTAGTAATAAAACCCAACAACTGGGTTCTCTAGGACTATCTAGTCAATCTTGGGTACCTGAAGCCTGATCTCTTTGTACCAAATTATTAATATTAGTTTTGGGCATAGCCTTTTAGCAGGCCCAAGATAGTTACAATAAGATACTTTTAATTATAAGTATTTAATATATATTATATTATCATAAGTTAACTATATCTCTTTTGAGTCTTTATTTATTTTTTTACTTTTAGTAACATTTATAAGATTAGTAACACAAAAACTAATAATTTAATTTATGAGTAAATATTTGTATTGTATTTGACAATACTAATCTTGGTATAAATTATGCCAAACTGGCCCTTAGGCATTTATAACATGTTTAGTATTACCTACCACTCAATATTATTATAAGAATTAAATTTATATTTAAGTTAAGTTTCTAACTATAATAAAAATATATAAAAATAAAAAAAAATGCTTTTATTCTCTGACTAACAAAATTATAATTATAGGTCTGTCTGTACTTTCCATTTTTCTCTTGATTTCGTTGATCGTGGTGAAGGGGGAGGGGGGGTAAACATAAAAAGGTAAGTCTTCAAAAAATTTCGTGAAAAAAAAAATCAACTCGAATAGATCTACTTTATATACCTACAGGGCGCAATAAAAACTTTCATACCTACAGCACAGAAGAAATAATAGTACAAGTACAGAAACTCCACTCCGAAAGATCAATTAAATAAATAGCGACTCTTGCACCGACACAAAGCTCAGTTCAGTACCCCTAGTGTGAGTTTTCTAACTATTACTTTGCGTTTGAGTTAACTAAAATTTGTAAGAGAATTGGTTCAGCGCTCCAAGCGGAAATTTCGAGAACTAAAAATGCGAGCGTGTGATTGGTCAAAATGTTAACGCAGTAGTAAAGTTAACGCGAAAGTAAATATTAAAAAACTCACACTACTGATCGCACGGCGCTAATGGCCTACATTTATATTCACCTAAAGTTGCCTCTCTTTCTATCGCGTCATTCTTTACTTAGGTTTGTCTTCTTTTAAACAAAACCTAGGTTAGGTACTTAGTAGTAAGTAGGTACGTAGATCATAAAACAATTTTATTTTGGGATGTCTGCTGCATAGGTATTTTAACCTAAGGAGATACGGAAGCCATAAGGCACACTACATTGTCTGTGAAACTAAATATTGCTTTATTTACCTTTTGAGGTCCTTTGGAAATATGAGAAACGTAAGGTCCTTGTTACTATTATTTAAGCAACCGAATGTGGCACAATAAGCTTTAGACCTCATTTTAGTTAATATTAAATATGGCGACGAGGCGCGTTAGTATCATACAAACGTGCGACTCGGCCGGTGCGCAGCAGCCCTCTAAAATAAAACCCATCCGTGGGTACGGCCGGGTACTTGTAGCTTTATAGAACTATATTGTTTTGCTCGAGCAGTTCCGAAAGTTAAAGTTGTTATAGTCATTAGGCAGGGGTGTTTATACCTAAAGCGCAAACTGGAAGTTCCACTTTGCGCTTTAGGTATATATTAGGGGTGTTTATACCTAAAGCGCAAACTGGAAGTTCCACTTTGCGCTTTAGGTATATATTAGGGGTGTTTATACCTAAAGCGCAAAGTGGAACTTCCAGTTTGCGCTTTAGGTATAAACACCCCTGCCTAATGACTATAACAACTTTAACTTTCGGAACTGCTCGAGCAAAACAATATAGTTCTATACATTTGTTCACCTAGGTACTCGACAAAAAAGTAGGAATCAGCTGATTTTAACACTCAGAGCCACGTTCGTTTTTGCGACACCGCGTAGAGTTCTGACGTCATCGGTCGACACTGGGCCGTGTTCGTAAACTAACACTTTAACACTGGGTAATGTCACTACACTATAATATAGTGACGACACTATAATACTTAGAGAACAAGAGATATTATGCATCTCTTGTTCCCAAAGTATTTTTCAATATTTTTATCGCACTCTGTGACATTACCCAGTTTTAAAGTGTTACGTTTCCGAACACGGCCCTGACATCTACAAACAGTGGTTTTTGAAGTTTACGAACGGCTAGTGTCGTTACTCGGTGTTAAAAACTCTACGCAGTGTTAGTTACCGAACGCGGCTTTTGAACACTATTACAGTTTCCAATAGTGGTACGCGAGGTTGCATCAAGGGGTGCAGCAGGTCTTAAAGATATTCATCGTGTCAGCGAAGCCACAATAAAATATTTACCTACCATTTTGCTAGACTTACGTTTAGAGGTAAATATTTTACGAGAGCGGATTATCTTCAATGACAAAAACTTTATAACAGACTTCAACTCAAATACGACTTGAGATGGAAGCACGAAAATGCAACAAGATTTTTCAAGAGTTGTGAGCAAAGAAAAACGTGCACATTTGTCACATTAATAAACTGGTGTTCTCCGTCTTTAGAATAAAACTGTATTTTGATGATATTAAAATATAAAAATATCAGATTTTTTTATTTCCCATTATAATAATAATATGTATGTAGGTCATGTATACCGGCTAAATGATGCGATTATTAAATGGGTAGCGACAAATTGCATTACGAGTATATTTTGATATACTCGTTGCCTTACTTATTTTGTGGAGTGGAAGTCTGTGCAAGAGGAATTCCAGCAGTCTATTAACGGAAGGATCTTGGCCTTCCTCTGGAACTTTTAATGAACGTGTTTCCAAGATGGCGTTGACAGGCTCATATAGATTTGGTTGGGTAGAGAGCGTAGTGAACACAGTGCAGGTGACAGTTGAAAGGCCTACATCGCGGTCTCAAGTTCGGGAACGCTGCAGTTCATTCTCCTTCCTTCCATCCACATGGATAGCTATCAACATTATTTCTCAGAATAATTACCTACGATTTGTTTGGATTTTATGTACTGCATATGATTGCCTATGTGTGATGAAGGGGTAGAATAAAAGCAACGCAGTATTCGTACCATCTCCAGTGTTCCTAAAAGAGTGTAAACAAAAAATAACTCTTACTTTAGGTTAATTGAATTTTATTTACTACTTAACATGATTTCTCAATTACATAGTTTTAAAATAAATTGCAAAACTATAGCATTTTAATAATACAACAATAAAATATATTATTTTATTTTGTAACATTGGAGCATTGCGTAAAATAAGGATTTTTACAAATATATAAAACTGTTTTAATGGATTAGCTTCCGAATAAAAATAATAAAACAGTAGAATGTCTTTCTAATTAAAAACACAACTCGAGTGTAATCCCATTTTTAATATCCGACTTAAAGAAAATAATAATAATATGTAAGACAATTTACACATATATTATTGCTCTGGGCACAAACTAAGCTCTAGGCTTGTACTATGTGTACCAGAAACAACGATATAGGTAATACTTAGTATATTTTATGATTTTATTATATATATTAGAAAAGGGGTTATATAGGATTTTTTTAAATGGCGGATGGGTCCTCAGAAAACTCAATTTTTTATTTAAAAAATATATATATTTATTGCACAAAATTACAGAATAAAATTGTACAAAGGCGAGCTTAACGCCTTAGGCATTTTCTAGCAGTTTTCCTTTAACGTATAGGTATGGTTTAATTGTATGCTATGTTAAACTTAAACTTTGCACAGTAAATATATTTATTTTGTCCGGAATTATGAGAAATATGACAACACGCAACACTAAATGTAATTTTACCTATTTATTGATGCATGCTTTTTATTATATTTGTATGGACAACCGCGCCCAGCTATCTGCAGGCACAGGGAAAACATTTTTTTGTATATATCTAATAGTGACTAAATAAAAAAAATGTTTTCTATTTTTACTGTGATGTGAATTTAAATTGAATTTTATTTGAAATAATTTATAGTTCCGGTTAATAAATGGTGACATAAAATTTTAAGGTATATTTCTTCCGCAGAGGCCCAAAAAAAAAATTGTTCCCTTTAACCCCTTTAACTATTTGTATGTAACATAGTGGCGCAGGTCCAAAACGGGTGGATTGATTATAATGCGGTGCTTTTTAATCTATTTAAGCCTATCTGTGTACCTTCGGGTTGTGTGTCCAACAACAAATTTAATTTTAAACAAAACCTGTGTGAGTATTCACATTCTAGTAATTAACATTATTATTTTTATCGGAAGCAAAAATCAACTCTATCTGTGACTTGGGACTGACAAGTTAACAAGTATTTATTACAGTTTTAGGCATAAACATTAGTTGCATTGCAATATACATGGTCACCTTAAAAAGTTGTACTTTAATGTGAGGGCTCTACTGATCAAATAAAAAAAACTTTTTCCATTCAACATCGTGTGTCGCAAATAAAATGAAATTTTGGCTTCTATAGAGGAGAACCTTATACCTATTACTAGCTTCGGAATGTAGCGCTCCGCTGGGTACCCTGACGCCTTTTAAACGGTTCTCGGGAGTTAAAAAGGCACCCGTGATGGTTGTTATTTTTACTAGCTTGTATGGAGAAGTCATTTGTTTTTTATATTTGCGACACATGGTTAAATGGAACAAGTTTATCGGGAATAGCCCAAAGTACAACGGCAACTTTGGGACGACGCCCGATCCTGCAAGCAGCACCGCACAAATCGTGGTCATTATTTTAAACGAAATTGAAATCAATTTTGAATTTGTCGTTGACGTGGTGCATTCTAGTCCAAACAATGTAAAGTTATATAGAATCTGCAAAGTAGTAACATTTATAAATCTATGAGTTTTGCAACATTCATAACATGGTGGTTTAATACGCTATACATTAAACATATACCCCGATATCAACTATTACATTAGCAATACAGTAGGCATACAAATCAGTAATCCAAAAAAATATTAAATAAATTTATTTTATAGAGATGAAATAATACTAATAGATTACAATATTTAAAAAATAAAAATAAAATAATTTTCAACTATATAATACTAAAATAATTATAACCTAATTAAATTAAAATAATAATTTGTTGTATTCAGGATAAATAAAAGAAACCACTTAAAACTAAATAAATTGAAATACATAGCACGGGAATTGAATAGTTATTTCTGTGGCTTCAAATAAAAACTTTACTTTTAAATTAGCAAATATAAAATTGTATGCATTGTAAGTAAATATTTAACTCATCAAAGCGAAAAATGTGCTGTATTTTAAATATGTTAGATAAATCTTTGAATAATTTAATTTTTCTTTACTTGTAATATTAATATTTTCTTAACATCGTGTATGTGGTTTTCTTTAATCATTTTTACTCCTAAACATCCTGTATAGCAACATATTTTGATATAATACTAAACTTAAAGGTAATTAAAGAAGTACATGTAATATTTATATATATAGATTTTTTTTTATGAAGTTAATAAATAATAAATCATGATATTATTATTTTTTTTACTAAAAAAAAACAGCGGCGGAAAGAAATATTTGCATAAGCTGTAGGCTATAGCAGAACCTGAAAAAAAAAATAGTGAGTTTTGTTTTTGTTTGTATAAACCGTCGTCCAACATACGAGTTCTGGAACACAATGAAAGAGGCAGTGCAGGCAGAAGGCGCGACGCACTTCAAACGATATGAGCCCCGATACAACTCAATATACAAGACGAACTGGTTAGTCAAAGTATCACTTTTCCATAAATATTTCTCTAAAGATAAAATGCAAACATTCTGTTGGATCTTTGCTTTCGCGGCGATTTTGTTATTGCTTGTTATCTACTGTTACACAGACGCCCTCTATTTGCTTTCTTCCAATTACTCTATATTAGAGTGAAGTTAGCAGTCCTAATTTCTAATACTAGATGGCATAGAAGTCTGTATTTTTAGATAATTTAATGACAATCGAGTTTAGCACAGTAGAGGCTGTTTGTCTACCCAGCAGCTTTGGACAACATTTCTATATTTGATCGCTCAGTTGTCTAGTGGTTGTGGTGTAGGCATTGTGCGTGCGTTGGTTTGATTCCCATTCCAACAATGGTAAAATAATATTAGTTTGCTGTTTCCGAGTGTTTATATAATATAATAATCTATTTGGTAAGAAATGTCCTACATATTGAATAATATTATAATATACTGTGGTTTTAGAGTGCTTTCAAGGGTTTATTGTAAAGAAAGAAAGTAAATGTATCTTTCCACGACCTGATAGATAGAAAGACTAGACTGTTAAAATTACGCAGCATAGTGGAAACTGACCTAACCGTTGTCTGCTGCCAGTTTACTTGTTGAGCCACTCCCAGCCGTCTGCCTCCTTCCGCTCGCGCAGCTTGGTTTCCTCCTGCTTGGCGATGACCAGGCTCTTGATGTCGGGGGTGGCGGAAGCCACGCCCACCTTGGAAAGATCCTCGCTCTTCTGGCAGCGGGTGCTCACCGGGTTCTGCACGGGCTGCTGGTCAACCCTGATCAAATAAAACCATTATTATTATACAGGGTAAGATTAAAAAGACTAAAACTGGATCATTATTTTTGAAAAAATCCTACTAGCCGGGATTTGAACGGGTTGATTAAAAAAAAAACATCTGTATTATTGCACCAGCTAACAAGTGTCACTTATAAGGATCAATGGTGGAATGTAACTTAAAACGGCAAACTATAGGAAAATACTCATTTTTAAGAAAATATGTATAGTTTTAACTAATGAAATGTTTGAAATTATAGCCAATATTTTCAATACAAACATACCTGAATTCATTTTTTCTTACTTTTTTTTTTTTAAAAGTTCTTTTGTTTCTGGAGTACGGTATGTGACTTTGTATCTACCTAAAGGTAAGCAGGCCTACAAAATCCATGAATGGAGTCGATGAAATCAGTGTTGTTTAACTGTATAGATAGCTTCTACTATGCTGGCTAAAAGATGCGGTTACGAAACAGGCGGAGATAAAGACGATATTGCATTACGAGTCTACTTTAGAAGCCTCGCTGCTTTATCAAAATGAGCACTTTCCTTTAGTCTACCGCTAGATATTACTTACCAGAATGTGATCTTTATCAGCTGGTGCAATAATACAGGTGAGTTATTTTTTTTTAAATCAACCGGTTCTATTCCCGGCTAGAAGAATATTTTTTTCACAAATCTAATGATGCAGTTTTAGTTTTGAACAAAATCGGGCCCGAGACTCCTTTGAGCATTTTTTTACTATTCCTTGTAGTTTAATATTTGGCCTTGAAGGCGCACTTGAAAAATTCAGTGTTACGTAGTATACAGGGTGAATTTGAAAGGATGTTCTTTGGGCTAATATGAGGTTCTGCTGATCAAATCGAACAATATTTCCCATGGAGGCATGTGTCGCAAATGAAAAAAAAATTTGGCTTCCCCATACAAATTGGTCATTTTAACATTACTAGTTTGTATGGAGAAGGCAATATTTTTTTTCATTTGCGGCACATGGTTCCATGGAAAAAGTTGATCGTATTGATGAGTAGAACCTCATATTAGCCCAAAGTACATCCTTTCAAAGTCACCATGTATAAAAGATATGACACGTAACACCAGCATGCGTTGTCTTCACTATCCATCGTGCCCCTGGAGTAGGATGACGAAAACCAAGTAATAAATTTTAATTTTATTAAATAGGTTTCATCTAAAGTCAAAATATAACATGGTAACACCGCGACGGGCGAGCTGCCACCTATATATAACATGGTAACACCGCGACGGGCGAGCTGCCACCTATATATAACATGGTAACACCGCGACGGGCGAGCCGCCACTTATATATAACATGGTAACACTGCGACGGGCGAGCTGCCACCTATATATAACATGGAAACACCGCGACGGGCGATCTGCCACCTATATATAACATGGTAACACCGCGACGGGCGAGCTGCTACGTATATATAACATGGTAACACCGCAACGGGCGAGCTGCCACATATACATAGCATGGTAACACCGCGACGGGCGAGCTGCCACCTATATATAACATGGTAACACCGCGACGGGCGAGCTGCTACCTATATATAACATGGTAACACCGCGACGGGCGAGCTGCCACCTATACATAACATGGTAACACCGCGACGGGCGAGCTGCCACCTATATATAACATGGTAACACCGCGACGGGCGAGCTGCCACCTATATATAGCACAAATGTTTAACAGTTTAGGCGTCAATGTGCCAAACAACCTCAACCACTTTCCTTTATAGTGCAGGTACTTTGCTTATTTAGATTTTTGAAATAAATATATTAACGAAGCAAATATCTGTTATAATTTATGATCGATGCTATGGAACTCTGTATGCATGTGGTGATAAACAGACCTACAAATCTATAAACATGATGTTTTACAAAACAGGTAATGATAAAGACTGAAATTGGTTTATGAATCAATATCACTAACCTAACTGCTTTATCATGGGATCAACCACCTCGGTAATAATACTTGTTGAGGAACGACCAACTGACACTGACCCTGGCCAAATCGGCTGCAAACATTTTTCGGAGAAAGTGAGATTCATATAAATACAAAATAGCTAATGTTATATATAACTCCAAGCTACATTCCTTATAGGGAAGAATCATACAACACCTGTTATTGGGGCTTAAAAACGTTGAAGCGTTAAAATATATAAATAAAAAAATTTAAAAATTTAAAATATTGTTGTATATAAGTATATTATAAACTAGGTTTAATAAAATCAAATTAATTTAAAGAAATATTACAATAATACATTTAACCCAGTCGTAAAAGAAAGCTAGAACTATTAGTACCTATAATAGATGCAACAATTTTACATTAAAAATATATATGGCAAACGCATGATATAATGTGTGAAATTTAATATGCGGTATAGGTTGACGATACATTAAGTTACCATTTGTTTCAATTTTTAGATTTTTTTAAAAAGAAAAATGTAAAGAAAACGGCTTAGAAAAGAAAGATGTAAATACAAGTAAATGTACTTACCTCGTGAGTTTGGAAATAAAATTTCTTCGAAAACTTAGCTCCTGGTACTAATTAAACTTTAACCATCCCTTGTTAGATATCGTACAATATATGAATATGACACGTAAACTATGTACTATCTATGATGATATAACAAGTTTGTACAAGTGGAACCTAAATGGCAAGCAGTAAACTTATTGCAAGCAGCAGGATCTTTAATTGGGATTATAGGTGGTGAAGGAATACTTTATACTGCGGTTTATATGCATACATAGATAACCAGCAGTAGGATAACGGTGTTGGTGTGGTTTGAAATATTAATTAGATATACATCCAGATCATTTCTAAAAAACCTTAATCATATATGTAGGTACTACCTAATAAAGTATGTTTAATAAAAAAAATTGGTTGTACCTTATTTATTAGAAATAAAACATAAAATCAGTGTACCCAAAAGTTGGCTACACACACCTTTCTATGCACCTATGTACTAAGTTGTTCAACGACCGGCTTTCAGAACGAATCAGCACCGAAACCGATTTGCAATACATGTTGTAGCTCCATCGCATTTACACCGACTACCAAGTCAAACTCCCGGACAAGAAAGGAAAACGCTATCCCACACCATCCTAGGAAAACGGTTGTTGACCCAACCTTACAGCATAATGGTAGGCTTTTAACTTCGAGTTACTTAAATTTAAGAAAATATTATGACGATTCATTTCGAAGTGAACTGTCCGGCCCTGACAGTCCAGTACTTGGGCAACCGTCGCCTTACCAGTTGGGCTCGGAAGCGCACTCCCTCATAGCCCCATAAGTTGTAGAGTTGTTCGGATTATGATCGGTCCCGCCCAGTGAGACCCACCCCCCGCGACCAGCCACCTGAAATACCATATCAATTGGTTTTACTCTAAAGTCGTCATATACATTGCTTGAAAACATAATTTGTTTTCGATTTCATCTGCACTTATTTTAAACTAGCTAGGTGCCCACTATTATTCCAGTACTTTTTTTTTGCTAAAATCATTAATGTACAGACACGGAAAGTCTACGAATGTTTTATGTGTGTATATAAGCTATAAGCCCGTAACAGTCACCATCTTATGTTGTCTTAGACAATACCACTTGTAAATTTCATTAAGGGCTATTGTAGGCGACTTGACGCCCATACAAACGTACTTCTAATATTACAACTTGTTTGTTGAAGCTCAATTCTTATATATATGCAAAAAAAAATGTTGTGGGTTGTGGTACAAATAATAAATATATTTGTATTAAGTATTAAAAAAAAGCCAACACAGAAATATTAATAAATATAATTACCAATAAAAATATTATTTTAATTCTGCGATAAACAGTAATTGAGAATAACTAAAGTGCGAACGCCTATTTTGTATGGAGAACGCAGACTTCGCGATTATGAATGCAGTGTCCTTAAAATCGACTTTCGATTGATTTTTCTATTAGATTTTTTTTCTATATTTTTTAAGATCATATATATTTCGTACTTTAGTCTACTGAATTATTAACACTTAATTTAATTAGTTAACCAACAAGGGCAACCACACGATTTGTGTTTAAACATGAGCTTACATACTGTAAGGAACTATCGCCGTGCTTGAACAGGCATTATGACATCACGTGAGCTTTAGTCACCGGACGAAAAGTATTTAGAATTTAATTTAATACTTACTTACAATATTTTTAATACAAGTATTTTTTATTATACAAAGAATTGTTAGTACTTAATAATATTACACCACCATAGCACTCTAATAGTGAATCAACTTTGACTTGTATGTAAACAGACAAGCTTAACAGAACTAGGATTTTACTCATTGTGTTGCGGCAATTCTCCATAACTCCTTCATATATTTGTATATCGACAATTTTATTTAAAATACTTTATTACACAAAATAAAATTTATTTGGTATTAGCCTACATATAGTGTT
Organism: Monopis laevigella; assembly: GCA_947458855.1. NCBI lineage: Eukaryota > Metazoa > Arthropoda > Insecta > Lepidoptera > Tineidae > Monopis > Monopis laevigella. The sequence goes on along the minus strand of OX381576.1, from coordinate 36,794,090 downwards.
TTAAATACTTAGAAATAGTTTTCTCCAATGTTAGTGTCTAGTTAACAAATAAGTCAATGCGTTTAATTGGATAATTTTAACTGAATCTTTAGAATGCCAAACAATTATTTAAACGTGAAAGTATTTAAGTCAATACAAAATCGGAATCGGAAATCCTAGATCGGAAGCCATTTTAGGCCTAAGAGGATTTCCCTATTGTATACTTTAACTGGCCAATGCATAATATTAGACGCTCTGCAGCCAGATGATATATGAACTTTATACGTACATACAACGACACATTCAGCAGTAGATTGAAATAATATGTTACAAATAGTATACTCAATATAAGAAATTCAACAATCCCGTATTCTGAAGACACAGTAATTAGAAAAAGTGGGTTGAATAAATATTACTTCTGAACTTTAAAAATAACTTTATTAATTCAAAACAAGAACAGATATTTTTGGAACCCTGTCTCCTAGGCTAGCCGAGGTTGTGTGACAGGAGCCAGTGTCTTCCCAGGTGTATACAGGCACATGTTGTAACCTAGACAAATATATAAGAATAAACAAGGAAAATTGCAATCAAACTAGTTAATAGAAAAAATATTTTTTATTAAATGTCATAACTTAGTCGCTAAATATTATATAGTATATAATATAGAAAAAAAATTAGAAAATTCTTCATTTGATTGATGAGGTACTCACGCCAAAAAGTAAGCTTTTGTCGTCAAGCGATATCATTGAGACTTACTAACTATATTTACATACCGTGAACATCACTCACCAACATGAGTAAAGGCGACAACAGTCTCCGCAACTCCTTCTGCGACTTTAATAGACAACAACAACTAACAAAATACTACCCGTTTGAACCAAGTTTTCCGATACGTAACTTATACCAGTGAATAATAATAAAATGTAGCATATACCACAGTTTGTCATAAACTATTCTCTAGGCTTGTACTGTGTGTACCAGAAGTAATAATACTCAAACTTGGTATATTTTATAAGCTTCCAAATAAATCATGGAAAGCTGTAAAGTACAGAAAACATACACTAATATTATTTGCCATCAATGGACATCGAATTCAAGACCTCCGAATACAACGCCGATATCACGGAGGCGGTCAAACTCCTACCTTGAAGAGCTTTGTGAACACTACTATCGGTGTACATATAGCAGGTACAGGAGAGTAGGGTTTTTGTTGTTTTTTATTGTGTACGACATGTGTCTTTGTGGTGAACAGACCTACAAAGTCCATGAATATGGTCAATCAATATTTGTTCTTAAACAATATTGATCGCTCCTACTATGTTGGCTAAATGATGCGATTACGAAATGGGGGCGACAAAGATGAATTGCATTACGAGTATATTTAATATACTCGCTGCCTTATCGTCAGTCCAACCGCCCAGTTGTAGTCTCCTATTCAGGGTGCGAGCACCCTGAAAAGGAGACTACAACCTCGATAAAAAATCGATGCAGCTGCCTCCTGAAAACCGGTGAACCCCCAGACTAAAACCAAAACATGACTAGGTCACTGGTCGGCCTAGCTAAGGAGTTACGGACCCACTCGCCGGAAAACTTGTTTCAGTGAGACTTTAATACTCAACTATAGAAGCAAAATAAAAACCTTCACAATAAAAACATGCATAAATAATCATCAAACAAGCAAATTATAAATAACGATTGAAATTTTGAAAACTGTAATGTTTTGTATTTGCCAATGGTTAGAAAGAAAAATTGTTTTTAGATAAAAACTATAGACAACATCAATGGACCGGGGAAGACGATGGGAGTTTGCCCGTCAAAATATGAACAATTTTAACGCGAAAATGGTGTGTTCTTTATTTACTGTTTGTGTGTAATTCGCACCGAAGAACCGAAAGATTACCAAACGTCCCTATTTTTTTATATTATTTATAATAAAGTCGCTATTAACAACATGATCATAAGCGACCGTATAATAATTCAAGAATATAGGGAAGTCTGAAAAGGTGCCGAAAGCATATGGATAACCTAGCGCGCACAAAAATTGACGTCTGGAATTGCCCTACACATGGTTTGGTTAATTCCAGCGGTCAGCGCTGCACACGCCTACCCACACATACAACGTCGCTATTTGTATATGCCAAGAACATAAAATTATTATAATGATATATTTATGTTGTATAATTGCATATTTTTGTGAAGATCGTCTTTGAAAAGATCATTTCAATTGTTATTACGAAAATAATATTTCTTCATCTAATTGTATCTATATGTAGAACCATTACACACATATTGCTTTAGTCACAAACTAGGCTCTAGGCTTGTCATATAACTTGAACTTTAATTTCTTTCTGGTTATGAGTAAGTATATATTCCTTTTCAGGGTTCAATCCCGTATATGAGCTTTAGAAACTGAACTTAAAGTATGAAAGTGTGTAAAATATGTTAAACGTGTAAAAAACGATCACTAGTAATTGAGTAGCGGTCATTAGTGCGGTTTATAATGAAAGGGCTAATCAAATATTCCCATAGTCCCACCTTATCCGCTACTTGGTTTGCCACTTCAGACACTTTTTGTGTGGCGATGCCTCCGAACCGCACCGCGTGCTCAGACGCAGTCTTCGCCAGCTTTGAACACGAATCCGTGATCATCGACCAACTCTGAAAATATATAAATGTTATCTATATTAAAAATATTTAATAAATATCGGTAAATAATTATACATCATTTTCCCGGGCAAAAATTAAAACAATTTATAAAAAAAGTACATTTAGAATGCATCTCTATATAGAAACGTACCTAATAAAACTTTTATTATAAATGTTTAACGGTGGAGGTGTTTAGTATAGAACGCGCCAATGTTTTTACGCCTTCATATCTTCTAGAGATATTACAAAAGCGGTTGGTGCTGCCGTTTATTCTGCAGAAAGCTTTAATTGGCACAAGTATTCTTCTCTATCTGAAGACTATAAATATGTGTTGTTTGTGGTTGAAACGGTGGTGACCGCTCATGACAATTTTGTCATTATTTGCCAAAGGGCAGGCTCGTCCCCGGCCAGCGAATTAATATTAAATATAAATATTAACCTTATATAGGAAATATAATAAAATATAGTCTTTTATTATAAATCATCTAATTGTAATTCGTGAAAATATCCGCTATCAATTTGGTAAATGAAAAAAACTGAAATACATTTTGGAAATAAATCTATGTTTTTTTATATCATTCAAACTATTATTAGTTATACTTTAAAAAACAATATTAAAATGAAACTAATAAGGATAATCAAACATCCATGAACAATCCAGTAAAAGTATTTTTCTCATTAGATCTATTTTAAAACTCATCTTATGAAATAATTATTTATAGATGTTTTAATAACAACTTTTTGGCACTCTTATTATATTTGATTTTTTTTTTCATGACTCGCCATAGAACTTTGTAACTGCTGAAAATGGAAACTTTGCATCTAACTCCATTTAAATCAAATTATCAAAAATAGATAAGTATTCCATTAAAAGTCACATTTTCAAGTGCGAGTACAGACGGAGTTTACATAACAAGAAGTTACAATGTAACGAAGATAAGAGAGAGCGCTTAAAATATTTTAACTATCGTGTTTCTGATTACTTCAACAAGATATCATCTTTTAATAAACAAATAGTAAAAAAGTATTCATCCGAGATGGATCACGATGAGACACGAGATGACGCATGATTTTCGCTCGAATTCGGGAAATCATTAAGATATGTAATTGACACAGGATATTATGGTTAAAAAATATAATATAATACTAGATGACTGTTCATGTTTTGGTAATTAAAACTAGACGCAAAATGATAACCTGAAATATAATACTGGTTGGAAAGACGAGATAGGGCACAAAGGCATCTTACCGTTATATCAACAACAAAATTAACAGGAAAGTTTAAATATTTTACTTCTAGTCTATATTTAATAAAAATAAATAAAATATATAAATAAAAAAAGTCTAGTTATTTTTTCTATATTATTGCCTTTTAAGTTCTAGCAGTATTTTGGGTAACATTTAGCCAAATGAAGTATTATAACCTGGGTCCTGTTACGATTCTTTCAGGTTTGTTATTTTTGGGCTTAATTCTTTTTTTAAGTACCGCTCGTAGTAAAGCCCCTTGGTGTAAACTGCGAGTTGTACTCGTCTTCGACGACAAAACATTATGTAAAATATAAATATAAAATATCAGATGGAATCAGAAAGTTTAGTTGGTTGTAAACATTGACGTAAGTAAAGTAGTTGTTCAACTTTTCTTAATTTTTTAACTGTTTTTTTCTTAAAAACCTGTGAAGTTTAAATTATTTGAATAATTGTTTTATAAATAGATTTTAGTCTATTTTTATTATAATTTGATCTCGGTACAATTGACTAGACCAAAATGCAGTAAACCCCTTTTCACTCGATCCTATAAGTAACACTTATACCATTTTGGATGAATGTGGGTTAACAATATTTATAACTATTCCAAGTCAGTCGGATGATTAGTTCTCGACATATTTGGCGCTAAGATGTAGATTGATAGACCGACAGACTAATTGATAAACACACATATCGACATACAAACAATATCCACATATTTAAGAAAAATAAACAATGAAAATGAACTGGCTAATTTGGCTAATTAATTGTACGTTCTTACAACGTTCATCGTACTAAGTATTAGTTCAAATTCTTACCGCTAGTGGCGCTAGTGGTCACTTTATTTACAAAAGTGTCGTTGTGATTTGGTATGGAAGGGCCTATCTTGATATTTATGTCTATGGTTATAAAGTTGGAATTCTCCTACTTCAAATATGATCATGCGAAGAAATCGTGTTATCAAGATGTCAGTATTGTTATAATCAAGCTAATACAAACAACATACCGTAATGTCGTATGACTTTAGCCCTGGGGGGTGACTTTGGCCCGAAATTGGAAAAAGTTTGAACTTCCCGCCAGACCACTCTCATAGTCTTTACCGAAAAAAAACACGTGGGAATCAATAGATGGCGCTAAAGTGCTGTCGATAAAACAATGCTTAGCGCTATCGTGCTTTGCACTCATTGGTTACTGTAACTTATTTTGACGTCTTTGATTTCCGTTAAAATATTGTAGTGCAAACTTTCTCATGCAACGGATAATTTAGGTGAGTTTGTGTTTTGGTTTGTATTTAAAAGTATGTTAAATATGTTTGTAATCAAGTGCATAATAAAATTTCAACAAAAAGCCTTATTGTTTTTGTGATACTACGAAAAAAATAAAATTGGTAGTCTTTTATTTAGGTTTTGTGTTAGTTTGCCCCATGGGCCAAAGTGATACTTGGTAGTATATAATAGATATAACTTATTAGTATTATAATTTTATGAATAAATAAAAGTACCTAACTTATTTTATATATATTTTTTTCCTGATTAAACTTCATATGTTGCAGAAGAACCACCAAAAACTACTACCTACTATGCCATCGAGATACAAGAGGAGGCCAGGAAGCCGCCGCTACGTTGATTACACAGAGGAAACATTGACAGAATGTTTAACCATGATTAAAAGAAAAGAGATGACACAGCGCGAAGCCGCTAAACAATATAATATTCCACGAAGCACAATAAAAAATAAATTAAAAAATAAGCATCCCGGTAAACCTGGTGGTCCCACTATATTTACCGATCAAGAAGAAAAATCATTCGTTGCCCACATCATGGCCTTGTCTGAGTATGGTTTCCCCCTTACAGACATTGACTTGAAGTTTATTATACATGATTATCTGGCTGCGCAAGGACGTGACGTAAAGAAATTTAGGAATAATATCCCTGGTCAAGAGTGGCTGAGGTGCTTTTTGCACAGACACAAAGAACTTTCTCGTCGAATGGCGAATAACATAAAAAAAGTGCGAGCACAAGTGTCAGAAGTAATTATCAACAACTTCATTGAAAATCTATCTACAGAACTACAAGATATTCCTCCTGAGAATATCTTTAACTACAACGAGACCAACCTCACAGACGACCCAGGCAAGAAAAGGGTAATTTGCCGACGTGGATCCAAATACCCAGAGAGCATCATTAATTCATCAAAACTCAGCTACTCAGTAATGTTTTGCGGAAATGCTGCTGGAGAAATTATTCCACCTTACATTATTTATAAAGCGGATCATCTGTGGACTACGTGGACCGAAAACGGACCACTTGGAGCTAAATATAACAGGACGAAAAGTGGGTGGATGGACAGTGTTACCTTCGAGGATTGGTTTATTCGTCACTTATTACCAATATTAAAACAAAAAGCAGGCAAAAAGATCGTTATAGGTGACAATCTTGCCTCACATATAAACCAAAAAGTTCTGGAGGAATGTCAGGATCATAATATTGGTTTCATATGTTTGCCTGCAAATTCCACACATATTTTGCAGCCATTAGATGTAGCATACTTTAGACCATTAAAGCTGAAATGGCGACAAGTGTTGCTAAACTGGAAGCACAGCCAGATAGGAAGACGACTTGCAACAACGCCAAAAGACCAATTCCCTACTCTACTAAAGAATGCATTGGATAGTTTGACTGGTACTCGCGAAAATGTAATATCTGGTTTTAGAAAAACGGGAATCATGCCAACCAACAAAGACGAACCATTGGGCAGGCTACCTAAACAGGACCGTATTGTAAATTTAAATTTAATTACAGGGACTTTCATACAACAGTTGGAACAAGCACGATGTGATGACAGTTTAGTTAAAAAAATATCAAAAAAAAAGAAATTGAACGTTCCTGCTGGTCAATCAATTTCTGCATCAGATATTGTAGCAGCAAATTCATCTTGTTTGACACAAAGACCGTTTACTAAATCGAAGACAACTTTAACCAAACGACAAGTAGCAAAAGCCCAACGACGACGCCATCGTCTAAGTCATGATTCCACGACAAGTTGCAGCTCTTATATGAGCGATGTCTCATCTACCCAGGATTTGCCCGACGACGGCGACGACTTCCAGTTTGAAGGTGAACCACAAGAAAGAATGGTGACTGACGACTCTCCACAGAGCCTTGAAGATGTACCACAAAATAGAACGGTGACACTCGATTATCGACAGAGCCCACAACAGACACTAACTGATCATCATACTGAAGCAAATATCCAACGAATTGACAATGTTGTTGATATTAGTCTAGAATCGGACAATGACGTTTTATGGGCTCCAATTTCTAAGAAGTCCCCAATAAACCTTAAAGATGTCATAAGAACAGATGATCATGTGCTCGTTAGATGGGGAGCTCATAAATATCCTGGCAAGGTGCTTTCAACATGTGATGAGGGGCTCATGGTAGGTGTAATGAAAAAAGGAGCCCAATTTTGGCGATGGCCAGCTATAAGAGACGAGCAGCTATACCGTTGGGAAGACGTGATCCGAAAAATTAACGTACCAACGTTCCAAAAAAAAGGTTGCTTTTTAGTTCCTGAAATAGATTAAAGATGTAAGCTGTCCCAAACTAATTATAATTAGCGTAAACTCTAAATACCTATAATTAGTTTGGGAAGATTTTATATGACTGATTTGTGTTAATTTTTGATCTCAATTTGATAAGTCTTGTTTCTCCTTTTGTCAGCAATTTAAGAGTTATTTGATAAGTGTTTGCAAGAAGAAGCTATTTTTATTTATTTTTCCTAGAAGTTTTATTATTTTGTTAAATATTTACGACTAACTATATTAATATTTAGCTAATCGCAGTGTGCGAAAATGTGCCTTAGTTTTATGTAATTTTTTTTTATCACAAAATAAAGAAAAGTTAATTTATTTCATGTGAAATTGTGTATTATTACCTATATAAATATCTAAGCATGATCAATTTAGCCCAGTGTTAATGAAACATACAATTATTGAACAAAAAAAGAAGCGGGCCAATGTGACCCGGGTCTAAGTGTAACTTTGGCCCAAAGTTCGGCAAAAAAAATATATATGAAAACATTAATTTAGGTTATATTTTTCTATATAAACAGCTTCTTTATATACCCAATAATGTATCAAAACCATTAAAATAAACATATAGTAAAAATCCTCTGAATTGTGAAACAAAAATGAGCATGTTGCTAAATATTGGGTTAAAGTCATACAACTTTACGGTATATGTACATTTTATTTTAAGTTTTCTTTTTTAAATTTTGTACTGTATATTTTAGTAAATAAACTTCTTCATTTATCTCCTAAAAAAAATACAAACTATAACTTGACCATTCGAATAGAACTGATTTTTTTATCAATAAAAAACCCTTATGGTGATACTCGGAAGTCCCTCCATTCGTCTGTCTCTCCGCATTAAATATCTCGTAAAGTACCTACTGGTCAGTTTAACTTGAAATTCGGAATCTTGTTAAAATATATTATTATATATGTATCATCACGGGTGCCTTACGGCGCCCGAGACCGCCTAGACGGCCCCAGGGTACCCAGCGGAGGGGTTTTAATCCCACCTCGTCGTAGCCGATGGTATGAGTCTACACCGAACAAGTGGCTAGCTCGTCGCGATGTTTTGAATAGACTCAATAACCCATCTATAAACAGTTTCACAAGTTGGTATAGTGAAACCGGGACCGACAGCTTAACGTGCTCTCCGAGGCACTATAGTGGTGTTGTCAAACAATAGTACATAATTTTTTTAATTAAAAACTCATTGGTACACACCGGGATTCGAACCAGGTGTGTACCAATGAGGTTTTAATTAGTAAAATTATGTACATTTGTTTGACAACACCACTATAGTGCCTCGGAGAGCACGTTCATTATTATATCTGGTGAAAGATTATCTTAGAATCAAATGCTGTAGGTGCTATATTTTTTTAATGTTTTATAGTCAGATTCTCTACAAAATAAAATTTCCGAGTTCGAGAACCTCGTCCGCTCTCCCTACATATATAATAATATAATGTAATTGTGTATGCGAAATGAAGGTATACTTCGCGATTGTTTATTTATTATATCTATTTTTCCACCGGAATGGAAAGGCCATTCTTTCGACCTGTACGGCTATAATTTTAGTGTCTGTTATTGTTTTAATCAACTGCAATTTCCCGTGCAAGTGGCTTTTGCGATGACCATAAGACCAGTAGTTGGAAGTTTGTGAATCAACTAGGAGTTTCCCTGTACCACGGACAACTATATGTCGCGGGCTCGCGCGGCGGAAGCTTATCATCTTTGTAGGTGACACGAAGTTCTCCGGGTAAGCTAGTTATATACAATAAATATAAGTAAAAACAATGTAGTACATACCGAGGAGAAAGACGCCATGGTGGCATCGACATACTGTCCGCTAGTGCCACTGATGCTACTGGTGTTGCTGCCCCTCGACGAGCCCGACTGGTAGCTGTCGTTCCCGAACCCCTCGTATCTTCCCCTGTTTGCGTTACTGAAACGGTTCGTCGTAGCCACGTTATTACAACAAACGATCACGACAATGTCCATAGTTGGAAGAATATTTCGTATCACTTATCACGACAATGTCCATAGTTGGATGAGTATTTCGTATCACTTATCACGACAATGTCCATAGTTGGATGAGTGTTTGGTATCACTTGCCTTCACCATTATGTAAGTTATTTAGTTTTCCTGAATGTTGTGAATATAGATTCCGTCTGTTTTTAATACTACATATTATATTGTTAAATCATTAGTAATACTTGTTAAGATTTACTACCACCATTTTTTAGTCGTTTTAAGCACAATATACTTTTATTATTTTAGAATATTTCTGAAATCATTATAGGTAATCAGTATAATAGAATCCATAAATGCATATAAACAACGATTTTAGGATCTTGAATATATCGCTGTAACACTATAAAACCTTGTTCCCATATCTCTGGCGGATCGTTCGCAAATCCGCAAAGCAAAAGATCTCGTGAAAACCGCACTGACTCACACGCAAGAATTAATATGTTATAATAATAATCATATTTTAAAAATAATAATTATTATGTATTTTCAATTGTTTGTTAACGTGGTAATGCACGTACTCGTACGTATGCACCTTTCTGTGGACAAAACAAAGCCCAATATGACGCTTTTTTTTCCTTATTATCATGACAAATATATATATATATATCATCACGGGTATCACATGGTATAAATCATTATAGGTAATCAGTATAATAGAATCCATAAATGCATATAAACAACGATTTTAGGATCTTGAATATATCGCTGTAACACTATAAAACCTTGTTCCCATATCTCTGGCGGATCGTTCGCAAATCCGCAAAGCAAAAGATCTCGTGAAAACCGCACTGACTCACACGCAAGAATTAATATGTTATAATAATAATCATATTTTAAAAATAATAATTATTATGTATTTTCAATTGTTTGTTAACGTGGTAATGCACGTACTCGTACGTATGCACCTTTCTGTGGACAAAACAAAGCCCAATATGACGCTTTTTTTTCCTTATTATCATGACAAATATATATATATATATCATCACGGGTATCTTACGGCGGCCGAGACCGCCTAGACGGCTTCAGAGTACCCAGCGGCAAGGTTTTACTCTCTCCTCAAATAAGCCGCTATAACCAGTGGTTAACTCGTTAAATAGTTTCACAAGTTAGTATAGGTATTGTTTTTGCTAACTGTAGTTGACTATAGTCTCTAGCGACTACAGTAAAGGTGCCGCCAATAAGACAGGTTTATTTGTACTGTTTAGAAATTCAATTCAAAATTCTAGATACTTTTATAGACCACTTTTATAGATAATTATACTGTCTGCCCACCAAGGTATGTTAATAATAAATACTTTATTTATTACTGTACAACTTATACATTTGTTAAGTATAAGTTAAAATCTAAACCTGTATCTAATAACGCATACCAATTGAGATTTAGGTTACCGTTAGCGATATTCGAATCAACTTCAGCTAATACAGCCCTTAATTAGCGCTTTACACGTCGCTGAACTATTTTGTTCTATTGTTTATAATTTTAAAACAGAATTAAAGTTAAAAATATTTATTTTATGTTACCTTTATAGGCATTTATAAAAGGTAAAAAATAAATATATAGGTATATATAAGGTCCATATGTGCACTTGGTAAGGTCGCCATTACTCCCACAGACAAATGTTCAAAATATAATAACAATAAACAGATAGTGAACTATTAAACTATTGACCTTGTATAGTACAGTCATTTGGTAGTTTTACCTGGAAAGTTTTCCGGGAGTTTTGAAAATTGGTAAGTTTATAAATTTTGATGTGCTCTTTGTTACCGTTACTACGGATAGGTCTTTGTTGACCATATAATTGGTGTAAGGATTTAAGAGTGCTTGATGGTAAATCCGTATACTGCTCGACCACTCGCAGCGATCGCCTTAGCAAGCCGACGTAGAGGACAGGCGACAGGTCGCTGCCTTGCGGGACGCCCGCCGCGATGGGGTGTGTGTTGGAGCAAAGACCTTCCACAGTGACGTGAAAACTACGGCCCTCCAAAACGGAGGCCACAACCAGCTCTATCCTACGAGATATTCTAGTGTTTAAATGTTTGAACAGAAGCCCGCCGTGCCAGACTTTGTCGAACGCCTCCTCCTGTCGAGGAATACCGCACAGGTGAAGTGACGCCTGTTAAGGGCCACAGACAGTCTGTGCACTATTCTTGTCAATTGGAGAGTAGTACTATGCTCGCTTCGGAACCCGAATTGTTCGTCGCGTGGAGTAAAGTATGTATTGTGTATCATCACGGGTGCCTTACGGCGCCCGAGACCGCCTAGACGGCCCCAGGGTACCCAGCGGAGGGGTTTAAATCCCACCTCATCGTAGCCGATGGTATGAGTCTACACCGAACAAGGGGCTAGCTCGTCGCGATAATCGTGGAGTAAAGTGAGGTACGATATGTCGCAGAAGTAGCTTTTCGAATACCTTTGAAATCGCCGGTAGGAGTGTGATGGGGCGATAGCTCTCGGGAAGCTTAATATCCTTTCCCGGATTGGGATTGACTTTTGACTTTTGGGTAGCATGATAATCTGACCTTCCTTCCAGGAAGTCGGGAAATATGCCGTACGTACTATTCCATTGAAAAGGTGTACGCGGCGATTTTTCGCGGCGGCATACATTGTATTTCTATATTTCCGATGCAATCGGCGCCGAGGGCTTTCCTCGGCTTGAGACGGCTAAAGGTTCGAGCCACCCAACTGGGGGAGAATATTATCGGGGGTTCGGTATCTGCTACCGCGGAGCGGAGACCGGTCTCCACTTCGCGTTCTACCTGTGCGACATGTTTGTGGGACTGAGGTAGGTTGGGACACTTGTAGTCTAATTATATTGTTTAATTATAATATAATGTGCTAATTATATTCGCTGTTCGCAACTATAGAAGTGTACTGATGACTCAAACTATAAATATTATTTCTATTGAGCTCTGCCGGCAGATTCAATTAAATGTCACGGGTTGACGTAGATGTATAATGGTTTGCGGCGCTCGTATGCCAAAACTATTAAGTTTACGATAAAAAAGGTTATTACATAAATTGTAGGAAATTTTCTCTAGTTTCATTTTGTACATAAATGTTTTTCTCGTGGAATGAGTCGGAACGCAGATATAGTCAAAAAACCGGTTCTAGGCGCTATTTTTCCAATATGGCGGCGCGAGCTGCAAAGATACGAGGTGGCAAAGTTGAAATTCGGAAAGAGCACATCGTTAGCTGGTTCCATTGACTGTCAATCGTTGACTGCCCTGCAAAAGTGCCACCAAGGCGACCAACCCAACATACGATAATTACGCCTAAAATATATATTATAACTAATCAAAATATAGGTACAAGTAAATAGATGGAAGGTATCTTTTAGGGCGCTGTATCTTTACACTGGTCACAATCGATCGCCTCGGAGACACCCTGTAGAGAAAGGTACCAACAAGTAAAAAAACTCTGGCGTTCCACATGTACAGATATCATTAGAGGAGCATGGTTATTGACTTAAACCTGGGCTTCTAGCATGTAGTATAAATATAATAGTCTAGCAATGAAAAAACATACTGGTGGGTAAGACTCGAATCCAAGACTTTTGCGGCAAGATACACAACCATGTTCCAATACGTCACTTTAAAAGGACAAATACGAAGTATAAAAGACAGATGCTCCAAAATGATCGGGGCATGGATGTGAAGAAAGCTAGGAGCAGGGAAGTATACAGAGATCGTGCGAGATTGCTCTCGGCTTAACCGTAAAGGTGACTATGTGTATGTATGTACTCGTATATATGTAAAAATGTATGTTTTTATACTGAGACTTACAGCTTTACAAATAATCTAGAACTTTATCATGACGGCGCAAATAACCTTTTTCAGATAGAATCTTGCACCCAGCATGTATGTCTGGCAGTCCCTACGCAACACCGCATTATGTACACGTCTTATCTGTTGCTTTCCTCCATCTTACCAGGTTACTCTGGTCCGGTAAGGACATTTGAAAGGCGTTAAGATAGAACTTAATAAATGCCGGAGACCAATCGTACATGAGTGTGCGCCATTTCAGGGCTGGATGTATATAGTGGACGTGAAGACTAAAATATATATGTTAAATAATTATATAAAAGCGACCCAGCCTAGTGGTTAAGTCACTGCGCAACTGATAACTGTGTGGCAACCTTTAGTAGATACCTGCTACAACTCTATTGGTTTATTATTAATAGTCGTTGCTCTCAACTTCATGTCTTACTATCTTTTAAACGGAAAAATATGGTTTAAGTAACGTCCAATTGGAACAAAAAAGAACTAATAAATTGGATTACCAGATGAACTAAAAATTTGATACAACTCATTAACATCAGACTCAATAGTTGTATGACTTAAATCGAACCTTCCGAGCGCCAACGGCGAAACCAACACACCACGAAGCAACAAAGCTAGACAACACACCACGAAGCAACAAAGCTAGACATTTTATTTCCATCTTAAAGTAGTCATTGTTCTACACCGAACTAGAGGTGAGCTCTTTGCGTTTATTATGTAAACTCAGGACTACTAACAATTTCATAAGTTAGTATTAGTAAACGGCGACCGATAGTATATATATTAAACAATAGTAAATTAAATATGTATATTAAATATCTATATATGAGAAGGTAGTAAAAGCTTAATTTTAATTAGTTAATTAGAAATAGTTGCTACTCGTCAAAAAGTAGCCGCAAAAAGCCACACCGATCGTTCCAGAGCTGCATTCGCGCTGGTTTTTAATGTTTGGCCGCGACGCCTCGGAACGCATATAAAAAAATATGTCAAAGTGACAGTGGTCAAATGATTTGAGAAATAGGACCAAAAAATTACGATAATAACAAAAATAATATAGACACACAACGCCAGAATGTATTCTCCGCTGAGAGCGTCCCGCGCGGGCTGTAAGCTACCGGCTCCCGACCCTAACGTGCTCGTGCTTCAGGACCCACTATGGGCGGAGGTCTGGCATAAGGAAGACTCGGAACTGACAGCATCAGCCGTGCGCGAAGAGCTGTTGGCTGGCGCGCTGTCCGAAGCGGAAAGGCGGGCAGAGTGTCAACGGGCGCGATCTGCAGCGAGTGAAGCGGCGCGAGCGGCCGTGTTGCGGGCTGTTGCGCTGTGCGAGCTGTGCATGCCGCAAGGAGAGCCGAGCGGCGCGCCCGACTCCCCGCCGCGCGCACTCCAGCGGGACGCCTGGGCCAGGTGCGAGCTGCCCGTGTGTTCCGATGGCGATCTTCTCCCAGAGCCACGTCGCTTCGACCTCGCATCTCCGCCACAATCTGCGCGAGTCAAGGTAATAGACATTCCTGAGCACTGCTGGTTTCCTGGGCGAGTAAGTCTCATGGGACAGGACGACCAGAACGATCGTCGATGTGATGCATGCGATGAGCCTAAGTCCTCTGGTCAAGTCTTATCTGTTAGCGGACCGTCGCGCTCAGACAGTGAGCGTCTGCAGCGCGTGACCGAGTACGGCGACACCCAGGAGAAGGCCTCCAAATCTTCGGTAACTGCGACGCGCAATCTAGACGTAACGGCCCCGAGCCGGGGCTCGAGCGGCAAAGCTGGGTTAACGAGGCGCCGCACGCTGCCTCCACTTTCTTTACGCCCAAAAAATACGTCCACCACTAAAGTGAATGTGCAGCGGTCTATGCAGACGAATCCGTTGCGAAGATTGTCTGACTGTCAATTACGCGGCCACCGATGGGAGACGCAGTACGAGGTGTCGGCGGAGCAGAAGCAGTCGCGCGAAACCGCCAGCAACAACCGCAGCAGTTAATTATATAATGCTACTAGTTTTTGTTACCCAGCTTCGGCCTTCATTATTATCAATTTCAACAAAAAACACCAAATTTCAAACCCCTATGAAATAAAACAATTTAAAAAATTCCCCGATGGTCTTTATTTCAAAAAAAAAATCTAGTCCTGATGAGCTCGCTACTTGTAAGTGTTCCATAGCAATCTAGAAACATATTTTGTAAGTGTACCGTAACAATTTCCCGAGTATTTTTTCTGAACTAACTATGACGACCGAAATAACTATGAAACTTTCAGATATTGTCCTTCCAGTGTGGTCAGAGACATCAGTGTGCCACTTTATCTCAGATACTTAGTTCACCTCGTCCACAGACAAGCTGGTCGATTTCAGAGATTTTAATTTGTTAATAATACTTTTAACTATAATAAAAACAGATATATTTACAAACCAGTTGGTCCTGACCTATTATACATCAAAGCCGAAAATTTTGGTACTCAATACTTCATAATAATATTGTAAATTTTGCAGCAAAGTACAAACGATTGAATGAATGTAATGGAACAACTAGGTATATAAAGCAAAAATAAAATAAATATCTGTAATAAAAATAAGAAAAAACATAAAGGGAACTACAAATAAACTTGGATATTTTCAAAGCAATAACGCTCTGAAATCCTACAGTAAACTTAACTGTGAAATAACTATATAATAAGTAAGCAATAGGATTTCTCATTTTCCATGATATTATAATCTGACCTATTTCCCTACTTACAGGTAAATATATTTTCCAGGACAAAATGTTGTTCATCAGAAATAGAAAAGGAAAGAATGATAAAGGTATCTAAAAATAATTATAAACCATACTGAGCGAAACTTGTTCCTGACAAAATACAGGGCTTAAGGAGTAAACAAATTACAATGGAGTTTTCATGTGTGATTGTATCCATGATGGGGTTGTATTTGGCTTTTGATTATGATTTACTTTTATATGTTCCTACGTTGGTATTCTTGTTGAGTAATAAGAAGATGTTAGTTGGTATTTACGTATTATTTAAGTACCTTAACATTAACAATAAGCATGTACATTGCACGTATGTGTGTTGTACGATCAGATCGGAAGAACTATACAACCCATGCTTAAGATTCATTGCTGCGCAAACGACCATAGTTCTTCCAATCGGTGGTAGAGGAATAGCAGAAGTCTCTGCGTCTATATTCCTTAGAACGAGCCTGACACGGCTAAATACCTCAGGGTTAGTTTACAACCCTCAGATCGCATTAAGATCTTTCGTTCAACCTTTGCCTCCACCGTTTTCTATTAAATCTACTTTCGTCCCAAAATCTTGGTAGTTATCGCTGCAATTATTATATCATCATCACAATCAGCCGTAGAACGTCCACTGCTGGATATAAGCCTCTCCTATAGATTTCCAAAAAGACCGGTTGGAAACGGCCTTAATTATTATATACATATAATTAAATAATATTTTAATATACCATCTATCTGAAGTATTTAAAAACTTGTTAACCGGTATATCTAAACCCCCGTAGATATATTGAAATTGTATATACCCGTTATTATAACCAGAACCCCAGTAGTTTAAATTACTATTTGATAAAATATAAATATTATATTACAATATTTTTTAATTAGGAACTCAAATTAAACTTACTAAAGTTAAGTTTAATCACATTCATCTTATTGTTATCATTAAAAAGTTTTTGATTTATTGCTATATATTGGTAGAGAATGCCTGGCTGTATACGCCTGCCTTTGTACTTCATTTATCTACACTAATATTATAAAGAGGTAACCGCACCACTTAGCCGACATAGTCAAAGTCAAAGTCAAAAATATTTAGTCATGGACATTGTAGTTCAGCTTAACATCAGGTAGATACAAAGTTATATGCCAAGCTCCATTAAAAATAAAATACATTGTAAATATAAGGTTGAATTTAAACACCGACTATGGGCAGTAATTCGATGGACAACAAACGCCTAATATATGACAATCCACGTGCCGCAGCTAGTGCAATATAGTTTTAAATAAATAAATCCTTATTAGAGCACAGCATGGACTCTGCTTTCGCCCGATGGTGCAGGCCGGTCGGGGTAAGGGAACTGATTAGTGTTGCCAGACGTCCTTATTTTACGGGGCGTCCTGTGTTTCGGGCGTAAAATGTCCCGCCGGCACTGACTACGAGTATGTCCTGTATTTAAAGCGTGCTCGATTTCTTATTGCAAAGTTAATCGTGGTACGGTTAACAAGTACCCATACGCAACGTTTTTACGAAATAAATGTAATAAAAAGTTAATGGTCGTTTTAAATTATGATTACCTGTTATAGTTTTTTAATATCTTAAATCCAACAAAAATATGTTGCCCGTTCATCAGAAAACTCATAATTTTTTTTTTAATGTCAAGGATAACATATCTGAAATTCAGTATTTTTTTGCATTTGTCCCTTATATTCTAAAAAAAAATGTGGCAACACTAGAACTAGTACTAAAGCGCGTAATGTATTCGTTATCTTATAGTTTAAGCTCATGCAAGCTTATACTCGTACGTAATATGATTCGTTGGCAAATAATTCTAAAAGCAGTACGAAGACGTAAAACAAAAGTAACCGGAAGCTGAATGAAAACTCAGGTAGAAACTTAAATTCCAATTTCTACGCGAAATGAAAACGTGTTTCAATTTAGTTTGTGTGTACAGCATGTGGTATTCGACCAAAAGGAGGTGATTGAAAAATGACCACTACCCTATCGAATTCTATTTTTGGAAACAGTTGTTTTTAGAATCCCAGTTTCTATCAACTAATGCAACGTGTAAAAAAATTTTGATTACTCAAATATTTATTTGTAATTTTTATTAATTACGAATCATGTCTTAAGTCATAAAATAATCTTAGAATATTTTCGCAAACTTCGAAGGGTGATCGGGTCGGTCTAGGTTTAATTATCATCTCCCAGCTTATGTATAAAAACTAGGCTACGTATCGTTTTAATACGTCGGATAAATCGATATACATCATCCACGAAATATTACATTCCTAGAAAATTTATAATTAAGTATGTTTCTACATAACTTTTTTTTTAAATTGGGTTTAGTAACACAATGTAAGTATTATTTAAAGCGGAGTATTTCTACTGATTGGAATAAAATAACTTTCAGTAAAACACTGAATTTATTTAATTTTGCTTAAACTCTCTGAAATATTGCAAAAGTCCAATCATAAAAACAAATAATCACCTCTCAACGAAAACTTATAATTAATATCAATTCGGGCATCTTCAACAGTTATGATAAGCATATAAATGGAAACTTAACTTACGTTTGTTAAGCAACTTGCGTTTGTACTGTCAGACCTCTTTCTATCCCAGTATAGGAACGGGAAGGAGCAATAAATAAAATATAAAGATTTATAAAATCAATATAATTTATTTACCATCCCTAAGGAAACCTTAATTCGATAATATTTAAATTGTATCTATTGCTGAGTTACACGGTGCGCCTTATATGTGTTAGTTTTCGCAAGAGTATAGGAGGGAGTCCAAACGGTTCTTAGACCTCGGTACTGGAGAGCGTTTCCTTGGACAGCAGACTGTATGCAGCGACCCTGCCGCCTCACAGTGTTGTACACCATCGTCTTGATCACCGACGATGGGTCGTGTGCATCAGGATACAGCAAGCAGGCTAATCTAAATTTCTAATATCTTCGTCCGATTTGTAATATTTTTTTTGGACATTTTTCGTTCGGTTTGCTACGCTGTCAAATATAATAGAGTGTAATTTCTCCAAAGCCAATTCTCTATTCAATGCAGTTCATTTAGTAGAATTATGTCCTTGTCAGAGTGGGGATCACCCAATCTTCTCCGATCGGATACGATGCCAACTGTCATCAGACTGTTGAACCCCGTATTGTTAAGACACTTGTCAAATAATGGGAACAACAAAAAATCACGTATAGCAACGAAACATATAATTATAACATATTCTCAGCAGTTATGCTTTGAAGCCTATCTTATTGTAGCAATGTGTAATACTAGCTTTTTAGGATCTCATTCATATTCGTTGATCAAAAATAACTAACATTTGACTTTAAATAACAATATAGGTATGTCGCAGCTCACCGTGTAGAAGAAAAAAGGAAATAATTGAAGGGAAAAGAGGATGGTCAGACATTTGATAAGGCATGATATACTGATATGAATTATAGTAGAGGGAAACATGGGTCACATAAGAGAAAGAGGGAACTCAATAAACTATCTGGACTAGATAGATAAGTCAAGAAATTGGCAGAGAAAAGCGGCGGATGGCGATTACACTAACGACAAGACAAACACCAATACCAGAGCCACAATGACAACTACTCTGATTGGAGAAGGGCGCGCTAATAACGGAAATCGTTATTTTGACGATCTAACGCTCAAGTTCTAACAAAATGTAGTCGCAGTCATTAATAACATTAAGTAGTACAATAATCTTTTTTCACAATATGCATTAGCAAAGCAAATATACATTTCCCTAATCCTTTGCATTACTAGATAAAGTATGACACTATCCACTGGTCCCCCTAAAATAGTAGATTCTGCATTATATCCAACCTGTACTGATTTGCGAAACCAGCAATCATAAATGTATCCATGAGCATACCACGTACCACCGCGTAGTACAGTAGTGGACATTAACAATTTTTCAAAACAAAATAATGTATATTTGATTTTACTTTCATATCAATATATGGTGTATTCGCACCTCGTAGTAGCGGATTGTATGACTCTACCACCGAATAAGTGGCTAGCTCGTCGCGATGTTTTAATAGGCTTAATAAACACCCACCCATGTGCTGCTTCATAGCACCGGGGTGGCTTTACAACGGGCGAAAATCCTCGGAACACCGAGGTCGGTCCTTGAGGCCTGTGGAAGACCCGGACTTCTTGTCGCCTTCTGGAAGGAGCTGGGCTGGCTAGAATAGTCAGCCGACTCACGCAAAAACGCCTAATCTCTTGGCCAATTGCGGAAAACAAGCCCGCCATGAATAGGCTTATTAAACCAATTTATAAACGTTACACAAGTTGGTATAGTGAAATTGGGACTGACAGCTTAACGTGCTGTTCGAGGCAATATAGTGGTGTTGTTATCAAATGTACATAATATTTTAAACCATTCGTACCGAGGTTGGAACCGGGGCCCTAAAAACTGTAGTGCTTTTAATTCTAAGGTCTAACCAACTCGGCCACCACGTATATAATAAATAAATTTTCATATATGCTTCACTCCTTTACTAGCCACCTTACCTTGTGGTCATACTGTTGAAATATGAAATTAATTGGTTGTATTAATGCTAAAAATCTAATCACTTAAAATAAACATATGCAACATGTGGGTGAAACAAAAGGTGTAGCTTCAGAAAGGCAACTCGCTGCAAAACGTTACTGGTAGTCACTTTGGTGACTATCAGTGACGATTTTTCAATATGAGAAAACTTTCAAATGCTTTCAAGCAGATTAGATCGACCAGCACTATGACAAACAAATCATAATGTTATAAAATCCCGAGTGAGGCGAAAGAATCATGATCGCCACAGCTTATCACACCTGCTGCGAGAGAATACAAAGCAAAACTATTAAAAAACGATTCATAACTTCTTGGTTAAAAATGTGAGTATTTATAATTTTGTTAACTAGTGATTTATGAAATCGAAATATTTTAACTACTTTATAAAAGCTTTCAACAATATCCATGTACTTGAAGAACTAATTAAAACGCTAAGGGAAATATTATGACTTACCGTTCGTGGATGTTATTTTCTGATGTAGTCACATACATTCCACTGTCTGCTCCCAGGCCCTTCAGGTCTCGAGGGTTGCGAGCCATCTCCGAATCACGCTTAAAGTCTTTTTCCGACCACTCCTTTCCCACCGCGAGAGCTTGCAACTAAAACAAAACCGCTCAAATAAAACAACGGAAAAAATATTTAAAACGTAACGGACTCGAACCGGATATAAACGCACCTGAAACGCGACTGTTCAAGCAACGTCTAGAATACTAGTGGCGAGGTGAGGCTCGCGGTACTACCGCTACCCAGTGCACTATGACCATCATTTTGGGCAAGACTCTTTTATTATTTTCATAGTATATTAGATATATACGTGGTGGCCGAGTTGGTTAGACCTTGGACTTAAATACACTTAGGTCCCTGGTTCAAAACCCCGATGTGTACCAATGAGTTTTTAATTAAATAAATTATGTACATTTGTTTGACAACACCACTATAGTGCCTCGGAGAGCATGTTAAGCCGTATGGCACCCGTGATGATATGTATATTTAGACTTAAATAAATTTTACATACATATCATCACGGGCATACGGCGCCTGAGACAGCCTAGACGGCCCCAGGGTACCCAGCGTAGGGGGTTTTAATCCCACCTCGCCGTAGCCGATGGTATGAGCCTACACCGAACAAGTGGCTAGCTCGTCGCGATGTTTTGAATAGACCCAATAACCCAACTATATATAAACAGTTTCACAAGTGGTATAGTGAAACCGAGACCGACAGCTTCACGTGCTCTCCGAGGCACTATAGTGGTGTTGTCAAACCAATGTACATACACAACACCACTAAATTAATTTAACTTTGGTAATTATTAATTTTAAATGTATTACTTAAGTCAACTAGTTCATATTCATTTTTATATTTTATACGACGAGGCTATACCTTCATAAACACCGCAACAAGTTCGCCACCTGTTAGGTGTTGCCTTCGAATACCATCAGCGAAACGAGGAAGGGTTAATCCCTCCGCTGGGTATCCTAAGTCCGTTAAAACGGCTTTCGAAAGCCCGAACGAATGCACCCGTGATGGTATTTATTATATTTTTTGTTTGGGGGAATCATTCATATTTTTCTTAAACATTTTACAACAATACGATATAGTTCCTAAATATTAGTAGATATATGACAGTACACAACGCGGCGAGTTCGCCACTTGTTAGGTGTAGACTTAGGATTGTATTCTATGCGAAGACAAAGTGGAAATAAAACCCCTCCGCTGGGTACCCTGAGGCCGTCTAGGCGGTCTTAAGGTAAACATAAATAAACAACATAACTATAATATAGATAATAAAAATAGTTTTAAAACAAAATATATGGTCACCGTAATTTAAGGGCAGAATGCACCGATCGCTCTGATATAAAGTTGTTCGCATCAAACGCATCATATAACTGGGATTCTCAACTTGGCACTTGTAACGCTTGCAATATATTGAAGCTGTATTGCGATGCTCACATGCGAGGATGCTGTTCGCAAACTTAGGAGTTATAACTAGTGATTGGAAATCAAGTGCAATTATACATAAACTTTTAAACAGAAAATGTTTATTCAGAGAAAACATGCCTTTCTGAATATTTTCATATAAAAATACTATATTGCCGGGTTTCAAAATGAAGTTTAGGTATAATTGCACTCGAATTTCGGATCTCTAGTTAAAACATAATAAAAATAGTACTCCCTATTTGGGATTGTAATTTATAATATTTGTACTTATTATTTTAGCTCACTACATATTTTTTCATCATTTTAGAATAGAATAGAATATGTATTTATTCAATAAAATAAAACAAAAAAAATAACTTACGCTAACTTACAATAATATAAATAACAAATTTGATTACAATGCTAATAAAACTACATTTTATTGAAATGGTTTCACCCTCAGCTTGTGCGCGGTGACTAAATAAATAGTGCCTCGCGCTCATTTTCAGGATGAACCATGATAATTAACCTAAATTTTATACATAATTAAATTGCTTATTTAATACCTACTTAATAATAAAATTGTCCTCCATTTCCTTTTTCTGTGCTTGCATTAACCATTTTCTTAAATTATTTTAGATTCAGTGGTATTCAAAAACCACGTTTGAACTAGATAGAAATCAAAGTTTCCTAAACCTAAAATTTCGAATATAATTCGGATACGGCTATAATAATTATATCCTAAACTGAGAATATCATCGGCTGCAACGATAACCGCCGGGTACCCTAGGGCCATCTAGCGGTCTCTAACTATATTTCTGGCACCGAGAACATACTAAGTTCGGGATATCTGGACAGACAGTCATACTGCAAGGGTTCCTTTTTTCATTATAAACCAACGGACAACGGAACTTATATTATAAACCAATAAAAACTTTTATCATAAATTTTTTGAAAAACTTTCCTTTAGTTTGCCATTTGAAGTTCCTTTCCATTGATCCATATAAGCGACACTATCAGCTAATAATACAACATGAGTTTTTTTTTTAAATCAACCGGTTCGATTTTTAAGCGATAAAAATATGAAATACTAATAATTATGTAAATACCTAGCTACATTTTAATATTTGTATACGGTAAAGTAGAACATAAGTGATCTAAACTATTGTACACCTCTATTGTATCTTTTGTTCTCAAATAAATAATTTGATTTGATTCCTGGCTAGGATTTTTTATTTTTCAAAAATCTAATTATGCATTTTTAGTTTTTACAAAATC
The DNA here is from genome assembly GCA_947458855.1 of Monopis laevigella. Classification (NCBI taxonomy): domain Eukaryota; kingdom Metazoa; phylum Arthropoda; class Insecta; order Lepidoptera; family Tineidae; genus Monopis; species Monopis laevigella. The sequence continues at coordinate 36,770,335 of OX381576.1, read as the reverse complement.
TGCCGATACTCCTTTGAGAATTTTTTGCTATTCCTTGTAGTTTAGAATTTGGCCTTGAAGGCACACTTGAAAAATTATATATAACTATGAGGTTTTCCTATAAAATATCATTCAAATTAAGGACTTTTCCTGTGTATTCAACAAAAACATTCACCTTGCCTGAAAACAAAATCAATCGAGTAATAATCTTTCATACTTTATAAAGCTTTGACCATTTTTCCATAATGATATTTCGTTCACAATATTACACTTTCATATTCGACGCTTTTATTAATTTCATTTGTTCGAGTACAATCAGAGACTGGCCGCAGTATCACCACGCTCCATTTGTTGCATAAAGGCAATTATGCAACTTTGTAAATTTGTTTATGGACACAGTAAACAAACAAAAACTTCATTAATATACTGATGGAAGGTATAATATGAAGCCTTATAATTGAGAGGCAGCATAAATGTAACATTTTAAAAATAATTTTAACTATAACGATCAACAGGTAGCTCTTACTAAAATATTGGTCGCCGTAACTGGGTCACAACCCATTTACTGTACAAAATAAATGATGAATTGTGTTTAGTATACATTTCTGAGAATAATGCCAAGAGGAATATGCAAATACAGATGCAAATGAGTGGCCATTACTATTATAAATGCAAGTTCTACTTTATTAAATACACATTCATCATAAATTGCGAGGTACCTAGATATCCCGAAGACAAATCGGGTTTTAGGTTTTCCCATCATATAATAAATAAAATTCCACTTAATTGGACATCCGGAAAGGTGATGACATCAAGTCACGTTAACCTTAACCGGATAAAAAAATTAAGAAAGGGTACAATTTAAAGTTTTCGTAATCGTTAAGAGCGTTCGGTCTTCTGCCTACCACGTAAGATACCTGTCGTGAAGATAAATACACATTGACTGTTATTTTAGTTATGTTAAGAATGAAATCTATCTGCGTTTACAATAAATCTTGCCATAATGCTACGAGGCTACGAGAATATGCTACGAATAAAATATCGTAGCAAATACTAAACGTAATAATTCATTACCTATGTACTGCATTATGCCTAGATCTATATATAAATATAATCATTTGTCCTGACTGACTATCAACGCACACCCAATCTATAAGACTATATAACTGAAAATTTAATTACATAGCCTAAATGGTTATATTAAATGGATTTTTGAATATTAAATAATTTCTCGCGTCTTCCAGGAATTTAGTTTGCAAAAATCTTTAATGTCTACACTTTTATTGTATATAATGTACCAGTTCATATACATTGTAATTGATTAAAGTCTCGTAAATCGATTGTCTTAACATTGTATTTCCAAAGTCAGGGGTCTTATAATTCAAGTTTAAGGTTAGCTGTTACAGGTACCCTAACAAATAACATTGAAACTGGAAAATAAAGTAAACCATAAACATTTTATGCTCTATTTGATTTGAGACAAGACCTAAATAGAAGATGGCTTTTAGATTAAACGCGCAACCTTTTTAATTTTAGGGTAACATGCCCAAATACATGACAGTAACAACAGATAGAAATGTCTAAACAAATTTTATTTACATACAAGATAAATAAAAAATAATACCGGTAATGGTCGGATTTTGTCATATTGCTAAATTAAAAAAAAAACGAGTTTTTAACCAAAGACCCGGTAAATATATTTTATGCCTACAAGTACTTTAAAAGCAGTAAAAGGATGCAAAGTTTTAATTAATATATTACTAAAATAATTAATCTACCTACATAAAACGTTATACCGTGACACAATTTAGATTGTCATAGAGTATCATATAATAATAATATGTAGGAATAATAATATGTGTAAATTATATTGCTCTGGTCACAAACTAAGCTCGAGGCTTGTACTATGTGTACCAGAAACAACGATATAATACATATTAATTTTTATAAACACCCAGACCATGACATAGAAAAACGTACTATTTTTTTCGTCATATGTAGGAATTGAACCCACGACCTCCGGATATAACGCCAAAGGCAACCACTAGAATACGGAGGCGGTCTATAAGTACATTGAAATAAAGATACACCAAAACTATTATTTATGGCCACTATTTCTAGACTAACTACTGGTCGATAACTATATGCATTCGCCCTATCTGTAATGGCTTGAAAATGTTGCTAAGCGAATGCTACTACGAATGAAATATGGAAGAAAATAGGCAAGTCGCAGATCGTATCGGCGATGCACGGCTAATAGACTTAATACATGATATACCTTCACGTAAACCTCAAACTCACTAAGGGAATGTTGTTCACGGTAATACTAAAATCCTCAGTATCAGTATAAATAACTAAACAGTTCAAATTAAACGAACATAGTTATAATCGAGATTTTTATAAGATTTTGAAATACGTTTTAATAATATTTTTTAATCACTATAAAATAGACACCTACTGTGCTTGTATAAATTTAGTACTTGTTACGCGGTCAGCGATTGTCTAATACTACTACTTCTGTATTGCTCGAGAAGATGTTTTTAAGAATGGAGCAATTCATTCATCTTCTCCTTATGTTCTTATGTAATGTTCTTACAACATATCCTGAAGGAATGTCGCCATAGTATTTTCGACCGACTACTCAACCAACATTTGTAGGGCTGTGGTTAGGTACTTTTTACAAAAGCGCTTGGAGTATTCCTTGGACTCATGAAGCTAAAAGCGGCGCATGGTTTTTACCTTCATAATTTTACCCCATATGGTATTTTATTCTGGAACCGTACAAATAAGTAATCTTAAAATGACCAATTTTTATGGGGAAGCCAAAAATGTTTTCTGTTCACGACACATGATTCCATAGAAAAAGTTGTTCGATTTGATCAGCAAAACCTCATTTAGCCTAAAAGTACATGCTTTCAAATTCACCCTGTACCATCTGATAATTAACCCTTCCGCTACGTCTATATGGGTTTCAAATATCTTGAATTAACTTTAGCTTAATTGCATTGTAATAGAATCTCAATAGATTAGTTTATCACATTTCGTATTCCGTTAGCCAAACGCTTATCTGAACCAATATTATAGAGAGAATTTTGTAGCAAATAGTCTCAAAAATTACTGGACCGATTTAAAATATTGTTTTACCAATAGAATTATACATTATCACTAAGTAACATAGGCTATGTTTTATTTTCAAAAATATTAGGTGTCCGTACGAAAGCTTCGAAAATGTAACTTAAGGTGTAAAAAAATACCATTTTTTTTTTATATCGCGTGCGCTTCGAATAATGTTGATGATAGAACAAAATAATGTACTACAGATTTAGAGAACACATCCACAAAAAAAAAATCGCGGTATGTCCAACTATTATAGTTATGTCACTTTAACAAGTTCTTTATGTATGAAAAGTGAATAGAAAGGCCACTAGAAACTAGACCACGTTATTAGTACCTTGCTATTATAATCCTTAACCTAATATAAATCACAAATCGAAGTGGTAGTCTCCTTTCAGAGATTACGAAACTGTCAGTTAATTTGTCGATAAAGCAGCGAGGATATTATAGATTCGAAATGCGAATTTGGCTTTGTCCCCATTTCGTAACCGCATCATTTAGCCGGCATAGTGGGAGTGATCAATGCTGTTAAATAATAGTGTATTGATCGAGCCCATTGAATTATGTAGGTCTTCATATCATTATGTAAATATAAAGTCACATGCTATGTGCTAAAATAATTAATAAAAAAATCACTGCCCAAAAATAACGAGTATGATTCTATTATGATGCGATTACGGTTATTCTATTAACTAAGTATGTAAGTTAAATTAGGGCCCAGCTTGTCAAAATAACGAAATCCGTTATAAATTACAATCAGCAACAACATAACAACAACACAAAAAAAGGCAAGTACTTTATTCTCTTGTATTACAGGTGCTATTACTTTGACAGTATTTAGCATTCCGTGGGGTGTCAATTGTACATAAAGGTATTCGTTATTTTGACAATTTAACGTTAACGTTAAATGAAACAGAATATGGTCCCTTTGTCGGCGCAGTAGCAATGACGTCGCAACGTCGCAGAATCATCATTGCACTGTTGTGTTAGAGTAATAATGGTAATACATACTGGTCAAAAACTACCCTACCCTACTTGTATTTTGTAGAAATGTTATAAAAATACCAGTTACAATTTCAGATTTCCCATTTGATGAATCAAGTCTAGCGTTATCATTGCCATTTATTTTACTAACTGTTCACAGAACTATTATATTTGACAGCATTTTAAAGCCTTTTTGAACTTAAGACTTAAATTTTCGGGGCATTGTTGAAGAATCTTATATTTAATATAAGATTCTTCAACAATGCCCCGAAAATTTAAGTCTTAAGTTCAAAAAGGCTTTGATATTAAAAGAAAATTAGGTTAATAGTGTGTCTTGAGGTCTCAATGTTGCTGAAACCTCCTGGTAGTAACGAAGTATAATTATTATTTATTATAATTATATAATAAATTATTGCCATCTAGTATTAGAAACTAGGACTTCTAACTTCACTCGTGTAAGAGTTATTAGAAAAATGCTAATAGAGGGCGTCTATGTATAAGTAGATAACAAACAATGACAAAATTCGTGAGGGGTGACTGGAACCTGGTCGGCTCAGCGGTTGAGCGCCTTGCCGCGATAGCGAGGTTCGTGGGTTCGCGTCCCGCCACTAGGATTTTTTTCATTGCATTTTTATCTTTTAAAAATTTAATATAAGATTATCCTATAAAGGAATTTATAAAAATACATAGAAGTATAATTACGAAATTCAAACGCTTTTTATGTAAATTTCGTTTTAAAAGTTTGTAAATAATTCTGAAATGTGCATTCTAAATCATTTGGTATATAGAATTTAGTTCATCCTCCAAAACTACATCTACAAGTGTATACAAAAAAAAACAAAACAAATAGCTTGTCTAGTTACCTACACATAAGTCTGTAATAATAAAACAAGAAAATAGTCTGAAGCGCGTCAAGAGTCAAGTGAAGACCTATCATCCAGGAAAATATGTTCATCGGAGTAGTTTAACTATGACCTAGTTTCCAGACTTTAATATAAAAAGAAGGCACATGTTTTATTAATATTTATAAATAACCTTTTATATTTTTTATTTAAAGAATTACATATAAAATAAAATAATAATAAAAGACGTAAAATAACAATACAATATTAAATCTATATAAATAAACTTAATTGCTGATTGGTAAGCGTAACTTCAGAACGTTTGCACTTATTTGGCTATTTATTTTTATGAGAACTCGGCATGTGACCTCACATCTACCTGACGGAAAGCAGTATGAAGGTCCAAGAACAAATGCAACCAACAATTACGATCTACGTAACCGTTAATTGCACCTATTATGCAGGCTTAAGATGCCTATACACGCTTCGTTTAAAGGAATCGAGATTATAAGAAGGAAACACGCAAGCAGGTAGAGCATTCCACATTTTAATAGTGCGACATATATACGAATTACCAAATTTTTTTGTGCGGGTTGGTACATCGGCCACAGTATGTGCATGCATTTATTGTTTGTTTTGCTTGTAATTGACAGGATAAGATTTGTAAGAATGGAAATAAAGTCTTTTTGAAATTTAGACAAAGTCTGTTTGTCAATACTAGAATACATCTACAGTTTGAACAAATTGCCGACATACGAGTACCTATATAATACGTGTCTGTTAGTTTTATAGGAAAATATTACATACAAAGTTTTATTTTAGCAGAGTAATTACGCGCACAATGCTAAGCTAAACTTCGATATAATACCATTCTGAAGTAATGCAAGTATAGGTATATACTACCAGTATCATGCAATGACTTCAAGTAGAAATCCCTTTGGCTCTATCCCCCCAATTGGTGGGTCAGAAACGAGTACTTGACGCCAGTATATTTTTGTTTTATTTTATTGGAGCACGGCGTCTGATGGTAAGCAGACCTATAAAGTCCACAATGTCGTTTAACAATAGTGTTGCTCGCTTCCAGTAAGTCGGCTGACTAAATAAAAGAGTTACCAATCGGGCGGCGATAAAGATACATTTTGTATTACAAGAATAGTAATTCTCAGTGCTCCATATTCAAATCAACCGCTTGTTCAAATCGTTTTTTTGTCCCCTCCACTGAAGTTATAGCTTTCTTTAGATGCCCCACTATTATTGGTTAATATACTTTAATTTATTTATACCTTTTTGCACCTGAGCCTATAATCGTTTTTTGCTTATATCTTTTTGGATACAATATGATATAATAAGAACTATAAATATTTAAATTTTAAGTAAATTGTATTTCGATATTTGATGCAAATAGATAGACGGAAACACGATCCTTTTAATTTTTTTATTTCAGAATTCTAAATTTGATGCAAATAGATAGACGGACACACCATTCTTTTTATTTTTTTATTTCAGAATTCAAAATTTGATGCAAATAGATAGACGGACACACGATCCTTTTTATTTTTTTATTTCAGAATTCAAAATTTGATGCAAATAGATAGACGGACACACGATCCTTTTTTTTTATTATTTCAGAATTCAAAATTTGATGCAAATAGATAGACGGACACACGATCCTTTTAATTTTTTTATTTCAGCATTCAAAATTTGATGCAAATAGATAGACGGACACACGATCCTTTTTATTTTTTTTATTTCAGAATTCAAAATTTGATGCAAATAGATAGACGGACACGCGGTCCTTTTTATTTCGGAATTCAAAATTTGAGCGTTAAAAAAATTCCTGATGTATGTATCGTGGATTAAGTACAGGCGTCATGTGAACTCTAGCTGGTAATGAACTTGTCTGGGAGTCCGAAAGAGGGGATATGGGGAAGCTCGTAAAGCAATACACAAATGTACCGGGTTTTGCGACGCAACCAGGTTTATTAAGTTTATTTCTATTTTATTGCTTCATTCGTTGTATTTTTTTTTATTTTCATTGGAATCCAGAGCTTTATTGCATACTGCATATTATGAGGATAATTAATTATTTCATTTTTTTGATTAATTAATTTCTCGAAAATTCTTAAAACGCAAAAGCGAAATTAGAAAATAATTTTTGTTTGATAACCCGGTTATCTAAGAAGAATTTTTCATTCTTTTGTGATAACTGGGTAATATACGAAGAATTTAAATTCCTGTTTGTGAACCGCAAGGACGTCATTTCATAACCAGTCATCTAGGAAGATAATCATTACCAACCGCAGTTAAAAAAAAAGCTTTCTTGATACTTATATAATCATTCTATAACATTGTCATATGAATGCTATACAATGGTTATCTATGTGCTTTTTTCTAATAACTCTTTATATTAGAGTGAAGTGAGAAGTCCTAGTTTAATAATTAATAAATACCATCACTGTTAAAACGGCCTCAGGGTACCCAGCAGAGGGATTAACCCGTCCTCATTTCGCAGATGGTATTCGGGGGCAACACCTAACAAGTAGCGAACTTGTCTAGTAGGATTTTTTCATTACAATTTAACTTTAAAAAAAACAATATAAGATTATCCTGCTAAGGAATTTATAAAAAATTAAAAATATGTTTTAATGGTACCTAAAATTTGTAAAAAAATAACCCATTTACGAAGTTTGCACTCCCAGGGGCTGCAATCCAACCTTAAGCCTAGACCGACGTGACCCAGTCGAGAATGAAAGTCGTCGGGGAGAGGGTTTTGGAAGAATCCCTACAAATCCTCCGGACGTCTGTTTTCTAGGATAACTAAAGATTTTTTAATGCGCTTGAATGGTCTGCGGGCACGTTTTATTAATTCGTGGCACTGCTGCGGGATCGTGTCTGTGAATGAGTGTTAGCGAACAAGTACAGAAAGCATCCCTCCTGAACCCAAATCGCTGGTGAGTAGGTAATAATTGAAGGAGCTTGATCAATGAAAATCGAGCTCCCCACAATTATTCCTGTTGAATGATGATCAATTCAGTATTCAACTAACCATTATATTGATGAATAATGAATCAATTCAGCATTCAACCTACTATTATATTGATGATTCGTGAATCAATTTAGCATTCAACTTACTATTATATTTATGAATGATGAATTCAGCATTCAACTTCACTAGTACTATTATTTTTATAGTCTGGATTAAGAAAGTTCCAAGTCTCATATAATTTGCCGAAAATTGAGTTCAATTTATATTACGGTTGAATTTATTCATTATCAATTTTAATTTTCAATTATTGCTTTCATTCATTATTATCATTCATTATTATCATTCATCATTATCATATTTGTAAAAAAAAATCGAAGATATTTTCGGAATCTTCCGTTTCACGACAATATTTATACTATTATTAATAAAATCAGATTATCAATCTGCAGAAGGCAAAAGTTATTTAAAAAAATATAGAATCAATTAAAAACAGATAAATTGTGTTTGAATAAATAATGGATTTATGACGAACTTATTAGTAATATTTTGATAAGCCGAATATGGTAATCAGCTGCATTCCATTATGATGAATAGTTGAATACTTTATTTTGTTTATACCTGAGGAAATAGGCTTGGGTGGTCTGTTTTGTACATCAAAGAAACGAATCGTCCTTTATATGGTATGTTTATTTTTTGATTACCTTTTATAATTTTTAGTCTCCAGAATTCATGATTCCCAATTTGGGTCATCATCGAAAAAGGAGTTGTAATGTAACGTATTTTTAATAATAGAAATGATTTAATTATTTTGATTTAATTTATGTTTTATTTATATTGTCATAAAGTAATATAAATTTTAAGTTACATAGTTCATGACTTAAAACTTATATCAATTAATTATTTTTTTCTATATAAACGTGAATAATTTATCCATGATCATTAAACAGTTCTTCAAACTTGACGAGAAAACACAAGCAAGAACCCACAAGAAGACCAAAATGTAAGTAATTTAAATGTTATTAAACCGTGTTTTATTTTAAATATAAACTATCACTAAATTAGCGCAAGACCTTTTTGTCTTTAGTTAAATAATCTTATTATTATATTGTCGTTATTTAATGTATGAGTATAATTTAGATGATCTCTGTTAACGGTAGTGATATAGTCATGTGGCAATCGCGATTGATTGAACCTTTGATGATGAACCAAAATGATCGACCCGTTCAATTGGTTTAAAAAAAGTTTCAATATATACATTCAATTAATAGTGATATTCAAATAACCAATCGGTCACTCGTTAAATAAATGATCAAACAATCACGAATTCAATCAATCTCCAATCGATCACTCGTTCAATCAATCTCCAATCGATCACTCGTTCAATCAATCATTTTTTCTATCGTAGGACTTTTTTTTTTTCTGTATCATTCTTTTGATTGATTGATTAATTTCTTTTTTTCTTTTAGGTCCCTCGCTGAAGATCTATTCTTGTCATCCTCAGAGAGCGATGAATCTGAATCTCCGCCACCAGTTGCGACAAAAAACGAAACAAACCCGAAAAAAAGGAAAGCCGAAACCAACCATTACGAGTCACAGCATAAAGCTGACCAGATTTCAACGTAAGTACTAGTGCATCATGTTAAACACATTATGCTGATGGATATATTAACCATTTGTTATGAATTTCTTATTATATTATTTATCTTTATTTCAGACCCAGCCTTACCATGCAAAAAGGAAAGAAAAATAAAACAGTCCACGACGCAGCCAAAGATAACGCAACCAGCTATAACAGTGACCGAGAACGGGAACACTCCGCCAAACAACGGGAGCGTTCAGCTGATACCATCGTAGTTGACAAAAATCAAGAACGAGTTAACACCAAACTACATCGAGCCAAACGTTCCAAAACGAGTAAACGTGTCGAGTCGTCGAGTCGCTAGCAACGGGGTCATCGTAGCGAAAATTCCTAAAAATCAAATTCCAATAAAGAAACCCACAGCTCGCGACCTTTTTGGTAGCGACTCTGAGGGTGAAATTAATACAGATCAGAAAGGTAGTAATAATAAACCATTATTACCTTGTTATATTTATTTAAAAAATGCTCAAGGATATACTCGACAATACGATCCTGTAAAAACGGGATCATATTATGTTGATGTAAAAATATATTCTTGTAGCGATATAAAACAAATACAACCAGTTAATAGATGGCGTCATTCTATCATCACCATAAAAAACCAGATGAATACAGATAGTTTATCATGGCGTCATTAACAGATTTTGTTTGATCTTCGAAATATGAATTTTCAAATTGTCCGCCAACTTTTATAAACAACTGTATCAATTATCAGTAATTTTCTAAATATAAATTTAATTTATTCAAATGTTTATTTATTATTAGCGACTCTGAGGATGAAATTAATACAGATCAGAAGGGTAGTAATAATAAACCATTATTACCTTGTTATATTTATTTAAAAAATGCTCAAGGATATACTCGACAATACGATCCTGTAAAAACGGGATCATATTATGTTGATGTAAAAATATATTCTTGTAGCGATATAAAACAAATACAACCAGTTAATAGATGGCGTCATTCTATCATCACCATAAAAAACCAGATGAATACAGATAGTTTATCATGGCGTCATTAACAGATTTTGTTTGATCTTCGAAATATGAATTTTCAAATTGTCCGCCAACTTTTATAAACAACTGTATCAATTATCAGTAATTTTCTAAATATAAATTTAATTTATTCAAATGTTTATTTATTATTAGCGACTCTGAGGATGAAATTAATACAGATCAGAAGGGTAGTAATAATAAACCATTATTACCTTGTTATATTTATTTAAAAAATGCTCAAGGATATACTCGACAATACGATCCTGTAAAAACGGGATCATATTATGTTGATGTAAAAATATATTCTTGTAGCGATATAAAACAAATACAACCAGTTAATAGATGGCGTCATTCTATCATCACCATAAAAAACCAGATGAATACAGATAGTTTATCATGGCGTCATTAACAGATTTTGTTTGATCTTCGAAATATGAATTTTCAAATTGTCCGCCAACTTTTATAAACAACTGTATCAATTATCAGTAATTTTCTAAATATAAATTTAATTTATTCAAATGTTTATTTATTATTAGCGACTCTGAGGATGAAATTAATACAGATCAGAAGGGTAGTAATAATAAACCATTATTACCTTGTTATATTTATTTAAAAAATGCTCAAGGATATACTCGACAATACGATCCTGTAAAAACGGGATCATATTATGTTGATGTAAAAATATATTCTTGTAGCGATATAAAACAAATACAACCAGTTAATAGATGGCGTCATTCTATCATCACCATAAAAAACCAGATGAATACAGATAGTTTATCATGGCGTCATTAACAGATTTTGTTTGATCTTCGAAATATGAATTTTCAAATTGTCCGCCAACTTTTATAAACAACTGTATCAATTATCAGTAATTTTCTAAATATAAATTTAATTTATTCAAATGTTTATTTATTATTAGCGACTCTGAGGATGAAATTAATACAGATCAGAAGGGTAGTAATAATAAACCATTATTACCTTGTTATATTTATTTAAAAAATGCTCAAGGATATACTCGACAATACGATCCTGTAAAAACGGGATCATATTATGTTGATGTAAAAATATATTCTTGTAGCGATATAAAACAAATACAACCAGTTAATAGATGGCGTCATTCTATCATCACCATAAAAAACCAGATGAATACAGATAGTTTATCATGGCGTCATTAACAGATTTTGTTTGATCTTCGAAATATGAATTTTCAAATTGTCCGCCAACTTTTATAAACAACTGTATCAATTATCAGTAATTTTCTAAATATAAATTTAATTTATTCAAATGTTTATTTATTATTAGCGACTCTGAGGGTGAAATTAATACAGATCAGAAAGGTAGTAATAATAAACCATTATTACCTTGTTATATTTATTTAAAAAATGCTCAAGGATATACTCGACAATACGATCCTGTAAAAACGGGATCATATTATGTTGATGTAAAAATATATTCTTGTAGCGATATAAAACAAATACAACCAGTTAATAGATGGCGTCATTCTATCATCACCATAAAAAACCAGATGAATACAGATAGTTTATCATGGCGTCATTAACAGATTTTGTTTGATCTTCGAAATATGAATTTTCAAATTGTCCGCCAACTTTTATAAACAACTGTATCAATTATCAGTAATTTTCTAAATATAAATTTAATTTATTCAAATGTTTATTTATTATTAGCGACTCTGAGGATGAAATTAATACAGATCAGAAGGGTAGTAATAATAAACCATTATTACCTTGTTATATTTATTTAAAAAATGCTCAAGGATATACTCGACAATACGATCCTGTAAAAACGGGATCATATTATGTTGATGTAAAAATATATTCTTGTAGCGATATAAAACAAATACAACCAGTTAATAGATGGCGTCATTCTATCATCACCATAAAAAACCAGATGAATACAGATAGTTTATCATGGCGTCATTAACAGATTTTGTTTGATCTTCGAAATATGAATTTTCAAATTGTCCGCCAACTTTTATAAACAACTGTATCAATTATCAGTAATTTTCTAAATATAAATTTAATTTATTCAAATGTTTATTTATTATTAGCGACTCTGAGGATGAAATTAATACAGATCAGAAGGGTAGTAATAATAAACCATTATTACCTTGTTATATTTATTTAAAAAATGCTCAAGGATATACTCGACAATACGATCCTGTAAAAACGGGATCATATTATGTTGATGTAAAAATATATTCTTGTAGCGATATAAAACAAATACAACCAGTTAATAGATGGCGTCATTCTATCATCACCATAAAAAACCAGATGAATACAGATAGTTTATCATGGCGTCATTAACAGATTTTGTTTGATCTTCGAAATATGAATTTTCAAATTGTCCGCCAACTTTTATAAACAACTGTATCAATTATCAGTAATTTTCTAAATATAAATTTAATTTATTCAAATGTTTATTTATTATTAGCGACTCTGAGGATGAAATTAATACAGATCAGAAGGGTAGTAATAATAAACCATTATTACCTTGTTATATTTATTTAAAAAATGCTCAAGGATATACTCGACAATACGATCCTGTAAAAACGGGATCATATTATGTTGATGTAAAAATATATTCTTGTAGCGATATAAAACAAATACAACCAGTTAATAGATGGCGTCATTCTATCATCACCATAAAAAACCAGATGAATACAGATAGTTTATCATGGCGTCATTAACAGATTTTGTTTGATCTTCGAAATATGAATTTTCAAATTGTCCGCCAACTTTTATAAACAACTGTATCAATTATCAGTAATTTTCTAAATATAAATTTAATTTATTCAAATGTTTATTTATTATTAGCGACTCTGAGGATGAAATTAATACAGATCAGAAGGGTAGTAATAATAAACCATTATTACCTTGTTATATTTATTTAAAAAATGCTCAAGGATATACTCGACAATACGATCCTGTAAAAACGGGATCATATTATGTTGATGTAAAAATATATTCTTGTAGCGATATAAAACAAATACAACCAGTTAATAGATGGCGTCATTCTATCATCACCATAAAAAACCAGATGAATACAGATAGTTTATCATGGCGTCATTAACAGATTTTGTTTGATCTTCGAAATATGAATTTTCAAATTGTCCGCCAACTTTTATAAACAACTGTATCAATTATCAGTAATTTTCTAAATATAAATTTAATTTATTCAAATGTTTATTTATTATTAGCGACTCTGAGGATGAAATTAATACAGATCAGAAGGGTAGTAATAATAAACCATTATTACCTTGTTATATTTATTTAAAAAATGCTCAAGGATATACTCGACAATACGATCCTGTAAAAACGGGATCATATTATGTTGATGTAAAAATATATTCTTGTAGCGATATAAAACAAATACAACCAGTTAATAGATGGCGTCATTCTATCATCACCATAAAAAACCAGATGAATACAGATAGTTTATCATGGCGTCATTAACAGATTTTGTTTGATCTTCGAAATATGAATTTTCAAATTGTCCGCCAACTTTTATAAACAACTGTATCAATTATCAGTAATTTTCTAAATATAAATTTAATTTATTCAAATGTTTATTTATTATTAGCGACTCTGAGGATGAAATTAATACAGATCAGAAGGGTAGTAATAATAAACCATTATTACCTTGTTATATTTATTTAAAAAATGCTCAAGGATATACTCGACAATACGATCCTGTAAAAACGGGATCATATTATGTTGATGTAAAAATATATTCTTGTAGCGATATAAAACAAATACAACCAGTTAATAGATGGCGTCATTCTATCATCACCATAAAAAACCAGATGAATACAGATAGTTTATCATGGCGTCATTAACAGATTTTGTTTGATCTTCGAAATATGAATTTTCAAATTGTCCGCCAACTTTTATAAACAACTGTATCAATTATCAGTAATTTTCTAAATATAAATTTAATTTATTCAAATGTTTATTTATTATTAGCGACTCTGAGGATGAAATTAATACAGATCAGAAGGGTAGTAATAATAAACCATTATTACCTTGTTATATTTATTTAAAAAATGCTCAAGGATATACTCGACAATACGATCCTGTAAAAACGGGATCATATTATGTTGATGTAAAAATATATTCTTGTAGCGATATAAAACAAATACAACCAGTTAATAGATGGCGTCATTCTATCATCACCATAAAAAACCAGATGAATACAGATAGTTTATCATGGCGTCATTAACAGATTTTGTTTGATCTTCGAAATATGAATTTTCAAATTGTCCGCCAACTTTTATAAACAACTGTATCAATTATCAGTAATTTTCTAAATATAAATTTAATTTATTCAAATGTTTATTTATTATTAGCGACTCTGAGGGTGAAATTAATACAGATCAGAAAGGTAGTAATAATAAACCATTATTACCTTGTTATATTTATTTAAAAAATGCTCAAGGATATACTCGACAATACGATCCTGTAAAAACGGGATCATATTATGTTGATGTAAAAATATATTCTTGTAGCGATATAAAACAAATACAACCAGTTAATAGATGGCGTCATTCTATCATCACCATAAAAAACCAGATGAATACAGATAGTTTATCATGGCGTCATTAACAGATTTTGTTTGATCTTCGAAATATGAATTTTCAAATTGTCCGCCAACTTTTATAAACAACTGTATCAATTATCAGTAATTTTCTAAATATAAATTTAATTTATTCAAATGTTTATTTATTATTAGCGACTCTGAGGATGAAATTAATACAGATCAGAAGGGTAGTAATAATAAACCATTATTACCTTGTTATATTTATTTAAAAAATGCTCAAGGATATACTCGACAATACGATCCTGTAAAAACGGGATCATATTATGTTGATGTAAAAATATATTCTTGTAGCGATATAAAACAAATACAACCAGTTAATAGATGGCGTCATTCTATCATCACCATAAAAAACCAGATGAATACAGATAGTTTATCATGGCGTCATTAACAGATTTTGTTTGATCTTCGAAATATGAATTTTCAAATTGTCCGCCAACTTTTATAAACAACTGTATCAATTATCAGTAATTTTCTAAATATAAATTTAATTTATTCAAATGTTTATTTATTATTAGCGACTCTGAGGATGAAATTAATACAGATCAGAAGGGTAGTAATAATAAACCATTATTACCTTGTTATATTTATTTAAAAAATGCTCAAGGATATACTCGACAATACGATCCTGTAAAAACGGGATCATATTATGTTGATGTAAAAATATATTCTTGTAGCGATATAAAACAAATACAACCAGTTAATAGATGGCGTCATTCTATCATCATCATAAAAAACCAGATGAATACAGATAGTTTATCATGGCGTCATTAACAGATTTTGTTTGATCTTCGAAATATGAATTTTCAAATTGTCCGCCAACTTTTATAAACAACTGTATCAATTATCAGTAATTTTCTAAATATAAATTTAATTTATTCAAATGTTTATTTATTATTAGCGACTCTGAGGATGAAATTAATACAGATCAGAAGGGTAGTAATAATAAACCATTATTACCTTGTTATATTTATTTAAAAAATGCTCAAGGATATACTCGACAATACGATCCTGTAAAAACGGGATCATATTATGTTGATGTAAAAATATATTCTTGTAGCGATATAAAACAAATACAACCAGTTAATAGATGGCGTCATTCTATCATCACCATAAAAAACCAGATGAATACAGATAGTTTATCATGGCGTCATTAACAGATTTTGTTTGATCTTCGAAATATGAATTTTCAAATTGTCCGCCAACTTTTATAAACAACTGTATCAATTATCAGTAATTTTCTAAATATAAATTTAATTTATTCAAATGTTTATTTATTATTAGCGACTCTGAGGATGAAATTAATACAGATCAGAAGGGTAGTAATAATAAACCATTATTACCTTGTTATATTTATTTAAAAAATGCTCAAGGATATACTCGACAATACGATCCTGTAAAAACGGGATCATATTATGTTGATGTAAAAATATATTCTTGTAGCGATATAAAACAAATACAACCAGTTAATAGATGGCGTCATTCTATCATCACCATAAAAAACCAGATGAATACAGATAGTTTATCATGGCGTCATTAACAGATTTTGTTTGATCTTCGAAATATGAATTTTCAAATTGTCCGCCAACTTTTATAAACAACTGTATCAATTATCAGTAATTTTCTAAATATAAATTTAATTTATTCAAATGTTTATTTATTATTAGCGACTCTGAGGATGAAATTAATACAGATCAGAAGGGTAGTAATAATAAACCATTATTACCTTGTTATATTTATTTAAAAAATGCTCAAGGATATACTCGACAATACGATCCTGTAAAAACGGGATCATATTATGTTGATGTAAAAATATATTCTTGTAGCGATATAAAACAAATACAACCAGTTAATAGATGGCGTCATTCTATCATCACCATAAAAAACCAGATGAATACAGATAGTTTATCATGGCGTCATTAACAGATTTTGTTTGATCTTCGAAATATGAATTTTCAAATTGTCCGCCAACTTTTATAAACAACTGTATCAATTATCAGTAATTTTCTAAATATAAATTTAATTTATTCAAATGTTTATTTATTATTAGCGACTCTGAGGATGAAATTAATACAGATCAGAAGGGTAGTAATAATAAACCATTATTACCTTGTTATATTTATTTAAAAAATGCTCAAGGATATACTCGACAATACGATCCTGTAAAAACGGGATCATATTATGTTGATGTAAAAATATATTCTTGTAGCGATATAAAACAAATACAACCAGTTAATAGATGGCGTCATTCTATCATCATCATAAAAAACCAGATGAATACAGATAGTTTATCATGGCGTCATTAACAGATTTTGTTTGATCTTCGAAATATGAATTTTCAAATTGTCCGCCAACTTTTATAAACAACTGTATCAATTATCAGTAATTTTCTAAATATAAATTTAATTTATTCAAATGTTTATTTATTATTAGCGACTCTGAGGATGAAATTAATACAGATCAGAAGGGTAGTAATAATAAACCATTATTACCTTGTTATATTTATTTAAAAAATGCTCAAGGATATACTCGACAATACGATCCTGTAAAAACGGGATCATATTATGTTGATGTAAAAATATATTCTTGTAGCGATATAAAACAAATACAACCAGTTAATAGATGGCGTCATTCTATCATCATCATAAAAAACCAGATGAATACAGATAGTTTATCATGGCGTCATTAACAGATTTTGTTTGATCTTCGAAATATGAATTTTCAAATTGTCCGCCAACTTTTATAAACAACTGTATCAATTATCAGTAATTTTCTAAATATAAATTTAATTTATTCAAATGTTTATTTATTATTAGCGACTCTGAGGATGAAATTAATACAGATCAGAAGGGTAGTAATAATAAACCATTATTACCTTGTTATATTTATTTAAAAAATGCTCAAGGATATACTCGACAATACGATCCTGTAAAAACGGGATCATATTATGTTGATGTAAAAATATATTCTTGTAGCGATATAAAACAAATACAACCAGTTAATAGATGGCGTCATTCTATCATCATCATAAAAAACCAGATGAATACAGATAGTTTATCATGGCGTCATTAACAGATTTTGTTTGATCTTCGAAATATGAATTTTCAAATTGTCCGCCAACTTTTATAAACAACTGTATCAATTATCAGTAATTTTCTAAATATAAATTTAATTTATTCAAATGTTTATTTATTATTAGCGACTCTGAGGATGAAATTAATACAGATCAGAAGGGTAGTAATAATAAACCATTATTACCTTGTTATATTTATTTAAAAAATGCTCAAGGATATACTCGACAATACGATCCTGTAAAAACGGGATCATATTATGTTGATGTAAAAATATATTCTTGTAGCGATATAAAACAAATACAACCAGTTAATAGATGGCGTCATTCTATCATCATCATAAAAAACCAGATGAATACAGATAGTTTATCATGGCGTCATTAACAGATTTTGTTTGATCTTCGAAATATGAATTTTCAAATTGTCCGCCAACTTTTATAAACAACTGTATCAATTATCAGTAATTTTCTAAATATAAATTTAATTTATTCAAATGTTTATTTATTATTAGCGACTCTGAGGATGAAATTAATACAGATCAGAAGGGTAGTAATAATAAACCATTATTACCTTGTTATATTTATTTAAAAAATGCTCAAGGATATACTCGACAATACGATCCTGTAAAAACGGGATCATATTATGTTGATGTAAAAATATATTCTTGTAGCGATATAAAACAAATACAACCAGTTAATAGATGGCGTCATTCTATCATCATCATAAAAAACCAGATGAATACAGATAGTTTATCATGGCGTCATTAACAGATTTTGTTTGATCTTCGAAATATGAATTTTCAAATTGTCCGCCAACTTTTATAAACAACTGTATCAATTATCAGTAATTTTCTAAATATAAATTTAATTTATTCAAATGTTTATTTATTATTAGCGACTCTGAGGATGAAATTAATACAGATCAGAAGGGTAGTAATAATAAACCATTATTACCTTGTTATATTTATTTAAAAAATGCTCAAGGATATACTCGACAATACGATCCTGTAAAAACGGGATCATATTATGTTGATGTAAAAATATATTCTTGTAGCGATATAAAACAAATACAACCAGTTAATAGATGGCGTCATTCTATCATCATCATAAAAAACCAGATGAATACAGATAGTTTATCATGGCGTCATTAACAGATTTTGTTTGCTCTTCGAAAAATGAATTTTCAAATTGTCCGCCAACTTTTATAAACAACTGTATCAATTATCAGTAATTTTCTAAATATAAATTTAATTTATAAAAATGTTTATTAATTATTAGCGACTCTGAGGATGAAATTAATACAGATCAGAAAGGTAGTAATAATAAACCATTATTACCTTGTTATATTTATTTAAAAAATGCTCAAGGATATACTCGACAATACGATCCTGTAAAAACGGGATCATATTATGTTGATGTAAAAATATATTCTTGTAGCGATATAAAACAAATACAACCAGTTAATAGATGGCGTCATTCTATCATCATCATAAAAAACCAGATGAATACAGATAGTTTATCATGGCGTCATTAACAGATTTTGTTTGATCTTCGAAATATGAATTTTCAAATTGTCCGCCAACTTTTATAAACAACTGTATCAATTATCAGTAATTTTCTAAATATAAATTTAATTTATTCAAATGTTTATTTATTATTAGCGACTCTGAGGATGAAATTAATACAGATCAGAAGGGTAGTAATAATAAACCATTATTACCTTGTTATATTTATTTAAAAAATGCTCAAGGATATACTCGACAATACGATCCTGTAAAAACGGGATCATATTATGTTGATGTAAAAATATATTCTTGTAGCGATATAAAACAAATACAACCAGTTAATAGATGGCGTCATTCTATCATCATCATAAAAAACCAGATGAATACAGATAGTTTATCATGGCGTCATTAACAGATTTTGTTTGCTCTTCGAAAAATGAATTTTCAAATTGTCCGCCAACTTTTATAAACAACTGTATCAATTATCAGTAATTTTCTAAATATAAATTTAATTTATAAAAATGTTTATTAATTATTAGCGACTCTGAGGATGAAATTAATACAGATCAGAAAGGTAGTAATAATAAACCATTATTACCTTGTTATATTTATTTAAAAAATGCTCAAGGATATACTCGACAATACGATCCTGTAAAAACGGGATCATATTATGTTGATGTAAAAATATATTCTTGTAGCGATATAAAACAAATACAACCAGTTAATAGATGGCGTCATTCTATCATCACCATAAAAAACCAGATGAATACAGATAGTTTATCATGGCGTCATTTAACAGATTTTGTTTGCTCTTCGAAAAATGAATTTTCAAATTGTCCGCCAACTTTTATGAACAACTGTATCAATTATCAGTAATTTTCTAAATATAAATTTAATTTATAAAAATGTTTATTTATTATTAGCGACTCTGAGGATGAAATTAATACAGATCAGAAAGGTAGTAATAATAAACCATTATTACCTTGTTATATTTATTTAAAAAATTCTCAAGGATATACTCGACAATACGATCCTGTAAAAACGGGATCATATTATGTTGATGTAAAAATATATTCTTGTAGCGATATAAAACAAATACAAACAGTTAATAGATGGCGTCATTCTATCATCATCATAAAAAACCAGATGAATACAGATAGTTTATCATGGCGTTCAGGTCGCGGCCTTTTTGGTAGCGACTCTGAGGGTGAAATTAATACAGATCAGAAAGGTAGTAATAATAAACCATTATTACCTTGTTATATTTATAAAAAAATGCTCAAGGATATACTCGACAATACGATCCTGTAAAAACGGGATCATATTATGTTGATGTAAAAATATATTCTTGTAGCGATATAAAACAAATACAACCAGTTAATAGATGGCGTCATTCTATCATCATCATAAAAAACCAGATGAATACAGATAGTTTATCATGGCGTCATTTAACAGATTTTGTTTGCTCTTCGAAAAATGAATTTTCAAATTGTCCGCCAACTTTTATGAACAACTGTATCAATTATCAGTAATTTTCTAAATATAAATTTAATTTATTCAAATGTTTATTTATTATTAGCGACTCTGAGGATGAAATTAATACAGATCAGAAGGGTAGTAATAATAAACCATTATTACCTTGTTATATTTATTTAAAAAATGCTCAAGGATATACTCGACAATACGATCCTGTAAAAACGGGATCATATTATGTTGATGTAAAAATATATTCTTGTAGCGATATAAAACAAATACAACCAGTTAATAGATGGCGTCATTCTATCATCACCATAAAAAACCAGATGAATACAGATAGTTTATCATGGCGTCATTTAACAGATTTTGTTTGCTCTTCGAAAAATGAATTTTCAAATTGTCCGCCAACTTTTATGAACAACTGTATCAATTATCAGTAATTTTCTAAATATAAATTTAATTTATAAAAATGTTTATTTATTATTAGCGACTCTGAGGATGAAATTAATACAGATCAGAAAGGTAGTAATAATAAACCACTATTACCTTGTTATATTTATTTAAAAAATGCTCAAGGATATACTCGACAATACGATCCTGTAAAAACGGGATCATATTATGTTGATGTAAAAATATATTCTTGTAGCGATATAAAACAAATACAACCAGTTAATAGATGGCGTCATTCTATCATCATCATAAAAAACCAGATGAATACAGATAGTTTATCATGGCGTTCAGCTCGCGGCCTTTTTGGTAGCGACTCTGAGGGTGAATTAATACAGATCAGAAAGGTAGTAATAATAAACCATTATTACCTTGTTATATTTATAAAAAAATGCTCAAGGATATACTCGACAATACGATCCTGTAAAAACGGGATCATATTATGTTGATGTAAAAATATATTCTTGTAGCGATATAAAACAAATACAACCAGTTAATAGATGGCGTCATTCTATCATCATCATAAAAAAAACCAGATGAATACAGATAGTTTATCATAGCGTCATTTAACAGATTTTGTTTGCTCTTCGAAAAATGAATTTTCAAATTATCCGCCAACTTTCATGAACAACTGTATCAATTATCAGTAATTTTCTAAATATAAATTTAATTTATTCAAATGTTTATTTATTATTAGCGACTCTGAGGATGAAATTAATACAGATCAGAAGGGTAGTAATAATAAACCATTATTACCTTGTTATATTTATTTAAAAAATGCTCAAGGATATACTCGACAATACGATCCTGTAAAAACGGGATCATATTATGTTGATGTAAAAATATATTCTTGTAGCGATATAAAACAAATACAACCAGTTAATAGATGGCGTCATTCTATCATCACCATAAAAAACCAGATGAATACAGATAGTTTATCATGGCGTCATTTAACAGATTTTGTTTGCTCTTCGAAATTTAATTTATAAAAATGTTTATATATTATTAATGCTTTAATAAAAAATAAATATATTTATTTTTTCTTTCAGTGTCTCCGTCTATCATCTCAAGACCTAATAATCCTATAATTGAATGTGAAAAGTGTAAAATAAAATTATTAAGAAATGAATATCACTATCATAAAAGAACAAATTTACATCAATCAAATAGTCTATTAAAAACAAATTTTGTAAATATAGATATAATTGCTACAGCTTTTAACAAGAGAATTGTTACATATCGTTTAAATGCTACAGGGAAAATTAAACATCTCATTCAAGTAGATGTCTTCCTTAACAACAATAAAATGGATATAATAAAACTGATTAATATGTCACTGATTGAACATAGCTGTATTAAAGTAAACTTTGAACTGTTCGCCTATTTTATGTTGATAAAGTCGGGTTAGAAGCAGCTGAAATCTATTAATACAAAATATATAATTATATACCAGAACACCGATTTAAATGAGTTTATAGCAAATTCGATTAATAGTTTTCAGAAAAAAGTAAGTGAATTTGAACACTGTGAATCCGGTTGGACTTATATTTCTATTAGTCATTTTGAAATTAATATAAATAAATACTGTCCTATGAGAGGTGGTACTTATATTGAGTTACCACCTAATATTAAGAACTCAAAGAGTTGTATAAATATTAGAAATAACGATGATTTCTTTTTTCTATGGTGCATCGTTGCAGCAATGTTCCCAGCTAAGAATAACGTTTGCCGAATAAATTCTTACCCACATTATAGTTCTATTTTAAATGTGGTAGTAATATCTTTTCCTCCTTCTAAGCACGATATTAAACGATTTAAAGTAAATAATATAAATATAAGTATTAACATTTATGGACTAGACAATAAAAATAATATAACCGGACCCCTTTACATATAAAAAAAAAGAGAATTAATCATGTTAATTTACTTTATATAGAACAATTTGGAAAGGGACATTATTGTTTGATTAAAAATCTAATAAGATTAGTGCAACGTCAAGTTACTCATCATAAAGTTTACGTGAATATGTGTGATACATGTTTACAATTCTTTACAAATAAATATAAATATCAATCTCATAATTGCTCTAAAGTCTTGACAGTTTTACCTGAAAAAAACTCAATTCTAAAGTTCAAAAATTATGAAAGACAACAGAAAATTAATTTTGTTATTTAGGCTGACTTTGAAAGTCTGTTAATAAAAAAATATGAAAACAGTTCAAAAAATACTCAAATATTGAAACAACATCACCCATCATGTTTTGCATATTATATTTGTTGTTCGCATGATGATCAATTAAATAAATATGTTTCATACAGGGGTATATTTAGTTGAAGATGCTATGCATATAAGTAAAATTTTATCTATTAAAAAACCTATGTCACCTTTAACTATTGAAGAGGAGTTACAATTTCAAAATAGTACAATATGTAATAATCTATTATTTAATGATAAAGTTCGAGATCATGATCATATTACTTCAAAATATAGAGGAGCAGCACATTCTCACTGCAATCTAATGCATAGAGTTTGTTCATTTATACCTGTGGTCTTTCATAATCTGTCAGGTTATGACTCTCACTTATTTATTAGAGAACTAGCGAACTATAATGGCCCCATTAAAATAATACCAAAAACTAAAGAAAAGTATCTTACAATAACAAAAGTATTAGAAGTAGATAAGGTATCTATACAAATAAATTTCATAGATTCTTTTCAGTTTTTAAACTCAAGTTTAGATATGTTAAGTAAAAGTTTATTGGATAGTGATTTCTTATATTTATTAAAAGAATTTGAAAATGTAGATAACATTAATTTATTACATAAAAAAGGTATTTATCCATATGATTATATGGATTCCTGGTCAAAATATAATGACACTCAGATTCCATCTAAAAACTGTTTTTATAATAGTTTAACCAAGGAACACATAAGTGATGATGACTACATGCATGCTCGAACAATTTGGGATTTATTTAATTTAAAAACACTAGGTGAATATACTGACCTGTATTTAAAATGCGACGTATTGTTATTATGTGATATATTTGAAAAATTTAGAACGACAAACTAAAATATTATAAACTCGATCCGATGTACTATATAACTTCTCCCAGTTTAAGTTGGGATGCTATGTTGCTGTATACTGGTATAGAGTTGCAATTAATAAGCGAATTGGAAATATATGAGTTTATTGAGAAAGGAATACGAGGAGGTTTAGCGCTATGTTCTTTTCGGCATGCTGAGGCAAACAACAAATATTTACCGAATTTCGATTGCACAAAATTATCTAGTTATCTAATATATCTTGACTGTAATAACCTTTATGGTTATGCAATGATAAAACAATTACCTACTTCACAATTTAAATTTTTGGCATATAATAATGTTAAGGTATTTGATGTAATGAGTATTCCTGATAACAATGATTATGGATATATTTTGGAAGTAGACTTAGTTTATCCGCACAATTTACATGATAAACATAAAGACTTACCATTTGCTGCAGAAAAATTTAAACCTCCAGGAGGAAAATCTGAAAAGTTAATTGCGAATCTATACGATAAATATTATTATGTGATTCATTACGTTCACTTAAAAGAATGTTTAAGAAATGGTATCATTTTGAAAACCATACATCGCATACTCAGTATTCGACAAACTAGTTTTTTAAAAAAATATATTGATTTAAATACTAAGCTTCGTCAAAAATCTAAAACTGCTTTTGAAAAGGATTTTTTTAAATTATTGAATAATGCAATTTTCGGTAAAACTATCGAGAACAAACGCAAACAGGTGAATGTTAAGTTAGTCACAAAATGGAACGATATTAAAAATATAACGAACAAAGAGCTTTGCGCTGAAAAACTTATTAAAAGACCAAATTTGAAAAATATTTCTATATTTTCCGAGAATTTAGTAGCTGTACAATTAAATCTCGATAAAATTGTTTTAGACAGACCGATTTATATAGGGTTTACAGTTTTAGAATATGCTAAGGAGCACTTGTATCAGTTTCATTACAATTTTATTAAAAAGAAATATCAGTCAAATGCTCAGTTATGTTATACTGATACCGATAGTTTATTATATTTAATATATACCGAAGATTTTTATGATGACATGCGTAAAAATATTTTTAAATTTGATACTAGCAATTTCAAAACAGACAACCCGTATCATATGCCTCAAATTAATGCAAAAATACCTGGGTTGTTTAAAGATGAAATGGGCGGTGATGTTATCACCGAATTTACAGGATTAAGAGCAAAATTATATAGTATAAATAGTATGAAAAATCAGATTAAAAAAGCTAAAGGTATATCTAAATGTGTTACTAATCGATTAAATATAAGTAATTACAATGAAACTCTGTCAAATAATAAATCATTAAAATGTAAGATGAATTTGATAAAGTCCATAAAACATATATTATATACACTGCAAGTGGATAAACAAGTATTATGTAGAAATGATGATAAAATACAAGTACTTTCTGATCAAATAAATACATTACCATGGGGGCATTGTAATACAATGTTTTGATAAATATATATTTTGGCTAAATTTATTAATTGATATAAGTAATAGTTTTAAGATAGATTGTATAAATTTTTAAAGAAAATTTACTTATTAGGAATATTTACTTACCTAAACATACTTATCTTTAAGTGTAAAGTGAAATATAATAATTTTGTTATTTAAACTAAAATTTACTTTAAGTTTTATGTATTTCTTATAAATATAAAAATATTCATTTTGTATTGTAAACTTTGTTTGAATTTACACGCCTAATACATATTTAAAAGTATATTATTCTTATTTAAAATAAAAAAATAATAAAAAATGAAATTTATAAAACAAACTGATTCCTTACAAGTAGAAAAAATGTGTTACGAAACATGCAAAAAGTTTCACCGACATGGAAAACTGCTACCTAATACAATTCGTTGTATTATTTGTGGTCTGAAGGACCTGCGGAAAAACCAATTTAATTGTGGGTCTATTGTTACATGAAAATTGCCTACGCTACATCAATGTTTATCTTTATTCTAAAACAAACTTTCAATCCAAGTATGTATTTTTAGAAAATGTGCTAAAAATGGTCCCAGAAATAAAGTTTGTTAAGTGTTGTGACAATCTGGAGGTCTTAAGTACTGAAGAGGCAGAACCAAATACAATAATTATATTCGATGACGTTGCATGTGAAAACCAGAATAATATACGTGATTACTTTGCTATGGGAAGACATAAATATGTTGATTGCTTTTCTTTAAATCAGACCTATAGTAAAATACCGAAACAGTTAATTAGAGACAATGCAAATTTAATTATTTTATTCCGACAAGATGATATCAACCTTAGACATGTTTATAATGAACATGTTATAATGGACATGTCATGGTCAGAATTCCGGAAATTGTGTTTCCACGTCTGGAGTTCACCATATGGTTTTCTAGTTATTAATAAAGAGTGTCATAAAAATAATGGATGTTATAGAAAGCAGTTTAATAATTATGCTACATTTGATTAATAATGTATATATTAATACATAATGTTGTGTATAATAATCATTAATAAAGTTACAATCGCCGTGATAACCACTTTGAAATGGAAATTGATTTAAAAAAACAAATTTTAAAATCAGCTGATATCGTCAGAAAAAAAGTGAAGGAGATAAGAGCAATCAAAACTAATAATGAAATTGTCATTGAGAATATGCTAAAGCCTGTAACAGAACCTTTAAAACCAATAAGTGATCAGAAAAATATTTTTAATGATGAGAATATTAATAATTTAACTAATCATGAAAGCTACGAAATAAAAAAACGTGAACCAAAATTGAATAATAGTACGTTGACGACAGATAGTTTTAATCAAACAAGCAAATCTCCCAATGATAGTGATAGCGAATATATTGAGAGTGATGATAATTATAATACTGATAATAATGAAGATGATAACTTTAAATCACCTGAGTCTACTCCTAATAAAATATCATGCCATTCAGAAGTATGTACAGATGTTCCTTTCGGTGTTAAAGTCATTCAGGGTAAACTAATGGTTGGTTCAGAATATATTATGGACTTGATTGGAAATAATATCAGTATCGGAAAAAGAACATATCTTAAATCACCAGGAATAACCGAATTACTTTTTTAAAAAATAACTTTAATGTTATTACGAACAACGATTTAAATAATTATAAATCAATATTAATGCAAACCAATGCTCATCGAAGAGATAACGATCCCAATAAACCAATGAAAAGTAACAAAGGTCAAAAGTATCTAAAGATCATTAAACCTTTATTCGATATATCAAGTAATGTTAAAATTTCTCATAAAGGAGAGGGGCTCCCGTCTCTAAAAAATAATAATAATAAAACAAATTACATATATTGGGATAATCCTAACGAATTAGTAAATCGGTTGAAGGTATTAATTGCATCAAGAGATGCCGGTAATACTGTACAAAATAATGAAATTATATCCATTATTGAAGAGTTACGAGAAAGTGGAATAATAAAATAATATAATATAATATATAAATATTTTACCGAGTCAGTTCGTTCTTTACCGTGTAATTACAAATACTTATAACAACTAGATCCAGACAAGCAGATAATCGTTCATATTAGTAGATCCCTACAGATTAAACTGTATAGTAAACTAGTTGATCAGCGAAACGTCTGGTTAACTTTAACCATTTACGCAGCGTACGCTTAAAAAAAAAAAAAAAAAAAAAAAAAGTCAGAACCGTCAACAGCTGTTTTGTTGTTCGGAGTTTTAAATAATTAATTTAAATAGTTTATAATGTAAATTATATATTAAAAACACTATATACGTTATAATAAAACTAAAACAATTATAGTTTATAGCACTTTTGCTATAAAAACTAGCAGAAGAGACATTACAAGGTATTTATGTTTGGCGTTCCAATTGACTGTTTCGTATGAAATCGTTATAAAATTCAAGTTAGATATTAGTATTAGTGAATATTGACTATACTATTTTCTTGTTCTCTTCATGTTATGTAGGAAAATTACTAATAACTGTGAGTGAGTGTGAGGTCAAATTTATAATAAGTAGGTAGGGTAGGTTTGTTGAACAAGAACTTTTTATATTTTTAGCCATATAATTTTAATAACATTTCTTCTTTAGGATTAATAATAATATTTAAGTATTTATATGTATGTTATTCATTGACAGCCTCCTCTACAGTAAAGGCATTCCGCAAGGAAGAGTATTTTATTGTGATGGATGGTGAACTATACTAAAAGTATATTAATATGCCATATGCCTAGATGCCCTACTACTAATACTGCATTACACATCACCCTAATAAATTATAATAATCTTTTTATAAACAGGTTTTCTTTTATGTGGTGTATTGTCATCACAAGAATTTTAATAAATTATTAAGTAGTTGTTCAAAATGTTCCACTTATAGTAATAGGTACTTAGGTATGTGTTTTGTGAGGATCAGTTACTGGGTGTGAATTGTGTTTTCAGAATCAGTCATGCCTCCTACCACAAGAAGAGCTACTGTGGTAGAATTAGAACAAAAACTAAAAACTGCTCTGGTTGAACTAAAAAAATCAAAGTTACTGTGTGACCAACTTTTGAAAGAGCGAGATGATGGTGAGGCTGAGTTATTGGACATCAATGGCAAAGTTAAGGAGTTGAAAAAAGAGCTGAGTGAACTCCACACCCAGTATAGTGATGTATGTAGTGAACGGGACCAGGTACAGGAGCAGCTCTCCGCTGTTGGCCTGTACAGTGACTACTATGTGCAGGCATTAGATCGGATCCGGCATTTAGAGTTGCAGCTCAATGAAGCTCTAAGGACTATTGAAAAGTTTGAAGAGGAGAAGGAGAGGTGCCAGTGTGAACAAACATTATGTTTATATGATGAGTTGGTTGACAAAGACTTAAAAGTGAATAATGTAGTTTCAATCAATGGTGGTTATTTTAGCAATAGGAAATACATTAAGCTTTTAAAATTTATTAAAAAATATAAAAATAAGTTAAATAACAGTTATATTAGGTCTAGGAATATATCATTAAAAGCAGACTGTCGTAGGCTCATGTTGGAAGCTAGACAAAATAGTGAATATATAAATAATTTACAGCATCAATATGATAGTGATTCAATTAAGTCAAAAACTGAAATAAATAACTTGCATTTATGTCTCTCTGACTTGACGGAAAAATACCAATTGTCACAGAATGATCTTACAGAACAGATTAAGAATATGGATGAGATTCTTCAATTAAGCAAATATAATGCAGAGAGATTTGACTCATTTGTGAATAAAAATTGTTGCTCCTGCGAAAACCAAGTTAATTTATCAGATACAGGATCTTCAATATCATATTCCAGTGTGGTTCATCCAAAGGCCATCACTAACAATACCCTACTCCTCACAGACAGTATTGGTATTGGAATGGGCCAAATTTTTAATTATCATTTAAATCATTCTGTGACTAACTATTGTATGCCAAATAATAGTTTTAAGAATATAGTAAAGTCTATTTCCTCCAAATTCTACAATTCATATAGTAATGTGGTTATTATGGTAGGAAATGGATTGAACACAAGCAAAGGTGACTTGTTGGACAGTGTGGATATTTTGTCACAACTTGGAGTAAGGAATGTTACATTATGTACATTCCTTTATTCAAACAAATATTCCACCTCACAAAATAAACATATTCATTATTTAAATAACTGTATCTATAATATGACATGTTATAATGATTTGTTTACTTTATTTGATATTAACAAATTTGTTAAAAATATTTATATGACCCAGGATAGCTTTAAACTACCTATGAAGGTACAAAAAACTATTGCTACATTGGTAGCTAATAATATATTATTAAGTATTGACTCCACATCATCATTTAGTAGTAGTACTAATAATGTTGTGGTACAACCATGTTTAAACTTTTAGATGTGACAATAGAGAAGGACAATTGTAAGCTTACCTTAATACATCAAAATATTCAAAGCCTCTCTAGCAAAGTTCTCAATATTGAATTATTAATTGAAAAATATAATTTAGATTTGATGTGTTTTACAGAATCCTGGCTAAAAGCAGAGAAAATGTGTTTCAATATAAATAACTTTGTAGTTGCTAGTTTTTTCAATAGAAACTCCTGTGAGGGAGGTGGATCTATTATCCTAATTAAAGATACACTAAAATGCAAAGAGCGGAAGGATATTGTAAAACTATCACTTGAACGTGTTTGTGAGATCTCATGCGCAGAGATGGATACCTACATTATTCTATGCATATACAGACCCCCCGCCTCTGCTTTACATACTTTTATTAATATAATGGAGGATGTTTTGTCAAAAATATATGACTCAAATAAACAAATTTTTATATGTGGGGATTTTAATATAGATATCTTAATAAATAACAGCGACAAACAAAAACTTATTTCATTGTTTAATTCTTTTAATTTAAATAATGTATTCATGGAGCCGACTAGGATTACTTCAACTAGCCGGACTTGTATTGATAATATATTTACTAACTGTTCTCTCTTAAGTAACTCTATTATTACCGGGGTGCCCTCCGACCATAAAGGTTTGTTAGTTAGCTTTCAGTCTCAAATTAAACCTATAAATAAAATTATTAGGTATAGACCCTTAACAGATAATAAACTTAATAATTTTAATGAAAATTTAATGAGTGAAATGTCCAGATTCATATATAATATTAATCAACCAAATGTTACATACTCCAATCTACATAAAATTATAAATCAAGAATTCAATAAAGTATGTAAAATTAAAACAAAGAAAATTATTGACAGATTAAATTTTGCTACTTGGGCCACTAAAGGTATTAGAATAAGTAGGGATACACTATATGATCTATATGACAAAAGATCATATACATCTGACCAAAATTTCCATAATTATGTTAGGAATTATTCAAAATTATTCAAGAAAGTTTGTATCATAGCTAAATCTATTCACATTGGATCCAAAATCAAACAGTCAGATAATAAATCCAAGTGTGTATGGAAAATCATTAATACTGAAACCGGTAAAAATATTATCAGACAAAATATCATTTCAATTAGACAAAACGGAGTTATGTTATCAGATAAAAAGCAAGTTGCGGAGTTATTCGAGGAATTCTTTACTAATATTCCATTACAAATCACGAACTGTATTAAATCATCAGCTAGTACTGCTAAAGAATTTTTAAAACGATATATAAAAATACCAATTACATCTAATTTTAATTTTAAACATGTCACAAATGAGGATATACTAAAACACTTTAAAATGTTAAATAAAAAAAAAACTGAAGATTTATGGGGGCTATCTGTAAAAGCTATCGAATCAATTATTCCTACTATAGGACCGGTACTCGCTGATATTTTTAATGGTTGTGTTAATGAAGGAATTTTTCCCGACCTTATGAAAAATAGTAAAATAGTTCCCATATTCAAGTCCGGCTGTAAGACAGATCCAAATAATTATCGCCCTGTTTCTGTCCTGCCAGCCTTAAGTAAAATATTCGAAAAAATACTTCTTGGTCAGCTGTTAAGTCATTTTAATACTCATAAATTGTTACATGATCAACAATACGGGTTCACAAAAGGTAGAAACACAACAAATGCCGGTACAAGATTGATTACTGAAATAATTGACGCTTGGGAAAATTCTCAGGATCTCGTTGGCGTTTTCTGTGATCTGTCTAAAGCATTTGATTGTGTTGACCATCAAACTTTGTTAGATAAGCTGGAATTTTATGGCATTCGCGATTTAGCTTTAAATCTAATAAAGTCCTACCTTTCTAATAGAACTCAAGGTGTTAATATTGATGGTTGTGTATCAGACGGAACCCTTGTAAAGATGGGTGTCCCCCAGGGATCAATTTTAGGCCCATTCCTGTTCCTAGTATACATCAATGATCTTCCACATATGGTACAGGAGATGGCACAGATAGTACTATTTGCTGATGATACATCCCTACTTTTTAAAGTTAGTAGGAAGGATAATATATTATCCTTCCTACTAACTTTAGAGGAATCATTTTTCCTCGTTCCTGCAACAATTGTAATCCGCTCATTATATGAAAACATGAGTAAAGTGGGTATAGTAAATGAAATCCATAAAACGGCTCGTAAGAATTTCAAACGTCGTTCTGTTATTTTGGAAGGGATTGATGATTTATGGCAAGCAGATCTAATTGATATTCAAAGTTTGCACTCATTTAACAAAGGTTTTAATTATATTTTAGTTGTAATAGATTGTCTATCAAAATATATATGGGGTGTTCCTTTAAAAAATAAGAAACAAAATGAAATTACTACGGCATTCCAAAAAGTTATCAAAGAAGGACGAAGACCTAGAAATTTACAAACTGATAAGGGTAAAGAATTTTATAATGATCAATTTAATAAAATAATGAAAAAATATAAAATCAATCACTATTCAACGTACTCGATAAAAAAAGCATCCATCGTAGAGCGATAAGAACATTGAAAAATAAACTATATAAAAATTTTAGCTTAATTGGTAGCTATAAGTGGATACCTTATTTACAAAGTATTATTAAATCATATAATAATACGACTTATCGTGTTATTAAATGCAAACCAGTAGAAGTAAATTCTCTAAACGAAAAACTAGTGAGGCAAAACATATTGAATTCATCTAAGTCGCATGCAAAATGTAAAGCTAAATTTTCTGTAAGAGATTTTGTCCGCATAAGCAAGTATAAAGGAATTTTTGAGAAGGGTTATACACCAAATTGGTCTACAGAAGTGTTTAAAATTATTAAAGTGAACAAAACTCAACCCGTAAATTATCTTCTAGAAGACATACGAAAACAAAATGTTTTAGGATGTTTTTATGAGCAAGAGCTTCAAAAGACAAATTATCCAAATATATATTTAATAGAAAAAGTCATGAAAAGAAAAGGAAATAAGATGTTTGTAAAGTGGTTGGGTCTAAGTAATAATGAAAACTGCTGGATTGATAAAAATGCAGTTGTTTAATTTTAAATATCCTTTTTTATATATAACTAATTCAGTTCTTAATTTGTGATGAAAGGAAGTGGACTGGTTAACAGGTTAATTGATAATTTACCAATCGAATTACTTTTACCTGGATATAATTATTGTGGGCCTGGAACTAAACTTAAAAAACGATTAGAAAGAGGCGTCAAAGGTATAAACAAATTAGATGAAGCATGTATGTATCATGATATAGCATATTCCAGCTCTTCTAAATTAGAAGATAGGCATAACGCTGATAAAGCAATATTAAATATGGCTCAAAAAAGACTTCAGTCACAAGAAGCTGGAAAAAGTGAAAAAATATCTTCTAATAAGTAATATAATGAAAGCAAAACTAAAAACTGGAAGTGCACTTAAAAGATTTAACTCCAAAGTAGAAAAGATACGAAATAAACTAAGAAAATGTAAACCCAAACTCAAAAAATCTGCTATAGATATTGCATTAAAAGCAGCTAAAAAGTATTTTAAAAATTGCTCAGCATCTTCTTTACTCCGCGTTATTCCAATCCCAAAATCGGGAGGTATTTTACCGCTTATACCAATCTTCGCAGGATTATCAGCATTGGGATCTCTCGCGGGAGGTGCCGCTGGCATTGCAAAAGCTGTAAATGATTATAAATCTAAACAAACCGATTTACAAGAGTCGAAACGTCATAATAAAACGATGGATGCTATTGCAATAGGCAAAGGCTTATATATAAAAAGCTACAAAAAAGGAAATGGTTTATTTTTAAAACTACCAAAAAACTAAATACTAGGCTACCCAGACGTGCTCTAACAAATATTGATATTTTGTTACATGCTAATAAAATACCATATTTTCGAGGTGTTTATATGAGAGACAATTTATCAACAAAGCCAAGAAAAATTGAGTGTGCTATAATGAATCTAGATAGCTCTCATAATCAGGGAACACATTGGGTGGCCTATGTAAAATTAAATAATTACTGTGAATACTTAGATAGCTTCGGAGATTTACAACCTCCACTAGAATTAGTAAAATATTTAGATAATAAGGATTTTTTTTACAATTATGAACGATATCAGAATTTTAATACGGTTAACTGTGGGCACTTATGTTTGCGTTACTTAAAAAACTTTTGGAATTCTATATAAATTGAACTAATTTATAAAATACAACAGTACCTACAAGAATGTCTCTGACACTATCCATGACTAGTTTAAAATCAACTTTAACTACTAATTATTACCCCCCTTTACAACTTGATGGAGACTACGAATGTGGTCTTCTTTACTTTTCAACATTTAATTCCATTCCGAATATAGATAAAACTAATAATAAATTTTATTATGGTGATAATGAAGTTGTTGAAATACCTGAAGGATCATATGAGTTAGAAGATATTAATAATTATTTATTAAATAATGTTAGTGGTTGTTTGAATTATCATCCAATAACAATACGTTAAGAACAACTATTTTTTGTTCGCAAGAGGTGCATTTTGAAAAAGAATATTCTGTTGGTAGAATTTTAGGGTTTGGATTCGAAACTCTGAAGGCTAATATATTTAATGAATCATCTTTTCCAGTTAACATTTTACCCACAACCGTCGTTAGAATCGAATGTGATATTGTTTGCGGATCTTATGTGAATAGTCAACCTAGTCATATAATTCACGAATTTGTTCCAAGCGTACCTCCTGGTTATAGAA
Organism: Monopis laevigella; assembly: GCA_947458855.1. NCBI lineage: Eukaryota > Metazoa > Arthropoda > Insecta > Lepidoptera > Tineidae > Monopis > Monopis laevigella. Next base: position 36,734,958 of record OX381576.1, on the reverse strand, counting down.
TTATAGAAATACCAAGAAATATTATTTATTTTCCTATAAATAAAAAAAACAATTACATGCATTATTTTAAGAATTTTAGATTCTTTTAATAATCCGATTAACTTTAGAGGTGAAGAAATTCAGCTGTATCTACACTTAAGAAGAAAATGATTGATTTTAAAAAGGCTGCTCCCCAATCTCAGCAGGTCAGTAGGGTGAATACCATAACGAAAACCAGACATACAAAGAAAATTAAACTAACGAAAGAAAATAAACAATTTCTTAAAGTTATCGGATTGTTAAAATGAATATTTTAAATATATCAAGTCCTGCTATTCAAGATGATACTATAGAAAGTTTTGAATTCCATTCATATAAACCGTATGTGAATAGTTTTGCAAAAAGTGATGAAATTCGCATACCTATAAATCAACAAGACCTTTATATTTTACCATCAGCAAGTACCTTATACATAGAAGGCTCTGTCAGTGCTAGAAATACAACTTCAAAAAAGAACCTGAATGTTATCAATTTTATCAATAATGGGATATTATTTTTATTTCAAGATATTCGATATGAGTTAAACGGAGTTGAGATTGATAAAATAAGAAACTCAGGAATTACAACTACTATTAAAAGTTTTTTATCCATGAATGATAATGAATCAAAATGCTCTAACCACTGGGGTTGGGATAACAATGGAATAACTAACAGATTAGGAGGAAAATTTTCAGTTTCTATTCCACTTAATAGGGTTTTGGGATTTGCCGAAGACTATAACAAAATCATAATTAATTGCAAGCATGAATTAATACTCTTACGAAGCAATACCGATAAGAATACTATAAAACTTAACTCGGATGAGATCCTAGAAAATATTGAAATTAATAAAATAAAATATTTTCCTTATGAAAATATGAATATAAAATTTAAAGAAGATCAATACGCTTTATTATATGAGCAATATGTAAAATTTCAGCATTCGTATTACGGTCGTCGTTCAGAACCGTTGTTAAATTTTATTGAGTTTAGAGATATAGCACCTCTTTATGTAATTGACTGTTGTAGACAAAACGAGAAATTAAAGTTGGATCTGTTGATGTTCGTGTTGAATTAGAGAGCGAAAACGAATTACCAGACCAAAGTACAGCTTACTGTCTTATATTAAACGATTGTATTATAGAATATAAGCCATTAAGTAATATTGTAAAGAAAATATTATGAGTTCTGAATACATTATCGTTGACGTACAGGGTTTTAAGGAATACAACAACAATTTCATTATTAAAGAAATTGCATTAGCTGTCTTAGATAAGACATATTGTTTTTTAGTTAAACCTCCCTTTCCATTTGAACACTTATCGGATGAAGAAAAGAAACAAGTGTTGTGGATAGAAAGAAATCGGGGATTTTTTTGGAGAGAAGGTGAAATTGATTATTATAATTTTAAGAACATTATTAAACCTTTTATTGAAAATAAAAATATAATCGTTAAAGGTCTAGAAAAAACAATTTGGATAAAAGAGATTTGTTCAAACTGTAACGTAATTGATATATCTATTAAAGAATGTCCAAATCTTTTAACTTTAGGTAACAAATATTGTAATAATAATGTATATTGTAAATATCATAAAAAGCAATGTGCTTTGAAGAATGTTATATGTGTAATGTTAGTTGTTGTTTTATAATAAATTATATTTTACAATTATTTGTTTTATTTAATTGCCTATAGAACAAAATGAAACAAAGAATATATATATATATTAATCATGTTATTATTTATTACAATAAAAACTTTACACATTGTATTGTTAACTATCATACATTTTCTTCATAATCTTGGAAATAAGGGATTCAGTAGCTTGCATAACATCATCAGATTTATCATTAACATGATATCGAATATAAACTTGTATGTCACTATTATCTTCACGTTTTGCATTATTTTTATTTACATTGAATATTTTAACTTCTATCACACTTCCGTCGGTTTTAAGAGGAGTTGATGATTGCTATACCTGTTTGGTACTTCGTTTTGTAGCTTTGTATTTTTTCGCATGACATTCAGCATTATTATTTTCTAAGACTTCGTTATCTTCCTTTTTATCTACATTTTCTTGACTCGTAAAAAAGTCTTGAGCGTAATAATAAGGATTTGTGATAGGATTGTAATCTTCCGTCATGCTCTGTAAAATAAATAAATCTTAAATTAAAAATTATGCACAACTTAACTTATTTAAGTATTACAAAATAATATTCATATTAATTTTACTTACTATTCAATTATTTAAACAGGTAACAAGTAAGCTTGCAATTTACAAATAAATGTGTCGACTATCTTCCATCTGCTATATATTTAAATATATAGCAAGAGCGGGGATGGATGCCTTAATAAGGCACCAGCTCAATCAAGTTTAGTCGTGTTTTAAGTGATTAATGTCTTCTTGTTTGAATTGAAGTAATATGAGTGTCGATAAATTTGGTCAACACTTAAATAAAAGATCTAAACAATTATTCTACATCGAAGGAATTCGTAAAACTGTTGGAGGTCATTTAAATGTAGGAAATACACAAATCAAATGCGTTCAAACTCCTACCGATAATGACGATGCTGCAACAAAATCCTACGTAGATAACATAAAAACAGAAATATTAAATAATATTTTGAACCATACTGAAACCTTACATAACGAAACGGTAAACGAAATAGAGGCAAAGTTTAATGATGTATTAAAACATAATAAACTGATAAATGATAAACAAGATTTTTCTCAAGACTTACCTTTAGTTAAAGAAGACTTTTTGAGTAAAAATGATTATGACGAGCTTTTATCAGTGTCCGTCAAGTATAACAAACACTCGATTTTTAATTTTTTTATTTAAATTCATTTTCAACATTTATCATTCAAACTATAATTACTTTGAAGAAAGAATCAACATAATAGTAACGTTAATTACTAAAACTGATTTAATTATTCATCAATGAAAACAGCAAATAAAATGAGTACGTGAACCTTTCTTAAAATTAAATTAAAAATATTAGCACTAGTGAAGTTGAATTCTGAATTGATTCACCGTTCATCAATATAATAGTAGGTTGAATGCTGATTTATTTCATCATTCATTAATATAATAGTAACTTGAATACAGAATTAATTCATCATTCATCAATTCAACAATAATTGAGGAGTTTGATTTTCAGCGAATTGCAGGAGAACTTTGACCCTTCTTAATCCAGGTTATAAACATATTAGTACTAGTGAAGTTGAATTACCATTCATCAATATATAATAGTAAGTTGAATTTTGAATTGATTCACCATTGATCAATATAATAGTAGGTTGAATGCTGAATTGATTCATCATTCATCAATATAATGGTTAGTTGAATACTGAATTGATCATCATTCAACAGGAATAATTGTGGGGAGCTCGATTTTCATTGATCGATCTCAGTGTGATTGCTTTAATGTCTGTTAGATATTTCGTATTCAAATTATTATTATTTAATTTAATGGTGGTGGCCGAATTGGTTAAACCTTAAGACTAAAAAACACTAGTAAGGCAATTAAAAAAAATATCTGTACAAAGGCGAGCTTAATGCCTTAGGCATTATCTACCAAATATCAAATACTCTTTTATTATAATTGAAGTTTAATTTATTATTAATTATCCGGGCGTAGTGTGCCAAAAATGCTGTTAACAGTGTATTAATCAACCTCATTCGACTTGCGATCTGCTCACCATCAGGTAGATAGAAAGTCATATGCTGTCCTACAAATAAAAAAAACTCATATCATTCATATAACATCCTACTTCCAAATTGTTAATCAGCTGTAAATTACCGTGATATTATTGTAAAGGCCTAGTTTGAACTTATACTCGTATGAGGAATCAGTGTTTATATCATCAAAGGACTGAAAATCGATTATTGCAACGTCTTAATTTATTTTACATTAAACATTACAATAAAGGTGAAACATGCTCTAACGGCATGTAACTTTGTATCTACCATGGTGAGCCGATGTACAAAATCCATCATAACATGTAAATACATCATATACTGTGTCTCAAATAAAATAAAAAGGCTTTCTTCATACAAACTAGTAAAATAACCAATTTATATGGGCCAAGCAGTTTTTTTTTCATTTGCCACACATGGTTCCATGGGATAGGTTTTATGGGAAAAGTTGTTGGATTTAATAAGTAATTAGCATGTATATAATGTGGTTACCGACAATTCAAAAAGAAACTCAGGACTTGTCACAGATTCAAAAGTTGGGATTTACACTTTTGTAAGTAACCTACAATATACAAATTTGGGTCAAACGTCTACGTTTCTAGAAGTGGCTTAGGGGGTTTTTCCTTTCATCAAACTGACAAAAACTATTAGCCTATGAAATTGCAGTCAAAGAAGTATTGTAAGTCCTTGCACATTGGTTAACTAGGTCAGAGTTGTGCCCACACCAAACGGATTAGGTTGGTAGACATTACCCTATTGCTTCTACTACGACGAAAATATCATTATATTTACCACAAAATTCGGTGAAGGAACAACTTATTTACAGTGGCATTTAAACACGATCAACAAATACAGTCAAAAAAAGTTATTATTTTAAGCCATATATGGTTTATATTTGAATCTCTCGATATAATATCGGATGCTGGAGGTTTAACAAGAATTTTGTTGGTCGCACTCAATAAATATAATAAAAGTTACAACCGCTTAACTCTACTAAAATATCTGCGAACGGTAAAACCTGCTCGACATAATGTTTTTATTTGCCAGACTTCTCATGGAGGCGCACAAAAAATAATATGCTCAATATGGTGCCAATTTGGCTCCCGAGAACCGTTTAAACGGCCTCAGGGTCCCAGCGGAGGGATTAACCCATCCTCATTTCGCCGATGGTATTCGGGGCAACACCTAACAAGTGGCGAGCTTGTTGCGGTGTTTATGATGAAATAGCCTCGTTGTATAAAGCGGTCACCCATCCCAGGCCGGTCTTGTTGTCATCTGCTTAACCTTGTTATCAGTTGCGCAGTGACTTAACCACTAGGCTGGGGCCGCTTTTTTTTAATAATATATATTTATATAAGATAATATTTCAATAATATATTGAGCTTATCATCAGGTATCGCTAACTGATACGATTATGAAATGGGTGGCGTCAAAAGCGAACTTGCATTAAAGGCTTGCTCCTTTAATATTGCTGCGTTATCGTCAAACCCATAATATTTCCATCCTTTCAGGATGCAGTTACTACATTTAGAGATTACCACCCCGACAAGAAACCCGTGCAGTAGTCTCCAGAGAACAGGTGAACCCACAGGTTAAAACACGCTAAGCTCGGTTTTTGCATGTGTAAAGGCGGTGGTAACGAGACACCGGTCGGTCAGCCTAGCAAGGGACATCCCTTCTACAAAAAAAAGATAAGTTACTCTCTTTAACTGCTTAAAGTTATTGAGGTCTATTTAGATGTTTAACTTAGAGTGCACTCGGGCTTAAGTAAAAGAACGGACGGTGATAAAAAATTTTGACAATAGCATTTAATTCTTTCTATTTCGCGTCCACGTTTAAATTTGGAAATGCTCTTTGTATATTAACACTATTTTACTTTAATATAACTCAGCTGTAATGTGAGTGCAACTGGCACAGATAGCAAATGTTATGGTAAAACTGTTTACACTTTGTTGAAGAAATATTCACAGAAAATAAACTAACATGTCTTGGATGATGTATCTGAAATTTAAGCAAAGATCTTAGTTGAACTAGATGCAAATACCTCTATACTAAAAATTTTTTCTACAAATCTTAAAAAAGAATTGTAATAATTTTGATATGTTTCCAATTTTGTATTATTATCTATTTAAGTAAATTACTATTGTCGACGACGCGATGAGAAAATAAAACCTCTTCGGTCCAAGGCGCTAAAAGGAATCCGTGATAATAATCTTTTGGGTAGACTTCTTAAATGTAAATAATATACAATAATAAAAAGACTCAATCATCATAACAAAACCAACGTACAAATTAATTTAAAACTAATAGCCTCAGAGAAGAGTTTCGCCTTTACAAGATATATTGCCTGATACCCTTCACTAGACTTTATAAAATAAACTGCGACTGGAGTTTAATAAACTAACGTTTAACCTTGCTCCTTGAAAATAAAATCAATAAAATAAAGGCTAGAGCTCTACAGAGAGCCTTTGATGGACAGGTAAACACGTGTGTGTGGCAAGATGCAGTGGTAGTGATGTACAATGCATTATAGTATAAACCATATAACGTTACATACTGTATAAAAATATTAGTAGTTTTAGTACAGACTTACCTTGTGTCTATACATTGCAGCGGTTTCATTTGTGTATTTCTGACGGATATCTACATCTAAACAATTATGCTCCTCGAAAAATTCCCGGGCCCTCTTGTTTCCTCCCACCTACGGAAAAAATAATCAGTTTTAAATAAACAATAAAAAGTTATGATTTGTTTTTAAAGTACTTAAAAAGTTAAGGAGCATTTGTGAGTATAAAGACCTGCTAGCAACCTGACAGAAGAAGTACCCAGTTATTATGACAATTTACGAAGAACTGTCGTCAGTAGCTCCGCAGATGTCTTGAGAAAACTTGGCGCCTACTTTGGGGCTTGAACATTTATGTGTGAATTGTCCTACTTATTATTTTGCATGGACTCCTGTCCTTGATCCAATAATTGTGGCGAGACCTACACCGACAAGTAAATGTATCCTTGAACTTTTGCAACCTAGTTACAAGTTATATTAGAGTTGCAGTGAATGTGATTTTTGTTCTGGTCGGCAACTAGTTTAGTCTCCAGGGAATGAGTTGCTCGCATTATTCATGGCCGAGTTAAAATCTAGGACGACCTGGACAAACTACTTACTCTACATAGAAACACTTGGCTATTATTAGTAAAGATGTCAAGAGCCCAATCAATGTAGTTTAATAGAATACTAAAGTGTTAAGAGTAGTGTCTGATATTTCTCATACATTCACGACCTTTTGGTCCTAACTGTTAGCCCCCATTTTTATTCAAATCCATTAAAGTTTAGGGGTAAAAAACAGTTTTGGCCCGAAAGTCGTTTTGCTGCCTAAATCATACGTTCTCTTTCTATTAAGGGTCGGGGGGAAGGTTTACATAAATGTATGGTAGCGTTACCGACTCACCGTCATAGAGTTAATACTGGGGGAGAGTTTATACTTTGCAGTTGAATCAACATGTGCATCGAAGGGCCTCATCAGACACTCCTCTTAAGTAGTATTAAAGGGAGGTATTCCAATTTTACTGATTTTTAATTAAGTTTTAACCGTGAAGTTTTAACCTTTTAAATAGTTAACCAAATATATGTCATAGAAGACATTTTATTGGTATTTGTGTGGGAGTCAAAACGTAATTAATATTATTTTGCTCGATAGAAAAAAATCCAAAGACAATGCTTTTAATTTATTTTTATATAATTCACAGAACACTACATCAAAATACTAATATGGCAAATAAAATACACATTTACTTAAAAGGTATGGTATTATATTTTATTATAATGACTGCAAATATTTTTTAATCAAAATAATAGTGAAATATTGAGCCATAGCGGCCTACTTGATTTACGATTTGAACCTTTTTTTCTTAGCACTAATTCGGGCAAAAAAACCTGCCGTTAACAAACGGACTGTAAGTTATTGTTAAGAACACAGTAAAGTGATTAGCGAATTCAAACATCAATACACTAAAGTTTCTTTGCCCATTGAAAAAATGTAAGAAAGTTAAATTCATTCGTAACAACTTCAGCAATGCAATTTTTCAGCTAAGTTTTGCATCGTCTTTTGAGGGATCTTGGACTTCCAAGATCTCTTATCGGAAATGTTTGGAACGCGTTTCCAAGGTGGCATTAGCAGGTTCCAATAATATTAAGGCAGTGTCATAGCAGGAATAAAAATACAAATTGCACCGTTATGTATAGTACTTAGCCCGCAAGAAATAAGGTTGAATATTATACACAATAGAGTAATGTATTTCTGAAACCATGACGTGAAATTCTATTTTTATTTTTTTGAATATAAATACGTGTTTAATAAAATTTTTAACTTGTTATCGAGTGTAATATAAATATATATATATATATATATATATATATAAAATAGGTCAGTTACCTCAATGGTATTCAACTGCAAGTGTCGTATAAATATTGGAAAAAAATGATTTTCGAATACTTGAGCATTTTCTTTTATGGATTCCGGTGGATAGTGCTCCAAAAAGTAATTGTATAAATATATATATATCTTAACTATATATACTTTGTGAAGCACTATCTACCGGAATCCACATATGCATATACCAAGAAAGAAAATTATTTTTAAGTGAAGATGAGGCTATAAGATGGGAGCTAACGAAACTTCGCTGGGCCAAATTTAGCCTATGTCACAAGTTAGCCAGGGCATTAAAATATACTCTCAAATTAATCCAGGGAATTTGTCTCCAGATACAAGATAATAAAAATCAATTTAATTGAGCCCCATATGAAGTTAGATTTGACAAAAACCCTTTTATTTACGCCAAAAAGATTTTCAGTGAAAAGAGTTGAAGACTTTCGCTGACTAAAGAACAAATTTATAAACACTTCAGTGAGACTAAAGCAATACCACAAGGAGAGGTAGCATACCCGGATCCACCTTTAACACGACCTCATAATCCTGCAGTAGGCTTCTAATGCAATCCACCAAGCATTGAAGAAACTGAGGAGCACATTGAGAAGAAAAGCGTAAATTCAGCGCCAGGTCCAGATGGTATACCCTACATTGTATATAAAAAGGGTCCTCACATTCGCAAGTGTTTATATGACATTTACTGTAGAATATGGTCAAGCAAGCAAGTACCGACCGTGTTCGGAGAAGCAGCTTTTGTTCTTATACCACAAAAGCCTGAGGTTACTGACCCTTGTAGTTGTGGAACGCTTTATTAATGACATACCTCAAATCGCATAAAAGAAGAATCTCTACCCCTTGGAATAACATTCCAAGCTTAAATAATATTTAATAGATACATAAAATATGCAAAAGAATTTTTACCGAGAGCATATTTAAAAAAAAATCCATACAAAAAATTCAAATATTGCCTTAGGAAATAAATTTCTCGTTAATTAAAATATTATAATATAATATAATAACGGTACCTAATTTTTTTAAATTTTAGATATAATTAGACTTATTATTACACTCGCCGTAAGGCACTCGTGATGATATATATATATCATCACGAGTGCCTTACGGCGATAATTATATCTAAAATTTATCCACCGGAATCCATGAAAGAAAATGCTCAAGTATTCGAAAATCATTTTTTTCCAATATTTATACGACACTTGCAGTTGAATACTATTGAGGTAACTGACCTATTTTATAGATGCCTAAAGCTTTAACACAATTATCTAAAACTACTCCTGGAAAACCAATTATAGTTAATATCTTTGCCAATTATGGCAAAACATGGCGGTCATTCCACCATTTCTTCTCCAAGAATCCCAGTAGCCTAGATAGGGGCTGAGACTTTCGAGAATACCATTGATATCTGAGGTGGTTTCCTCAGGGAGGCTATTCTATTGCACCCCAAGGAGTGTTATAAATCTCTATTACCAAAACTATAAAAGCTATTTGGGATGAGCTTTAAAAAGCCATCTGAGTTGTACAAAAATCTATGTGTAACCAAGCAGATTGCTTCTCTCCCAAAAGACTCATTGGCCTCTGAAATGGAGTCAAGACTTCAGTTCCATAAATCATTTATGAAGATCAGCAGAATGGGGTTCGGTTGGAAGAAAAAAGAATGTGTTTATCACATTCGATGTTATTAAATCTTTCCTTAAAAGCTGAAGAGCATGGTTACACTGAGCCTGGTAGTACAGAATGAATGGCCTATAATGGGGGAAGTTTGTATTCCTCTAGCCCTGAAATAGCGCACTCTCATGTATGATTGGTCTCTGGCACTTGTTAAGTTCTACATTAACGCCTTTCATATAACAAGGATCTGTGCTCGGTCCGATGCTATTTGGTATTTTTCTTACAGACCTGAAGCAAGTGATCCAATCATGCATATCTTTATTTGCAGATGATACCAAATTAATGGGCAATCCGATTATAAGCCACAATATAATGCAAGGTGACCTTGACAGGATCTCACAATGGACCAAGGACTGACTTCTCACTTGAATACGAATAAGTGTACTGTTCTTCACATAGGTAGTAATAACCCAATGGTATCATACAGAATTGACTCTAACTTTCTCAAAACATACATCTCAAAAGGGCTTAGGCATTACAATAACAAATAATATTAAATGGGACAAACATATAATTAGTATATCAAAAAGGGCAAATTCAGGTATGGAATCCCTATCTTAAAAAGGATATCATTCTCTTGGAAAAGTTGTTTTACCTACAACAATGGTTGTTTCATAAAGAAAAAAGACATATGAAGACCGTTAAAAATAACTGGAGCTTACAACCTTAGAGCAAAGAAGACACAGCGGTGACCTGATTGAGACCTTTAAAATAATGAAAAAAACACTATGGTGTGCCTGGACTACAAAACACAGACTTCTGTGAATGACCACAGGACATTCACAGAAGCTGATAAAAACACCAAGCCATAGTAACCCTAGGAAACATGTATTAATTAATTGAGTGGAACCATGGAACAAGCTACGGAAAGTGTTATAAGTGCTGACTCAGTGAACTCCTTTAAGAATAGACTAGATAAACATTTAAAATATACTAATAATGCATAAGTGCAGTGATATATACGCACGATGAAAAATATCTAGTTGATAATTGTTTTCTATTTAGTATGTTTACAATAATTGGGTTTTATTTTATTGTATTTTACAGAAATCATATTATAAACCTAGATATTTATCATGCGATATTATTTTTAAAAAGTCATAAAAATAAATAGGTCTTCGTCGTGTAAAAATACCTACTTCTTTCAACCAAAGCTAAGAGTATGTGCTGGTTATGTATATAGCGAGTCGTATCTAAAAGGGCACTTATCTATAATAGGAAAACGAAATGAAATAAGGAGCCTATCTAAGGAACAATAAAAAAGGCTTATGTTGCGCATCTTGTAACGAGTATAATGTTGATTTTTGACACATTGACCAGGGCCACCATCTTGAATTTAAAAATCGATATGAAAATTGAATTTACAGTCCTAAAGTTAGTCGAAAACGAGTATAATGTCGATTTTTTATACATTGACCATGGCCGCCATCTTGTATTTCAAAATTGATATGAAAACTGAATTTACAGCCCTAAAGTTAGTCCAAAACGAGTATAATGTTAATTTTGACCAGGGCCGCCATTATGAATTTCGAAATTAATATGAAAATTGAATTTACATCCATAAAGTTAGTCGAAAACGAGTATAATATCGATTTTTTACACATTGACCAGGGCCGCCATCTTGAATTTAAAAACTGTTTTGAAAATTGAATTTACAGCCCTAAAGTTGGTCGAAAACGAGTACAATGTCCATTTGATACATTTACCAGAGCCGCCATCTTGTATTTCAAAATTGATATGAAAACTGAATTTACAGCCCTAAAGTTAGTCGAAAACGAGTATAATTTTGATTTTAACACATCAACCAGGGCCGCCATCTTGAATTTCAAAATTAATTTGAAGATTGAATTTTACAGCCCTAAAGTTAGTTGAAAACAGTATAATGTTGATTTTTTACTCATTGACAATGGCCGCCATCTCTTATTTCAAAATTGATATGAAAATTTAATTTGCAGCCATAAAGTTAATCGAAAACGCGTATAATGTTGATTATTAACACATTGACCAGGGCCTCCCTATTGAATTTCAAAGTCGATATGAAAATTGAAAATGAGTATAATGTTGATTTTTGACACATGGACCAGGGCCGCCCTCTTGAATTTCAAAATCGATATGAAAATTGAATTTACAGTCCTAAAGTTAGTCGAAAACGAGTATAATGTCGATTTTTTATACATTGACCATGGCCGCCATCTTGTATTTCAAAATTGATATGAAAATTTAATTTGCAGGCGTTAAAACTTGCACATATATATTATATATACATGGTGACTTTGAAAGGATGTACTTTGGGCTTATATGAGGTTCTACTGATCAATACGAACAACTTTTGGAACCATGTGCGGCAAATGAAAAAATGGCTTCCCCATACAAATTGGTCATTTTAACATTACTAGTTTGTATGGAGAATTTTTTTTTTCATTTGCGACACACGGTTCCATCGAAAAAGTTCAATTTTATCAGCAGAACCTCATATTAGCCTAAAGTACTTCCTTTCAAAGTCACCATGTATATACAATATAGCGTCCTTGCACAACAGCGTCGAAAGAAGTCACATGCCAAGCTCTAATAAAAATATAAAAATACTTGGCTAATTTTATACATTTTGGCTGGTTTTAAGGAATAATAATTATTTTTTATTGCATATTACATTAAATTATTTTTTTATTTGGTTTGAAACTGACTATATAAGCCATCATGCACTATTTTTAAACTAATTATAACTCCTCAAGTCATTGTAGAAATTGTACCAAAAATCAAGCATTTTCAACGTTTTTGCATGAAGGGTTTGATTAACATTGGTTTTACTTCATATAAAAATATAATTTTTAATTATTTTTCTTGGCCGGATCGTAGATTAAGGTTTAAATCATCGAGCAAAAGCAAATAAATATAGTATAAAAGTTTTTGCTTAAGAGTTCTTAAAATTGTACCAGAAATCATGTCATTTTAAAACTTCTTGAATATACACTCTTAGAGAGACAATGTTCTTAGCAAGCCATGGCTTCACCGTGCGGGTGCCGGGTCCATCGTGTGGTTGAAAGGCAGGGGAATGAACTGCAGCATTCCCGGACTTGAGACCGCGAAGTAGGTTTAAAGGCCTTTTGAACTCTCACCTGTTCACTACCCTCTCTACTCAACCAAATACTATATGATCCTGTTAGCGCCATCCTGGAACATATATATTACAAAATTCTGGCCGAACTAGCTTTCAGCCTCTAAACCCTGGTATGCCTGGTATACTCTTGGTGCTTGAAGAAAGTAATTCTTGTTGAACTTGTGGGAAACAGTCATTACTAAGGACTACACCATCAACTCAAAAATATTACTTTGATTTCACAAATAAAATTGCTAGAAATGGTTTTAAAACTCAACTTTATGCAGTAGAAGTCAGTGCAGCATCGTCTATTGAAGGATCTTAGCCTTCCAAACATTGACTGAAGGAAGGTTTATGGAACGTGTTTCCAAGATGGAGCTGACAGAATCATTTGTGTTTAAAGATCTTTATTGGGTACTCATAAAAAACAATTAAGTTCACTTGTTTGAGTTTACAAAGTTTTCTTACATTAAAGTATCTGCATCGAGATCGTAACATAATAACATAACATAACTAGTAATTTACATAGTATAACATAGAAAGTAATTTAAAATAAAGTAGGTACTTTATATATATAACATAATATAGTAAGTAATTTATAATATAGGATAACACAGTAATTAATAAATTAATAAATATTCTACTGTAATACAATTATCAGGGGAAGTTTAAAGAAGCTGCATCGACATGCATAAACTTTTTTTTTATTCTAAACATTGTTTTGTATATATAATTTAAGTTTATTCTTGAATACATTGATATTTTCACAATTTTTTATTTCATTTGGTAATTTATTATGTAGCTGTTATCATTTAGTATTTGGTTGGGTAGAACACAGTGAAGGAAGTGTTGAATTTGAAAGGGCCGTTAACCCCGCTACCCGGTCTCAAGTCCGAGAACTCCCAACCTCATAATGGACCCGGCACTCAAACAGAGAATCCATCGGTAGCTAAGAACATTGTCTCTCACAATGTGATGTTTTTATTAAATAGTCACAATTGACCACTTTAATTTATTAAACATGTTTGTTTAAGAAATTAGTGAAAGCTGACTCAAACCTGCGACATTTCCAAGGTTTAAGAAATTGGTTGAATAATTGAATATCGTAATATTGGATAGATAGAATAATTTTATGGAATATTTATTCCATAAAATTATTCTAATATACAAATGCAAGCCCTAGTTATAACTATGGTAAAATAGTGGTAATAATAAATCTGAGTTTTGATGGTTGAGACAAAACTGATTACAGAAGAAAGTAATAAATGTTTAATGGAGTTAGTCTAAAATGCCTAGATAATAAAACGTGTAGTTCATCACACCTCATGGGAACAGCAATTAAGGCGATAGCTGCAGCTGAGACTGCGGAGTCTAACAAGCGACACAAATATTTCTATAATGAAAGATTACATATTTGTGCCGTTTGCTGTGACTCTGGGTCTGTGGAGTTCAAGCACTAAACAACTTTTAAAGGATATAACACCATGCCTTATTGCCCTTAAGGGCTGGCTCATTCCTCGCACAAAGGATTAGCATTGCGATCCAACGAGAGAATGTGGCCAGTGTTCTTGCCACCACTCCATGCGGACCAGACCTTTATAACCCCATTTAATATTTTTAATTGGGTTATAATTATATTATAATAGTTATTTAATTTAGATTTATTGTTTATATAGTAATTTTGTATTTTTGTTTAATAAATATATAGCTGTAATAAATGTATAGTTACTTTCATGATGTCCACTTCCTTGTCCATCCAATCATCCATAGTAACAGACCTCACATAGGACAGATGTACTCCAAAACCTCTATGGATTCCAGCACAATTCAGACAAATCCAAATGCCATAAGTGACTGACGCCCATTGAGGACTCGGCAGGCCACAATCAAAACAATTCTAGAACAAATGTAGTTAAGTATTAGAACAATATCATTGCCACAAAGCACAATATTCGTATAAAAAATAATTTTATTACATACATTATCATCTTTTTCTCGCAACTCCTTTAGCCTCATACAGTTTTTACTTGTTTTTATTTGCGGCCTAGCCATTCTTAATGTAGTTAACTAAAGAAAATAATAAAACCAAGAAATAAGTTCAAAGTTAAAAAGTTTAAAGTTTTTGTTGATCTCACAGATTAGTGACGTGAACTGACGTGACAGGCCAAGTTTACGATAGTTTTTTTTATCAGGGCATTGAACACATCAGCCACAAACAATTTCAAAAAATTAATATTTAATAAATTATAAAATGACTTAAGAAAAGTACCAAATTCTATGGCTGCATTTCAGACCATGTTAACATTTGTTAGTATTTTTAGCAATGCAAACGAAACGATAAAATTACCACAAATGCTGATTTCTGACACTTTGACATTTACCTTAAACCTAAACAAAAGCCGAAATTAAAAATTATTCTAAAATTAAAAATAGTTTATTTGCAAAAATTATGTGTATTATAAGGAGTAATTATCTATTTGGTTATCATAATTCCTTCCAGAAATTATTTTTTTAATAATTTGTATCTCCAAAAATGTTGTCTCCATAATTCAGTAAAGTAAATAAAAAACTAAAATCTGCAAAGAAATTAAACGAAAGTATATAAGAAAAACAAATATTTATAGTTCGATAGATAATTTTAAGATTAATAACCTAATACATTCGCAGGGAAATACGGATTGTTTGACATCTGTCAAAAATAAACAATAAAAATTCACCTCCAACGCGATGCTAAAAATGTTAACACTTCGCAAAAAAAAACACTGTTACTAACGTCAGATGTTGGTATTTATCGATATTTTTTCCAAAAAAAAAACGACCAATGCTAGCGCCGCGCTAACATTACCAGCTAATAAAACGCACCCTATAACTTACAATATTGGGTAAAAAAATATTAACTAAACAATTTTGTATATAATTCTATAATTTAAAAAAAAAAACAGTAGGCGTCTTTTGGTTGAAAGTGCCTCATTTTTCGAGCTACGAGCGGATGTTTTTAAACTTGCGGACTGGGGTCCATTCTCAGATTAATAATAATAATAAATCTGAGGGGTCTATTATTGTAAACCATAGGTTTACTTAGGTCAGAGTCCCCCTAAACTAAACGGATGACATCTCTTGTTGGGGCCTTAGATAAATTTTGACGATTCCATCGATGGAATCACCATCAGTCTTATTGATTTTGTTTTTGACAGTTTTTAGTCGGCTCTCTAGCATGGGCGTATATAGAGGGGGGGGGGGGGGGGATTATAAATAAATATATGTTTTTTTTAAATATTATATTGACATTTATTATTATTACTTAATATCATTAAATAAATTATATATACGTAGGACACTTAAATAACTTCACACATAAATAATAAATAAATTCATGAGGTAAGCATGTGTTCTACAAACGCGAAATACTATGTTTTACATACTTATTATAATGTAACATAATATATTCCATTAAATCCCGTATAAAATAGAGAAACGGAGATATATAAATTGTATATTTATATAAAAACCCCGAATTTGGGAACAGCCCCTAAATAATGTTCATTTAATAAATAGTCGTGGTCATTTACATTGTGCTTCGATCGTACTATTATTGATCGAAGATATTGTGCTTCAATTTTCGGGTAGAGGGAGTTATCTAGGCTTGGACTACTTTCCAGGGGGTGCAACACCCCTCCCCTCTGGTTTTTAAACCCATATTCACAGACGAATAGAAGTACTACGTAGCCATATTGGCCGGTACTTAATTATTAGGTATGCGACCATTTTCTGTTTCTTTTACAGATAACGTTAGATTGTCAAAATAATGAAATCCTTTAAGTTCATTTATCACCACACGAATGTAGAAAACTGTCAAAACAAAAGCACCCGTAACACAAGGGAAACTTGTTTAGATATTGTTGTTGCCGATTGTTCAATGTCAATTCAATTTCTTGTTTGTATGGCCTCTCGCTTTTCGCGAATTTTGCCAGTGTCTAGTTGATTGAGGGTAGGTTCAAAATTTTTTTTATTACAAAAGTGAAAGTGGGATAATAGGATGGAAAGAAATAAGGAAAGGACTAGGTTTGAATTAGGAATGGCCACATGACCGTATGCAAACATACGGTATAGTGATGCCAGTGTCTAGTGAAGGAGGAAAGAATCTACAGTAAAATGGGTACCGCCATTTTACTGAAGAAATGGATTCATTGAGATAGCAAACACTGAGATCACTGCATAAATACCACACTTCTCACACTTAAGATTACTTAAATGAATGCTTATTCTACAAAATTGGTACACTTTTGGACAATAATATCCTATAAACTTAACTATGAAAAATATACTAGAAACACACGACTACAGTCTTCGGGCTACCCTCAAGGAATCTTGTTCAATGTCATTTCTATAGGATTTCGTTATTATTATTATTATCTTATATTAATGGCCTCTACGCGTGCGCGTAATTTTGCCAATGTCAAGTAGATTGAGGGTAGGTTCAAAATTTTTTTATTACACAAGTGAAAGTGGGATAATAGGATGGAAAGGAGTAAGGAAAGGACTAGGTTAGAATTAGGAATGGCCACATGACCGTATGCAAACATACGGTATAGTGATGCCAGTGTCAAGTGAAGAAGGAAATAATCGACAGAAAAATGGGTACTGCCATTTTACTGAAGATAAAGGGATTCGTTGAGATAGCACAAACACTGCGATCACTGCGTAAATACTACACTTCTCACACTTAAGATCACATAAGAATGCTTATTCTACAAAATTGATACACTTTTGCACAATAATATCCTATAAACTTAACTATGAAAAATATACTAGGAACACACGACTACGGTGTTCGGGCTACCCTCAAGGAATCGTCAAGGATTTCGTTATTTTGACAAGCTAACATTTCCGTTCTTCTTCTTCTTTTAATTAATGGCCTCTACTCCTTACGATTAATTTTGCCAGTGTCTAGTGTGGTAGATATTATAGTAAAAGTGGGATAATGGGATGGACAGAAAAAAGGAAAGGACAAGGGTATAAAAGGGAATGGCGACATGACCGTATGTAAGCATACGGTATAGTCTTGCCAATGTCGAGTGAAGAAGGAAAAATAATCTACAGTAAAATGGGTACCACCATTTTACTAATGATTGTGGGATTATTTGAGATAACACAAACACCGAGATCACTGCGTAAATGCTACACTTCTCACACTTAATATTACTATACGAATGCTTATTCTACAAAATTTGTACACTTTTGCACAATAATATTCAATAAAATTCAATTTGAAAAATATAATATAAACACGCGTCTAGTGTTCGGGCTACCCTCAAAGAACCAACATTCCGTTATTAGAAACAGAATTTGACCGATGGGATCTTCTATAACTCTGTGTTATGGATTTATTCTTATCTTATTCGCCTGTGTTGGCCATAATGGGCCAGTATAAAAAACTATTGTGTACAAGTTTGGCAGAAAACTTTGACGCTTTTGCAGCATCGTTTAAAAACAACGAAACCCGTATAAACACCGGGGATTCGGCAGCTGCTTGCCTGTTTTTATAAATCTAGTTTCGGGAACGGACGATTTTATACGAAGCTTCTTTGCATTTTGTTTTTAAAGTAAATGCAAATTTTATGCTACCAAAATTTTTTAAACGTCAAATTAACTAGGAAGTATTTCGCGTTCTCGCGGGTTATTATAACAAATTTTGTTTACGGCTTCAGTGCACAGTAAATTACCTTGGTTAAACGTTTTATTGTTGTTTTGATTGAACTTACATTGTGATGTCGAGTCTACCCAAGACTGCTGTGGAGTTGGAATATGAAGACATTGGGAAGAGTGAATCTTGGCCTGGCGTATTCCACGTGAGTTTAGATGTTTTTTTTTGGTAATAATATCGGTTAAAATTCATGAGATATTTTATTTACCAACCTAATGTTTAAAACTATTTTGGTATAATTAATATTAGTTTCCACTAAATGTGTTATTTTTGTCTGTTGTAGAAGCTAAGTAGGGATGGGCAGTGGACGACCGATGCCACCTTCAATGAGGCAAAGAAGCCAGAAAATAATAAGCTGAACCGTTACAGAAATGTTTATCCATTTGATCGAACCCGAGTCAAGGTAAAGCGGACTTCAGAAGATTACATCAATGCCAATACTGTAGATGTAAGTAATATAGTAACTTATAATTATGAAATATATTTCAGCGTCAACGGTGTAGTGTTTTAAAGTATGTATACTAGACCCGTTTTGAATTGTTTAGATATAATTTTCTTAAAAATAAATCTCAAAAGTATAGATTAATATACTGTTTTCTTCATTTTAGAATGAAAGAACACTTTCGGCACAAAAAAAGCAACAAAAATTTTTTTTTTTACTAGATATCACCTTATGAGCATGTTGTTTTAAATAAAAAAAAACTATTTGTTATATACATGGCGGCCGAATTGGTTAGACCTTGGACTTAAAAACAGTTAGGTCCCTGGTTCGAATCCCAGTGTGTACCAATGAGTTTTTAATTAAAAAATTATGTACATTTGTTTGACATTTCGTTTCCGTACTACACGCACTGGCACTAAAATGCATACACATACAGTGGATGACAGGCCCACCAGAACAAAAAGGTATGGTGACTCTTATATATGTCGCATGATAAAAAGGTGGAATGCCTTGCCTGCGTGCGTTTTCCCTTCTTCCTTTAATCCAGAGTCCTTTAAGCGTAGCGTGAATAAGTTTCTCAAGCAGACATAGTGGAATCAACCAATTGAAGCAAGCACCATAGCTACTATTGGTTGAGAACATTCTTGGACGTTACATTGGCACTTACCATCAGGTGGATGTAGGGTCACATGTCCTGCTATATTAAAAAAAAAAAAAAAAAAAAACAACACCACTATAGTGCCTCAGAGAGCATGATAAGCTGTCGGTCCCAGTTTCACTATACCAATTTGTGAAACTGTTTATAGATGGGTTATTGAGTCTATTCAAAACATCGCGACGAGCTAGCCACTTGTTTGGTGTAGACTCATACCATCGGCTACGATTAAAACTCCTCCTACGTTTAACTGCAGTTGCCAAAAATTTTACTAAAAAATCTAAAAAGAATGTATTAATATATTTGTTACAATATGTTTATATCTGTATGTAGTATATATTTACCTAATATTTTAGGTAACATTTTCAAATATCATTTTGCACCCATAATTCATTTTTCAATCTCTCAAAGGTTAGCTGAATTTATTTTATGTGCAATAATGAATTTAAATAATAAACTAGTGCTTTTACGTTTTTCTAGGCATATATTCAAAATTTTTTCTTCATAACTATATTTTTTTTAATTTCTCGGTAAGATGAAGTATTCTTTTATAGATTTCACTGCTCCACGGTGTAGTGGTTGGTTATGTCCGACTGCAGCTGGAAAGGTAACACAGTGGTATATGTGCTAAAACCTCCCCCTTTTAATATACACAGGCCTTTAATAAGACTCAGAATAGGATTTAATTTAGGGTCCCATTTTAACATGTGCTTCATAACTATTTACTTCATTCATACTTACTCGGATTTCATTGAATATTTGAAAAAAAAAAGCAATGGACTAGTTATTCTCAAGTTCTGCGCTTAGCAACATTTTTATTTATTTAGAAGATTATTGATTAATTTTTTTATAGAAAATATTAACTCAGCGAATTTGGCCGCCAATTTCGTAAACGCATCATTTAATCGGTATAGTAGGGGTGACCAAAACTTAGTAAACAACAATGTATTGATCGCCCGCATTCATGGACTTTGTAGATCTGTTTATCATCAGGCAGATACAAGTCATATGCCGTTCATTAAGGAGCACAAGTGATTTCCTATTATGACAGTGATATGATAGTCAGCAAGGCATGGTAGTCATGGTCAACATGTTGTCTTTACCTTAACAATAACCTATTATAGTGCAAAAGAAAATCGTCTTTTTAAAAATAAATAATATCCATTAAACGTCTTCTTTTCATTTACTAAATTTACTTCATTTTGTGGCATTATAGGCTTTCTCTTTCACCTATCTACAAAATGGATTGGTTATAGTCCCTTTTGGTATTTTTTGGTGGAATATATCTCTTTGTATGTCTTCAATTTTCTTTACTGTTTAGTTCAAAACCTAAATTTAGAAATATCTACCTACAATATTACCAATGAGTTATGCCTTTATACATCCGGTTAAGACGTTCCGTCCGTCCGTCACCTTATCTTAATCGCTCCGTGAGGTCCAATTAAGGTCTGCTCTATAAATAGTTATTCATTTAGATATATTGATTTACTGGTTTACGTAAGTTATTGTTTTCATTGACTTGGCAAATTATCGTAGCGATAACCTAATTCTCCTCTCTATAAGTTTAGGTAAAAAACCTACTTATATGAGCTAACAGGCCATAGAACATCTGAACCAGAAAACTTATTTTATATTTACTATTTGTTTTAAGAGATAGGTCTCGTTGAGTCCGTTGATGTAGGTGCCGCTCTTAGGTCAGATATTTATATACATACATCTTGGAAAATTGCTTAACCTCGTTGTAGAATAGATCGTGTTTTTAATAAATAAATAATAGTAATAGTTTATTTGTAACGGAAAACTGCTAAATATGAACAGTTTAATAGTCAATATAGTATGTCGCTATACTATTTTGACTATTAAACTATTCATCAGTAGCAGTTTCCCGTATAATAGTCAAAATAGTTTGTCGCTACACTATTTTGACTAATAAACTGTTAAAATAGCAGTACAAATACATACATACATATCATCACGGATGCCTTACGGTGCCCGAGACCGCCTAGACAGTCACAGGGTACCCAGTGGAGGGGTTTTAATCCCACCTCGTCGAAGCCGATGGTATGAGTCTACACCGAACAAGTAACTAGCTCGTCGCGATGTTTTGAATAGACTCAATAACCCATCTATAAACAGTTTCACAAGTTGGTATAGTGAAACCGGGACCGACAGCTTAACGTGCTCTCCGAGGCACTATAGTGGTGTTGTCAAACATTTGTACATAAATTTTTAAATTAAAAAAAAAAAAAAACTCATTGGTACACACCGGGATTCGAACCAGGTGGGCAATTCTCGCGCTTTCGAGATTCATCTCGATTCGATATTTTTAATGACTAAATATGCCATTTAAAATGACTAAATATGGCATTTTTTGTTTAAAAATATCGAACATTAAACGAAATAAATAATAAATATTAATTAATAAATATACAAATATTGAACAAAAAATGACATATTTAGTCACTTTTCTTTTAAAAATCTCGAATCGAGATGAATGTCGAAAGCGCGAGAATTGCCCACCAGGGGCCTTATTCCGAGTTTTCAAACGTTAAACACGACACGTTGCGCAAACTATAAATATTGAAATATAAGTTCTATTTCAATGGATATATAGTCTGTATTAGGTTGGCTATAATAATGCCGCCATCTTGAAATACACGAATTCTTCTCAAGTTTGAATATCTTAACGGCATTGGATTTTCAACTCTATATTTAATAGGATAGAACTTATATTTAAATATTTATAGATTACGCAACGTCTTGTCGTCTTTAGCGGTTGCAAACTCGGAATAAAGCCCCCTGTGGGCAATTCTCGCGCTTTCGACATTCATCTCGATTCGAGATTTTTAAACGAAAAATGACTAAATATGTCATTTCATAATCTCGAATCGAGATGAATGTCGAAAGCGCGAGAATTGCCCACCAGGGACCTAAGTGTTTTTAAGTCCAAGGTCTAACCAACTCGGCCACCACGTATATAATTCGTTACAAATAAATTGCTATAATTGACGTAAAATCGACATTGTAACATTTAATCAACCATACAAGTAACTTAAAGACACTTTGAATTCATTTATATTAATTCAAATAGTTTCTCAATATAGCATTATTTAATAAAACAATGAATATAGCAATCTTAAGATTGCTTCATCTTTAGATATTCAAATGTAATTTAAATAATCTATTGCCGCTCTCCGACATAAATGCATCTCTTCGGTGAGCATCTCGAAGCACGGAAGCTTTGTGCACAAATAATTCTATTACTGTTTCGAGGTAATTGCACATCTGGATAATTTTCCCAGATAGACCTAGTATTTTGTTTTATATCTGGTTATTAATTCTATTTCTACAGCCGATATTTTTCGTTTTTATTGTTTAAAAGAGAAACTGTCTTTATTGACCCCAAAATATCAACGGTGTGGAATCTATTAACCTTTGCAACCACATGACCGCGGAGGCAGTCATATTTATACTAATATTTATAATATATGTAAAAGTTTGGATGCTTCTTAATAAATCCAAAACAGCTGATCTGATTTGTAGGTATGAAATTTTGCACAAGGTCAGGGGTGTTCCACTCCGCGCTTTAGGTATGAAGCTACAAGTACCAGGGGCTCTAGAGAAAAAGCAGGCGAGGCGACATGTCGCGTCGCCTCAGTCAAAAACGTATGTATTTTGACAGTGACAGTAGGCGTGAGGTACGCTGTCACCTGCCAAAGTCTATACAGTTTTGATTGAAGGCGACACGACACGTCGCCTCGCCTGATTTTTCTCTAGAGCCCCTGGCCGTACCCACGGATGGGTTTTATTTTTGAGGGCTGCCGCAGTGGGCTGCCGCGCACCGGCCGAGTCGCACGTTTGTAGATACTCCCTAACGCGCCTCGTCGCGATTTTAATATTAACTAAAATGAGCCCCTAAAGCTTAAATAGGATCCGGACCCCACCGTTTTCATACTTCCAAAAGACCTCAAAAGATAAATAAATCCACGCCTACCTATAGGTTATTAGGCAGGTACACTAAAAAAATATCAAAACGTGTGTCTAGTAGTCTGTTTATAAGAATGCGAATTTTCATTATTCGCCACCTTACCTATGTACCAAATGTTGTCCTTTGTTATAGTTATCTAAGTCTCTCATATTTACGTACTTTGTTAGATATTTAATTACTATAGTATAGCTAGGTAGTTACCTAGCTATACTATAGTAATTAAATATCTAACTATTAAATAAGTTGTGTTTACAAGGTCAGGTTTAGTTTTGTTTTTTTGATAAGTATATGTAGTAATAGTTAGTGCACTACCTACTACAACTATTACTAGAAATATTAAGCAGTTTTGATAAGTAAACAAACTTATTTATTTTCCCAATTAGGTACGTAGGTTGCTTAATATTAAATAACATAGACTAAGCAAATATACTGAGGCAATGTTTTTAAAGTTTTTCTTTCAACTCAGTAGGTAGGTACAATCTGTTAAGGTATTATTCGCACTTATATCATTCTACATAATCTACCTATACTACTTGTACCTACTGTTATTTCTTTTATGCCTATACACCGAAAAGCTATATTTAGTTTCATAGACAATGTAGTGTGCCTTATGGCTTCCGTATCTTCTTAGGTTAAAATACCTATGCAGCAGACATCCTAAAATAAATTGTTTTATGATCTACGTACTTACTACTAAGTACCTAACCTAGGGTTTGTTTAAAAGAAGACAACCCTAACGTCGTCAGAAAAGTAAAGAATTACGCGATAGAAAGAGAAGCAACTTTAGGTGAATATAAATGTAGGCCATTAGCGCTGTGCGATCTGAACTGCGCTTTATTGTGTCGGTGCAAGAGTCGCTATTTATTTAATTGTAGTTTCGGAGTGGAGCTTCTGTACTTGTACTATTATTTCTTCTGTGATAAGGATTATGTTTGGTGCGTCAGATTTTTTTAACGGTAAAAGTTTGAAAGTAGATTGATCGCTTATTTACATGGCGGTTAAATAGTATATAACTAGTTTAACATTATATTAATAAAATAAATATTCAAATTCAAATGAATCCACACTGGCACCCTTGCAGGGCAGATAACGATTGACAGTTCAATGGAACCAGCTAACCACCTATTTTACACTAGTTGGTCATGAGGTGTGTGTTCGGTTTCTATTTATTTTTATGTCATGTGTGGGAGGAGTGACTGCCTATCCAAGCGCAACCCTATTCTAAAGATTTTTTTTTGACTCTTCATATATACGTGGTGGCCTAGTTGGTTAGACCTTGGACTTAAAAACACTTAGGTTGGTTTATGTACATATTTTTTTTAATTAAAAACTCATTAGTACACACCGGGATTCGAACCAGGGGGTTCGAATCCCGGTGTGTACTAATGAGTTTTTAATTAAAAAAAAAATGTACATTTGTTTGACAACACCACTATAGTGCCTCGGAGAGCACGTTAAGCTGTCGGTCCCGGTTTTACTATACCAACTTGTGAAACTGTTTATAGATGGGTTATTGAGTCTATTCAAAACATCGCAACGAGCTAGCCACTTGTTCGGTGTAGACTCATACCATCGGCTACGACGAGGTGGGATTAGAAAGCCTCCGCTGGGTACCCTGGGGCCGTCTAGGCGGTCTCGGGCACCCGTGATGATACATACATACATACATAAATACTTGTAAAGGCACATAATAGTACAAATACAAAAGACCCAGTCCGAAAAATCAATTAAATAAATAGCGACTCTTGCACTGACATAATCAAGTTCGGCTCAGGTCGCACAGCGCTAATGACAGTTATATTCACCTAAAAGTTGTTTCTCTTTTTATCGCGTAATTTTCATCTGTTTTGACGACACGTTAGGGTTGTCTTCTTTTAAAGAATAATTAATCTGAATGTTAAATTACTAGTTATTGCCTATTACCCTATGTTTATATACAAATGATGTTTCAAATAAACCTAGGCTAGGTACTTAGTACTCTTGGTATATTATGTAATATGTATGCATTAGGCAAATAAAAAAGTAGGTACGAGCAAAACTAAATATATAACAAAGAACGTAAAAACGAGAGACATAAATAAGGATAAGAAATGTCAACATTTAGTAGGTAGGAAAGGTGGCGAATAATGAAAACTCGCATTCTTATACACAGACTACTGGACACACATTTAGTTTTTTTTAGCGTACTACCTAATTACCTATATGTTCACACGAGCGCTTTTTTAAACGCCTATAGTATGTCAGTTACGCCGGCGATATCGACAAGTAAGGGCGTGTTTCTCTTCTTTGTATCATGCTGCGTTATTCTAGGACCCACAATGGCTAGTAATTGGTCGAACGTATTCATTGTCATTCTGAAATACCTAGTTAAAGTACTTCTCAGGATAATATTATTAATAAATTTCTTTATTTCATAAAAAAAAAACAATAATAAATATTGTAGGCTGTTTCCACTTTAGGTTACCCTGTTTTTTTCAGTACGGTTTTCTCAAAAATGGAAAGGGTTGTGTTGTGGGAATCAAGCTCTTATAATACTAAAATAAAACGAGTTAAATGTTACCTACTACTATTTATAAAACAAGAAAATGATATATTTTCTTCATAAAGCGTCACAAATT
This sequence comes from Monopis laevigella, assembly GCA_947458855.1. Taxonomy (NCBI): domain Eukaryota; kingdom Metazoa; phylum Arthropoda; class Insecta; order Lepidoptera; family Tineidae; genus Monopis; species Monopis laevigella. The sequence goes on along the minus strand of OX381576.1, from coordinate 36,708,624 downwards.
GGCCTTTTATTAATTTTATTAATTAACCCACAGTTTTGTTTTTCGCCTTCTTACAACGTAATTCCCGATTGCTGCAATTTCATCTGAATTCATGGCGCGTCTGTATCAAGCGCAAGCTGCTACAACGTGGTTATTTTAACGCTTGTTCGAATAGCGACGAATGACTGTTAAAAAAACTACCAACGATGAACTCTGAACGCTCGTGCGAACGTAGCGAGTATCCCTGAGTATCGAACAAACGTGTGACACGGTTCCGTTTACGGCAGACCTCTAAAATAGGCCCATCTAGACGGACCCACCGGGTACTTGTAGCTTCATACCTAAAGTGCGGAGTGCGCCCGGCTTAAGTAAAGTAAAAAAATAAAATAAAAAATGCTTAAAAATAATAAACATATCAAGATGCAGAATCTTCTTTGATACTAAACTATTCATTACAAACCTACAAAACACGATAGAAAGTAAATTAAAGTCTTTTTATGATAGTTTTTCATCGTGTTTAAAATAATTTTTATGAATGGGGTCGATTAATACTGTTGTTTATTTATAATTCTTTGTCGACTATTATTTTTAATTTACTATTATTGGTCGACAAAGAATTCTAAATAAATTTGCACAGACTGATGTCTTCCGATGGTAATACACAAGTTCAGTTTTGCTAGACTTGGCTAGCTTCGAGGCCAATAATTGTTACGATATCGTTTAACTATTTGACGCATGCTGTTAGTCAATCAGGCCTAAGTGTCCTCTACACTTGTTACCACCCGTATTATTGATCATTAACTTATTACTAGAAATAAACATAGATGCAGAGTTCAAAAGTTAATCGTTTTACATTAATTAAAATTAATTTTATCAGTGTTATTAACCACGTAACATTATAATTAGATATAAATAGCAATACATTGTATGATATATATTTAACGACCGCCTCCGTAGACTAGTGGTTGCTTTGGCGTTGTATCCGGAGGTCGTGGGTTCGATTCCCACCCATGGCATAGAAATATTAGTACGTTTTTTTTCTGTACAGTTTATCATGATCTGGGTGATTATAAATTATAATATGTATTATATGATTGTTTCTGGTACACATAGTACAAGCCTAGAGCTTAGTTTGTAACTAGAGCAATGTGTGAATTGTCCTATATATTGTTATTAACTTTTTGTTACATAGCATATGATTTAAATTAATATTAAATTCTAAAAAATATATTTTTATTTAAAGTAATAATAATAATAACATGTAGGATTTTATTTACACATATTATGGTGCCATATATTAGACTAAAAATATAGACAACTTGCAATATTCTTGCATAGAGATTTTCCAACGATCCCGCTCTTCTGTCTATTCCGCAAGTCGTCTCTCCATCTTCCTCACAATACATGTTAATCCCCGCTTCTTTATGTTTGCTCCTACAGTTCTGCTTTACAAACACTGCCGCTTTTGCCAGACCAATGGCTTTTTGGGCTATATTGTGGACGATCGTTTTCTTTGGCATTATGCCACCAATCACCAATGGTATCTCCATTGGTGATTGGTGGCATAATGCCAAAGAAAACGATCGGTGGAGTGGTTCAACACCTTGTTTGTTTATACCTGCTTTTTAGATCTCGATAACTTACTTCTAATTGAGATACTCTATAAATGACATTTTTTTATTAAGTGGTTCCAACTTTTAAGGTTAAATACAAAATAACTCGTTTTTTAAAATATTTAGTGGTACCTATTGAGTGTATTATACTATACACACTGTCACAGTTTCTTATTACATACTGTATCAGTGTTTGGGGTGGTGCGGCAAAGACTTTGCTGCTCCCACTCGAGCGTGCCCAGAGAGCTCTCATAAAGGTCATTCTTCGGAAATCATACAGATATCCCACCACGGACCTTTACAGAGAGTTCAAAGTCTTGAGTGTTCAAAAGATATATATTAAATGTATTATTTTAAGGTACCATAAAACTATAACACCTACGAAAACTAATGAACGTACTCGTACTTATAACTGTTTCAATGCTTTTATAAAAACTACCTTTGTACACAAGCAATATATATTCTTGGCACCTTTTTTATACACAAAAAATGAAAACTTACACGTACATAATAAACCTAAATAACATCCAATTAAAGAAAAACATTGATATCTGGCTTAACCAATTTGACTATGATGCTACTGAAGGTCTTCTTACTGTAATTAAATAACCATAACTAAGTATATATATATATATATATATATGTATATATCAATAGGTATTATATCTGTAGGTTTCTTGTAAGTATATATATAATACTCAATCACACGCACGCACACATTCACACACACACATGGACACACACATGCACACACGCACACACACACATGCACACACGCGCATGCATGTACACAAAATTTCACAGACACACGAATTTATTTAATTTTGTTACTCGTGTATTCAATAAAGCTGAACTGTATTTTGTAAATATTATACCTACATAAGCATGGAGCGGTTATAACTGCTTCCTGTAATACAGGGTAACCTAGCACAGGAGCCAGGGATCAACAGTAACTTGTACATGTAAATATAATTAATTAGTTACATAAATTTAATGTTTTTGATGTGCTTTTTTCTTTTAAAATGATTTTGTGTGTGTCAATAAATAATTTTATTATTATTATATACGGCACCAAATTATCCATTATTTCGGTTATCATCTTTCCTAGCCGTTTCTGTAGTTGTAGTGAGAATTCGCCACAGATAAAACATAGGATAAATGTTACTTGGAAAAAAATCCCATTAAACCCTTATTCCGAGTAAATTTATCAGAGATTAGTCGCGACATTTGCAATTGCTGACGATATGTCTGGACCATATCAATCGTTGGGTCCGGTTACATCTACCTCTGTTTGTAATTGCAATTCGAATGTACCTTTTCAATGATTCATTGTTATTTCTTCGTTACTTCTTTATTCATATAATACTAGCTGTTCTTTTAAAAACTCCCAATATGACGCGAAATTTGGGCGCGTAATTTTGGGGATTTTTAATAAAAATGAGAATTTTTCTAAATTTAAACATTATCAACCATCTTTAGAAATATTGGTTGCATATACAAATAGTCTCAGTGGTTCGAAAAGGGTTACATTTTCCTATAAAACGTTTGTATCGTCTATAACCCTGTAAAATGTTTTACTGGTCATAGTATTTACTGCCATAGTTGCCTGATGCATGATGCACCCTTTTATCCCCACCCCATAGTAGCCGATGGTATTATGAGGCTTCACCGAACAAGTGGTCAGCTCCTCACGATGATAGGTTGGTTCGTTGTTTATATTTAAAGAAAAAAATAAAATAATGTTTTGGCAGTAATAGATAATCGCGCACTTAGGGTTCCGTACAAAAGAAGAGAAAAGTAATAAGTAGAATATCAAAAATAATTTTATTACTATTTAAGTAACCATTAGAGATAAAAGTATATAAGTATTATGGATATCGACATTTAATTAATTTTCATAAATTTTGTTTAGTAGTTTTTAAGTTTTAACTACACTATTTTATTAGTACTTACATAAATAAATAAATTCTTTATTCATCAAAAAAAATATTTATAGAGTTCTAAACTTTAAAGTACTTCTAATACCTATAGATAGGATAGAAAATATAGAAATCAATAATACGTACAAATATTTAAATCTATTATTTTTTTAAATTATTTTTTCACCATAAGTTTTTTTCCAAGTATTATAGCGGGCGCCGAACAGACACATGTATTCATTAGTATTTACTACTATTCGGAATTTATTCTTTCTACCTCAACCAGTTTTCGATATAACGGTCGAAGTCTTTAAAGACAGACGAAATGAGTGATCCACAAGGGTTTTTTAATAAATAACGTACCGAACACTAAAAAATTATATTAAAATATTTCTGGTACAATAGATTTGTTTTATATTTTTGAATCATATGAACATTTACTTTCTTGGTTATGGCTATTTTACAAAGGTAAGTAATATTTAAATTTAATTTAATTAGTTTTCAGAAGCATATTCAATGAAATGGTTTATATATTAAAAAATATACGGTTAATTTAGACCAAACTCCCAGGAATAATAAAAAAATGAATTATGTTTTTCTTTTCATCCTCGATCTGCATTCAGGTCCTGTCGCCCACAACAACTCGCATATACTTAATTAGGCTGGATACAAAGTCTACGTATTTAGGTTACGAGTATTGGGTTAATTGTATTGCATTCAAATTGAGCGAGTCAATGTGTTATGAGCTATTTGTCAATTGGCGAATGCATCTTAATTGTTAGGTGACTACAGTCAACTGCATCAAGCGCGATTTCAATGTACCTATCAATGTCCAATGTACAAGTTCTTTAACCTTGAGCCAATGCTCTTAGCCATTCATGTACGTACATTAGGAGTTGGGAAGTGGAGTCCAGTATTTCCCAACTTGAGGCCACGGAGTAGGGTTCATACTTTCCTTCACTGTTTTCAGTACATCTTTATCCAACCATATATTGTGTATATGTATGTATGTATATAATATACATACACATAGTACAAGCCTAGAGCTTAGTTTGTGACCAGAGCTATGTGTAAATTATCCTACATATTATTATTATTATACGATCCTGTAAGTATCGCGTTTCTACATAGAGTTAAGGATAATCTTATATTAATGTTTTAAAAGATAAATCTCTATATAAAAAGTGAGTGATAAAAAGCTAGTAGATAAAATCTTCAAAAATATTGACAGACTGCTTATTGTTCAGTTGTTCATTTTCTCACATTGTATTAGCTGTAACATGTTATCTATTAATCTATTTGTCCGGAAAAAAACATAGATTTTGAACAACTATGGAATACATGTTTTGTTAAAAAAATAGGAAAAATTACGTGGTCGTAAATGTAGAAGTATTTGGTCTTATTTTAATAATTAGCATACCCGTGCGAAGCCAGGGTGGGCAGCTAGTAGGTAATATATAATTGTTAATCCCGATCTATTAAATACGGCAAGGAATTGTTTTGGGTTAGCTTTTGTTTATTATTTCTAATAACGATTTGCATCCAGCAATCAATCATAAATTTATATTATTCGCTGACGGCAGCACCTTGCTATTTACAAACAATAACATAAAATTGCCTTGAATCTGATAGAAATAACATTCATTCATATAATCTGAAATATGCAATAATATTCTGGAGTAATGAAGTATGGGATGAAATTAATGTGTAGAGAGAGATTGTAAGAGCGACTAGAAGCTTGAAATGCGGTAAGGCAGCGGGAATTGATAAGGTACTTTTAGACTGCACCAACTACAGAACAGGGATTTGATCAGTTTGGGAAGCAAAGTATATGGAAAGATTCTCTCAAGAAGAATGGAAATGATGACTTTGGGAGGCTCAAGGAGGCTTTAGATCTGGAAAAGGATGCACGGAACAAATCTTCTACCTCCGTAACAACACAGAGAAGTTCCTGGGCATAAACCAGAAGGCTGTGCTTTTTTGCACAGCCTTCCAGAAGTTCCTGGGCATAAACCAGAAGGCTGTGGCTAATTTTCTGTGCTTTTATAGTTTTGGAGAAGGCGTTTGACATAGTTGTAAGAAAGGAACTGTGAGACATTTTGCCTGATTATGGTTTTAATAGCAGTCTCATGCTAGCTCTACAATCCTTATACAAGAATTATACAGCAAGCGTACGAGTGGACGGCATGCTATCTCCCTGCTTTAATGTCAATATTGGCGTTAAACAGGGATGTGTGATGTCCACTAGACTGTTCATCACATACCTAGACAAATGCCTACAGAGAGTGAAAGAAAACAGATGTGGTTAAAAATGGGTCATAAGTTGATTAATAAACTATTATATGCAGATGATGCTGTACTTATTGCATCATCACAGCAAGGGCTTCAATCATTTGTCATGGGTATGAAAAATGGATGTGCTGAAAGAGGTCTTTAAATAAATGCGGGAAAATCTAAGGTGTTAATATTTGAATGAAATGAGATAATGAATCCGACAATTATGGTTGATAACGTGAATCTAGAACAAGGTCAGAATTTATATATCTGGGTAGTGTATTCATTAGGGATGGTAGATATGAAAAATATATTAAAAGGAGTTCGAATGCAGGCAATAGTGTCAACGGCGCACTGCGCTCTTTGGTGGGTAGTTAAAATATTACTAAAAAAACCAAGACATGCCATTCATAATTCAGTGCTTGTTCCAACACTATGGGAGTCAGACTTGGTTATATCAGGAGAAGGACGAAAGTAGAATTAGTGTAGTAGAAATGCGCTCATTGCGACGAATGTGCGGTGTTAAAATAACAGGCCGAATCCGCAATGATGTAATTCGAGAACGAATGGGACTGAATGAAAGTATAGGCATAAAAATCAAAAGGGCATGCTCCGCTGGTTTGGGCATGTAGAAAGAATGACGAAGCATATATATAAAAGAAAGGTGAAGGGTAAACGTGGCCGCGGGAGACCAAGAAAAGATTTAAAAAAATGGAGCATTTATAAAGTCTCCGTGCAGCGTGCATGTATGCGAAGAGTTATGACTGTGGACGAGGCAAAAGAAGTATGTAGAGATAGAGACAAGTGACCTGACCCCGTAATGACCTGTCGTGAAGATAAATTTATTTTATTTTTATTTAAAAATCTTTTTTGCACAAAAAGGTGTGTGCAAAGGCGAGCTTAATGCCTTAGGCATTATCTACCAGCTAACCTTTAGGAGAGTGAAAATTGTAATATAGGGTACACAGATTAGTGTATAGAGAAACCAAAATACATAAACTGCATAGATACTACATAAAATACATAAATAATATTGCAAAAATAAATACATAAATATATGTTTAAACCTAACCTAAATTATGATAATGAGAAATGAGTAATTTCTTAAAAATGTCGAGAAACGGAGACGTTCAGGGGGAGCAAGAACCACTGCCGAGCAGGTGACACCGTAAATGAGTCAGAATATTTGGTAGAGGCATGTGATGGAAATTTTATAGGTTATTATCAGTAGAACGAAGGTCGCGATTATGAGTGCCTCATAGAAATTGAAAGCGGGATTTGAGATAAGAAGGAGAATTAGGATTTTTAATAATATTATGTAACAAGGAAAGGAGATATAGTGATCTACGAGAGTGGATATTGAGCCATTTTAGCTGTTTACTATACTCCGAAATGTGATCATACTTTCGCAGGCCAAAAACGTAACGTGCACATGTTTTGAAGGCGCTCAAGTAATTATTTAGTGAGGTCGGGATAACAGACATCAGCATAGTCTAAAATAGGCAGAAGTAAAAAGCTAACCAACGTAACCTTAGATTTAAAGGAAATGAATCATTGGGCCCGCTTGAGAAAGTGCATGCTGGCATTTTTTTTTTTTACTAATTTCGGCGCCCTGACGGTCCCACGCTAGATCATGGGCAATATGTAGACCGAGATTCTTAGTATATAAATAAATAAAATTCTGGAGTAACTCAACCAACATGGATTTTATTTATTTATAGGTATTTTGTAACAGCCAACCTTAAATAACCTTAAAAATAACAATTTAAATTGATTGATTAATGGATTGAGTTGAGTATTTATATAACAGGAAAAGTTAATCAGGCAATGTGTAAAATAGCTACTAGAGATTATTGTAGGTCTCATTTTAATAAATTAAATCCTTATATTGCTGTGTATGTTTACGAAGGTCCCATCTTTATAAAAGTAATATTCGCAGGGTTAAATTTTGTTTAAATGATAGAAATGTTTGAAGTGGTGTAATATAATTATTTCAGTGTAATACGATTTTGGTATTTAATTCGTATTTGTAGTGGTAATATAATATATTATTTTTATTGTTTACTAGGTACTTCTATATGAGGTAGCCTTACTTTAAGTTTTCTTGAGTTCTTATAAAAGTAGTTAATCTTTTATTTGACAATATCATAGATCATTTTGCGCAAGCAATATGAGACTATACAGCTTCAATTTTATATAGGCGTAAATAATAGCCTTTTTCGAGTAGTCTTGCGGTTATTTGCTTTAAATATGACTCGCGCTGCACAGCACCAATTGTGATTATCCTAAGTAGTATAAATATCAAGTTTCGTGCCATTAGCATAATTTTTGTGGATTGCCATTTTTTGTGATCTGCGCACGGGCATCCGGGTATTTCTTTTCCCCATTCCGCAATTGCTTTCGCGATCGCCTCGCCACATCTTACCCCCACTTCAAGCTGCCTTCTTAGACCGAGGAAGACCACCGTAGATGGACGACGCGTCTGGCGGCCGGCGCCAGTTCGAACCCGGCGAGGAGGTTGCCGGAGGTCCTCGTCCAATTTTTCGCAGCGGTAGCCAGCGTGCAGCCGTCTGAAGAAGTCTGTGACGAAGACCGGGACCCCGAGATCCCTGAGACTCCAGCTTCGGCATCATCGCAGACGCTGATCGACCCGCGGGTTCAGTCTGTCGTCGACAAGCTGACCAGCAACAGTCTCGGACCCACTTCAGCCACTTTACCGGGGTGCTGTCGTCCCCGCGCGCCCTACTCGGACACACCGGCACCACTCCCGCAGCGCGACCCAAGGCGGGCACGAATCGTGGCGCCCATACCGGACCAACCTGGAGCAAGCACAGCTCGCTCCACAACCGCAGCACGTGCTGGAAGCGCCTGCTACAGCGATTTTGTCCGCACCTGTCCCGCCACCCAGCCGATTGCGAGTGGGTCGCACCCGGTTGCCGATGCCCAACCCGGGGCCACCCGCTATGTTAACCTGCCTCACCACCGACGTCCAGCGCTTCATTCCGCTGGGCGCGAGCACACTGCATAGACTGCTAGATACACAAGTCCCGATTCTCGCCGCCCGCGACTTTAATTACAAGCACTCAGCATGGAATTCCGGACAAAGCTATCCTGCGGGGAACCGCCTGTTGCGGGAAGCGAAGCGGGTAGAGTTCTGTGTGTCCGGCTCGTACGGCCTGACGTCATGTACGTCTGGAGCCTGTGCAGAGTACATTCCCGCCGGAAGTTGCTGGACACACTAGTTCAGTGAAGCCTGCCCTATTCTCCGAAACAGGAAGTTCTCAACGACCTCGACTCTGACCACCTCCCGGTCCTAGTCTCTCTCTCCTTCCTCCCCACAGAGGCCTGCCTTCCAGTACCACGTAAACACGTTAACTGGTAAATTTTACAAGGTCGGTCACGATCACACGCCGACCTTCCCCATTTCGACACGGGCCGTGGATAGGCTCGCGTCTCAACTGACCGAACAGTTCCGTAAGTCCTTATAGAGTGCCTTCACTGAGTGCCCCCGCGAACGGGTTTACCACCCCTTCCCCAGAATATCAGGGGCTTACTAAAAAGTAAGCGGAAACTGGAAGCGAACCCGCTGAAGACGGTCGTCCGTGAAGACCGACACAAACGCGCTCGCGGCCTGAGTGAGAAAGGCCCTCGACAAGCTTCACGTCGAACGTTGGGAACCTCGGATCCAGGATGCAACCGGTGGCCTAAAGGGAGCTCACCGGCTGTGCGTTTCGTTGTCCGGTGCGTGGCCACCGATTCATCTCCTCGATAGTGACCGAGCCCCGAGGTATCGAACGGAAGATCGTGCGCGGATTTTTGCCGAATGCCTAGAGAAAAAGTTTCGTCCTAGCCCACCTAAATACATCGAACATGTCGCAGAGGTAGATCGCTTAGTGTAGGCCGGCTTTCAAAAAACGATACCCGAGATGGAACCTTTAGTGATATTTTCTCCTGGAATGGCAGCGCGCGCCTTGAGCCGCGTAGATCCAAGGAAGGCCCCCGGGGCCGACGGCATTAACAATATGACCACCGTGAACAATCGCAGCCTACACCCGCCTATTTAATGGCATTATGCGCACGGGCCTATTCTCAACATTGTGGAAGGAGGGGCGCATCATTATGATACCTAAACCTTGAAATAATATCAAGCTCCCAGAAAATTACTTTGTAGCATTTATTTCATCATCAAAATTTATCTGAAGAATAGGGAATATGCATGTTTTTTTTTTTCATTACTTGATAGAGAAACTACATTAGACCCTAAAAACAAATATTAAAAAAATTTTAACACAAAAATAAAAGGGCTAAACCCTTTTTAACCAACTTATCTGCCACTACCGCAATAAAAAACGGTACATCACTAGCCGCCATTTTGTGACGTCATTCGTGCTCAAAAAGCATATTAGTTTAATGTTATTGCACCTCAAAAGTTAGTCAAAAGGTTTGTTTATCACAAATGATCGTAATAAAGGACAATAAATACCCGAGAAAACAAGAAACTGTAGACTACAGAACGCACGTTGACATTTGTTTGTGCCCGAATGCCGTCACATGTAGTGTTTGCTAATGTGCTCATAAACTCATAGTACCGCGTCGAGTAAGGCTTTCCCATTGACGATTGTGGCGCGATTATTTTGTTTATAATAAACATGAAGGTAAAATCCGTGCCCGTCTGCGCGACGGCGCGTTTTTTTAGCTTCATGATAATAAATAACACGCTCACGAAGCGAGCACCAGCTAGTATATAACCATTTGATTACCAAACACCTAAAGCTTTAAAAATTATAGTTAAAAACTTTATAGTCATTTCGAATCCACGGAAAGTAAAATAACTATCCACCATTTATATGGTTTTGCATTAAGGTTCAATTTAACAATCGCAAATGACGACCTGGAATTATTATTATAGTGGCATTCAATTTCAATCCAAATTAACCAAACAAAATAATAATTTCAATAAAAGTTATACTACAGAACCCTGAGGCAATAACAATTTAAACGCTTGTAGTTTCACAAGTCCCCGTCGCGCTTGCGCTAATTTCCCCGTTTGGCAGCAGCCTGCACTCCTCGTCTCGCTGCAGACACTTCCGTTCGCATATCATTATTTGAAAACATATTCGATATGGAGTTTGAATTTCAAGTCCGCGATGTTTACTGCATCCACGACTTACATAGAAATGTATGTTCATTTATTACTATTTTACGTATTATAACTTACTGCATTTTTTTATAAAAACAATATTTTGTCAACAGGTGAATCTGGCGAAAAGGCGTTATATTTTAACACAAGGGCCGTTGAATTCAACTGTGAATCATTTCTGGAGTATGATATGGGAACAGAACAGCCGCGGCATCATCATGCTGAACAAGATCATAGAGAACAACGAGATCAAGTGCCACTGGTACTGGCCGCAGGACCTGGGCTCCACCTACAAGATGTGGCTGGAGGCCGTGCACCTCACCGTCGAGCAAATAGACTACCAGGACTTCGACTACTACTGCATGCGTCTCTTTGTGTAAGTTATTTTCGCACTTTTAATTCGATGCACTTAAATATGCATGCCTGAATTCAGTCCCAATAATTAACTATTTAGATATTAGTATTTTGTTTTGACATTTAGTGCATACTAAATATGTGTAATAGGTCCGTAAGGTCATATAGAATACAATACCTATCATTTATTCAAAAAATAAAATAAAATACTAAAATTTAAATAACATTAAGATAGGTCACAATATGTAAAGAAAAAGGACTTAAAATATAATCACTTAGGTATTTATTTTATGAATATGCACGCCATAATGATTTGAAAAAAATCACGTGTTTTGATCAATTAGATTAAAAAAAAACAAATATAAATGATTTGGCTTACTATAGAGGCTCTATTAGTGACTAGTTGTACCCGCGGTTGTACCCGCCGCCGCGCCGTTTAATTTAAAAGAAATCGGATCGATCTTAAAACACTGCCCATGTTACCCGCTCACAATGTGGCTTTCTATTGGTGAAAGATATTTTAAACTGTTTCACTATTTTTTGAGTTTATCATTACAAACTAAAAATCTTTTATCTTGTGTTCTGATCTGTAATTAAGGTCTCGCAACTACTAAGCAAGTTGTATAGTATATACCTTAAGGGGTATGTAAAGTATCTTTGGAAAAGTCTGAAACTATAGTATTTTTTATTACATTATGTAAATCTTTGTCTTTGAATAAGATCCCCTATTTATATTTACATTATGCAGGTACGCTTTTATTATTATTTAGTAAAGTACGACAGTAACCAATTACTACATTGTAATAATCTGCCATAGGGTAACGTAAGCTCTTCAGTAGGATTAAGAGCAATTTGAGCATGTTACCATTAAATATCTCAAAAAATATTAAGCCAACGAAGAACTTACTCTAAAACTTGAAAATTAAATATCATCATGGGTGCGTCTAATAAATGGTTTAATTCTGTAATCCTAGTAAATGTGGATTATAGGATATATTTTTATATCTCTGAACGGTTTAAAAATAAAAGACGTTGATGTAAATATATATAGTTTATGTCCTCAGACTTTTGTTTAATAATTTAGTTCTGTTCTTTGGACGAGTATTGTTTTTGATATGGAAAAGAATTATTAATCCTTAAGTTATCGGAAAACGACATCAAACTTTCCATTATATCATTAGTTTTAGCACAATACGCTCACAGCGGAGCGCGGCGGAACCAAACTCCCCCTTAATCTCCTCCGGATGGTGGCTGCCCGGGTAAATCTACTAAACACTACCCAAGGAATAACTATGCCAAGCTTTAGCTTTTAATCACAAAATGCAGGGCCGTTGCACTAAATACTTTTATACCAATTTGTGAAACTGTTTAGAGATGGGTTTTTTGAAGGTAAACTTATACCAACGGCAACTCCTCCGCTGGGCACTCCGAGGGCGCCGTAAGACACCCGTGATGATATTTATTTTATATAAAGATTTAAATAAAATAAACAATTTGTGTGTGTGTCCAGGTTGACAGACATAGCAAGCGACGAGTCTCGCGAAGTGATGCAGTTCCACTACACGACGTGGCCTGACTTCGGTGTGCCGAGCTCCCCGGACGCGTTCCTGGACTTCCTAGACAAGGTCCGGGCGCAGGGCGTGCTGGAGCCGGAGGTGGGCCCCGCGGTGGTGCACTGCAGCGCCGGCATCGGCCGCTCGGGAACCTTCTGCCTCGTCGACAGCAGCCTGGTTCTGGTCAGTCCTCTTGTTCACATTTATAACAACCGGCATAGTAATTCACTAGCTGATCCGCGCAACTTTAACCGTTTACGCAGCATACGCTCTCAAAGGAATACATTTTCCCCGCTTTTGCATCATTTTTCATAATTACATTCGTCGTAGCGTGATGTTATAGCCTTTCTCGATAAATGGGCTACCAACACTAAAATAATTATTCAATTGGAACCAGTAGTTCCTGAGATTAGCGCGTTCAAACAAACTCTTCAGCTTTGTAATATTAGTATAGATTAGGAACTAATGGTAAAACTTTAAATATCAAAGTAATAATATAAAATTACAATATAATGTCACAGGGTAATATTTAATGATTCTGTATAGCAATTAAAAATTGTCGAGTAGCGCCTCCCCTCATGTGCAAGTTATATAAACACTAGTTATATAACGGCTGAAGGGTGTTCCGGGCCCCCCTCGGCCACACGATCCCTATAACGCCTGAAAGTCCATTGATACTGTTTAAACGAACGCAATATATATATAGTAACAATATATAGTCTATAGCCTCGCCACAGAACCATCTATAATGTAAAAATACAATCATGAAAATTTAACAAATTAAAAAATTAAGTTTTTGTTTTGATATGAAACTAAAGTTTTAATGTTTGACCTCTATGAATTTTATATTATGTCAATTCACTCTTGAATAGTTTTATAATTTGAGCTTAATAATAAATAAATGTAAGACTTGCCAGTTACACATTATCATACAGAGATGCAATCATAACAAATAACTGTAGGTACAGATATAGAGAGATGCATCACACGCGATACGCCGTGTACCGCAGTAATCGGGTCGCGTCAAAAGATTTTATTCTTCGTCCGGATAAACACAAAAAGTACTTAATCGATTTTTTTAATTCTACCATAAGAAATCTACATTTTGAGCGAGTAACACAGGGCTGTATTCTATCTTCCATCAAATTTATTTTAAATTAAACGGTCGGTGAAACCTCAAGGCACAATTAGTGTAATATAATATTTAAAAAAAATAACAAAATTAATGGATTTTAGAGTGGTTGAATTTTATTTCAGTGTGCGGCCAGCCTTATTAAAATTACTTCATTTTAGGTATCAAAGACTTTTTTTTACTTTTATGGTATTGGGTTTCCACCTCCACAACCATGCACCGTTCGATAATAGAGTGGAATATGTTTTCTGGACTTCATATTTGTCCTTTTTTATATACTACAAAATGCAAAATTTCATAAGTATCGATACTTTACTCGATACCAAAAATATAAGAATTTATGGCTTACTTGATAACGTGTACAACAAACACAAAGGAACCTGGACACCAATAGTAAAAGATTTTAACGCTGAAATCGGTAAACGACAGGAAACAGTTAATACTAATGTTTTAGGCCCATGGATCAGGAAGTAGAAACGAAAGAGGAAATAATCTCATTCAGTTCTCTTTCGCTCATAATTTAAATAAGAGCAATTATTTCTTTTACAAAAAACCTCATCGCCGCTGGACATGGATTTCTCCAAACCATGCAACAAGAAATGAAATAGATTATTGCCTGTCTTCAAATCAAACACTTATAACAAATGTTCAGGCGATAAATAATATTAAATTTCACTCCGATCACAGACCATTACGAATAACAAATAAATTTGATTTTAAAATTCTCCGAACCAAACTAATTAAAAAATGTATTACACAAATGGATAAAAAAAAACGCTTATGGAAACTAGTTTAAAATTGAATTACAAAATAATATTGGAATATTAAATAATGAAAGCACAGAGGTGACAATAATATACGACAACATAAAAAATTGTATCAAAAAATCATGCCAGAAAATAAAATCTATAAATTACAAGGACAAGAAACTTTGTTCAGAAACTAACAAATAATAGATCAAAGACAGAAATCAACAGTAGATCGAAAATATTTAGAATTTAGAGCATTAGACAGACTAGTATAACGAAGCATTTGCATTGCTGTAGAAAAAAAATCACTCACTCAAGGCTGCAAAACATAAAAATTAAATTGGCAAATCATGGATTACCGGTTTAAAAGATAGCAACGGAGTAACGCAACGCGACAGGTCCAAAATATTAACTATTTGCACCGACTTTTATAAATCTTTATACTCCCACTCATCTCATGAAGAAGCCATTATAGAAGTCAATTCAGGCACTGAAGAAGTGCCCCCAATATCATATGACGAAGTACACCGTGCAATAAAGGATATAAAATTTAATAAAAGCCCCGGAGACGATGGCACCACAACTGAGGTTCTTAAAATAGGCGAATCAATTCTTCTTCCCCACATAACTAGGTTATTTAATTCCATTCTCTTCAAAGTTATAATTCCTGAACAATTCTGTCACTTAAATATAATTTTACTCCACAAAAAAGGAGATATCAATAAAACTGATATCAATAACTACCGCCCTATCAGTTTACTATCACACCCATATAAAGTTTTTATGATCGTAATTTCAAACCGCATAGCTGGACCACTAGACCAACCCCAACCCCCTGAACAAGCAGGTTTTCGCCGCGGATTCTCCACCATCGACCATCTTCACTCAATTAATCAAATCATAGAGAAACATTTAGAATTAACATGCCCTTGTATATTGCCTTCGTCGACTATACCAAAGCCTTTGACAGTCTTGATCACTCCTCCATATTGACAGCCTCCGTAGACTAGTGGTTGCGTCTTTGGCGTTATATCCGGAGGTCGTGGGTTCGATTCCCATCCATGGCAAAAAAATATTAGTAATTTTTTTTCTGTACAGTTTGTCATGGTCTGGGTGTTTATAAAATATAATATGTATTATATCGTTGCTTCTGGTACACATAGTACAAGCCTATAGAGCTTAGTTTGTGACCAGAGCAACTTGTGTAAATTGTCCTACATATTATTATTATTATTTAATACACTCAAGAACCAGAATATAGACTCTACATACATAAATATATTACGCACCATTTATAATAATAGTACAGCTGCAATTAAAATGCAGGCCATAGGTCCATCCTTTAAAATCCAAAAGGGCGTCAAACAAGGCGACCCTCTGTCTCCGAAACTTTTTACGGGCGTACTCGAAGAAGCTGCCAAAGCTTTTCCAAAAGCTGGCGGCCGGCTGGGAAGAGAGGGGCATAGTTGGCAAGAGGAGGTTAACAAATCTTCGTTTTGCCGACGATATTGTCTTGTTCTCTTCTTCGGCATTCTAGTTAGAAACAATGCCCCAAGATCTGAGCACTGCAAGCCTCGATGTGGGCCTGAGGATGAACATGTCGAAGACCAAGCTGATGACCAACAGCTCCTAATAACCTCTAAAGGTGGACACTGAGAGGATTGCATCGCGACATGACAATGAGATAACTCGCCGCATCGAAAACGCATGGAAGAGCTATTGGTCTATGAAAGGGTTAATGAAGGGCAACCTCCCATTAACCCTCAAACGTAGATTGATGGACATGTGCATTCGTCCCGTCTTAACATACGGAGCGCAGACATAGTCATTGACTGATCAGCAGAAGACCAGAATCGGGGTTTGTCAGCGAGTATTGGAGCGCAGTATACTGGGTGTAAAACGCACTGATAAGGTGAGAAACACTATATTGCGCTCTAAAACACAAGTTATCGACGCCGCTCAAAAGCCGCCACGCTTAAATGAAACTGGGTAGGCCACGTGTGCTATATGTCCGGCGATCAATGGCCAAAAAACAGATTGGGCACCATTCGACCGGAGAAGGCAACGTGGAAGGCCCAGGAGATGGAGGGATGAGTTGGACACCTTTTTGAGGGACTGGTCCAAAATAGCAAAAAAAAGAGAGAGATGGAAAGAGGGAAGGGAGGCCTTTGCCCAACAGTGGGACAGTATAGGCTAATATATATATAATAATAATTTATTAAAAATGTGGAGAAGGAAAGTATCGATACTTTTAGAGAGTATCGATACCTCATACTTTTGTTCAAATACTTTATTTGAATCTTTATTTTGCATATACCTAATAAGGACATTTCGATTATGATCTGTAAAAACTCGCATTGGTCGGCTACTTTCAAGTTTTCTATTAGTAAATAACTTAAATAGAGACACTCTTTTCATTGTATGTAGATGGATTGTTAGTTAATATAAACGCCATTTTGTGCCATTCAAATGTGACGGCAGTTATTTTAATGTCAATTGTTATTAAGTGTAAAAGTAGAATCCTGGAGGATTTAATAACATTTCAATTACTTTTTATCTTTTGAAAATTTTCAAGACGGTTTTTTTTCGTTAAAATGATTTTATTTCACTTTTTTTTTTCTGGAGCACGGTTTATGTCTTTGCATCTACTTGATGGTAAGCACAAAACCCATAAACGGGTTCGATCAATAAATTTAGTTTAAACGCATTGATCGCTCTTACTATGCCGGCTAAATTATGGGCCGCGACAAAGACGAATTTGTATTATGAGTGAATTTTAATAGCCTCGCTGCTTTATCATCAAATTAACTGCCCGTTCAAGAAATCGTTGCAGTGGTCTCTTGAAAACCAGTGAAACTGAAAGATGGCTAGATCACTTGAAGGTTTTTTAGTATGATAGAAAGATATATTTCAGCTTGATATTTTCTCTTTGGAGTTTGACTGAATTCATTTTACACCTTTTAAACTTAACGAGGCTACGAAATCTGTTTTCTGACAATAATGACCACACGTAATACACGATACGAATATAATATACACTTGTAGCCAGAATGCATCTCATGACAATTCCACTAAGCCCAAACACGGCTAGTTCCGCTGCCTATCTTCTGGCTCCTCATCATCATCATCATTCATCATTTAATGATAAAGCCAGAAGGTAGGTAGATCATTAAGACTATTCTCCGACAGCCCCCGTAGACTAGTGGTTGCGCCTTTGGCGTTGTATCCGGAGGTCGTGGGTTCGATTCCTCCCACCCATGGCAAAAAATATTAGTACGTTTTTTTCTGTACAGTTTGTCATGGTCTGGGTGTTTATAAAATATAATATGTATTATATCGTTGCTTCTGGTACACATAGTACAAGCCTAGAGCTTAGTTTGTGACCAGAGTGACTGTAATTTGTCCTACATATTATAAAAAAAAAAAAAAACTAGTAACTGAAAAAAAACAGGGTCTACTAAAGAAATTGAATAACTTATCCCAGAGATCATTCTGTCGCAAATGAAATTATATATTTATATTAAACATAAAATAATACTGATGTATTTACAATACTGATGATGTTTTTACACTTTATTATATATCTACGCTACAATTTGCTTCATACATTATAATAATAATGCTGCAGTGGTATGCTCTCAGTTACTACAACCTGGAGCTTGCATTGAGAAATTGTAAATTATTTTATCGTTTTGTTGCAAAGGGTTCATTATACGTTCTTTACTTTATGAAACTTTTGAACGACCGAAATGAAATGAAATTCCTCAAATTTAAAACGAAATATACTCGCAGAGCGGTTCTATTTTTAATGTCGCACGTTCTCATACAGCATTTATGAACTAATAACATTTTGCCGAGTTCGTCAAATACTCTGGATTCTATTTAATAAAATGATTATTTTGTGATGCCACTGTTGCATTTTACTGATTCGAAATGGAAAAAAAAACACGATTTAGATTTAACGATTGTCGCAAACTTTAACGACGAATTTTAACACCCCGCAAAGTCATCATTACGGTCGCTAACTTCTCTAACAACACAAAAAATATTTTATAAAAATATTTTAGCGCAATTATTGCAAATTGCCTATTATTTTATTTTATTATTATCACAAATTTATTTTTTCTCGTTTTGTTTACAAAAAGAGAAAAAAAACTTACTGACACTGATGCTTACTCTCAGTGTTACAAAGTAAAAAATAATACTATCTAAGGGCGGAAAAATAAATTTTATTTGTCGACATGAAGATTTGATGAAAAAGTTGTATTTATTTGTTATCAATGATATTAGTATTTTGGATATATAAATACAACATTTTTTCGTATTAAAGTAATATTTTTTTACTGGATAATTATTATTCAGCTATAATAAATTAATACAAAATATGTAAAAAAGGGTCTATAGCTTCGGTTCATCGTTATCTTATTGACAAGTATTGATAGAATGATAGAATGATTAGTATATATTGATAGAATAGAACATATTAGTTTACGATTTTACTCGCTATCTCGGAAGTAGAGAATTGCATTTGAAGATTTTTTGACTATTACATAAATATCTGTAAAGATTTACATGAAATAAATGATTTTGACTTTTGACTAGACATCGCTATGGTAACCGATTATTTTCGTTAAAAAATAACGATCGTTAATATTCTTTACGATCGCTATTTATGTCGAGACTGCAGGCCCTGCCTATTGTATTTATATATCCAAAATACTATAACAAATAAATACAACTTTTTATTGAGAGAATTATGCCACCAAATCTTCATGTCGCCAAATAAAATGTATTTTTCCGTCCTTAGATAGTATTATTTATTACTTTGTCAAAAATATTTATTTCATGTAAACCTTTACAGGTATTTATGCATAGTCAAAAAAAAAACTATATTTAGTATAAGGTCTGTGTGCGCTTGGTTAGGCTCTTGCATACATAACATAATTAGAAACCAAACCGAACACACATCACATAACCAACCAGTGTAAGACTAGGTGGTTAGCTGGTTCCATTGACCTGTCCACCGTTATCTGCCATGCAAAGGTGCCACCGAGCCGACCAACCTAACAGACTATATCTACGTCCCAAATGTCCACTATAAGTAATAATTAATATAAAAGTACAAAAATGTATCAATCCGAGCGCAAACACTGACCGCATGTTGGCCCCCCAGAAACACCCGGAGAAAAAGGCACCAGCAAGTAAAAAACTCCACATATGTACCTGACCATCAGGAGATATGCTTATTTACTAGCTTATAATCATAGCATATGATAATTTACCCTCATCCTGCTGAAGAGCACGAGTAGAACACCCCATAGCAGATAAACCATGTTACAATATAGAAGTAGTACAGAATCACAAAACACTATAGCACCGAGAGTAAGCGTCAGTTGATAAGTGTCACTTTATGTAAACAAAACGGAAAAAATAAATTTATGATAATAATAAAACAATGTGGGGCGAAAAATAGGCAATTTTCAATAATTTCGCTAAAATATTTTTATAAAATACTTTTTGTGTTTTTAGAGAAGTTAACGACCACAACGATGACTTTGCGGGGTGTCAAAATTCGTCGTTAAAGTTTGCGACAATCGCTAAATTTGACAAGAGGAATCGATACCGTAGCGATACTTGTCGATAACTTTGATAATAGAGACTACCAAAAATCGTTAAAACGCAATCGTTACGAGTTAGCGGCCGAATTCGCTAAGTTAGCATTCACTATCTATGTCGAGACTGCTGCAACGGGCCTGCTAGACTTAATTTACTTAAGTACCTATATATATATATATATATTTTTAATCAAAATAGTGGCCAAGTAACAATTCTGTTCCCGCACTTTCTGTTTCGTGTAACAAAAGAAAAAATGGAAGAATAGAAGGTATATAAGAAAGTCTTATTACAGAAATAATTTAATCTCAGCAACCATTTTAGATAGAGACTAGAAATTTGGAATATTAAGGCTATATATTTTTTTAAATACTTTTTCTATACGTGAGAAGTCACCGGAAATAGCTTATTTATCATAATATATATTAACATACCTAAATTATAAAAATCACACAATTTGTCCAAGTCCAAGTTTAAATAAAACCATCGTTACTAATATTATTCAGCAGCGGCTATACATGATGCTGAGCGAGTTTTGGCTGGATCTTTTCATACCGTGTTTTTATTAATTCAGACATAAGTTATTATACATCACCACTTACTATCATGTGGTTGTAGAGTAATGTCAATGTAAAACTTTCTACAACTGAAGGTTAAAGTCGTGCAGCGCGCTATGGAAATTGTTTAGTGAAATCTTGTGACATATTTTAAGAAATGAAAATGTCTGTCAAGATGTCAGTAATATAAAAAAAATATCCAAGAATATGGTAGTAAAGGTGCTGGACTTAACTGAATAAGAAAGACTGAAGATCAATAAATTTTCCGCTAGTCTACGCCCAGCGGTGGAAGTGAAATACGTTTAAAAATATTATTCCCATTATATTGTTAAAAATCATACTGGTAAATTAGCCTATTTGTTTGTTAAAAGCATATTGCGCGTATGTTGAATTAAATGTACAATGTGGGTTATGTATGGTAGACATTTGCGAATCAACTGTAATGATTAAAGTCATGCGACCGTTGCTTTGCTGCATTCCCACAATTAGGTCATCTACCAAAGCATGATATTTTCAAATGTTGAGGGTACACCAAGAATGCACTGATTTTACTTTGGGGACTTTAAAAGAATAGAATATAAAACATACATTGTTTTATATGTGTATACTCTTAATATTTGAAAATTAATCACATCGCATATTTTGGTATTATTTTATATTATAAAGTAATTTGGGGGTAACATTCTTATTCGTTTAATTATTTATTGTAATATTTTGTAGATTAAATGGTGGTTGTATTGTTTAACAGCATTTGTTGCTCCCATTATGCCGGCATAATGATTATTATTAATACATGTGTCTATTCGTTTTAAAAGAGAATTTTATTGTTCTCGTCATTATGAAAAGAAAAAAACAACACCTTATTTTTGTCTTCCCCTACCTCACCTAATTTCGGAAAATAGATCATGTGACACTTCATCTTATAGTCTTATAAAATCAGTACACATTCAAAGTTTCTTATATAACTTATTGCCCCATCTTCTACTATTTAAACATCGAAAAATAGTGAACCAGCAAAAATTTCGAAGAAGAGTCTCATACAAAGTTTCACTGTCATGTCCTGCATCCGTTGTTCCTATATATATAACACATTTAGAAAATTGTTTTCTTTTTTTCTCTCTCTCCCAGACCTAAATTACATTTTCAAAAATGGTAAAACTTATTTTTTTTATGTCCTGAATTTAAAGTCTGTATCGCGAATCGCGATACGCGATTCGCGATTTATTATAGAGATGTTAATTTCCGTAAAAACAATATCGCTCTTTTTACCTCATTGGAATTCTAAATGGGTCCCAACAATTTAAACAGAAGTTTTTTCAAATGTCATGTTCTTAGCTACAGTAGTTTCGGCTGGGCGATGAAAAAGGTAGCTACTGACCAAATTTCATGTTCCCAGTTACAGTAGTTTCGGCTGGGCGATGAAAATGGAAGCTACTGGCCAAATTTCATGTTCCTAGCTACAGTAGTTTCGGCTGGGCGATGAAAAAGGTAGCTACTGACCAAATTTCATGTTCCTAGTTACAGTAGTTTCGGCTGGGCGATGAAAATGGAAGCTACTGGCCAAATTTCATGTTCCTAGCTACAGTAGTTTCGGCTGGGCGATGAAAAAGGTAGCTACTGACCAAATTTCATGTTCCTAGTTACAGTAGTTTCGGCTGGGCGATGAAAAAGGTAGCTACTGACCAAATTTCATGTTCCCAGTTACAGTAGTTTCGGCTGGGCGATGAAAATGGAAGCTACTGGCCAAATTTCATGTTCCTAGCTACAGTAGTTTCGGCTGGGCGATGAAAAAGGTAGCTACTGACCAAATTTCATGTTCCCAGTTACAGTAGTTTCGGCTGGGCGATGAAAATGGAAGCTACTGGCCAAATTTCATGTTCCTAGCTACAGTAGTTTCGGCTGGGCGATGAAAAAGGTAGCTACTGACCAAATTTCATGTTCCTAGTTACAGTAGTTTCGGCTGGGCGATGAAAATGGAAGCTATTGGTCAAATTTCATGTTCCTAGCTACAGTAGTTTCGGCTGGGCCATGAAAAAAGAAACCTACTGGCAAAATTTCATGTTCCTAGCTACTATCTGAAACAAATAAAGTGTGTTAGATGTGTTTCTTACTTGGTAAAATATATAAATTGAAGCTATAAAATTTTATTGCCAAATATTTCGCCTCTCTATGGAGCGGCGTCATCAGTGACAGTGACTGAAGGTCTTTGTCATAAATTTTGAAGAAGTAATTTTATGTCTTTTAGCAATGGTAAAGGCAATGCACTATACAGTTTTGTATTTATTTTTTAGAAAAATATCATCACCACCTAGCCCATCATGGAAAACATCATCAGCATGTTATGTCCATTGTTGGTTCGATATTAATAAATTTACAAAACAAGTTAGACAAAACGGTAATGCATTAGGCATTACATTCAGACCAGGGCTATAGTATGCACCAAGCTGCCATATAAAAGAGCTTTCCCATGTTTTTAAATCAATAGACCGAATAGTTTTAGGAAAACTCTTTAATACTCTTACTGTGAAACAATTGTTAAAGGTAGTGTTATGTATACGCGCATGGGTGGGCACAGGTAAAATATTATTAATTTGAGAATCTACTGAATGTCTGTGTCCATTCATGCGAGTACGAAGGGGTGTCGTAGTTTCTCCCACATAAAAACTGTTACAAAATCTGCACTCCAGCATATATACGCAATGAGAAGTAGTACATTGTGCGAAATTTTGAATTTTGATGACAACAGGGTTATGATGAGTTTGTATATTGATATCGGAATTTATTATGGGACATGTTTTGCAACGAGATTGGTTGCACTTGTGTGTACCTAACAATGTGTTATTGCTCCGTGTATTTTTATTTTTTGCCAAAATAGCTTTTAAATTTTGATTTTGTTTATACGTTACACTAGGGCACGTTTCCAAAAGATTTCGTGTAATATTATTATTTTTAAGGATAGAGAAGCTATCCTTTAATAAATTTTGAATTTTGTGTGCCCCGTGGAAGTATGGTATTATAAGCCGAAGGGAATTTTGTTGTTGTGTGTGTATAGCGTTTGGAGTGTTAGAAGGCCTGTTCATGTGTTTGTGTAAAAAGTTTGGGGGATAATCGCGCCTACATAACCCATTGAAGATTTTGCCTTGATATTTAGCCAAAGATGTTGAATTATTACAAATTCTTTTACCGCGGATAGAAAGTGAATGTGGTATAGACCGTTTTGTGTGCGACGGGTGGCAACTACTGTAATGCAGATACTGTAACTTGTTGGTTTCTTTAAAATGAACAGAAGTTGAAATATTATGATTATTATAAGTAATATCTACATCTAAAAATGTTATGTTAGTTTTAGAAATTTCATGAGTGAATCTTAGACTGCTAAATGAATTTAGTTGACTAAGGAATGTATTAAGAGTTTGTAAACTATGAGGCCAAATCATGAAAATATCATCTATGAATCTTAACCATGTTAAAGGTTTGAGAATTTGACTATTTAAAAATTTTGTTTCGAGAGAACCCATATATAAATTTGCATAAGAAGGTGCCATGCGCGTACCCATGGCAGTGCCTTTCTCTTGGTGATAGAATTTATTATCAAAAGTAAAATAGTTATTGGTTAAAACCATTTCTGCTAAATCTAGTAAAAATTTTGAAGAAGGCAGACGCGGGTTTGGGCGGCTATCGAAATACTCTTTTAGGGCATACAATCCTTCGTCATGTGGTATATTAGTATATAAGGACACAACATCTATAGTTACTAAGAAAATATCATTACAATTTGGAATATGAATATTTTTTATAATACTTAAAAAGTGGTAAGTATCTTTAATATGCGAATCTAAATTTTTTACTAAAGGTTGCGCATAAAAGTCTACAAATGATGATATTCTTTCGGTAGGACAATCATAAGAAGCTACAATTGGTCTACCTGGATTACCAGGTTTGTGTACTTTCGGCAACATGTAAAAATGTGGTGTCCTCGGATTAGAAGGAATTAAGGCCGAAATATCATTGTCAGAAAGTCCTTCATCGGACGCATTTATGTAAATATAATTTTGAATTTCAATAACTAACTGTTCACAGGGGTCAGCTGTAACAGTTGTATAAAATGACGCGTCATTTAGTTGTCTTAGACCCTCATTAATGTAGTCAGTTTTGTTAAGTATTACTGTAGTAGATCCCTTATCTGCTGGTAAAACCATTATTGATTCATCATTTTTTAATTTTGATAAAGCTATTTTTTCGCTAATGGATAAATTTTGATTACTACTTTGAAGGGAATTTATAAAGTTAGGATCCGAAATTTTATGTAAAATATGATTAATAAATGTATCGATGGGATGACCAGCCGGTAATGGAGGTGGTTCATTTGCCGAAGGTAATTTAAATTTTTGCAATGCCTCATGCAAACCATTACTATTATTGCCAGATGGTACGCGATTATGCCAAAAATATTTCCATTTTAAGTTACGACCAAATGTTAATATATCTTTAGTAATTTCGAAAACATTAATTTTGTTAGTCGGGCAGAATGTCAGTCCCTTAGATAGCACTGACTTTTCTGCGGAGTTAAGAGTTTTAGATGATAAATTTATTAAATTACTTTCGTTATTTGTGTTTGTCCGTACTAATCGTTGTTGTTGATTACACGTACGGATAGCTTGAGGCATACAAAATAAACTAGACAAGTTTGTTGGTTTAAGATTCAAAAAGGAAGGAGTTGAAATCTGATTATGAAATGGAATGGGAATATTTTCATTTCGATACGATCTGATTAATTTGGAAAATTTTAAAAGTAATCTTTGTCTATCTTTGACTTGTATACCTCTACTAGAGCCATTGCAGCATCGCAGAGATGTGGCGTCGTTGAGCGTGTTTTATCGCCTTTATCACGGAGAGTGCTCTGAAGGACTTTTTCATCTTATTCCCCCTTCTCCTTTTCGATATTGGACTTCACGAACAAGTTACAAAATGCATGCACATAATGTGGCAGATATACCATGCCGTCACCGATGGCGCCACCATAGGGGGCGCCCACTGGGGTTTTCTATAAGAAAAAGTATACCTCCACTATTTTTTTTTTACATGGCGTTAAATTTATTTTATAAAGATTTTTGTATGGGGGATAGGCCTTTAAAGTTGACTACTCGATGAATTGTATATAGGCTGTTGGTCTCAATAGCATACCTCTCACCGTTTTAAATATTTATATCTCAAAAATAAGTTTATTTAATAATTTTCATTTTCATGAAATATATTACCTTATTTTCTGTTTCGGTAATTTTGTCAGTGTATATATTTGTGATTCGAACTTCGAACTTTAACCATTTTTATGATAATAAAATTGTAAATATCAAAAACACTCAAACATAATTAATTACGTTTTCCTTTCACAAACGATGAATATAGTATCAGTCACTAACTTATTTACAAACATGAAATTGCAATTTGGCTTCAAACAGAACGGTGACATGGATTCTGCAAAATATTCTGCTACAGTGGCTTTTTTTAATAACTTTTATGATGTCAAAGAGATGAATGTTTTGGAATTAAAATAGATTCCAATATGTCCCAAGTACATATATGGTTTGTGTTATTTTCTTGTAATTTGTTTCTGTTTTTATTTGCCACTTTAATAACCATTACAAAAAAAACCCACATGTTTTTTAATTTAACGCCATATTTCGCCTCAAGGCGCCCCTGACTACGATACTCAGCGGTGGAATTTTATTCCTACTTCACCGTAACCGATAGTATTTTGAGTCAACACCGAACAAGTAAACGAGACTGACCAAAAGCTGTTGAATAAAGAAAGAAGAGAAGTAGTATGGTCTTAAAACATTATTCATAATTCATGGCTATATTTTAAACGACATTTACATTTAACTCGTTGAAAGATTTTGTGGGGTTCGTTTTTTTACTTTATTAGTAAGATATTGATTTCCGTTTGAATTATCTTTCACGAGGAGCAGTAATGTACACCCCGTCAATGTTCGCTATCCGAAACTGAAAACTATAAATACAAATATTTATATTTTTTTCTTATAATACCCATTTCCCTAATTAAAATAATACGGCCTCATATAACATTTTGGGTTTATCAAATCCATAAAAACATACAAATACGTTAACAAGTAGTCGCGTTTTTCTAGTCTGCACATTTGTAAAACAGACTGAGTTGGGATGCGTACTATTCAATGAGTAAGCAGATTAAAAATAAATGTCAGCAATAATCAGTCAAACAAAACTATAGTCTGGCCACAGAGGTATAGGAAGAGTCTGTCGTCCTTTCGTTAAGTCATTTATTTTTAGTTTTGTTTAGTTAATTATCTTTCTTTCGGGTGTCGAGTCGAGCCTTCGGATCCCTCCTCTTTCTTGTAATTTCAATATCAAGATAATGGTAGGGACATAGCTCAGAAGAAAAAATAAAATACCATTCCAATAGGCTTATTTTTTACCAAATGCCCCCTAATAAAAATCGCCAGCTTTACTTATGTACTTTTGTTAATATTACTAGCCTAGCCTTAATATATTTATTTCTTAATATTTTATAGTCTTTACAGGGCAATGATATTATAATATACTTAAATTATCATTGTTACGGGGCGACTTCTCGGCACGTATAGGTACGAGTACATTCATACGGATGTTTCTTTT
Organism: Monopis laevigella; assembly: GCA_947458855.1. NCBI lineage: Eukaryota > Metazoa > Arthropoda > Insecta > Lepidoptera > Tineidae > Monopis > Monopis laevigella. The sequence goes on along the minus strand of OX381576.1, from coordinate 36,681,087 downwards.
TCCGTATGAGTGTTGTTTCAAATGGACGCTTATTTATTAGCTTAGGCGAGTATATAAACGAGCGTATAGGCGTCGAATGTACGCCCAGTCTCTAAGGGCAGTTACAGTTATCTTTTTTACTTTACCCGAGAGTCGTTTTGGAACGCAACCTTAGACTTTGTTTGTTTAAATACTAACCTCAAAATCTTAAATAAAATTTTGAGGTAATTATTCCTTTATCCATGTAACCAAAAATATTCATTTTTTTAAGTTGATATAAATGTGGGATTAACATCACTTAAAAAAAACTGCAGTTTGTATTGCTATATTAATAAAAATTATAAAGTGTGCATGCGCAGTAGTCGATGCCGACTATAGTATATATTCTTTGGCATAACCATACGTTATGAGAATTATGTCATATAAGCCAAGTGCACCGGGCCCTCATTCATCGCCCCTCTTCCGTCGATTATCGCCTTAACGTTATGCACTCGAAACCAATTTGTTGTATGATATAAGGCATATTATGTTGTGTGGGATTGAAACGATTTACTGCGCAAAATGGGCCTTCTGGGTATTTCGTGATTTAAAGCTCAGTAACAAAATGAATCTGAAATCTCTACTTGTCGCCATGCTCTGAGGAGGGATGTAAACAGACTAACCAAAGGTTCCACACATTTAAATTACTAAAGTAAACGTCACTACAGCTTAGTTTGTGAGCGGCAATATGTGTTCTACATATTATTATTATTCGAGGACGGTTTTATATAGAATATTTTTTTTTAACTTAGCTTTACCAAATAGAAAATTTTAAGATTTTTCTATATCTTTAGAATATCTTAAATCAGGTCACTAAACACGGTAAAAAATACATTTGAACGTTTTATGGATCATTTTGTACAGATATTTTTGTTTGTTTCATATATTAAGTTATTAATTGAAATTAAAACTTAGTGAAAATATAAAACGATATAATTTGCCGTCCACTTCAAAACTACTGCAGCGATTTATATATGCTTTTTGTTAAATACCTTTAGGGGTAAAGTAGTGTAAATATATTTTATTTCGATATATCTTTACTTATAGGCACCAAAGGATGGTAGCTATGGTCAACTTCGTTAAAAGTCAAAAGTCAAAATCATTTATTTCATGTAAATCTTTACAGATATTTATGAATAGTCAAAAAAAAAAAAAAAAGTTTAACAATGAGGTCTTAGAGTGCGTTTGGTTAGGCAGCTATTCATTAACAAAATAACGACAAATATTAATTGAACTTAGACACGATGGAATGGAAATCTTAATATGAAAATTACTACCGAACAGAACACACACTACATAACCAACTAGTGTAAGACTAGGTGGTTAGCTGATTCCATTGACCTGTCAATCATTATCTGCCATACAAGAGAGCCACCAAGGCGACCAACTTCACCGACCATATCCATGCCTTAAATATTTGTTGTAAATAAAAGCTAAGTAACCAATCACATATAAGTAAAGGTATAAGGATCGGTATTTTTAAGGGCATAAACACTAACTGTAAAGTCGATCCCCTCAGAGACACCCCGGAGAAAAAGAAACCAGCAAGTAAAAAACTCTAGTGCTCCACACAAACTAAAAGAGGGGTACAGCTATTGATTGACTTATGCTATATAGCATACATATATATAATATATATATATATATATATATATATATAGTAACATACTCAAAATGCACCCCACTGATCAGCATGCGTAGAACACCCTATGGCAGATTATTTGTTACGGTACTAATGTACATAACTACACAGTACTGTAGTATAAATTAAGTATAAATAAGTAGGTAATCATCAATGATTACCTTATCCAAAGACAAAATTTACATAATGTAATGAAAACAAATTATGTAATATAAAATTATTACAATATCGGACATTATATACCTACTAAACTAGGGTAGATTCTACATAAGATTGTTACCTTAGCAATAATAGGTATATAATAATAATAATAAACAACAAATATATATTTTTTATATTTTGTTGTTTGTTTGTCCACGCATTTATATGCGTGCAAAGCCGCGGTCAAAATCAAGTAAATAATATTCTTATAACCCATTTTTTTATAAAATTGCGAACTAGTTAAAACATGAAGTTGTCTTTTATGTATTTCATGTGTGACATGTTTATTTACATTAGTTTTTAACAAAAAATAGTTTTCTAAACTGTTTACAAAATGTTATTCAATTTTATCCAAAAGACAATAAGCATTTAGCCCTAACAACCCCATACAAATCTAGACATAATATTTGTGTTTTGAAATCCGAAATATACCGTGAGTTTTCAGGGATAACTCTATAGGTAGAAACGTGACCAAAATTAAGTTTGTCGGCTTAGAGGTATGAATAGCTGACGGATTTGCATTCGGGTCCTGATGATTCGATATATGCATTATTTGAATTCGTGACGTACAATAATACAGTTTTATTGATATTGCACAAATATGTTTACTCGACTTAAAATGTACTGTCACGTTACACCTGCTCCATCTATTTATGTATTTAATTTTTCATACATTCTCCTTTTACAGATTTGCTTAATCATCCCGTCTCTCTTTATTACTCCTTTTCGACGGTGATCATGGCTGATATTTTTAAACTAAATTCTTTTACCAATAGTCCAACATCCCCTTTTCCACTTTAGTTCAAGACCTATGGGCGGGCGGTTTGAATTGGGATTTAAAAAAAAAGAAAAAGTAATTGGGCGCCTTTTTGAATTATGCTAAATAAATAAAAAAAGGTCACCAATAATTTGTCTCTCTCATAAAACTCCCTGTCCTAAATTTCAATCTGATCAGAGCATTTTCAATTAGTTAATTTTACACTCCTAAAACTACTAGACGAGTACAACTTGTAGGTGTTGCGATCCTTGCCTGCCTCGACATATTGGTAGTATTAGTCCGTCCTCTATTCATTGACGTTGATTGGCATTTAGCTCCAGGACATGTTTCATAGTAATATCAGATGGGCCCTGTTCATAGAACACGTTTCCCTGTTAACCATTAGGTCGTGCTTTAATCAAATCAAATTATTTCTATCATGTAAATCTCAGATATTCATATTAATAAAAATAATATTAAAAAATCAATGTTTTTATACATTCATATTGTAATACATATCTCACATAACATTAACGATACATATAGATACGACCAGTCGCGTGCATAGGTGTTTATAGGCAGGGTAGACAAAAACATACTATAAAAAAAACACTTACCAAAATTTACTACATTATTTCAGGAAAAATGATGCTGAATTTAGCCACCTCTCATATCCTCAAAATGACCGATTAAAAATATTTTAAATCCAATACCGGCACACAACGCCCATTTGTAATAACTTGTCTTTTTTCTTCAAAAGTAAGATTTAAATACCTAAAGAAATTCAAATTACATCTCTAAAAATCTATCTCCACAATGAAAAGAATCTCACGCGTACCGATTGTGCAAACAAACTACATAAAAAATCAAATTTCTTCCGTGAAATCAAATTAATTCCGTAATAATTACGAGTTAATTATAAACCAAAAAAAATAATTATTATACATTTTCCTAATTATAAATCATATTTAAAAATGTTCAGAAAATTAAAAAGCTAAATTTATGTTTATATCGTGATTATAATTATGTTGGTGTCATTTCAATTTCGCGCAAAAGTTAATTGATACCTATATTATCCGAAAAGACAGTGTCTAAAGGCGCTCGGTACATTGCTGAGGTTCTTTGTCACATACAAAGAATACGTGTAGTATACTATCTTTGTATTTCATATACAGACAAGGTTTTTACACGTTTTCTATGTGTGCAAACTTAGACAGTTTAGTTCAACGTCTTACATACTTTTATGCATGAGGGCGCGTTTGTCAAATTACAAATTAAATCTAATAGTTGCCAATAGATGGCGCTTTTCTTATATTTTATGAATAGTTAACATAAATTAAATGTTTTATTAAAATATCTATTATTGTGCATTGTGTCAGGGTTATCAGGGTAGACAATGTCTTTTTGTCTCTATGAGATGCACGCCCCTGGATACGACTGCCTCCGTAGACTAGTGTTGCGCCTTTGCATTGTATCCGGACGTCGTGGGTTCTATTCCCACCCATCATCTACAATTTGTCATGGTCTAGGTGTTTTTAAAATATAATATGTATTATATCGATGTTTCTGGTACACATAGTACAAGCCTAGAGCTTAGTTTGTGACTAGAGCAATATGTGTAAATTGTCCTGAATATTATATTATTATTATTATTACATATATTAGTCTACTAGAAGGTATTGATTCTCGAGAAACATTTTACGCGTTACAATATATATTTATTTAAAAACGTTAATGCACAAAATTAATTCAAATATGCACTTAATGTATGAAATGTATCAGAATAAAGAACCACCGTCACCGGTAACGGTCGGTCGTGTAGTACCCATGCTACAAACGTGTCGTAGAATATTCGTAGCCGAGCTGCGGCGGTATTTTGTAAATATTATCCCAAACGTGCAATTAACTAGTTGTTGTACATGTTCATTATTGGAAATTTTAGTGTGATTATGAGTACACTAGCTTTTGTTCTCCTGTCATGTTATTTGTAAAAAAAACTCACCAAATTGACATTCATATACATATTAATTGTTGTAGCACCCAAGTAGTTCTAGATATATATTTACATTTGTATAATAAATATCCATATCGTTACCATTTATGCGTCCGCAGGGAGCTTGTAAGGAATTAATATTAAATTATTTTCCTATTAATACTCATTAAAAACAATAGTGAAACACACACAAAAAAAACATGTATTTGTATAAATCAATATATATATATTTTGTTATTTTAGAATCACCTTTAACGAACCAAACCTGCATTTATCTTGTAAAATAGATAAAAGCCTTCGTTTGTCATTTTCATAAATAATACTGTATTTATTTTGCTTTTGTATTAAACATTATGTCCAGACATTGCGTTTGCTCCCCACTGTGCAATAAATATGAATGTATGTGTCCTTCGTAATTAACAGAACAGCTTTTAAAATAATTGCCCGATAAATTTCAATTCATAACAGTTATTTTTTGTTAGTTACTTGATTTTTTATTGCAGTAACAGCTGTACTTCGGACAAGCTTTACTGTTAGTGTCGTGTCCGAGATTCGTTTATTGTTGATCAGTCAATCACTGGTCTTTCTAAACCGGATATTTTGTAGGAGCGGGAACCGGCTGACGTGGATAAGCTGTCCGCGGAGACTCAATGTAGTAAACACAGGGCCCACATTGTCAGCGAGGTTAGATGGTAGAAAGGGCTTATTTTCTGGCGGCGGAAGAAACCCCCGCGGCGAAGGTATTTTGTGGCCTTACAAGTAGTGTATAATTCCGCATAGGTGCTCGTACATATAACAAATGCGTTAAGGGATTAGACCTTCATGTCACCGCTGATAATTATGTTGCATACGAAAGCCAAGAAGTTCTGCTGATGATGGAGCCCAGTTCTGTTCATATCTAATACCACGCCGGGACCGCATAGCGGAGTTGGGGACATGCGCTGATCTTATAGACCGACTACTTGACGCGGAGTAGTAATTTTGTTTTACGGACCGGGCGGAGTTTAGAGAGGACTGATTTGGTTACCCCATGGACTGAGCGAGATAGCCAACCATTAAAGAGCCGGAGGTGAAACAAAGCAAGAAAACAAAGAGGAGGCAGAAGACAACCGACCAGGACCAACTAAAACACCCACCACCACTATCAGCACAAATGGATAATCCCAGTGCCGATGCCAATCAACATAAGGGTCGCGGCAAACGTGCTCCAAAATCGGTCACCAGGCCTTAAATTTAAAATCGTCCAGCTGGTATCCTATTAAAATCGTAAAGCCTACGTTGTAGGTACCGCTCGGGAGGGATCGATCAATATTAAATAATAATAACATTTATTACTTTTACAATGTGTTAGTTTAATACATAAATATAAAACAATAAAAAATATTAAAAGCTTATTCGAAGTGGTCTCCATTGGCTGCAACACAGTCATTTAAACGATGAGGCCAGTTATCAATAGAAGCACGCACTCTTTCCATGGGAAAATTCTTCACTGGCAATCATGCATTGTTTTAGGGACTCCAAATTATCATGGCGTTTAGAGCAAGCCGTACTCTCTAAAACTGACCATAAATCATAATCCGGGATTAAGATCGGGACTAGGGACGGCCACTCTTCAGCTCTGATAAAGTCCTAAACGTTCGCACAAAAATATGGCTCAGTCACTCCTTCATAGCTAACACCCCACCAAACCATCACTGAAGTCGGATAATGCCCACATTACTCACTCTGTCGACTAATTGGGAAGCTTCCTTAAAGCATTGAGCATAAATTCGGTCATTTTGTTTGTTAAAATGTTGCTCTATTGTAAAAAAAATCTCAGCCGTAAACAAAATCTTTCTGTGACCTCCCTTTGCGTACCGCTTCAGTAGTTGTTTCGATTTTACCACCCTATTCTTTTTTAAATTATCAGTTAAGAAATGACCAGTCTTATAGGCTGCAAGTCCTAACTCATCTTTTAAAATACGCGACATGGTCCTAGGTGTTATCCTCATCTCCCGATATTAAATCTTTTGCTTTCGGACAGGATTTCTTCGAATTCTTTCCCTTACTGCATTGACCACCATTTTCGTAAGAACACTACGTGGACAGCGAGATCTTTTTCTATCACAGAGAAGGTCTTATTGTAGCTATTAATAACCCGGTACACAAACATTTGACTAATACCAAGTGTATGAAGAGTTTTAAAAATTGCATTTGCCTACTTTGTGTAATGCAATCACATCGATTCGGTTCTCTTTATCACCCCACTCCATTTTAATATCGCACAATGAATAAAATATTGTACAATGTATTGGCGTCAAATTGAGAAAACACAACAATCGTATAAAAATGACAGATTCCAAATTCAAATGCAATTTTTATATTATTTTTAATTGTAACAGTATTTATGGCCAGACTATGCATACCTATGCTTAAGCATTAAACTTTAAATTAATACATACCTATTTTATGTTCTTAAACGAAATATAAATTAACATTTTTTAAACCACAATTAAACGATAAATTAATATAAAAAATGTTTTGTTACTTATGCTAACAATATTTAATAAGTAGAAATGATGTGTGCAGTGTTGGCGGGATCTCGCTCCCGTTCACTTTATGGCATATTTACTCTTTCTACTTTGCCGCCCGGGACTCGTCGCCCGTTTTCCCGGCAACAGTTTTATCGTAGCGGCCAAGCTCGTACCACGCTTCCCGGTGCAACGTGTCTGCGCGAAAATCACCAAATATGACCGCCAGCCGGTTCGAGTTCTATATCCTTGATGATTTGAAACGAATTCATGTGAGCTTTTTATTAAATTTTATTCTCTTGTGACAAACATAAATTTATATATTTTTATAATACATTGTTTTTACATACGATTATTATAATTTTAAATGTTTTATGATATCGGTAAGTACTATTATTTAAAAAAAATGCCAACTTAACCAGTGCCAGAATATATTGTAATGATTTCAAATTATTAGTATTTCCCGTGACGTTTTTACTATTTGGCTTTTTGATTTTTAAAAGTCCTGTCATATTTTTACAGTTGCCATATTTATATAATTTTATAGCTATCCTTTGAACGTTCCTATTTGTTGAATAAATATAAATGTATTGAGTATCTCTTGTAGCTCTGTAATCCTTCTTAGTACAACTTACTCTCATTTTGTATTCGTAGTTTCGTTCAACAGGTAACATACTTGTTGCGATGTTTTACGTACTTTGACCCAACAAACGGAGGCGATTAAAAAAATATATGTATTATCAGTATCATTGACTATATCAGGAACAAATTATTAACGTCCAGACTAACTGTACAAAAAAAAACGCTTTATGTCAGTACTAGTTGATCCGCGCAACTTCGTCTGCGCAACTTTAACCGTTTATGTAGCGTACGCTCGAAAAGGATTTTTTTTTCTTCCGTTTTTCAAACATTTTTCATTGCTACCCCGCTCCTATTGGTCGTAGGTCCTTTTGATGTTATCCCTATAGCCTGCCTCAATAAATGGACTATCCAGCACTAAAATAATTTTTCAATTCGAACCAGTAATTCCTGAGATTAGCGCTTACAACCAAACAAACAAATAAACTCTTTAGCTGGATAATATTAGTATAGATTGTATGTTATCAACACACACTCCATGGATAACTGTAGAAAAACGGACTAATATTTTTTTGTCATTCGTAACTCAATGGGCGACGACAAAGAAGAATTTGCATTACAAGTCTACTATAATATCCCCACTACTTTATAGTTAAATCAACTGGCCGTTACGTACCCGTACCCTGAAAGTAACTGCACCTTTACCGCGATGTAATATTCTCCTGTATTCTGGTAAACCCATAGACAAAAAAGAAACATGACTCGGTGACTTGACGGTTTGCATATGAATCGGCGGAGTTGAGGAATTATAGAGACCTTTCTCCCACCTACGTTATGGATTGCGACCATTGGAAGTTTATATTGTTTTCAGCCTTGTAACTGTAGGAAAGGTTGTGAATTAAAGTAAGAAATATAAATTAATAAAGGTTTATATTATTTACATTAGGTCACTTCCTATATACATTTATTTACATTATTAATAAGGAGCAATAAAGAAACACACAGATAGAGATAGTTTAGGGAGCGCGAGGAAATATAAAGTAAAGGGTTTAACACTAGGAATAAACATTTTGGTATAGGAGCGTGTGTCGCCTATAAGAAATGTCACTCGACTGCTAGGGTCGCTGAGCTACTGCGGGAACTCGGAAAAAAACAAAAGAATCATTAATGTTCTAGAAGATTTTAAAATATTTGACTGTAATTGTAGAACGCGGGTTGTTCTCGTTTTGGTCGATTCTCAAGGGTTATTCCCATTGAGTTGGATGCCCCCACATAACCATTAATTATAATAATTTAAATTTGAACCAAAAGAAAAAGAATATACTATGTTCTTAGCTATCTCTATTTTCACGTGCGTCCGTCTGTGGTTGGAATATAGGAGTGAACTGCAGTGTTCCCGGACTTGAGACCGCGGAGCAGGTTTTAAGGGATGTAGGCTGGCAGGCCTTATCGATATCAAATTCGGGAAGGCCTGAACTCACTGTATTTACTTTCCACTATCAATTACTAAACGATTCTGTTAGCGCTAGCTCGGAAATGCGTTTCGTAAAAGCTACGACGGCCGAGCTTGGAAGGCCAAGATCCTTCAAAAGTCGGTTTTAAATAAAATTAGGTTTCCACTACGGAAAGCAATCGGAGAGGATTATAATTAGTAACTAAAATTAATTCAAAATCTAGCTAGCATCGATCTTTAATTCTCGGTGTTTTTCACGTGAAATTTTCATACTTTGTTCCAATATATACACATACTTCTTGAAATAAAATTTATATTGAAGAGTTTAATTAATATAATACGGAAATATAGACAAACCGTTAGGTAACAAAGTATTTTTTTACATTTGATAATGTCAACGACGACGTTTCCGAAACTCATAAAAAAAATGGTTACGTTCTAAGTATTTTTTTTAAACTAGTGCTGTTCCAATAAAATTTGTTAAAAATAAAAGTTCTAACTAGTGCTGAGCTAATATCAGCTATGAATGCGTCTTATCCTTTTGCTTTTTTAAACAAACATTTCGAAAAGTGGATTAAAGTCAAAAATCTATTAAACTCCTATTGATAAAACATTTTAATTTTAATTTTCTCTTTTACCAAGAACAGAAGTCCGCCAAAAAGACTGTGCAAGAAGCAGGGAAACAAATTTCTAAATATGAGGTCCCCACTTCTCACATGGATGCACCTGTAAATATTAAATACTAAAACTTACTGGAGTAGCAGTGGTTTTTCCCCGGCGAGGAATTCCCTCAGGTACCCAAGAATCCAAGATTCGAGCTCTTGTGCCGCCACTAAACACTCCACGGAAGAACTCAGATAAAACTTTATACACTTTTGATCAAAAACCCGGCTACGAAACGCTCCACTTATTCTCTGAAGGAGCGCGGCACAAAAGGCTGACTTTCACATTAAACTTTCAGTGGTCACCTCGGAGCAATCTATTATTTAGAACTTCGGACAAGAGAGGTGGACAAAATCCTATTTTATTAAGAAAACGAAAATTTTCAGCTAGTTAAACATTTTTTAGTACAAACTGCTGACTAACAAATGACTCAAATTATCTATCACAAACTACCCAATATGAGGGCATGCTTCAATACCGAACATACTGGATTATGTTTATAATACGTCTTTAAAATAGCCGCTGGAGAATTGCACTAGTCTACCAAGGGTGCATTTGTAACTTAGGCATACAATTGTTCCTATTTACCCCATACTTATTAATTCTCAATTACCCCTTTAGTCCAGTGCAATTAGTCATTATAAATGAAAAATGACGGAAAATATAAAGTTATAAGAATTGATTTGAATGTTTTTTTTTCTGTTCCTTTTTCTATAAACTAAAAAGTTTACCAATAAAAAAATATTACAATTTCAAAATACGTCAAAAATAAATATACGAGTATGTTCTTACAAATGATTTATTTCTTACTATATAAAATATAATACGTATTTATTGGCAAATATAATAAAGAATATCAACAAAACTGCACAAAATATTCAAAATAACATTTAGCTTATTCACTGCCAACATACTAAACTGTTTTCTGAGCAGAAAAACATCGGCCACTGGTGCTCTCCACTATCCTCGCTATTTCTATTTCTCCCAACTCCCCTTTCCATACTTTCCAAGGGCGTTTGTTGCCCCTTCCTATATTTGATATTAGCTCTTGTTGCCCCGGCTTCGTCCGTCATATTGTACCTGGTTAACTTATATTATTTGCCTTCCCATATTGAAATTTCAAAATATAGTAAGAATGTTAGTTTTACAGGCAGATATTACTTTAAAGGTTTTATATGTTAACGTAATTCCCTTCTTCCCCTAACGAAATTTTGGAAAATAGTTAAACACGTGACGCATAGTTTTATAAGAAGAGTATACATATACATTTTCATGGTTCCTGTTATATAAAAAAAAAATAACACCATTTAATTTGCCCTATCGTTCCCTATTAAAATTTTGAAAGTAAGGGAAACACGCATTTAATAGTTTTATAAGAAAAGTCTACATACAAAGTTTAACTGTTGTAGCATCCGTCGTTCCTAAGATATAATTTAGAAAGAAAATTCACCCCCTTTTTTCCCCTTCTAAATGTTTTTTTTTAAATGGTGATAAACCTATATTTTTTCAGGAAGAGTCTACTTACCAAATTTCAATTTTGTAGCACTATCCATTGTCGAGATACTAACTTTCCTGAAAAACATTAACCCCCTTTTTCACTTCTTTGTGGTTATTATTGGGATTTGCTAAATCCGTTCTTAGTGGGCCAATACAATACAAAATGAAGCTACTGTCAACATATCATGTTCCTAGCTACAGTAGTTACAGCTGGGCGATGATGAGTAATTCAGTAGTCTATCAGTCAGAGAGGCTCTAATATATATAAACATAAATAATATAAATATACATAGAAATGCAGTTATTCTCGAGAAACTGACCGGTCTCATTACCACCTCCCATACAGATACAAAAAACGTCAAGGGACCAAGTCATGTTTCGGTTCTGTGGGTTCACCTGTTTTCAGGAGACTACTGCATCGATTTATTGTCGAGGTGGTAGTCGCCTTTCAGGGTGCGGTTACGAAATGGGTAGTTCAATTGACGATAAGGCAGCGAGTATATTAAAATATACTCGTAATGCAAATCGTAATTGTCGCCCCCCATTTCGTAATCGCATTATTTAGCCTGCATTGTGGGAGCGATCAATATTGTTTAAGAACAATTGATTGACCCCATTCATGGACTTTATAGGTCTGCTCGCCACCAGGTAGACTTAAAATCACATGTTTGGCTCCAATAAAAAAATAAAGAAAAAAATTAACATGTCTGTAAAAGTAATTCACTATACTAGAAGTTGCATCATTTTCATGTGACAATCCTTGCAAAAAAAAGCATTAACGGAAGGTTTCAATGGGTAAACTTTTTACATTTTAGTTTTACAAATATAAACTAATCCATTAGCATCTAAATCATTTATTATAGCTGGGGACTGAGGTATAAACAAAATTACACTGGACTATATATGGTGCCGGATAAATAGGAACGCTAAGGGGTTTCTATATACAAAAAAAACTTATAACGGGATCCTATCCCAAATTTTATATTGGATTAAATATATGCTGTTTTTAATATATTTTATTTATATCCACCTTAGGTGGTCTAAATTACCCCACTTTCCCCTACATATAACGCACATTTTCCGAGCCTGTACATTAAATATTTTTTGCAATAAAAATACTGAAAGGACATTCTCTACTCGACGTTTTTTGTTTGGGATGTTACTTTCTGGGCTTAGTCAAAACTAAGTAGTTATAAAAATGTACAAAAAAATGAGTGGTTTTTGCCATACTGTGTTTCTATGATGGAAAGAAGGAAACACGTATTTTTTCCTTTTAGTGTTTTCCCATACAAAAAATTAAGATACTTAAAGTACAAAAAAGTTAAAAAATCACTTAAACTTTTATACTAAACTCACTATTGAAACCCCGCCACTTGTCTAAGGGTATTTTATTTGCGACGACAATATGTATTTGTTGGAGTAATTTTAACCATATATGCGTTCATATGATTTTTTTTGTAATTGAATTAATTTTTCTGTCACACTAAAAGAACAACAAAACAAAAGTGTTTTTAGTCCTACTGGAATCTAGTTTTGAAGTTGGCACTTGTTAACAATAATAATTTTAGTCCTACTGGAATCTAGCTTTGAAGTTGGCACTTGTTAACAATAATAATTTTAGTCCTACTGGAATCTAGCTTTGAAGTTGGCACTTGTTAACAATAACAATTTTAAAATAACTGACACATTTGGTTGGCTATAGTGGTACAGCCTCCAAAATTACACCTATTATTCCCGAGTCAATCCAGGCCTTATTCAGGGACTCCGAAGAAAACAAAAGTCCCTAACGACATGGACTCCAATAATAATTTTAAAACTTTCACTGCTTGTGATGCTAGGCACTTAATAAGACGTTGCCGCCGCTGGGTGATTGGAACCAGTATAGGGCGAACCTGAACACCTATTTTCATATGCCCAACAAACTACAGACCCAAACACTTCTAGACACTTTCTAAAATTCTTGAAAAGGCTTGAACAACAGACCTACTCAATTCTTGACCATCTATCGGAAGCCCAAGTCAGTTTTAGAGAGAAACGCTTAACCAATTCTGTTAATTACCTTTTGTCTGAAGAATGTAAGATTGTAGAGAATGTAATGCCTTTAGATGAAGGATGTCGAAGCGTGGTGGTATTTTTAGATCTCGCCAAAGCGTTCGACGCTGTATCTGTTCCTATACCTTTACAAAAACTAAACAACATAGGCACTTGTATAGTTTATTTGGTCTCTCTGGGACAATAACTCTTCTTGGTATACATTGACGGGACTAACAAGGCTGGATATCCCAAAAGCTCGAATAGTATCATTTGCAGACGACACGGTTATTTTGTTTAAGGGTGTCACTTGGGGTGATGTCTTACTACCCTACCTTGATCCTACTCCACTACTGCCTCTATAACAAATAGGATATATTCGTCAGTTGTAATGACGAATATGCTTTTAAAAGAAATATTCCGTCATGCACCAATAAACGGACCCAGGAGCTCTTGTTCTTTTGACAAGATTTTTAAAGGATTTTTTAGCCAAAACTGTACATGACATGGATCTGCCGCGCGGTACCGCGCGGCAGATCCATGTCTTCTATATTATACATTCTTTAGGTTTTCATAAGCTTATAGTTTCTATAATTTTCATAAGGTTGTAGATTCTATATCCTTATGAAAACTTTAAAAAATGCATTTTAATGTAAATTTTGATGGTTTTTGTGTCATAGCCTGTATTTACCTGTTAACAACGCGTGATTTTAGCATTTTTGAAATTGGTAATAAAATGTATGCGCCACAATATAATTTATAATAACATTGTATAAATGAAGAGTTTGTTTGATTGAACGCGCTGGATAGATTATATATCGAGAAAGGCTATAATACCTAACATCACGCTACGACCAATAGGAGCAGGGCATCAATGAACAATGTTGCAAAAACAGGATTTTTATGAATAAATGTATTCCTTTTGGGAGCTTCCGTTGCGTGGGTTCGTGAATAGCCTTAAATTTTTAAATACGAATGTGTATTGAGTATATTAAATATTGTTTTCCTGACGAACCTTAGGATTTTTAATAGCTTCCACTACTATAGATATGTAGTACATTATAGGTAAGGAGGAAAAACGCCCCAAAACACCAGACATGACACGTCAGAAACTCCAAATTGTTTTGATACCATGTAAAGGGGCACAATAGGGACTATTATCAGTTTGTGTCCATAAATTGCATCGGTGCTATGTTCGGGGGCTTACAGTGAACCAAATTCAATTATCGGACATCGTGCGATAGAAGCGACGTCGAATTCATCACCGGGCATTGTTGACAATATTTTGATGCATCGCCGCCTTCGTACATTTTGGAATTAGATTGTCTGTGCACGTTGAATTCTTAAGGCTTAGTCTGGCTGTATTTTGTTTTAGGAATGAATTTTAGCTCTATTTAAGAGCTTTTATTTGAAAGCTTCGTCGCATCCACATAAACTCAAAACTAATGCAGAGGGCATCCAGTTGCAGCGCCCTCTGCAGTTAGTTTCTTACTTATGCATCTATTTCCTCTTGTCTAATTACGATAATAATTATTTTAAATATTTATCTGACGGCAATGTTGATAGTTTATAATAGAAATTGGTATGGCTTTTGAAACTTGTTAAATTACAAATACTTAAATCGTTTTGAAGATAATTAATGGTGGAGCATAACCCAAAGTATTGGAAAAAGTTTATTATATATATAGTAATATAAGGCTTTTCCCCTATTCATCTTGGCTGCAATGTTTCAAATATTTTAGTTTGGGCATCGACAATACACTATCTCAATCGGTTTTCCAGATATGACAAGCAGCTATTGACAGAGCGATCCTTTAAGGGACACACTTTTGTTTAAATACATACGGAACCCTATAAAGAAGCAACATCCATACAAATTCATTAAGTATTCACGAAGAATTTTTGTTGAACAAAATGATCTAAAAATAGACACTTATTTTGCGTTTTTCTTGTTGCACATTTATATAGATATAACGTTAGCGATTTACGCGTCAACGTGCCATTCAACTGACAGACGGCGCGTGGCGTCGGCATCATTTAATACATCACTGATATTTGAATGTGTACCTATTTTGAAGCATAATATTATTATATCAAAGTGTACAAATATGTCCAAGACGTGGAGCATACAGGGAATAGGTTCTTTGTTAAAGGCTTTCGTGTTTCGTGCGACTATTGATATGTTCCCTCGTTTGCGACGGAACATTTATAGAACATACGGAGTTTGCTGCGGAAGGTATTACGGAAGCGCGGCTTTTATACGAGAATGATCAATACAGCTTTCCCATCAAAGTGACTATTAACAACAACCCAAGCAGGAAACTTCCACCTTATTAAAGTACACTGAACACGCCAGCAATGAACAGTTACCGCCATTTAGTAACTGCATTAATTAGCCGGCATGGTGGGTGCGATCAATGCTGTTAGGATGATACAAGACTGTACAGATACTACACATGCCATGCTCTAATAAAATAAAACTTGGGAATAAATCTGACAGCCTTCATAGACTAGTGGTTGCGCCTTTGGCGTTGTATCCGGAGGTCGTGGGTTCGATTCCCACCCATGGCCAAAAATATTAGTACGTTTTCATGGTCTGGGTGTCTATAAAATATAATATGTATTATATCGTTGCTTCTGGTACACATAGTACAAGCCTAGAGCTTAGTTTGTGACCAGAGCAATATGTGTAATTTGTCCTACATATTATTATTATTATTATTATTAAATCAACGCAGTAGACAAGCCGGTAAACCCATCATCAGAATCCTTACATACCGAAAGTTTATAAATAACTAGCTCGCAAGTGGACGATGACGGGTTTAGATTAGACAAGCAAATCGTTATGATTATTGTCAGCCTGTACTATCGCCCTGTTGGACAAGGCATCCTTAGCCATTATTTTTGTCTCAGCAACGCGTCATGCGGCCCCTGATGTTTGTGGGGCCGAGAATCGACACGGGTTAACCCGGGCAAAGACTTTGCGGACAGTCTGCCCGGGACTGGTCTCGTTAAACACGGGACCCCGATCAAAAATGAGGGCTCTTTATGTAGGCACATTGTTTCACGGAGCACTACCGGTTACAGCGCGCTCGATAAGCGATTTCATTGGGAAGGGGTGGGCCATGCTCGTCCTAGAGAAGCTCTGTATGGTTGCAAAGTAAACTTTTCGTTTTTGTCCGAAACTTTATAACCAATTGAAATTGAAAATAATACGTAACATAATTAAAAAATACAATCACAATTTCAATAAATCACTTGCCTTCTGGGCAATGAACTGGCTAGTGTTAATCCTTTTGCTCGGGCAGGAACAGGGATAAAATGTGTAAGGTCCGTACCCCGGTTTCTAAGTCGTGTTTTCCACTGCACTTAAGTAACGTATGTCTCCTTCCAGCAAATAACAAATGAAGAAAGGTAGAACGAGATAGAGTAAAAAGTGTAGTTGTGGATACAACTTAGAATACGGGGGTTAGTGAACGATTGTTCCCCATTCCTCCCACAAATGTTGTAAATATTTGTTTTTGAATTTGCGTAATATCTGATATCGAAATTAACGAACGCTCAATGAAACGGCAACTCGTGTCTTCGCAACGCATGTGAAATAAAATACCAACAACAAATAGCAACCCAACAAACACGCCACATAGCCAACTATATAGTGTAAAACTAGGTGGCTAGCTGGTTCCATTGGCCAACCGAGGCGACCGACTTCACAGGCTATATTACGCCTCAAATATCTATTATAAGTAATAAATAATAGGCTTCGGTTCAAAATTAGGGTGTGTGCCATTTAATTTAAAAAAAAAACTAGTACATTTGTTTTCAACAGTTTTCAGAACCATTTGTTTGCCAAAAATACTTTTTCGTATAACGTGCTTAGAGTGCCTGCGAAAAAGTATATTTGGCAATATAAAGGAGAGTGAGTTGCCCTTTGTTGTAAAAACTTTTTTCAGTTACAAAACACCTTCTCTTCTTTATTAAACGATATTAATGAAATTCCGAAATAACTTTTTAATAAAGTACCTGGAATACTCTGCCGTGCAACTACATATTAACTTTCAGAAACAACACAGGAAAATGTATTTTCACGAACCATTACGAGTATTACTTTTATTTAGTTTTACAGGTTCCAGACCAGCGTGATTTAAATTACTAGAATTCCAGAATTTTTTTCTTTATCTTATATAGAAAGGGCCGAAGGGAGATAATTAATTTTGTGGCCTTTGTTACTAGATAATCTCGTGTTTACTTTATTGATTAACTACGAAAGTACAGCAAATTCATAATAGTTATGGCAGATTCTGTTTTAACATCTCGACAATGCGCCATGCTTATACATAACCATACGTAACTCCATTGTTAGAGAGATAAGAAATATTGAAAACCCAACTAGCTTTATACAAACGTAGTTAAAACAAATACTAAAAATGTATATGGCGGACTAAATTGTTTAAAATACAATAAAATAAATAGTGCGTTCTGAATATCAGCGCGTGTGTACCATACTACTGTAAAGTGTATACCACAAAGTGAAGGTAGTTGCTATTTTCTTTATTTCAATAAAATTGAAATAAGGAAATAAATTATTTAGGTCCAATGTTTTTATTAAAGATATTCTATTCTACCATTCCGTTAGGCATAGTGTTCCTGTTGCTGAAAGCGCGGTAACAGATAACCCGTCAAAATACAATTTTCGTTACCGGCAGTCTCGCTTATTAGGCCGACAGCGGTCGTCCATCACTAATGCTAATAACAGGTTTTTTTAAATAAAACTTATTGGCCTTATCTACCAGCTAACTAACCTTCAGTGTTGTGTACTGGGGTATGCCGGTTGATTAATTTTAAATACACTTATAGGTATATAAATGGAACGCAGTTCGTTAGTCTCGTTAATTTTCAAAAAACGGCCGTTTTGATTTTGTTCGCTTTAATACCTGGGTGGTTGGAAAGCAGAAATAATAGGGAAAATCCATTTTGTATGTGAAGTGACAGTACACTTTGTGATTGTTTGTTTTGATCTGTCACTATTTTTTTTCTATTCTTCCAACGGTGTGGAAAAGTAAGGATCTTTCGACCACATCCATATTTTAAGTGATTGTTATATCTGTCATCTGCCACTATTAATTTCCCGTGCGATTGGCTATTGCGATGACCATAAACATATCACAAGGTCAGTTTTTGGGAGTTTACGGAAAGCCATAATCTTTGTAGGTGATATGAAGTTCACCGGGTCAGCTAGTGGTCTAAAAATATATAAAGATGTCTTATTTATTTGTATCGCAGATCGAGCGCGGACAAGCTGACCGACTCCGCGTTCAGGAGATCTTACAGGAGATGCGCCGCGACCGCATGGGACTCATTCAGACGCCCGACCAGCTGCGGTTCTCCTACGAGGCCATCATGGAGGGCGAGCGCCGCATCCTCACCGGGAAAGTGAGTTACATGAAATAACAAATTATATTATTTACATGAGTTGTATGTAATGTAGGAATCACCTGTTTAGTTTAGAATTCTCTTGTGATTGGTCTATCACCCTGTTGTTGACATTGTCATTAAATGTAGTTCGCTTGCTAATTTCTTCTTTTATATAATGGCCGCGTAATTTTGCCAATGTCAATGATAATGGGCTTATTTTTTTTTTGAGTATAAAGTAAAAATGGGATGGACAGGAATAGGGAATAATTGGAAATGGGTATCTACATGAGCGTATGCAGACATAGACTATAATGATGCCAATGTAATGAGAAGAAGGAAATATAATTAACTGTAAAACATAAGATCTGACTATAATATCCAGCCCCTTCCATCGGGGTGTTTAAACGCTTGCTCACTGCTCATTATCTGAACGCTTAAACCAGATCCTCGTGACAATTTTTGTTTGGTATGGTATGTATGTTTATGTATTACATTTATTATATTATATACAGTATTTAAGTAGTTTAAGTATTGTTATGCATCATTGTTAAAATTATATCTATATCCTTCTATCGAAAGTTCTGCACCCTAAGCATATTCCACTCTCTCAAAGGTTAGCTGGTAGAAAATGCCTAAGGCATTAAGCTCGCCTATGTACAATTTTGTGCAATCAAGAACTTTAAATAAAATAAAACAGGTACCACCATTTTACAGAAAATTAAGGGATTCTTTGAGATTAACACAAACACCGTATTAACTGCGTTAATGTTAAACTTCTAATGCTACGTTAAGCATTCTACAAAGTTGATAGTACGTTTTTGCACATATTCTGTCAACTTAAATATGAAAAGTAAAACACAAACACGCGACTACCGTCTTTGAGCTACCCTCAAAGAATCTAAATTCTTGCTAAATTCATTACCTAGAAATTGAACTGTTAATCTTTTGTTGAATATCTATTAATACCATAGAAATTCAACACTAAATTATACAAAAAAAACTTATGGATAAAGAGAAGGTATTGTTAGTCTTATGTCAAGGTTATAAAAGTCGAAACTAATTCTGGAGCTAATGTCTTGGATCCTGTTCGTCTCAGCCGACGCTTATCGCTTCATTTGTCTAATACTGACCTCAACTATAACAGAAATATATATGTTTACAGCGTCGCGTGTATGACCCGGCCCAGTTTATCTTCAACGTGGACACAGCGCACACCTACGCCGCGGTCGCGGAGCCGATGCCGCCCATGCCGCCGCCGCGGGGCGCGTCCCTCGCCGCGACGTCCTCCGCGGCGTCCACCGCGTCTGCTCCTCCCGAGCGCCCCCTGCCGTCCATCCCGCGCAGCGCTTCGCTTGACCACGAACTGGGATCAGACTCGTCCTCAGACGCTATCAGCGAGAGCGATTCCGACAGCAACGAAAGCGATACAAATGATCAGTGAGTATTATGTCGGATAATTATGTTAACTAGAATTAAGCTACCACAAATACGTAAAGCGATTAACCAGACCTAACTGTAATTATAATAGTATATTAGGTATTATAGGCGTAAAACTCGACATAAGGTTTGTGTTTGGATTCGGTTTTTGGGATCTAAGAAACCTAATCCCGGGTATTATAAACACTGTATTAGGGATGACCAATGTAATGTTGTTCCAACAGTTATTGTTTACTCCTCCCACTGCTAGTGATGCGATTACAATAAGTTGGTAGAAAATGCCTAATAAATTAAATTCGCCTATGTACAATTTTATTTTGTAATTTTGTACAATAAAGTATTTTAAATAATTGGACATTAATTTGTGTGTGAGAGGGAGAGAAATAAAGCGATCCCGATGTTAATCCCGGAATCACGGGATTCCAAATGATATCCTAGGGGTGTGAGAGTGACAGCGAAACTGTGAGTTTACAAGGCTCTCTGTTCTTGTTCGACTATAGTTTGTAAAATGTATTAGTCGATTCAAAAAACTACACGATTAAAGTATCTTGATTGTCTTAGACTTTCTGTCCAAGCGAGTTATTATACTTATTTGGGAGTCCAACTTCGCTAATGATGCAATAAAAAACATTGTTCGATAACATCAAACGTATATAGTAAATGTAGGTCTATTCGACGATAACGAATCTGCCTAACAAGATCGTTACGCGAACCGTCGTGCCGCTCGCCACGTAAACACAACGTGTGGACGTGTGTATACTCATTGTTATGCCAATATTATATAAATACGATATATTTCAGAATGGTAGAAGAAACGACTTCTTCCGCGAGCGTTATTAATGCGGGACTTCGTCGTCGTAAGAACGCGACCATGGCCGCTCGCATCAAGGAGATCAAGGAGAAGGTGAAGAAAGCCGAGCGATGGGATGGGTTGCGCTCGACCGTGTGCCGACCTCTCACTATAACCGCAGTCTTCTTCTTCGCCGGAGTTCTTCTCTACCAATATTTCCGGCATTAGATGCTTGGCTGCTAAAAAGGTTTTCGCTTCATTTACTTCCAAATTAGGCACACTAAGTTTTGCCTTCTAGTTTCTGATATTTTGATAGACGCCAAAATAATGTCCAAAATGTGTATTCCAAATTGTACTAAACATATACTTAGGCAAAACTTAGCGGTTGATTCTATGCTTAAGGGTTTCCGTACGATTATAAGTTTTTTAAATTCAAACTAATTTTTAAAAAATATACAAATATTTATTAATTTTATACATTCATAATCATAGTATTTATAATTTGTTTTAATCTTTTTACATATTTTATACTATTTAAAAGAAAATTTTAATCATTATAAATAATAAAATATTTTAATTATTAGGTCTTTTATTTTATAATATATTTTATTATGACCTTATTAATGAATTTTGATTTTATTCTTTAATAGATGAATTTTATTATTTAAATAATTAGTTTATTTACCCATTTTTACATTATAAATATCAAATGAAATTTTAAAATAAAATAGACAAGTCTTTTATTTAGGAATCCAATTATGTTTATTCAATGGGTCTTATTGCCCTAAATTTTTTTTTTGTACCATCATCTGTGTCTAAAATTCCTCGGGTGCCCAGTAAAAACGTTTTTTTTCTGCTTTGAGGAAGCCGATGGTAATCCGAGTATTGATTTTCGAAAATTATATTATATTAAATAAACAAGCTTTAATGAATAAATAAATTTATTTATTTAAATAATTGGGTAATATTCATTATTTCGGAATTATAACCTATGAATGATTTAAATACCACAACACTTTCAAATAGCATGTTTCATTTATCATATTTATTTAAAATATTTATAATTAATCCTAAAAACATGATTAACTGTACACTATATGAAAAGTAACAAAACAGTACGGAGCCCTTGACTAATGATAGTGTATGTTGTTGATTTCTCTTTAACCATATTAATTACAGTTATTGCCTGTGGGGATTTGTAGACTCCCTTCGCCCGCTAGATGGACAAGCGTTTTTCTTCCTTCCCTAAAAGAGATTTCAAAATAAACACTTTAACGGTTGTTGGAAGCGAAAATCTTTGTTTAAATTGTTTACTCGGATACTGCCTTATTGCATGTATTTAGTTATATATTTTATTTGGAATTTTACTAAAGTACGAGTATAATACATATTACTTATACATTTATTACATTGTCCGTCCGTTTGTTTCATTTATTTATATTCGTTGGAAGTACTGAATTTTAGAACAACCTCACTATACTTTTTACTTTAACATATTTCACAAAATTAGTTTTTATTATGTATCTTGCCATATTTAAGTGAATAAAGAAAAACATTTATTTTAAGGCAACAAAGAATTCAATCATACGTATTATATAACATATCTTTGCAAAATGTATTTGAAAAAGTTAATTATAAATTACACATTTATATTGATCAAAACAAATTGAATATTAATAATTTTATGTATAATTATTTGTTAAATTATTTGGAGATGTTTATGAGTAATTAGGTAACAATATATGTTGAAAAACCATTTAACTTTTCTATGACGTAGTATTCGGACAATATTACCGTAATTGTTGCCTCCTATATTCATTGTTTTTATCTAAGTTTTTAAGACAGTATACGAGTATATAAGTTATTATTAATACACGTATAATGGTATTTAAAAGTTAATGAAAGTATTACATATGCGCCTCAAGTATATAACGTGATTCCTGTGTCTAGGTGTTGTTGTCCCAATGTGACGCTGCCACTGTGTTATTTATCTTGACACCCTTTTGTGAAAAATCTTTTTTCTAACTCATTTTTACATTTGATTAAACGTGTAAAAACCTTTTTGAAATCCAAAATTTTACTATTTAGAAAATAACACAGAACTGTTTATATAAAACATTGATTAATCTTTTCTCTGTAAGTAGGTTATAATGTAACACTTAAATTTATTTTGCATGATAATATGATAAAAGCATACTTTATATTAAATTAAGTTATATTCTTAGACTTATTTATTATGTAACCTATGCTCCAATTGTATTTTTATAATTTCTTGATGAAGAATTTAGCACATTTGTTTGCATTTAGTGTAATAATATAGCTCATCTAGCGGATAATACATTATTAAACTTTAATGATAATATGTAACTGATACACATCTTAAAATACGTAAATACTACTGGGTCTTATACATAAGTAAGGGGTTGTAGCGCTGTGGTAACTGCACTCGTTTAAGTTTTAAAATTATTGGCGCATTGGACTAGAAGCAAAATACAAGTTTATTTTGGGTCCAAATTTAATGACGCCCATTAACTGTTATTTAATAATTATTAAATGAAATTATGGTATAAATTTATTGACATTCCGATTTATAATACTTTACCTAAAATTAATTTGCAACTCAATATATCATAAGTTCTTGTATGAATGCCTAAGATCATTGGAGGTGTTAAATCGGTTTATATATCAGCTAGCTCCAGCACGTGTCGGTACTGATGCATTGGTTTATGTTATTGAATATATCTACTGATATAAAATAATGTATTAATAGAATCTTCCGAGATAATTATCATTTTAAAGAATTATATTTGGTCGGACCATCAGTAATTTATTGTTGGTTTTTGAAATAAAAATGAATGTGGCATGTGAATGACTGATTCTTATGTGCATACAAGTTTATTTGAACAAAACAATATCAGTGCAGTATTATTAAATAAGTAGGTTTGATAAAACCTCGGGGAGACAGTCAAAAGACTGATTACTAGAATGTAACATATCTGATTTGCGAGATTCGGGCCGCTAAGCAGATTCTGTTTGTTATACTTTCTGTAGACTTGTATGATATAAGATGGAATGTTTGAATTATGTTTCATTAAATTAATATTATCTTTTTTAAAATATATTTTTTGTATGAAATTAGCTTTATTTGAAATGTTAATTAAAGAAGCCTTAATAGGCTGTGAATGTAACTTTAAAAATATGAATACAAACGATTCAAATGTTTTATATGAATTTACATTTTGGAACATTGGAAAGGAGGGTATTATTCACCAATTATATAACCGCTCCAATAGCAAGCAATGAGGGGCTTAGGATAGCAATTGTATCTGTGACTGCTGGCTGTCTTAAACGTTTTGTCTGAAAACCTTGTGCTTTTGTATTAAAACGTTTTGTCTGAAAACCTTGTGCTTTTGTATTAAAAATTAAGGTTTAAGATCTAATTAGGTAAAATATATAAATTGAAGCTATTATATTATAGCACCATTCATAGTGATCCGTATAATATTATTACTATTGGAGGGGTGTTGCTATTGGAGCCCAAACCTGTCCCTTTGCTTTAAATAAAAGTAATCAATGTTCTTTACATCAACTAATGTAAATACGTATACTTTTCCATTTATTTGTAAGAACGTAGGTTTAAGATTATAAATGTTTAAACAATCAAATTTAAAATATCTTACCAGACAATTTCTCGACTAATGATTAAAAATTATACTATTATTTAATTCGATGTGTTTACGTTTAATTTCAGTTCTTCAGTCTTCTGATAAACAACAAATGTATGTTATCATAATTTTCATAAAACTTTATAAACTGTTTTCATTATCATTAATTGTACTGAAGCATGTATTGTTTGTTGGTCGATGAAGTTGGTACGTAAACACGTGGACAAGATATTGCACTTGACAAGCCTAAGAAGCTATACTTTGGTTTGCTATTGACTATGGGTTGTGTATTATACTGTATTTTTATTACTAATTAAAAGCCTATTTTTGTTTATTAAATTAATTATATTTAATTCGTTCCTCTATTTTCGTAACTGAGACAATAAATAAAGCTCAAAATTCTTTATTATTGCAATCGTCGCTGGACTGAACGCTGGATCACCGAAATTCAACCTTTCGTTTAACTATACAATTTAGATTTCTATGGTAATAGTATTTCCAGTGGAAAAATTTGTTTTTTTATCTTTATATACTTTAAAGTAAGGTTCAAATTCTCTGTATTTGAAAATTTTGTCGACCAAAAGTAGTCCTGTTTTCCCAGTGAAAAAATGGATTTATGCCAATTGAAACCAGTTTTTGAAATGAACGCGCTCTTATTAATATAATCTACATAGTTGTTTAATATTCTGATGAGTTTTATTTAAATATTTAATTAGAATTTTGGAAAAAATATTTTAATCGAGGTTCAGTAATAACCTACATGTAAAGCTGTAGGTGCTGGCAGTGTATGTTTTTCCACTAATAATATATTTGCGCAACTCCCAAGTGATCTCACGTCAGCACTTTTTGATGTTAGCACATACTGTGAGTTGCCAGGTGAAAAAATACTCTAAAATGGTGACCTTATCTAAATCAAATGTTTGTTATTTAAGTATTTGTAGTAGTCAATTTATACCCGGAGTATAAGAACAGTGTAGGCGCAAAGCATTATATTGTCGACTTCCTACCGATACTTAAGTTGCCGTATATAAACATGGTGTGGCTTCTATATCAGTACCAAGTCAGTAAAACTGGTATTCTTGTAGTCCGTTTCCAAACCTGATTATTTGGCGTTACAATTTTCAAAAAATATTCAAATATTAGATAATTTAATATACCTTCTGGCAGAAAATGGTTGGATATACAAAAAAAAAATCATAAACTCACTTTGGTAAATAAATTGCGCGTTACCATTTACGCAGGTTACCATTTCAGGGTAAATGTTTTTATAGACATATTGTATACTTACATATATCTTTATATTAAGCATTATTGTAGTAGTATTTATTAGGAAATAATTGATACTGTATTGGACTTCTGCTTAATAAATGTTTTATGTTGCAAAAACTGTCTTTTATTTCTAGAATAGGGTATTTGACTCCTTTTTGAAACCCGTTTTATATGATTTTCCATTACATAAAAATCACACTACATTGATATTTCCGGGATGTCTACTCTATTATTAATAAAAATCAAAGTTAAAGTTTGAATTTCCACAATGGCGGTAAAAACGCTGTTTTGCAGTCTATGTCAAGTGTGACGTCACACGCAAGTAAACAAGCACAGATGAAATAATATCCTATATATTATACTCTATTCTATTTCATCCACATGATTTATAATCTGTGTATTGTTTTGTTTACTTGCGTGTGACGTCACCAGCCATCAAACAATAAAAGATGTTTTTGTTATAAATAAAATTGTAAAAAATATTCAATTTTATTTCGTGTAATTTACAAAAGATATACATAATTTAGTTTAAAATAAAGTAAAGTATGTTTTTTTACGCCATTGTCTGATAGGATGACCACATTTATAGTATATTTTTAATGTAGTCAAATAGCCTAGTGACTAGGCCAAAATGCAGGTGTCCTTTTTGAACGGCAATAACTTTTGATCGAATACACTTATTTAGACATGTATAACAAAATACATGTGACGTTCTTTTAGAGATTCAATTTTCATAGCGGGAACCTAAAAATAAATTATGTTTAAATCCTGATCGGGTTGGTATTTTTTTTACTAAAAATGTTAATAGCGAATATGCATGTTTTTATGTCATTGCTTGATAGAGTAAATACATTAGACCCTAAAAACAAATATTAAACATTTTTAAAGGGTAATAACACAACAATAAAAGGGTTTAAACTTTATCTGCCACTACCGCAGTAAAAAAACGGTACATCACTAGCCGCCATTCTGTGACATCATTCGTGCTCAAAAGCATATTAGTTTAATGTTATTGCACCTCAAAAGGTTTGTTTATCACAAATGATCGTAATAAAGGACAATAAATACCCGAGAAAACAAAAAACTGTAGACTACAGAACGCACGTTGACATTTGTTTGTGCGCGAATGACGTCACATGAAGTGTTTGCTAATGTCGGAGCGTTTAGAAATGCGTTCCGTTTCTACAAAAAAATGGATTTTATAATGGTATTTATAAAAAAAATTGCTAATCAAAATAAAATAGATTACTGTAAATATGTTCAAAGATATAAAAGGAACATTATATATTAAAATAATAATAATTGGCTTACATGCATATTCCCTATTGGGTTTATATTTGTTTTATTTAAATATAATTGGAACTGTATTTATAAATATAGTTCAAATTATATAGGTATCGTCGGCCCCTGGTTTAAGCCACCCGGGGCCTTCCGATCCGTATGCGTGACACCAGCAGCCAGATTTCTGGCAGAATATACAGATTTTGTTATAATTCCGTTCAAAATTTACAGGGTTACGCACGTTACTTCGGTTAAAATGGTTTTCGATTTTGTTCGATTCCTGTAACTTTTGAAATAAGCGATCCAGCGAAATGAAAATAGGCTAACAAAATCGTTAACTAATTTCTATCCAAGAAGTAACCTCGTAACAACATTATTTATATGCTGGTCCTGTCGATGTCACGTTGCATCAGCACCATTGTATCTCTATACCAAGCAGTCTTGCGAAATTAAAATAGGCTAACAAAATTAAAAACAAAATAACGTGGTGGCTGTTGTATTTAAGTTTATTATAAAATAAATATCTTTATTTATTCTGTGAAAAAAAAAAGTCAATTTTAAACTTTCTCTAAGTTTATCAAAACTACAATTCTTACTCTTAATTTTTAATTTGGACAAAAAAATATTGAAACTTTCAGTACCCTGTTTAATTTAAAATTGTAGTTTTGATAAACTTAGAGAAAGTTTAAAATTGACGTTTGTTTTTTATATCATTTTCATATAATTTAAATCATATTATATACCTATCTCTCATAGTTAAAATTTTTTTTTTTAAAGAATACATCTAATATTAAATTTTTGTACTAACAGTTTATATTCTTCTGCTTCATATTTGGGAGTTGGAACATGTCACTAGCTCACCCCTATATCCGCAGTCAAATGGGTTAGCGGAACGAAATGTTCAAACTATTAAAAAGATGATTAAAAAATCGATTTGTGATATTCAGATCTAAATTTATCATTGCTTAATTTTAGAAATACACCAATTACTGGTGAAGATTGAAGTCCTGCACAATTGTTAATGGGTAAAACTATTAACACCTGAAGCTGTGAAATTTAATAAGATGGAACATAACGAACTGGAACTGGAGCCAAACAATTGTCAAAATTAAATAATGGTGATAATGTATATTTACGGGAACAAGTGTTTGGGTTCCTGCTACCGTTACAAATGTTGCTGAGCAGCCGCGTTCATATTGGGTAACAATGGAGGTGAATATAGACGAAATTTTTGATGCATTTGATGAATTCGTATCAGGGTTCACAAATTCATGATTTTTTTTATTTTGATGATAATAATAATAATGTGCAAAATTTACGAGCTTCAATTAATAATGAAATTATTCCCGAAAGTGATATTGGGAACAACAATGGAGGAGGTATAAATAATGGAACTGTAATGGTTATTGTACTCGCTCTGGTAGAAGAGTCATTGCTCCTAATAGACTTAGTTACTAATTTATAATGTTTATTATTTTTAGTTTATTTATAAATAATTAGGTTGTTTACTTTGTATAAAAAAGACGTGTTGTATTTAATTTTTAAAAAAAAATTATAAAATAAATGTCTTTATTGATTCTGTCAAAATCAATGTTTTATGATAGTGGCCGAGTTGGTTAGACCTTGGACTTAACAACACTTAGGTCCCTGGTTCGAATCACGGTGTGTACCAATGAGTTTTTAATTAAAAAAACATTTGTTTGACAACACCACCTTAGTGCCTCAGATAGCACGTTAAGCTGTCGGTCCCGGTTTCACTATATAAACTTGTGAAACTGTTTATAGATGGGTTATTGAGTCTATTCAAAACATCGCGACGAGCTAGCCACTTGTTCGGTGTAGACTCATACCATCGGCTACGACGAGCTTGGGATTCAAAACAACAATATCGAACAAATTACCAACTAAAACCTGGCATATTTCAAATCAAAATCACACGTGAATCTAAATTGTATTTTGTGTGTGTATCGTCATACGTCGGTATCTCATAGGGTCTGGATGTGCTGAAATCTTTGGTTAAAGTGTTGAACGACGCAGACTGCAATACACGTCGTACACTTCATCAGTAGCTAACGGAGGAGGGACTTTAATATAGTATGAACTAATGTGGGTTTATTTACGCGTGCGGGCAATGCACTTTGGTGGTCCACACAAAATACACGATTCGTGAACTCATCACTACCATAAGGTTATGTTAACGTACCGTTAATATGTAAGAAACTACCAATAGGGCCGCTTTATCTTTTCTGCCTTCAAAAATAATTATTGAAGGTACGTATCAACGTTACGTTAAATGTAGTTTATTAAGCTAGAAAATAAAACATCAATAGGTACTACTTTTATTTATTTATTCCACACAAACTACGCTGACGTATCTGATATCTATATCAAGCAATAATTTTGTGTCTAAACAATAGTATGAATAATAACCGAGCAGATCATAAGACCTGTTACAATTCCCGATCAACTGCCTTAAATACTAGAGGTCTACACAGGACCATCTACTAAGATTATATAATAAATACCTACAATAGCAAAAGTTATAGCATAACTATATTATATAAGAAAAACAAGAGATTCACAAAATAGTAAAGATGACTAACAGTTCACAGTAATAGTAAAAAATATACATGCAACATATGGGGTCCATAAAGCATTAATAATAATACCAAAGTACAGACGCGAAGATAGTACAGACTCTATTATATATGTCTTATCGTACGCGCACAAATGCGCTAGCGACAGAGACGATCGCGTCTGCAGCCAGAACGGGTAACGCGCAGAGGGGCGCGTCGGTTAGTATACTTGTGGTGTCGAACGTTATAAAGTTGTGCAACTAAATTTCCATTCCATTTCCATCCGCCTAAAATCGTCCTTGGTCTTTTAGCACCCAGCGCATTCTCAAATGCCTCGCTTCAGTTCATAACCGTACCCTTTTTAAATTAAAAGTTTAGCAAAATCTTACATCTACGGATATACGTGGACACCTATATAAACGTTTAAAATATCGCTTAAAAGCGTTACAATAAAATGATATATAAGATAGAACAGTGCGACCTCCCCCGAGGAATGATCTGGTCATGGCTTAATAGGATCAAAAGAAACCAGGTTGGATGCGGTATCACAATAAACTTAGAACTAAACTTAAAATTAATAAAATAATACTTTGTTAATTCTCAGACTGATCCTTTACGTATACTTTGTAAACGTTGGGTGTTTCATCCAAGAAAATATATTAAATAATATCGTTTTTCTAAATGTATGTCATATTTTATTTATATAAACAATAATTTAAATATTAATATGTATTTACTAGCCCGTGACTTTGTTCCTATGGAAAATTAGAAAAAAAAATATAGCCTATACATTCTGACGTATAAGCTTCATCAAAATCATTTCAGTAGTTTTTGGGTAACAAATATCCATTCTCACAAACTTTTGCGTTTTTAATATTAGTAGAATAGGATATTCAGGCACGAGCGATGTTCGCTGGCGGCCGCGAACGTTATCAGTTCATAGTCGTTGAGACATTGAAGGCTGCTCAGATAGGTTGAATTTTAAACCGTTGTGCAATTCCATTAGATGACATTGGCGCCATAGGCATCGAGAGCACTTTAAAACTCAACCTCAACCTTCGGGAAGGCCAGCGGAAGCATCACGCATCGCATTGCATTCTGAGCTTACACCGAACAAGTGGCGAGCGCCGTCTTAGATTCGCGTTAAGTAAAATTTCCGACGGCCGATCTTGGAAGGCCAAGATCCTTGCAATGCAAAGACTTTGATGGAATTCTTCTTACACCGACTTGACTTTTAAAGTCATTTCTAGTATTTTGGAGAAAATACTAGAAACATTTTAGAGCAATACTTTTATTTCATATGCGTTTATAAACTTAAAATAACTTAAATATAAAACATTGTGCCTTA
Organism: Monopis laevigella; assembly: GCA_947458855.1. Lineage (NCBI taxonomy): Eukaryota > Metazoa > Arthropoda > Insecta > Lepidoptera > Tineidae > Monopis > Monopis laevigella. The sequence goes on along the minus strand of OX381576.1, from coordinate 36,649,962 downwards.
CATGAAGCTAAAAAAACGCGACGCGCGAGCGGGCACGGTTTTTACCTTCACGGTGCCTTAGGACAACAGCACCGATAGGCTCGATAAATAGACAAAATCGATACATATCGATTTTGTGAATGAATGTTCATTCATAAACTTCATTTTATCGACTGTCAAACTATACCGATGTGGTTATGCTAAGCCCCTTAATTAAGAAAATAAACACATTTTAATAAATAATATTAAAATAAAATTCGACATACATTTAATAAAAAACGAACACTTAAAATATAAAATTAAAAAATACAAATTTGGTATAGAACTTCACATTGTCACATAAAAAGGAACATAATATATAGGAGGTTTAAATTAACAAACATTTAACCATGACTCATTCCGCGCATGCTTGATTTAGCACAGGAGCGTATCGGAGATGGGGTTAGCCGTGATGCGCATGACCTTGCGACGGGCCTCGTTCTGCTCCTTCACCACCTTCGCCCTGTACGCCCGGCGACGGGTCTTCGTCAGCAAGTCCACTATAATATACAATGCCTGTGTTAATGTCAAAATATAGTTATGTATTGAAAAAGAAACAACTCACGTAAAGTAGCGAGTGTGTTGTCTAGTAAAACGGGAAGCTTTTAGAATATATATTGAGAGAGAATTAATTATTAAAATCATCCAAACAAGACGCGAACCTGGCCGAATGGCTCGTCGCTATTTGCGATGATTTTTGTCCTTATTCGTTGATAGATGTGTTTCACATTAAAAAAGTAATTATATAATTGAGTTATATTACAAACCTTGTCATGCAGAGTCATAGGCTGAGATTAATAATCGTTGCTTCCAACTGTCAAAACATAGTTTCTAATATGCAGTTTGACAGTCCGAAGCAACAGCTAAGTCTTAGCGCGTGCTATCAATGACTATTAATGTTGGTCATAGAGCACATGATATCTACCGTTTCTCAACATTGACTGTACTAGTTATATTTTAAAATACAAATATTTTATATATATCTAGTATGTATTTAAAAAAAAATGTTAAATTTGTAGAAAAAACTGTCTGTTTAAGTGTAGCTGATAGAGCAACAAAGTATTCTTAACCGTCAAATGGACAACCGGATGTTATACATTATTTTAATTAAGTAAGTATAACACTAAATGTATTTTTATATGTAAATAAAATCTTTGTAGTACATCTTAAAAATCAACCCATACTACCCACGTCATTTTTATTACTTTTTATATATATTGTATTTTATTGAATAGATGTTATTCTGTTCTACTTTTTGATAAACTATTTATAGTTTAGTTTTTGATACATGTCCTAAAAATGATAAATTAATATTAGAGTTAGTATATTAACACAAAACAAAACAACAAAAATGATTATTAGGTATACAGTGATAAAGCACATTGGAATAAATAACAAAAGTAAAAATGGCTTCCGTGAACAGAAATGGTTACACAAATTTTGTTATCGTATTAAAACTAATGTATCCAAATCAAACGACATATAACATATACCTACTTGTTATACATAATATAACAAAACCCAATGTTGTCTATTGACACTTTGAAAAATATTAAAATTATTATACTGCTAGGTTACTATATCTACTAAAAAACAAGATTGAAATATTGGTTTATATCTCATAGGTGAATTATTGTAAATATTTAATGTAACCAATTTAAATGTCTTTTCAATAATAATATTATATAGGAAAAAGAATCCCACATATTGCCCTGGTCTCAAACTAAGCCCGTCCGGTAACCATCTGTATCAAACTGTAACTGGGAACTCATATAAACGTTGTTCGTCTGTTAGTGATAGTGTAACTTCGCCGATTATACATAACCTTTTTTTTTTTGTCGAGGCTGTGTGTGATATGTGGTTAAAATATATGTTACCAGATGACACTGTAGCTGTAGCGGAATGTATGTGTGGTTGCGTAACGGTCAGTTGAATTGGTGAAGCATAATCATGTAAACATAGACTCGTAATACAAATTCGTCTTTGTGGGCTGCCGTTTCGTAACTGCATAATTTAGACGTCATAGTGAAAGTGACGAATGCTTGTTCGACCCCAGTTTTGAAATTTGTAGATTTGCTTACCACCAGGCAGATGGAAATTCACATGCCGTGCTCCAATAAAAAAATATATTAAAAAGACACTACTGATTCATGCTTAACTGAAAAAGTTAATTAGTAAGTTGTTATATTATTTATAAACAAGCAAATTAGAATAAAACACTAACTAAAACGAATGCAAAACAATAACAGAAAACAAAACAAATAACATGCAATAAGCCTATCTAACAGATACAAACATATAATGCAATCTCAGCACACAGACAAGATGTAACACAACTTACTTCACAGGTTGTGGGCGCGGTTTGTGTCGACGCAGAATATGGACTAAGAAAAAAAATCAACAACTAAAACATGATAAAAAATAAAAAAAACTGAACACTACAATTTAAGTGCAATAAAAACTATGTGTAAATACTAAAATATTTTTCAAATACTCATATTTTAATTTATTAATAATATTTAGTTTATTAAATTTAAAATTAGTATTTTTTGTTTTGTAAAAATATGAGAATATAAAAATACTAAAACCAGTAAATAAATAGTAAGCTTTTAATAACAAAACTAATTTATTTTTATTCTAAACTAACTAAGGATGAAGTGAATAAATAATTTGGTGAAATTAACATCTAAACATCTGATATTACCATTCAATGAAATTATGATTCTACGCTAAAATATTGTATGCTGAGCTATATTAACTTCTTACACTATTAAAACAAATACTCAAAGTATTGATTACACTCCTACTGTTGAGATAATATAGATTCTAGTTAAATTAGCTTATAGGTACAAACTATTTATCTAAAACACCTAGATGTTATTTCGATATTGTAAGTCTTTAACATGAATTATGAATATGTAACCACTCTTCTAGCCAAATTAAAAATAATATCCTTCACATACCAAAATATTATCCGGGGCCAATTATATACGAAATTTGAAATATAAACATATATGTTATATTTATTTTTAATATACACTAAACTGTTTTTACAAGTATGTAGATGATATTACAAAAAAATAGTTGACTAAAACATTTTAATACGTTTTTTATGAATGATTTTGTAGTAGTAAATAAAGAAAAACCATGTTTTTTAATGTGAAACTTGGTATTAGTGGTTGGTTGATAATTTTGATCAATGCAACTATTGCTATATAACACATGTTGATTTGATAGTGTTTCGTTTTCTATTTTTAAAGCGTGTATTTTTATGCTCAAGTGTCAAAAATATTTTCAGAAGCAAGTGGCTCAAACCTAAAATTTGACTCACATTTATTTTGTAGTTTCATATTATTCAACTTTCTTCCGTCTAAAATAGTACAATATGTATTATTATTAAAATTAGATTCAGTAGTTAATAATAATTGATATCTTTTATATAAAATATATAATTTTTGAATCAGATTTAGAACTTATAAGGGTGACAATGATTTTATTTATGAGACATAGTAAAATAACCACAAAATATAAATACATTTTATAGCCTCTTTAGATTTATGTAAAAAAAGCCTAGTTATCGTGTTTCGTAGAAAGTCCTATAAAAAAAAAAGATTTTTAGTATATTATAGTAAAAATGTTTAAACTACTTTAGTTTAGTATTTAATATCAGTAGTAGTTAAAGTTCAAAAGTATATTTTATTGATTAAATAATATACATGATTACAATATTTGGAAGACAATAACGTTGTATACTTACTGTAGCCAAGACCCTGTAGAAACAGGTTGAATGCTTCAATGACCTTGAGAGGCTGCTCCTCCAGAACCATGCTGCAGCCCTCCAGCTGAAACCATTCCACAAGTATTAGAAATATGTAATTAATTTGTAGGGACAGTACAGAAGAAAAAACATCAGGGGTGCCTTATGCCATGGCACCTGAGGCTGTGTAAAAGATATCAGGGTATCTAGCAGAGGGGTTAAACAAGTTTAAATAGAACCAGAGCTAGTGACCGGTCCTAATTTTCCTAAATGTAATCTTAAGAAATCTTTTCGTTTCTTACGTGAACGAAAATATATATTTTTATTTAACGAAAATATAGATTTTAAGACAATGACTGTAACAATTTTAAATACTACCTACATCAATAAAATAACTTTGTGATTATTTTACGTTCTGCATAAAATTAGAAAACTATACATGTTACAATTTTATTCAATGTTATTCAAAGAAAATATCAATTACAAGCAATGCGAGCTTTTGTGATGATAATGACATAATGATGCTGCACGCGAAGATAACTCTGAATTATAATATGAGATATATCTGCAGGAAGTTTAACACTTTACACGCTTAATTATAAACATACTAGAAAAAGAAAAGATATATAATATTATATAGAAAGGTCTTTTTTACTTTCGCCGTCATAAATCCTGCAAAAATAATAATAGTGGTAAAATACTAACCATTACTTATTATAAAAAACTATTTATTTGTATTTGTATACTTAAATGTTTATTTACTGTTATTAAGTGTAACTAAGTGTAAAATGTGTGTTATTAGGCTTTGCGTTTCATAACGCAAATACTCACAAACAATAGTTCTAATCCTTACTAGGTAATCATAGTATTCTTTTTTAATGTGGAATATTTGCTGGAACCCTATTTTTAATATTAAGTACCTAATACCTACACACGCTATGAGAAACCGTTATGATAAAATCAATTCCAAAATCTAACGTCTTAAGAGTAGCAAAAAAGTTAAAAGTCTAAAAATATTGTCCACGACAAGATAGAAATCATGGAAGTATAAATATTATGGAAACCGCCCGCTATACACAAACTCAAAATAAATTTCAACCAATAATGATAAAAAAAAACAAAGTTTAAGATATTTATTTCTTTAATATAAGTAGTAGATTTTAATGAGCGCGAGCGAGATGAATGTTTGTGATTTCTAGTTTACAGCACTTCCATATTAATTCGTCTGGAATTATATAATAGGGAAATGCCCAAAGGCCTAATTCGCCATTCCAAATGTGAGAATATAAGATGGCCGCCGCCATTCAAACACCAAAACATATTTTAACCAATCAATGCTCAAGAAGTGATAACAAAAGATGACCGCCGCCAAAACATAAAGTAAGAAGAAAATTGATTTTGCTCAAGAAGTAAGAACAGAATATGGCGCGAAAGAACATATTTGATATTTCGTTCGATAATAAAAGAAAGAAGTATATAATTAATTTATATCTTTTTAGTAGATTTGAAATTCGAACGTAACAGATGAATATTTTATGGGTTAACCGTTATGTGGGAGGGATGGCAGCCCAGCCAAATGACCACAATTTATAATTAAAGTTGAAATATATAATTTTCGTAAATCATCAAGACGTTTATGCAAAGTCAAAAAAAAATAAAAAAACAATCAGTGTGCCATTCCTTCCATGCACAAATGTACATTTCCTCGTTTTGCGTTAATTTGGTATTCAGTGGACTGGTCTTTGTATGATAATAATATGCGTTACATATTTACTATTCACTAGAATCTATGAAGACACCTTGTCACACTGTGGTCGCATTTGTTTGCAATAAATTAATTACACATATTTTCAGACAGTCAATCTGTAGACTTCTAAGCAATAAAAATCAATATTGCTATCCAACTTACTCAGTGTCTATTTACGAGAGTTCTTTTTGGTGACTAGTCGCTTAACGTAAGCAGCATTTTAGTGCAGAAAACAAAACTAAGGTTTGATTCCCAGTATTGGTACAAAGTTATGTAAAGGTAAACAATGAATATGCATAGCCATGCTATGTAACCCGCTATTGCAATCACGCTAAGTATTTGAATCATAAGTCATATGTAGTGTACTACACAAATAAAATATAACCAACCTTCAGCCAAGCCGAGTTGACGGGGCTCAGACGCGAGTTAAGAATGACAGTGTCATTCAGATAGGGGCAGTTGGTGCCAGTGACATTGAGCACCGATGCCTGGATGGTGGTCTTCTCCCGGGAGATGCCCAGGTCAGAGCGGCCCACGTAGGTGGAAGCCAGGCCTGCCAGGTTCGCCGGGTTCATCTGGGTCGCGAAGTATGCGCGGTACGACTGAATCAGGGAACGGCAAGGGTTGCTCTCCCAGTTCTGAAATATCAGTTAATGTAATGAAATCACAGAGAGCCGAGTTTGCGAAATTTATTATGCACTATCATAATCTTTTTTTATTTCTACTCTTGACTTTATTTGACTTTTGTCCATAAATAGGATATATAATAGAATTAAACATAGGAAAATTTGCTTAGCTATCTCGTCATCGGTATGTATTCCGACAATGAATACAGTGTCAAGAGCTACCGTAGTAAGTTTAAAGGTAGCAGTTGTGGGTTAAAATGTACATAATAATAATAGTTACATCACCATAATTTGTCATAATCTAACATTGAAATAACGGTTCGTTCTTGTCATATATTAATATCCGAATTGCCCGTTATGAACAGTTTTTAAGCACAATTAGTCACCTTGTTATCGAGAATCAGCTACGATTTACGAAATACAAAAGCTACATCTGCAATATGCTACTCACGCGTCCAAAATGATGCCACATGAGGTACTTGAGGGCCCCATCAGTCATGCCACGGTTGCGCATGTTGCGAGAGTTATACTTCTGGTACCCCCACTCCAGCCACCCCGACTGAGTAGAAGTACAGTTCACCACCACCAGCCCGTCAACCTGGAAAGTTATAACATCATATCACTAACTACCCCAAAGCACTATCCACAAGAGTTAAGGCTAGATTTATAAAAAGTGAGAAAACATACCTTTTTTTTTTACACTAAGGGTTCTCTTTATAAGGTTTACTTTGAGAATGCTGAATAAATTTTCTTTAGGTAGGTTGTTGTGATATTGGCTTAAGTACAAGATTTTAACAAGTTCTTTTGTTAGTTTATTCCAAACAGCCAAAACTTAGTTACTCAGTTTTCTTACGAGAATGAGTGTTAAAGATCTTGTTGTATCTAATTTTTTGAATGGGTCAAGAAACATGACTTCTGCATCCACTTGATATTCAGAGGCAATATAAAGCCCAGGAACATTCTCAAACCAAGAGTAGTTTCGATGGAAAGACGTAGACTGGCAGAGAATTCCTTTAAATTAAACAGCGATAAATATAAGTTTTTTTTTTGATCTTTCACCATACATGAATGCATTTTGACCGCCTCTAGGTTGGTCTAGTGATTGCACCATTAACGTTATATATCGAGGTCATATGGGTTCGATTCTCAGTTATGGCATCTTTCGAGTTGCGACTACTATTGCAGTTACCTTGTCAGGGTTGTCGTAAGCAAACTTGGCCAGCACATGCGCTCCCAGTCCCTGAGCGAAGCCGATGAACGACTTGATGCCGAAGTGCACCAGCACGAAGTGGATCTGACGAGACAGCTCGGCCATGGATGGGTATACGTAACTGAAAACAATGTAAATCACATGTCAGTCGGAAACGCAACCTTTATACGATACGTGGTGGCCCAGTTAGTTAGACAGTAAAATAACAGAACTATTAGTGCCCGGCGAAAAAGTTAAGCTATTGGTCCCAAATTGTTTATTAGTAAATACAAATTTCGCAACCAGCTGGCCACTTGTTTGGTGTAGAATCATAATACCGTCGCTAATACGAGGTGGAAATAAACCCTTGCGCTGGGTACCCTGATGCCGTAAGACACCTGCTATGATACGACAATCGGAATTAGTAGATCAAGATCTAGCTAGATAAATTAAATAATGTGAATCATACTGACTGTTCCTAATAGATGTTTGTGTTCATCTGTAGTTGGGATTAGAAAAGTTTCGAATCTCTATAAATCCAAATACAGATTTTTCTTAATTCCTTAATTTACCAACCACTCACATACTGCTAAAAAATTTCTAGGAATTCGGGTTTATCGGTTTGGCCGAGGTCTACAATGTAAATAGTTAAAAATAGCTGTCATTATTTGACTCCTACAACACACGGATACAAAATCGGTTTAAAATTAAATATAATTTGAAATTTGTACAATTAATAATTATTATATATTTTAATACATTTTATGTAAAATCTAAATCATGTGATAAGACAGTTGAGTATTGCTTTAATCATGGGAAGAAGGGACTATGAATATTTATAGGATTTGGGATTTCACACGGTTTTACTGGCATCTTGTTGGTTACGAGAACAAATCACACAATCTACTTAGGAGCACAATAATGAATTCAGAAAAAAATGGGAAATCGGACCGATAACTAACCAGTAAATCAATAATACACTAATTAAAACTGTCTTCTGAATTTAGAAACTATTATATAACTTTATTTAAAAAAATAAAGAAAATGTATTTCGATATTTGACTTTTTTTTACTTTTTTCGCAAAAAATATGCGCAGGCAACGAAAGCCAATGTCGGACATCGAATGATTGCACTTAGATCATTATTAAGGTATGAGACTGAAACAAATTGATTGTTTCAGTCTCATACCTTAAGACATACTACCCAATAGACAACGGGTCTATTGGGTAGTATTGGGTACCGAACCTTAAGCCAAAACGGAGATGGCGTAGATGAAAAAAGATGTGTCGTAATGAATGTAATTTTTAACTGACTAAAAATGTTATACAAATAGGTAGTTACCTACCTATTAATCCATTTTAAGAAAATAAATCTATAAGGGGAAAAGCTAGTGTCCTACATATCCAAACCTGTCGCATGGATCATACCTGAAGACCTACGTAGGAGGCTACCAACGTCACCGACTAATGTTATGTAACGATGCCAATGAGCACGCCACCCACCCTTACGTAATACTATAATGACAAAATTTGCGCATTGAATTCCAAACTTTTTTACTAACCCACTACTGTGAATAACTATAAAAATGTTATATTTCAGAATTGATCAATTGTTATAAGATTATATTTGCCTTCAATCGTGCCTGATGAAGTCCAGTCAGGCTCAAGGTCCAGATATAAAGCCTACCGGTGTCTAAATATATTCAATGTAAAGGTGTAAGTAAATACAGGTTCCTATTGAAGTTTCCAGCCACTGAGCTGTAAGATTAAAAACTTGCAAGCTCAGCGCTTCGTGTGCATCGAAATAGGGATAATCAAGAGATATACACTATTATGATAGTTTATATGTAGTTTTTATGGTAGTAGTATATTTTTACTAAGTAAATGTATATATATATATATATATATATATATATATATATATAAGTTATTGGATATCATTTATAAAGGAGTCATTACTATTATACATAACTATTATCATTATAAAATAATATAATATTAAAATATTTATTATTTAATTATTATTATAATATTAAATAATTGTAATTTTTTTTCATTTAATGCAATTATTTATATTTATGATTCTTTTAAATAATTGGTATTCCTTCTTTATAATTTGTATGCCGAAAGGCGGAACATAAGGAACTGTAAATCACAAGTATAACACCCACTTTAAGTATTAACTTTATTCCACTTAATTCTAAACACAAGGTTTCTGATAACAAGGTTGAGCATATGACAACAAAGTTGGACCTGGGATGGGTGGCCGATTTATACAACGAGGCTATACCATCATAATCACCGGAACAAGCTCGCCACTTGTTAGGCATTGCTTCCGAATACCATCGGCGAAACGAGGAGGGGTTAATCTCTCCGCACTGGGTACCCCTAAGGCCTTTTGTAAAACGGTTCTCGGGAGCCAAAATGATTTTGCTTAAAAAATGTACGAGGAATTTAATCATTATATATAAAATATAGTTTGGAGTCCGTTGTAACAGTAGGGTGTAACAAAATCCTAGGTCTGATGTTTTAAGCAAAATCTAATATTTGGCATGACGTTTGATACAAAAATCCTTTATTGAAGATAAATGCAAATGGAAGGTCCGCAAAGTTTATGAAGATCTCAGTTTGATTAGATTAATCTATCTTTACTTGAGACCCCGAGATTTTGTTTGTAGATTTATCGACCACTTTTTATTTGTATTAAATGACTGCCATTTAATTCTTTGTTCAATCGTGTTACTGCTTTATAGAGTTTCAAAGAAAATACATTTTAATAAATTATATTTATTTATTTATATTATTATTTGAAAAACAGCAATAAAATGTCGTCCGGTGAGCTCCTGGCACTCTTTCATGAACGCGACACGAGGCTTCAGATACCGATGCTATTTACTGCTGCGATATTTTTCTTTAAATGGGTATCTTTAGTTTATTTTGGAGACCTTATTATTAACACACCCCACTGACTGCGAGGTAAACGTAACATCTTTGCGAAATTAGTTGGTCAAGTCATTATTTAGGTAATATACCCGTACCCACTATCTATCCCGTACGCTATCGGTGAGCGGCCAGCAAGTTATTTTACAGATACTCAAAAACTGACTCCCATTGACCATTCTTGGATGATTGGATTATTTTTTTACACCGAGCAAGTGACAAGCTAGTGTTTACATGGACTCAATAATCCACACACATAAAAACAGTTGTATAAGTAGTTATGTGAAACTAGGATTAGATTATATATAAATAAGTATTCTGTGCCATAGTGTACTGATGTACGTACATCAGTTTGAACAACAGTTAGATACATTATTGCAGGGTTTACTTTACCATTGCAGATACAGACGTTTTTATGTAATTTTATTTTTTGGTTAAGTATAATTAGTTTTTATAAAATAAATATACATCTTCTTGGTCAGCTTTTATTATAAGTTTGGATCCAGCAGTGAGTGCAGAAAAATAATATAACAACCGCCTTAAATAGGTGACTATTAAGTATATAGTTTTTATAGTTTTAAGCTTCAACAAAACATAATGCGAATATACACGGAATAATATGTTTACGATCTTGTGTTTAACTTTGCGTTTCGTATTCAACTTAATAATAGAAAATTGTTTTTTAAATGTTGCATAGGTAAAAATCATGAAAACAAATTAAGGAAAGTTTATGTTTGAAAAATCGTAAATACCTTGATATCGAACGAACGCGCGGCGTTATGTAAGACTGCGGAATATCGTGCTTTGTTATCATAGACTCAATGTAAACGAATTTTGGAAATATCTTTGTTAATTCAAAATATCAAATAATTGTATATTTGACGTAAACATTTTACGAGACGAATAGCAAATGAAATAAGCTCTTGGAGATTTTAATTGTAATATTAATTTAGGTAAATAATTAATTTCCTAGAAATATAATTAAATATTAAATTATTTACTTCAGTTATATATTTGCTAGGCTATTAACAAAGAGAATCAAATCTATGATCTCAGCATACTTTAAATGTTTTCTTGAAAAATATTGAATAACTCTGAGCCTTGGCCTCACTCCACCTCACTCGTATCTTTCAGTTTGAAGCCGCTTACAGCTACAAATTAATCTTTTAGAAATATCTTGAGGCCAAATATGTGGAACTTTAACCTGATAGACTGGCAAAAAAATTGCTACACAATAATACGAGTATCTCGGAAAATTTTACTGCATTAATTTTGGCGGTATATTGCTATTATTTCGAACATGAACGAGATATATATATATATATATATATATAAATATAAATACAACAAATTATAATAAATTTTAATGTAATTATTATATTATACACAGACGAAAATGTTTAACGTAAATAAATCAACAGGAAAAACAATAACTACGACAAACACCCAAGTTGTAATACTAGAAACAAATATGCTTGCATTGGGGGCGCCAACCCCACAGACGTGGACATCCAGCTGCATATCAGAAATAGCTTTGTAAATAAATTATATAAAAATTGGATCTCACAAAAACACATCCAATGCAGTCTTTTCTTGAGATTATTAAGGTATTTGATGTCTGAACTTTAAAATGGTGCTTAGAAACGATGGCAGGTAATTAGAGCTAGGCAGGTAATTACTTGCGAACAGCGACCTCGCTTGCGGTTACCAAACGATCTACCAAATTACAGAAGATCCTACTAGAGCAAGACCCCACAGAGTGGCGCACAGGGAGATTCATGTGGGCGGATACAGTGACAGCCAGCCGCCGACGTGTTAATGTGGTCTTATGCACGACTACAATAGTATGGAGATAAATGAAACAATAATTATGAAGCTGTCACCGTATCTCTGTAAAGGTATAGAAGGATAACGTAGATAATTAGAAATTGAATACAGAACTGCACCCCTTGCATGTGATAAAATACTTTTGATAACAAAAAAATATTATTTTAATACTAGTTTTTGATATACCAAAGTATTTTATCAAGCCATCTTGGGCGCCGTGATACGAGGAACTTGTTGTTAAGCAAAACCTTTTCCCTTATTAAGTGAAGTTTTCTTCGTAAAGCCTATGCGGGTTGAACTAGTTTCTTCTTATGAATAAGTAAATCTGTTCAACCCTTTCAATAATATATTCAGTTGAAATTTGAAGAAATCATTAGTTAAGTTGACATACAATTGTATATATTTGATTTAAGTTTATTATAATGTACTCGTAATTTTATTAATTCTATTGTATTTATGCTACAATACGAGTAGCCGAGTACTAATACCTAATGTAACTATTATACTCTATATAACTATGCAACCATTGTCTACAAATAAATGATAATGGATTAATTGATGACAAATATATTTTTAAAACGATCAAAATGAAAAAAAAAACCCTTCTCTTGTTCTCGCAGATGTCACGCATATTAAGAGCTTTTTAGTCGAATAGCAAGAGAAAAACAATCTAATGGTATTTCGTTGCAATCAGAAGTTCATATCTATTCATACCCGATTATCAGTTTGCGGTAATTACGTTATTAAAACGTAATCGGTATGTTGATAACCGTCGAACTGTTATTTATAAGTCAGACACAAAAGCGCTAATTATAATACTAACGTTAATACTTTAACATTATTAAATTGCTAATAAATATATGTCTAATTGATATTTATTTAAGGTTTACAATTAAATAAAGATACCAATTTATGTTTTTATATTTATCAGAATTTTAAATAACATTGTTCGATGGCTATTAGGCTAGTAATATAGTACTATCTGTACTATATTACTAGATTTGTATAGGTGCACTTTTGAATTGTCGATTAGTATTTTGGCAGAAATGGCACAATCAGTACTTAACAAAATAAATAAAACTTATAATTATAATTATTTCAATTAATAAACTTATAATTATAATTATTAATTATTTCACAGTATTAAAATTAAAGAATTATATACTGGGTTTTCTATATTGAGTGATAAGACAGATAAGTTGAAAACAAAGTCTGATTAAGTTTATTATATTAAATTTACTCAGATACGAAGCAAGTAAATAATATCATTTTATTTCCCAGCACATATTATACATGACGACTTTGATAGGTTGTACTTGGGCCAATATGAGGTACTATTGATCAAATCGAACAACTTTTCTTATTGTTGTTTATTATTTAACATCAATCATAAGATTCATTAGTGTTCTCAGCACTGTCAATTACAATTTTACCGTTGAATACCTTTTTACCACTAACATCTCTATACTCAATAGGGGTTCAGAACCAACATTTGTCACAAGCAGAAGTCACATTAGCTTCACCAGAGGTAAGCGACTTAATAACAAATTTGCATGTTTCGAGGGAAGCCTCGCTTGCAGATCACAGGCGAATATGCTTCACACTCAACAGGGCACTTCCGGAACCAATATCCAAAAGAAATCCAAAGAAGACCAACAAAATACTATACCGGAGCTCTTTGAAAAACACTATAACTAGTACAAATCTGGAGGATATGACATAACTGCTAATATAGAACATAACGTGGAAACACTTATGGACAACAAAACAAAAAGCTACCATAGGTCTTGCCCCCTGACGCTACCACGGCCGCCAAACAAGAGAGGAAATCTTTGGTGGGGTCCGGAGCTAGACTGACTTAAACACAAAGCAAGAAAGCTTTTCAACCGCGCAATCAACATAAGAGAAGATGAAAATTGAACAAAATATAAAAATACCCAAGCCCACTTCAAAAAGCGTGTCAAACATTGGAAAACGGAATTATGGCGACGTTTCTGCGAGAATATAGGAACAAGCCATGAGTCAGGAAAATTATGACAACCAACCAAAATTGCATAGGATCGCTAAAAGGTTGAATGGGCTGTAGAGAGTTTTTCGCCCTTCAAGTCAGCAGGTATAGATGATATTTTCCCAGCACTCCTTCAGTGGGGCCTCGCCAACCTACTGCCTTTACTAACAGAAATATTCACCGCGTGCCTAGCTCATAAGTACGTTCCAAAACAATGGAGAGAAGTGAAAGTAGTCTTTCTACCAAAACCGGGAAAAAGTGACTACACAAAAGCTAAGTATTTCAGACCAATCAGCCTTACCTCCTTTCTGCTTAAAACAATGGAAAGGCTATGTGTCAAACACCTAAGAGACACGATCTTAATTAAAGAACCATTGCATCCTTATCAGCATGCATAAACAACAGGAAAATCAACGGAGTCAGCACTACGCCATGTAGTAAGATTGAATCGCCTTTAGGAACCTTCATTGATATCGAAGGGGCCTTTGATAAAACGTCTTTTGTCAGAATATCTACGGCCCTAACCAAATATAAAGTGGAGCTGACCATTATAGGATGAATAGAGAATATGCTGAAACAACGCGCAGCTCACCGTGGACAGAGGTCACCAGAGGCATAGCAGCAAAGGGTTGTCCGCAGGGAGGGGTTATGTCCCCCCCCCCCTTCTGTGGAACCTAGTTGTAGATGGACTCATAAGAGCATTGAACGACCAAGGGTACTTCACGGTGGGCTACGCGGATGACCTAGTGATCCTCATAAGCAGAGCATTCGAGAACATACTATGTGACTCGATGCAGATCGCATTAAGAATCATTGAAAACTGGTGCACAACAAATGGCCTCAATGTTAATCCTAACAAAACGGAACTGGTCCTCTTCACCAATAAAAGAAAATTGAGGAACATGAAACTACCAACATTATTTAACATAGAACTTACTCTAGCTACAGATGTCAAGTATCTAGGCATAACGCTAGACAGTAAATTGAAGCGGAGTAAGCATCTTGAGAACAAACTGAAGACAGCCTGCGTCACAATGTGGCAACGCAGAAGACTTCTAGGAAAAACATGGGGACTCAAATCCAAGATTACTCACTCGACCTGAACATTAGAATTTAAACAGCTCTTGGCTTCCATATTCCAAGCAGTGTGTATAGCCATAATAGAAGCAACAGCGGCAATACGCGCAAGAAAGATAGAAGAATATGGTATACGCATACTATCAGACAGCGCAACCATACTACTAGCATTGAAGAACAAACAGATGAACTCAAGCCTGGTAAAACAATGCCACTACGCACTAGAGACTATATCAGTTGGTAACAGGATCACTCTACAGTGGATAAAGGGACACAGCAACTCCCTCGGTAACGACGCGGCTGACGAACTGGCGAAAAGAGGTTCGGCTACAACACCGGTAGGACCCAAACCGTATGTACCGTTATCTTTTAATCAGTTGAAAAGTTGAAACGCAAATACACTTACATTTATGTTGGAGGAAGGGCTCTATTACTTTTCTAGATCGACCGACCGGTCTTGTCACCACCGCCCATACAGATGCGAAAACCATTAAGTGAACTAGTCATAATACGGTTTTTGTCACCGGTTTTTAGGAAAATATTAGATCCATATCTTATAGAGCAGTAGTCTCCTTTCAGAATGCGGTTACAAAACGGGCAGTTGATTTGACGATGAAGCAGCGAGGCCGAATAATTTACCCGGCAACCCAGCAAGCGATCAATAAAACAAATACAACAACAATGTATCGATTGACCCCGTTCGTGGATTCTGTAGATGCAATAAAAACTCATATCCGGAGCAAACAAACAATAAAATATGTTTTCTTTATAATATTATAGTTTAGTATAAATGTAGCGGCAAAATCCAAGCACAAACTGGCAGTATATACTCAACTAGCAAATAAACGTTGTTTAATTGTTAAGAAAACGTTCTCACTTTACTTTGCGGTTTTCAAAATTCGTTGTATAAACGTTTATAAAACGTTGAACGTTATATAGAAGTCGGTCGGTGGTCAGTGATGTTTTGGACAACTACTGGATATATTGTGACTCTTATAGAACTACTTAGGTAATACACTAGTCAGATTAACGTACGGAAATAACTGAAACGTGTTTCGTTAAACTATGACATTGTTACGACACCCGTCAATCAGTTCTTCTGTTTGTGCCACACGAAAAGGTTTAAGTAAACTTAACAAAATATGCCTACTTATGCAAAAATTGAACAATAATGCTGGAAACATATATGAATAAATACCCGTTGCGTAACCCCACCTCGAGAAGAGACCACTTCACCCAGAATGGTTTCAACCAAAACGACCCCATTTTCTCAATTGCCCTGAATAATGTGCGAGCAATCGTGGCGGAATAAATATGTGCTATCTACAGGACGCACTCCGAACCGTATTATAGTAGGCACATATATAACAAATGATCGCGGGCCCATTGCCACGGGTACTGCTTTCATTATAGTGCAAAGTACAAAATCATATATTTTCTCTGACATAGTCAACGATTATATATATATATTTACAAGGGGTTGGAATGTATGTAACTATGTTTATGAAAAGTATAATAAAATAAAATATTGATTGGGCTAAGGTATGGGTGTATATATATCTCCGTAGTGTGAGTGTATGTGTGTATTGTATGTGTGCGTGGAAATTCTCAAGTCAAGTCTATGTCACAATTGTATGTTTAGTACTAGTAATGAGCACCTTTTGTCCACATTATGAATGTACACAATATTCAACTACGCACTTGGTAAGGTACGCACCTTCCCAGAATATTGTCAATTGCCTAAGCTTAAAATAATAATGCTTTTAATATTTAGTATTTCCAGCAGATATTGTTCCTAGGTTCACTAATAAAATCTACCGATAAAAGGATATAAAGCAAGTCTGATCAAGCGGCACTAACACGTGGTCCAAAGGATATCGCTAAACTCCGCAAGGATAGGCTCCACTCGATATAGTGCTGTCTATTTCCTTTATTGAATTTATCTCTTAGTGCCTTCTAAGTAAACCTAGTAGAAGTAATGTTCAACTACTTTATGAAATTCCTTTTGAAACTACTGGCAAATAAAATATCTTTAAAAATCTACTCTAGTTTGTAAAATGTAAGAAGGAAGATATCAGGAATACTACGCGAGATACCTCTCTATAAGTTCTCTGAGACCTAGAATAATTTAGAAGAGTCTAGTATTTAATAAGGAATTCGGTGATGTAGAAATACTAGACTCGCCTAAAATTGCATTTATGGCCGTTTTCAATAATTGATCGATTTTTTTTTAACGGATAGTAATAATAATAACAACCGCTACTTCGGGTTCACAAATTCATAGTTATGAAAACAGTAATTATACAGCTATCCCAGTAGACTATTTATTATATTAGCCTGTTTAAAATAAAATCGTGATACAAAATAGGACAAAAAACATACAATTATATAAAATACATTTTATTGCAAATAAAAGACTTTTGCATGCAAAACGTGCCTTTGACGGGTTTACTGCACACTGCAAAATGTTTAGGAAGAAAGGAATATAAGTGCGAACACCTTTTGCATGTCTCGGGAATGCTGACCAACTAGAAGGTGCTCAGCTAAGGCGGCAGATTTAAATGCAAAATATTCAGCTGGTGTCAAAGCTTTGAGGGCTTGTTCTCCAGCGTTCAACGTATTCAATATGTAAGAAAACTTCAGCCACACTTAGGATTTCCATAACATATGTTTTTTTTTTATAAAATATACTTTACCTGAGGCTATTTATGTACAAACTTTGCAATGCATACTAATATCTTAAATTTACTATTTGAGGAAGGTTCACTTTTAACTACTGAACATAATTCAATAGAATAGGTAAAATTATCCAGTAAATTAAAAAAGGTAAATTGAATCCCGAGCGACAACATAGAAATCATGACGTCAGGTCAGAAGTCTGAATTATAGACATACAATACTAATTTAACAACAATAATTGTTATATAAGTTATTGGTGTAATTTTGTGGAAAAGTTAATTAATTTTGAATTTACGAAATAATCGTCTGGAGATACTTAATATTTTCAACCCATATATCAGATACAGAATTCATTAAATATCGATAGTAGTATATATAAGGTTTACATTAGAACTGTACGCTTAAAAATTAATTACAGACCTCATAAGATGGGTAAATTTATTTTTTCTTAAAATAAAACAAAAACTTTTAGTGATATTAATATTAAACCCTTTGACGTAAAAACATTGTCAATTTATTATAGACAAGATACCCGTAGTAATATCCGCCTCTCAGCAACCTGTCGACGCGGCAGCGCTATAAATATTTTATAAAAGAGAATTACCTTTACGGTCTTAAGAACGACTTTGTAAAAGACCGTCTGAGAAAAATTATTAACATTTCATTACTGACATTGTTTTATAAACTATAAATTTACAAATTTTATTGCACTACATTAAATACTGATTTTGCATCATCAACTCATGGCTAAATTCTGATGAAACTGTATATATATAATGATTAACACAACTTGTAAACTCTGATTTATGCAATTATTGATTCATTCATTAATTTTAGTATTTTTTTACAACCTGTTGGTAATCGCACCTTGGTACATAGTTCACGATTGAGAAAGGCAACATCTTGTTTTACCATTACACATTGTTTTACATGCCAAAAAACTGCGTGGATTGGGACTATTATTTGAACACAATGTTTCGTTATAATGCGCGTATCTACGTTTTCGATTTTCTCTTGACATTTTCGTCACAGTCCAGATTAGCATGTTATAAATGGTACATATATAGTTAAAAAAGTTATAATTCAAACAACTTCAACACAACGTTAAAAATAAAATAAAAAGGTTAAATTTATAAATAATTAGCGAAAAATTTATAAATTAAATATATAACAGTAGTTG
The DNA here is from genome assembly GCA_947458855.1 of Monopis laevigella. Lineage (NCBI taxonomy): Eukaryota > Metazoa > Arthropoda > Insecta > Lepidoptera > Tineidae > Monopis > Monopis laevigella. The sequence continues at coordinate 36,630,914 of OX381576.1, read as the reverse complement.
ATCGGTTCCATTTATGGGCTCAATGCTCTTATGGCTATCACCGAGGCTGATACTGATATGTGATGGTCCACTTTGTTGATTTATTAAATAAAATAACGATTCGATGAGAAAAGCTTTGTTCACACTAGAAAAGGTGAACTAGAGCCTCGCAACTATACCGAGAGCTTTGTGGTACATAAAGAGATCCGTGTGGGCGGATACAGAGACTGCTAGCCGTCGACGTGCTAATGACGTGTTTTACACGACTGCAATATCATCGAGGTAGGTATTACGAGAGACTCTTTGAGGGTAGCCCAAAGACTGTAGACGCGTGTTTGTTATATATTTTATATTATACAGCTTTTGTAGAACGCCCAGGTTCTCGGAAATGTCTACATACATACATACATACATATCATCACGGGTGCCTTACGGCGCCCGAGACCGCCTAGACGGCCCCAGGGTACCCAGCGGAGGGGTTTTAATCCTACCTGAAATTTTTAACTGTCTAATACTTAAAAATGGCGGATTTTCATATATGGCGGATACTCAACATTTGCGAGAAACCAGGCGTAAGCGTTCGTAGTGATCTTAAGTGTGAAAAGTGCATTGATGCACAATCTTTGGTAAAATGGCACTACTCAATGTCGGGTTCTTTCTCTTCGCTTGACATTGGTAGAATACTGTATGATTGATAAGGCAATGTTGCCATTTCTGATTCTCTCCTAGTCCTTTTCTCCTGTTCCTTTTGATCCTATTTGTTTAATTTAAACTTGTCAATAAAACTAATTATAATCAAGCTATTTAACATTGGCAAAATACACGCTATGGGTAGAAGCCATTAAATTATATACCGAAGAATTATAACCCTTATTTCATCAAATCTAAATTAGCCTTTTTAATATAAATTCTATGGCATTTTAATACGATATTTGTTTAGTTCGTTATCATTTTGTTTTTTTTTTACTTAAACGAGTAATATAAATACTTTATACTAACTTGAGCTAGCCACTCCATTTTACGATATGTATTTTTTTTCGTATAGAGACTTAACTAAAAGAAAAAAAAAGAATAAAAAAAAATAGCCATAAAATTAGATAGTTGTCATTATATGCGTCCACTGTAAAGATACATATAGTATATTCGTGGAATTGACGTTAAGCTTCTTATAGCTATACTGAGTACTGCAGATTAAAACGGTCCATCACTCTTATTTGATAACAACAGCATGGTTGCACAACAAAAGGGTAATAGAATAAGTGATTTAGCAACCGGCTGATTACACGTAAACCTTTTGCCTGTCTACTCGATAAAAAAACTTCATTTACCCACTAAATGAGAAGTGTAAAACTTAACTATTTAATTATAAAATTAAATAGGTACCTCTTTTTATTTATGAGACATTTTTACAATACTATAAAGTCATGATAAGTTGACTGCAGATAATTGATAACATATCGATAGATTGATAGGACTACGAGTCGGCCGCACTATAAAGGCGATCACATTTCTATCTCGGTGTGATAAAAAATATTTTTTACTGATCGTTACTGGAGTGAGATAGATCGGAATTTGATGATTGTTAGGGACAGTATGGAATGGACATTGTTTCTTAGTTAAATATTTTACCAGACTGAGAGCAACATGTGAATACTGTGGCACTCGGACGATCTTAAAGTAACCGCCCGCTCGCGCAGCGAATCCGCCCTAGGTGTTGCAGTAATTGTACACACCACCTTATAGAGTAGTTCCTCTCAATAAGTCTTATCCCCACTTAGCTTCAATTACTTTGCAATGAACGTTAAAGCAAAAAAGCTTTTGCATTTTACAACAACAGGTACTTTCAAGTAATTACCATCACCTATACAGAGGCAAAACCGTCAAGTGACCTAGTCAAGTTTCGGTTTTAGTCTGTGGGTTCACTGGTTTTTCGGAGACTTCTGCATCAATTTCTTGTGGAAGGGGCAGTGTCCTTTAATGGTGCGGTCACGAAACGGGTGATTATTTGATGATAAAGCATCGAGAATATAAAAATAGAATGGTCCATGTCGTCATTTAGCCAGCATAATGGGAGCGACCAATAATGTTAAAGAACAATGTATTGATCGACCCCATTCATGGACTTTGTAGGTCTGCCTATCATCAGGTAGATATAATGTCAAATGCCGTGCTCCGTTAAAAAAATCGAATAACGCAATAAAACATTAAGACAAACTTAAGTGATTTCATATCCTGTACTATTCAGAAAACTTTCGTTAAACTAACTTTTAGACCAATAAATGTGTATTTATTTATTTAATTTTGGTACACAAGCAGATCGCAGTCAAATAATCGTCATCAATTATAAGCTAAGCAATAAATGTCTAGACTGAGATCCAAATGAGTGCACACAACATGCTTAAACAAAACGTTATCAGAATACAAAGGCACAGTCAGCCTCTGCTCAAGTCACCCACTTCCGCGAAATTCACATATAACGAAAGCGAGAAGAAAACATGACAAAATGAGCAACCCGAGCCGCGGCCGCTGCACAGTTGAGGTCCAAAACCGTTCACTACCCTAAGAACCACAACTGCATGTACAGAAATATAACAATGATCGTAATTATAACACACAAGAATGAAAAACTATAACAAAACTATGTAAGATACAACAAACTACCTACCACCAGAAACAATGAGGACAGTGTGTTTTCGGCAAGTATATACTTAGGATATTACTCCATAGATAGGATCATAAACGGTTGAGGATCTCTGGCGTAACAGATCTTTTGTAGCGAACAAAATTACCATCAAATACGTCAAGCATAAATGTATAATTTTAGCTTTTATTCAAAAACACAGTGAAAACACTATGTTTACTCAGGCTTCGTTTATAGAACTAATTTTGACTAGAGGCGACAATGTGTCCAGGTACAAAACTAGCGAAGTTTAATTATATAGTTTAATTACCAAAATGTGCTAATTATATTTATTTAAATAAAGTACAAGCTATTAAAATATACAATATTTTTTGTCGTGTAGTCAGTCATGTATCTTTTGTCGTGTAGTCAGTCATGTATCTTTTGTCGTGTAGTCAGTCATATATCTTTTGTCGTGTAGTCAGTCATGTATCTTTTGTCGTGTAGTCAGTCATGTATCTTTTGTCGTGTAGTCAGTCATGTATCTTTTGTCGTGTAGTCAGTCATATATCTTTTGTCGTGTAGTCAGTCATGTATCTTTTGTCTTGTAGTCAGTCATGTATCTTTTGTCGTGTAGTCAGTCATGTATCTTTTGTCGTGTAGTCAGTCATATATCTTTTGTCGTGTAGTCAGTCATGTATCTTATGAATGGGAGCTTTTAGCTCTGTACAGCATTGCACACAGCACAGATACAAAATGGCTGTTATTTAGGGAAGAGGTAAAGATGTTTTTTGTAATCGAATAAGGTAACAGAGGGGAATAAGGGCCACCTAATTTTAAATCGCTTTAAATCCCTTTTTCTTAAAAATAATGATTTCATAAAGCCGACAAATGTTGCTCTTTGTGACATACTTATATTAGGTTTATAATATCTGTAGGAATAGCAATTTTAAGCCAAATTAACTTTTAACAAAAACCGGGCCTTATTATGCGCTGCATGTGGGCCTTATTATCCGAGCTTTTAAAAATGATTTATGTCATAAGAAATACTAAGGATATAGATTATACTGGATTGGTCTTAGCTTTAGGCTTGCATGTATTTTGTTTCTGTTAATAATCAATAATATAACACCAACGTAAATCGAACTATTTCAAATGGGCCTTATTATACTCTGGCCCTTATTACCCTCTGGTACCTTAGATGTTTTACATCCTCAAATTATCGCTAGATCAACGCTGTCCAAAAACTTATTTTTAGTTCATTTGTAATAATCGAAAAGATAATTATAAATGATATATTCATAAAAAGAAAAGCAATTATCGTCAATGTTTTAATCATTTTAATAGTTTTCATTACAGCAATGAATAAAGTTTCCAAAGAAATATTATTACAAATTCGTTATTAAGTGAATTTAATGTTGCAAGAAATTGCAGCTGGTTAAAGTTGATGAAACTTTTAGTCCAGGCGTCACCTTAAGCGTATTTCTTCCCTTTGGCGGAACTCCTCTTTCTATTAAGTGGCCATGAGCTGGAGTTTTGCAGGATTTATTAGCGGTTTTGGCACCCCCATCCCAGACCGCACAGTTTACTGCAAAACTTATAGTTTCTTTAAAAATCCCTTGGGTTAAAACTTCTCTAAGAACTTAGAGTTGGGATTGAAAAGAATAAAAAGGCAGTTGTTTTGTAAGAGCGGATGGCGGAGGTTATTTAAAGCTGGAGACATTTATTTATTGAGTTTTGCAATAATATTAAAAAATCAATGCAAAATAAGATTAATGACTATATATCGTCAAAAATATTTATACTGGGTCTTTCTTCCACACTGGCAATTTTGTAGGCACAAGTACGAAGCACAACTTTATTATTACTACAAATATTTAGTTATTTTTTACGTGATTAAGGAATACTAAAGGGCTATGTCTCTGACTGTAGGTGTGTACATGTATAATTACGGTTGGGCAGGCGTACCAAACGGGCAAGGCCTATGTACACCGCCAACAATTTGCCAAAGCGTTGTTTGTTTTCCCACAAGCCTGTAATTAAACTACGCACCCACTAAAAATTCCCGGCAGAATTTTCGCTTACATTTTAAAAGAATTTGAGATTTTAAGTTCGTGGAGTTTTCGGTTCGCTTCTAATTGATATGTATTGTTTGTACGTGTTATTACCAATAGCTTTTATAACTATGTTTTATTTAAGAAATATAAAGCACAATACCAGTTGCTATTTTATTTTAGTTCAGTCTTCAAACTGGTTGGCAAAAATAAAATACTGGGCCTCATATTTCTCAAAATAAAAAACAAGTACCTACGGAGATTCCAGATTTAAAACCAACGTACGAAGGTACGTATGATTATAAAACCAACGTACGAAGGTACGTATGATTATAAAACCAACGTACGAAGGTACGTGCGATTATAAAACCAACGTACGAAGGTACGTATGATTATAAAACCAACGTACGAAGGTACGTGCGATTATAAAACCAACGTACGAAGGTACGTGCGATTATAAAACCAACGTACGAAGGTACGTATGATTATAAAACCAACGTACGAAGGTACGTGCGATTATAAAACCAACGTACGAAGGTACGTATGATTATAAAACCAACGTACGAAGGTACGTATGATTATAAAACCAACGTACGAAGGTACGTATGATTATAAAACCAACGTACGAAGGTACGTGCGATTATAAAACCAACGTACGAAGGTACGTATGATTATAAAACCAACGTAGAAGGTACGTATGATTATAAAACCAACGTACGAAGGTACGTGCGATTATAAAACCAACGTACGAAGGTACGTATGATTATAAAACCAACGTACGAAGGTACGTGCGATTATAAAACCAACGTAGAAGGTACGTATGATTATAAAACCAACGTACGAAGGTACGTGCGATTATAAAACCAACGTACAAAGGTACGTGCGATTATAAAACCAACGTAGAAGGTACGTATGATTATAAAACCAACGTACGAAGGTACGTGCGATTATAAAACCAACGTACGAAGGTACGTGCGATTATAAAACCAACGTAGAAGGTACGTATGATTATAAAACCAACGTACGAAGGTACGTATGATTATAAAACCAACGTACGAAGGTACGTGCGATTATAAAACCAACGTACGAAGGTACGTGCGATTATAAAACCAACGTACGAAGGTACGTGCGATTATAAAACCAACGTACGAAGGTACGTGCGATTATAAAACCAACGTACGAAGGTACGTGCGATTATAAAACCAACGTACGAAGGTACGTGCGATTATAAAACCAACGTACGAAGGTACGTATGATTATAAAACCAACGTACGAAGGTACGTATGATTATAAAACCAACGTACGAAGGTACGTGCGATTATAAAACCAACGTACGAAGGTACGTATGATTATAAAACCAACGTACGAAGGTACGTGCGATTATAAAACCAACGTACGAAGGTACGTATGATTATAAAACCAACGTACGAAGGTACGTGCGATTATAAAACCAACGTACGAAGGTACGTATGATTATAAAACCAACGTACGAAGGTACGTGCGATTATAAAACCAACGTAGAAGGTACGTATGATTATAAAACCAACGTACGAAGGTACGTGCGATTATAAAACCAACGTACGAAGGTACGTATGATTATAAAACCAACGTACGAAGGTACGTGCGATTATAAAACCAACGTACGAAGGTACGTATGATTATAAAACCAACGTACGAAGGTACGTGCGATTATAAAACCAACGTACGAAGGTACGTATGATTATAAAACCAACGTACGAAGGTACGTATGATTATAAAACCAAGGTACGAAGGTACGTATGATTATAGAAACTGTAGTTATTCTCTATACATTATTGGAGAGGTAAATGAATAGTATTTAGTCAGAGAGTTGAGATCCAGATAATAATAATTAGACTAAACTTTTAATTGCATCGAAGCCACAGGAAAAGCTAGTATAGCAATATATCTGGTAGACGAGAAACTTGTAGCGATTTGGTATCTAAGTTATAGTTGGTTGGCTTAATTAGACAATACGAACCCTCGGGCGCCTTCAGCCGGTCCTAGAGCGTACACCTTCCTGGCTGGTACAGTCGGCACCACAACCACCTAATGTAACCGAAACTTATCTTAAGGAATTTTATTTTTATGAGTCCTTGAAAGTTTGGAATTTCGATCCGAATAGTGCAATAGCCTGATAATAAAGAATTTGAATAATAAAGTACTGAATAGATGGTTTTGAGTTCGCTTTTAAAACAGCTCAAAGATTTTTTTGACTGCACATAAAAATCAGCCTTAATTAGTTTAAATATAGTTTAGTGAAAACATACGCATATATTTAGGTAGGTACTTACAAATCAATATGTAAACAAAATGATGCTAATACCAAAATCCTAAGGACATTGTTGTTTAACAATATTAATCGCTCCCACTATGCCGGTTAAATGATGTGGTTACTAAATGGGCAGCGACTCGCTGCTTTATCGTAAAATCAATCGCTCGTTTCGTAACCGCACCATTAAAGGAGTCAGTGAAGGAGTCTACGGAAAACCGTTTTCTAAATTGCATGGAATTACTAAGTAACACATTGTTTTTTAATAACATGAAGATACATTTGCAATTTCCACAATAATAATAAAAATGAAGCACTTTTGTTGGTAAGTGTAGAGTTCACCGCATGTAAGTTACCGGTTGGGACCGACTATTGTATGCCCCCTTTGTGTGACGGAGAGCTGCGTACCATCAGTCGTAGCGCTCACTGATAATCAAGTTATAACGTTGTATTAAGGTAAATACTTCGAGGCTGTACGTGACGTAAGGCTAGATGTTAGGTAACCATTATAATACATGTTAAACATGTAATTACTGCTAAATATATAATACTAGCTGTGTGTGATTGGTTTAAATCTTCACCTATTATTTACAAAGGTAGGTAAGGTACACAAGTTGATCATGGCTACCATGCCCACGCTTCATTATGTGTAAAACCCCTATTTATATTCATAGATTTTCCTCTTAGTTACTTATCTACCAATCTTTGCAGTTACTAAAAGATGACATAAAATGTCCACTTTAAATAAAAAACAAAAAGTAAAAATTAAATGGAAAATGTTTTATGTCATTATAATATACCCAACTTTACTTTATAGAACACTTCTTTCTATCTGGTGTATTATTTTTTTCCTAAGTCACACGACTTAAAAACCCTGTATATTTAAACAAGCTGTAGTTATATCGAAATATATACCTACTACCTGCGACCTACCTATTTTACCTGCGAAGCTATTCAACAAAAAATGCATATATATCGGTCCAGTAGTTTTTGAGTGATGAACCCACTCAAAAACCGCAATTTCGTCTGCGTAACTTTATTTCCGTTTACGCAGTAAAAAAATTACGGTTCCCATGTTTTTTTTTGTTTTTCACAAAGCGAGCTATCGACATGTTTTTTTTTATTTGCATAGAGCAGCTAAGCAAATAAATAGGTACCCGACACACACTTATCCCCTTATTCATAACACGCTCAATAAAGGGTTTATGATTAAAAGGGTTAGTGTCTACAATATATAGTGAATATGTAGTGAATAAATGGTAGTCATGATGATGTATATTTAATCAGACTAACTTCAAATTGCACACAGACAAATAACACCATTGAAACTAAATAAACCCCCACAAAGAAACAAACAATTGTACAGAATACACGAATTCTAAAAATGATAGTTAATTTTTCTACAGTACAGTTGATAATAAACTTTAGATCATATTAATGTACAGATTTTTTTTACAAATATATATATATATATATATGTATAGATTTTATATACTCGTAATAGCCTTGCCAAAGATATATGATTATAAATATATACTTGTTTAAGAGAGCTTAATGCAATATCTAGAGGCGCTACGATAACTGTATCGCACATATAATTCTAAACATATATGACTTAATATTGTTAAGAAATGTCGGTGGCATATATCAAAGGCTTCTTAAAGAAATCGATACGGCTCGCACGCACCCCAATCCGTTCAACGAACTGCGTGGCTCTACAGCATTGCCATTCTTTAGTTTATTATCAACGCGACATGAAATACATTATCTATACCATGTTCTCGGATGCCGGCGCTCGGGACCGTCCAATCTTTTTTTATCGGAGCACGTCATGTGACTATGTATCTACCTGATGGTAAGCAAACCTACAAAATCCATAAATGGGGTCGATCAATACATTATTGATTAGCAATATTGATCGCTCCCACTATGTCGGCTAAATGACGGGGTTACGAAATGGGCGCCGACAAAGACGTATTTCCATTATGAGTCAATTTTAATACTCTCGCTGCTTTATCGACAAATCAATCGCCCGTTTTGTAACCACACTATGAAGGCAGACTAAAACCGAAATATGATGACATGACTGGTCTGCTTTGTTGCTGTTTTTTTTTATGGTTTTCTTACCATATTTAAATTATTACCTTGTTTTTGTAATATATATTCAGTCTAGTGTCATCGTTGTAATATGGAGCCTAGGTTTAATAATCAATTTAGGATTTGTACATTTTTTAGTACTTATTTATGCGAAAACGCTTCCACAACCGAAGCTGCATTTTTTAAATTCTTACCTTATCTTGATGGTGTTCTGAGTCTTTGTATTAGTTTAAGACCAGCTTGAAAGCCGGCATAAGGGGGACCTCCAACAATCGTAAGACCAATTATCTAGATGACTAGCGGGTGGTTATTGTACCGTATGTGTCCGTAAGCGAGTAGATTGAGGGCCCACCATAACTCAGTCACACTAAATGCCAAAACCATTCATTACTTTCAGAATTAGTGTACTTACTCTAGTACAAAATGGTTCTAAGGTGTATCAATAAAAAATATTTGGTTGCTTCAGTTATACTGTAACATAACTCTTATAATAATAAAATAGTTTATTTGCAAGAACATGGTACATAAAACAAAAATATTCCGCATGTCCTACCAGCATTCTGACGTAGATCAAGCTTGGCTTCTTAACAATGGCTCCAAAAAATCTTGGAACATGACGTCATAACGATTGGCGTGCGAGCGAACTTAAGACGCGTAATCACCCTGCAGTAAAGTGTGGTGTGCAAGACATTTAAATTATCAATGATTGGAATAAAATACAACAAATAATTAACAAAACACACAAACCAGAAAATTGGACACAAAACAACAAAAACATTCAAAACTATTTAACATGACAAACTTCAATTGGAATATTCCAACAACATCTCTTTTATTGACATGAAGTCTTCTGAGATACTTAATTTAAATATGTATAATATTCGTATTAATTAGTACTTATATAAAGTTATTTTAAAATTATGTCAATAGTAGGTATGTCTTGTGTTACCAGGAGTCCGATTTTTATAATATAAACTTCAACGCCAAATCTTATATTAAAATTCTTACTATGGCAAACAAATATAATTTAAAAGTTTTGAGAAAGTGCACGAACTCAATTTTAACTAAATCAAAAAAGTTTTTAGAAAAATAATCTTATGCTATTTAAAATAAAACAGGAAAATTAATAAGATTATGTACAACTATGTACTTTTACTATGGGACCCGGAAATAAATGATTTCATAAAAATTAAAGTTCTGCATATTAGTAGGCCAAAAGATTTTATAGCAAACACATTATAATAATGGAGTTATTTATTAATAGTACAAATACATACTTTTAGTAGTTTTGGAAGTAATTAATAAAAAAAATGACTTTATTTTTATTTTGGTCTTGATTTGCATGAAATTGTAAATTGAGGGCAATATGTGTCAAAAAGTTATGTCGTTACCGTCATTGTATACCTTTAAACAATTACTTAAATTAACGGCGGCAAAATATTAATTAATTAAGACATTGTTTGTATTTTGAAAAAGGTAACAACTACGCGTCCCGGCTTTACAAACACTTCACATGATCACAAAGGGTTGAAATAACTCCCTTAATTATTGTCATTTAAAAACAAAACGAATACAAAGGGCTAAATAAATTATGTCTAATTTATTAGTTTGCTTGCGACTAACAATACAATAATAATTTTAATAAAGTTCTATATGTATAACCGCAGAATAGTCTACCAATACCTAACTGTAACATTTCACGGGTGCCTAGGTAGGCCGTCTCTGTAAGGCACCCGTGATGCCAGTCTAGGCCCTAGACAGACATCAGGGTACCCAGCGGTGGGGTTATAGACGACGCGGCGGCGTATGATATACTGAGTCTTCACCAAATAAGCTCGTCACAGTTTGATTAGACTCCATAACCCATCATTTCATGTTTGCTAAGTTTGTATATTATCTGGGACCGAATACTTAATGTGCTCTCTGAAACTAAATTATATGGCTATTTTAAATTGGGCGGCCGTAGATTTTAAAGAAGGTATGGATTACCGGTCCTAAGCTAAATAAAAATAATAAAACCTATTCAACAAAAACACTTACTTTTAATCAAGTTAGAGTATTTTATTAAAGTTGTAATAGTATTCTGCGCCATAGATAGGTATCGCGTGGACGCAGGTTCGACTCCCCAGGGACTGTCAGGTCTATTCACCTGACAGTTTAATACGTTTTTCTGCAACCCAATTACTAACTGCCCTCCATTACACTTAGGGGAAAGACTATATTAAATTATGTGGCTGTTACCATCAAATCTTTATCATCGTATTCCCTTTAGAGTTAGAGAGCTGATGGAAGATTTCTAACGCATCTTACACATTGTCGTGGCTTATACTTTATGAATAATAAAAATAACCTTTATTACTTATTATAGACTGGACGTAATTATTCCAATAAATATTATTATAACTAGCTGGTGCCCGCAACTTCGTGGTCTATTTATATTTTAAGCATCCCGTCGCGTGGCCGTGGTCGCGTATCCTTTGTTTTTTCTTTACGTCCCCAACTAAAACATTACGTTTGACATCTTTACCTTCAAAGGGAACCTTATAGTGAACTCCGGTGTCTGTAAATCTGTCTGTCCACATCAAATATCTCGAAACTACTTGTCCACTTTATGATTTTAGATATTGTTGACCCTATCTAATAGTGTTTTAGAGAAAAAAAGCCACCCAAAATCCTTCGCGAGCGAGTTTTTGCAGTTTCGTTTTTTTAATTCATGATATCTTTTGAATGGAATATCCGATTTATATAATAAAAAAAGTAATCAATAGGTACTGAAACGAGTGATTTATTTAAATTATGATTAATATCAAGGTACTAATAACGTGGTCTTAGTCTCTACTGGTATTTCTATTAACTTTTCAACATAAAGAAGTTGTTTTAGCGAAATAAGTATAATAGTTGGACATATGGTACCGAGAACTTTTTTGTAGGTATTAATGTGTTCTATAAATCTGTAGTTAGTATCAGTATTAAGTTTTTTCATCATCAGCACATGATGTAAAAAAAATAAAGGAACAAATGTATTTTTTTTAATATTGTTTAAGAATTGACAAAGACATTTGTGGTAATACTAACAATAATAATATTAAAAAAAACTAATATACGGGTACCGATATTATATACCGATATTAGATACCAATCGTATACCTCCTCATCTTGAATTATGTAAAAAAAACATGTTATATAACATGGTATATGTTAAACAAAGTTATACGATATACAACGTAGCTTGATTCTTTTGACTACTGTCATTGAGATCAGGCGTAAAAAGTTCAATAAGAATGGAGAAAATCATCTGGGCGGAGAAGTAGACGAACAAATAAGTATTAACAATGGTGAACGATAGAAGAACGTTATTGGAAATGATAGAAAACAGGAGGGGCAAGATGTTTGGGCACTTGATACTGAATAACGCTTATCTAAAAACAATAATAGACGAAAAGATTGAAGGGAAAAGGGGAAGAGGAAGATTGAGAAGAAGATACATAAATCAAGAAAAAGAGAATTTAATTGTCATTTCGTACAGGGAGGTCAAGTCAACGTTGGCCGAATCGGCAGACGCGGTTAGAATAAAACCCCACCGAGACCGCCTAAGCGAATTCGAGCGCCGTAAGGCACATAATATGGTGTTCAAAGTTAAAAATATTTGTTTCATGTAAACCTTTACTGGCATTTATGAAAAGTAAAAATAATATATGTATATATAAGGTCCATGTGTGCACTTGGCTAAGACGCCATTCCTCCCACAGAAAAAAGTCCTTGCGGATGAAAAAAAAACAACCAAACTGAACACACGCCACATAACCAACTAGTTTAAGACTAGGTGGTTAGCTGGTTTCATTACACACACAAAAGCCTCTTGACAGCCTCCGTAGACTAGTGGTTGCGTCTTTGGCGTTGTATCCGGAGGTCGTGGGTTCGATTCCCACCCATGACAACAAAAATATTAGTACGCATTTTCTGTACAGTTTGCCATGGTCTGGGTGTTTATAAAATATAATATGTATTATATCGTTGCTTCTGGTACACATAGTACAAGCCTAGAGCTTAGTTTGTGACCAGAGCAAAAATGTGTAAATTGTCCTACATATTATTATTATTATTAACCTGTTAATCGTTGACTGCCCTGCAAAAATGCCACCAAGGCGACCAACCCAACAGTCTATATTTAGACCCCAAATATATATTATAAGTTTCTAATCAAAATATAGGTACAAGTAGAGTGACAGGACATACATACATATACATACACCCAGTACGTTTCTTACTAAATATAGTCGGGAAGCTTATTTTAAGATAATTAACAAGTTACTGACATAATAATTGTACAACCATAACTACACTAGTAACATCATATTCAATGTCACCATTAAGTCAATCATAAAAGTGCTATAGCTATTAGATTAATCATGTAGATAGATAACACTGGGGTTGTTTGGATGGCTACGACTTACCAATGTTTTGCATATTTAAATTTATTGCTTTTAAAATAGTTTAAAAGAATTAACCACGTTAAAATAAAAACAATATTAAATGTAGTCACCAAATCGATTTAAATGTGCAGAAAACTTTTCCTATGCTGGGAGCGGGGAGTACGGATTGCAGCACATGAAGTGCTTCCCAAGATGGACGCTGCGAGTAACGACGGAGAATAATTGCGTTAGCACCGTCATCCAACTGAAACTATTTTATTGTAAGCTAACTTTTCCTTGCGGTTTTATTCTGTTTTTATATGTAGGTAATTAATTTCACATACGAGTATATTGTCAAAACAATATTAATACATATTATATTTTAGAAACAGCCAAACCAAACTGTACAGGAAAACGTACTAATATGTTTTCACTTGAGTGGGACTTGAACCCACGAACTCCGGATACGGCACATCAGACCATGAAGGGGGTCAAATAATGGATTTACAGCTGAATATTTTTTTTACTAAATTAAATATTATGTATGTATGTGGCTCGGGACCGCCTAGACAGCCACAGGGATTTCCAACTTGTCAATCCCAATAGTATTCTGAGTATATACCGAACAAGTGGCGAGCTTATCGCATTATTATATTAGTATCATACTTAGCCGTTAATTGAAAATTTAAAAAGGAATAATGTTCCTTTTTAAATTTTCCATATATAATAATTTAATAGATTTTGTTATATTTAAATTGTTTTACCTAGTTTATTATTGTAAATTATATAATTAAATTTATACTTAAAGAAAATCAAAATGTCAAATTATTTTTAATATTAATTATTTACATAACTTTTTTATAATATTATCGGCGAAATGAGGACGGGTTAATCCCTCCACTGGATACCCTGACGCCATTTATACGGTTCTCGGGAGCCAAAAAAGGCACCCGTGATGATTTTATTTATTTTTTATTTTGGTGTATTCCAGAAAAAATATTTGAAAACCTTAAACAATATTTTAGAGGAAGTAAAAGAAAAAAAGTACAGGTATTGTTCTGCACACAAGTTTGTATTTCAAATCTTTTGATCTCCGCAGCTTTAGCGAAGAAATATGGTATCTATCGGGAAGTGAATTTTATTACCTATCGCATTCTGTTATAGCGAGCTTTACCGCTTCATTGTTGGATCTAGTCTTCCTCTACGAGCATAAAGGAAAAATGCATGAAGTCTCATCTGGGTCCTGAGCTATAAAAATTCCTTTACATGAACTTATATGGGTTATGTCTACTACTTTGTTACGTTCTAATCTATATATACATCTATACATATACAAGCTTGTCCTGACTCATCCATCACCCCGATCGCCGAAACTACTGATACTAGGAACATGGAATGTGGACCGTACCTTCCTTTTGTAAAATTCCTTTTGTGGATTTTATAAAATCATAAAAACCAATACGAGTAAAAGGGCAGGTACGTTTTATTTCATCTAAACTCTTGGTACGTAAAATATCTTTATGAAAATAGAAAAGTATTTTATAATTTAGAATGCATGTTTCTTTTGACAAATAAATTAACGGGCGAAGCCGAGTTAACATAAGCTAGTAGTAACTTTATAGTCATAACTTGGCTTTGACGCATTCGTGCAAACTAAAATATGTTTTACGTTCTGTATTTTTGCATATACTCGAATAGTTGTGAATAAATTTAGGAAGTATCCACAGACTGGATTTCGATGTTACCTGCGTATTGATTATGGTAATACAATGCAGAACTCCGGGTAACTTGAATCATCCAGAAAAATAACTTCACTGGCCGTGACTATTGTCTTACACTAAGATTACCAACTACAACACATAGTCCAGTACTTATATTTATTACCAAATTATTTTATAACGATTACCTTTAAAAACAAGTAACATAACAATAATCTGGAAGAAGCAGGCAAAGCCACTGTCTTAGATTCTTTGAGAATAAACTAACGATGGCAATTCTCACGTCCGTTCAACACATCTTGGCAATACGGCAGAGTACACATTTTAAATTCTAAACTAATCTTTTAGAAACCAGCAAATTTAAAATTCCCAGCTGCAAATTTACAGCTGAATAATAAAGTTTTCTCTTTCACTGAACCTGCGCAACGAACATTAATTGCACCTGGAACTTTAATATCTGAAATTGGCGACGAGTTTCTATATTTGAAGGTCGCATACAACCTAACTATGAAGGCCACAGAGTGTATAACCACAAATTACCTACGAGTATATTAAAAAAATATTCAAGCCTCCAATTCAAAGAAGATTAAAATAAGGTAGAGATTTAAATACACAATAAAATAACATGTGATTAATGCATGTGTCGCACCATTAAAATGTGGAACGTTCTTTTCTTTCTTCTCTATATTATATTATATATAACCGTATATTGTAAAAAAGTGAGTATATTAAACAAAGTGTGTATACCGAAGTATCTTAAACCGGTATAGCGGGTACCACCAAAAGTTATGATTGTTCATTGTATTTATCCATGCTACTTTAAAATAAAAAAACCCTGGTACCAAAAAATTATGTTTGTATTAAAATCAAGTATACGATTTCCAATTCAATCTATTATAGAAAATAAATTTAAATTCAAAATATTTTAATATAAGATCACAGAACGGTAAAGTCGGTTGTTTTAAAGCGTAGTCGTTGAAAAATATTTCTGGTGAATAGGTCGGGTAGCCTCGGAATTTTGTAATAATGGGTATTGGCTCGCATGCTGAGAATACTTGACCTAAGGACGGGCGCATTGCTCCACTTGGTATTTATTTTATTCGATGCGTGGATACTTAAACAAACAAGCGGACTATTGGAACGAGAGATTCTCCAAGTATTTCCAATTAAATTATTTTTATTGTTTAGCTAAGACAAATATAGTCTGCACTCGACCGGATCCTAAATGATTTTATACCATCCCCTACCGAGTGGCAGACAGCCGACAGCGATCGGCTCTTCGAGGGTCCGCTACGAGTACTTATTCATATGAGAGATGCGCGATCCTCACCGCCCAAGAGGATTGCGATCACATCTCAAAACTCTTCACGCCACTAATAGCACTAGACTTCTTTCAAAGATTCTTTTTTCAGATCCTTACCTTATAAATATCAAAGAATAAAAACATCATTCTAGGGAAATACATTTCTTTTTTATAAGAAAAATGTTATAACGATGACGTCGTTTGGAATTACGCGACCATTCAGAAAATAGGAGCAATCAAGAAATGAGTCGACGAGGTATATAAAAAATGAGCTTATGACAAAGGTTTATTTTTGTAGGACCTGTGATAAGAAATATGAATACATAAATTATTCGTTATACAAATTACAGCTTCTATAAATAGCCGGGTTAGTATTTGTACTCGATTGTACGAGTATAGGTTTTTTTTCTTTTTGACGATCATAATTTTTATCTTCTAGCACAATTTGGCGGAGATACAAATGCCAGTAATTTACGGAAGTAGCTAATAAATAATAATATGTAGGACAATTTACATAAATTGCTAACAAACATTACAGACATACGTACTAATATTTATTAGCCATGGGTGGGTATCGAACCCACGACCTCCGGATTTAACGCCAAAGGCGCAACCACTAGTCTACAGAGGCCGTGAAATATATTTATTGTTAGATGTAATGTTTTGGCATGTAAGATACTTCCCAGTATTTAAACCAAAAACTAATTCTGGCTTTTTAACTTTGACGAAATCCAGTGAACATAGATTTATGATATTAACACTGAAAGCTAACATAAACAAGCATTCATTAAGTTAAAACTTGAAAACCGCTGATCGAAATAGTTTGAACCTCATGATGCTCTGAGCTAACAACTACCGACAACTCTTGGATAGCAACACCTATGAGATTTGGGTATGTATGGTAGCTACAGAATCTCGTTATAAGTTACATGGTTGCATTTTAATTGGACCTACATCGGGTGATAAAGTTGACGACATTTTGTTAACAAGTTAGTTGAGTTGGGTTTGTAGTTTACGTTGGCAATATTGTGTGCACTTTGTCCAGAGCTTGTTTGTTATCGTAACTTTATTTTTTCCTATTTGAATCTGCATTAGTGGTACCAACAGAATTAATGTTGTACCGGCTTAATGGTGCAGTTACGAAACAGACGCGGACGTCGCAAGGATAAAATGAAATTACATCACGAATGTACTAGTACAATCCTTATTTTTTTATTTTAACTTTAAAATTTCAATATAAGAAAATCCTGATAGGACACTTGTAATAGATTTAATTCGGCCTTTATCTTTACAGAGTTCTTCGTTCAATAACCGACTGATTTAGTCTGTACCTACTTGTCTTTGTAATGGGTTTCCTTTATCGCTAGGAGTTCTTTGTTCGACTTTTAATCTGTCGTTATTTGTGAAGCAGTGCTGTGAGAGTGATGCACGGCTGGTTTCGTCGGAGACGGGTCGCATCGGATCGCAAACTAAACAAGCTGCTCCGAGGTTCTTATTCCAGATATAAAGCCTTATCTGATTTTCACAGTTCCTTTGAATCTGTTATACCTCTGTTCTTTGAGCTTTATTTAATTTAGAGTAATTAGTTTAAAAAAAAAAAATTTGCTATTTCTAATTATATAAATTGTTTTTAGTAAGAAAGCATCTCATACGTGGTCTGAAACCATGAATAAACATTTTTTTTCGTCAATTATTTTCATCATTTTGGTCAAAATGTAAAAAAAATGCCGTCTCTTAAGTTAAAAAACTGTTGTTTACATACAAATCAGAAACGAGCAAATTATGGCTTTTAAAGGCTGTTTTAAATCGTAATAGTTTAAGGGAAATTACTTGAAGGCCGTAATATCACGAGCTTTATGCCATCGCGTGACTGTGACTTATGCATTTGGTGCAATTTAGAGCGTTCTGACATGAAAACAAATTCATATACTTTTTAGTAATAAATGGTAATTTTTCTGCTTTCCAGACATCAGTGGTTTGACAACTTCACAAAAACCAAACAATATAATTGGCTATTATGTCAAACACAAATGAATAAGGTTTAAAATGCAGTTTTAGTTTTTTTTTACGTTTTCATAATGGCCCAGCTTTGTAAACATATATATCGCATTATCGTTTGGTAAAAAGCGTAAAATACATCTAAACCGGGGCCTAAACGGAGGAATCCTACAATATTTTTGTAGTGTACAGAGTTTTAATATTGTAATTTATACATTCCAGAGGATTATAATAGGTTAACTATGTACTAATGTAATAAACTATGTACTTTATATTTTTTAAGAAAAATAATAAAATCTTAAATCAAGCAAATAATTTAAAAAAGAAATATAACGAGGGATCTTAGTGTTCCTAGGCAAGTCCGTTTATCTTAAGCACCGCAGCGAGCGCTACTTTAAAGACGACTGAGCCAGTTTAAGGGCACTAAGTGTTCAGTAAAAACTCTGCCGTAATAATGTTCCTTAATTGTATGCACTTGACTTAAAACACCAAAATATAACTTTAGAGCGGATAATAAAAAGGTTACGCTGACACCGTCTAGGCGGTCCTGGACGTCGTAAGGCACCTGTGCTCATGGGAAAAAATACATGTCAATGCCTGATAAATATGCTAGCTACGTATATAATAATTTTTAATTAAACTTGAGTCTGCGCGGAGCAGGACTAAGTACTACCGCGTCTACTTAGTCGACGCTACTCATATGTAGCTGAAACGACTAGAACCACATAGCATTAGCCAGACGCTCCTGTTGTTTGAGCGACTAAGAGATTATTAGCTACTTTACAAAGTAAATTCTATCGCACGCGCGTTTATATATACGCAAAAGCTACAACAAAGCCGAGTAACTTTCTTGTTAATTGCGTCTATAAGCAACTTGTTTGCGGTAATACAAAATTTAATAAATCGTCTTAGCGGCTTGAGACTAGCCAGTCTGCGCTCAGTCGGTGTAGCATCGGCGAAATATGTATTTTTTTTATTGGGGAGCCACGGGAGTTGAAAATACTTATGCTTTTGAAAAAAAAAAAAAAAAAAATTTTGTTTTGTCTAGAAGCGTAGCAAACATTTGCTCGATATTTTATTTAAAATACCTTTATATTGAACAGTTTAAATTATATTATTGTTCTTCGGTACTTAATCTATTGCGTAATTTTATCCACTCCGTCTTCAGGCCGGATTTACCGCACCTAAATTGTTATAAAAAGCTGGTGTCCCGCTGGATCTCCAAGAGTTGATGCTTAACCTTGCACAGGATGATAAAAGGAAGGACTCACCAGGGTTGCGCCTCGCCATTAGATTTACTTAGTTTTAAAATAGCTAGTGTTTGATGTTTACTGTTTTCGTTGGAATAACGGCGCGAAGTGCGGTTTGAATGCATGGGATTGGTGGATAGAATTTGACAGTTGTCAAACCACGTTCACACGTTCGGAATTACACATTCGGAAAGGAAATCAGTTTTTTTATGTAAGCACGGCATGTGACTCTACTCCCACCACCCGATAGTAAGCGATGTGTAAAATCCAAGAATGAAAACAACAGTCGAAATAAAATAAAAAGACTATTGGTTGTGTATACATGTTGTAGAAAGATGGAAAATACAGCCTGTAGAGCATTTGTTTTAATTACTAATAATTGCCAAAATGTTTAGACGAGAAAGTACATCTGCCACAGTATGATGATATAGGCGGTAAAATACACTCAACAAAACATTTTTTTAAATGAAGTACGGCATGTGAATGGGGTTGATCAATACATTGTTGTTTAACAATATAGATCGCTCCAACTATACCGGCTAAATGATGCGGTTACGAAATGGGCGGTGAAATAGTCGATATAAAAGCACTCACTCGGCTGGCAGGTTGTCGGCACCCTCCTCCTGGCCCGGGGCGTTGACGTGGTACACGCAGAAGTGGTCGGCAATCACGCTCATGTCTCCGTAGCTGAAGAATCCTTGGAAGTTAGACACATCTGGAACAACAGATAAATAAATCTTATTAATACCATGTTAACAATACCTACCTATATTATAATTGTTGTAGCCTTTCAGGGTGCGGTTGCGAAAGGGGCTGTTGATTTGATGATAAAGCAACGAGTGTTAAAGTATATCCTTTTTGCAAATTAGTTTTTGTATCAGAATCAAAACATAGTGGATCGATCAATATTACTAAACAACAATGTACAGTTTGCGTTGATAACACGAATACAGTACCTAAATAACTAACTCCTAAATTGTGATCCAAACGCTAAACTAAAGTTTACATAAACTATTTATCAAGCTAAAATTTCAGACAGTTGCATAGGCGCATTTACAGTCACAAACTGTAAAGTTGTCTAAATGTTTCTGCGGGATAAACACAACAACAGCGCCAACTACACCAGCAGGTATTGGGGACTAATCTAAGCAAACACTTGCAGCCGAATGGTTTATAAATTCACCACTGTTTACCTATTTACTCGTGTGGGTTTTAGAAAGACAAATTGTTAGTTAAAGACGAAGGGGATTTTTTTATCGAATACTATTATAAATATAAAAAAACTTTCCTAGAGGTTTAAAACTAAGTTTTTTATCATAGGAATTGGCTGATTTTTCAATAATCAGATTAAATTAGTCGATAATAACTTGTTTGAAGAACTGTCAAATTTATTATTCTTCATACAAGATATCTGTCGAATAACTTTCTATAACGACTGACAAAGCGGCCTTATTTTTCTTTACGTATCTTTTAAACATTTTAATATAATTTACATGTTTTTGTCACGCGCATTGACTGCTCACTTTTTCAGAGCCACATACATGAATTGATGAATGTAATATCTAGCTTATGCATGTTGTTGTCTAATAACCAAGATTGCGGTTGACCGAAATGCGGATGCTGGACTGAAATACCTATGCTACGCGGCATCCTATAACGAATAAAGGTGGTTGGTGGGAATGTCGAGTGAGCAACGTGCGGACATCTAGGTTCACCGACCTCAGTCAATAAATACTTCACCGTATCGACTATAAATTTCATCTTATTTCTACTATTTGTTAAGTTGATTACCAAAGCTAACAATAATTCTTTTTCTAATACATAAAATGCAACGTCTCTGTGTCTATCTGTCCATCAGTTTGCTAATAACTCGAAAACTACTTATCCGATTGTCGTTTTTTTTTTGTTACTTTACGTAGGTATCATATTTATTGCGCAAGAGCTTTGCTAGCAGAGCAAGCTGGCGCGCGATCGCACAAAACATTATTAGTCAGACTTTCAGTTTTAGAGATCTGCACCTACTCAATAGTTTTATTTAAGAGGTGCACGGAACACCCTCCAGTTCGTGGTATATAAAATATGTTTTACATTTGCTCTTTCATTCCATTACTCTTTTTTTTGAAACACCTGATGAAAAGAGAAAAGCAGATTTTAAAATGACAACCAACTACTTATATATATATAACTCAAGTTATGTTTTTTACCTTGCAATCAAAACATTTTAATCTAATTAATTAAGTAAAGCCCCGATTTATCTGTTGTGATCCATATTCACTTCTAGATTGTTCAGTTGTATGCATACATTGTTGGCACCACATGTGCCTTCGATCTTCTAGGGAGGTGAGTGGGGACAATGCATCCGTATCAATAGAAAACCTGTCTAAGTTCTATTCCTTTATCCCACAAGACTCCAGGATCCTTTGCAAATATTTAAGCAGTTTTTACACATTCGAATATATTTATACATGTATATATTATACCAAAACGTGAATGCTGGAGATTTGGTCCATAGTCAACGCTCTAGCCATATTTTTAGCGATATTTTTATATATGTAACGTTTTTTATCATGGATATTTTTTATAGTATAACGTGTAAGCTAAGAGTAGATTTTTGTAGAACAGTAATTTTAAATATAAAATAAATAAATACCATCACGGGTGCCTATTTGGCTTTCGAGAACCGTTTAAACGGCCTCAGGGTACCCTGTACAGGGATTAACCTGTCCTCAATTCGCCGATGGTATTTGGAGGCAACACCTAACAAGTGGCGAGCTTGTTGCGGTGTACAGTAATTTTGTAGGTCTGTTACTAAAATGTGTACCAATATTAATATTGGTAAATATTGTAGTTAGGAATCAAGATTATCACGAGCAAATTACAACCGTTAACACTTGTTTGGAATGACTCCATCCAGCTGAACCTTCACTTTGTGTCCAAACAAAAGGATGTCTGTTCTGAGATTTTGTAACACAGCGCGTGTGTTGCTGCAGCTCACCTCGTAAAACGTTTAGCAACTTGACTTTCTGAGTCATTTTGATAAGGCGGTGTCCACGAAACAATGAATGTTTAATACATTAAATTATGTATTATAGCGATTAAAATGATTTCCAAATACTATTTATTGGTTTTTGCTAAATTTATATAAATAGTACTGCGAACTAGCCAGTTGTTAGGTATACACTCTGAACAGCTACCGCTGTGACGAGGTGAGCATGATGTTTTTTTCATAAATATCAAAGTTTTGAGTGTTGCCACAAAATAAAATAATTTAATACGCGGTAAAGCTGAACATTGGTTAGTTTTAGCCGCTCATTTCACCCACTAGGTGGGAATAAACCCCCTCCACCCTGAGGCCGAGTTGCTGGAAGCATGGTAGCTGTAAAGGCGGCGTCAAAGTCAAAATCAGCGAAGCTTATAAACTTCGTAACCTAATTCCTAATCGTTAGCATACCACCTCCTCTTATAGCCTTATTATTTTAATACTACATTGAAATTACGTAGAAGAAAATTGCACTTTATTGCTAAATGATTAAAGTGCATTTTTATAGTACTCGAATTAGTCCCCATGTTTAATTTGTATATTGTTACAACGCTTAAAACTTTGATTATTCGTGGAAAACATTTATCTACGTCAATTTAAATCCGGTATGGATCTTAGCCGTGATACTTTTACTATTTCAGTTTTTTTTCACGCGATACTCAAACCATTGCATATTTATCCAACTTTGATTTGATAAAAAAAAAATACGACAAGGCAAGTTGTCATGCTAATGCTCATGGAGTGTCATGCTACGAGTAAGATGTAACTGAACCCAACACCTCTCTGCAATGACAATAGCTAATAAGTTGTCACCCCCACAGAGTGTTACAGACTTACAAATAATACTTGCAAGTAATGGCGTTGTATCTGGTGGTCATGTTCAATTAGCATCACGCAAAACAATGTTAGTAAGTACGTTTTTCTATGTACAGTTTTCCTGTGTAATAATAAACTATTGCCTAAAGTAAAAAAAAGCAAAGATCTCAATATGCCTTATATAAAATATAATTTCTAAACGTAAAAATGTCGCGATAGCAAAATGTCGAAGTTAATATCGCTGTACCTGTGCCTGTTCCTAATTTTAGTAATGTTTCTCTTATCATATTACATTTCATATAACTAGGTTTTACCGCTCAGGCGGAAGGGCGTTTATATAATATAGCGGTTATATTGGTAATCATCATATCAAGTGAACATTTAACATAACTTACCCTAATGTTGCACTAACTAATAAATCAACTTACTTACTAAAGCTTCATCCCAACAGGGTTGTCATAGAACGCATTCGAGACAAACAAATAAACTATCATTTTATAAATTTACATATATGATAAGCTTTAGTTTTGTACAAAGGCGAATGGGTATCCTCAATCTCTGCAAAGTCAGCTCGGTCCGAAAATAAAAATATTTATTGATAACTATAATTATATGCAGGTATTTCAAAGAGATTATTAGGCACAGTGCACAAACCTAATAGATAATGAGGTAAATGCACTGCGAAATAATTTAATACACAAAGCAGCTTAAAGGATTTCATCATCAAAGGGATCACACAACACACAGGCTTGTAAATACATACACATATTAATGCACGCTCAGATTTATGCGTTCAATTATATCAAAAACAATAATTAAACATCATTTCAATATTTAATTAAAATGTAATATTAATTTGAATGCTTTTACATTACATAATATTAACAAAAAAAAAAACAGTGTAAATATGACGATAAAGTATTATTTGGTACATATTTTTATTATTTAATTATATTGAGTCTATATAAATGACTCTATGAGCTCATGTTCGGCGTAGATTCAGAATACAGGGAACAATGCGTATTCCACCATTTATGCGATCTCAAGTGTCATAAGGATACAAATAAGTACAAAATATAATATTAGATTTATTTCCACCTTTGCTCTTTAATAATTAGCTTTTATATTTTTTTCAAGTTTGGTGATTGATAATAAGTAACACTTAATATGCTGACTTTGCAATATATTAACTTATCAGATCTTATGACGCGTAAAAAGTTAATGCCGCCTTGATAAAACAATCTATTATAGAAAAAATGTTTTAGTTACTAAATGACAAATTAAAGAAATAGTAAAACTACAAAACATGATATTAAAAAGGCTAGTATTTAAAGAAACTGCCTCCAAGAGGGTAGGCTTGTTATACCAACCATTCATATTCGTTAATGATTAAATAGTTGAAGACGACTGGCCATTCAGCGAAAACAACTTTTATACAACGCTTGACTTTTTGGAATTCAGTTCAATGAGATTTGTAGTTTCGGACCAAACAAGCACTACACGTTTACTTGCTCAGCATCCAGTTTGCCGATTTGATTCACAGATACACAACTTTGTTGAGAAGTGTAAATAAAATGAAATATATGCATTGAGTTGCTTTTACACCGCTCTTGCATCCTGCTTACACACGTAAAGCATCCACGTCCCGTATTGTAGGACGTCGAACGATTCGCTACCAAAATGTTTTCTTAGCAAAATGCATTTAGGTACAAATAAAACCGTGAAAATTGAGTTTCCGGAATTCTCAGCTTTTCGTAAATTTCCGGATCAACGAACAAACATTTCCATATATTTGGGAAACGAATGGCTCGGCTAGGTCCGGATTGTGATTAATCGTTACACATTCATTTCATTTGTTTAGATTCATATTTTATAATAATATCAAAATAGTATTCGTACGAAATATCAGGAACAAATTAGTAACCGAGTAGCCCGAATTTCTTTCGATTGGATACAATCTGAAAACATGTAGATATAACTTTAACCATGTTTTTTTAACACAAATTTATAAAAAATATTACCAAAAGCATGACAAATATAAAACAACAAACACGTTTTATTAAGATAATAATATTATTGTTAAGGTGCATATTGGCCTGGGGCCGTCTAGGCGGTCTCGGGCGCTGTAAGGCACCCGTGATTATATATATACATATTTAAGTTATCTTAAAAATTCACAAAAACTGAGAAAAAGATCAATCGTAACATTTTAAAGGTATTTAAGGAAATTGAAACCACAATTAAAGAAGATCCAGATCGTTAAAATATTTTACTTATGCTATGCCATGGTAAAACATATTTTTAGAGATAAGCTAGTTTTGGTAGCACAGAACATACCTAACAACCTCCTAGCTACTCCTCTGTGATTCACAAAGAAACCACAAATCCTGATGAAAACTACGCAACGTTAATTTTCTATTACAAGGAAATAGGCTTTAGCGATTGTCCTGTCCGGCCGCGGCCCGGTTTCCACAGGTTGGACGGCGTTGATTACTTTGCCTGGGCGGGACAGCCATCCGGTTACTTTGCCACAGCAATCATTGGTTGCCAAATTTCCATTGTAGTATGCGGAAATTTAGCGAATCTAATTGTCTAGTAAATGAGTATTTATAACATAAATACCCATGTTATAAACTTTACAATAACTTTTATTGCATAACCGGTTGAATAAATCTTAAATAATAAAAAAAGGACTGATCGAACAAAACCTATTTTTTTTTAAAGAAATTTAATTAATTATCTTTAAGCTTTTAAATTATATGTAAATTCCAATACATAAAATATTTGATGAAATTTTCAAGAAAGTATTGCTTCTGTAAATAATAATTGTTGGTATTTAAACAATTAAAATAAAATGTATATTATTAAATTAAATAATATGTAAACTCACAAAGCATTAGGAGTGAATTTTAATTAGGTTGTTATGTTTCACGACCCGGAGAATACTTGCCCGGGTCCGCCAACAAGCTTTCCTAAACTATAATAACTAGAAATTCCAGGTCTTAAATGGTATTCAAACAAACCGCTCCATCGCTTTTAAATTGAAATGTTTTATTAAATAATAAAAACATATAATATGTCATGTACCTACTTTATTTTTAATATTTGACGCCTTATTTATTAATAGGGCGTCTAATTGTGTTTTTATTTATGTAGGTAATTGAAAAACCTATAAAAATAATAAAGTAATAAAAAAATAATTATTAAATAAAATTAGAAACGATGTCAGATGTTTTTTAAACAATTCTTATAAATTAGAATCCCAGATATTCATGTCAAATACAATACAAATCATTAACCTAAGACTAAATATTTGTCTGGGTTATCCTAACACGAAATTTGTACGAAGTCTCATTTATAATTATATTCCATAGAGCTTAGAGCTTTAGTTGTAATATATTTTTGTTACATAACCTTTAAATAATTACATCTATAATCTAAGTAAGTAACACGGACCTCGTAATACTACTCAGGACATTCCCCGCGGACCGACAGACAGACGATCGGGCACCAGAATGTCAACTTAAGGATTCCTTTAAAAAAATGTAGGATCTAATTTTTAAGAAAAAATTACATAATATTTTTCCTTTTCGTCGGAAACCCTTTTAAAAGCTTTATGGCGTCTAAACTCGTAGGCAGCAAAATCTATTATTTTTTTATTAGAATATAAAGATAAATATTATATTATTCGAAAAACATAAATTTTCAATAAAATTTTCTTAAAATTAATCTTTATAATAATTGTTATTATTATTACTCTACTCTGAGAATTATACCAAAACTTTTTTTTTTTAGAAATCATCATCAGGCACCTATCTGGTGGTAAACAAAGCCATTCGGCCAAGCGAAGCTATGGAGTTGTGCTTCAATTCCCCTTGTTTTTCACTTGAAGTGAATTAAAAACGCGAAGAATTTTTAATATGGCAAGTCTTTTAAATAAATATGTACGCCTCTTGTGCGACAGTCTCAAGGTTACTGCGCGTTTTCACTTTATATAGAAGATTTCGTACATTACTTCTTCAGGTTTAATATTTTTAAAAGAAACCTGTAAGAAAACAGAAATGTACTCGAGACCGTGAGAAAGTTTTGTAACGTTACGCAAGCGAGGATACCGATAGAAATGGAGAGTACAACCGCAGTGAATTCCTTATACTCCAACTTTGTTATTTAGAAGATAAGGTCGAAAAGAGTGTTGCCACCTGATCCTCGACGAATGAGAGGGATTATAGAACTTAGGGAAAAGCATTAACGGTGAAAATAGCAATTCGGCAGTGACATAGTAACCGAGTTACGCAACCCTACACGATACCTATTTCATTTGCTCGATAGATTTTGCCGTTTCGGTGGTGTAATATCAAATTTGCCGCCCAAGTTCACGGCCAAAAATCTGATAGGTTTTCGGTTAGAACGGGGACCGGATTTGAAATTCTGCAACCTAGGTAAAACGTTGCTTCTGTAGCAACAGTAATAATATTATCTGGGCAGATGATATTTCTATTTCTGAGAGAGAACAATCGGATTTATATAAAAACTTTTCACACTATAACTTTTAATTGGAAATAAATAAAATTGTGTCACTATGGGAAGATGTTTAGTAATGTTATCAGGTCTGGGCGCACTATCATTAAAGCACTTCACTAATCGATTCTGGAAAACCAAACATCTGAGCCACTACTTACGCAGAGGATATTAGTGAAGGCATTTTGTAACCGTTTGGGTCAGAAAGTAATACACTTACGCTATAATATAAGTTATATAGTGGAATCCCATTTGGGGCAGTTCCTGGTTAGGAATGTATACATTATGAAACTAAAGGGTGAATGAAGTTAATAATTCATATTATGTAAAAAATATGTTATTGTTGAAGCTGCCGGTGAATTTTAATAACAATAATCATTAATAATTAACATAATTTAAATCATATTCTAGAACCGGTGTTACATTAATTGAATATCACCTGCATTCCAAAGATTAAATGACAAATTTTGTATGGAAAAAAAAAGTAATTTTGACGTTAATACATATTCGATATAGAAGAATCAGTCAATCCCTTAATAACTTAACCTACCTACTGGTAGTTACCAGTAGGTAGGTACGCAGGCGCGGATGAGGAAGTTCTTATTGCTTCTTGTCTCTTGTCACTCGTAATTATTAGGCAATTGAGGCAGAATATTTGTGCGTGAGTGGGGAAGTACCGGGTCAGTAACCTTTTCCAATTATTTTATTTCAGTGTCTACAATACTGTAATAATAATATAGTGATTTTGGATTTAAAGAAGAGCATAACTATACATCTTTATATCTATATTAAAACAATACATTATTTTTTTAAAGATAAAAATGCAATGAAAAAAATCCTGGTGGCGGGACTCGAACTTCGCGATAGCGAGGTTCGTGGGTTCGAGTCCAGACCAGGATTTTTTTCATTGCATTTTTATCTTTAAAAATTTAATATATATTAAAACAAATGATAGATAATGAATATTAAATATATATATATATATATATATGAGGTATGACTTCATATATAATGTTCAAGCAGTGTATTGAGCGAATCAATATTAACGAATATGAATAAGATAAAATTATAAATGAGTTAAAAGTTAATGACCTATTTATATAAAGGACACATAATACAAATTTAATCCATCTCTATGTGTAACGCAAGTAGCTTGTGTCTAACGCTATGTAACAGATGGAGGCGACAATGTAAACACACACAACACACACATATGCGCTATGATAGGTATACGAGTACTTGACGAACAAGACTTGTCGTACACAGTGACATGTTCATAGCAAATAAGATCTGTTTATAGCGACCTTTTGTCCCTGGGAACATAATAGTGATTATTTTAAAACTCTTGTCATGCTTTGTATAGTGGTAGAGACCGTCTAATTTGAAACTGAACGCCTTTTACCGATGTTTGCACACAAAATTTGTCTTTATTGACCAACCAGCCAAACATTTAGTGGAGGGGCGTGCTGTTGTAGATTAGATGATCTCTACAGTATTTTGAGGAACTGCTGCATAGCCATTGTTAGGCACAATGCTGGACTGGAATGCATTTGAATTGGAATGGTTATTCTAAGCTTATATGTATATAAAATCCATATAAACGAAATTAAATAAACCGAACACGCACCACATAACCAACCAGTATAGGTTAGCTTATATTATATTATTTACTTATTTCGTAACGGTCGCGGGCGTGGCATACAAAATATAAAAATGAGGCGCTTGCATTTCATATTGCATATATACATATCTTCACGGGTGCCTTACGGTGCCCGAGACCGCCTAGACGGCCCCAGGGTACCCAGCGGAGGGGTTTTAATCCCACCTCGTCGTAGCCGATAGTATGAGTATACACCCAACAAGTGGCTAGCTCGTCGCGATGTTTTGAATAAACTCAATAACCCATCTATAAACAGTTGGTATAGTGAAACCGGGACCGACCGCTTAACGTGCTCTCCGAGGCACTATAGTGGTGTTGTCAAACAAATGTACATATTTCATATTGCAAAATCTTTGTGATCAAAGACGTTTGTTCTTAACGAGTTAAAATACAATAAAATGTTCAACACAATTCAATATCTAGTACATTTAGTCATAAAGTGTAGTGCAGCAGAACTTTAACCAGAAGGTTTTGAGTCGTTTACATAACGCCGCATTGCTATGACGCCCGCAGGTGAAACCAAAGCACAAATGTATCGATCAAGTCGGACGCTATCTTATCACTCTCGTACACAAAAACATATCATTATTATTGAAGTTTTTTGTCAGGTTATTCCGGCTAATTTCGGTATCCATTCCGAAGTTTCTTTCATGAAAACAATGAAACGCGTATATTTTATTATCACGCCCATTCTAAAATTTAAAAATAATATTTTAAAAAAGTACCTAAATAACTTCACCTTTTATATAGATTGATTAGAAGCATGATTTAAAAAAAAATATATATAACGGTTATTTTTTTTAAATATACCTTTTAATTTATCAAAAAAATATAATAATAAGAAAAAGATGAAAATATACCCGTATATTGCAAGTAAAATCATTTAACCTTAGTTGTTAGTTATAAATAAAGTTTACACATTGGCGATGTATCCAGAGATATAGAGAAAAACTTATCTATAATATTCAAATAAAATCAATACCATCACGGGTGCCTTTTTGGATCATTTAGCTACACGTTTAAACGGACTCTCAGGGTTTTGGATCATTTAGCTACACGTTTAAACGAACTCTTAGGGTACCCAGGATTAACCCTTCCACATTTCGCCGATGGTTTTCGGAGGCAACTAAAAAGTGGCGAGCTTGTTGCGGTGTTTAAGATGGTATTGCCTCATCGTATAAAGCGGTTACCAATCCCAGGTCTGGCCTTGTTGTCATTTGCTTAAAACCTCGTTATCATTTGCGCAGTGACTTAACCACTAGTTTGGGGACCATAGACCATATTTTTCCCATTTATATAGGTGTTAATAAGTACAAGCCTAGTTTGTATGATATGCGTGACATGTCCTACATACTAAAAATATAAAGTCATCGGTCATTTTGTATTACATGCTTATAATAGATATTCAGGGCGTATATATAGTCGGTGAGGTTGGTCGTCTCGGAGGCACCTTCGAAAGGCAGATAACGATTGACAGGTCAATGGAACCAGCTAACCACCTACTTACACGTCGGTTATGTGGCGTGCGCTCGCACACTGGACGTAACTTGACATAAAATATTAAGCTAATGAATGAAGAATAGGAAATGAACATTTGTTGGCGTATGTGAGAGGGATGCACTGAGAAAAATATACCCAAGTTTTTAATATGAAATCAGCGCCCGCTACGCGTATACCTCATAAAAAACGACTAGGCGTCCGAACCAATAATTTATCCGTATTCCTTTCTTGCATAAGCATTCTAATATATCATTACTCATCCTGTTAAAATCGAAATGAAATTACGAGAAATTAGTCGGAGTCACACGTTAGCAGGAAAGTTTCGGTAAAAGTTGACCGGCATGAAATGATTTGCATGTAAGACATCATGATAACTTATCGTTGCAACATTTAACATGAAGAGTTGTGATATTTTCCCACTAGAAGCGCCTCGTAGTATCATGATAGAAAAGGCATTAGTTAGTTTAACGACATTGCAATCGTAAAGACTGATCTTATCGGCGTAAAACTTAAAATTTATCGATTAACCGACGATTTTCAATTACATCAAATATCCATTTTTCTCAGTGTGCCATCCTAGCACACATAAGACACACAAACATACATATATCATCACGGGTGTCATACGGCGCTCGAGACCGCCTAGGCGGCCCCAGGGTACCCAGCGGAGGGGTTTTTAATCTACACTGAATAAGTGGCTAGATCGTCGCGATGTTTTGAATAGACTATCATAACAAACCATCTATAAACAGTTTCACAAGTTGGTATAGTGAAACCGGAACCGACAGCTTAACATGCTCTCCGAGGCACTATAGTGGTATTATAAAAAAAAAAAAATTTTTAATTGAAAACTTATTGGTACACACCGGGATTCGAACCAGAGAAGTGTCTTGGAAGTCCAAGGTCTAATCAACTCGGCCACCACGTATTAATAAAACGTTTTTATGAACGTTCATAAATGTCCGTGAAATATATTATTTGACATTGATACAATATAATTTAAATATTATTTTATTCACTTTCGCCAAGCTTAATAAGTGGGTAGGGAACCAGTGGATCAGATAGTAATGGAGGCTTATGAAAGATTCGCTTGGAACTGCAGTCTTTTATTTAAAGAAATTTTATTTTATATCTGTTTAAAAACATTTCTCTATACTACCATTACGTTCCTAACCTAATATCCAGATAGCACACAATTTTAAATAAACTAACACTAAACGCCTAATAATAATAAAAAAGACACAATTGGATTAATAAATTTTAAACCAACAATTAGGTATTAAAGCAGAGATCTAAAACAAAAGGTTTAAAATTGTAACAATAGGAACATGATGAAACAAAATATTTTGTGTGGCTCATGAATACTCGTATATATGTACGCACATATTATACCACATATGAATATACAAAACAATAATAAACATAATCCTCGTTGATTGATATTATAGAAAAAGAATGACATCAAAATTATTAACGAAATCAATTGTATTAAACCAACATAAATTATTCCAATGGTATTTTTTTTAAGTATATAGAAATTTATCTTAATTTATTGTGTTTTAATATTTAAGTACTACACCCTTTAACAACAGAAGCAAATAAAAACATATTTAAAATAAAAACCTATGGTTAATATTAATGAATACAATATAAATATTTTTGGCTCCCGGGAACGCGTTAAACGACCTCAGGGTACAAAATGGAGGTATTAACCCATCCTCATTCCTCCGATGGTATTCGGAGGCAACACCTAATAAGTGGCGAGCTTGTTGCGGTGTACCATCATAAGGTATAGCCATAAATATAATATGATAGCAGTAATGCAACAATAATTCTAGTAGGCGCCTAAAACGTTTACATGGAATTGTTGAAGTGATTTGGGGTCGCTTTAGTTGTGGTTTCCGTTTAAGATATGAATATCTCCAAAATTTCACAAACTTTTGACATTTGTTTGGTACAATTTATCCTCATTATTTATTTTTAAGTTTTTAACAAAATATTATTTACCGAGCCACATAATACATATGTAAAAATGCGTATGTAAAAGGTTTTAATTTGTAAAAAAACGGCCTTTTTTATTAAATAATATTTTAGTACATAAATTACAAAAATAAAATTGGAATGAAAAATAAACAAGTAAAAGCCAATGACAAATTTCGTGAAGGGTCACTTGAACCAGATCAGCGGTTGCCTACCTTGCCGAGGGTCGTGGGTTCGAGTTCCACCCTTCAGGAAATTTCCTATTGTAATTTTATCTTTAAAATTTCAATATAGGAATATCCTAATTTCCTTATATATACATATATATATATGAGTATATTTTCAAAGTGTATTTACTTACAAATTAAAACCTTTTATTTAGTCACGCACCTGTGTTAGGTGGCCCGCTCTTCGTAAATAATATCTTGTTAATTACTTAAAAATAAATAAATATACATATATTAAATATTATATATAATATATTTATTATAAAAAAGTAATAAAAATATATTTATTATATAATATCGTTATTTCTGAAACACAAACCTAAAGTGTACTTAGTTAGGTACCAATATGTGTAAAACGTCCTACATATATTAAAAAAGAAAAATAATATTAAACGAAAAAATAATATTTAAACATACACAATATAATCTAAAAGGTTTTGTAAATTTTTGCACTCATCGAGTTTTTATTGTTTAATTTGTCAAAATGATCCACCCATCCACTATACCTAATCAATGTTAAACAACATAATTAGTTTAGTACTAATGCCAAAGCCAAAGTGATTAATTGGATAGAATATGTTGTGCTAAGTAAGTGTAAACTAGAAGTGGCAGGAAATGCTCTTTAACTTATATTCGACAGCTGTGGTTCGCAAATTCGCTAATGGACTAGTTACAGCTATCAATTTAAGAAGTAATATTAATATATTTGAAATTAGTTTAAGCGTATTTTACTTGAAATTACTAAAAACTTATTTGTGTTGTAAACCAGTATGTCGGGTCTATAGGCTGAAACTGATAGTTTGTCTGAAGTGTTGTAATGTATTCATGAATATTTTCCAGTCTGATGCATTATCCAGGATTGAGAAAGTTTTACTTTGAGTTTTAATATCTATGAGTAATAATAAAATATACTATAACCATATTATTATATTCTACAAGTTTTTTAGAAATTTCTTAAGAAGCCAATATTAAAAACAAAGGCGTTAATTTTTAGAACGAGATCTTTTAAATGTTATATAATTTAGATTTAAAGGTCTTTTAAAGTTACCAAACACAAGTGAACACAAACAATAATAATTAATCCTATTTGCTCTTCCTATTCCTATTCCTTCATAATCTACTAAATATTCCATCCTCAATTTCGCGAGTAAATTTCGATATTCCGCGCTGACGAACTCTGGACGGCATGCAAATGTAACAGGTCAGGAATAGCCAAGTTTCTATTACTGAATTTAGCTTAGATATATGGATATCAATGAAAATGACGAAAACTTATAAAAATCTTGTAGTATTCTATATCAACATATTTATTTTCCTAAAATAGTTGTAATATTTCCTAGTAAGTTTGGAAATTCTTGTTAATAATAGTTTTATTTAGATTTTTTTAAATGGATTATGTGTCTTTGTGGCGGTGGAATAGGGTCGATCAATACATTGTGGTTAAACAGCATTGACATTATGCCGGCTAAATGATGCGGTTACGAAATAGGTGGCGACAAAGACGAATTACCTTTACAACAACTTTACTTTACTTGACATTACGTTGTAATATATCTTCGCGGTTTTGTCGTCAACTCAACTGTTTCGTGACCGCACAGTGAAATGACACTACGTCCTCGACAGGAAATCGTAGCAATAGTCTCTTGAAAACTCACAGACTAAAGATTCAATGGGTGAGCATATTACAAATCTAAAAGCACTTCAAGAAGCTCTACGAAAGGCTTACACTATTTCTATGACATGACAGTGCCTTATTGTTTAATTTGAATACCAGACGAATACTAATTTCTGAATTCTCCGGTTTGATTAGATTCATGCCAAGTGTTTCGCATTCTGAATTGGGTTGTCTAAATGAGCAAGATATTTAGCTCCAGAGCTTGACAAGGGACATATTGCCAGCACCTTCCTGCGCAAGACGCTGAGAGATAATTTCGTTACTTGCACTTTAATATGTAGATTAGGCTCCGTAACCGTCCTCTGCCGAAAGCTTTTAAGGTGATATCATTTTGGCACTATTACATACAATTATCTTTTAAGTCTTAAAAACCGCTAACACATGAAGCATAATAGTACATTACTGCCCCGGTCTATAATGGCTACTTTGCTGGTCGCTCTGATGATGGCCGACAGCGCAGCTCCAGGCCGACACAGCGCGGTCAGCGTGCAGCACTTGATGGACGAGCTGAGATAAAGGCCGAGACCGTAGGTCGAGGCCTTTACAGCGTGGACAGCAAGGACTGCAATGATGGCCAAGCTGGAAGGCCAAGAGCGTAGCTAGGCTAGCTCGAGGCAATCATAGCGTGACTAGCGAAGCAGTCATAGTGGGCCAAGGCTTGTATAGTGCTTTACTCAAAAATGCAAGTGCCTAATCTAAATAAAACCAGCAAGGAGCGACCAGCAAAACTTTGTCGGCCGCTCCTTGAAACAGAACGGCAAGGTCGACATTGCTCGAACAAGGTTGTCAAAATAATGACCACATTACATGCATTTTGAGTAAATATTAATACAGCTGGTAAAACCGTCAAGTGACCTAATCATGTTTAGTCTGTTGGTTCAGCGATATCAGGAACCTCGATTTCTGGTCGAGGTGGAGGTTTTCTATCAGGGTTTGGTTACAAAACAAGCAGTTGATATTAAACTAGACTCGTAATGCAAATGCATGTTTGTAGCTACTCATTTTATTTTATAGTGTGTAGTGGGAGCGACTAACGCTGTTAAGTAATAATATTTGAAACAACCCCATTTATAGACTCAAAAAGCCCGCTTACCATCAGGTAGATGTAAAATCACATGCCGTATGCTTCAACTAAAAAAATCAGCCAATTCAACGAAAATAATATTTTACCTTTTATATCTATAATATTTTAAAGTTATATCCATGTGGATATTCGATTGGGCTTTAAAAACATTTGGGCAGGCTAAGCTGCATCGGAGTGAAATAATTATTTTGAGCGAAAACGTGTATGAAGGATTTTACATTACATAACCACTTGTATGTATGTATTCGGGGTGCGTATAATCACAACGTTGGAGAACGTGAGATTTTCCTGCGGTAAAATAACAAAAAACGTGTGTTATTAACGTAGCCGGGTGCTTCAAAATTCAAAACAAGTTTAAGAAGCCAGAAGGAGTCGCGAACTCAACGTCTGAAACGTTTTCAGCGTTCTTAAAGTTTTTTTAAAAAGAAAGCGTATAATTAATAAAATTTCAAATAAATATAATACCTACTAGATCATAATTGGATCCTCGTTTTTTGTAAAAAATAGTTATTAATTAAAATTATTCCATATTTTTTTATAAATTTAAAATTTGCCAAACTTCATACCAATATCATTGACAAAAAAAAACAAATGAATAAAAATAACAACAGCGCCCTCCCAATGCACGACCGATAGTGGTTTTAGCACACAGATACTAAAACCTTACATTGTGCTTTGTCGGGCTGTATTATATGTATATTTATTTGATTGATATTATAATTTTCATTTATAATACATATACGTATATATATAATAATTGAGTAATTTTAGCTTAATATTACGTTATTACTATCACATTCTAGCCGGTCGGACCATATAACTACGACCAATTAAAAAATGTGTATAAAGGTAAAAATTGTGGGTTCCAACTAGAAATGATTATGTCATGGTTATTTAATTGGATAGTTACAATGTAGGGTCGGAAGCATTGCGTGACCGCGCAGCGATGCATTGGGGTAAGTATTAGGCACCGGCGATTACCGCCGCGATAGCAAAGCCTATGATGATCGCACACCCGAAGCAATCACAATAATACTAGTACATCGATTGATAGTCTGTAATTACTTGTGCGATTGTAGGGAAACAGGCTTTTTTCCAGTAAACTAAACGTTATTTATTTACGTACAAATAGGTTAGCTGATATATGACTATTAAGCTCGCCTAAATACAATCTTGTGCTATAAAGAATTTTAAAAACATTCAAATACCACTAAACATACTTAAAACAAAAATGTAAAAATTAGAAGTATAAAATACTAATACTATTATGTTGAATGCGGGTTAACATTTGTGATGAGAGCCACGTATTTATGTGAGCTTTGTTTAAAAACCTTGAGCCCCGCCGTTATATAACTTTTTAAACTGTGGTTATCAACATGATTTCATTAAAATGTTATATACCATCACGGGTGCCTTACTCCGCCTGAGACCGCTTAGACAGCCTCATGGCATCCAGCAGTGGGCTTTTATACCAATCTCGTCGTAGTCTATCCGAAGCTACACAGAATATGTGTCCAAGAACCCATTTATATACGCTTAATAACGTGCTCTCCGAGACATTATAGTGGTGTTCAAAATCTCCAAATATTATTCTATATATAAATAGTAAAACAAGTTAAAAATAGTAAAGTAAGTTCGTTAGTTTTAAAAACCAAAAGTCCACACACAAAGTTCACCCGTCACCCCCGAGATAGCGAACAGAATGAAAACCACCCCTTTTTTACCGGGGTTTCCGCCGCGCCGCGTAATTGTCATTAAAAAGACACGGTGTTTTTTTTTTAAAGATTATGATTTAAATTTTAATACAGCACCTTCCTTTACCGAGGTATTAACTTTCTTAGTGGGTTCCTTCAACATAAAAGAAGACAATTTTCATATTTATAGCTTTAGTAGTATCGGATGGTCACGAGTAAGTCGACAATCTTTTATTATAATAGCACTCAAATTATAAAAAGAATAAAACTTTTGACACAACGAATTCAAGAAATTTTGGCAACCACAAAGCCCTACCTTTTGCTTAGATTAGAAAATAAATTTAAATGACCTTGCGTATAAAACCTCTTCTAATTTTATTCTTCTGGGTCCTTTGAGAAATGTTATGAAATAAATTTGATCTAATTAAAAAGTCAAATAAGGTTTTGCAGGTTACGCAATGTAATAAAGGAAAAAAGTGGGTCCACAAATAAATATAATAAATTTAATAGCGTTGAGTTAGACATTTCCTCTGTTTTATACCAGATCTTCAGTAAATTATATTTAAAAGATATTTTTTAGC
The DNA here is from genome assembly GCA_947458855.1 of Monopis laevigella. Taxonomy (NCBI): domain Eukaryota; kingdom Metazoa; phylum Arthropoda; class Insecta; order Lepidoptera; family Tineidae; genus Monopis; species Monopis laevigella. The sequence continues at coordinate 36,592,418 of OX381576.1, read as the reverse complement.
CACAAAGAGGAAAGATATGTGAGAATGTGAGTGACTGAAAAAAATATGTGAAAGCAATGTATATTGAACAAGTGAGTTTTTTTATATCAGAGAATGAAAGAATCTTTACTAGAGATGGTAAAATAGAAATGGAAATTAAGAGAAGAGTGAATGCGGGAAATAACGTAAACGAAGCATTTTGGAGTAATACTATTATGCGAAGTAAGAATATTTTCCTAACAAACTTCTAGGAAAATTGTGCAATAGTGTATTGGTCCTGACACGTATCTATGGAAGTGAATCATGGGCATGGAAAAAGAAGCACAGCAAGTAATATTAATGCAGTTGAAATTAAATCATCGAGGGAAATTTGTTGTTTGACCTTTAGATACCGAATTATAAATAGTGTGCTGAGAAAAAAAAATGTGTAACAGATGATGATGTCGTATCAAAAATTGAAAGAGGTGTGTTGAGCGAATGAAAGACCGAGAAAATGGATTTCGTGGACGACAACAGCGCATCAAAGATCAAATTTGAGATGATCTTAAAAAGATAAAAAAAACGGACATGCCTGTATGAATTGATGTATGATTATGGAGGAAGTAGGTATGTAAAGATCGTGAAGTGGCGTACATTAACAGGGTAGCCTATCCCTTAACAGGGTAACAGGCCTTCCTTTGTGTATGTATGAATGATGTTAAGACATAAGGATTAAATATATGTCACAATTAATCTTCGACCCTTAATACTAAGCACTATAATGGCAACTTAAACGTAAAACGTTATATTAATCTGTAATAATAATTATCTGGTACGTACGTAGATAAAATTGTTTATTTAAATTATGGGTCGAACTTTGTAAAGTTTTTTTTCTTCTATATAACAAAAACACTCTTTTTAATTAAAATACACAGCATTCGATAATGAAAGGATAAGTTTTTAAATAATTATCTTGTAATGCGAGGCAAGGGACAGAGTAAGGTAGTAGTGGTAATTCGGGAGTTATTTTTCAATTTAATTTCTTCCTAAATTTAATTCAGTGGTAACTTTGTAATATAACAGGTAAGCGTCACGTATTTGACTATTTTACAAAAAAAAAATTGTTTCAGCGGGAATAATAAACATATGTAGACTTCTTATAAAACTCTCTATAATTTTCCATACATTTTGTAATTTTATTAGGGGACGGTGAAAGAGTGTAAAAATATGGTATTACAGGAACAATGAAATGGTATCAGCCTATAAAACTAACAGACGCAAATTTAACTACTTTTTAAAATTAACTATGTACTGTTTTTTGTACAAATAATATGACGGGCGACGCCGGGTCAACAAATGCTAATTATGCATAAAGTAATTATAATTTATAATGAAATAATAATTTAGACGATGGGCAAATGTAAACATCTGCGGAGTCTATTTTAGGAAAACCCAATTTTGTATATTTTGAGTAAACTAGATTAGAAACCCTTTTATTGCGTTGAGTGAATTTGCACCGACTTTGATATATATTGTATCAGCTTGTAAGTTACCCATATCACTTTAGAACGCCTGCAAACGATGTCTATAACGCTCTCGTAATAATTTAATTAAACAATATTGAATAACATTATTAACATATTGTTATGTCAAGTTATATAATTTTGCACCACTCTTTATTAGGGTGTACTACTTTTTTTAAACCTTGTGATTGTCTATCCATCCATACCGATACTTTGTAAATAGTTTGAAGTAGCTAGTTTAAAAGCATATTACAAACACTCGGCGCTTTTTTATAATTTAAATATAATAGTTAGTAGAAAAGTATATTGGTAGATGCTTTTTAAGAAAAATATATTAAAAAAATATATAGCCGACCAAAGCTACACATGATCCATTATTATATATTTAGTGCCACAAAACATACGTAATAGAAAATAATATATCGCTGTATGTATACTAATATAATAAAGCTGAAGTGCAGTTTGATAGCCTAGGATAGTTTGAGGAAGGTTTTAAGCTATTTAACATAACGCTACGATGCTTAGAAGCCGACCAAAATTAAGAAAACTTAAGAGGGAATGCTAAGACGAAGAAATAGTACAATTTTATTTAAATTAAACGGTACGTAAAATAAAATTTTAATTTGCTTTTACTCGCTAATGCGGTTTGTCTTGCCCTGTAGGAACTAGCTTGATCTTTCCGGGCTTACTCGCGGCGCGCTTCTTAGGTAATTTTCTGTTTCTTTTAAAGGTCACGTTATTATCGCCGTATTATGACAATTCTACATAAAGCATCAATTCCTTCATGTAGAATTGTCATAATACGGAATTCTAAAAAGTTTCAAGCCAAATGTACTAATAATATCAAGTGCATAACTTTTTTAGTTTTCGTTGTTGCTGATTATTTAATGTTATATTTATAGGTTCGTTATTTTGACAACGTAACGTTACTGTTATGAGAATATAGCAGCTGGAAAAATAACGAATTCTCAAAAGCGAAGTTCGAACAAAGACTTTAGTAATAGTTTTAAGAGAGTTACTTTATTAGGCAGTAAAGTTTAGTGTCTGACTTATGACAGCGAGGCGTTATGACAACCAATCGGATGAACCATTGGTTGGGAAATGCACGTGCACTCGGCGACTCGGGAGTGCTTTTAAGTTTTCTTTCCTCGGTTCGTGTAAAAAGAAGGTTTTCTTTGTTCAATTTAATTTGTTTGAACAGTTGGGAGTTAAGGAAGATGTGTTAGTTTAACGGACGACAGTTTGAAATTAATTTTAAATTTTATTCCTTTTAGTTTTTGTTTTCATAAATTATTATTATTAAATGATTATTTTAGGAAAATTTTACAATAATCTCTTATAGACATTTCAATAATTGGACTATACATATACCTGCCTATATGCATGTTATTTTGTTTACACCTATTTTTTTTTTAAATCTCGGTGTTAAAAATATTTTTTAATTTGGGGTTAGAGTTTTAATTTATCACTGGACTTCTAAGACTTCGTTTTTTTAAATGGCACCGTACAATTATGTATAGGTACCAGACAGAAATCATAAATAGTTTATTTGCTTGCGAGACATAAGCTTCGAGACACGAGTATATAGGTAAGGTATTATGTGCCATTAAATATAAAATAATGAAATAAAGCAGAGAGTGCACTCTCGGCTTGCATGAGAGTACATTTGCAGAGACAAAAGAGAAGTGACTGCGTAAATCCAATTCTCGTCATTCCGGACCGAGTGCCGTTAATTGGAGCGACCTCTTATTCCTTCAAGTTCTCCTTTATTGGATACTTTTACAGGAAGCCAGCTATTGTGATAGTGAAGGTAAAACGACTCAACATATTTTTTTTAGTGTTCGTAAAAACTAGTGTTAGCTTTACTGTATGTCATATATATATATCATCACGTCCCGGGTGCCTTAAGGCGCCCGGGAACGCCTAGACGGCCTCAGGGTATTCAGCGTACCCAGCGGATGGGGGTTTAATCCCACCTCGTCGTAGCCACACGTCGTAGACCGCTTAACGGTGTGAGTCTACACCGAACATGTGGCTAGCTCGTCGCGATGTTTTGAATAGACTCAATAACCAATAATCTATAAACAGTTTCACAAGTTGATATAGTGAAACCTGGACTTACAGCTTAACTTGCTCTCCGAGGATAGTGGTGTTGTCAAACAAATGTACATACATTTTTAAATTAAAAACTCATTGGTACACACCGGGATTCGAACCAGGGACCTAAGTGTTTTTTTTTAAGTCCAAGGTCTAACCAACTCGACCACCACGTATGTTTGTAATGTCATATGATTATCAAAATAAATTTTATTAGCATAGTACAGCCAGAACTCTCACAGCGCAACTGATAACAAGGTTAAGCGGATGACAACAAGCCCGGATCTGGGATGGGTGATCGCTTTATACAACGAGGGTATACAATTATAAACACTACAACAAGTTCGCCACTTATTAGGTGTTGCCTCCAATAACCATCGGCGAAATGAGGTCGGGTACCCTGAGGCCGCTTAAACGATTCTCTGGAGCCAAAAAAAGGCACCCGTGAATAGTATTTAATTATCAAAATATCTATTATATTTTTCAATTCACTTAAAATGCGGTGCAATATTTTAAAAGAAATATTACTGTTATAAAAAATGTATAACAAAACCTACAACATAAAATAAAAATCAATTTATTTCTGGCTAGAAGAGTTCCCATTTTACAGTTGTAAAATAATATAATATTTGTTCTTTTCAGATTTTACAAGATGGAGTATAACAACAAGTGCGACAACAAGTTCTGACCTACTCTCCTCGTAGTGCTTGTATACGCCGAGACGGCCGCAGATGTGTAGCCGGCGGTCGTTAAGTCTACACCAAACATGTCGAAAGCCGCGCTTTTTGCATAAACCCAATAAACCATTTATTCATAATATATATATATATATATATATATAATTTTATAAGTTAATATACTGAAACAGTATATTATAGTACTTTGGAGGATGTCTTCAAACTCTTGTACTGGAGAAGATTTAGCATGAACATTAATGGCGAATAACCTTCGATTTGCCGACGATATCGTAGTCATGGCTGAAACCCTGGAGGACCTCGGCATAATCCTCAATGATCTCAGTGGGGCTTCTAAAAAAGTGGGCCTAAACATGAACATGGATAAGACCAAAGTCATGTCGAACGCCCATGTTATACCCACTCCTGTAAAAATAGGGAGCTCCGCACTCAAAGTTGTTGACAATTATATATACCTATGACAGACAATCCAAACAGGTAAATCCAACTTCGAGAAAGAGATCTCTCGTCGAATCTAACTCTGCTGGGCAGCATTCGGGAGGCTACGTAATATCTTCTCGTCCCAAATACCGCAGTGTTTAAAATCCAAGGTGTTCGAGCAGTGTGTGTTGTCAGTGATGACTTACGGATCAGAGACGTGGTGGCTTACTATGGGCCTCATGAAAAAGCTCACAGTCACAGAAAGGGCGATGGAGCGCGCTATGCTCGTTTCCTTGTGGGATAGTATTCGAAACGATGAAATCCGTAAAAGGACCAAAGCAACCGACATAGTCTCCAGAATCGCCAAACTTAAGTGGCAGTGGGCAGGCCACATTGGTCGCAGAACGGACGGCCATTGGAGCATTAAGGTTCTCGAGTGGTGACCGTGCTGGAGGACGCAGCAGAGGCAGGCCCCCCACAAGATGAACCGACGACCAGAAAAAGGTTGCGGGAAGTCGATGGCTACAGGAAGCGCAGAATCCGTTGTTGTGGCGATCCTTGGGGGCCTATGTACATCAGTGGACGCGCGAAAGGCTGGTATGATGATACTGAAACTGGGACTCTTGAGGCACTATAGTTTCAACCGGTATTAATAAAAACTTTAAGTCCTTGAAGAACACTTTAGTTATAGAAGGTTTTGTCTTTATTTTAAAATTAATATGCGTAAAAGAGACAAAACCTTTTTTAACTAAAGTGTTCTTCTATTCATATTATAATATCTATTCCGTTCATCTATTCACGAGGACAAATCCTCTAACATTTATTGAGAAGCACGACCATTACCATGGACCATTGTTTTCAATTTTCACTGAGAAAATGTAAATTTATTTGTCTAATAAACGTCTAGAAAGAGCAAGAAAATCCCGATTTTCCGCTCAAAGGCGATAAACTACAGCCCGGCGACGGGAGCGCAGTTGCAGCCAATTACTGTCCCTGGCTCACCTTTAATAAACCTACTTTGTGATATATGTTAGAGGCCACGTGTAGTGATACATCCCGACACCGCAGGGGTAATTGGTCAGTTGCCCTTTACAATCATTTATCTATCCTTACGACGGAGAAAACATTTTGAATGGTGAGGGCGTGACAATGACCTTAAGGATTAGAGAAAAAATATTAACAGGAAATTTGGTTTACGATAAAACTTCATTCACTGTATTTTATATATTAAAGAATTAATAAATTTGAGGACTCCGAGTTCTAATCTCTGTAATCAAAAATAATGGTAATTATTTAAAATACATTTAAAATTAACTGCGGCTAACGATTTGAACTATAGATTTTTAACTATGGAAGTCCAACATGGACAACAAATAAAATTCTTCTTTTTCATCTCCTCATGACATAGGCTAGATTATCTATTTTCAAATTTTGGATGGCAGAGGTATTAAAAAATATAAATTTTACGTTGTATGTTTTTAATTATGGAGAGTATTCTTAGTATTAAGAGGTTCGATGCATTGTAAAAACAAACTAAAATAAATAAGCCAAAGACAGATACACACTCAAATAGTCGACGTATTCAAACTTATTTCGTAAAGAATCATGTGAAATATTTATTTAATTAAAATTATATTACGTAAAACATATAACGATCCCTATTTATATTTTAATAAAGTTCGAAAGTAAACATGTCTGTATCAATTCATATTGGTTACGCAAATATATTCAAAATGCAATCGAAATATCGACTGAAACTCAGCACTATTTACTTATAATACATTATTTACTTTAATTTATTACATACAATTTTATAATACATAGTGTGGTATGTACCATCACGTCTTGGCAGTAGCCAGCGGAGGGGATTTATTCCTATCTCACCTTAGCCGAAGATATGCTAAATCTACACCGCAAAAAAAATCACAGAAGTTGGTATAGTGAAACGGCGGCCGACAGCATAATTTGTTCTCCAAGGCACTATAGGCTTTGTCAAACAAAAGCACATACATTTTATGGTTATAAACACTATTATAAATATTTCACCTAAGAAAACTATATTCTCAGCAAGTAACATGGACTGTATTTTAATTTGGATCCGACTTTTTTTTAATTAAACGACGCGGGTGATATCGTGGCCCTGATCTATATAGTGGTTGAATTTATTAATTGTACTAGCTGACCTCTAGGGTGACGGTAAATCTATTGAGTGTAGGTGCAGATGCCTGAAACTCCTGACAGTAACAATAACTATTGTATAGCCTGGCACCTACCTAGATGGCCGCAGTATTGGGGTAGTACGTTGGGTAAGTGGTTCTTGAGTTATAAGCACATTTTGCATCAGAGAAGGTTCAAAATGGTAAAGAATTCTTTGTATAAATATATATTAGCTATTATAAAAGTATATATTGAGAGAAATGAAAGGGGCAAATTCTTTTGATACATGACCTCAGACCAATGGCTCTCTAGAGGCTCAATTTACAAGAAACTAACCGAATTTCAAGGTCTTAAACTATATTTTATCTGTTCTTTTTAAAACGACCCTGGCAATTGCAGAGTTATATCATTGAGTAGAACCTTGTGAAATTGTATTTATAATGTATTTCTGTTACACCCGTAGACTCGATAACTTTGTTGTACAAATGAATAAATTGGATCTGCTATCTCCAATAAACCATCAGAAATATAATTTACATACAATTTTACATTCCTATTTGTTTTGTATTATTTGACAAATGCAGCCCAATGTTAATATTTATTTTAATCAAATACTGTAAAATTGTAATAAAATTCATAGAATTCGTGTATTCGTATTACTCATTTTAGTTGACGTAAAATAGTCAATTTCTATTTATTTTATACAGTTATTTGTAAATCCGGCTTCTTCGTCTGTCAAATAATTTCACAAAAACACACCTATTTCTAAATAGTATATATATAATAGTATATAGTATAGATATAAGTCAAAAGCCAGTTGCACGAGAAATCTTTGCCTTTCCATACTGTTGGAAAAATCAGAAAAATATATAGTGACGATGACAGATCAAACTAATCACAAACACCGTCATTTTACATTGGATTTAGGATTTTCTCTCTGTATTAAAGCGAACAAAATAAAATAAAAAATATTCTAATCGGCAAAGCCGTTTTTGAGTTTTAGCGAGACTAACATGCGGCGCGCGTTTTATTTATACTTGAACAAAAAAAAATTGGTAATTAATGTAATAAAGCTGGTAGCTATTTGATACAAACACTGAGTATATTAATTCAAAGAGGAAATGCTGCCAGCGTATTGGGTACCATGCCACTAACAGAAAGAATACTATTTTAATTTATAGGTAAGTTTTTTTTTTGTTTTTAATTATATTATAGGTATTATTTATACTTATGGTTAGTAAAGTTATTTTAATTTGTTAAAGTGGAGCATTGTAGCAGCCAAGCAAGGTTCTTCTAACTTCCGAGGAGTTTGAATTAAAATTATCAAAGAAATGTCAGATAAATAGAAAATCTTTATCTACCTCCTAGAAGATCTTCATGGCCCGAGAAAATCGTTGAAAATAAAACATTCTCCATTAGAGCACTTAAGTTGGAAGCAACGACTGAAGCAAAAATATCACTTGAGCAGTATTTATTTTGCATCGCTGAACGTCATTACACGTTCAATTCTAAACTTGCTACAATATGCTTTCGCTATTTTCATATATAGAGTATTATATAAAACATGTTATAAACAAAGTTATAAAACAATCGAGCGTTGAAACTGCTCGCACCTATATATGTGCGGCTGGCGTTGTGAGCGTTGTTTCGACAAGTTATTAACTATGCGGTCATGTCAAACCGAGTTTCAATTGAAAATCGGTTAACTGGTCGCTGTGTTTAGTCAAATGTTTAAATCAAAAAGTTATTGGTAGAACAATATACGCTTAAAAAGTATATATGCTTTAACCACCATTTTCAATTACATATTTTACAATTGTAGATTGTTTGTTTTTGAGCTTTTTATTTGTTCATTTTATTTATATTACCGTATTTATTAATCAGTTAATAAATTTAAGTTTAAGCGACGTTGGCCATTTTCGGCGTAGATTCAGAATACGCTACGATGAAGTGGGAGTAAAATCTCCCACCACCGTAATGGTACATAACAAGAGTAATTGACTGCCTCTGTAGACTACTATAGTACACATAATACAAGTTTATGAGAGACAATGTAATGATGATTCCCGAACTTGGGACCGCGAAGTAGTTTTAAAGGCCTTTGAACTCTCTACTCTACCAAATACTATATGATCCTGTTAGCTCCATAAATGTTTCGACGGCTGATCTCGGAAGGTCAAGATCCTGCAATAAACGATGCAAATACTTTGTTGGAATTCCTCTTGCACCTCTTGGAATTCGTCTTCCACTGCATAAAGTTGTGTTGTGGTGACCAGATGTGTGAATTGAAAAATAAAATGTTTGCTTGTATGTGATAGATACTCTGCCAATTGGGTGTCAAGTATTGTATTTGTTTTTATTAAATACCATATACCACTATGTTTCCGCTAATAGCTAATGCGCGGATTGATTAATCGCAGACAAATTATGTTCGCTATTACTTGCGTATTTTGGATCCGCGTAGCTAACCTAATTCGTTTTGTCACCCGCGACTTCGAGTGTGTGTTATTTTTAACATAAAAATAAGTAGTAAATCCTGTAGTTATATATATATTTTTTGTTGATATTTAATAAAAATCGGTTTAATACATAGTTAACTTACGCAAAAAATGCGGCCCCAGCCTAGTGGTTAAGTCACTGCGCAACTACAGGTTTAGCAGATGACAACAAGGCCGGCCTGGGATGGGTGACCGCTTTATACAAAGAAGCTATTTCATCATAAACACCGCAACAAGTGCGCCACTTGTTAGGTGTTGCCTCCGAATACCATCGGCGAAATAAGGACGCTGGGTACCCTGAGGCCGTTAGAACGGTTCTCGGGAGCCAAATAGGCACCCGTGATGGTATTTTTAACTTACGCAAACAGACTAACTTTTACATCTATAATACATATGAAAGTATGAATATTTTTTTTTTAAGTAAATGTATTTTAATTTACGTTGAATTACAAAATGCTAAATTGTCGATTTGAGTAATCTCATACCGCTCGTAGCACAAAGTGGTTAGTACGAATGGAGCAGAATATTATTAATGTAACAATCGAGAACTGGAAAATCCACGCTCATAATGCAGATGATATTTCTCAATTGTACATCATTTCATGCTAAATCTATCCAATAGAGCTGAGCGCTCTCGCTAGAGTCCTCTCGCACACGGTACAATTCATCGCTCTCGGATTTATTAATTTGACTTTAGATTTTATGATGGTATGCAACTCCAATTTATATTAAGTTGTTGGTTCATAATTTATATTATGTTTTGTGAATACGTTTTAAATATATTAACAATTGAAATTGCATAGGAATGTAATTTAGAGCCACACAATAACAATTTATAATGGTTAATGTATATATATGTGTATATAACATGGTTGACAAACAAGCACGTACCTACTTGATTGAATATACATACATATTAGTTTTATACATTTGTATTTTAGCAACTTTAGTTTTAATAATATGTTAGCAGTATAAAATAAATACTACTTTCAAAATATCATTCTCGCTACAGTAAATAACATACGGGTATTTGCCACAAACAGAGTGTCAAACAATTTAGCTTTCAACTTTATGGGATTCAAATACATATAACAAAATTGGGGCTTTAGTGAAACAAAACTAAATAGGGGTATTCACACTAGGCTTGGGACCTCGCAAATGAGATATTATCCCCTGGTCCGTTGTGGTGTGTGCTCCAAAAACAATGAGAATCACGTGGTTTTAATAATGAATATTGTTGAATAGATTACTTTATTTATGGTTGACGTTGAATATAAGTTGTATTTAATTAACATATCCTATAAAAAGATAACCCCTATCTGTCGTAACAAATATAATAGATCCTGTTACTATGTAGGTCAGTATATACAAAGGATATAAGTCTAACATATTTATTGGCTCAGGTGAATAGTTAGTTATAACTTATAATAACTAACTATACCTAAAAACATATCGTCCCCTATCTTAGAAGTTTGCAGATAGATTAAATTAATTATCCAAATATAATATACATATATTGTAACTGCATTAATAACATTGTGACCAGGAAGACTAGACCATTGAGACGGCGCTTTGTCTTATGGATTCATTCCAATGAACGACAAACCATAACATTTGTTTATGATTTGTCGTTAATAAATGTAACCAATTAGCAATGGTGTGTTAAATAACATCACATCCTGCCTTTGGTCGTTCGTCGAAATTGAACATGTAATAGATCTTTCGAACATATGTAACGGCAGGGTAAAGGGATGCGATATATCGATACTTGACCATACGATACGCAAGGATAATTAAAAGGTATATCATATTCCATAGGTAAAAATATCGAATCCACAATCGCGCATAAAAAATTGAAATTTTTTAAATGTTAATAATATACGTGGTGGCCGAGTTGGTTAGACTTTAGACTTAAAAACACTTAGGTTTTTTTTTCGGACGAATTACACATATTGCTCTGGTCACAAACTAAGCTCTAGGCTTTTACTATGTGTAGCAGAAGCAACGATATAATACATATTATATTTTATAAACACCCAGACCATGACAAACTGTACAGAAAAATCATACTAATATTTTTTGCCATGGGTGGGAATCGAACCCACAACCTCCGGATATAACGCCAAAGGAGGCAACCACTAGTCTACGGAGGCTGTCAAAGTCTCTGGTTCAAACACCGGTGTGTACCAATGAGTTTTTAATCTAAAAAAATATGTTTTTTTTTTTTAAATACCACTATTAATAGTGTCTCGGAGAGCACGTTAAGCTATCGGCTAGGCCAACTTGTGAAACTATTTCTAGGTGGGTTATTGAGTATATCCAAACATCGCGACGAACTAGCCACTTGTTTGGTGTAGACTCATACCATCGGCTACGACGAGGTGGGTTTAAAAACCCCTCCGCTGGGTGCCCTGCGGCCTTCTAGGCGGTCTCGGGCGCCGCTGCGCCGCATGGCACCCGTGATAATGATACCTAATATTAATAAGTCGCGTATGTTTTTAGTATTATTAGACAATGTAAACAAACTGGAAACTGTGTTCATATATTATGTGGGTATATAATAATTGTTTTTCTAATGTTACCTTATTTAGAATAGCAGAGACGCCAGACAGTTTATCATCTATCACTTAGCGTATGCTATCTTTTAATCTTTAAAATCCACAACGGTTGTCCAAACTTATTTGTTAAGCGCCTCGCAATGCCAATTGTAGTATTTACTAGCATTTGAAGCTTTTAAATTTTAAGAATAAACCACGTTGTCCTGTATTTAAGATTTTTATTTTATAACTTTTTAAAAAATATCGACTGTATCACATATAATGTTGAGATATATCGTCGTATCGATACCGCGGCTTACGATACGCTATATCGATGTAAATGAAACATGTTGGACATCACTACGGTACGGTGGAGTCTTTAAAGTAACTGGTAGGTTTATTTAACTAAACCCAGTGTTTTTAGTAATTATTGACACAATTCTTAACTTTGGAGGTCGTGTGATTTCTACAACAAGAATTGACTTAATGTGAACTAACCCATGTTGTTCGCACATAAGCTAAACCAGGTTGTTTTCTGACCACCATAAAATGTATTTCTTAAATTATATTTAATATCTTATTATAATGTTATTGTTACTTTGAACAACAGTTAGGCACTATGTTATTGATTTATAAATTGGTTTTATATTTATGTATTTCTATAAGGTACTATTTACAAGTTATAATTGGCCAACAGTTTACCTAAAATATAATAATAAATCTGTAGATATTGATAATGAACCCAAGGCCGTAGCAATCAACCGGGACCCAGGCGTGACGGAATGGGTAAGAGTACTGGAGAAGTAGTTTACCAAGCCCCACACGTTCCTCCAAAACTCCGGCTCACGCGCTTCTAAAAGTACTAATTGAATGAAGATATTCTGACTTTAGTTCGGCCTTCGGGGGCTCGCAGCACGTTACGGATACGTCCTAGACTTTCATAATACGAGCAAATCATCATTTACTTGTTAATATTGTTGTAATGGAATCACGTGGAATTTTTATAAAAGGTTGTGTTCGTTACTAATGCTCAAGTCTATCTAACAGGAATAATAATAAGCTTCATTTCAAATACGTAAAAATATAAATAACGTGGTGGCCGAGTTGGTTATACCTTAGACTTAAAAACACTTAGGTCCCTGGTTCAAAACCCGGTGTGTACCACACCGGTGAGTTTTTAATCTAAAAATTGATGTGCATTTGTATAACAACACGTTTCGGTGTAGACTCATATCATCGGCTACGACGAGGTGGGATTAAAAATCCCTCCACTGCGGGTACCCTGGGGCCGTCTAGGGGGTCTTGGGCACCCGTGATGATTTTTTTTTTCATTTCATTTTTTTTTTTAAGAAATTCTATTCCATTCCTATTAAAGTAAATTGTGTGAACTACAAGATTATTCACCTAATAGTTTATAAACAATTATTTGTAGAGCCTTCATTACCAACTAGAGTTCACTAAACATACACACATTAGCCGTCATAATATATATTTCAAAACCATTTACTATTTTAGATAAGATATAAAAGAAAAACAAGTCCACAAAATACACAAACATAAAGTTAACAAATTTATAGCATCAACATCCTCGTCACGCGATACATTTGCACAAACCCCAATCTGGCCTAAATAGCACCAAGAAATGCAACCACCTTGTTAAATGTATACCTATGTAACCGAATCTGTAGACTCGGGACGCAAAACGTTCCAGAAAAAAACGTGCCCAATTATGAGGTAGACATGAGACCTGAATCAAAAGACATAAAAAAGCGTAGTCTGAAGTATAAATCGTGCCAGCTTTATTTTTCCAGCCCTACCGGTGCGATGCAGGGATTTGACGATGAATCAATAGTTACATAAAAAAAGATCGAGTACATGTTGGAAATTTAGCTACTAAAACGCTACGTATACAAGCGACTCAGAAGACAAGTTTTTGAGTTTTTTTTACTTCGGTATCAAGGAAAATACCAATTTACATTTAAAAATTAAATAAAATATTCATCTGATTGTATCGCTGTAGATTCAGATTTATTTTCGGCAACAATCCTCACAACATGCTTCACACATAATACTCCCAATATAATGATTCATTTTATCCTCATACCGATGAAAAAATAAGTCTCTATAAAAAATAAAATTTGTTAAACTGCATTAGTTTTAATGTACAAACGCCAAAGTTTTGCCCAAAATGCACTCGTTTTGGTAAAAATCTCGGATTTCGAGATTATACACGCTTTAGCCCCACTCGTATGTTAAGGTTAGCCGGTAGAAAATTCCCAAGGCCGTAAGCTGGCCTATGTATAATAAAGAGTTATATTAAATGTTATATTTACTCTGGGCGCCCAGTCACATTGCTTGTCGCCCGTTCCGTATTGCCACGTGATCGGCAAAAATAAACTGCGTAGCTAATTAATTAGTACTTCTATCAATATTCTATATCATAACACCTTTAAATCCTCTTTATTTTCGCGATTTAGATTCTAAGCTTTATTTTATTATGTTAAGATTAGATTTGATGGGAGGAAGGTATATATAACTAGCCAGGCCGACCAACCCATTTCGTTACCATACATATACAAACGTCCAGTCATCAGTAGTTCTGTCTTTTTTGCAAACAGGATCTACTATAGTCGCTAGTAAGTATAGATAGAGATCAACCAATAGGATCGTTTTATTTTTCAAATTAACCTGTTTTATGGGTTGATTCCTATCTATAGTTACTAGCGATTATAGTAAATCAACCCCTTGGTTAAGTACAGTAGCTCTACCGTGAGTTTTTCAACCAGATAGAGGGGTTTATTTAAAAAATAAAGCGATCCTTTTCGTCGATCCCTATCTATAGTTACTAGCAACTATAGTAAATACTCAATGGTAGAGCTATTGTTTGTTAAGTATGTAAGTTAATCGGTTTTCCGGAGACAGCTGCATTGGTGCATTATCGAGGTGGTAGTTTAATTTCAAGGTTATGAAACGGTCAGTTAATCAATGCAAATACGTCTGTGTCGCCGCCCATTTCGTAACCGCATCATTTAGCCGAATCGTGGGACCGACCGTAAATGCTGTTAAAAACAATGTATTGATCAACCTCAGTAATGGATCTGTATGTATACCTGTGCTTACAATCAGGTTAGATACGAATCTTAGATTATAGAGATTTGTAGCTTAAATAATTCGTACTTATACTCAAAAAAGTTAAATCAATATAATACGCTACTTTACATTGTAAAAATTATAAAAGAAGTCAATAAAATAAATAAAAGACTTCCCCCTGAAAGAAATGCTTTGGAGCATTGATAACACTAGCGGAAAGGCCACGTTAAATGGCAACGCTGATATTTTATTTAAAGTAGTTGTGATATTGGATTTATCCACAACTCTTTTTTCAAGGCCTCGGATAATACCGAATGGGTGGGTGATGTGTGATGTGCCGCCGCTTTGCCTTATGTAACGCAGCAAATTATTTCCTTTTTTTATAACATGTTTTAAATCCAATCAATTTATGAACTCAAATTAATAATTAAGTTCAAACTGTTTTCAAATTAAATCATTCTTGCTTTACCATTCGTGGCGTTTAATTTCAACTATATATACAGCACGTACCTACTACAAAAGGTCTGGTGCCAATACGGGTAATACCGTCCGGATCGGGTAAAATCTCTTGACAAACTAGAGGTTGTTAAAATCTTTTACTGGTTACTTTGAGTTTAACCTGGGTCAAGGTATTACAATTTCATTTGATTGTTTCATTGATTCGGATAAATTCAAAAACGACTGAACCGTTTTTAAAATTCTTTCACCAATATGAAATCTCTCTTAATAAAATATATAGCGAGTAACATGTTACCATGTTATATGTCATATTCGTTTTGGATCGGTTTTTTGGAAGTTAAATGCAGGGCACAGCTAGTGATAAATAAAATTGCCGGTCCGACAGCTTTATCTTTTATCCTGAAAACAACATATTTTTATTTTTTTGTTCAGAAACATTCCATTCCAATTGGTACCGTTTAGTTGGCCTAAAGCTAAAATATTTAATTTCCTTTGTAGGTTGGCTCGTAGCTTTGACATTTCCAACAGACCGAGTGTTTGCCAATTTTAGACATCCACATGCATGACACAAGTTACTGTTGGAAAATGATGTAAATTATTCAACGTGTCATTGATAAAGCAAAATGATAATACGTCGTGCACGTACGTAGTGATGAAATAGTTTTACCTCTCAAAGACTAATGGCCTTATTCATAAGAACTTATCGCGGGTTCTTAAGGAACATTTTAGTAAAAATATCTCTTTTACGCACATTTATTTTAGCTGCTAAGAAAAAACAATACATATTTTAACAAAAATGTTATGAATAAGGCCCTAAGTTTTAAAACACTATAAAGCAAAAATAAACTTTGTGGCAGCTTAAATAAGTAACTTTTAGGTGTTTTTATTTTATTAGAGAACGACAGGTGACCAGATGACAATCAGACCTACAAAATCCAAGAACTTGATAAATAATTTGTTATTTAACAACAGGGATGACGCTCATGTGTTGCGGTTACGAAATGTTCAGTTCAAAGCAATATTCGCAACAAAAAAAACAATTTTTTCGGCTCGAATCGTTGAAAGTTTAGAATATAGCTTTATTTAGCAACAACACCATAATAATCTCTGTAAACAACATTCCTTGATTTATATTGAAAATTATATTTACCTTAATAAAATAAATTTCGATTATAATATTTAATTGGAAGACCTAACGTTAACCGTACTTATTGTAGATTGAGTAGCGAAATCCGTAAAACCCGACAGAACGTTACTGAATAACGACATCTTCAAACCAGATTGTAGCGAGTTTTACGGTTACGGTTAAACTTAAAGCAAACATTTATTTGCTAACACGATTAAAGAAACCATTTTTTTTATTATTATGTACGGTGAGCGATAAGACGGAAGTAAACATTTATTTTTCGCTAGTGGAAAATAAGTTTTTTTTTAATGAGAGCATGGATGTATCCACCAAATGAGAAGCAGGATAGAACTCCATGAATGCAATGTTCTTCACCAACTGGTGGTTCACATTATGGTTAAAGGCATAGTATCATTGTAATTTTAGTACTTCTAAGATATTCATTTAAAATTTAGAGGAAATTTTATATTTTTATTTATGGATTAATCTAAATAACATGTTTAATTGGATAAAGTTAACTACTACCTCCTTTACGAGAATGTCGGCCATGATAGCTTCATAAACCACATTTAAAAGGGCAGGAAAGGGCTTTTGTAGGTAATTATTAATAATCATTTTATTTTTAATTTATGACACGCGCTTGATTGTACATATGTATATAAACGTAAGTGTTTTTTTTTTATTATTGAAGTAATTTTTTTTTTAATTAAAATCTACTTCATTAGATATATGTACCAACCCTGCATGAATGTTATTGCATTAATTTATGATATATTTTTTAATTATTTTATTGAGGGTGCGTTCTAAAATTCAATTATTTTTACCCGTGCGATCTCTTGGGGGAAAAAAGAGATGGAATCCATCTCTTTTTTAGCCCGGGATAATTATTACCTCTTTTTTGCAATAAGCTCTAAATTAGCTTTTATTTCATATCCTACTGAATGTTTTTTTTAATAACAAATTATAGCGTATAAAATATTTCAATCAAATTTATATATCAATGTCAACTCATACATAGATATTTAAAGTCGTATGTTTACACCATCTGTGAAAATTGGTTACGTACTGATGAAAAT
Organism: Monopis laevigella; assembly: GCA_947458855.1. Taxonomy (NCBI): domain Eukaryota; kingdom Metazoa; phylum Arthropoda; class Insecta; order Lepidoptera; family Tineidae; genus Monopis; species Monopis laevigella. The sequence goes on along the minus strand of OX381576.1, from coordinate 36,574,782 downwards.
GTGTATCTTTTTGGGTAAAAATAAATCAATAGCCCAATATTATAAGTATTTTTTTATATATTAACCCTTTATACGTTATTATATTAATGTATTTTTTGTTAAAATAAATCATTTTCTGCTCTATTATAAACGTTCTATAACAATAGGAGGTAATAAATATATGTTGTACAAAGTAAAAGAGACCAACCAAAGCGCATTCAATAAAGATTTAGTGTAGTGAAGTTTTTCCTTTTACACGGGTCCGAGCGAATCCCAGCATTAGCCGCGCGGACAAAAAATGCCAGGTGTAAATTCGAAAGTATTGGTTTTTCTTTTCAGTTTTTTAAACTTTATTTATTGCCAAAAAATAGTAGATTCAAAACTAAATATTCTAGACAGATGAGTTTGAAAAGAAGAGTTTAAGTATATATTTTAGTTTATACAAATTATACGATCTTTTGGTAGGTACACATGATATGTTTTAAATGTCATTAAATATATCATAGTAGGAAATATTTGTTTGCCTACATGAAGTGTTCCCACCATGGGGCCATTAGCCTTTACATAACGAGCCTTTATTACCGCCGACAGCCTTTACCAATAAACTCATTTAACGAACATTGTTACGAATTAATGTTATAATGTCGTAATATCGTAAACCGTCTCCTTCGACTAGTGGCCTTATACCCGGAGGCCGAGGGTTCGACTCCCACCCATGGCAAAAAATCTTAGTAAGTTTTTCTGTACAGCTTGTCATGGTGTGGGTGTTTATAAAACATAATATGTTGTTTTTGGTACACATAGTACAAGCCTAGAGCTTATCTTATGACCTACATATTTTATTAACACGCTGACTTTAAAGAAACAATTTTCTAAATTTAAATTGTACAGGAAATTTAATATTGCTGTATAATAAAATTAAATATCAAATTGATGGTTTGAAATACAAAGGAATATTGAATAACAAAGTAAACGAGCTGCATTTGAAAAAGAAATCAGTTATAAATACAAAGTGATTTATTATTTGCAAAGCCAAGACGGAGCAATGGCAACAAATATTAAATAAACAACGTAACGAAATAAAGGTCGCGGCGAACGCATTTCTGGGATTCCGTACGTATAACAAATGATCATCTTCAACTGTTTAAAGTTCAATTGGTCTATCTGGCCGTATTGGATTTGTGTATCATCTGCTTGACCGAGAAGAGAGAACTTTTAGTCCTATGTGATGATAAGCGCGGGCTAATTCGACAACTGAGCCATTTAATCTTGAACTTCAGTACCTAAATTATATCTTAATTACATATTAGTCGTTGTAAAATACAATAGTGGTTTAAGTTATTACAGTATAACTTCCCACATATATTAATAGTAATATTACATCATATACAATCAGTTATTGGTTCAATTACACTGTCATTTCAGTACACCGAATAAATGTCAAACTTTAGTCCGTCTAAAACTTTGATCAACAATACAACAATACAGGCTTATGTGTGAATGTAGACCCTTTGATTTTGACAACGGACGGTTCTGACGCAAGGGGATTTCACTTTGTGCGTTATGGATAACGGAATCAACGGCTTCGGAATCGAAAACAACCTTCTCTATACGAATAATAAAATAAATATTTATTTGAAAAATAAAATATATACTTCTGAGTACAAGTACGAAATAAGAGTATACATTATACAAATGTGTAGAATATAAAAAAATATATACATATTTAACTTAAAATATAAATCAAATCACTCATCTGTCTTTTTATAATATTATAGATCGTAAAATTATATTTATGTATATTTTTTTTTATCATTTGAAATAGTATTTTGGTAAGTAAAATCGTTAGTGAATAGAAAATATCTTTATAGTTATTATTATACGGATCCCTTTGAGTCGGTACAGCGAACACAACTACCGCTGTTTTATTACCTGATAAAATGAATTTTATATTGTAAAGACAATTGAATGAAGTACATTATTAAAGATGCTTTCAGAGATGATTGTTTGTAAAACTATCATAGATATAGATTTCCCAGGGGACTTTTGTATAAAGGCTTATATTTTTCTTACGCCGCGGTGCGCCAAGGCAGTACGCTCGGAAAACTTCTCAATCGTAAATGGTATATACTTAATTAAAATATTTAGGGTATAGATAAGCACGTGTACAAACAGTAATATGGTGTTCTGTTAAATTTGAAAAAAAGAATTATATATTTTTTTTTCTACCTTAATATAGAAAAATGTTGGACCAATCTTAACAAAGGATTTTAAACTGATTTTAGAGACAAAGGGCATTAAGGCACTACTTATTAGTCTGAGTTGGCCACACATCTCTTATAACGTTAAAGTCTAGTACGGGGTGAACTTTATAAATTTAAAGCAAGCAGTTTTATTGACTTTCAAGGATTCGGATTAATTAAACTATTGAAATGGTACATTAACTGAAAAGAAGCCGATTAAATTATCTGCAAACTTGTATTGCATTATTTAACCCTTCTCGTACATGTATGCTGATTTCGAGTTCTTTAAACTATTAAATGTAAAAAGAACGGCTGATGACTAAATATACGTGTATAATATTGAGGTGAAGGGTAAACGAGGTGGTAGTCTCCTTTCAGGGTCGGTTACGAGACGGGCGACGTTACGAGTTCCACGATAAAGCAGCGAGGAAATTAAAATCGACTTGTAATGCAAATTCGTCTTTGTCGTCGCCCATTTTATATCAGCATTATTTAGCCAGAATAGTGGGGGCGTTTAATTGTGTTAAACAACAGTGTATAAAACTCTATTCAGGGTCTTTTTAAGTCTGCTATACCATCAGTTTGATACAAAATCAAATGCTGTGCTACGATAAAAAATTAAATATTCACAAAGTAAAATATTTTTATTACAATTTATTCTGTTTTATCCATTTTATTCTGCCAGTGGCTATAAATTATTCTGTCAGTCATTTGTCAATATTAAAAAATGCGTTCCTGCACCCTTTTTACAATTTTATTTTTATTTTCATAAATTTACTGGCTGTGCGCCGTTAGTTTAAAAAGAATCTGATTATTACCTCATTTTAGCATAGCGTTCTTTTTTTCTACTTGCTTAGATCGTAAAGGTACTAATTGATGTTGAATTCAAGAATTACTTTAAAATACAAAAAAAAAATACGACGCGTTCATACAACAAAACGAACAAACTCTATATAATTAAGAATAGATAAATAAAACTAATGTTAAAAAGACTCACGTACCTTTATCGAAGTAAACTCGGCGGCGATCAATAATCTTCAAATATTATAACGACGTAAGAAATTCAAAGAGTAAAAACATTTGATATTTTCTGGCAAATTAATTCAAGAAGCAGAGCATACAAAGCAGATCTAGAATTCCCACAATCATTCTATACAGTGGGCATCTCACTACTATCTCTGTCGTCACTTGCGTTCTTATAAACGGAATTGTCGTGCGCGCGAGTTCGCATCATATTTGTGCGCGAACTAGTGTAAAGTTAAAAAATAAATTTTATAAGACATGTTGTTTTATATATATTGAGCCTTTATTAAAGTTACGTTAAGAATAATATATAACTACTATTAATGCCACGAAAATTTCCGAGTATTACTCTCTGAACTAGGGCAGATAGAAAAACGAACTACTCACGGTTGAGCCCCACATCATGGTAGGTAAGGATGGCAGGTTTGTTGGGGTCGCCCTTGACTGCCACCAGGAGTTCTCCGCGGTCGGTGATGACGCGTGCCTCTTGGTAGGTCCCGTCGTTGGCCAGACGACCAGCGCTGGGGAACTGCTGGTGAATATTACGCAGCTCCATATCGTCCTCTGCGGCCATGCTGGTGACAAAACAAAAACATATAAATACTTCATATCATCACGGGGGCCATACGGCGCCCGGGACCGACTAGACGGCCTTGGGGTGTACCCAGCGGAGGGGTTTTTAATCCCATCTCGTCGTCATCTAGCCACGGCCTTGGGGTGTACCCAGCGGAGGGGTTTTTAATCCCATCTCGTCGTCATCTAGCCGATGGTATGAGTCTACACCGAACAAGTGGCTAGCTCGTCGCGATGTTTTGGATAGACTCAATAACCCATCTATGAACAGTTTCACAAGTTGGTATAGTGAAACCGGGACCGACAGCTTGACGTGCACTATAATGGTTTTGTTAAACAATTGCAGATACATTTTTAGATTAAAAACTCATTGTTACACAACGGGGTTTAAAACAGGGACCTAAGTGTTGTTAAGTCTAAGGTCTAACCAACTCGGCCACTACGTATATAAATACTTATAATATATAGTATACTTATAGTAATTCATATGAAACAGGAATGTCATGTTTGGTTGAGTCTTTAAAATATTTACACTGCACTGAAATAGAATTGCATTTTAATAAAAGGACAAAACGTCATCGCTTAGAACAGAAACGTTGCGGCAAAAAGTGCTTCATCTCCGGTCGCAAGAAATTTCCTTTTCTGTACCCTGGAAGCGTAACCACTCTGCAAACAACACGTCTAGCCAACCCTATCTACCTCTGAGGAGATATAAGCTTATTTTCTAACAATAATTATTATTGTAAAATACCTAGAGACTATATAATACCATAATTACTTCTCACAGCCAAGTCGAAAATTATTTTTGGAGAGAGGGGAGCGGTTGTGGTCATGCTTCTAATGAATACTCAACCCGGTTAAGCGAGATTTGTCAGGGGATGTTCTAAGTAATATTAATGTTTATAGCATCACGTGTAATGTTTTTCAAGTCTACGGTCTTACCCGCCCGGATATAAAGTATTTTTTTGTAATATTAATGTTATAATAACGTATAATTGGTAATTATCGCCTTACAATTACGCTTGCAAGTTGAGTAAATTTCGATCTAAAAACGGTAGTGTTAAAGAGTGATCCTACCCTGAAAACAAAAATCAAAACAGAAAAATAGTGAACGCGCAGATAGTGAATCGATGGCCAACCTCCCGAGTAATATCCGCTTTACTCTGCCTGGAACACAACTTATTGTAAATATTTGTTATCACATACTATCTTTATAATTTCCATTAGTGAATTCTAGTTATTAGTATTTCTCATTGTATTATATTTTAAAACAAAGTTTTACTGAAAATGTAATATATATATTACAGTATTTTAAGCATTTGTTTTTTAATTGTAAATATAATTATAATAATAATGTGAGTAGTGCGATTATGTGACGGTTATAAAATCAAATCCAAAATACTCTCATAAAAAAATATAGTGTACATCCACTCTGTGTCTTTGTATTAAAGTACAATTCACAGTGCCATAATAAACCACAGTTCGCCGTACGTGACATAACTGATAATGGGTGTCTTGGTAATCCAAGAATAGTTGCGATCAATAATCTACTAATTGTTGGTAAATCACGATAAAACTTATCCGTTATTCTAAATACAACCTAAGCTACTTGCTGACTAATAAATAACAAAATGCAGTGTCTGTCTCGATTCTATTGTATGGCAGTTAGGCATGGGTATGACTTGAGTTAGTGTGCCGATTGCGACGAATTTGCGATGTCGGCGACGGCATATTCATACCTCAGAGCACAATGATCAGTTTAAAAATAATTAATGGTATCCTTCTCTGGTAGAGGAGTTCAGAAACAATGACCGATTAAAGAACGACGAACTATATGTAATAGTATGATGAAGAACGGACTTGGCCGCGGGAGACCAAGTCATGGTATCACGATGCCCAAATTGGAAAGGTTTTAAAAACGGTTTAATTAAGTCTTCGCATATCGGCGTGCAAATATGAAAAGTGCTAAAACTAGGCCTAAGTATAGAAATGTTTGGTGCTCAGCTGGATCTACCTGCACACGGAACCCAGCGTGAAGATAAATAATAAATAAAGGTTTTCAATAAAATAAATAACAATTTGAAGGAACAACGACAATATAGAAAGCAAATAAATATTAAGAATGCAGTGGAGATGCGAGTCGTGGAAATGGACAAATGTAGGGGTGGTCCCACAAAACCACGGCTTGCATTATATATTAGGGAAAGAGTGCAGCTGTGTGATATTTTGTACAACGAAAGTTCGACTACTATTTTATTTTGTTAACCCTACTTTCTGGTACACTAATAATGCAATTTAAGGTGAAAGTGATTATAATCGACGGTATATTATCTGAAGCCGTAATCATATTTATAAATATATAATTTCCCGTGAAGCAGTTTAGCCTATTATCCTACTGTTGGAAAAAGCCTCCGTTTTACCTTCTTCTCTCTCCCTAAAAAACTGCTAGCTCGGCCCAGTCATCTCGTCCTTTATAAAATTATGTTATTTATTTTATTTATAAATAATTCACTGTCCGTACAATAAATATATTATATATGAATATATTAATTTTAAGGTTTTATTGAGATATGCAAATTAGATTCGTAATCTATATGCAGCTTGCAACTAAACATCTCTTATCACATTTATACATACAATCCGCAAACCAAATTACCAGCGATTACGGATCCGACAGCGCTCGGCAGTGATTGTGTGGACCATAGACTTGCTACGGCGTATCAGATAAACACATAAAAACAATCATACAAATTAATATCTACTTTGATAACGCGGATTACTTGTAATGCAATTCGTCACAAACAGTAGCTTGTGGCGAAGTGCATCTTAAGTAGCATACATAAATCGACGGAATAACACCTGTTCAATTAATGATACTTTAATAACATTAAAAATAAACAGAGAACAATTAAAGTATTAACTATAAAATAATTAAAAACAAAATTAAAATTAAAAATACTTACCTATAAATTAAAATATTCTTCCAAATCACTGTCTGTTAGTGGCATGGTACCCAATACGCTGGCAGCATTTCCTCTTTGAATTATTATACTCAATTTTTGTATGAAATAGCTGCCAGCTTTATTGTTTCCCGAAACATCGACGAGCCTGGGGGCAATTTCCTTATAAAAGGCTTTTGCCTCAGACCCCCACGGACCCATCGTCTCTACAGCAAACGCCGAAAATATATAATCTTTAATAATTGATTGATATTTTCGACGCTTGCTTAGTTGCGCCTGTTCCGCCGCAGCCCCTGCTTTCACTGAGGTACCTTGGAGATGGGAGGGAGCCAATGTATCACAACAAGTAAAATCCCATACAAGAGACTGTCCCAAACTCCAAGGTACCAAAGTCATCCCGTCTGGTCGCTTGCCATCGTCTCGACTTAAGCCGTTGGGTTCCAAAATAGACGGAATCGAGACCATGGCAAGCGTCCTACGGATAAGGTCATTACAGGCACTGTGACGGAAAAATCGGCCAGCACTTTTAGAACACGAGAGTCCGTGGTGACCCAACTCGCCAACATCTTTACCACACAGACAGCGATGAGGTTCGCACACCTTTAATCCCAAGCGTAGGCAAACGGATGTTCTTAGTGTACTGTTATCCAATAACGTACCCAAATTTTTTGAGGGAAGCGCATTAAGCCATTGACTGGCCTCATACTCTGACACCGCAAGAATACGTGCGCGGTCATCAATTGTTGGGGATGAATCCACCAATTTTTGATGAACACGCTTAACCATTGGTAAATCCCACGACCTCTGTATTGTTGGAGTATTAGGAAGATCCTCCTCCGGACATACCACTTTCCAAGCTTCTTTGGCCTCTGCCAAGCACACAGCCTCGACGTCCCCAATGGACGGGCTAAGTATTCTACCAATAAGGTCTTGAGTGCTATGGACAGAGGACAAGTATGCGGGTAGGGCTACGTCAGATAATTTTCTAATACCTAAGCCGCCAAATTTTATTGGTAAAGTAGCCTGAATAAATGCCTGTGAATTTATTTTGGAATTTAGTATTATTTCTAGTTTTTGTTTTAATGAACTATCAATAGTTTCGAGAATAGGTTGGAATTTCCAAACAGGGCTGGATCTTAAAATATATGTAAATTTTGGTAAGAATAAACAATATTTAAAAATGTACATGGCTATATGACTTTTTATTTCATAAATTCGATTTGATATTAAATTAAATGTATTTAATTTAGAATTCAGAAAATGAGGTATACTATCATCAAATATAGGAGCGCCTAATAAATTTAACGATTCTTTATTAATAATTTTTAAATTCGGTGCCAAAATATTAAATTTTTGAATTATATAATTTCGTTCATCTAGATTGTAAACTTCAGGAATGTATAATTCACATTTACCAAAATTTAATTGAAGACCAATAGATGAAAATTTTAAAATGATTTCTTCCAAATCATTGTACACTATATCTATTTCATCACCTAATGTGCCATCATCTAAATACCAAACATTTAGTTTAGATTTTAGTTTATTTAAAATGGAATGAATCGCTATACTGAAAATAGCTGGTCCGAGAGGATCACCCTGTTGACAACCAACAGCGGAAGATATTTCATGTTTTTTGTACATTAATTTAGTAGATGAACTGTAGCATTGATATACATAGGAATAAACTTCTGGTGTATGATTTAGAATTTCATTTAAAAATGTACAACGATCTATTGTATTGAAAGCGTTTTTTACGTCAATTTTTAATAAAATAGATGTTTTGCTTGCCTGGAGATATTTTCGTGTTGCATGCACGGCTGCTTCGCAACCTCCACTACACCCAAAGCCCAATTGAATAGGTTCAAAAATATTTTTCATTGTCGGTTTAATATATTTACAACAAATTTTAGATGTTATGCGCCGAAATGTTGAACCTATTGCAATTGGACGTATCCCACCATCTTTTTTTGTCAAAGCACAAAGGTTGGCACCATATAATATGGGTAAAATGTTAGATGGTACCTTACCTGTAAGCATTAAATTTATTAGTTGTGTAATGGCTGATATTAAACTCCGCCCAACTTCTCCCAGTGTCTTACCAGTTAGATCCTTTAGATGTTGAGGTGATATTCCATCTATACCAGCTGATGAACCACTGGGAAAAGATGATATGGAAAGAATCACATCACCTATAGTCCCTTCTAAATTTTCCTGATGCGGATCAGGTTCCAGAGGAACAGACGAGGATATTGACGGCTGTGGATGTTTACTTTGGAGGGCATTTACGGTGTCAGAATTATCAGGCGCCAATATGTCATGACTGAAAAGCAGTTTAGCAGCACCTTGTACATCTCCATCAGCCAATTTATTCTCAATTTTATTATTAATATTGTTGTACGGATGTACAGAGTCAGAATTTCCATAATTTGGTAAGTGTATATTTTTTATGTTAGATCGAATAATATTGGTCAAATTTTGCTTTTTTGCATTTTGTTTATTTATATGTAAAACTCTATAGGCAAATGTAAATAATTTTTCCCATGACTTGTTTGTGTTTTCATTACATACCGTAATTATTGTGTCTGCTAAACTCCTTGCCACGGAAATGCGCGCCCCTCTTGGTATTCTCTTAATGACTGGAATATTTTGCTTTAAATTACATAAAGTTAACCAAAAAGGTTCAGTGGTATTGGCAATATTATTGTTGTTAATGCTATCTGTAGGCTGATTAGAAAGGGGCAGCGAAACAGAATTTTGTCGATGCCAAGCTAGATGACGAGATAAACCTCTTTTACCTTTAAATTGTCGACCATCAGTACACAAGGAACATGTCTGCCAAACTATATTATTCTGATTAAAAACTGTAGAATTAATTGCGCTTAAGGAAGTCAAGTTACTTGCCATTAAAAGAATATAGTAATTTAAAGGTAAGTATTAGGTATTAAATATAAATTACAACTATTAAAAAAAAAAAAAATCTAAATTAATATATCTATGAAAAATTATGTACATATGAGACTTTATATATATATATATATAACTTTATAAAATGAATTTGTGGCCAGAATAAAAATTATGAAAATTTAACTAACAATAACAGTGATAAAAATATTAGGAATAAGAATAAATAAAATGTATTTAAACCTAAATATTAATGATTATATAATGACACCCAACGTACACGCTAACACAATATATATGTTAATATATTTTTATTTCTCACCTAGTATATTCTAAGACATTGTTTACATTCAGATAAATAATTATATTGTTGAAAGAAGGGTCTCTAAAACTTTGCTAGGCCAACCGGCCGTTTTCGTTATCAACACCAAAATATATGCAAAAACAGGCAAGACCTAGACCATGTTTTGGTTTAGTCTTTAGGTGTTATTTTCAGAAGAATATTCCATCGATTTTCTGTCGAGGTTATAGTGTCTTTTTGAGGTAAGGTTACGAAACAGGCAGTTGGTTTAACGATAAAGCAACGAGGTTAACGTTGGTAATGCAAATTCTTCCTATCGTCGTCCGTTTCGTTATCGCATCAATTTAACCGGCATAGTGGCAGCGATCAATGAAGTTAAACAATAATTTATTGGTCACAAACTAATTTGAATACAAAATCATACGCCGTCTAATACATAAAAAATACTGATATTTATTATAATTGAAACAAAAATAATTAATCAAACTATATTTAAAGTTATTCTTTTGTAACCTTTATAAAATTATTTAAATATTAATATCATTATAACGGTGACCTATTTTTATGTATTAATTATAAAGAGTTTTTTTTTTGTAAGTACAACGAGTGTCTATCTGTTTGTAGCAAATAAACAACCTACAATTTTTTTCGCAAATTAAAAGAAGTTTTTATGTCGATATAAAAAGTAGCAAGTCTCACCCAGTAGGTAGTAGTATTAACAGAACTCCGAGAGTTACACGTTCAGAAGTTTTTTTTTGTTGATTTTACTATTCTAGGTCTGTGGTCACTGGTGAGAACATTTCATATTGAACACGTTACTACAGCCCGGCCTCCTTTGAAGCCGATTACAATGTAAAGCCTGAAATGTATGGCTCGATAGATTGATTCGTTAAGCATTCTACTGTGAGATGCAATCCGAGCGTGAGATATTGTGCGTGCACTAGATCCTGTTCTAGCGTTAATATTGTAGTGTTCATAGGGCATATATGTAGTTAATATGCATTGCCTCAGGGAGCACGTTAAGACTTGTAAACTACATTGATTTTGCATCCACAATATTCACTACCTATTTTATTCCTCTTTATGTAACGTGGATCCTCTTCTTCTAATATATATTTAAAAAATCCATCAATCATAATCAATTTATAGAAATATATAAAATTGATCATATTAATACAGAAAGGAAATGCTGCCAGCGTATTGGGTACCATGCCATCAATGGACAGTGATTCGGTCGTTTTTCTAAATTTGTAGTTTTATTCTTATTTAAGTAATTATTGTTAAGTTGATTATATTTTGTATTTGTGAAATTAATAAATATATATCCAAACTATAAATATATATATATATATAATAAAATCAAACACAGATAGTAAAAAAAATACTTTAAGCATCACTATATAGTTCTAGTATATCACTGGAAAGCGTTTCTTATGATAATTATAATAATAATACGACGCGGTTTTTCAGTTGAAACATACTCTCTCCGCAGACACAACTAAATGTATAGGCACATGTCAGACATTCATTGTCTGAAATTATCATGAAAGACAAATAATAATTATATGCTTCATTAAAGGTAAATATGTATCTAGGTAAAACAAAAAATGGGTTTGCTTTCAGAATACATAAAAAAATATACCTTTGGGACATTAGAACATTAAGTTTAGGTAGGTGTGAAATAAAAAATACAATTACTGATAGGTAATATAATATTGAAAAGGTCATAACATCCATATTGCCATGGTCACCAACTGATCTCCAGGCTTGTACTATGTGCACCAGATATAACGCTATCAATGCATATAACAAATTTCACAAAAACATAAATTAATTATAACAAAAATAAATATAACCTTAAGAAAAATAAATAAAACTAATTACAATTAACCAAAGAAATAAAATAAAAACACAATATTATATAAATAATTACCTTTTTGCCAAACAAATATAATATTCTATTGTATAAACACCCAGACCATGACAAACTGTACAGAAAAACATACTAATATGTTTTGCTATGGGTGGTATCACCAAACCTACGACCTCCGGATAAGATGCCAAAGGCTACGGAGGCAGAGGGTATACACTTGGTTAGTGTCTCATTAAAAAATAAACATTCAGCTTTGACATCGTATATACAAACAAGTTAATTAACATTAAAACATATTTAAAATAACTTATACATGCCTACCTATTGTTTATTATTACGTATATTAAAAATAAAAAAAACGAGCTATGGTTATATTTAAACTGGCTTAATTTTAATATTGCTAGCAGGAGTAGTTTCGGCGCTGATGAGTAAGTCGGTCACTTAGTTGGGAGAGCCGCTTTTATATATAGATCACAGTTCACTTGACCTACAGCGCTGAAGAGGCTTTATCTAATGCATTTAACGGGGGATAATTACGTCGCATACTGTGAATGGCGTCGGCCTAATATACCCCAATAGGAGATATACGTCTAGTTAATTAAACATACGTGATTATGTTCCAGCACAGGACACAACAGATTATTAACTTCGGCCTCTGTTCACATCCATAGTATTAATTAAACATCACGTGATTTCGGTAGTGATAACTAGTGTGTTATTAACAGTCGCATCCTTACTGATTATTAGCAACTAAGTTTGTCAGTGATTTTTTTTTTAAATAGAAATTTTATTTTTTTCATAAAATACACTTTTACGGTGTACGACATAAAAGAGGATTTATTTTTGAATGTCTGTGAACAAGTTCTAAAAACCCCGCCAACAACGAAATATCCGAGGAGCAGTTTATTTTTTATATTTTTCAAAAACTTTCACTTTTTAGTATTTTTGTCGAATACATCGGTCTGCGAACTTTAAAGAAAAGGGGTGTTATTTGCCTTATCCTCCCTATACTTATATAAAAATAGTTTTGAATAAGAAAAAAATAGCTTTCTTTCAATACTATGGTTTTAATTTTTTCGACTTTATGTAATAACGACTTATATAATAACATTGTACACTAAAGGGTTCCTTTTTGAAATAGTAATACAAGTAGTGTATACGTATATATAGCACCAACTAATAAGTAACCTGTAAACGATTTAATTTGTTTGTTCAACATATTGGCATCATACTTTGATAAAAGCCACAGAATAATGCTGTGGGTTTTCCAAACCAATCAACTATTCGTATATATTATATATATATAATTTTAAACCTAAATATGGGTAAGCGTGTAACTATACGCTAGCGTATATTTAATTTATATTATACTATATATATTTATTTAATCTGAGCCTCTGTAAATAGTGCGACGTGCTAGCCACTCGATCGGCGTAGATTTGGAATAGCATCGACGATGACTCGTAGTAATATTTTGTGGACTTGTTAAGGACATTCAATTATTATACGTCACGCTCAAATGAGTCAGCTGAAGCTGGGAAAGACGATAATATTATAATATAGTATAATTATTAAAAACTAGATGCTAACTGCAACTTCGTGTGCGTGGTATTACAAAGAAAAACTAATTGCTATTGAGAGTTCTGCTATGTATGAGTAACATACTAACTTTTTCACTTATGAATAAGATATTTTCTTACTTTAAAATGTAGCCTTTATTTTAAATTACACCTCTAGAAATAAATCGGAGGAAACTGCATTCAATTCCATGCAATAGTTTTTATGTTTCGCGTAATTTAGACAAAAATACATTGTAGTTTTGGCTTCCGTTGCTTTAATAACGATTATTTCTAATGACAGTACAGACATGGGCCCGTCGCAATAGCAATTTAATTATGTTTTATTGAAAATAACTACTCATAAATTATTTTTATCAATAAAATTGAGATGCCTATTAGATGGCACTTGTGGCGTTAAGCGACGACGTTGTAGGATAGTTGGGATTCGTGCCGATTCGACGCGTAGTGTCCGAAGAGGACTTCGCTCGAGTGACTTCTACATTCTACTTACCTATATATATATATATATATATAACAAAAAATATCCCAAAAAATAGCTAACCATTTTATATTATTTTATCTAAGTTCGTTTATTATTAGTGTTATGGACTTAACTTAAATTAAAAAGTATTCTAAAAATAATTTAAGCTATTTCCGAATTTGAATACTGCATAAGAATTAATGGTCCAAACGCAGAAACAACTTCAAGCCATTAATTCTCAAAACTTCTGAAGTATTTAGACATAAACTCTCAAGAGAAGCAATACTTGCATTATATTCTATTAAAACACATTGTATCTTATAATATAATCTAGTATTGTGCTACGTTCATCCGATTGACTTGAAACTTTAGATGTGTCCGCGTGATGTGTGATTTTTTTTTGGATAATTAATCAATTAGAGGCAGTAACAAAAGACAGTGGACATGGGTGTTCACTAACCTTGTTACTGTACATGTAAATATGTCTGCGTTGTACATGAATATCTACTACCAATCATAAATGTAAATTATGTCGTGTTAAGAACATTGTTGTATAAATAGAAAATTAAAATAAGATGCAGCAAAATATAAAGAAGAAAGACTTATAGATGTTTTAGTCGTTACGGTCACATGCCAATCCTATGCTTAAACGTGTATAAGATTTAATTAGGATGTTGATTTTTTTCCTCGTTTTGAAAAGAAAATGGAAAAACCTTCAAGTGACCTAGTAACGTCGGTTTTAATCGATGGGTTCACCAATTTCGGAAGGCTACTGCATCGATTTATTGTAGAGTGGTAGTCTCCTTTCCAGGTGGTCACGAAACGCGCAGTTTATTTGACGATAAAGCAGCGACGACGATATTATATAGTAAAATAGGCTCGTAGTGCGAATTCGTCTTTCGCAACATTTTTCAATTTCGCCGGCATAATGCGACCAATCAATGCTGGTTATGTGTTATCTACTTGTATATAAGAATAATAATGATTATTATAAAGAAATTGTTATGTCCACTTTTTAAATAACTCTAGCATAATATTTATTATTAGGCCAACTTGAGATGTGGAGAGCCGAGTCAGGGTCAGTAGGTAAGTTATAAACGAGACCAAAAATATTTAAAGGTCGGAAGGTGAAGTTGGACTGCTCGGCTGCATCTGCTGATATATCAATAGAAGCTAAAACTGTTCCCTCAAACAGCTTTTGTCGCCAAATCCGTAAATAACCCAGACAGACCAAACATGTATATTTTGGGGGTTTTGTTTCAAAAGTTACAATCATATGAATCAGTTACAATGTACTAATCTCTTACTAAATTAGCTTTATCGCAGACATGTTGAGTAATATTGGAACCTTGATATAGAAAACTATTAACCTTTAACAACTGTACTCTCTTGCAGTAATATGTAACAAAGTGAATAAAAAGTAATAAAATCTGTATTTCCCATTTAGCAGTAAATGCAACGTTACGACGAGGAGCTGCTTAAATAGGTTTTAAAGATAATGTGTAACGCTACATTTATGGCACTATAAAATGTGCAATGTAACCTTTACGTTCTTCCACGTCAGCAATAAGGGTTATAAAAACATCCAATGTGAATTATATAGCACTGAGGTTGTTTCGCCGTATACACTGTAGCTTGTTCAACTACACTTGTTACCGATATCGATTGGGTTTGATGATTCAGCAAATGTCAACACGTGTCAAACAAAACTCCTTGACTATGACTCACACCTTCGTCTAGTCTAGACGTAATAAATGGACCTGAGAAAGGACTCCTTTTTCCCAGAAATATCATTGCCCTTTGCTATAAAAATTATATTTAGCAATATTTTCTGTGAAAAGATTTATGTCAAATGTCTTTACTAAATTATCAAGTGACGAAAGCTTTCAGCTTTTTTCTCTCTTTTGTGTGTCAACGTTCATCAGTTGTATTACAAAATATTGTAATAACTTATAGAATTAAGTGGTATACAATAAGAGTTTTTTTTTTATTAGTATATAAAAAAAAAATCCATATAATGGGATTTTTACATAGGTTAAAAAAAAATCTTTCTGTACAGTTTGTCATGGTTTGTATAGGTATAAAATATAATATGTACTAATATTGCTTTGTTTTTGGTACACCTAAAAGAACCTTATAACTTAGTTCTTGACTATTTAGGCCTATTATGCCGTACAGCACAACGGTAAAAAATGACACGTCATATTATAATCTATTAAATAATATCGATTAAAGTTTAGATAAGCGTAAATATGCTTAAAATTGTTTGGACCAATTTAACCGTTTGGGCATTTTAGAATTATGAACAGAGTGAAATGAAAAAAAAAATGTTTTAGAAAAGAAAAGAAAAATTCCTAAGAAAAAAACGAAGGATTCATTTGCTAAAGTTCTTAGTTCTTAAGACCCAGGATGAGATAGACTTACTCATTAACCTACAAACGGGGCTAAATATTCCAGCTCCCACTGGAGTTCGATGGCAGAGAAATTTATAATGCTCTTACGCGTAATTAAATGCGACGATCACGGGAGAAGCTTATAGTCAGGTACGGCACGAGACGACTCCAATCACTAGCGACTAAACAAAGATCCCTTCATAATGGCATCGCAAAGCCTATCAGTTTCCAGGAGATCTTTTATGCTAAATAGATATTTTTTTGCAGTAGCTATGAAATCAATATATACAATACCAGCTGTTGCTCGCAGCCGGCACTAAGTTACGATGTTCAACCCAATCGTGAATTTAAACCCCTTTTACTCAAGTGGCTCAAGTATAGCTTGCATCGAAGCATATTTAGCATACATTAGCGTGCATACATTTAATTGAAATTTAACACGAGTAAAACGGGGTACAGCTAGCTATTAATAAAATAATGCAGTGGAAATAACTATAGAAGTAACAAATAAGTGTATTTTATATTATAGTGTATATGCGTAAACGTGTGACAAGGAAAAATATATAATATGCGTGTATATATTTACTCTTGTAAAAATAAGTGAAATTATGCCTTTATAATCAAGATCGAGTATCTTGTTCTTTAAGTATTTTTTAGTTGATAAAGTCCATATTATTATATAGGTATATGTCATTAATTTAATTATATAAATCACTTGTGATATTTCTGTGCAAAGCTGCTGTTTGTTCGGTGTTGTAAAGAGTACTTATATTGTTTGGGTCGTCACAGCGAGCATGCACATACAGGCTGCCACAAAATTAATTTAGCTAAAATTAATTTGGAAAATAGTTGTCGAGCTGAGAGGATTTCACTCAAAAGCGCTCTCGTCGGGAGTGGAGCCTGTATGAGGAGCACACCTGCAGCTCCGCCCCGGGCTACACATTTTCATAACCTACCTAAATTAAGTGTCAATATACGCCACTTGTCTGGTGTAGACCAACAGCGACGACAAGGTACATAAATACTTTTTAATCTTTGAAAACTAAGACCATCTAGAATTTTAATTGATGCCTTACTAATATGATGCTTTATATATTTTAGTTGCAATCTTGTTATATATTGTGCTTTAGGTAAGTGATTTTAATGGTGTTGTGATTGTAGTTACAACATCGTTGGTAATGTAGTTTTTTTAATTATTTTTTTTTAATATTTAATTATAAGTGTTATTATTATTTAATTTTAGGATTAATATTAGGTTGGCAAATATGAATAAATATTAATTTAATTATTTCATTTGTTTATATTCTTTTTTTTTGTTTTGTGAAACTTAATTTAATTAAGCTACGAGTATTTTATACATTTAAATACGTAAGCCATGGTGTGTGTACACTGTATGCTAGAAAACCAGCTAACAAATTATTTCAAATGTTTTATCCATTTTAATTTAATATTTAGCTTGATTTATACACTAGAATGAAAAATAAATTAACTATATATCTATGATGATGATGTCGCACCCAGGTAGTACTTAGTTTCAAGAACCCTCATATGAAACGTCAATCTAGCTTTTCTCTAAATCAATATTGGGGGATGAAACTCAATATCGAGGGATGAAACTGTTACCTCAAAGATTATTAGGATTACCTCGACGCTGGTTCGAACCCTACAATAGTGAGCACAATTCCTGACATTTTCAATACACTAGCCTTCCACTTGTCCAAAATACGGTTCAATAACCAACAGGCCTTTTCAATCTGCCGGTTTTTGGATTAGCGAACATGTATTCAAATATACTGTCGCAATTTTTTATTTATTCAGAACTGATTTTTATTCTTTTGAACGCATTTTATTTGCAGGTTTTAAATAAAAAGAGAATTTTGTATCAATCTATATTTATTATTCTGTTTATTAAAATGTCGAGTAATATTTTCCATAGTTTGGTTAAAACACAATAAATAAAACCAATGCAAAACTAATTCTAACAAAGATATTGTAGTCTTTGTTATTAAATAATAACGCTGAAAAGCAACACGTATTTCAACAGAAAGAGGCAGAAAAAATGGTCTTCTTAAAGTACGAAGCTGCAAATTAGGCCAATGCCTTTTAAAATCCGAGGCATTTTCCTTCCAGGTGAGCTCTCGGGTGTCCTAGATTCAAGTCAGATCCTACATTGAATTCAAAATGACCATTGACACCGCACGCTTTTCCTTATCAATTTGTCTATTTCTTAGGGAGAAAACAAAATTGAAAAGTATTTTATTTTTTCGTTTGGCATCGAATTAAATTATTATACATATTTATAATTATTGTATTATTTGATAAACCATATATAATATCAAGTAATTATATTCCGTTATGTTTTATAAAAATATATTTAATTAGCTATAAACAATTGTACTTTTTTTTTATATTTGCGTTTCATTATATAGTTTCAAAGTTTATTAAACAGTTATTATCTGTAAATATTGTAAACTGGCTTTGGAAATAATCGGCGGTATTATTATTGAAATGACGTTAACTAAAAATATAATACAAAAAACATCTTTGGGTACAAATATTTAATTCACTGTTAGAAGATGCCAACACATTTTTTTTAAACTCTTTTATTATCACAAAAAAGTGTTTCAAAAAGTGTGTGTTTTACATTCAATTTCGATCTTAAATTCATATTTAGAAGTAAAAGCTGAATATAGCAACTGACTTTTTATTCCTGACAAAAGGACTAGGCAATTATGTTAAATAGACAAGACATCAAGACAAAGGACCCTCGCAGTTTCTACGACGCTACGAGAGGCGACGGAGGTCGGGGCGCCGTAACGTAAACTCATGTTTTCTACTTGCCTTATTAAAATTGACAAGTGTCACTTTATATCATTTGTGTATGCGTAGCGTTCTCATGTCCCATAAATGGGGAAGATCAATACAATGATGTTTAATAACAGTATTAGTGGCCGCCACAATATGTGGCCACAAACCGCCGCTCGCGTACCTAGCTGCTCTATCATCACGTTAATCGCCGCCCGATAGGAGTCTGCCACCTCCAGTGGCAGTCTCATGAAGACCACAGACTATGTCACTTGAGTTTTATTACAATTACAAGATTGTATTTCTGTCTTAAATCTGGAATTTATCTATTTATAATTAATAGATAAATTCCATATGGAAAATTTATATTAAAGTTATCCTTAATATATTCATTATCTCATAATACCATACGGCACCCGAGACCGCCTAGACGGCATCTGGGTACTCAGCGGAGGGGTTTCCCACCTTGTCGCTAGTTCTTCGCGATGTTTGGATATACTTATTGAAGTCTATCCAAACATCGCGAAGAACTAGCCACTTGTTCGGTGTAGAATATAAACAGTTTCACATATTATATAAACAGTTTCACAAGTTGGTATAGTGAAACTGGGACCGGCAGCTTAACGTGCTCTCCGAGGCACTATAGTGGTGTTTTCAAACAAATGTACATATTTTTTTTTAATTAAAAACTCATTCAAGTCGAAGGTCTAATCAACTCGGCCGCCACGTATATAACTTCGATATTCATTATTAGTTTATAATATACACTTGTCTATGCCTTACCTATATAAAAATTCACTTTAATATATGTACAACCAATATTTATACAGATATTTACATTTTAAATCAACCTACATATATCGAGTAAGTAATACGAGTGTAGTGAAGACGGATATACCGCAAAGACGAGCGGTATTGCATTCAAGACATGCATCGACAGGGCTTCAATCTCGGAGCCAATATAAATTAATAGTCTGCGGAAACCGAACCAAATTATCCAATAAATATTCAGGGAAGCTGTGTAACTAAAGTTGTTTACTTTTAATTAAGAGAACTTTTGCCTTTGATACCATTCTAATTTCTGAAGCTACTGATTTGATTTTAATAAATAGCTTGTTGAATATAAAAAAAAAAATCTTTTAAAATTAATAAAGACAATGTTTTTATATAAATTTATTTATTAATTAAAATTTTAAGATATCCGATTTTTTTTTCAAAAATCAAACGAGTATTCTACAGAACATTACATTTGCAGTCGATTTTTGTTTTTTTATACTTTTTAGTAGATTGATTTTTTTGCTTTTTAATTGCACCCTTTAGAACACATGATTCTATGCAAATATTTATCAGATATAACATGATTAGATAATACAATTTCAATTAATAGTAATTATAAAAGCACAACTTAAACAATATTAAGGAATTCCACAATGTGACTCCGAAAGTACTTTTTAGATCGTGACCAAATTTATAAAAAATAACAATGTATTACAACATTTAAAATGAAATAAAAAAACATTAAATTATAGCCAATTTGGTTTTTTACGCGTTCTGCTTTTCGATGAAGAGTTTATCTGCTATAGATTTTATTTATATTATACCACCAGAATGTGACCAACATTAAAATACTTAATTAATTAATTTATGTGCCGAAGATGTAAAAGAAAATTAAAACAATTATTTTTATCGTACGGAAAATCCGTACATCTATAAATAAATATACCTAATTATTTTAAAAAAAACTATAAACAATGACAAATATTGTTGGCCGAGTGCAGGCCAAGGTAATAAATAACATGTATTATTCTATTTATAGAGGCCACAGACAGGACACGACGAATTAGGAATACGTAGGGGCGACGCGAAGTCAAGATGGACTATATACTGTGCCATAACCTTGTCCATTGCTGTTTTACTTATGCATACAAGACTGAGTATAGGCTAGTAGATAAGAATTAGATTATAATATAATAGAACAATAGATCAAAAATTAGGTATAGATTTATAGGTAAGTTTAATTTTTATTCCACTGTCAATCATTATATTACATTAAACAAATATTTATATAACAAACAAAAACTGTTTTACTACAATATCTTTCCATTATTATAGTTATATATTTATTTATTTTATTAAAAGTAATATAATATTGTAATAATAATGAAATTACTTATGCTTAAGTTCACTGTCTAATAAACCAATGACAAAAGTGATTTAATTACTTATATTTTTTTATACAAATTTAGCCTAGCCGTAAAGGAATCGTGTACTTATTTTGTAAATAATCAGCGATCAGGAAATATATATTTTTTACTTGTTACTTAATCTATTTTTCCTTCTTCTCATTTTAATTTAATTATAATTGAAAACAGATGCGGATATGAGAAAAATCGTGCCCATAGTACTTATTTGTTACTGTCGTTTGCACACCAAAATAAACACGCCAAATCCATATGTGAAATCTTTTCAATATGTATAACATATAATCAGCTTATTTGTTCAAAAACGAAAGTTTTATATATTAAGTAATATTAAAAAATCCTTTTTCCTTCCCCTTCATTGGCAGTCTACTATGTAAAAAAAAATCACATACTATTATGATTTTTTTTTTCTTTCAAACATCAAACATTATGGAAATCAATAAATTCATTACAAAATTTACCAAAACTTTCTCATTCGAAAATGTCACGTTGTCCGAAGTCCCAAAGTTAGAAATCCAACAAAAGGAAGTTTAGCCCAAACTTACGTAAAGCGATGGAAGTCAAAATTAGTAACAGAAATAAAATTGTTTACTAGAAAAATATTGTAAAGCGTTACGTGATGAAAATTTTTTCAAGTTTAAACTATATATGTATAGTCTATGTAAATAATTGTTGTTCTATGTAGCCCAAATTGACTTAATATTAAAAGTACTCTCATAAAAAACGGTGAATCGTTTGAGAGAAATAATAATTTTGCTAGTGATTATTTGGAGATGTTTGAGAATGAACCACACGATTTAGTTAATAGGAGAATAAGATCACGTCAAAATATAAATTACAGTCCAAGCAATAGAAAAAAACAAATGAACTCAACATAATTTTGTCTGGTGTCAAGGTGATTGCATTGGTTCTTTTAGATGCTTAGGTCGCCATATTGTGCACTACCTTCAGCAAAATATTAAACTCGGTATTTGCGTGAACAAGGAAGGAGGACTGAACAAGAATGCATCAGGCTAAAGCTCGCGTACACAGGTATTTTGAGTTAAAGGTCAAAATTTGTGATAGAGGTTGTAAAGAGTAATAACCCTTACACACTGCACTCATATAAAATACAAATTTTGGCAATATGCTCACAACTCTAATCCTATTAAAACCTTTTTTTACTAATGAAAGTTTCTATGTTTTCTGTAGACTATACCCTTCTCGTCTATTGTAAGGAAGCATTCCATGAAAATTAGATCACATTCGTTTGGAGTCGTCTAAAGAATGTTAGGTAAAGAAACAATAGGAAGGTTGATTCGTCGTAAGGACCTGAATGTATGTGCTCGTCGGGGCAACATCGACCCGGCTTCTTGGCAAGTTGCCCAAAGCTGCACTTTTGACGTCACATGCCTCATCACGGTCGCTAACAGCACGGCGCTGCCTGCAGGTGTCTAAGTGCTAATTTACATATTGGCCCAATAAAAAGTTAGTTAAAGTTGACCTCGAC
Organism: Monopis laevigella; assembly: GCA_947458855.1. Taxonomy (NCBI): domain Eukaryota; kingdom Metazoa; phylum Arthropoda; class Insecta; order Lepidoptera; family Tineidae; genus Monopis; species Monopis laevigella. Next base: position 36,551,998 of record OX381576.1, on the reverse strand, counting down.
ATAATTTTTGAAAAGCTTTGTTTAACTAAGAACCTTAGTTAATGGTTATCCTCTTTAAATAATAATTTTATACTATGTACTAGAAACATGATTTATTTATTACAACAGAGCACAAATCTTGGAAAACCGGGAAATAAAATAATATAAATAAAGAAATTAACGTCATAATGGTACGTCTGTCATGCGTGCTCTTCAGTAGAACGAGATTATAATCCACTAAAGCCAACTGATGCTATAGAGCTCCAGTAAAACAAATGTTTTTGTTTAAATTAAACAATATTGGAACCGTTTTTGAACCCTTAACCTAAAATCTTTAGTATTTTTAATTCTATGATCTAACCAACTCGTGCATAAAATTTTAATATACATAAATTAATAAACTTTTAAATTAATAAAATTTAAATGTCTTTTTCAATTAGGATTTTTATCATATTACAAAGTTTCATTAACGACCAAATTCAGATTATCTCGTAGAATCCTACAGCAGGTCGAATGTTGTCAGCAAGTCTCCCGACATAATCCTGCTGATCCGTCGCCAACTCACAGCGGGATTTTCAACTAAACGTACCCAGATTGCTGTTAGATAATTATACTTCTGTATCTACATGTAAAACCTCTTTAAGATGGAATTTATAAAAATACCTTCTTGCAGAGCACCACGTCAATACGTATAGATAGGAGTTATTTGTATTTTAAAAAATCTTTATTGAATAACCAGCTAACCAATTCTAGTTAGATACGTAGTATTTCGCTTATATAAAGATTTAAGTATATACTTATTTTTTGAGTCTAATCGTGGGAATAGAACCCCCAACCTCTGGATACAATGCCAACCACTATCGGACGGCTAATGCGTAAGTATTGTTGTTTTTGTGTTACGGATAATAATTAAATATTCATAATAAAAAAATATAATAAAGTAATGTTTCGATTTTGTATGTATATAATAATAATAGTAAAGATTATGAAATTTAATTGTTTAATTATTTAAAAAAATAATATTACAGATTATTTCAATAAGCAACAAAGTTTGTTTTAAGACAAGAAAATGTCTTCGTCAATAAGAGTTTTTCTCGTTACTTGAGATATGCACGGCATGTAGTTTTGAAACATTCGTGCAAAAGTCGACCCAGGGGAGCGAGTGGCGATGTCTATATCTCCAGCAAGTACTCCTCGAGACTTCTTACGAGGTAACTTGGCTAATGTCACCAATGCACTGAATTACCTATGAAAGTATAACTTATAACTTTTATATTTCACTGATGTTTGAATATAGTTTGTTTTGACGGAGTTAGTTACTTGGTGTATTTAATCAGTTATTTTATACATATAGATATATATCCCTGTTTAAGGGTAGGACAGAGAGTAATTCCTGAATATACACTTCGCGCGATCTCTACATATATTCCCTAGCATAAATTCCTAATAAGAAGTTCCTATGAGTATTTATAGGGTCTAGCTTAATTTATTGCGTGTTCAAATACTATTTTGAATAAAATAATCGTTTAAGGCTGTATTCTGAAAATCTAGAACTACAAAACTAAAAATTTTGTTAAAGAAATTTACTCGATACTCACAGACAACTATTGTTATGCAAATAGTAACTCTTTAACTTGAAATGTATGAAGAGATTAATATAGTCTCCCATATATTATTTCAAAAAAAAATGTATTTATATTTTTCAAAACATGAAAATTTTGTACTTTTTAACATCTCTGCAAGCGACAAAACTACAACAATTTATAGGGGTAAAAAAATTGATATCAATAGTTCATTATGTATTCTAAAAATGTATGGAGAGATTTTTGCAAGTTTAATAGAAAATTATTAATAAAATAATTACAAAAACTTGCCAGACAGAAATCTTCATACAAAATCCATGACAGGCCGTCATTGTGCGGGCGATCCCGCCTGTGAAAGGTGGCTCCGCGTCGCTTTTTTCTATTGCACTATCGGAACACTTAATATTCACTGTTGGGAATTTTATAAGACAAGTACATATTTATTTTGATTATATTCTATATTTTTACACCTTTTAACACGATTAACTACAGATTCAGCTAAAATAAATATGCATTTTTCATTAACTGTCACTGTCAGTATAACCTTACAAAAAAAAAGGACAGACTGTCCGATGTAACTAAAACTACGCAACAGCTATTTAATTTGGTCGCTTTTATATTTTTAATAAAATGTATCGTCGGGCGCACATTATTTTACAATTTTTAAACATATTTTACCTATTTATTTTAATTGTTATTTTTTTTAATAAAGTTTTTTTTATATATGTCCAAAGCAAAGCTTAATAGGGTTCCATCCATTATCCAAAACTTTATTTTTATAAATGGCAGAGTAGTTCAACAATTTTATTATCTTTCTAACATTTAAATACTAACATAATAATGTATTGTCTCATTTTATAAATATTAATATTATTACAAAATCAAAGTTTTTTTTTAGTTTAGCACGTGTGACTGTTTGTATCTTAACTCATGACAAACATACAATATTTATGAATAGGGACCAATACGATGTAATTTCTATAGAATTAGACCGATTTACTATGGCTGGCCAAATGATGCTGTTACCAAATAGGCGGCGATAAAAAAGAACAATAGGAAATAATAATAAATAATTTCTAGCATAGAATAATTCGAACTATGTTTTAGAAACTGGCGGTGGGCAATTTCTAGAACATTGTTTGAATTATTTTACACTAAATATAAAACTAAAATACATATTGAAAATATTACGCTAAAAAATAATTATTATCATTCCACATGATTGGTGGAATGCCAGCCCCCCTAGCCAAGAGCATGAGCGCTAAAAGCGCGCACGAAAGTTTTGTATGAAGATGACATTTGGTGATGACGTCACTTTCGTTTTTATCGTTGCAGAAATAACCAAAACGAGACAACAATATAGATACACCAATAGGATAATAAATTTGTTATCTCCCTCTCTTTCACGCTTCTACAACGTTCGAGCGTAAAAAGCGACCATGCTCTTGGCTAGGGGGGCAGGTCTCTGAGTTTTCCACAAATTAACTGCTACTGCGTTTTATAACTACCTACACCATGAAAGGAGACTACCGCCTCGATAGTCGAAAAAACCCACGCCTGATCCAAATCATAACTAGCCACCGTTCTCTAAATTCAATCTATATTTTTTGACGGATAATAAACCACTACTAAAGTACGGATAGTTTATATGATATTTGTCGGTAAATGTAAATAATAATTTTTCAGGTATTTATTGGTGAGTCCACCTACTAAGTATGACAATATCTTCTGTATAGACCGAGAGCTCGTGTCCAATACATCTATTATAGTAACCAATATTTATTTTTTAAATAGTGACACCTGCTTTTATAAAATAATATTGCAGTTTTACAATATTTAAATAAAAAACATTTTCCAACGCTGAAAAGATTGTATTATTTATTTTTTACAATTTTATACATATACCTACCAGCGGCGACATTCTGTTTCTTATAACGCGAACGTCGTATTGTCAAAATAACAAATTCCGCTATTAGCGCGTTCTCCTCCAATCAGAGTAGTTGTTAACCTTTTCTGATTGTAGGAGAGCGCGCTAATAACAGAAATTGTTGTTTTGACAATCTAACACTCACGTTACAAGAAACAGAATAAGTAATTAAAGTTTATAAGAATTATTGATAAAAATGAATGAGTATGGGTAATATGTGTAGTGCACGTCTGGGTGTGTTGTGTGTATGATGCGTGTATGTAATGTATGAAGAGTATATTTTTGTAGGCTATGGTGTAACAGTAAGGTCAATTTTATGATAATATATTATGTTATGTCAAAAAAACGATAGACTAATTATTGAGAATGGACATAGGTATAATATCTAGATGATCAAAACCGGTAAACACAGATATTTTGTAAAATGTAAGAACGTGATACTTAACTTGCATAATTTAGTACGTGCAGATTTTAAATGTAAATTTTTCATATTTTCCTACGTATCTTTTTATATTTAAGCCTTATGAGTGTTAATTAGAGACAAGTTCAAAACAAACGGACAGATAATTTATATATATATATATAATGTAGAAATTATGATTGCTTTGAATGCCCTTAGTCTGGGTACCCTGAGGCCCTGTAGAAGTTATGTATATATATATATATATATATATGTATGTGTATCTAAGTTATTTTGCTAGAAAAAACTAATTTATTTAAAATAAAATATTTTACATAAAATTATTCCAATTAGGTAACTCCGGAATATTTTTAATGTAGATAGATGGGTAAGTAGATTAAAGTGACGCAGACCACAATCCTTAGTAACGTCAATTCAAAGTTTTGTTTAATATAAATTCTAGTTTATTACAAAGCGGAGTCTAGTAATAGTCACTCTTACCAATGCCTTATAATAAATTTAAACTGTTAAAATGAATATATAATAATAAAATGTACCGGTAATATCACACTTTGTACGCATGTCTGGAAATTATAGTAATACATCAATTTTATTGAAACATTAAATCCCCGCATATAAAATTACATTTCTTGACTATTTCGACAATACATTACTTAAAATAAAATAGTAAGATTTCTAAAAATAGATATCTAAAATAATAAACTATCACACTCCATACAATGAAATTTCAACAGAGTGTCTTTTGGGCTCAACTGTCCACAGTTAGAATAAATTGAAGAAATAATCTCAAACATTTTTGAGTGAAATCTGACAGAAGGTGATGACGTCACATATACGAATTCCCCCTTAATATATATCATACAACTAGTAAGTGGAAGATGAGACATTACAGGCCCCTGGTAAGTGTAAGATGAGAGATTACAGGCCACTGGTAAGTGGTAGATGAGAGATTACAGGCCACTGGTAAGTGGTAGATGAGAGATTACAGGCCACTGATAAGTGGAAGATGAGAGGATACAAGCCACGGGGTAGTGGAAAATGAGAGATTATAGGCCACTGGTAAGTGTAAGATGAGAGATTACAGGCCACTGGTAAGTGGTAGATGAGAGATTACAGGCCACTGGTAAGTGGTAGATGAGAGATTACAGGCCACTGATAAGTGGAAGATGAGAGGATACAAGCCACGGGGAAGTGGAAAATGAGAGATTATAGGCCACTGGTAAGTGTAAGATGAGAGATTACAGGCCACTGGAAAGTGGAGATGAGAGATTACAGGCCACTGGTAAGTGGTAGATGAGAGATTACAGGCCACTGATAAGTGGAAGATGAGAGGATACAAGCCACGGGTAAGTGGAAAATGAGAGATTACAGGCCACTGGTAAGTGGAAGATGAGACATTACAGGCCCCTGGTAAGTGTAAGATGAGAGATTACAGGCCACTGGTAAGTGGTAGATGAGAGATTACAGACCACTGGTAAGTGGTAGATGAGAGATTACAGGCCACTGATAAGTGGAAGATGAGAGGATACAAGCCACGGGTAAGTGGAAAATGAGAGATTATAGGCCACTGGTAAGTGTAAGATGAGAGATTACAGGCCACTGGTAAGTGGTAGATGAGAGATTACAGACCACTGGTAAGTGGTAGATGAGAGATTACAGGCCACTGATAAGTGGAAGATGAGAGGATACAAGCCACGGGTAAGTGGAAAATGAGTGATTACAGGCCACTGGTAAGTGGAAAATGAGAGGATACAAGCCACGGGTAAGTGGAAAATGAGAGATTATAGGCCACTGGTAAGTGTAAGATGAGAGATTACAGGCCACTGGAAAGTGGAGATGAGAGATTACAGGCCACTGGTAAGTGGTAGATGAGAGATTACAGGCCACTGATAAGTGGAAGATGAGAGGATACAAGCCACGGGTAAGTGGAAAATGAGAGATTACAGGCCACTGGTAAGTGGAAGATGAGACATTACAGGCCCCTGGTAAGTGTAAGATGAGAGATTACAGGCCACTGGTAAGTGGTAGATGAGAGATTACAGGCCACTGATAAGTGGAAGATGAGAGATTACAGGCCACTGGTAAGTGGAAGATGAGACATTACAGGCCCCTGGTAAGTGTAAGATGAGAGATTACAGGCCACTGGTAAGTGGTAGATGAGAGATTACAGACCACTGGTAAGTGGTAGATGAGAGATTACAGGCCACTGTTAAGTGGAAGATGAGAGGATACAAGCCACGGGTAAGTGGAAAATGAGTGATTACAGGCCACTGGTAAGTGGAAAATGAGAGATTACAGGCCACTGGTAAGTGAAAGATGAGAGATTACAGGCCACTGGTAAGTGAAAGATGAGAGATTACAGGCCACTGGTAAGTGGTAGATGAGAGATTACAGGCCACTGATAAGTGGAAGATGAGAGGATACAAGCCACGGGTAAGTGGAAAATGAGTGATTACAGGCCACTGGTAAGTGGAAAATGAGAGATTACAGGCCACTGGTAAGTGAAAGATGAGAGATTACAGGCCACTGGTAAGTGAAAGATGAGAGATTACAGGCCACTGGTAAGTGGTAGATGAGAGATTACAGGCCACTGATAAGTGGAAGATGAGAGGATACAAGCCACGGGTAAGTGGAAAATGAGTGATTACAGGCCACTGGTAAGTGGAAAATGAGAGATTACAGGCCACTGGTAAGTGGAAGATGAGAGATTAGACGCCTTTCCCAAAGCGCGCCAACGATCCCGGCCCTGTGTAATTTGAATCCAAGATTTTCCACGTTCAAGTCACTCCATGTAGCCGCAGGGCGTCCTACACTACGTGCACCAAGTCGTGGTCTCCACTCTAGGGTCTGTTCTGCGGCAAACGTGATCAGCCCAATGCCACTTCAGTTTACTGACTCTTTGAGCTATGTCAGCGACTTTAGCTGTCTTGCGGATATCTTCGTTCCGAATTTTATCCATAAGAGAAACTCCGAGCATAGCCTTTGCATAGTTCGCTGAGCGACTTTAACTTTATGAACCAGTCTAACCGTTTTGGCACCGGATGGTTAATTAATAAAAAAAACAATTATCCTACTTTAATTTAAATAAAACGTACAAATACGAGTACCCGAGACCGCCAAGACGCCTCAACCCCAACCCAATCCTAGCTGATGCTAAGATTGGGCGTCTGCACCGAACAAATCGGGGTGTTTGTATAAACTTAGTAACAGATTTACAAGTTGGTATAATCAATCTAATAAAAATAAAAAAAACAATGAAAAAAATCCTAGTGGGCTGACTTGAACCCATGACTTAAGTCAAGAAAACGTAGAGAAATTATCAAAAAAAAACAAAGCATTAGCAACAAAACTATGAGCGAAATTAAACGAAGCGAATCCAATAAGAAATGTAGCCCGCAAAAAGCACGCCGTGGTTTCACAAGACGGAAGGCTATCGAGAAAATGAAAGAACAGAGGCTCGAGCGAACGCAGAACGTTCGTATGTCAAAGAAAACAAATTATTTCTTAAAACATGGAGAACTGTAAACTACAAAGAACTCGTTTGAAATTCTTTAGAAATAAATTCTAGTCGTAATACGTAGAACTCAAATATTTATTTTAGAAAAATATTAAACTTAGTCAATTAGTTAAAATTTGTTTAATATTTTAATAGCATTGCATGTCTACCTGTCATTAATAAACATGTCTTCGGCAAATACACTTAACAATGCTTATGCTGTGATAATACCGCCCCCGTAGACTATTGGTTGACTTTGGCGTTGTATCCGGAGGTCATGGGTTCGATTCACACCCATGGCAAAAAAATATTAGAACGTTTTTCTGTGTTATGGTGTGGTTATATGTATTATATCGTTGTTTCTAGTACACATAGTACAAGCTTAGAGCTTAGTTTGTTACCAGAGCAATATGTGTAAATTGTCCTACACATTATTATATTATTGTAATTAAATCAAGGACGGAACAATCGAAACCCAGAATGCACTTCACTTATATTATGCCCTAATATTTTTTTTCAGATAAAAAAGTTGTCGGTAAAAAGTAGGATGCATTCTAAATATGGTTTTGCTGAGCAAAAACCATACAGCCCTGTTCTGCGAAAACTGTGCAGGAAATGCAAACTGCATGTGAAATGACTATTTGTTTTTGCGTGAACCATAAAACCGTTCCAGCAGAAATGAGAGGCCGCGATGGTAGTTTGAGTGAATCGGCTGAACAAACCGATATGATGAGCGAAGGCCATAATATACCGATTGATCAAACATTATAATTTCTCCCACGATAGCTAGTAAATCGATACTCGTAGATATACTAAAAGACCTTCATTATATCATATTAAATCAATACCTCAAATCGGCAGATATGAAAGTATGTGTTTCAATATGTTTTTTTTTAATCTAATACAAAATATACAAAATGTATTTAAATGCCTTTATACTTATTTTATAGCAGATTGCTGATAAAGTATAATATATTTTTGTTAAAATATTTTTGGGTTATTAATCCCTAAAATCCTGAACCCTAAATTCAAATAATAACAAAAAGTAGAGTCTTACGTGTCTTATATAAATAGTAAATCCAGGACTGGAAACAAAATGCAATGCAGGTTTAGGAAGTAGCTAATCGTAATAAATTCATCATTTACAATTTGGTTATCATATATATTATTAAACGGGGCTGGAGTAGTCATGTCTATAAAGGCTGTACCCGAGTTTAGACCAGGGTACTTATAAAAAAAATATGCGACTTTCCTTAGAAGTTAATATTTTCCGCTCGCAATAAAATTGATTAGTCTTTGGTAGCTAGAGAAAAATAAAATTCACTTAACTAGAATAGCATTGATTTATATGCTCCAAGGAAAACTTAATTTAAAAACCATATAAGAGAGTATAAATTTAAATGAAAGAGCGACTGCTTTAATTAAAGCAACGACGCAGAAGTCGCAACATATCATTGTTAAGGCTTCTACTCTTTATTGGAAAATGCGGCCAGCTCATGCCGAGGAAACTTTATCATATGCCAAGCCCACGCGGCCTCACTAAATGTAGATTTACCTCGTTATAACTAGTAAATATTAATTTACTTTTATAGAAAAAAACTTTTTATCCTGAAGTTACACGAGTGGGGGAAATATAAAATACCTTTGATTACTGAGTGATCGTTAGTGAGTTTGCGACAACATTTCTCGCGATGAATAAAATATGATTTTCACAAGTAAATAAAGTTTCACATTCCAATTTATATTAAATGTTATACTATTTTGTGTCATTAAAACGGTCTTTCATAAGCTCGTGGAAGCTGTGTTAGAAGGTGTTAATTGCTTCTTGTACAAGAGAATACGCTGCAAAACGAACGTAGTGATCTTAATACCTCGTTTTACGATTTCCTTCGTCAGACCATCCCTTCTTTACTAATTGAATTGTGATCCCTTGTAAGATGATAAAACTTAGCAATTAAGTTTCTGGTGTTAAACATGCATGCTATGGCTGCACAAATGGTATGTTCGGTGTTATATGACAGCTCACTTGTCGACCACAATGTATTAACCTGTCAGCGCATAAATGTGCATCTCCGCACGCCTCGAGTCTAACCGCCATAACAATGTGTGCCAGCTGCTCCCCCATTCCGTGTTTATGATGTGCTACACCAGAACCTTGTTCACATACCTATATAATCTAACCCACTCACGTTTCATTTACCACAGATTTAATTCACAGACAATGTTCATTTTATTTCAGAGTGAAATTTAATATTTTCCTGTAAAGGCAGTATTATCATAATAAAGAGCGTCGTTATCGTCTCGTTACAGAAGGAGTGAAGTTAGATTTTAGTATGAACGCATAAGATTTATCATTGTTCTGGCCGGCATCCGAGCTTCAACACTAAGCCCCTTATTAAAACTTTATAGCCGGACCTTGAACAATCTCACAATATAATAGGTACTGTAACCTTGTTTATTTATTAATGCAGCCAATACTGGCAGCAATTATGTTATAAATTTATTAGATTAAAGAATAAAAGCTAAATGGGGTAAACATCAAGGCGACAGAGTCTAGAAAGTAGAACATACTTAACTACTCTCTTGAACATTCAATTATCCCCCGTACTCAACCCCTTGAGATTCGAGTTTTGAAAAAAAATCCCTTCTTAGTGGAGTTTTTGGTTCGATTGAAGCTACACAATTTAGACAGCAATATTTTGTTTTGGTAGTAGGGGTACAATACAAAATACTACTGTCTAAATTTTGTAGCTTCAATAGTTTCGGCTGAGTAATAGTTTCAATGATGAGAAAATCAGTCAGTCAGAAAAATAGTATATTAAATAAAATGGTTCGTGCTGATTAAAACGTACCGAGAACATTGGCTACATTTCTACGTTGCGTTGCTATAGAATTTTTTGTTTTAATTAATTTTTAAACCGACTATCTCCAGAAACTTCTACCTACTTTTTCTAGATTTTCAAAAAAAAAAAGTTTATAAGTACCAAGGACTTAATATTTATATTACGAAAGGAAGGGATGTATAATGATTTGTTAGACTGGTGATGCTTGATTTATTCGAGTATTTATTGTGTTTTAGGTGAACTACATTTTCAGCGGCATAGCTTGGAATAATACTAGTAGAGTCAATATGTGTTGCAGCTAGAGTATCGACACAACTTGCATCCCAGACCAATGACATGCCATTAGACCAAGGTACCAAACCGTACCATCTGGATGATTTCCGTCATCCCTTATTACACCTGGCGGCTCTGGGATAGATGGAATGTTAGCAGTCGTTGTAATATGTCGCTGAGAAGAGAATGTATAGGAATGTGCTTTTTAAAACTACTGGGGCCAGTGCCACAAATGAGTTCTGTGGAAAACATTTAATTTATATGTGTCCAAATTCTTAACTGCGCCGGCATAGTGAGAATAAAAACCCCCAGCGCCGGGTAACCTGAGGTTGTTTACGCGATCTCGCGCGTCGTATGTCACTTGTAATGACAGATTGTTATAAAAAAAAGACTTAAAAGTTAAAACCACCAAACCATGTATTTTTTGGACCCACATTTCGTTATTTTGTTATTGATAATTGGTGCCTACTTTAAAAATACAATCCCTATTTTTAAAATATGGCTACGAGGATACTCGCTACCTTCTGGAGCGACCGCCACTTCCACGTGGTCGCAGGGATCCCTCAGAGGAGCTGCCTCTTGCCCGCACTGTATGCTCTGTATACGAACGATATCCCTACTCTCTCGGACTCCATCCTCCCAGGAAAGCATAAAATTACCCTGGCGCTGTTTGCGGATGTCGGCGCTTGGCCGAGCATTTGACTAGTCAAGCCAACATTATGTCCATGCTTCGACCGGTCCTTAGATTATCCCTCCCGCTCCGGATAAAAGTGTTGGTCTACAAGACCTTCATAAGTTCCTGGCTCGCCTCCGCAGCTCTAGCGTTCTCTTGTCGGCCAAGAACAAGACAAGGATCCACTGCAGAATATCTCTATGCGGATGGCGTCCGGCGCTCCGTGGTGTGTTCGTTTCCACAATCAGGCCGTTTGAAGATGCAATCTGTGGAAGTGTTTGTTGAACGGCTCGCTCGATGCATGTTTGACCAAGCCGACAACGGACCCCACGATCATCTGGAATCGCACCGGGTTGAGTCCTCTTACAGTTGTTGAGGCATTTTATCCGGGGATACCACGTCATACGAGTTGTCCTTACGCTAATATAAGGTATTTAATAAGATTTATTTAAATTAATACATGTAAAGGCAGGTACAGTTCAGAGGAAACCTAACTGAATGCTAATTAAATTATCTACTAATGTATTCGTAACTTACATATGATGTCACAGAAAAATATACTTTATACCTATGAAGTTAAGTGTTATTTCGGTTGGACATTAAACAATAAAGCATATTAGCGTATAGATATGTAAATATCGGTACAGTTTAGGATGTTACAGTTAACATTTTCATAACTACACGTTTTCGATAGCTATAAAAATAATCCCTTACTACTTCTTCAAAAGTTATGCTTTCATATGTACCTCGGCGTTTCCTTGCGGGATCGTATTCGAAACGATGAGATCCGCAAAAGGACCAAAGTAACCGACATAGCCTCCAGAATCGCCAAACTAAGTGGCAGTGGACAGGCCACATAGCTCGCAGAACGGACGGCCGTTGGGGCATTAAGGTTCTCGAGTGGCGACCGCGTGCTGGAGGACGCAGAAGAGGCAGGCCCCCCACAAGATGGACCGACGACCTGAAAAAGGTCGCGGGAAGCCGATGGATACAGGCAGCGCAGAACCGGTCATTGTGGCGATCCTTGGGGGAGGCCTATGGCCAGCAGTGGACGCGCGAAAGGCTGGCATGATGATTAACATTAAAACAGTTTTTAGCAATAAGGTCTAAAGGGGGCAGTGCCGCGCCGGTAAAATGGTTTGCTTAATTTAAGTGCTATTTTATTAGGATTTGAAAGCAACATTCACAATTATGTCCGTTATATATATTATTATCAATAAATCGATATTGTTTTCTCTCTGACGAAAGTAAGATAATTATTAACCGATTAGCTGCTTTACTAAAATTTGGTATAGAAATTAAACACGCAATGGAATGATAAGTTTTTTGTGAAAAGAATGCTATCTGCCCAGTATATATTTTAATTTGTATTGCTAGATTGCTTCCGGAACGTAGAGCTAAAATAAAAGTTTTTGCATACTAGCAATACTACATTACTTACTACTAATCCTAATATGACACTTTGCTCCTTAAAAAAAATATCAGGACAAGAATCTGGCGATACCAATACAAAAGAAAACAAAAAGGGGACCGACATTCCCAAGGTGCAAAACGGAATGTTTGACAACACCACTATAGTAGTGTGCCCTGAGAGCATGTCAAACTGTTTAATACTCTATACACATACCGTAACGAGCTTGCACATGTTCGGTGTAGACTGAGAATACCATCGGCTACGACGAAGTGGGAAAAAAAACCCTCCGCTGGGTAAGCTGAGGTCATCTAGACTGTACGTAAACTATTTTTTCGATTCCCAGCAAAAAATCGTGGCCTACATTACATTTTTGTTAATGTCGTGTTTAAAAAAAGGGCCTCAAAGAGCACGTTATGCTATCGGGTTCCAGTTTCACTATACCGACTGTTTATATTGAGTCTATTCAAAAATCGCTAAGACTGTCACTTGTTCGGTGTACTCATACGATGGCTACGATGAGGTGGGATTAAAACCCCTCCGCTGGTTAACCTAAGGCGTCTAGGCGGTCTTGGGCGCCGTAAGACACCCGTGATGATATAATACGTTGTCCGAGCAAAACACATTTGCATTATAATAATTTAACATATTTTATAAAATAATACCCTTTTAAATATAAAAAGATTATTAAAAAGTATTTTGCAACACTGAATGAAATATTTACAAGCTCCTACAATAAAATACTAATTTACTTAATAAAGAAACTAAATTAAGATAAACAGGAGAAATTTCGTCGTCTACAAGACTACAACAGATTCAGTCGAGATATTTATTTAGCACTCAAAGAGCAACTCGACGGAAAATAAATAACAGAAAAGTATTTATACAAACTAAATCTTTAGGGGTCCACTACATAACTTTTTATTTTCAAAATTCGAAACCCAAGGGGTTCAAAAGGAGGGATATTTTTTTTTAGGACAATTAATATCTCGGTAACGGAAGGTACTTACTTGAAATTTGGTCTTTTAAATAAAATATGTAAAGGTGTTTTATCAATTTTATGAATTTCAATAAGAGGCGGCAGCGTTACGATTATAAATATGTTTAAAAGTAGGTGGTTTTCCATATCGTTATATTCTCTGTAACTACGAGGGCTGCAAACGTTAAAAAAAATCTATAAATTTTCATTTGTATGTATTTTTTTTATAAATATTATCACGAGAAAATAATAGTTTTACAATTGGGAGAGAACAATAAAACAGTATCAAAAGAAAAATGCCTACTTAATAAGTAAAAGACAGCATGTGATATTACTGTTTGGCGATAAGTGTTTTATGGGTAAGATAAGATCCTTTTAAATCTGAAAATTTTTGTTACCAACTCGAAATGTCAACCGGAAGTGAGATATTCAAGATGGCGGCCAGCGCCCACCGCGATTTAGGTTAAAAATTTTAACTGATCACGTTTATCTACGACGACGTTTTTGGTTTCGTTTTCGTATAAAATAATGATGAGGAATTCAGTTTTAAAGATATTATTATACTCATCTATAGTAAAATTTCGAGATTTTGACTAATATATTTTTTCTTTTAATAACGAGTAAAACTTTTTATACATATCATATATTTTTATAAAAAATATGTTTTATTAAATCACTACTAATCTAGTTTCTAAAAATATTATCTTTTATACGAGTAATTGAATGAAAAAAATAGACGGTAGCGTGGCGTCTTGCGGCTTACTTAAAAGTAAATTAGAAAATAGGCATTCTGACATAATAGGTATACCTAAAGTATGGCAGTATTATCATAGTTTATAATTGTAAGCTGGAGTTTAATATATTTTAATTATATAATTAGCTTATTGCTAAATAATGAAGGACATCCCCCAGTTTTTTTTTATCGATTGCATCCAGTATAAGAAGATAGGTACTTATTAAATGAAATATAAGAGTGTTATTAATTTTTATAATCAATAGTAAAAACAACTATTTAACTTCTGTTTATGACTATAATAAAGTACGTATAGGCACGGTCCTATATTTTTAATCCACGAGTAGTTTTACTACTAAGTAATTCTACTTTTAGGTAAATACTTCATCGTCGCCGCGCTCCATTTCAAATTAGATTTATCATCCGGTACGTCTTTTATGATTATTGGATATGCATGCTTATATTTTTTAAGACTAGAATAGTAGGTATTTATTAACATGTATCGGTTTAAACACAACTCAAATTATTTTATAGCAACATGTGTTTTTAATTAATTTAGCCCCTTAGAATCAAAATATCAACCGGAAGTAAGATTTTCAAGATGGCGAAGAGCACAAGGCGTGCAAACGAAAAATTATAACTGAGCATATTTTTGATGTGGTTTTTGAATAAAATCAAGGTTGTAGAATTTTAATGAATTAATAAAAAGAGTAAATAAAGAGTTTTATTTTCATATCGGATAAAATTTTTAAACCCAACCTCTTAATAAAAAAACAATGATAGTAATCTCTACTATTCTAGTTTCTAAAAAATATTCATACCATTTATCATAAAAGAAATACCCGAAAATTTATAAAATTTGAAATGTAGCGCGGCGCGGACGTGATTCTTACCTAAAAGTAGACGTGAAATTACTCGCGGATTTGAAAATATAAATAAAAATAAAATAAAATAAATACCATCACGGGTGCCAATTTGGCTCCCGAGAACCGTTTAAACGGCCTCAGGGTCCCAGCGGAGGGATTAACCCATCCTCATTTCGCCGATGGTATTCGGAGGCAACACCTACAAGTGGCGAGCTTGTTGCGGTGTTTATGATGAAAATAGCCTCGTTGTATAAAGCGGTCACCCATCCCAGGCCGGTCTTGTTGTCATCTGCTTAACCTTGTTATCAGTTGCGCAGTGACTTAACCACTAGGCTGGGGCCGCTTTTATTTGAAAATATAGGACTGTACAAACTTATAAGAATCGTACACTGAAGTTATATATGTTTTTACTATTATTTATTAAGTAATATAATAACATGCTTAATTAAATTAATAAATACCTAGCTACTTGAACTGGGAATATTCTCCTAAAAAAATATTTTCAAAACAGATGTATGACTACATTAATTACCAATAAGAAAATTGTATAATAAAATTATATTTAACTTCTGTTTTCGATCAAAAACCCGCGTGCCAGTATAACGCCACACTACCTTTTTTTAGTATAGTATTCTAGTTTCTTTATATTTATAGAAACTAGAATACTATACTTGGGTTATTAAAATAATTTTTTATTAAAAAAATATTGTGTATAAAATTTGTAGTCGTTATTTTATTAAATAGAAAGATTTTTTTAAAATTTCAGTTTTAAATACTAATCTCGAAGTTTTACTACGGATGAGTATAATAATAAATAAATAAATGAATTCTTTCTCCTTAGTTTATACGAAAACGACACTAAATACATCCTCGTAGATAAACGTGATCAGTTACAATTTTTAACCTAAAGCACAACGCGTCGACGGGTGCTGCCCGCCATTTTGAATATCTCACTTCCTGTTGACACTTCTAGTTGGTAATGATTGGGAATGATTTTGTCTTAATAGATTTTTAAAAAATACCAAAAATAATACGATTTGTTTCTTGCATACTCAAAAAGAAGCCCTTCAGGTATTGTAGACTACTGTTATTGCAGAATTAAAATAATATTTTTGTTAGTCATTGTATTAATTAATCTTTCTGTGTTGGGTATTTTTTGATTATAATACAAAAAAAATAAAAAATTACCCGCACAGAAAGACTGTACAATTACCAACATAAAAATAATGATTGAACTTTAACAATGTATAAATGGGCGTCAAGACGACTACATAGCCCTTAATTAAAGCAGATTAGTTTACAATACTTTATTTTGTTTGGTATTCCAAGTATCATATAAATCAAATTACTATATAAATGCTTTAAAATATTTTATTGCTTTTGAAGAAGGGGCGGGGCATGTAATCTACTACCCATTTATATAAAATTAAATTAAAAATATATATATATTTTGAACAGATGCATTATACATGATTTTAAGAAAAAAAAGATTTTGTTAATTTAAAATTTTTAATTATTTGTAGAGTACATCTTGAATATTCAATGAGGATAAATAGACAGATTTACAAAATTGTGCTTGCAAGTGAACCAGTATTTTTATTATGAAATTTAATAGATATATTTAATAAAAAACCTTTATATACCTACTGCATTTTCAATCCAATCACCTTCATCCGCTCTGCCGACACCTGTATGTCAAATAAAATAATGTGCAAAAAAGGAAAGAAAAAAGCATTTGATGTAATCCCCTGCACTGTAAATTGGACTTACCTCAAAAGGGCCATTTCTTCAGCAACTTTGGACTGAAAGGTGGGAAGCTCGTACCCACTAGTTTTGGCCGAGGGGGTTGCCCGCCTGAAAACATGTGCAGTGATGTAGCTTACAGTTAGGGAGCGTAAGTGGGTGTAATTGAAAAAAAATCAATTTGTAAATAGGCTTTATTAAGTTGATACTGAAGTGCAGCAAATGGTAACTTACCGTCCAATAATTTTGGCCACGTCTAAGTTGGTTGATAAAAGCAATGGGTCGGTGGTCTCGCTCTTCGTGAAGCTAAAGATCTTTCCAAACCATCCCTTAATGGAAGTATCAGATTTTTTCCGGAGCGGCAAAATGGTGCTTTGGTATACTTGCTCCATGTTTGGTGGTGACATGCCAACTTAATGAAAAAAGAAAATATGTATAAGCAAGTGAATTGTTAATTAAAATTTGTGTTTTAGGCCAAAAGGTATTTATTGTAAATTTTTGTGTATGTAGGCTAGGCCATGCTATACTGTGAATGGTGTTTGAAATAAAAGTAATGGTTCTTGGTTTAATGATCAGTAACACTATCATGTTTTATTGGTATACAATATTATGATCGACTTCCGTTCTACCGTTAGAGATCTACCAACAGGATCATTTTATTTTTCTAAAAAGTACTCTAAGTTTTAGATAAATAAAGTGATCCAGTTAGTCGATTCAACTGTAGACTCTAGTGTATAATGTAAAATTGTATAGCGTTCAATATTTACTATGTTTTCTTTTTAATTGCTACAAAACTAATAATTTTAAAGAGTGAGTCAGTTATATTAATAGAGTTAGGTACATAAAAACATTAAAAGTAACCCTCAGTATATATTTAATAGATATTTAGTAGCTAACAAAATGTATATTTGAATAATTCATATTTAAAAAGTTAAAGGAAAAAGTTTGAAAAGTAAATATTCTTATCAGTTCTAAATAATCAACATTTTACAGAAGTTTATGTAATTTGTGCTTATATATAAGTGGATTTTAATATTATTCTTACCTGTCAGTCACTTGTTTTATTTACTTGTAGACCTTTACCGGTCTTAGAATATACGATTTGAATCTGCACTCAGATGACACTGAAACACGGTAGCGAACAGTCTGGACTCCTGAAGCAGAATGAACCCTTTCAAACTTCACTCTTCGGGACTACACTGACTGAACCTAACTTCGCTCTACTTGCAAAATATAACGCATGCGTAATTACAATGACCAAACTTCACAATAAACTACTTTCTTACATTGTAACTATTATACTAAATACACAATTTGTAAAATTTTATAAAATAAATTGTAACAGTAAAATTAAATTACTCATCTCAACCTCACATTATCTGCGCCGCCTATTTTCTATTATATTTTTTAAAAGAAAAAAATAGCAATGGCTTTTATAAATCATCCAGCAATGTGAAAATTGTTATTCTCCGGATAATGCAATTTTATGATCTACCTATTTTAAATATAGGTAGATCATAAAATTGCATATAAAAATGTTAGTTGAAGTAAGTATTATTATTTGGTTGTAAAAATGCTGCATACAGTGGCTGCATAGGCGACATCTAGTACATTACTACCGAACTACGTTTTCGTAATATATTTTGTAGATGGCGCAGCAAAACATCTAAATAACTGTAAGACATTTTCGTAATAATTTCTGTAGATGGCGCTGGAAAAAATTCGAATAATAACTTTATACAGCTGGTTTTCCGGACGTGTTCATAAAATATTGTGTAGATGGCGTTGTAAAAAGTATCGAAAAAATAAAGATTCTAAAGTTTTTCACAAAAGAATTCCTTTGAACGTGTAGTCCAAAAATATTTAGAGCGATTTTGATTAATTTTAGTAAATAAAATTTATTTAACTCAAGGACATTATTTTGTTCACTTTCAATTTTTTGCCGCAGAAATTCTGTCGAACGCATTTGAAAATTTAAGATTATTTTAAAACGGACTATCCGTTGTATTTTTTCCAGCTTGAAAAGGAGATAGGTACACAATTATTCGACCAGTTATTTGTTATACTTTAATATATTATTATTTTATACACTACTAAGTTAAGTAATAGATAATGCCAAGGTAAATTAACATGTTGACCATGGCTACCATGCCCGCGCTTCATAGTATAGGTGTATATACAGTAATATACACCCCTATTTATATTATATGGATATGCATATACATTTTAATAAATTCCTTATTAGGATATTTTATATTAATTTTTTTTAAAGATAAATATGCAATGAAAAAAATCCTGGTGGGCGGGACTCGAACCCACGAACGTCGGCGTCGCTTTCGCGGCAAGGAGCTCAACCGCCGAATAAATATGGTTTATTTTTATATATTTTTTATTGTGGTTGGTCTCAAAGTTTATTTAAGAAAGAGTTAAATGTCAGGGAAACATCTGAATGCAAAATGTTACTTACGGTCACAGACGTCCTACGTCCTACAGCCTATTGAAAATACAGCAAATATTTTGAAAAAAAAAATGACCCTAGGTAGGTATTCCAGTCGACAGCGAAATTACTAGCACACATATATTGTGCTTCTTTATATATTTCATTATTGCACTTCAAATAATCACCCCTACCCTTCTCGCCATAACACTCCCGTGCATGTCACAATTGTATAATAAGAATTTGTACGTTATTGAAACACTCTATTTATTAAACTAAACTTTACTATTTATATAAGAAATTGTTATATAGGTATCATATACTATATTAATAAGTAATATTTTATTAAAAAAAAAAAAAAAAAGATAAAAGAAACAGAATATACTTTATATACGTGGTGGCCGAATTGCTTAGACCTTGGACTTAAAACACTTAGGTCCCAGGTTCGAGTCCCGGTGTCTACCAATAAGATTTCATTAAAAAAATATGTACATTTGTTTGACAACACCACTATAGTGACTCGGATAGCACGTTTAGTCGGTCCTGTCAGTCCCGGTTTCACTATACCAACTTGTTATGTCTATTCAAAACATCGCCACGAGCTAGGCACTTGTTTGGTGTAGACTCATAACATCGGCTACAACGAGGTGGGATTAAAAAAAAGCCTACCCTGGGGCCGCGTCTAGGCGGTCTCGGGCGCTGTGAGGCACCCGTGATGATATTTTTTTTATACTTAAAAAAAACTAAATAAACTAAATAAAAATATAAAATAAAAATACTTATCTATAAAAAAAACTGATTCCAAGCGTTTCTACTGCAAACGCCGCAAATATGTGACATAGGTAGAATATTTGCGGCGTTGACGTATTTGAGTTTGCTCGACAGCTGCGCCGGTCTCCTGCAAATAAGACGCGGCCAACGTATCTACGCAGGTCGCGTCCCATACAAGAGTCCGTCCAAGAGACCACAGAACCATGGTAACTCCGTCTGGTCTTTTACCATGATCGCGCACCATCCGGTATGCTGCGCTGCGTTATATTATTATATATAAGTAGGTATTAGTAGTTTCATAGAATAGTACTTACATATGTATTACTAATTCCTTTCCGTTATCATCCTTGCCGCTTGTTTGAGTACATATTCTCCCGCGACTGGCATGTGGCTTCAGGACAATCTTCTCTCCAATTACCTCTAAATCTTCATCAAGATCAAATGCCTTGTTATCCATTTTATTGGGAGTTCTAAAAGAGAAAATCACAATAAAAATACCGATTAAAGACACAGCATTTGCAATGAACGCTCTCGGTCCCAGTTTCAGTATATCAACTGGTGAATCTGTTTATAGATGGGTTATTGAGTTTATCCAAATATCGCGACGGCCTAGCCACTTGTCCGGTGTAAGTAGACTCATTTTATCCACTACAACGAGGTGGGATTAAAAACCCTACCACGGTACCCTGAGGACGACTATAAGGTCTCGGGAGCCGTAAGGCACCCGCGTGATGATATTAATATACATTTTTCACTAGATTTTTTTCCTTTATCAGAGACAACATTGGTACATTAAAGGACAACAATACGTCAAAATACGTCAGGCTCTTCCCAGTGCCACTACTAGAAACAACTGGTTTGCTGGACGACGGCAAGAGGCCCGATGACATTAGTCCCCTGGACAGGTGGTCGGTGCCTGGTATGGGAAGCCTCAAATGACGCAATTATGCAGTTCTTAATAGATATTACGTCATTTGGAGAAGAGACAATGTGGCCATGGTGACCAGGTGCACACACAGTAGTAAAGTATTTATGAAAGTATTTGGTCGTCGTGTCTGGTGACCAAAAGGTGGCTTGTTCCTCGGGCAGCGTATTAGTAACGCTCTTAATTCACAGAAAGTATACCTTAAACCATTTCGCTATTCAGAGTTGTAAACAAGGCACTGGTGACCGAATAATGGCGGTATAACCATTAAATTTTTAGCGGTGGAAGGGTTTTTACCGCCTGGGTAGCTACCACCATCCATTGATGTAAAGTCCGTCAAGCGAACCTCAACGTGTTTCGGAGTCATTCGGTGGAAGAGATTTCCTTCGGCAGACATCTTTTTTCTAAGGAGACTGTGGAGTTTGTAATGTGTAAGGTTAAGTCTTGGGAGCTGTGTCCTACCGAAGATTAATAAAAAAATATAAAATACGAAACTGTTAAAAAAATGCACACAGATATAATGTTTTTAAATTATACCAAACTAAACACTACTTGCTGGGGCTGGACCGTATTCTGCCCTGGTGCCTCACTCTCCTGTATGTTGGTAGTCGGTTTCATTCTCAATCTGACTCTTTGAGACATGTTATTAGCCTGGTGTCGAATCCACTGTTTTGTCCTTACCTTGCCCTTTGTATATTATTGGAAGTAGATTCCTTGCTCTGTTGTTTGCCCATGGTTTGCTTCTGTTGTCTGACAATTTTACTTGCTAACTAAATTATGATTTAAAAAACATATATTTATATTCGTTAAAACTGCTTACTAAGCTGTGACCTAAATGGTCTAAGGCAATGACAAAACAGCTAATCGACACTTACCTACTTAAAAAATACTCGTGTAACCTCGATATAAAAAAAAAAACATTATTATTAAAATAAATCCGCAAATCGTGCTGGTTTGCGCACAATACGGCCACTGCGTGTACTTTGACCCGGTGAATCATCTCTCACCTCGTTGTTACACGTGTAATTCTTTGTTTTGTAGTCCGTATTGCTAATCAAAATATATGCTGGCTTTAACCTATCTATCGACACTGCCGTCACTTTTCCATTTATTTCTATTTTAAAAACCTTATCACTACGATCTCTTACTCTAAATGGTCCATCGTAGGGTGGCTGCAGGGGTTTCCTTACCATGTCTCGTCTCACAAATACGTGTGAGCAGGACGTAAAATCTGGGTGGACAAAAATTGCTCTAGAGTCCCTATTGTTCGTGGGTTTGGGTTTTAAGTTACCTATAACGGTCCTGAGATTGGTTACGTATTCCTGCCAATCTCCGATGAATGTGTTTGACGCGTTATAAAAATCTCCGGGTAAACGCAATGTTTGTCCGTATAACATTTCAGCGGAACTAACATTGGTATCACTCCTCGGCGCGGCGCGTAAACCTAACATAACTGTAGGTAACTCGTCTACCCACGAACGAGTGTCTAAGCGAGCCATTAATGCTGCTTTCATACTCCGATGCCATCTTTCTATTGCTCCGTTGCTTTGTGGGTGATATGCTGTAGTACGCAGCCTGTCTACCCCTAAGCACTGTAGCAATTGATTAAAAAGGTTACTTTCAAATTGTCGGCCCTGGTCGGTTGTAATCCTAACAGGACACCCAAATCTCACGATCCAACCTTCATATAAGATTTTTGCCACCGTCTCAGCATAAATATCTTTGATAGGAAAAGCCTCTGGCCAGCCTGTCGTCCTGTCTATGATGGTTAGGCAATATCTATAACCATCCGGAGAGGTAGTTAGGGGCCCTACAATATCTATGTGGATATGTTCCATCCTATCGCATAACTTAAAAATACCTAACGATGCGCTGGTATGTCTATGTACCTTGTCTTTCTGGCATGAAACACAGGTTTTGGCCCATTAACCTACTTCTGCGCTCATGTTAGGCCAAAAATATTTATCCGTTATCATCTTCCTAGACGTACGAATTCCAGGATGACTCAAATTATGCAGTTGCAAAAAGGCTTTACGTCTAAAATCATTAGTTAGATATGGCCTCGCTCTCTTTGTTGACATTTCGCAGTATAATTGAACGTCGCTATCGGGAAGGTATATTTTTCTTAGAATTACGTGCTTATCGCCCTGTGCGATTAAAGTACCTAACTCTTTTACGTCCTTCCAGCGCGACCGCTAACTCTGCGAAATCGATACCCGTGGGACAGCTGATTGTTTCAATGCGCGAGAGTGCATCGGCTACTGCATTCGACATTCCTGGAACGTGACGTATGTCTGAGGTAAATTCGCTCAAAAACATAAGTTGTCGTACACGTCTGGGCGTTTCTTTGTCAGATGGTTTTTTAGTAAACATGTGTACTAAAGGTTTATGATCGGTGTAGATTGTTAAGGATCTGCCTTCGATCATAAATCTAAAGTGCCCAACTGCTAGGTATATCGCTAAGAGTTCCTTATCGTATGTACAATATTTTCTTTGTGTATCCGATAGTCTCTTAGAATAATAATCTAGCGGTTTCCAACTATTTTTCACATAAATTTGTAATACGGCTCCTACAGAATCGTTCGAGGCGTCCGCCATCAGTGATATTGGTGCGTCCGGTGTCGGGAAACCTAGTTCAACCGCGTTTACCAGACTCGCCTTGCATTCCTCGAATGCTGACTCTGCGTCCCGCGTCCATTGTATCGGAGTCTTGTCGTTCTTTTTAGACTTTACTAAATATGCATTTAAATTTTGTTGTTTTAACGCAGCTCTAGGTATATGGGTCCTATAAAAATTTACCATCCCTAAAAATCGCCTAAGCTATTCGATCGTTTGTGGTTTAGGAAAATCTGTGATGGCCTTAACCTGTCAAGGGTTTAACGCCGTCAGCAGAAATTTCGTGCCCTAAGAAGTCTATTCTCTCTTGCCCGAAACAACATTTTGACAAATTTATAGTAATCCCAAAATCATTAAACCTGCTGAGGACTGCTTTTAGGTATTCTTTGTGCTGCTCTTCAGTTTCGCTAGCAATTAAAGCGTCGTCTAGATAACAAAACACAAAGTCCGTACCGTGAGTCACACTTCCGTCGTCCTTGCGAATTTCCAGCCCCTGTAGCACGGAATTATTCATAAACCGTTGGAATGTTTGCGCTGCATTCCGTAGGCCAAACGTCATGCGTGGAAATTCGTAAAGGCCAAACGGCGTTATTATTGCAGTCTTTTCGACATCTTCCGGCGCGACCCTAATGTTATGGTAGGAACGATTTAAATCCAATCGCGAAAAATATTTCTTATTAGCTAGAATGTAAGTAAACTCGTGCAATCTGGGAATTGGGTACCTATCGGGCTTGGTGATTGCGTTCAACGCTCTGTAGTCTCCGCAAGGACGTATCTGCCCATCCTTTTTTGGAACTACGTGAAGCGGGCTGGCCCATGCACTCTTTGATGGACGACATATACCTAATTGTTGCATTAGTTCAAATTCTTTTTTTACCTTCGTATAGCGTTCTGGTGGTATAGGTCTCGCCCGCGCAAACACGGGTGCTCCAGAAGTCTCTATATGGTGATAAATAGCATGAGGTGGGTCCCTCAGGAAGGATAATGGTTAAGTTATTTCGGGCAATAAACTTAATAATTTATAATAAGGGTGGCTAGTGTCGATAGTTTTTAAGAGGAGGCACTATAAATTTTAGTCTTATTTGCTTATATCTGCAGAGGCAAGCACACATCTATTTATTAAAACACTTCAACTTAAGTTTTTTCAGACCTTCCTCTCTCCATGTCTTAACCAAAAACCTGATTGGAAAACATTTTTTCGATACTTTTTCTATTTTAAAATGATGCCTATTTAATGTATAAAGACATTTTTCTTCTAAACGGGTTGAGTTTTAAGTCTAAAATAAATACTCCTACAAGAAAATACAGTTTATAATCCACTACTAAACGAAATTTTACCTAAATAAATTATTAAGTATGTTATAGACAAAATTAGTTTTGTGACTTACAACATTTTTATTGATTGAAAATTGTTTGCGCGATTTTCAATTTTGCGGAGCAGATCCAAGAGCTATAATAAGTAATTATATGACCCCGTTGACCAGTCCCGCCTAGTGTGCCGATGCGTACGGACGTGTATCTCTCGTGTTGCCGGGGCTACTAAAGATTTACGTAATTAATTTGACCATGTATAAACCTTACAGGTCCTTGAATTATAGAAAAAATACTTTTAATCAAAATAATATTATTATTTTTTAGTTTTAGGAATAAATTTGAGTTTTCGAATCTGGAACAAGGAAAACCAGAGTCACCGCGAAACAACATCGGTTTTTTTTTATCGGTTACCTATAACTTTTTTATTTATTTTTTTGACAACATAGAGAAGCCACATATATAGGGGTAACCGCGACAGTCGATTGACGTTTTTTATAGGAATTATTTTTGACCGCCTCCGTAGACTGGTTGCGACTTTTGTGTAATATCCAAAGGTCGTTCCCACCCATGACAAAAAAATATTAGTACAGTTTGTCATGGTCTGGGTGTTTATGTATAATATGTATAATATTGTTGTTTCTGATACACATAGTAACTTAGTTTGTGACCAGAGAAATATGTGTAAATTGTCCTACATATTATTATTTAATATTTTTTGGTTCCGGTCGCAACGACAGTAGTCAATGATCATCAAGTATGAATGTTACTTTTTTTTTTAATTTCGACATAGGACACGTTATATAGGTTTTTGTGTGAGCCAAGCACGAATTTGAGGTCCATTTAAAAATCCAAGATGGCAGCCTCAACTTTTTTTTTAAATTCGACATGGGACTCTTTATATAGGTTTTTGGGTGAGCCGGGCACGAATTTGAGGTCCATTTTAAAATCCAAGATGGCGGCCTCAAATTTATTTTTAAAATCGACATGGGACTCGTTATATATTTTTTCGGTGTGCCGAGCACGAATTTGAGGTCCATTTAAAATTCAAGATGGCGGCTTCAACTTTATTTTTAAAAATCAACATGGGACTCGTTGTATAGGTTTTTGGGTGTGCAGAGCACGAATTTGAGGTCCATTTTAAAATCCAAGATGGCGGCTTCAACTTTATTTTTAAAAATCGACATGGGACTCGTTGTATAGGTTTTTGGGTGTGCAGAGCACGAATTTGAGGTCCATTTTAAAATCCAAGATGGCGGCTTCAACTTTATTTTAAAAAATCGACATGGTACTCGTTATATATTTTTTGGGTGTACCGAGCACGAATTTGAGGTCCATTTAAAATTCAAGATGGCGGCTTCAACTTTATTTTTAAAAATCGATATGGGACTCGTTGTATAGGTTTTTGGGTGTGCAGAGCACGAATTTGAGGTCCATTTTAAAATCCAAGATGGCGGCTTCAACTTTATTTAAAAAAATCGACATGGTACTCGTTATATATATTTTTGGGTGTGCCGAGCACGAATTTGAGGTCCATTTTAAAATCCAAGATGGCGGCTTCAACTTTATTTTAAAAAATCGACATGGGACTCGTTATATATTTTTTCGGTGTGCCGAGCACGAATTTGAGGTGTATTTTAAAATCCAAGATGGCGGCCTCAACTTTATTTTTAAAAATCGACATGGGACTCGTTATACAGGGTGAATTTGAAAGGATTTACTTTGGGCTAATATGAGGTTCTGCTGATCAAATCGAACAACTTTTCCCATGGAACCATGTGTGGCAAATGAAAAAAAAATTTGGCTTCCCCATACAAATTGGTCATTTTAACATTACTAGTTTGTATGGAGAAGGCAATTTTTTTTTTCAATTCCGGCACATGGTTCCATGGGGAAAGTTGTTCGTATTGATCAGCAGAACCTCATATTAGCCCAAAGTACATCCTTTCAAAGTCACCATGTATAGGTTATTGGGTGTGCCGAGCACGAATTTGAGGTTTATTTAAAAATCCAAGATGGTGGCCGGAGGCCGTTATATATATTTTTGGGTGTGCCAAGCACGAATTTGAGGTCCATATTAAAATCCAAGATGTAGGCTTCAACTTTATTTTTAAAAATCGACATGGCACTCGTTGTATAGGTTTTTGGGTGTGCAGAGCACGAATTTGAGGTCCATTTTAAAATCCAAGATGGCGGCTTCAACTTTATTTTTAAAAATCGACATGGGACTCGTTGTATAGGTTTTTGGGTGTGCAGAGCATGAATTTGAGGTCCATTTTAAAATCGAAGATGGCGGCTTCAACTTTATTTTAAAAAATCGACATGGTACTCGTTATATATATTTTTGGGTGTGCCGAGCACGAATTTGAGGTCCATTTAAAATTCAAGATGGCGGCTTCAACTTTATTTTTAAAAATCGACATGGGACTCGTTATACAGGGTGAATTTGAAAGGATTTACTTTGGGCTAATATGAGGTTCTGCTGATCAAATCGAACAACTTTTCCCATGGAACCATGTGTCGCAAATGAAAAAAAATTTTGGCTTCCCCATACAAATTGGTCATTTTAACATTACTAGTTTGTATGGAGAAGGCAATTTTTTTTTTCAATTCCGGCACATGGATCCATGGGGAAAGTTGTTCGTATTGATCAGCAGAACCTCATTTTAGCCCAAAGTACATCCTTTCAAAGTCACCATGTATAGGTTTTTGAATGTGCCGAGCACGAATTTGAGGTCCGTTTGGGCCGAGCACATAGGACTGGGAGCCGAGCACATAGGACTCGTTATATAGGGTTTTGGGTGAGCCGAGCACGAATTTGAGGTTTATTTAAAAATCCAAGATGGTGGCCGGAGGCCGTTATATATATTTTTGGGTGTGCCAAGCACGAATTTGAGGTCCATATTAAAATCCAAGATGTAGGCGTCAACTTTATTTTTAAAAATCGACATGGGATTCGTTATATATGTTTTTGGGTGTGCCGAGCACGAATTTGAGGTCCATTTAAAATTCAAGATGGCGGCTTCAACTTTATTTTTAAAAATCGACATGGCACTCGTTGTATAGGTTTTTGGGTGTGCAGAGCACGAATTTGGGGTCCATTTTAAAATCCAAGATGGCGGCTTCAACTTTATTTTTACAAATCGACATGGGACTCGTTGTATAGGTTTTTGGGTGTGCAGAGCACGAATTTGAGGTCCATTTTAAAATCCAAGATGGCGGCTTCAACTTTATTTAAAAAAATCGACATGGTACTCGTTATATATATTTTTGGGTGTGCCGAGCACGAATTTGAGGTCCATATTAAAATCCAAGATGTAGGCGTCAACTTTATTTTTAAAAATCGACATGGGATTCGTTATATATGTTTTTGGGTATGCCGAGCACGAATTTGAGGTCCATTTAAAATTCAAGATGGCGGCTTCAACTTTATTTTTAAAAATCGACATGGCACTCGTTGAATAGGTTTTTGGGTGTGCAGAGCACGAATTTGGGGTCCATTTTAAAATCCAAGATGAAGGCGTCAACTTTATTTTTAAAAATCGACATGGGATTCGTTATATATGTTTTTGGGTGTGCCGAGCACGAATTTAAGGTCCATTTAAAATTCAAGATGGCGGCTTCAACTTTATTTTTAAAAATCGACATGGCACTCGTTGTATAGGTTTTTGGGTGTGCAGAGCACAAATTTGGGGTCCATTTTAAAATCCAAGATGGCGGCTTCAACTTTATTTTTAAAAATCGACATGGGACTCGTTGTATAGGTTTTTGGGTGTGCAGAGCACGAATTTGAGGTCCATTTTAAAATCCAAGATAGCGGCTTCAACTTTATTTAAAAAAATCGACATGGTACTCGTTATATATATTTTTGGGTGTGCCGAGCACGAATTTGAGGTCCATTTTAAAATCCAAGATGGCGGCTTCAACTTTATTTTTAAAAATCGACATGGGACTCGTTGTATAGGTTTTTAGGTGTGCAGAGCACGAATTTGAGATCCATTTTAAAATCCAAGATGGCGGCTTCAACTTTATTTAAAAAAATCGACATGGTACTCGTTATATATATTTTTGGGTGTGCCGAGCACGAATTTGAGGTCCATTTAAAATTCAAGATGGCGGCTTCAACTTTATTTTTAAAAATCGACATGGGACTCGTTGTATAGGTTTTTGGGTGTGCAGAGCACGAATTTAAGGTCGATATGGGACTCGTTATATATGTTTTTGGGTGTACCGAGCACGAATTTGAGGTGTATTTTAAAATCCAAGATGGCGGCGTCAACTTTATTTTAAAAAATCGACATGGGACTCGTTATATATATTTTTGGGTGTGCCAAGGACGAATTTGAGGTTCATTTTAAAATCCAAGATGGCGGCCTCAACTTTATTTTTAAAAATCAACATGGGACTTATCTATGTTTTTGGGTGTGCCGAGCACGAATTTGAGGTTCATTTAAAAATCCAAGATGGCGGCCGTAACTTTTTTTAAAATATCGTTGCATGTGAAAAGTTGTTCGTTTTGATCAGCAGAACCTCATATTAGCCAATAGTACATCCTTTCAAAGTCACCATGTATTACGAGTCCAATGTCGATTTAAAAAAATAAAGTTAAGGCCGCCATCTTGGGTATTAAAATGGACCTCAAATTCGTGCTCGGCACACCCAAAAACATAGATAACGAGTCCAATGACGATTTAAAAAAAATTAGTTAAGGCCGCCATCTTGGAAACAGATAACGAGTCCTATGTGCTCGGCTCCAGTCCTATGTGCTCGGTCCAAATGTACCTCAAATTCGTGATCGGCACACCCAAAAATTTATATAACGAGTCCCATGTCGATTTTTAAAAATAAAGTTGAGGCCGCCATCTTGGATTTTAAAATGCACCTCAAATTCGTGCTTGGCTCACCCAAAACCCTATATAACAAGTCCAATGTGCTCGGCTCCCAGTCCTATGTGCTCGGCCCAAATGGACCTCAAATCCGTGCTCGGCATACCCAAAAACCTATATAAAGAGTCCCATGTCGAATTTTAGAAATAAACTTAAGGTCGCCATTTTGGATTTTAAAATGGACCTCAAATTCGTGCTCGGCACACCCAAAAATATATATAACGAGAACAATGTCGATTTTTAAAAATAATGTTGAGTCCGCCATCTTGGATTTTAAAATGGACCTCAAATTTGTGCTCGGCACACCCAAAAACATAGATAACGAGTCCTATGTGCTCGGCTCCCAGTCCTATGTGCTCGGTCCAAATGGACCTCAAATTCGTGCTCGGCACACCCAAAAATTTATATAACGAGTACCATGTCGATTTTTAAAAATAAAGTTGAGGCCACCATCTTGGATTTTAAAATGAACCTCAAATTCGTGCTTCGCTCACCCAAAACCCTATATAACAAGTCCTATGTGCTCGGCACCCAATCCTATGTGCTCGGCCCAAATGGACCTCAAATCCGTGCTCGGCACACCCAAAAACCTATATAACGAGTCCCATGTCGAATTTTAGAAATAAACTTGAGGTCGCCATTTTGGATTTTAAAATGGACCTCAAATTCGTGCTCGGCACACCCAAAAATATATATAACGAGTCCCATGTCGATTTTTAAAAATAAAGTTGAGGCCGCCATCTTGGATTTTAAAATTGACCTCAAATTCGTGCTCGACACACCCAAAAACCTATATAACGAGTCCCATGTCGATTTTTAAAAATAAACTTGATATCTCCATCTTGGATTTTAAAATGGACCTCAAATTCGTGCTCGGCACACCAAAAAATATATATAACGAGTCCCTTGTCGATTTTTAAAAATAAAGTTGAGGCCGCCATCTTAGATTTTAAAATGGACCTCAAATTCGTGCTCGGCACACCCAAAAACTTATATAACGAGTCCCATGTCGATTTTTAAAAATAAAGTTAAGGCCGCCATCTTGGATTACACAATCTAAACTCTTATATACCTTTTTTTTTTAATAAAGTCAAATCTGCCATTGCTATTTATCGCGATAGCGATCTGTCATGACGTTGGTAATTTGAATTGCCACAATTCAAATTACCAATGCAAGATCGCTAACGCGTTCGATGTTTTAGCCACTGGTTGATGCTTCACATTATATCAGTTTTAGTTAATAGATTATTTTAAAACTATTTTATCTATCAAATTAAATATTTATATAATTAAACTTAAAAATATTAATTATGATAAATAAAATAAAAATATTAAATACGACTCACATTCATTTTTTGTTCGTAAAATCGCGCCAAATAGAAAATTCTTGCCTGCGACAGCGGCAAAACAGTGATGCCTGCGGGGAGGCTCCGCCTATAGGGCTATAACAAAAAAAATATTTTGAGCGCAGGGTCTTAAAGTCGGCATATTACATAAACTTAACTTACCTACGACACTGAGACTGGTAACTTCGTCGATCAATCTCCTGCCACTAATATCCACTAATAGTTTATACCTACTTAAAAAATCAGCACCGATTATTGGCTGCTTAATGTCCGCTATTACGAAAGTCCACGTGTACGGTCGCCTTAAATTAACGTTCAGCGTTAATGTCCTAGTACCGTACGTTTTTATTTCTGTCCCATTCGCGGCATATAATGTATATCTACATTCACTGACACTACACTTGCTTACGGCGCACTTTTGTGGTAACACTGATATATTTGCTCCCGTATCGATTAAAAACTGAAGACCCGACGTCCGGTCTCCAACGATTAGGTGGTTGTTGGCCAATTTTGTACAGTCACCCGCCATCGACTGCACGTCTTTTAGTTTTCCGGTTTCTTGTTCTTCCAATTGCACGGTTCTACACATTTCCGTGCTTTGTCACCAAATCTGTAATGGAAGTAACATAGCCAGTCTGGTCCTCTGCTGGAATTTCTCGGTCCGCGGGATGCTAAACGGAATCGCTGCCTGCCTCGCTGCTGCTTATGCTGGGTTCTCTCGCTCGCCATTGTTCCACCTTCGCCAGTCTCGTGCTAATTTTGGCAATTTCTGCCAACACTTGCGCGATGTCTCCGTTTTTCGTACTCCCGGTGCTTACCTCGGCCACTCGTGCTGCTGGGCGTGCGTTTTCCATGACTTTATCCGCAATCGCGGCCAACTTATTTAGCTCCCGAGTTTCTGTCACGGAGAGGACGCTCCTGACATAAGGTGGCAGTAAATTAAGCCACATAACCCGCAGCGTGTCGTCACCGATCCTTTGCGGGCAAGATCCTGCATTCTTCTGAGAAGATGGCTGGGGGTTTGTTCCCCAAGGTCCATTTCGCCGATTAACTTTTGGATTTGTCTAGTTTCCGACTCTTCAAAAATATCCAGCAGTCTTTTCTTTAGGACCTAATTACCAAATTTTTCATCTGCCGGCGGATTGGTTAAAATATCCGTGATCTGCAGTATCACTTCCTTCCCTAATTTAGATATGACAAGGTCATACCTGGCGTGGTCACTCAACTTTTGCGGTGTCAGCGTCGCTTCCAGTTGGATGAACCACGCACGAGGTTAGTCTGTCCAAAATTCCGGGATCCGCGAAGCGAGGGATATTGCCGCTAGGCCGGCATCTTCAACCTTCACCGTTGTGTTGGATCCTTCATTATACTGCTTGTTTGAGTCTTCCCGGCGCACGATGTTCACTGTCGGGGTCACCAATGTGGCGTATTTGATGTGCACGGTTAAGTCTTGGGAGCTGTGTCCTACCGGAGATTAATAAAAGATGTAGAAACGATAAACAAGTTCTTTATTTTCACTCAGACGGTAGAACCTATAACCCTACTTAACGCGTAACGATCTCCAGCTGAGCGAGACGCTCGTTAAATCAGAAGGCGCGGGAACGACTGACTAGTCACCGGGGCTTGGGTCTGTACCTCCCACCAGGTGTCCTGAGTCATGTCACATATCATCCGATATTTTCGACCAATCAGGAACCTTGTTACCAAATATGGCGATGCCGCGGCGCCGATGCAAAATGCAAGTTTGCACTTTTGCAGCCGTGTGCAACGCTCGGCACGTAGGCCCCGATGATGTAATCCGAGTGCATTTGCCGCGATATTAAACTCTATTAACAATTATGCAAATGCACTCTGATGTCGTCACAAGACTTTAACGCCCATCACAAACAATAGCTCGGCTTCCTTAAAACTGATCATGCGAAGAAATCTGCTCATAATTTTGCCCTTTTCCATGGATTGACCCAACTCGTAGACCAAACCACCCGGATACCAGACGTGGTCAACCATGCACCTTCAAAGTTAAACCTTTTTCTGACGAATCTGTCCATAAACTACAATGTTTCTGTATTAAGCCCACTGGATTGATCAGATCATTGCTTAGTTGCCACGACAGTGCCAAATGCTCCTCCACCACCTCGACGTAGCATATCACGAAATGTCTGGCACTATTCGTCTGCGGATTGGGAAGGTCTTCGGGAATACTTCCAACTACTTCCGTGGGGGCCGCGCTGCTTTAAGGATAAAGATCCATCTAGGTGTGCTTCTTCAATTGCTGATGCAAAACTATTGGATATAGAATATTATATTGCCCACTCGTTTGTCCTCAGCAAGGGAAGGAGAAGACCGTGGTACAACAGCGATTGCACAAAAGCTGTTGCAGGTAAAAATCAAGCGTATCGACAATGGGTCCGAGGTCGTTCTAGTGAAGACCCCAATATCAATAAGGAATATGCATGTAAAGCCAATTATTATTATTTTAATATATAATGTTCCTTTTATGTCTTTGAATATATTTACAGTAATCTATTTTATTTAGATTACCTATTTTTTATATAAATACATTAAATTTTGTAGAAACGGGACGTATTTCTAAACGCTCCGACATTAGCAAATACTGCATGTGACGTCATTCGTGCAAAAACAAATGTCAACGTGTATTCTGTAGTCTACAGTTTCTTGTTTTCTCGGGTATTTATTGTCCTTTATTACAATAATTTGTGATAAACAAACCTTTTGACTAACTTTTGATGTGCAATAACATTAAACTAATATGCTTTTTGAGCACGAATGGTGTCACAAAATGGCGCCTAGTGATGTACCGTTTTTTACTGCGGTAGTGGCAGACAAAGTTTAAACCCATTTATTTTTGTGTTTTACCCTTTAAAAAATGTTTAATATTTGTTTTTAGGGTCTAACGTAGTTACTCTCTCAATTAATGAAATAAAAAAAACATGCATATTCCCTATTCCCTAAAAGCAGCCTATAACTTGGCCTCCAAAGTCTGCAAGAAGGTGTTTAAAAGGGGCAGAAAAGGAACACATTTCGGATGGGGCATGAACTACTCATTCGACCTGCTGGTAGTCGTAGCTTTTGGCAGCTTGTCAAATTCGTGGAATCAAATTTCTGACGCTCCTCGTTACCACTGCTGCGCAATCATGACGGATCACTGGTTTACATTGCAAAATAGAAAGCACAACTTCTAGTAAAACTCTTTGCATGAAATTCCCAAATCGATGATGAAGGCGCGCTTCCACCTTGTACAACCGACTGTGGCTTCACAATGCCTGATGTTCGCATCGCATTGCCTAAGCAATGCGATGTGCGCAAGGCCCTCCATCACTTGAAAACGTAGAAATTTTTGGGCAATAACAACTTTTGACAATTTATAAACACTGGGTCGGATTTGTCAAATAATATTATTTTATTATTTTTTTGGTGTTTTATTGTGATTGATATTTATATGTTTTATCTGTACAGTTTAAATTGTTTAAATATAATATGTAGTAGTATCGTCGTTCCCGGTACACATAGTACCGCACCAGTTTGTAGACTATATGTAGGTATATAATATACCTACATAATGTTAATATTCTTTTACATTTCCTAATAAACGGCCTTTGAGTAAAGCTTGGAATGCTCAAATTAAAATGTATTTTGAACCTAAATTTGGAAGTGTTTTGTGTTGATAGCACTCTGAACAGCATCTAATAAAACAATGCTTTCCACAGCAGATTCGTTCCCGATGAAATTTTCCCACAATATTTGAGTCACCAACAGATCAAGTAACTATTTTTATTTATAAATTTAAATTTAATTTAAAAAGAGCAAAATATTTTTTTTTATTAATAATTAATATGAGAATTTAATTAATTATGTAGATGCAAAAACCGTCAAGTGACCTAGTTATGTTTCAGTTTTAGTCTGTGGGTTCACCAGTTTTCTGGAGACTACTGCATCGATTTCTTGTCGAGTCTAGTCTCCTTTCAGGGTGCGGTTACGAAATGGGTAGTTCAATTGACGATAAGGCAGCGAGTATATTAAAATATACTCGTAATGCAATTCGTCATTGTCGCCCTCCATTTTGTAATTCGACCCTATTCATGGACTTTGTAGGTCTGCTCAGCACCAGGTAGATACAAAGTCATATGTCGTTCTCCAATAAAAAAAAAAGTTAAGATGTATAATAATACATAGTTATTATTGTTTCAGAATAAAATGAGAGCGACTTCTTTGAAAAAAAAATAATAATAATACATATTTCAAGAAGTATAGAAAATATTGCTCGTTTAAGCAATATTAATAGTATAATCCAACTAATCAATACATACATACAGAAAAGGAGCATAACATTAACAAACTTTTATTAATTGCTAAATAAAAAGAAGAAAAAATTAAGGTAATAAATAGGTAAATTTATTTATTTATTTAAATAATAAATAAATTTACTGGATTTATATCAGAAGAAAACGAGTAAATACATATTTTATCTTTAATTCCAGGAAGTAATAAATATTTTTTGATTAGATTTATTAAAAAGACACAAATCCTTTAAAAAGATTTATTCTCCGGAATTAAGAACATTTCCAAATTTAAAGAGAAATTATTTATAATCATTAAAAACAATAATAATCATTATTGTTTTTTTCTAATAATAATATATGCGCTTACGAGTTACTAATATTTAATAATTTCTTCTTCTGTATGTAAATATAATTTTAATAATAAAGACGATAGAAATTAAAGTGCAGTGTCTACAAGAGCAGTCTGCTGCTGGACTTTTCTTCAAAACATAACTTTCAACTTTGAATTAACGAAAACTTAACAAACTTAACACGTTGAGTTTTTAAGCTCTACTTACAGACTACTTCAGCAAATTGTTAATTAAGAGGAACGTCAAAATTTCCCAACTACTTATCTAACGACCCCGGTGCTACAAACTAATATTATATTCATAATTTTTAAGTTTAGGTTTAAAGAATCCGTATTTCCATTAGAACATTATATTCAATTATACATTATAACAATATATAAATATTTAATACATTCAGTATAGTGGCCTATATTTGCTTGAACATTAAAAAAATATATACAAAGTATTTAGTTTTTAGAAATCACACTATTTAAATTATGTTATCCAAGCAACAATCCTTCATACATATTTAAACAAAATAGCACTTTCGTTAAATGAATTGTAAACATTTAGCACAACGTACAGGATACATATTTCCGCATCCATTAATGAGTTTTATTAAAATACTTAGGTACCTACTAACTTATGCGAACAAACATCTATTATAAGATTACTGTTACTGAGGTTTCTCGCGGAAAATGCACTTTCATTATCGTATAATTTAAATTCTTACAGGTATATAATACATGTAAAAAAATACCTATTTAACTAAATTATTTATATTATGTTGTATTTTTTTTATTAATTTTGTCATCTCTATAAAAACCAATATCACTTACATTATCACTTACGTACCTAATTTTGAAATAAAAAATTGTAGTATACATAGTAATAAAAAAAACATCCATTGTATGTATTAGCTTAGAAGTCCATATAAAAAAAGCTTTGTACGGATTGTAATATAAATAAATGACTTAATTACATAATCTTGTATTTTTTTCAATTTATTTTCTCATCTCCTACATAATCATAAATACCGCAACCAGCTCGCCACTTGTTGGTTGTTGCCTCCGAATACCACCGACAACATCCTCCGTGGGGCCTTAAGCACGAGTTGGCGATCGTCTTTAGCGACAGGATGTTCGTAAACAATGAATGTTGAAATATAAGTTTTATTCCCTTAATTATAGAGTTGAAATTCCAATGCTACAACCATGTTCAAACTTGCGAAGAATTCGTGTATTTCCCCATTACATACCATTGGAATAAATATCGTGTTTTCATATTTGTAGTTTGCGCAACGTTTTGTCGGTTGCAATCTTTTAATGAGGATGAATTCCCCTAGTTCTCGGGAGCCAAAAAGGCACCCGTAATTACCATCACCAGTACTTTTTTGGCTCCCGAGAACCAGAAGTTTTATTTATTTATTATTTTTCATGTCTTTATAAATCAATATCCATTACCTACAGTTACAAATAACTGATACGGAACGAAATTAATCTACAAATAACTGATATCGAACGGAATCGGACCGTGCGTGGGTTATTTTGACATTGGGTGATTCTGCATTAGTGTGTGAATATGTATATATGTGTGAGACATGCCACGTTTTGATCGCAATAGGATCACCTCTGCTTCTATAACTCTATGGTGAAAACAATAATGCGGCAACAAACACGCTTGACGTTTCGTTTTGTAGGCGATTTTAGGCCTTTGGACAGTTCCATTATTTTTTTCTTAGTTTCATCCTCTGCACACTGGGTCCGTTCGACGAGTCGTAGATGAAAAGTAGAGTTGCTGCTCGTTTGAAATTTAAATCATACTAACCCTCTATGAAAACAATATTATACATAACACGTATAGTAGGTAATAAATATACGTAAATGTATGATGTATTCAGAGAGTGCTTGAAGAAAGCTTAATAATGCAAATTTAATTATTGCGGAGTCAGACATATCTTTTCCAAGTCGCTTGCATGCACTAAACGGAAATTAGTTTTCCGTTTGAAGGACTTCCACATCTCAACAGATAGCGCAAGACGTGTAAATGACAAGATGCACTACCTACCTACCAGTACATAAAATTATCGAATTATTTTACTTTTAGTTTTGAAATCATTTTCTTGTTTTTTGTAATGATGAACGATGAACATTAATAGGCAATCCACTTAATGAAAGATTTCTATATTATAAAAGCAACACCTATTAAGTAGGGAATTAGTAAAATAAATTATTAATCAATTCAATTTTAATAGAATAGAATTATTTTATTGTTCTCTAAAAAATGTTACAACAAATTAAGACCCTGCTCTCGAAATATTTTTTTGCTATCGCCCCGCCCTATAGGCGGAGCCTCCCCGCAGGCATCACTGTTTTGCCGCTGTCGCAGGCAAGAATTTTCTATTTGGCGCGATTTTACGAACAAAAAATTTATGTGAGTCGTATTTAATATTTTTATTTTATTTATCATAATTAATATTTTTAAGTTTAATTATATAAATATTAAATTTGATAGATAAAATAGTTTTAAAATAATCTATTAACTAAAACTGATATAATTTGAAGCATCAACCAGTGGCTAAAACATCGAACGCGATAGCGATCTTGCGTTGGTAATATGAATTGTGGCAATTCAAATTACCAACGTCATGACAGATCGCTATCGCGACAAATAGTAATGGCAGATTTGACTTTATTAAAAAAAAAAGATATATCCCATATATATAATTTTTTTTCTAGATTGTGTAATCCAAGATGGCGGCCTCAACTTTATTTTTAAAAATCGAAATGGGACTCGTTATATAGGTTTTTGGGTGTGCCGAGCACGAATTTGAGGTCCATTTTAAAATCCAAGATGGCGGCCTCAACTTTATTTTTAAAAATCGACATGGGACTCGTTCTATAGGTTTTTGGGTGTGCCGAGCACGAATTTGAGGTCCATTTTAAAATCCAAGATGGCGGCCTCAACTTTATTTTTAAAAATCGACATGGGACTCGTTCTATAGGTTTTTGGGTGTGCCGAGCACGAATTTGAGGTCCATTTTAAAATCCAAGAAGGCGGCCTCAACTTTATTTTTAAAAATCGACATGGGACTCGTTATATATGTTTTTGGGTGTGCCGAGCACGAATTTAAGGTCCATTTTAAAATCCATGATGGCGGCATCAACTTTATTTTTAAAAATAGACATGGGACTCGTTATATAGGTTTTTGGGTGTGCCGACATGAATTTGAGGTCCATTTTTAAATCCAAGATGGCGGCCTCAACTTTATTTTTAAAAATCGACATGGGACTTGTTATATATGTTTTTGGGTGTGCCGAGCACGAATTTGGGGAAAAACCTATATAACGAGTCCCATGTCGATTTTTAAAAATAAAGTTGATGCCGCCATCTTGGATTTTAAAATGGACCTCAAATTCGTGCTTGGCTCACACAAAAACCTATATAACGTGTCCTATGTCGTATTTAAAAAAAAAGTAACATTCATACTTGATGATCATTGACTACTGTCGTTGCGACCGGAACCAAAAAAAATTAATAATAATATGTAGGACAATTTACACATATTTCTCTGGTCACAAAATTACTATGTGTATCAGAAACAACAATATTCTCTTTGGTGTCAAAAAAATAAATAAAAAAGTTATAGGTAACCGATAAAAAACATCGATGTTGTTTCGCGGTGACTCTGGTTTTCCTTGTTCCAGATTCGAAAACTCAAATTTATTCCTAAAACTAAAAAATAATAATATTATTTTGATTAAAAGTATTTTTTCTATAATTCAAGGACCTTTAAGATTTATACATGGTCAAATTAATTACGTAAATCTTTAGTAGCCCCGGCAGCACAAGAGATACACGTCCGTACGAATCGGCACACTAGGCGGGACTGGTCATCAGGGTCATATAATTACTTATTATAGCTCTTGGATCTGCTCCGCAAGATTGAAAATCGCGCAATAAAAATATCGTAAGTCACAAAACTATTTGTTTCTATAACATACTTAATAATTTATTTAGGTAAAATTTCGTTTAGTAGTGGATTATAAACTGTATTTTCTTGTGAGGTGTATTTATTTTAGACTTAAAACTCAACCGGATTAGAAGAAAAATGTCTTTATACATTAAAAAGGCATCATTTTAAAATAGAAAAAGTATCGAAAAATTTTTTTCCAATTAGGTTTTTGGCTAAGACATGGAGAGAGGAAGGTCTGAAAAAACTTAAGTTGAAGCGTTTTAATAAATAGATGTGTGCTTGCCTCTGCAGATATAAGCAAATAAGACTAAAATTTATAGTGCCTCCTCTTAATAAGTATATACTTATTTGGGTGTGTTTTCCAAAGGGGTTTCCGCTGTGGAATTACAAATTTAAGATTATAATTAATAATAAAAAATCTGACGCTAATAGTTATTGACCATATTGTTGTTATTGATCGAGTTGTAACGTGTTCTAAGGTCGTGGATTCAATTCCCACCCATGGAAACAAAATATTAGTACTCTTTTTCTGTACAGTTTGGCATGGTCTGGGTGTTTATAAAATATATTATGTATTATACCGTACCTATACATAGTACAAGCCTAGAGCTATTATTATTATTATATCTTTTTACATAAAAAAAGTCGCAAATAGATAACAAAACAACTATGCTGAACTACTCGTATTTATAAAACTACATTCACATCCTCTACATTAGCACAGAAGAAATAATAGTACAAACATTAGCAACTATTTAATTAATTGGTTTTATAAATTTAGTTAGTTATTATAAAAATCAGTATAAACAAATTATAAATGTTAAAAATATAAAGTTTTATTCATCGCGTTCTTATGTCTATGGCGATTTTAATCGCTATTAAGTAAAATACGAACAAAGTTTAGAGCTCTCAGCTTCTGAGCATTGTTGTTCGTACGGTGATAGGGCCACCGCTCAGTACGTTCTCTCGGGGCAGGCCTTAAGGAGCACTGCATGCGTAATCGCAAGTCCGCGATGAGCGTTCGCACTTCC
This sequence comes from Monopis laevigella, assembly GCA_947458855.1. Taxonomy (NCBI): domain Eukaryota; kingdom Metazoa; phylum Arthropoda; class Insecta; order Lepidoptera; family Tineidae; genus Monopis; species Monopis laevigella. The sequence continues at coordinate 36,511,142 of OX381576.1, read as the reverse complement.
AGTAATAACTACTTACTCGATTACTGTTTGTCCACGATTAAAATTATTCGTCGGTCATCGTATTCATTAGCTTTAGCTTTCTGTGTTGGGTTGATTGTATTTTTTTCGAAATCAAAAAAAAAAAACTTTAAAAATATTATTATACAAAAATATTTATTAACCACAATATTTTTGCGTACAATTACGAACATAATAATAATAATTGAACTTCGACTAACAGCCAAGTTGTAATATTGGAAGTAGGTTTGGGCGTCAAGTCGACTAACAGCCAAGTTGTGATATTGGAAGTAGGTTTGGGCGTCAAGTCGACTCTGGGACGCAGAAATAAAACGAACGTTGATTTGAAGAACACTTTTTTTTATCTGGAAACATTTAAACTTTTCCTAAGAGACCCTTAAAACACAAAAACCCTGTATAGTGTTCTAAATTCCTTGTTATATTGAAATATAATACACCTTTAATACCCTATTTTAACCCCATAGCTATTCAACAAACAAAAAAATCGCATATAAATCGGTCCGGTAGTTTTTAAGTTTTTTTACAGTCTCCGTAGACTAGTGGTTGCACCTTTGGCGTTGCATTTGGAGGTAGTGGGTTCAATTACCACTCATTGGCAAAAACATATAGTACGTTTTTTCTGTACAGTTTGTCATGTTCTGGGTGTTTTTAAATATAATATGTATTATACCGTTGCTTCTGGTACACATACTACAAGCCTAGAGCTTAGTTAGTGACCAGAGCAATATGTTTAAATTGTCCTACATATTATTTTTATTAAGTGTGGCAAAAAAGAAACAGACCGACACGATATCAAAAAAATATAGATTATTGTTCACACATCGTTGTATATACAGGGGGTGTCCCGAAACTCAACGTCCAGCGGGTACGGGGCGATAGGCTAGGTTATACCCATGAAGGTAAAAACCGTGCCCGGGCGCGTTTTTTTAGCTTCATGGTTATACTGGTACTTCATGGTACTGTAAAAAATTAAATCCATATTATTATTTGGATAAGTGTAAATAGGACATTTTGGTAATCGGCACCCTAGATCACATATTTACTGTGTTCACAAATTTCGAAATATTACAGTTTGATCCTTAATAACTAAGCTATTTATTGCAGTCTAGTGAAAAGAGCTTTTCTGAGGTGATGCATAGTCTGTATTTGTACCGAAGTCAAAAAATTTGAATATTTGATTTAGTTTTAAAGAAAAAACAAATGCATTAATATAACATTTCCTATTGTTTCATTATGATTAACTTTTGCAATACTGCAACAAAAAAAAAATCCACAAGCAATATTTTTTAATTTATTTTTTTATGGAAAGATAAGTGATGTACCATTATAAAATTTTGCAATTATTTTAAATAACTTGCTTAACTATACTACCCGTATAGTATATTTTTTTAAGTTGTCAAAGTTTTCCAACAAAACCATGACCCAATAAAACTTCTTTTTTTTAGTGTATAATATTTTTTCAAACTTATTATAGATTTATTCGTTGTAAATTATGTACATAATTGAAAAATAATAATAAAATAAATAATTAAAACTAAACCCTATTTAAAAATAAAACTACTAACTACAAAATATTAATAAAATGGGGGAAAAGACTACAAATAAAAATTCTACAAACAAAAAATTGAATCTAATCCTGTGTCGTGTGGCATAGTGCCGAGGACGCTGGCGGCGGTTTCTCTCTGGACTCACCTGCTGCGAGAAAAACGCCGCTGGCCTCGGGTCACTCGAGGCGTGGACTAGTTTTGTACCAATTTCTTTAATTTTTTTTTTGGCATACGATGACCATGGGCCCAGTGTTTCTACTGCAAACGCCGCAAATATATGGTCTATAGTCAAAGTTGAATATTTGCGGTGTTTGAGGGCTTGAGCGTGTTCGGCAGCTGCGCCCGCTCGTTGAACAGTCTCCCTTAGATGGGACGGAGCCAACATATTCACGCAGGTCGCGTCCCATAATAAAGTCTGTCCAAGAGACTATGGCACTAGGGTGGCGCCATCTGGTCTTTTGCCGTCATCACGCTGCATACCGAGTGGTTCCAATATGGCAGGGACAGAGTGACACAGTAGTGAGTGCTCTTTTGATAAGGTCATTCAAACTACTGTGTCTGTAAAACCTGCCAGCGCTCTTAATACACGAAAGCCCATGGTGACCGGATGCGTCCACGTCTCGTCTATACGAACACTGGTGGGGCTCGCAAATCTTAGCTCCTAATCTTAAACTAGCAGGAATCCTAAGGGTATTATTATCTAATAGTGTAGAAACATGGCTAGAGCATGCAACCAAAAACCAGATTCTTTTTCTGCAACAGCAAGGAGGCTTGCACGGTCAGAGTCACTTACTGATTCCGCCAACAGATGATTGTATATTGATATAATCCCGGCCATGTTCCATGATTTTTGCAGGCCGGTTTCAGTAGGACAATTTTATAGGGGGTATTCGGCACTCCAGGTATCTCTGGCATCCTCCAAAAAGCACACTTTCACTTCGTTTAAAGATAAATTTAAAATATTACCGAATTCCCATTCCACCATAATTAATAGGAAGGGTAGCTTGATTAAATATTCGGATATTAAATTTTATATTAAGAATTTGTGATAAAGCTGTTTTTAAATTTTGATCTAATTTTGATGTTAGTTCTGAAAATTTCCATATAGGACAACACCGAAGAAAATAAGTAAATTTTGTCGTGAAAAGGCAATGCCGTAATATATATATATATGGCTCTCCATGTGGGATTTTATTTTTAATTTTTTTTTTACTAAACCAACAACATACATTATTGGATTTGCGACTGCATTGAATAGCTTAGTTATTAAGGTATTTTTAATATAAATAAAACACTGCAATATTTGGAAATTTGTGAACACAGGACCTAAATATGTGATCTAGGGTGTCGATTTTCAAATTAACTTGGATTTTATTTTATATTTTTTTACAGTAACCTAGCTTATCGCCCCGTACCAGATTAAATTAGGTACTGATTTGTTTATTTCAAATATATTATGATATGAATGGACTTTTTTTTTGACTTTTCATAAAGGTTTACATGAAATAAATATTTTTGACTTTGACTTTGAGGTACCCAATTTAAAGTACCTCATATCGCTATTTTTTTCATAACAAATCAATGTGCAGCTTTTTTATTTACAATTTTATTATATAATTAAATTTAAAGAAAAGAAAGCTGAAGAAAAGTAAACTAAATTAGTTTCTATATTGGGAAAAATATATGTCGTCTTTGGTCCATTCCTTAAAATTGCTAACTTCCTATAGTTACAGACCTATCTTACAATACAGCTGTAATAAAATTCACTGCGTGCTTAATTCAAGATTGTTTAACCAAATGAATATGTCCTCGAAATTGTTCATGAAACGCATCCCACCTTTCAACTGATTAAGAAAACACTCATTGAGTTCTATAGATGCAAATTACTTACATAATGCATACTTTGTTCACAATAATAGACAAGTAGCCACTTTTTACCAATACTTACTAATTTGATTTTCATTCATGGCTAAAAAATATTAGTACGTTTTTCTGTGCAGTTTGTAATGGTCTCGGTGTTTATAAAATTTAGTGTGTGACTAAGGGAATGCGAATGAAATGATATCTGTAGATTAAATATCTTCGATAGATAATAGTTAGATTATCAACTTAACGAATTGCCTAATTACTTTTAATCGTGTAGGTTAAAACTATGTAGGGCGAATAATGTATAATATATTTATATGGACATGTTCTCTACATACATAATAAATCTAATATCCTGTAATTTAAAAATTTTCGAAATCTTTTAAATTTAAAATCATATTAGATGGAGCTAGTGTTATGTTCTTAAGTATAAACATAAGTTTTGCCAAGTTTCAAAAACTTGAATTGATAAAAACAAAACATTTATATATATATATGCAAGTTTACTTCTGAAATGAAATATTTTTTATAAAAGTTATGAAAAAATGTATATTGATATATGGCTTCTTCGCATTAGTACGCGCAATTTTGCCAATATCATGGGTTTAACATTATATTTATTATTAGTGAAAGAGTGATAATAGGATAGAAAGGAATTGGAAATGGACTAGGTGGGGATAAAGAATGGCGATATGCCCGTATGGAGACATGCGATATATATTCCTGCCAATATTAAGTGAAGAAGAAAGATAAAATACCCAACGATACCGCCATTTTATCGAAGGCTAAAGGATTATTTGAGAGAACACAAACACCGAGATCACTGCGTTAATGCTATACTTCCCACACAAGATCACTACGAATGTTTATTCTACAAAATTAGTATACTTTTCCATAATTATATTAAATATATGAAAAATATAACACCAACACGCCTCTACAGTTCTTGGGCTACTCTCAGAGATTCCCCGTGACCAGAGCAATATGTGTGAATTGTCCTACATATTATTATTATTAATATAAGGCCGATATAACGCACGAGTAAGAAAAGTATTAAAACATTTAAAACAAAAACTAGGACTTTATTAAACTTTGCTTTGTCCTGTTATATCCATACGATGAGAACATTTACAAAATAGCTATAATAATAAAATATAGGACATTTCACACCTTCCTTTGGTCTGTTTTTTATAATGTTTATGTTAATATAAAATTTGAAGTTTCCGATATTTATTATTGATATAAGTAAATACTTACATAATAGAACTGCGAAAAGTTCCTGAACACCGTCACTTGGTATAGTACCCGCGGAACATTGAATGGTCGGTATGTTTGTCGATGCGGGCTTGTCACCGACAATTGTGGATAGATTGGGGACATCCATTCTTGTTGCAGTAACGAAACTATTGTTGTAGCCAAATTGTTCCTAAATACATAGCCAGTACTTTCGGTGCCTTTTCTTCACCTCATTAATGCTTATCTTATAAACTTTTTACTTATTTTTCTTAGAGAAGTGCGTAGTTAGAGTATTATACATACATGGTCGCCGAGTTAGTTAGACCTTAGACTTAAAAACACTATAGTTTTTAGGTCCTCAGTCCAAACTGCGGTGTACCAATGAGTTTTTAATTTAAGAAAATGTACATTTGTTTGAAAAAAAAAATACGGTAAACTGCAGTGAGCACAACTATTATTGCCTGGTGTGGTAAAATTTCCTTTCTGTATTTAATTCATTTGAGCGGTGGAATCATATCATAATATATTATCTATTTTTTTGATGTACTAAGTTAATAAAACGTGTCGTCGCAATTCTTCTTTGAGACATTTCCATTGTCGAACAATTTATAGTTTTTAATTTTTGAGTTAACAGTTTGTACTTGCCTTACTAATTATTTTATAAGTATGAATTCCATATTTCCAGCACTTACTACATTCGTACATATTTCATATTCAATACAAGACGAGTTTGACTTAACTCATTTTTATTTAAAAAAATACATATCACGTTTGCGCGCTATGCCATCGCATATAGGTTATATCTTAATAAATAACTGCATTTCTTTATCTCTATTATATTTATTATTAAATTAAAATTAAGATATAAGCAAAACAACAAAGTATGTTTTTAAACGTAGCAGTAAATAATACATTCCAGAGTTAGTTTTCCAACAAACACGTCCTTAGGGACATTAGGATCCTCAGTTCGGAAACGAAGGCTAGACTGGTATAAAACTTTACACCCCCATTACCTTGGGGGAAGCCTCTTACTACAAATAAACTATATTCATAATTTAAAAGTCCCCGTTTGCGAAATGTCTTGAGAAACATTTAAAATTCTAAAAGATGTCCAATGTCCGAGTGAAATGTTTAAAATGTAAATGTAGTCTCGTGCAAAATGTTGGTCGTCTTTGTTACAAAATAAAATATATTACTATAGTGGTAAATATATTTAAAGGAAGAATAGATGCTCAGTAGAAGTTGTCAACTGGCTTACTTAACCCTTTTATACTTCATGCACTTTGATAGGCAAATAAACATTACATAGCATTCATTTACTTCGAATGATTTCCTCTTATGCTGCCAGACTAATACCATACTATTTAAGGTTGCTATAATGTGCAGGACTACGTTGATGGCGTAAATTATGTATAGATAGTTCCGCGCTATATAAGATCTTGTATTAGCACATTTAGTATTATGTAAGTATCCTAAGAACGTCGTGTCGCGTTCACTTGCCTATATTTCTACGGTTTTTCGTTTTTAAATTAAATTCTTTATTTGTGAACGGAGGTTTTTAAATAGATTCTCTATGTTCCACTAATTGACTTTTTTATCTAAGTACCCCGAGTGTTGAAATTATAAGTAATTAGTTATTTGTAGTTTTTATTAACATTAATCTATGTACATTGATTTAATTTCAGAATACATACCTTAATTATTTAGTTTAGTTTAATTTTATATATTAATAAAGACAAAATTATAATACTCGTATAAACTAAAAAATATTTAAATACTTTTCTATAAAAAAAACATTGATGTGATTACAAAAAAAAAATGTCGAGATGGAGCCTAAATAGGCTATATAGCAATAATTTAGAATTCGTGTCTGATTGTTTGGTTAGGTAAGTGATGCGTATCACTTAAAAACTATTGGACCGATTTATATTCGGGGTTTTTGTTGAAAAGCTAAAACTCGTGATTAAAATCATAAAAAGTTTTTAAATACACCATAGAGAAAGGATTTCTATGGAAAATATTTTTGTATTTATATGAACTTTTTGAGATATATTATCTATCAACTAGTAAATACTTATATATATATACTTTTGGGTATTCCAAAAGTATATCCATAAATTGTATTATGAAGCGTAGGAAATTGTCTATTGAGGCAGTGATAGAATGGGCATGGAAACTGTAGGCAACATAATTGTTTTACTTAATAATAGTTTTTGTTATTGGACCACGGCATGTGACTTTTTATTTACCTGGTAGTTACGACCATAAAAGTCCATGGATGGGGTCGATCAATAATTCTTCTTAAACAAAATTGATCGCTCCCACTATGCCGGTTAAATGATGGGATTACGAAATGGGTGGCGACAAATTGCATTACGAGTATATTTTAATATACTCGCTGCTTATCGTCAATTCAACCCATTTCGTAACCGCACCCTGAAAGGAGACTACAACCTCGACAAGAAATCGATGCAGTAATCTGCTGGAAACCGGTGAACCCACAGACTAAAACCGAAACATGACTAGGTCACTTAATGGTTCCTATTAAATACCGATAATAGGAAATCGTTCATTTTATTATTATAATAACACGCAAACCTAGTTGCGGGCACCGGCGTTCTACCTTTCATATATTATAATTAGCTAGCGGTACGATGCGATGGAATACAATCGGAGTCTGGGACTAGGAGCGAGATGTAACCATCCGTGAACCGCATTGATAAACTCAATCCCGCTCTATAAAGAAGCAATCTATTAGGATTCAGTGGCCCTCTTTTCAATTTTTAAAAATATTTATATATTGGTATTATTTAATATATGTGATAGTTGGTATATCTTACATTTGACGGTGTGTAGGTAGATGCATGGTACCGACTCCAAAGCAAGCTATAACCGATGAACAATTTACTATTACTATATATATAGTATATAACATTTTCTTAATCAATAATAATTTTTCTTAATTAATCAATAATATACACACACATATATATATTATATATATATATATGTATATTATATATTATATATATATATATATATATATATATATATATATATATATATATATATATATATATATATATATATATATATATATATATTTGTAAACAAAGTATATAAATTACACTGGGTCCGTGGAGTCGGGATGCAAAGTCTTTTTTAAAAACCATAGCACCACTCCTTATAGGCGCTACAGGTGAGGTATTATATGTAGTATTGTATTGAATAAGAAATCAAGGATCTTAAAAAAGTACCCATAGCACTCGCTGCGATGCGTTTCTCCTAAAAGTAATTCTGACTTCGGATCCGTTGTCACTCCTCTAAGTCTTTTACCACTTTTAATAACACTTTTTGCTTCCTTGTACCAAGACCCATCGTCTCAATTGTTTGGTTTACTGATTTGTAAATCTTTTTTTCTATTTCTCATAGGCAAAACCATCGGTTCCTGATGTTCCAGAAATATATAATAGAGCTAAAGTATTAACACATGCAGCATCCCACAGTAAATACTTCGTCTTGCCAAGGAATAAGGGTCAAGCTATTGACTCGCTTTCCATCATCCCGGCGAAGGTCAGAAGGTTCAAGATAACAGGGGATCTCGACTGTTATTAATCACTATATTGCATAAACAGTTAAACACCCAGACCATGACAAACGGTACATACTAATATTTGAGTGGGAATCGAACCCACGCGGAACCACTAGAATGTAATCTGTTACACTCAAGTTCAGGTACTAATCAAGCAAGGTTGCATGCAGTCGCTCAGCCAGAAGCTAGTCTGTGGGTCTCTCCTTAATAATAATTTCATCCGAATCGTCATCGGCTTTTGGCTAGGTACCAATATTTGTCATCCGAATTTCTGTAGTTTTGTTTAACCTAATGGTCATCATGGTTTAAGTAGTGCAATATCAGCAGGTAGAGTGGCAAGGCATGCAGCCCTTAACTCTATCATACATTGTTTCTGGTATACATACTACAAGCCTAGAGCTTAGGTTGTGACCAGGGCAATAAGTGTAAATTGTCCTACATATTGTTATTATTATTACACTTGTTTCATGGAAATGTTATCCCAAGAATGGATCTGTAGAGTAGAGAAATTCCAGGCGGAATTAACCTGGTCTAAGAATAAAATCTGTTTTAAGAAGATGAAAAATGTGAGAATGTAAGAAATTAAATTAGAGACAACATAGGATAACGAAACAAATGAATGCTGGAACACATGAGTCGCGAGCCCATCTCTAACCAAGGCCGCAAATGAATTGGTAATGATGATTGTCGCCATTGAGAACATAGCAATATTAATAGACTCTCAATATGTTTTAATTATTGAAATGTTGTTAATTATATTTTTTTTAAACAGGGAATATTTTAGAAACTGAAAATGAATATTTTGGTAATGTACATGTAAGTAACTACATATGAATTTAAATGATTAAATAATTCACAAAGATGATTAAATTATTTAAACACTGTATTAATCTACGTCAATCATTATTGGCGATTTAAATCGTCTCAACAGAAAAGGTCACATTATGAGGAAATAAAAGTTAGACCTAAATCTTTGAATTTTTAGTTCTAGGTCGGCAGTCACGTCTTCTAAATCATCAGCTATTGTTTTATTAACCAAAATCGCCAACCAGTTCGAATGTGAACTGAGAAATAATTGGTAGAATACATAAGATAAATAGTAATGGCCCGAGAGAACCTAACCTAAGGCCGCAATGATACCTGAGTCTGGGTTATGGTTAGAGGCACTTCCCTCTCCTTCGCTAGGGACATTCCTAGATGACCAATCGTTAAAAATTGCTATGCTATTAAGGTTAGGCACAAATATATGCCAACCTCATCTTTGTGTATGCAGAATGCAAGTTAAAAACACGTGTCTTTTAAAGGTGCATCCTATGGCTATTGGTCTGATGCCTCCATCTTTTGTATATTTATTGACTGTTTTTTTAGGATACACATGTAAATAGGTAAATAGGACCTAATGAGCAAAAGCTTTAAGACACCGGCCTCTGTGCAATGACATTAACCCATGTGGGCGCTTTCCATCGGCTCTACTTAAACCCAGTGGCTCTAGAATAGAAGTAACATTTTCTGTAAAAGACGCTCTACGAATAGTGTCGTTAAGGCTAACATGACGAGACATTCTCTCTGCACTTCTGCTACAACATTCATTACACAACATAATTCGTGGTGACTATTTGCTAAGACTTGCACAATTTATAACATTTCATAATTTAAACTTAAGAAACATAGATAAAATCGATATACCAAAGTTTAGACTGCAAAAAACTAATAAATGTTTCGTCATTAACAGTATAAGGTTATTTAATAAATTACCTAAAAGTATTATAGATCTGAGTGAAATAAAGTTTAAAAATTGTATAAAACACATATTAATCAATAAGGCTTACTATAGTGTAAAAGACTATCTTAACGATAAAGACGTCTGGAACCGTCCTGATATGCAATTGAGGTCTCGCAACTAGTAAACAAATTGCTTATATAGAATCTACCCTAGTTTAGTTATATAATGTCCGATATTGTAATAATTTTATATTACATTATTTATTTTCATTACATTATGTAAATTTTGTCTTTGGATAAGGTAATCATTGATGATTACCTACTTATTTATACTTAATTTATACTAATAGTATACTGTGTAGTTATGTACATTGGTACCGTAACAAATAATCTGCCATAGGGTGTTCTACGCATGCTGATCAGTGGGGTGCATTTTGAGTATGTTACTATATATATTATATATATATATGCTATATAGCATAAGTCAATCAATAGCTGTACCCCTCTTTTAGTTTGTGTGAAGCACTAGAGTTTTTTACTTGCTGGTTTCTTTTTCTCCGGGGTGTCTCTGAGGGGATCGACTTTACAGTTAGTGTTTATGCCCTTAAAAATACCGATCCTTATACCTTTACTTATATGTGATTGGTTACTTAGCTTTTATTTACAACAAATATTTAAGGCATGGATATGGTCGGTGAAGTTGGTCGCCTTGGTGGCTCTCTTGTATCGCAGATAATGATTGACAGGTCAATGGAATCAGCTAACCACCTAGTCTTACACTAGTTGGTTATGTAGTGTGTGTTCGGTTCGGTAGTAATTTTCATATTAAGATTTCCGTTCCATCGTGTCTAAGTTCAATTAATATTTGTCGTTATTTTGTTAATGAATAGCTGTCTAACCAAACGCACTCTAAGACCTCATTGTTAAACTTTTTTTTTTTTTTTTGACTATTCATAAATATCTGTAAAGATTTACATGAAATAAATGATTTTGACTTTGACTTTGACTTTATCTGCTTTGGTGGGGTTGGCAGAATGTTAGCGCCTAACCTTAATGCAACGGCAATTCTTAAAGACTGGTCACCAAGCAAAGTACCGCGATATGCCTTTAACCACAAACCAGACTCGTATAATAAAATTGTGCCAAATGAAAAAAAATATATGTATGTACATGAGTTAAATATTTAAAGTACCCTATTTGCCCTCAGACAACAGTGATGGAGGAAGAGCATCTGATGAGGTTTTGAATGCCTCTAGTGACTCCGATAAATATAAAATCTCTATTTTACGTTCGTGTAATTAAATTAGAAAACTAAAATACTGTAATACCCTATAGAGTACCAACAAATCTATATAGGTTTTAAGTACATACTAACTAGGTATTCTAGGTTATTTATAATATAATTAAAAAAAATAAACAGCATAGTTTACATAGGTAATATTTTATTAAAATAATAAAGTAAATGATGGAATTACAAATATATTTATATTCTTTTTATTACTGAAGTAATAAAAAATAAATTTAAAAAAATCAAATTGTCTAATTACGAGGAGGCACTATAAATTTTAGTCTTATTTGCTTATATCTGCAGAGGCAAGCACACATCTATTTATTAAAACACTTCAACTTAAGTTTTTTCAGACCTTCCTCTCTCCATGTCTTAACCAAAAACCTAATTGGAAAACATTTTTTCGATACTTTTTCTATTTTAAAATGATGCCTTTTCAATGTATAAAGACATTTTTCTTCTAAACGGGTTGAGTTTTAAGTCTAAAATAAATACACCTCACAAGAAAATACAGTTTATAATCCACTACTAAACGAAATTTTACCTAAATAAATTATTAAGTATGTTATAGACAAAATTAGTTTTGTGACTTACGACATTTTTATTGATTGAAAATTGTTTGCGCGATTTTCATTCTTGCGGAGCAGATCCAAGAGCTATAATAAGTAATTATATACCCCGTTGACCAGTCCCGCCTAGTGTGCCGATGCGTACGTACGTGTATCTCTCGTGCTGCCGGGGCTACGTAATTAATTTGACCATGTATAAACCTTACAGGTCCTTGAATTATAGAAAAATACTTTTAATCAAAATAATATTATTATATTTTAGTTTTAGGAATAAATTTGAGTTTTCGAATCTGGAACAAGGAAAACCAGAGTCACCGCGAAACAACATCGATATTTTTTATCGGTTACCTATAACTTTTTTTTTTTTTGACAACATAGAGAAGCCACATATATATGTGGCACATATACTGTAGCGGTTACCCCTATATTATTATTTTTGACCGCCTCCGTAGACTAGTTGCGACTTTTGTGTAATAGCCAAAGGTCGTGGTTCGATTCCGTGGTTCGAGTTTGTCATGGTCTGGGTGTTTATATATAATATGTATTATATTGTTGTTTCTGATACACATAGTAACTTAGTTTGTGACCAGAGAAATATGTGTAAATTGTCCTACATATTATTATTAAATATTTTTTGGTTCCGGTCGACACGACAGTAGTCAATGATCATCAAGTATGAATGTTACTTTTTAAAATTCGACATGGGACTCTTTATATAGGTTTTTGGGTGAGCCGAGCACGAATTTGAGGTCCATTTTAAAATCCAAGATGGCGACCTTAACTTTATTTTTAAAAATCGAAATGGTACTCGTTATATATGTTTTTGGGTGTGCCGAGCACGAATTTGAGGTCCATTTTAAAATCCAAGATGGCGGCCTCAACTTTAATTTTAAAAATCGACATTGTACTCGTTATATATATTTTTGGGTGTGCCGAGCACGAATTTGAGGTCCATTTTAAAATCCAAGATGGCGGCCTCAACTTTATTTTTTAAAATCGACATGGGACTCGTTATATATGTTTTTGGGTGTGCCGAGCACGAATTTGAGGTCCATTTTAAAATCCAAGATGGCGACCTCAACTTTATTTTTTTAAATCGACATGGGACTCGTTATATAGGTTTTTGGGTGTGCAGAGCACGAATTTGAGGTCCATTTTAAAATCCAAGATGGCGGCTTCAACTTTATTTTTTTTAATTCGAAATGGGACTCGTTATATAGGTTTTTGGGTGTGTCGAGCACGAATTTGAGGTCCATTTTAAATTCCAAGATGGCGGCCTCAACTTTATTTTTAAAAATCGACATGGGACTCGTTAATGTTTTTGGGTGTGTCGAGCACGAATTTGAGGTCCATTTTAAAATCCAAGATCGCGGCCTCTACTTTATTTTTTAAAATCGACATGGTACTCGTTATATATATTTTTGGGTGTGCCGAGCACGAATTTGAGGTCCATTTTAAAATCCAAGATGGCGATCTCAAGTTTATTTCTAAAATTCTACATGGGACTCGTTATATATATTTTAGGGTGTGCCGAGCACGAATTTGAGGTCCATTTTAAAATCCAATATGGCGATCTCAAGTTTATTTTTAAAGTTCGACATGGGACTCGTTATATAGGTTTTTGGGTGTGCCAAGCACGAATTTGAGGTCCATTTTAAAATCCAAGATCGCGGCCTCAACTTTATTTTTTAAAACCGACATGGGACTCGTTATATATATTTTTGGGTGTGCCGAGCACGAATTTGAGGTCCATTTTAAAATCCAAAATGGCGACCTCAAGTTTATTTCTAAAATTCGACATGGGAATCGTTATATAGGTTTTTCGGTGTGCCGAGCACACCGAAAATGAATATGAATATAGGGTTTTGGGTTTTGGGAATATGAATATGAATATAGGGTTTTGGGTGAGCCAAGCACGAATTTGAGGTCCATTTTAAAATTCAAGATGTCGACCGTAACTTTATATTTAAAAATCGACATGGGGCTTGTTATCTGTGTTTTTGGGTGTGCCGAGCACGAATTTGAGGTCTATTTTAAAATCCAAGATGGCAGCCTTAACTTTTTTTTTTTATCGTCATTGGACTCGTAATTCATGGTGACTTTGAAAGGATGTACTTTGGGCTAATATGTGGTTCTGCTGATCAAATCGAACAACTTTTCCCATGCAATGATTTAAAGAAAAAAGTTACGGTCGCCTACTTGGATTTTAAAATGGAGCTCAAATTCGTGCTCCGCTCACCCAAAACCCTATATAACGAGTCCTATCCTATGTCGAATTTTAAAAAAAAGTTGAGGCCACTTGGATTTTTAAATGAACCTCAAATTCGTGCTCGGCTCACCCAAAACCCTATATAACGAGTCCTATGTGCTCGGCTCCCAGTCCTATGTGCTCGGCCCAAATAGACCTCAAATTCGTGCTCGGCACACCCAAAAACCTATATAACGAGTCCCATGTCGATTTAAAAAAAAAAGTTGAGGCCGCCATCTTGGATTTTAAAATAGACCCCAAATTCCTGCTCGGCACACCCAAAATATATATAACGAGTCCCATGTCGATTTTTAAAAAAAAGTTGAGGCCGCCATCTTGAATTATAAAATAGACCTCAAATTCGTGCTCGGCACACCCAAAAATTTATATAACGAGTCCCATGTCGATTTTAAAAATAAAGTTGAGGCTGCCATCTGGGATTTTAAAATGGACCTCAAATCCGTGCTCGGCAAACCCAAAAACATATATAACGAGTCCCATGTCGATTTTTAAAAATAAAGTTGAGGCCGCCATCTTGGATTTTAAAATAGACCTCAATTTCGTGCTCGGCACACCCAAAAACATATATAACGAGTCCCATGTCGATTTAAAAAAATAAAGTTAAGGCCGCCATCCGAATTTTAAATGGACCTCAAATTCGTGATCGCACACCCAAAAATATATATAACGAGTACCATTTCGATTTTTTTAAATAAAGTTGATGCCGCCATCTTGGATTTTAAAATGGTCCTCAAATTCGTGCTTGGCTCACCCAAAACCCTATATAACGAGTCCTATATGCTCGGCTCCTTGTCCTATGTGCTCGGCCCAAATGGACCTTAAATCCGTGCTCGGCACACCCAAAAACCTATATAACGAGTCCCATGTCGAATTATAGAAATAAGTTTGAGGTCTCGCTAATTTGGATTTTAAAGTGGACCTCAAATTCGTGTTCGGCACACCCAAAAACCTATATAACGAGTCCCATGTCGAACTTTAGAAATAAACTTGAGATCGCCATCTTGGATTTTAAAATGGACCTCAAATTCGTGCTCGGCACACCCAAAAATATATATAACGAGTACCATGTCGATTTTTTAAAATAAAGTTGATGCCGCCATCTTGGATTTTAAAATGGACCTCAAATTCGTGCTCGGCACACCCAAAAACATATATAACGAGTCCCATGTCGATTTTTAAAAATAAAGTTGAGGCCGCCATCTTCGATTTTAAAATAGACCTCAAATTCGTGCTCGGCACACCCAAAAACATATATAACGAGTCCCATGTCGATTTTTAAAAATAAAGTTGAGGCCGCCATCTTGAATTTTAAATGGACCTCAAATTCGTGCTCGGCACACCCAAAAATATATATAACGAGTACCATTTCGATTTTTTAAAATAAAGTTAATGCCGCCGCCATCTTGGATTTTAAAATGGACCTCAAATTCGTGCTTGGCACACCCAAAAATATATATAACGAGACCCATGTCGATTATTAAAAATAAAGTTGAAGCCGCCATCTTGGATTTTAAAATGGACCTTAAATTCGTGCTCTGCACACCCAAAAACCTATATAACGAGTCCCATGTCGATTTTTAAAAATAAATTTGAGGCCGCCATCTTGGATTTTAAAATGGACCTCAAATTCGTGCTCGGCACACCCAAAAATATATATAACGAGTCCAATGTCGGTTTTTAAAAATAAAGTTGAGACCGCCATCTTGGATTTTAAAATGGACCTCAAATTCGTGCTCGGCACACCCAAAAACATATATAACGAGTACCATGTCGATTTTTAAAAATAAAGTAAAGGTCACCATCTTGGATTTTAAAATGGACCTCAAATTCGTGCTCGGCTCACCCAAAAACCTATATAACGAGTCCTATGTCGATTTTTAAAATAAAATTTGGGTCGCCATCTTGGATTTTAAAATGGACCTCAAATTCGTGCTTGGCTCACACAAAAACCTATATAACGTGTCTTATGTCGAATTAAAAAAAAAGTAACATTCATACTTGATGATCATTGACTACTGTCGTTGCAACCCGAACCAAAAAATATTTAATAATATTATGTGGGACAATTTACACATATTTCTCTGGTCACAAACTAAGTTACTATGTGTATCAGAAACAACAATATAATACATACTACATATATATAAACACCCAGACCATGACAAAATGTACTAATATTTTTTTGTCATGGGTGGGAATCGAATCCATTGGATATTACACAAAAGTCGCAACCAGTCTACGGAGGCGGTCAAAAATAATTCCTATAAAAAACGTATGTCGACTATTGCGGATACCCCTATATATGTGGCTTCTCTATGGTGTCAAAAAAATAAATAAAAAAGTTATAGGTAACCGATAAAAAAAATCGATGAAGTTTCGCGGTGACTCCGGTTTTTCCTTGTTCCAGATTCAAACACTCGAATTTATTCCTAAAACTAAAAAATAATAATATTATTTTGATTAAAAGTATTTTTTCTATAATTCAAGGACTTGCATGATTTATACATGGTCAAATTAAATACGTAAATCCATAGTAGCCCCGGCAGCACGAGAGATACACGTCCGTACGCATCGGCACACTAGGCGGGAATGGTCAACGTGGTCATATAATTACTTATTATAGCTCTTGGATCTTCTCCGCAAGATTGAAAATCGCGTAAACAATTTTCAATCAATAAAAATGTCGTAAGTTACAAATCTAATTTTGTCTATAACATACTTAATAATATATTTAGGTAAAATTTCGTTTAGTAGTGGATTATAAACTGTATTTTCTTGTGAGGTGTAATTATTTTAGACTTAAAACTCAACCCGTTTAGAAGAAAAATGTCTTTATACATTAAAAAGGCATCATTTTAAAATAGAAAAAGTATCGAAAAAATGTTTTCCAATTAGGTTTTTGGTTAAGACATGGAGAGAGGAATGTCCGAAAAAACTTAAGTTGAAGTGTTTTAATAAATATATGTGTGCTTGCTTCTGCAGATATAAGCAAATAAGACTAAAATTTATAGTGCCTCCTCTTAAATGTAGATTTTTTATTTGACTAGTGTTGCCCACAACAAGACCAAGACTAAGCCTTAATGTACAACGCTTTAAATGTGTGAAACTGCTGTTATTTCTTCGCTTTGATAGAGTTTAGAGAACTAACAACGTGTAAAATGCTGTTTATAAGGTTGTTATTACACTCAGTAAGTAAAAAATCAGACCAAGACCGCAAGACAAATATTGGGCAACCACGTTTGACAATGACTGTACATTGGAATTCGGGTGAAAACGGAATATACAAGTTTGAGCGGGTGAATAAGGAATTACTGGTAGGTATCTTAGGTTCACCCGGGTGAATGCGGAATAATTAGTTTTTCAAAAATGTAAAAAAAAAAAAAATATTCCGCAAAAATGATATTATTAAACTACTTTGGGCTAATATTTGACAGCCTCCGTAGACTAGTGGTTGCGCCTTTCGCGTTGTATCCGGAGGTCGTGGGTTCGATTCCCACCCATGACAAAAAAATATTAGTACGTTTTTCTGTTTGTCATGGTCTGGGTGTTTATAAAATATATTATGTATTATATCGTTGCTTCTGGTACACATAGTACAAGCCTAGAGCTTAGTTTGTGACCAGGTGGGCGATTCTCGCGCTTTCGACATTCATCTCGATTCGATATTTTTGAACGAAAAATGACATAATATGTGATTTTTCGTTCAAAAATATCGAACATTGAACGATATAAATAATTAATATTAGTTAATAAATAATAAATATATAAATATTGAACGAAAAATCACATATTTAGTCATTTTTTGTTTAAAAATCTCGAATCGAGATGAATGTCGAAAGCGCGAGAATCGCCCACCAGAGCAATATGTGTAATTTGTCCTACATATTATTATTATTATTTGGGCGACACAAGGGAAAAGTTTAATTTGATTAGTAGAACCCTATATCAGCCCACAACATAATATATATATATATAACTTAACGTTTTATTATTTTTTAATTATAAATAATTTAAACTTGTACAACGCTTTATTAATAGGTTACAATATACGAGTATAATAGTTCGTCAGTAAACTAAGGTAGTTGCTTGTAGCTGCAGTCTGAATAGCGAAGTCTGAAGTCCTCTACAACTATTCGAGCTCATCTGCCTACTAGTGCCTACCAATTACAATCCGAAACGTACGGTCTGCAAGAGTATGTGCTACCAAATTATACCTTTTTTATTCTATCCAATTAGTAACAAATTCTATAAAAGATTTTGCTTTGTATTGTATAAAAATTCCTTCGGTATATTTTTTAATGATGTCGACATTGGTTTGATATGAAAATTAATACCGATTTTATAGTATTAAGTATTTACGGTGTTGGTGTTGAGTCAAGTGGTCGTGGGTTCTAAGCAAACAATACTTGTATGTAATACAGTAAGGCTTCGTCGGGTAACATGTAATATGTCATTGTGTATATAGTTGTTCCTGTTACACAGAGTACAGTCCAAATCTCGTGTTTTTGACAAATATTGTAATAAAACTAACAGTTTCAAAATAAAAAAAAAATTTATTTTTTGTACCTAACAGATATTCATGTAAAGTTTAAGTTTTTAACAATAAGGTTTTAGGGTCGGATTAAGTCGTTGCTAAGCTTCGAACTGTCAAACTGCATATGAAAAATCATAATTTTGACAGTTCCAACTTTCTAAGTAATGTCTCAGGTTAAGCAATTGCTAATGTTTAGCCAATGCTTCGGAAAGTCAAACTGCATATGAAAAAACTAAATTTTGACAGTTCCAAGCAATGGCTCAGGTTAGACTGCTCCATTCCGCAGGGCAGTGTCTTGGGGTGCTGTTCTTAATGTATATCAACGATCTACCTAAAATTATGCAGCAAAAGTGGGTATTATTCGCGGATCATATATCTATTTTGTTTAGATATCCCAAAAATCTAAAATGCGAGCCACTCATAAGGGATACTTTTGAAGTAATTATCGGAACATAACTTGAAAATAAATAGTAAAAAAAACAATCTTATACAATTTAGGCCACATCAAAAAAGACCCATTGACATATCCGATACATAAAAAGGATAAATTTAGAAGAGGTGACAGAGTGTAATTTATTAGCTATAACGATCGACACAAAATTAACTTGAAAAATCATGTCCCTAAAATAAAATGTAAACTGTCGCAATTCCCACCTACGCTTTAAGTATACTCAAGAGTAACACAAATATTCAAACCGCACTAACGGCCTACCATGCATATGCATATGCTTGGCTGCGTTATGGTATATTGTTATGGAGAGACAGTGCTGATTTTAAAGACCTATTAATATTGCAAAAGAAATGTATAATTTTTAATTTAAAACAGAGACACAGCTGTAGACCGGTCTTCATTAGACAAAACATTCAAACTCTTCCTGCAATCTATATTATAGAGGTATGTTTGTGAGACAACACAGATCCCTATACAAATGTAGCAAAAGTTTACGTAGACAAAATACATTTTCGTTACCAGAACCCAAATTAGTTTTTTTTTTTAAATAGCCCTTACTACAGGTCAATATTGATTTACAATAAAATTCCAGACAGAATAAAAAATGAAGACAGGGACATGATATTTAAAAAGAAACTGATAAATATATTGGCAAGTAAATGTTATTACTCAATAAGGGAATTTTAAACAAATATAAATATAAACAATTACTATTATACCGGACATTAGAGTTCGTTGCGTTAGGTTGCTATTCATACCTATGTAAATAGATTATTTTTCTTTAAATTTATAGAGAAACTAAACGCGCGATATGAAATTAATACCAACTGAACGTATGCTACATAACCAACTAGTTTAAGACTCGGTGGTTACCAAACATACCCGAAGGTACATGCAGGCATATAAAACTAAAAGCAATAATTTGCTGACGGTACGGATGAACACGTAGGTTACATATTTGTAGCCTCCCGCGCGGGTATCTGCCGGCACGGGCTAAATAAAGTGATTGAACTTTCAGAAAAACCCGCTTTTACCCCAAAATAAATGCGCGCCGGTTAAGGCGGGCGGGTTGATCCATTACATAAAATTTGTTGAACATATCAACTTCTGCTGCTTGTACTCTGAATAACTTAAGGTTCTTATTGCGGAAATCTCTTTATTTTTTGACGTTTTTTATTTATATTACTTATTACGATTGTAACTGGAATAGTAGTATGCAATATATTATTAAAAAAATAAGGACGTCTCTTTCGTTGGTGTTTGATTTAGACTGTAAATACCTAATTAGGCCAATCAAAGAAAAACGACTTCAGTCACTCAACTGACAACAATGGAATATAAAAGGAGGCACCAATTTCTGAATTTTATCATCTTATTCCTCTTTTATTTATAGCCTCATTCATTCATTTTGTCTTGATTTTGTCTTGATCAAACAAAAAAAAAGTTATATGGCTTTTATTTGTACTTGAAACGTTTAGCGTACATTTATAATTCTGGTAGAAATATTTTATAAAAAATGTATCCCGCAACTTCGTATACGTGTTATTTTATAACAAAACAAGATAACATATTTGCTATTCCTTTTCGACAATAACTACCATGCATTGCTGCCCATCACTACCACAAGAAATAGTTGCCTTCACTCCATAATATATTTAATTTACCGATTTATAGATATAATTTTAATACTTAATAAATAACTTACATTCTTAATAAATCAAATAAGTAATAAGTAACATATTAAAAATTTAATAAGTTATGCAATGTGTATTACATACTCAAGAATCACCTAACTTACCTATTAAGTTCAGTATTGTGAGAGTAAAGTACAATATAATAAAAGCCAAAATTATATTTCAAAACAAAGAATGAAATAGAAGATTTAGTCAGCCGACACTAGGAGACCTGATGCCTCACGGGGCATGGGAACCAGCGAGGAAAGCTTTTTTTGATGTTCGCATTGTAAATGCTAAAGAAACCTCTTATGGAACCCGTACTTGGAGTATCTCCACACAAGAAGCATAACAAATATGACCGCGCAGTAGAAGATCAGAGAGCCTCATTTACACCATTGGTAATCTCGTGCGATGGTGCATTAGGTTCTGAATATAACACTTTTGTAAAAAAGACTGCTTCACGTCTTCTGAAAATACCAGAAGTTATTCTCACAAGTCGCTTTGATTAGAAATAGAAATTTATATTATACGAACTGTGAATATAAGAATCACAGGGACAAGAAAGAAAGTGTGATGGAAAGGCTGCAATGATGGCGCAGGTATATTTGTAGCAACAAATAAATGAATAAATAGCATAAAGAGAGAGACAATGTTCTTAGCTATCCATGGGTTCACCGTGCGGGTGCCGGGTCCATCGCGTGGTTGAAAGGCAGGGGAATGAACTGCAGCATTCCCGGACTTGAGACCGCGAAGTAGGTTTAAAGGCCTTTTGAACTCTCACCTGCACTGTGTTCACTACCCTCTCTACTCAACCAAATACTATATGATCCTGTTAGCGCCATCTTGGAAACACGCTCCATAAAAGCGATTAAAGAAAAATAATTATGTAAGTTAAGAGCGGTGACTCTTGACACAATGGGCGGATCTAATTTTCATTTTAGGAGGGGTCAAATAGTCGAGGTCTTGTCAGGACAGGCCACAATTCGATTACAACTATAAATCTAATTAGAAAAAATATATTATTTTGATGAAGTTTATGATTTTTTTAAATGGAGCACGGCATGTGACTTTGTATCTACCTGGTGGTGAGCAGACCTGCAAAGTCCATGAATGGGGTCAATCAATTGTTCTTAAACAATATTGATCGCTCCCGCTATGTTGGCTAAATTATGCGATTACGAAATGGGCGGCGACAAAGATGAATTGCATTACGCCCCACAGATTAAAACCAAAACTTGTCTAAGTCACTTGACGGTTTTTGCAGCTGTATGGGCGTCAAAATAATTTTAATTAAATAGCAAAATTTTTTTTTCTGTTTCGTTTACTCGCGAACGAGTTATGACTTCCTTTACTTTAATGAGTATGTTTTTCTGTGGAAAAGTGCTAGACAGTTAGTTGGTCTTCTGCCATTGAAGCTCTAAGCCAGGTTTTGAGCCTTCAAAGAGTGGAATAGGACCTTTCTGCCGTGGCTATACTAACTGGTAGTGTAGAAAGTATTTATAAAAATATCTTATATTGGAATACATTTCAGCATCACAATTTTCTATAACATTAGAAATCGACTGCGGAATATTGTGATTTCGTGCCATTGTACCTTCCACAGCCGATATTCGATGATGACTGCTGAAACTTACTATTATTATATTTTGATTTACTTATGTTTAAATATGTGTGACGACTATGATGGTTTGTAATTTTATAATATTATTTGTGTATATATGTTGTCTTTTAGCAGTTTGTTCGCGAGTTGTTTAATAGTTTTGATGTCTTTCTTCATCTTCATCAGCGGCATGCATTCATAACAATCACATATAAGGCTAAAGGACTTGTTTCCAAACTAAAATTAATAAATTAAAATCAAATGTAAAAGATGAGTTGTGTGTAAGATCAAAAACTTGTAAAGAACGTAAAGCTAGACGACTAGAAACGAAGAAATATTTATGATAAGAGATCGGCTGCGGTCGGATTAGAGAGCGGACTTCGGGTCAATCAATTCCCGTATGAGTACAAAATATTTGTTTCATTAAAATAATCAGGATGTTATTATACCTACTATGTATTAGAAAAGGACAATATAAATAAAATTTGTAAAGTTAAAAATGCAATGGTAATTTCGTGAGGGGTGACTGGAGCCCTAGTTGGCTCGGTGGTTGAGTATCTTGCTGCGAAAGCAAGGGTCGTTGGTTCGAGTCCCACCCACCAGGAAATTACATTGCATTTTTATCTTTACAAATTTTATTTATATTGTCCTTTTCTAATACATAGTAGGTACATTCTTACAAAATATTAAATATGTAACGACTACAAAAAGGAAAAACAAGAGACGATTTAATCTAATGAACAAAATACCAGGAGACCATAACATTGCGACAGTTGACACTCTGTCAGGACCTTAGGAACAATGTGATGTCATGACGAGCAACACTTAGTAGACTTTTAAAATGAAAAAAATCCAATAATATTTTAATATAAATCAAGAAAAGACACAATAATAATTTATTTAAAGCCCACTGCCCGGAGTTATTATGCATCTTTACTGTAATAGTACATGTCGTCTCTAAATTATATCACCATTGGGACCTGATTCTCCAAATCATTTGTATATCAACTCACAACTGCATATTAAAATAAAATTTGACATACTTCCCAAAGTGTAAAATATTAGCTTTGATATCTAATTCATTTAATAGAAATAAGGCCGGTATCTTATATGCCCTGATTGCATTAAAAAATTAAATAATCCTGGTCAGATAGGCTAGAGTTGTGGCGCGATTTTTTAAAAGTCATTGATATCGATTAGACCTAACTCGCCCTACTGTATTTGTACCATTTTACCCAGCTTTTGTTTCAAGGTTGGGGTCCAGTTGAGTTTGCAATACAACATTTTATTATTATTCTTCATATTATCGCGTTAATGTTATTTTAGTAAAATATTACAGGAAATGTGAAGTTTATATATAAATAGTGGCAAAAAAATCATGTCGATACTTGAATGCAATTTATATCTATCACTGACGGTAACATTAAGTACACTAACAGAGGTTTAGGTTTATTTTTCAATAAGAAACCAAGTAACGTGCCTTCAGTTGTACTTAAGCGTAATGTCTTATAAGTAATTAACAAATTTAAATATCTTGGTCACATTGTCACAGATAGCTTAAAATATGATGAGATTTTGATATTGAAAGGGAACGCAGGGCGTTAGCGGTACGTAGTAATATGCTAGTCCGCAGGTTTGCTCGAATTACTGAGAAGGCAGAAATAAGTATCTTTATAGCGTATTGGATAACACTTTACTCGAGCTGTGGATTCGGTTTACTAAACGTGCCTACAACGTTCTGCGCGTGCAATATGAATGCTTTTGGGCTGCTTCCTCACTGTAGCGCCTCAAACATGTTTGTTAGGTACTGCTCGAGTGGATGGTTTTTATCACGGAATAAATAATACTTGTTTTATTTATTCTGTGGTTTTTATGCTACAATGCGAAAGTAAGTAGCATCCATGTTAAATATTAATAAATGTACCTACTTTAAATAGTTTAAGTCTGGATAATTTATCTGAAAATAAATGGTTATTTATTTATATTTTTAGAAACGCCTGTTTTTTTTTGTGTATCCGAAATAGCAATTTTTTTTTGGGGGGACTATTTTAACGTACATGTGAATTCAAAATATTCGAGTAAAGAATTTAAGATTTTCTAAGAAAACTGACATGGTATGCTGACATGGTATGCGCATTATAATATTTCCGAGGAAAGAGCTAGAATTGCGCCTGAAATCTAATATATTTAATCAATTCGCAACTGGGTGTTAGAAACAAACGTATATATGCTACTTGTTTAATGTGTAAATTCAATATGTTTGTTTATTTAATATTATATTAACTTATTTAATATTATATTAACAATTTTATTTATTTATATTATTAGTTTATATTAGTTTTTGTATATATTTATGTTGTGAGTGTATGTGTGCGTGAATGTATAAGTGTGTGAGTGTATTAGTGTGTGTGTATAGATTAATTTGTGCTGTATCAATGTATTGTTATTTATGGTTGTGTGTCTATATTTTATGTGTGTGTATAAAAGATATGAAAGTTGTGTAGTTATTATCATTATAAGCACTTTATAATATAGATACAAGCAAATTTTCTGTTTCTTTATAATCAGTCTTTGTAAAAAAGGTCACTAATTAACCAGCATTTTATTTCTTTTTTTGTGTATATATTAAATTTTCTGTTTACTGTATTATAAAATTTAATAGAATGGTATTCGTACTGTTTCGATGCAAATACTGTTCTGCATGTTTGATTTTCGATGACAATATATGGATTAAGTTTCCGAGAGATTATAGGGTCGATAGTTTTTTTTTTATGTATTTTCATTACAGTTTGCAAAATAAATAATTGTCTCAGCTAATACATTAGCTGTTTTGTAAAGTTCATGTGTGGGAAATCTCCTTTTTTTAAAAACATTATTTTTAATATTAATCTCTGGGCACGTTCTAGATCAATAAATTTTGTTTTAGCGCACCCTCCCCATATTGGCAGGCAGTAGAGTGTAAATCTGTTTGTCAGTAACATGACGCAAAAGCTTGAAGAGCCAAGACACCTTCCTTATACGCGTTAGTCTGTTGTATTTGTTGATACCCCTATATATGTTCTCCTATCATGGAGACGCTGGAACTTGGGGTCTATTTCATAAGCAAGACAAATGTAATTTATATTATATTAAATATTAAAATAGGAAATTTCAAAGATTTGGTCATGGTCATACCAAAGACCAAAGGGCCGGCTCGTTTCTCGTGAATTAGTTTGATGATCCAGTAATCAAAATCATAGTCTTTTGGGCATACTCCCAATATGCGATGACTTGGAAGTTGGAAGTGGTACTTTTATTAAATTTTATTATATGTGTGGCCGATTTGATTAGACCTTAGACTTAAAAACATTTCATCCATCCTGGTGTGTACCAATAAGTTTTTAATAAAAAAAATATGTACATTTGTTCAACAACACCACTATAGTGCCTCGGAGAGCACGGTAAGCTGTCGGTCCCAGTTTCACTATACCAACTTGTGAAACAGTTTATAGATTGGTTATTGAGTCTATTCAAAACATCGCGACGAGCTAGCCACTTGTTTGGTGTAGACTCATACCATCGGCTACGACGAGGTGGGATTAACAAACCCTCCGCTGGGTACCCTAAGGCTGTAGGCGGTCTCGGGCCCCGTAAGGCATCCGTGATGATATTTGTTTTATTATTTATGATATAAAATGTGTAGTAGAATTTGTAATTGATCAGATATGGACGGCTGTGCGTAAATCAAATCCTATAATTTTGAAGAATTAGTATAGCAATTCAGAGAGGCAACGGAGCCAGCTTATTGGGGACCCTACCTGTTGGCAGCGATCTGCAAGAAGTTTTTTGTTTATTATAATTTTCTTTAGGTTATTTTTATTTTTTATTTCTTAGGTTAATTGTTAATTTTTTTTAGGTTTTAATTTTGATCTTAAATATTTTATTTAAAGACTTTATTTACAATATTGTTAATAGACTCAGTTTATAGTCCGATGGCCACTTTCTCGAAATTATTAAGCATAAAATAAATGAAAATGGCGGATTTACATAAGAACTTAAGAGGTTATGAAAATTCACCTAATATTTTTGAGAGCTTAGCCAGTTTCATTCTCTACGAGTCAAATATTTAGTAAATCAGTTCTCTTTAGTTACCCGTTAACTTAGTTAACTTTTACTTGCGCAATTAAACTTAACCATAATATCAGCCACTTATCTGCAATGAGACAGGCAGGAAGGTTTAGTTAGTCTTGGTTTATCTCAATATTTCTGAAAAAAGTGTATATGCTTACAGACAACTCTATATACAGAGACAGCTAGCGGGTGCGGCAACAACAATAGAGCTGGAAGCGGCAGCAGGACTGCTTCCAGTCGGTTCCAAAATGCTTATACTTAACTATATGTTATTACTTGTATGGCAGATGATAATCGGAAGGTCAATGGAATCAGCTAACCACCTAGTCTTACACTAGTTGGTTATGTAGCGTGCGTTCGGTTGGTTGGTTTTTTTAATACTTTTATTTAACCTTTTATTAATTAATCTATAATGGTTATATATATATATAGCAGCCTAACGAAACGCACTCTAGACCTTATTGTTAAAACTTTTTTTTACTTTTTTTTTTGACTATTCATAAATATCTGTAAAGATTTACATGAAGTAAATAATATTTGATTTGATTTGATATAGACTAGTAGATATGTATATACCTACATGTAATATTTAAGTAGTCTATATACTTTTCGCTATACGTCTTTTTTAATTGTTATTTTATTTTTGCACACTATGCATAATCTACCACTCTCTCAAAGGTTAGCTGGTAGAAAATGCTTAAGGCATTAAGTTCGCATATGTACAATTTTATTTTGTAATTGTGCGAAATATAGTATTTTAAATAAATTAAGTAAATACTTCTCCTTTATACACTACGAAGCTCTCTGTAAAACAAACACAATATATAGCAAAAAATCTTATCTGCCAAGTTACCACGACTAACTTGTACAAAGACAGGCTTCGTAATAAATAAAACCAACAAGCACTTACACATCTTACGTTTATTGCAGGAAAGATGTAATTTTTCAAGATACACCTTTTAATAGAGGCTTCACAGCTGCGGTCGACGCTGATCGTTCAATTATTCACCAGATCGTTCTCGAAGGCACATTGTACTTTATGCTCGAAACATAGACCCAGGAGCGCCTGCCCACTTGTGGCCACCTTGTAGAACAATCATAATCAAAACAAATTCTGCTAAATTTTATTTGCTTTAGGTTTAGGCCGATTTAACTCCTTAAGCTAATAAATAAATAATTAATAATATGGAGATTTCATAACATCAATTCCTTAATGATCACAGCTCGTAATGCACCAGTAGTGTTTAAAGTTATAAATTATTCTATAGCCTATTTAGAGTCCATCTCGCCATTTTTTAAATCAGATTAATGAAGTTACATATTTTTTTCATATACAAATTATAATAAGTTATTTTGATTTAATATGAACACCTGAAAGTTTGATTACATGTTGCATTTGTGTGCCTGAGCCCATAGTTGTGCTCTATACGTATTTACCTCATGGTGTTATCCTGGGGGAGATGAAGCTCAAGCCAAATAATGAACTCCGAGTGCCAAACTTCTTTAAAACGTCTAAGTATTGTACGACAACACTTTCCTTTGCGGTGCTGGACACAACGTACCGCAGGCTAAGGAAAACGACATCACTGCCGCAAAACGGCGGTATTGAACTGACTGGAACCAGTTTAGAGTGAACCTTAAAAACTGTTCCCTTGCTGGTCCTCTTAACATGCCAGGAGATATTTAGGTAGAAGCCAACCACCTCATAGAGTCTATTGTTTCAGCCAAGGAGGCGGCAACTTCCGAGCTACCTTCACATACGGTCTAAAATGCCAAGCCCTCCTCAATTACCTCCGAAAAAAACTCCAACAACATCGACTCAAAATGCGCTCAAATTAAATCAAGTCAAAAATATTTATTTAATGTAAACCTTTACAGACATTTATGAAAAATAAAATTAAAACTATTGTCATTGCGGGAGAAAATAATAACCAAGCCGAACACACGCTACATAACCAACTAGTTTAGCTGGGCAGCTAGCTTAAGACTAGGTTAGCTGGTTCTATTGACCTGCCAATCGTTCACTGCCCTGCAAAAGTCCAACCTAAGAGACTATATTTACGCTCCAAATATATTTATTAATCCAGGGAATTTGTCTCCAGATACAAGATAATAAAAATCAATTTAATAGAGCCCAGCATGGGCTCATTATCGTTTCATTCAAAGAATTTAATTTATTATTCAAAGAGGCAATATTTACTAGGTACTTTTAGTACCTAGTAAATATTTATGTAATAGCTGGGATATAGCGCAACATAAATTAAATAATGTATATTCGAAGTCCATCTTAGTATTTGCGGATGACCTAGCAGTGCTAACACGCAATCCGAAACAATGCCAGAATCTGCTTACTCTGGTAGACGATTTCTGGTCGAGAACAAAACCATCAAAATGCCTTTGTTTGTGTCTGGGTAAACGAAATTCTAAGTTTACGTCATACGACCCAGAATTATTCATAGCAGGACAGAAAGTATAGAAAACCATTCAAATTTCTGGGCAGAAGGATTGATTTTAAAGGAAGAACACCATCCTTAGATGTGGTTGTGGAACGCATTATTAATGACATCAACAAGGTGGACCAAAAGCCAATTAGTAATGCCAAGAAAGCTTGGATTTATGACAATTACCTAACATCTCGTCTAACATAGTATTACCTTGTATACGACTTCAATAAAAAAAAAAACTGGTAAAAGTGGATGCAACTGTCATAAGAAAACTTAAGCTTGACTTGGATTAGCCCAGGGCGCTGACTCCTCCATGCTTGACAGCAACAATTTGAGATGAATTTTAAAAAGCCATCTGAGTTGTACAAACATCTACGTGTAACCAAGCAACAAATCCTGAGTAACTCTCGGGATAATCTGATTGCATCTCTCCCAAAAGACTCATTGGCCTCTGAGGTGGAGTCAAGACTTTAGTTCCATAAATCATTTATGAGCAGTGCACAGATCAGCATAAGGAAAATCTTTCCTTAAGGACAGAGTTCACGCGATTACTCTAGAAGTACAGAATGAATCGCTTACTATGGGGAAAGTTTGCATTGCTCCAGCCCCGAAATGTCGCACACTCATGTACGATTGATCTCCGGCATTTATTAAGTTCTATTTTAATGCCTTTCAAATGTGGGGAAAGCAATGTACATTTAAGACATGTACATTTTGCGATGTTGAAAGGGATTATCAACAAATGAAAGACTAACTACTTTTGTAATGGAGGGACAACTCAGGATATAATGTCATTATAATAAGTCATATAGTATTTGGTAGTGAAAATAGTGCAGGTGAGAGTTCAAAGGCCTTTAAAACTACTTCGCGGTCTCAAGTCCGGGAACGTTGCAGTTTATTTCCCTGCCTTCCAACTACGCGATGGGCCCGGCACCTTCACGGTGAATCCATGTAAGATATAGTATATATATATATATATATATATATATATAATAGCTAAGAATGTTGTCTCTTTTCTTTTAAAAAACTTTATTGCACAAATTTAGTACAAAGGCGGACATAATGCCGCTTGGCATTCTGTACCAATCAAACCTTTGGGACAAATTAAGCAGTAAGTAGGTTAAAATATATTTTAGAAAATATATAACTATCAAACGAGCGTGCCCAGCGAAGATCCAAGGTCCCCACAGCAGCACCTGCTGGATACGTATACTACTACATTGAAAGGCCGTCGGTCTGTATTCTATAATTCTGATAACAAAATAAATAAAAGACAAACTGGTTCAAAGTAATAACTAATTATTGCCTTGTCCAAAAAAAAGCTATAATAATAACAAGTTATAACCTTATCCAAATATAAAAAAAATACCTATAATAAATAAATAGTAATTATTGAATTATTACAATATAACAGTTGAGAGATTCCATTCCAGACGCAGAGAGATTCGATTCCAGACGTCTCTGTCATTAATATAATCATCTTTGTAACACACTTTGGCTATTAAAGTGCGCTTTATACATTTTTTAAATTTTATATCATTTAGTTTTATAATTTATTTTGATGATGTATAAAATAGCCTAATACAGTTTATTATAAATAAAATACCATCACGGGTGCCTATTTGGCTCCCGAGAACCGTTTAAACGGCCTCAGGGTACCCAGCGTAATCCCTCCGCTGGGTACCCTGATGCCGTTTAAACGGTTCTCGGTAAACCGTCCTCATTTCGCCGATGGTATTCGAAGGCAACACTTAGCAAGTGGCGAGCTTGTTGCGGTGGTTATGATGAAATAGCCTCGTTGTATAAAGCGGTCACCCATCCCAGGCCGGCCTTGTTGTCATCTGCTCAACCTTGTTATCAGTTGCGCAATGACTTGACCGTAGTGTATATTTCTTACGTTGCGGTTGCGGGTATACCTATCTGCATTTTTATTAAACATATTATATTTTTTCTTAACATATAATATATTCTCAAATATGTATTGGGAGGGCACTGTCGAGGAGTTTGTATAAGAGTCCGGAATGCCAAACACGGTCGATGTCAAGAGAGATCCCGACCGTAAACCGGCCCCCGTTTCGTTTGTCTCGCCATGTGATGCAACACCCAAGCCAGCTGGAGCGTAGTGCTATGCCCCTCAAAAAGTGATTGAACCACAATATGATCACTTTCCCTCGCTTCCGGGCGCTAGGTAAGTGTCCAGTTCGGACCTATTGCAAAGTTATTTAAAGGCGACGATTGCTTAATGGAGGAGCTGCGATAGTTGGGAATATTGGATCCCATCGGGTCCAGGGGTATTTTTGGACATGCTTCTTTCGTGGCCCAACAGATGGCGTATGTCCGTCAACGTGGAAAAACATCCGCCATATTGCTCATACGCCACCGCCTACCAAAATGAAAGCTCTCTTTGGAAACAGGAAGTCAAATGAGGCGACTGCGTCAAATACCTGGGGTGTGTCATCAACTGGCCAATTCGATGCTCCGTCCGGTTATTAAGTCAATAATATCGCTCCGAGTTAATAGTCAGTCTATAAGACCTTTATACGTACCCTTTACGTACGCGGCACCAACTTTTGTCGGCCACGAATAGAACACGTATCCAGCGCCAGTAGAACATCTCTCTGCATAAGGCGTACTTTAGTTCATGCACAACCAAACCATCAGTGATGTGATGACGTAAACGTCGAATCCTCCGCGGAGTTCGTTGAACGGTGGCCCTAGTGTGAGTTTGTTTTAACGTTCTCGCTGCGTTGAGTGAGTACTCTCCACCAATAGGATCGATTAAATTCCTAACCCTGCCAAAATAAGATAATCTGATTGGTGGAAAATGCTCACTTACTGTGACGAGAAAGTTAAAAAAAACTCGCACTAGGGCCACAGGTCGCCCGTCGAATCTACGACCGGGCCGACAACGGACCGCATGAGCGCCTTCGCGGCATCGCTCTGATGCGCGGGCGGCCGCCCCATGGCAGGCGTACGCTAAGAGAACTTTTCGGCGGCGAAGAATCCTCAACCCAATCCCAGTAAACCCTACCTTTTAGCGCGCTGACGCTTGTAGCGCGTCGGGAACCCAAAAAACCACCGCCAACATATAGGCTTTCTCCCTGATTTCAATGGGGAACCTCGCGATTTTTGTAACAAATACCCTGCCCCAGCAATAGGGTCAACCCTAGAAAGTTCTCTAACGGACCTCGTCCCGCGCTAGAAATAGCAAAAAAATATTGGAAATAAGTTATTTTTTATTTTAAATAACGTAATAATAAAATGGTACATAGACAATGTTTATGTTTCGTTTATTGCATGTTTATTTTTTTAAATTTATTAAAAAACCAAACAGATTTAAGTCCTGACGTTAGTCACAGAAATTACGGATGCTCATGCTATTTTATTAAAAAGTAGAACTAATTAATTTTAGTAGAAGATAGGGATAGTCGGTGTGGTTGTTAAGTGGAAGCGGAGAGGGAAGAGATGAAAGGAATGTTCTGCCACTATATTTTTGAAAAGGTGCCTTCCTTTTTAAAAATATAATGGCAGAACATTCCACCACTACTTTTATATAGCTAATCGAAAGAAATTATTGTAGCCTTATTACATAATTAAGTAAAGGCTACTTAGTTAAATTAACCATTTTAAAAGGGGAATCTGAAAAGATGGATCAATCAGATCTATTATTTAGGTGGTTAGTTATTATTCTTAATTATTAATCACGATAAATAAAATAATAGCTATAAAATTCTAACACATCTGTTTTTATATTGAAGCACAGCATCTGACTTTATATATACCTCATGGTAAGCAAACCTAGAAAATCCATGACCAATCAATGTCAATGAATACGTTTTGATGTAACAACTTTGGTGGCTTCACTTTTCCCCTTAATGAAACGGGAGGCATAAAAATAATTTGAATTACGAGTCTATTTTAACTACTGCTGCTCCAATGCAAAATTAACTGCAACCCGCACCCTAAAAGGGGACTACCACTTCGACTGGAAACCGATATGAGTCTTCTAAGAACCCCTAGTCTAAAACTAAAACATGACTAGGTAACTTGACGATTTTTTGAATCTATATAGACAGTGGTTTGAATCTATATAATGGTAACGAGAACAGTCTGTTGGCCCCACGAAGTTATAGAAACCTGCTACTTGCATTGTGATGATAGTAGTAGGTAACGTAACTTGGTTGCGGCTCATGTAACCTACTCCTAAGAAACCTGCTTGCATCGGCTCCCGTGTTTTGCTGCATCGCTTCAGTGGATGCGTCATGAAATCAGCAAATTAGCTAGTTGCACTTGCGACATCCTTTTATATTAAATGTATTCTTTAGTCCTTATAAAGCCCTTACTTGTTGTGTCTCAAGGCAGTTTATGCATAATTTAAGTTTTGCACATAGTGTAATTTCCAAAAACTTGTGACAAAAATATAATCCATTATCGTGAGCCAGGAGCCTACACAATCTGCTGGTATTTCGCCTTATATTAATAATCTTCTTTTTGATTTAGTGTTTTTAATGCTAAGCATTTCTCTCTTCATGACTACAACTATACTTTCTATGATTTTAACGTCTTCACATCAAAACTCGGAACTTTTGTCCAAAAACGCTATAAAGACTGCAAGACCAGAAAATTTACTTGGCCACCTTATTAGTTCGAAATAGTCTTTATAAATTCTAATAGATTTTTTCTGAATCAATGTGCACGGTTAATTTGCACAGTAAATCTGAAACGTATTGTTGAGGCTTAAATTTATTAATAACAAAATAAAAAGAAAATTGTCAGAGGATTGATGGTATCATTTTACATTTGTAAACATTGAAAAAGTATTAAATAACAACACACATTTTATTTATTATAACAATAGTTTTTTATATGATTTTAAAGCTAAAAATGTGTTTTTTTTTTTTTTTTTTTAAGATATAAATATATATTATTATTAATTAAATACATTATTAAAGGAGTTAATATTGTATTATACATAGTGAAAATCGAATATAACTGTAATATATTATATATCATCGAATTCCCTCTACTCGAAATTACATTAATATATTTAACAACGCAAAAGAGCTGTGGTGATTTCCTTGGCATTTCTTCGGTGTTGCTATCACAACCGATATTGTTGATGATCATAATATATAATTATGATTTATACAAAATAAAAACAGCTAATTTTTATATTTTCCCTCCCGGTATTTATTATTATATAAGATTTTTCTTTTATTAATCCTGATATATTATGAAAAAAAAAAGTATTTTCCCACCTTGAAACTACACACACTATTGAAATTAGTAAGCTTGTACCAATTAGTTTTTTAATAAGAGTATACCACATAGTTTCATTGTTTCTGTGATATTAGGAAAAAAATGGCACCACCAGCGATTTCAACTCTGTAGCACCTATTACTTACCGAGATATGTAAATAAATGTGCTATATATATTATTATTATATTATATTATTCGATCGCATGATATACCTAATAGTTGTAATGCATACATACATACATATCATCACGGGTGCCTTACGGCGCCCGAGACCGCCTAGACGGCCCCAGGGTACCCAGCGGAGGGGTTTTAATCCCACCTCGTCGTAGCCGATGGTATGAGTTTACACCGAACAAGTGGCTAGCTCGTCGCGATGTTTTGAATAGACTCAATAACCCATCTATAAACAGTTTCACAAGTTGGTATAGCGAAACCGGGACCGACAGCTTAACGTGCTCTCCGAGGCACTATAGTGGTGTTGTCAAACAAATGTACATAAATTTTTATTAATTAAAAACTCATTGGTACACACCGGGATTCGAACCAGGGACCTAAGTGTTTTTAAGTCCAAGGTCTAACCAACTAGGCCACCACGTATATCATAGTTGTAATGAATTTGAAAAATGCTAATGAATGCAAGTTGTTTATTTAATTACTTATAAATACAAAACTGGTAAAGTGCTTAGTTAAAAGTGCTTAAAAGTCGGTAAAACGTATAACAATATAGCTAAGCACCCTCGATGTCATACTGTTTTGTATACACGTGTACAACGTCTTAAAAATAGCAAGTGAAAAGTTAGCAAGTTTTTGGTAAAAGTGGAACACACCGATTCAAACGTCATCGCAGTCGTGGCCGCACGAAAATCCCACTACTTGCAACATCTACCGTCTCTATCCCACCAGTCGTAACAGAAAGAGACGCAAAGCCCTACTAGGAGCGAGTCGTGCCGTGCGAGACTGCTCAGTCGTTGCTCGGTCGTCACAGCTAGCATTCGCATCCAATTCTTACTTAAACTTGAGTGAAAAACTACGTAGCGAAAATGAAACTATCGCTTTTTGGGCTAGCGATGCTGGCGTTCGTCGCGGCTGCGAGGGCTGAGGCGGAGCTGAAGATCGACGTACAGAGCGTCCCAGAAGACTGCACCGTGAAGTCAAAGCAGGGAGATATGCTGACCATGCACTACACTGGCACTCTGGACAACGGGCAGAAGTTCGACTCGAGGTATGACCAATGTCTTTGGGCCGGTTTATGACCTACACGTCACTCATACTTCCCTCGTAGAATCCGTTCGCTCGCTACCGTTATCTTATCGGTGGAAGTGTTTCTCAATTAAATCGACATTTTTTTAAAATAATTAACTTATCGTTTTTTTTGTATTTAGGTATTATATTATTTTATGGTGTGTCATTATTATCTGACACTAAATTAAATAGACAACTTTACAGTAGAGTAAACATTTTTTATAAGTAGGTACCTATTGTTTATTTTTTCAAACATTGACGTTTTTTTTTAAATTTATGGGTCACATATATCTTTATAAATAAATATATTTTGCAATATAATAAAATATATTTATAATCAATTTTTAATCTATTGAAATATAAATATTTCATATTAATATAGAGTAGGATAGGTAATATAAAAATATAACCTCAATTAAGGAGACTATATGTACTGTAGGATAGATTTTTAATTAATAAAAATATGTAGTACAATTTACACACATTGCTCTGGTCACACAAACTAAGTTCTAGGCTTGTACTACATATCATACTATTGTAAACATTGTAAACACCCAGACCATGACAAACTGTACAAAAAAAATGCACAATTTTTTTGCCATGGGTGGGAATTGAACCCACGACCCTTCGGATACAACGCCAAAGGCGCAACCACTAGACTACGGAGGCTGTTTTAAAAATTAAGTTTTGTTTAAGTAAACCTTCAAGCAAATACCTGTTCAATGTTTTTTGACATCTGTACTCTTAGACCTAGTTAGCAAAACTTTACTTTGGTGTACAGATTATTACTAATCTAATGCTATAAAAATATATCTAACATAGGTATAGGAGGTATTAAAATTGCGAATATTTTTGGTTATCTTCAGCGTGTCGTCATGCTACATGATGGTATGATATTAACAACTCTACTATATTCTTACTATGTTGGTACTTAGTCTTTATAGGTAATACTTTAATGCTGTTATTTCTTACAAATATTTTTTTATATTTACCTTAGGTTAGGAAACAAGAAAAAATATTAATTAACATATATACATATATATATGCATCGAAGATAATATAGGTATGTATGTATAATGTATCATCACGGGTGCCTTACGGCGCCCGAGACCGCTTAGACGGCCCCAGGGTGGGGTTTTAATCCCACCTCGTCGTAGCCGATGGTATGAGTCTACACTGAACAAGTGGCTAGCTCGTCGCGATGTTTTGAATAGACTCAATAACCCATCTCTATAAACAGTTTCACAAGTTGGTATAATGAAACCGGGACCGACAGCTTAACGTGCTCTCCGAGGCACTATAGTGGTGTTGTCAAACAAATGTACATAAATTTATATTAAAAACTCATTGGTACCCACCGGGATAATATAGGTAATATGATAATATTGATATTTTTCAAATATTTACTCTCAAAGGTTAGCGTAAAGCTCTCCCTATGTAAAATTGTGTGCAGTAAAGATTTTAAAATAAATAAATGTATGTATTCAGTTTATCATGGAGTATTACAGTAACATACTATACTTTACATTTTAATATTAACTGAAACAATACATTTAGTTAAAATAATCATCGCGGTCAAATGTTACCAAACATGGTGGCGTTAACCGCTCGATTTGTGACTAAAATGAACCAATATCATTTTACCATGTATTAATTTATTTGATATTATTATTGAAAAATCGTGAAAAACATTTAACTAATACGTCAATTTAACTTAGGTTTTATAAATACCAGCACCCTGCCGGGCTGAGTTGCAAAATCGAGTTTAAGTCAAAATGAGATCTTCGTGGAAGAAATCATGGGATAAAATAAACCAATATTCGACTTCTATCATGTATTAATGAATTTTAGATCAGATTTTTTTTTTTAATTATTTTTCCAATGCTCAAAACTTTGATGAATTCTGAAAAATATATAACAACCAATTGAATCGTCGTCGCGTCCGTCGGATAGTTATCAGCAACCAAGCGTTATAGTGCTAAATTATATGTTCATGAATGCATTAACTTATTAAAAGCTCATAGGGTACACAAATACATTTACTATTTTCTTATAGAATTAAGCACCCGTATAATCAAATATAATAATTCCCCAAAATAAAGAGTACTACTTATTTACTTTTGATTAAATGTAATTTTATTAATATAATAAGTTTATACACTAAATAAATATATATACTCAATAATATAATCATTAGGTAGGTACAGAGTATTGGTCGGCAGTAAAACAAGTATTTCTAGAAATTAACCTTTGCTAAATAACCAGTTTTGATATAAGTATAATTAATACGCTTTTGCTTTATCTATACTCAATATGATCTGACTTTATTTTGTTTAATAACGTTCCTCAATTGGAATATTAAAATCATTCAAAACTATTATATTAATTCCTCATTCTTACTGCATATGAACATATGAAGTGAGTGCAATTCCCTTTTGGATTTATTTCGAGCATTATCCGAAATAGGGATGACTATCATTTTGTATATAAAATACAGGATGCAATTAGTTTAAACTCATATATAATACGATTATTGTAAGTGAAGTTCGCACGAATGATTGTGTTCCCAAGGGTGAGGAAACGCGGAGGGGAGCAGGAAAACGCTCAACACCTCACTATTGGTGGAAACTATTTCACTTCAATCAAGTGAGTTGTGTAGGAATCCACTCGCACCTATATTCAAACAGACTTGTAATAACACTTATTTTATTTCAATAGATACAAAATTCGACAAAAGCACGTGAAATGTCTCACGAACGCATCAAGCCGCTAATAACTTACTTTCGGTAGTTTGTCTTTCATATTTAAAAATGGTATAAAATATTCGTATCTGAATTTTAAAATTTCAGGCAAAACTAAAACAAAAATTAGGAAAACTATAAAAGTACATAATATACTTTTATAGGCATGCAAATAAGCTAAAAGCTACATATTTATACCATAACAAGATTTGACTGACGTGTAACGAACACGTAACGCTAACATTTCGATAAGGCGGTGAACGGTATTGGTTTCTTTAGCATTTGACCTTCATTTACAATAATACATTATTGCAACAAGACTTGCGGGTAATTATGCAATAGACTCATCGTTACGTTATCTCTTTTGATAGTATTCTTTTTTATTGAAAAGGTTATCTTTAAAAACATAATCAAAGTTTTTATCGCAATTTTATATTGATTATAATTAAATAATTTATGTCGGTAACTTGGCTATATATACATAGTATTTTTACGAATGAAAACGTACTGGAATTTTGGACTATCGTAAGTCCCTATTAAGTACGTTATTTATTATTCCCTTAATTAAAAAAAAAAAAATATTGTCGAAAATAAAAACAATTGTTTACTACTATTGCAGTTAAATTAGAACTAAATTTTAAATAACAAATCCGATTGCATTCATACTTTTTTCTACTGGAAATGGAGAGGAATTATTGTCACCCTAAAACAGGGGTCCAACTTTGTTGTGAGTAGTTAGCACCTATGAATAATCGTCGGAACGAAACGCCAACTTTCATACACTCGGTGAAATTTAAAATGTAAGAGATGCTGATTTACACAGAGTTACCAAACAACTTTCTTTTGTTTTAAGGGCTACATACAAATTGTAAGCAATAACACTCACTAGTTTTTAATTAAAAAAGTTTCTTTTAAACCTGTTGAATTGCTGCAAGTGTTATTAACTAATGTGATTTTATATTAATACAACAAAAGAATAATGAATGTAATAGTATTATTCTTTAAATCGTAATTTGCATTATTTAGTTTAGGCTTAAGCCTTGTTGAAGTTTAACTACTCGTAAAATAATTTGCATACAAAAATAATAATTAAAACAAAAAAGAAAGTGGCAATAAAAAAGATGTAACAGATAAATACAATTATTTGGTTGTTCTAAAAATTATTATTCCATACGGTAAATTAAACAATATTACCTACTATTTTTCGTGTGAAAGTTGCGTACTAGATTATACCTAGTCTTGCCATAAATATTGTAAAAAAGAAAAAAAAAATATTGCAAATAACATTCATTACTTTTACAGTTTAATACATAAATATAAAACAATATAAAATATAAAAAGCTTATCCGATGTGGTCTCCATTAGCTGCAATAAAGTCCTTTAAACGTTGAGGCCAGTTACCAATAGAAGCACGCACTCTTTCCATGGAAAAATTCTTCACTGCCAATCGTATGGATTGTTTTAGGGATTCCCAAATTATCGTGGCGTTTAGAGCAAGCCGTACTCTCTAAAACTAACCATAAATCATAATCCAGCGGATTAAGATCGGGACTAGGGACGGCCAGTCTTCAGCTCTGATGAAGTCCGAAACGTTCGCTTCCAACCAAGACTGCGTGGGCCGAGCTTTATGACCCGGCTATGAGTCTTGCTGGAAGTAAACAATTTCTTTCTGTGACCTCCCTTTGCATACCACTTCAGTAGTTGTTTCGATTTTACCTCCCTATTCTTTTTTAAATTATCAGTTAAGAAATGGCCAGTGCGTCTCTTATAGGCTGCAAGTCCTAAGTCGTCTTTTAAAATATGCGACATGGTTCTATATAATCTTTTGCTTTCGGACAGGATTTCTTCTAATTCTTTCCCTTACTGTTTTGACCACCTTTTTCGTACGAACACTACATAGACGGCTAGATCTTTTTCTGTCACAAACAGAGGAGGTCTCATTGTAGCTATTAATAGCCCGGTACACAAACATTTGACTAATACCAAGTGTATGAAGAGTTTTAAAAAATTGCATTTGCCTACTTTGTGTAATGCAATCACAGCGATTCGGTTCTCTTTATCACCCCACTCCATTTTAATATCGCAAAATATTGTACAATGTATTGGCGCCAAAATGAGAAAATACAATGAGCAATCGTATAAAAATGACAGATTCCAAATTCAGATGTATTTTTTTGATATTTTTAATTGTAACAGTATATATGGCCAGACTATGTATATTAGGTACTTTAATTTATTTAAAAAATAAGATATTATGATATGTATTTACATATAATAAAATCGTAGACTTACATTAGACGTACATTAAAGATTTTGAAAAAACGAGCGAGAAAAGGTAAAAATAAACTGCCAGTTTCTTAGTTCATCTGTGCACTCATCACGTAAAAACCACTCATTGAATTCAAAATAGAATTACCCAAAGGCCAGAAGCTTTATTGAGAGCATAATTCAGCGTTTATTTTATCAAAATCAACCTGTAGAATCAAAACATATTAGTTTTAAATAATTTTTTTAGAAACCTTAGCGCCACGTAGGTATCGCGTTGAGTCAATTTATTTGTTTTCTTATTAAAATGATACGCACACGAAGTTGCGCGAAACAGCTAGTATAAAATATAATAGTAAAAAAATTGTCTAGGTTTAAAGGAAATAAAAATTAAAAAATAACAAAAAGGTGCATTTAATCAGGCTTTTATTCCTCCCACATATACCATGAAATGTACATCTCCTATATTTAATTTCTTGATATCTGTTTGACATATTACAGTGGAACGGAATCGTGATTGTTTTGTAAGAAAATAATATAACATCTAACAGAACCCACGCCATATTGCCAACTAGTGTAGAGCTGGTTCCATTGACAAGCAACCTATACTGGTACTGTTTTTTATTTACTAAAAGAAATATTAAATAAAAAACAAAATAAATATAATATAAACTCTACATTAGCGGATAAACGATTAGCTATTAAATATGTACATTGGAAGAAACAAAAATTGTCTCGAATTTAAAATTATGGGACGGTTCTTTTCGGGATTCATGTGACAGTTTTCTGGTGAAAACGCTGAGCTGACGAAACTGAATAATTGAAAGCCGAGCACAGCCTAGGCAGCTATTATAAGGAATACGTCTTTAAATAATTCAGTACTTCTTTATACTGTAAAAAGAATTATTTTTTCAAACGTTTACTAAATACTAAGTTTTACTCCATTTTCTAATTATATAAACGTTATTGGCTATTAGTGCTTACATTAAAACTTATTTTTAATTCATAGAGTAAATAAATTCTAACCAGGTGGTTAAAGACTGTGAAAATACATGGTAACTAATAAAAAAAAATACATACATACATATCTTCACGGGTGCCTTACGGCGCCCGAGACCGCCTAGACGGCCCCAGGTGTACCCACGGAGGGGTTTTTAATCCCACCTTGTCGTAGCTGATGGTATGAGTCTAGACCGAACAAGTGGCTAGCTCGTCGCGATGTTTTTGAAAAGACTCAATAACCCATCTATAAACAGTTTCACAAGTTGGTATAGTGAAACTGGGACCGACAGCTTAACGTGCTCTCCGAGGCACTAAAGTGGTGTTGTCAAACAAATGTACATATTTTTTTTTTATTAAAAATTCATTGGTACATACCGGGATTCGAACCAGGGACCTAAGTGTTTTTAAGTCCAAGGTCTAACCAACTAGGCCACCACGTATATATAAAAAAAAAAATTAAAAAAAATTAAATTTAATATGTAAAAAT
This sequence comes from Monopis laevigella, assembly GCA_947458855.1. Lineage (NCBI taxonomy): Eukaryota > Metazoa > Arthropoda > Insecta > Lepidoptera > Tineidae > Monopis > Monopis laevigella. The sequence goes on along the minus strand of OX381576.1, from coordinate 36,469,223 downwards.
ATTAAGTAAATTATATTATTACTAAAGTTGTGTAATAAGTAGTAACATATCCAATGTTGTTTAGTCGGCAAATGTAAGCTCCCACATTATATATGCCTTTTTAATTTACTGAATTCTATAATATTATGACAATTACGAACGCAGGGTATTCAGGGATATTTCTCATTTTGATGCATCTGTGTTTTAATAATACTAGAACCGTTATTTCTATACTTTTAAACAAAACGTAACGTAAAAGATCTATATTTTTTAATATTAAAAAAAAAACAACGATAATATACTTTATTGTCAAAGCTTCGGTAAATAAAAGAAACTAAACTCTGAAAAAATAAAGAACTTTTAATTAATAAGTGCAGGTCTGTTTTGAGATTGGACTAAAATTATACACTTACGAGTCCATATAAAGTATAGCCTGTCATGCGATAAAATGCATCGACAGACGAATTACGGACTCTTAACGCTATTCCGTTACAATAAAGTGTATTTTTAAAAGACAATGGAAATATTTTGTCAACACGCCACTTGCTACTTTTATAACTGTACATAAAGTCGCGATCAATTGTAGAGAAACACAGATGTTAAACTAAGATAGAGGTGATTTTTATCAACTCCCGCTTTTTTTTCTTTGTAGGTATTTTATTTTATTTATTTGGAAAAACATACGGTCGTTAACAAACATTGCAATAGAAGAATATTAATTTTACATACTCCAGCAAAGTTTTCTTAAATTAACAACAAATATAATTACATAATTTAGTGGTAGGCAATGGAAAAAAATGTACTACATGTGTGGTAAAATAAGATTTAAATATCCAATAATTATCTATTTCGGATAATGCCTTCAGGTTAAAGGACGCACTCTGAGTCCAATAATAAATTGAATAAATATTAAAGAAGGTATTACTGCAATGAACCTATATTCAGCCACGACAAGTAAAAGAATCCTCTCGCTTTATCGTCATCTCTCTTTTTATTAAAAATTAACGATTTCTATAAATGAAATATTTATATTTATTTTGTTTTAATTATGTATTCAATGTACCATACATACATACATAAATAAATCATTAATCCTAATATCCCTAAACTTTCAGGAATACTTCCTCATATGTAAACTGAGAATTTAGCTTTAATAATTAATTCTAAAAAAATACATTTAAATTAATAACTAATTTAAATTTTTACTTTTTAGTATATTTTTTTCTTTATGCATATCAACTCAAACATATAAACATTTAAAAAAAATAGTTTAGATTTTACCTAAGGGAAGACAAATTACTTGCAAATTTTTATTACATCTGTGGAACTACCGTATAGAGACATAAAAGTGTAATTACTACTTCCATAAACAAGTTAACACTACAAGTGTAACGATGTGCAACACCGGCGTTCAGCACTGACTCTGACCCCAGCTACCATTTGCCGTTCACTGATCGAGGTATTACATTGTTGCCATAATTACTTGTATCTAAACTCTAATTTGACAGCCTCCGTAGACTAGTGGTTGCGCCTTTGGTGTTATATCCGGAGGTCGTGGGTTCGATTCCCACCCATGGCAAAAAATATATTAATTAATACGTGTTTTCTGTACAGTTTGTCATGGTCTGGGTGTTTATAACATATAATATCGTTGCTTCTGGTACACATAGTACAAGCTAGGGCTTATTATAGTTTGTGACCAGAGCAATATATGTAATTTGTCTTACATATCAATAAAAAAAAAATTACATAGTTATAGCTTGACTTAAGACATTGATAAAACCTAAAAGGAGGCTTTTAACTTTGTGTCTGAACCAAAGCTCCTATATGAATAGTACCTATTCCTCCTGAACGACATTTACGAAAATGAATACATTTTGCACATTTTTTTAAATAATAGCACGATATGTGATTGCATAACTGTGTACTGAATGGGACCATTGATTATCCCGACCTCTCTCAGTTTTTGCTTAGATTGCCCAGCAATGTCTAAGACATAAGTTATTGTTAGCAACTCCTTGTGTTAATACCAACTACAGACAAATTGCTTCGTGTGGAGAGTCTCACAAAAATGCAATAAACTCCCAATCGATGTAGATCTTTTGTGTGTTTTATTATGTTAATTTTAGCTGCTAAGTTCCTAATTTCATAATCAATGTGATAAACATTTTCCCATTGACTTCATTGAGTATCGGCACCTTGGTGCCTCAAGAAGTAAAAAAAAAAAATTAACCACGTTTTAGAAATAGTAGCAATGACCTATTAATAACAAAATATATCACCAAATAATTTCTAATAATAATATATGCGCTTACGAGTTACTAATATTTAATAATATCTTCTTCTGTATGTAAAAATAATTTTAATAATAACGACGATAGAAATTAAAGTGCAGTGTCTACAAGAGCAGTCTGCTGCTGGACTTTTCTTCAAAACATAACTTTCAACTTTGAATTAACGAAAACTTAACAAACTTAACACGTTGAGTTTTTAAGCTCTACTTACAGACTACTTCAGCAAATTGTTAATTAAGAGGAACGTCAAAATTTCCCAACTACTTATCTAACAACCCGGCGCTACAAACTAATATTATATTCATAATTTTTAAGTTTAGGTTTAAAGAATCCGTATTTCCATTAGAACATTATATTCAATTATACATTATAACAATATATAAATATTTAATACATTTAGTATAGTGGCCTAAATTTGCTTGAACATTAAAAAAATATATACATTTAAATTATGTTATCCGAGCAACAATATTTCATACACATTAAAACAAAATAGCACTTTCGTCAAATGAATTGTAAACATTTAGCACAACGTACAGGATACATATTTCCGCATCCATTAATGAGTTTTATTAAAATACTTAGGTACCTACTAACTTATGCTAACAAACATCTATTATAAGATTACAGGAATTAACCTATTTAGGCAAATTATTCCTATATAAAACTTATGTATAACATGGAGCTAAATATTATATAAAATAATAAATACGAGTATAGAATATACTGAGAGAGGTCGGTATTATACTGTGTTGGCGCCCGGAATCCAATTTACCCCTCTAACAAATATTATTAAAATTGTGTCCGTAGTTTAATAGTCAAACGACTATGAATAAACACATTTAGATAGACGGATTTATTAGTTATAAAGAGAATTTTTTTTTAATTGGTTATACCCCGGATATACTCAAAAACTACTGAACAGATTAAAAAAAAAAAAACAATAAAATGGTCTATATTATTTATTACAAAGCCTATTTTATTCCGATTTCTTTTAAACTGGGGCTCAGATAGTAAAAAATATATAATAATAGTTTTGTATCGTTGTAATATATTGCCTTCAACTTTCATAATAAGTATATACTTATTGAAAACAGCCTAGTGCTTAAGTCACTGTGAAACTGATATGAAGGTTAAGCAGATGACAACAAGGCCGGACCTGGGATTGGTAACCGCTTTATACTGAAAATACCATCACGGGTGCCAAATAGGTATTTATTATTAATATTAAAAATATAACAACTAAAATTAACTTTAAGGTGCTGGTGCATTTTTAAAAAGAGAAAAAGATGGTGGCGGCAACACAATAGTAGTTGTGTAAGTTCGCGTAGACATTGCGAACAAAAAGATCATTTATTGGAAAAATCTTTTGTCGTTCGCGCAATGCTCAAGTAGTGTGCTGTGATTGTATATTGATGTGCCTATCGTGTAAAAAAATATCCAAACCACGATGTATAATTAGCATGGTATTTTTTAATTTGGCTTTCAATAAAAAATTACAGTATTTGTGATTCCTTTTTTGGATTGAAATATATTTCACGGTTTACACTACTATTGTCCTATTAAGCAGCTAGACAGGATTGGCTATAGAAAGAAAATTTAATTTATATTTGTTATATTAGCTCAGAAAATAAATGTTTCCTTGTTATCTATGTTAATTTAATGTTCTTAGGCTTCAGAGTTTTTAGAGCGTTTTAACGCTTAGAAACTTTCTAGAAGGTACTTGGTTTTACTTAGGTTTGGCTACTTTTACTGTCTGTTGCTATTTGGAGTGTTAAAAATATTTTTTATAGAGTTTTTTATGTTTATTTTTAAAACAAAAAAGTATTTTTTTTATATTATAAAATAGTTTTACAAGTATTAAAGCACTGTAAATATTGTATATTTGTGGAAATATAAGTAATAACATATTAGAACTAATACTAGTTTTGCATAATATAACATACTAGCTGTGCTCGCGACTTCGTCCGCGTGGAATAGTTATTTTTTTATCATATAAACTTTCATCCCCTATTTTATCCCCTTGGGAGTAGAATTTATCAAAATCCTTTCTTAGCGGATGCCTACGTCATAACATCTACCTGCATGCCAAATTTCAGCCCGATCCGTCTAGTGGTTTGGGCTGTGCGTTGATAGATCACTATGTCAGTCAGTCACCTTTGAGTTATATATATTTAGATTATTCTTTAATACATATTTTTTGTGTATCTTGAACCGTTTTCACGGCGCACGCAACGGAAGGCTTCAAAGATGAAATAATTTCTCCCGTTTTTTACACATTTACCACTATATCTTTGCTCCTATTGGTCGTAGCGTGATGTTATATAGCCTATAGCCTTCCTCGATAACTGGACTATCCAACACAAAAAGAATTATTCAATTCGAACCAGTAGTTTCGGAGATTAGCGCGTTCAAACAAACAAACAAACAAACTCTTCAGCTTTATAATATTAGTATAGATGATATAGTACATCAGTTATAGAGATATTACGGAGCAGAAAAATTTTGAAGTAGGTAAAAATACCTACATATACTTATAAAAAATCTATGGATTCACTGGTTTTACGGAGACTGCATTCATTTCTTGTCGAGGTGGTAGTCTCCTTTCAGGCTGCGGGTACGAAACTGGCAGTTGATATGATGATAAAGCAGCGCGAGGCTATTACACTCGTCATGCAAATCAGTGGAAGCGATAAATGTTGTTAAACAACAGGGTTTGGCTCAATTCCATACACGAACCTTGTACAATGTACATCTGCTTACCATTAGCCAGGTATATGGTCACATGCTCCTATCAATTTATATTTAATAAAGAATAAAAATTATTGGTAGAGTTGTGAACAACCTTAGTTTTTTATGAATTAAACTTTGCTGTAAATAAATAAACACCAAAACTTTAAACAATGATTTTGTTTATGCAAAAACAATACTCCAATAACAAAGACCTATAAACTCCGCGATTTATTTATTCCAAGTTTTCTGTTAAGTATCACTGAAGGAAAACGGACTTACCATACTAGACTATACATTCCAAACTTCTTCCACTATAATATTTTTTATACCAATAATAATCGTTTATCTATACTAAAATTATAAAGGGAAAAGATTTAATTGTTTGCTTGTTCCGTATAAACTAAAACAACTACTAAATTAAATTAAACGGCGGGTGAAGCCGCGGGGCACATCTAGTTTTAAGTAAAGAAGTGTACCTTCAATATGTTGGTAGAAAAATATAAAAACTAATGTGATGATATCTTCTACGAAACTTTATTATTCCAATCTGTGTCTGTTGCTACCGGCGGCCATATTGTTTCTTATAACGGAAATGTTAGCTTCAAAATAACGAATCATGACTTCCATGTAAACAAGACAAGCTGAACGAAACTAAGATTTTACTCGTTAATATTCACCGCAACACAATGAGTAAAATCTTTATATAAATTCTCACATATTCATTTGTACAAATTCTCACATATTTTATTCAATGTAATATATACGAGTATAAACCCAATCATTACTTACATGCGCACTTTGTTTTAACGATTTAAAGTTTATTTTAGATAAGTAACACATTTATTTCATATTTTTCTACAAATAGTATTTCAAATACCTACTAAACATAGTTTCCTCGAATGTTTATGTCTTGTTCACATAGAATTCAATGTAACGAATCCTATAAATATAACATTAAACAATCAGCAACAACGAACACTAAAAATGTTATTCGCTTGGCTTGAAACTTTTCAGCATTCCGTGTCGTTTTGTGCATAGAGGATTAAAGGTTATATGATTATATTTTTCACAATCTAACGGTACTTTTAAAAGTAACAGAATATAGCCTCTGGACCCAGCAGCTATTATTCTTGTAATATCAACTTCTACACGCAATTATATCCACTATGATATGTGACTGCCTCGCACCATTTGCATCAAACGCGCAAACAATCCTCACGACACTGCACTACAAAACCATCCTGTATGAGTTATTGTATTGTACACTGATATTAACACGTAGAGATATACTCAACGCTTCCTTAAGGCTTCGAGTACAAAGTTGTGTCGTAAGCTCTATTCAGATTAGTTTTTACATCTTCCAATATACGAGAAAACCTGCTAGCTGTCATGTTAGCTCTAGCCGACCATGCCCTTCTTTTTGCCCTTCATCATCTTCAGCGTCTTTGAGACCGGCAGTAACCATTTGCCACAAATAATTAAATTGCACGCCCTCTACAGATAGAAAAAATACATAATAATAAAATTATATATTTTACAAATAACAAACAATAATACAATAAAATGGTACAGAATCTGTGTGAGATTGGAGATCAAATTAGGGTTAGGCTTGTATCTCGCAACTCCAATTTCCATTATGAACACTTTTAAAATAACATTGTTAGAGTTTTACAAAAACAGTGTACTAATATTATGTTGTTTTCCCGAGCATTGTGATTCTAGTTAGTTGAGGTTCAATGTATTTATTTGGTTTCTCTTCGGCCGGGGTACCAACCTAATGGGAAACTGTCGACAGACGCTTCTTTTGTTCGGAGCTGAACAATAGTCGTATTAAGTAGTCGGTATTATTTTATATTACTTGAATGCATTTAGAGACCCTAACGTGCTAACCAATATTATAGAAATGGAAATTTAAAAAATCGCAAATTTTTATTCAGTAACAAAAATTGTTGTGTTTAGGTATTGTTTTATTTATAGCGATTGATGTTAAAAGATTTTTAGAAAACATTTTATATTATTCTTTTTTGACTCTTTATATTATTTCTATGTGTATGAATTTTTCCTAAATAACTCTTTACATACTTATATATGCATAAGGTCACCGAATAAAATTAAATAAAATCAAACTAGTTAAACAAAAAAATATTGATGACAAAAAATATTACATTATAGTTATTTATTTTTACGCATACATTTTGTCGCATACATAATGTATTTGCGGCTTCTAACATTCTGCAATACCTGTTCAACACAATGCACCAGAGTCGAGGTATTCAAGCAAGACTTCACACGATATGGAAATTAATATGTTTTCTTGAATATAAATACAGAAACGAAGATTGGCTTTAGTCCAATGTCATTCTGATTTTTTTTATTGAGATTTTATAATTATGTTATAAAAAAAAAGAATTTTAGTTTGCATCATGTTTAAATGAGATTCCATTTATCTCCACAAGGGAATAATATATAATAAAACTGTTGAAAAAGATTGACAAACTGTACAGCGTACTAATATTTTTTTACCATGGGTGGTAATCGAACCCTCTATCTCCGGATACAACGCTAAAAGTGCAACCATTAGGCGGTCAATGTATATGACAGGTTGCCTATTCATAAATATCTGTAAAAAATTACATGAAATAAATGATTTTGACTTTTACTTTGACAGGTAAGAATAACTAAACCCAGACCATGAAGGTAAAAACCGTGCCCGTCCGCGCGCCCCTACTGGAGTAAGCATCATTCGATTTGCAGGGTGCCGCGCGAGTGACAAATTTGTCACTCACACACACTTTCACATTTTTTACATACTCAGTCTGATTTGTGCGTTCGGCGGAGAAAGTCGAAAAGAGCTCCGCTTTTATTGTCGGAAAAATGGTTAATTGTGCATTAAAGCTGTGTAGAAACTACTATTAAAAAAAAGTACCTAGTGTCACGTATTTCAAGTATGTATTTAACATGTTTTTCTTATATTAAACCTTAATAAAAAAAAATAATAAAACCCATAATTAAAATATCAAAATCTGACGGTAACTGTCAAACTATGTGCAACAGTTAGAAGTTGAAGAACTAGTGATGTGTTTTTATTTTAAATGAGAATTTCGATACTTTAAAATAATTTATAATCTTTTCAATTTAATTTAATCAAAAAGTATGGCGGCAACAGAACCGTCCAACGAGGTTTGTCAGTTACTATTTAGTGATGTGATATTATAGTTGATAAACTCGATTTTTGTAAATACTTTCATGGTTATGAGATATTATACAATTATTGTTTATTTATATAATACTAATTATATTTTCTATACATGATACAGTTTCCCGAAAGATCATCCGGCATTAAAACGTAAATGGGTAGAGGCAATTAAAAGAGAAGAAAATTGGTAACCAACATGAATACCCGTGTATGTTCAGTACATTTTGACGAATCAAGCTACGATTTAATTGTTTTTCGCCTTTTGTAGTTTGAGTATAACTTCCCCTTGGAGGTCGGTCAAAAATGTTGAGATTGAGTTTAGTAGGTACATGTAGTTAGTTGTGCGTGTGTTTTAATTTAATAAATAATTTAATTTAATAAAGTATTTTAACTTATTGTTATATTATTATATACCTACATTTTTTAAATCAACTAGTATTATAAATGCGAAAGTGTCTTGTGGGCTAATATGAGGTTCTGCTGATAAAATTTAACAATTTTTCCTATGGAACCATATGTCGCAAATGAAAAAAAAAATGTACTTCCCCATACAAATTGGTCATTTTAACGTTACTAGTTTGTATGGAGAAGGATATTTTTTTTTTTAGCCGATACATGGTTCCATGGAAAAGTTGTTTGATTTGATCATATTAGCCCAAAGTATATTTATCAAAGTTATTGAGTCTATTCAAAACATCGCGACGAGCTAGCCACTTGTTCGGTGTAGACTCATACCATCGGCTACGACGAGGTGGGATTAAAACCCCTCCGCTGGTTACCGTGATGATATGTGTGTGTATTACAATTGTATATCGATAAATAATTATTAATCTTTGATGATTTCTATAAATCCCAAAATATTAAGTTTATATCGATAAGTAATAATATTTGTTGTCGGTGGCAACATTATTGAAACTATTAAGTATGCGATTAAATATTTAGCTTTTTATAATAAAAAAACAATACACTTCATAGACACGCGCACACATTCGTGTTTGCTTGTATCTCTTTTTTTCTCAAGCAGTTTTTTAAGTGTCAGAAGCGTTGAGTAGCCATATGAAGCCACACCTTTTTCCCCGTTCTTCATTTGTTCGCCTCAGAAAATTGGCGACACCGGTATCGTACTATTATGAAACAATTTATGTATCATGCTTACTCCATTGGCGCGGGGCGTTTTTAGCTTCATGACCCAGACGAACTAAGCTTTAGCTAGCCAGGACTATGGAGAGAAAAGCGAACTCTGTTGATGAGTGACATGTAAAGCAGCCTTTACATGCCACTCATAGAAAATGAAGTTTCAGTGATTTTGCCAATTCAATATTCCTGGACGCTAACAGCCTTGTCAGTCAGATTGACAGTAGAACAAATTACATCGGCTAGGTCCTAAAGCGAGCAATGTCTATTGCAATTCGTGTATAATATACCGTTTACATATATATTGGAAATGTGTATTTCAGCAATGAAACAAATATAAAATTGTATATGTACATAAAGCCATAGAAATGTGTATTTTTATTAAACACCAAGTATCTATGAGATTCGTTCATTCAACCAAAATGACAGACAAAAAGGTAAAAGACACCGAAGACACACAATAACTTCTTTCTTTCTTTGACGTCTACATACCAATGATAGGTGATAAATTGTAGGTAAAATACATTGCTACTATTCAACCAGAGTAATATAACAATTTTTATACCTGCACTGTGAAATATGAACTATGTAGTGTTTATATTTCACTTTATACGCTATTTTACCTTTAATTACCTTACTATTTTATATGGGATTGAATTATCTCTCCTTACACCTTACCTTATTACAACCTACGTCTACGTATATTGAGTACCTACGGCATCTTTTATAATAAAAAAATATGTATAAAGTTCAATTACACCAATTATTTGTTCATCATTGAATATCTAAATTGTCTTATGTTTGAATAATTAATTATTTGCCACATTTTCGGGCATCGGTTCGGATCTTTTGCCCTATTTCCTAATAAAGTTTGTTATTAAATTTAAAACCGTGGCCGGTCGCCAAATCTAATAGAAAGTAATTAAAATACGTAATCAACTTCGTCGGATCGGTCAATGCGATTTGTCCCGATTAACTCAAAATTTCAATTTAAATCTTCAATTTGGTTTGAGAGTATTGAGAATTTAACGAGAATTTAATTGACAAAATGTTACTAAAATACATTGCTTATATATATTATTATTACTTATAAATATACTTATATTGCGGGAGGAAGGTCTCTATAACTTCGTTAGGCCGACCGAGCGGTCTCGTTACCACCGCCCATACAGATGCAAAAACCAATTCAGGGTGCGGTTACAAAGTGGGTAGTTGAATTGACGATAAGGCAGTGAGTATATCAAAACATACTCGTAATGCGTCATTGTCGCCCCATTTCGTAATTGCTTTATTTAGGCGGCATAGTGGGAGCGATCAATATTGTTTAAGAACAATTATTGATTGATAGCCCCATAATAATACATAAATAATCACAAGTCGTGCTCAAAAAAAAAATACAGCAAAAAGAAAATATTTTTCTGTAGTAACATCACTCATTTATTAACTCCGAGTGAGTCAGCAATCAGTAGTGTCAGTTTCTGCTTACCACTAAATCTCTGTAACAAACAAATGCCTACAAAGAAGTGCCACTGAAAAGGCCATAAACGATAGACCTTAAGTAGTCCAAGCAGTGCTTAAGGCGCCTCAGCACCTATATCACATTGAAACAGCTCACGCGATTGTAATTCATGCGCAGTATGCATAGGTAAAGCTAAAAGCAGTATTTTGCGCTTTGTTCTAGATAGTTTTTTGTGTGGTCATGTGACCTTGTATACCTGTTGGTAAGCAGAACTACAAAGTGATATTATTGGGGTAATATTATGTTCGGCAGCGTTATTTTTTTTTTAAATTTATTAAGGCATTGGTAGCAAAGACCATCAGCCTAATCGACAGGGTTAATAAAAAAATATACATATATTTGTGTCATGCAAAAATAAAGTTAGTTGTAAGTTATCCTGAAAATGTTGTAATTTATGCTTACCCTACGCGCCGAGGTCTCTCTCGTAGAGACTGTCGTGGCGCGGTGGGTGACCGCACGGGACGATTTTATTACGGACATATTATTATTATTTACATTTAGCATAATTTTTTTATTATTATAAAAAATTGGTGCTATAGTGATGCAAAATAATATCACATTATCTCAATGTAATTATTTAGTTACCTATATAAAGTTATTAGTAAATCTGTATTCATTTAATATTTAGATAAGAATCGATTTTGACAAATAATATAATGTGGTAACGACCTTAGACTATACTTAGATTGTTCTTGCAAGTTACCAACGACGTGAAATAAAATAAATAAAACCTGTTCCAAGATATTTTATATAAAATAATATGTTTATTCAGCCCTTTTCTTACAAATACGATAATTCAATTGTGTAAAGTTGGTCACAATTATTGTCAATTTGAAATATTTACTTAGTTAAGTAATTTGATAACAATTAATATTTTATATTAGGTAGTACCTACTTAATTTTATGATTATTTAAGGAACATTGTAAAGTATAGGTAGATACTACTGACCTTAATCATAGGAACTCAATACATTTCAGCCTTTTAGTTAAAATATGTTTTTCTCTTTTTGTAGTAACAAAAATACAAATGCGTAAAAGAGACAAAACACAATTTAACTAAAGAGTTTTTCATGTATAAATAAAAAGTAAAAATAACAGGTTGGTAGAGATCATCTAAAACTGCTTCCCCTCATATGTAGGAGACATGATTAATCAATTTGGTCATCCCTGATCAGTCACCCAGTATCTGGACCACGCAGTTTTCGATTAGACCACTTAAGTCAGCTTAGGTTCACAATTACTAACAATTAATTAAGTTGCTTGTCTCACAAATCTGGCAGTAAATGTATTATGGTCTGGAACATACAGTAGATAGGTACAGTGTCACAGGTATACTACTCAACCATATACGCCTTTGTACTAACACAATAATTAATTTCCGACCCATCTTATCGCACGGGCGACAACGTTAATTAGTACTTTGATGACCCCTTCGTGGTCTAGTGGTTGCGCCATTGGCGTTGTATTCGTGGGTTTGATTCCCGTCATGGTACATATATTTTGGGCGTTTTTGCGTAGTTGTTCCTGGTAAACATAGTGCAGATATAGAACCTAGTTTTTTAGATTTGTGTAACTTTAAAAAAACATAGAACATTACTACTAATGAAAGTAGTTAGTCGAAGTTACAAGGTTTTCTATAATGGTATATTTGGTCAAATCTATGTATATACGCGCGAGATCGCAACAGGGTACGCAGTCTTCGTCAGATATTAAAAATAAAAATTATGCTCTTGTAGTATTAGAAGTGAAAAAAAATTGACGAAATCCTAATGCGTAAATTACATTCGCCCTCATATAGCTTCCATCTATCTACTAAAGGCCTGTGGTTGCAATAATACTATATCAATATGTCAATCTGGCAGCCAAACCCTTGAACCCGATGTTCCCAACCGCTGGAGGTATATTAATTAAATGTATGTCTCACTTAAACTTAAATCGTGATGGACGCGTTGCCATGACCACAGAACTGTCTCGGGCAAGTTATATCACGCCGTAATGCGATTAACACTGTGATATCACGCCGCTGGGAACGGCCACTTAAATGAACTACAAGTTTGTTAAACTACCGATTAGGAGTTTCGTTGTCTTGAGCTTTCAACTTAACAGAATACATCCTTAGAAGGTAGCGAATATCCTTAAGGGAAGATACAGGTAGACACACTCAGCAGTAGTGTCAGTTTTCTTAACGTTCTCTACCTCGTCAATCGGTATATCTTTTGACGTTATTACCGGAGGTCGTGGGTTCGATTACCAACCAAGGCTCCATTTTAATACTTATTTATGTAGAGTTTACCAAAAAGTAGGTGCTTGTAAAATATAAATTAGTATCTTTGTTTCTGGTACATATAGAACAAGACTAGAGCTTTTTTTGTGTCTAGAGCAATTTTTGTGAAATATCCTATATGTTGTTATTATTATTATGAATAGTATCGCTTTATCTAGCTACTGTCCAAATATGTCTATCTGATTAGTATAAACATAACACAGTAATTGAAAAGGTTTTTAAACAGTTAACTTTGATTTTTGGATGGTTATGTATATAGATATTTTTATGAAAAAAATAATTGTAGATATTTTATTCATTTGTTCGCTGAAAAAGATAATTATATTTCCCTCTTTTCATACCTATGTATTGTTAATAGGTATATAGTTTTGACCGATATATTTTTATGCAACCGATATGTGTTATCACAAAATATTACGTGGTTTAGTAAGTATATCGGTGCGTTCATTAAAACAATCTTAAAGTGTTAAAATAATTGCGTTGAGTTAACACGATAAGTGAACTTTATCGTTACCACGTAGGCTGCCACTATTGGCCGAGGTGATAGTGATGTTTTGGCATTCGTTATATCGATAATAGTGTTGCTAATCGACCATTAATAGGACATATAGGTACACGGATTTGAGAAAAACAATGTTATCATACTTTTTTGTGATTTCGGTATCACCATGATATTAATGTTAAATATTGTATGAAATTAACTTCATTAAATTTTAGTCATACCTGAATTTACTATGTGTAAACAAAAGTGTGCACTTTTGTCTTTTAAATATTAATAATTATTTATCATTTAGGTATCCTCAAGCTGTGCTTTAAAAGTCTTTATTGGAAATTAATATTATGCAATTGTTGATTTCCAGAATTATTTATAATAAACTTGTAATTATAAGAAAACTTATAGCGTAAGAATTGATACCTTAGGGTCAGTAGGTAACATTCAAAACTTAACCGAAAATATATTTAAGTCCGCGTTATTCATAGAATATGAGCTTTCGCACTTTCAGTAATCATCGATATTGTTTGTTGTAGAATTAAAATAATATATGTTGGAGTTTTATTTTTTTCGAAATCGATTTTTTTTTAAATATTATAATACATAAATATTTATTACCCACAACAGAAAGATTTTAGCGTACAATTACTAACAAAAATATATTAATGGAACTTCTAGTAAGAGCCAAGTCGACTACGGACCCCTTAACAATAAATATTTTCAGTTGCTATAAATTATAATAAGATACGTTTAACTCTACCAAAAAGCATACACTAATAACATACTTATCATCCATCGTTGCTGGCGAAATGCAATCGCGAATATTAGCTCTGCTGGTTTTTGTTTTAAATAGACGTCTGAAACTGTATGCTTTTTGATAGATGCTGATAAACCTGAGGACGCCTCTTCGATTCCTTTTGAGCGGTCTTAAACGAAAAGGTCTGTATTGACTTAGTTTTTTTTTGTTAAGAAAAACTGTATACTTAAAATCGACTCATTATAGAATAAATGTATAAATTTCTGAAGAATTAAATTATCAGTGCTAAGATACATTATTAAGATGTTGAGACATCTCTGTATTGGATTCCGAACGTTTTTAAAGAAAATGGAAAATAATAATTAATACCTTATGGGATTAATCAGTCCATCTGTCTGTTTGTCCAGTTATTTATAATACCGGTTGAGATAGAAAGTTGCGCGAATAGGATTATGTGTTAGTCTTCTCGGTTCCCGTATCATATTTACAGAAAAATGCTACCAAGAGGGGAAAAAAATAAAATAAAAATTAGTAGGTACCAGTAACCATTTGATAAAAAAAGGTGGAAATATTAATATTTTTAGATATTATAAATATTTATCTATTTTTTTTATCTATTTCATTAGGATCCTAAGAGGTTTATTATTATTATTTATAAACTTGGATTGCTGGTACTAAATACTTACAATAATCGATATTTATATAATGGATAGTAGCCGTAGAAACTATTCGTACTTCAGTAGTTACCAGGGTTACTGTCGCTCTAATAGAGAATGGTATTTAGTGTCTTAATGCGTGTTGTAGGTTGCTAAAGCTATATGTGTGCCTTTGGAGGCATGCATAGCATTACATGGCTCCACGTCTGAAGCAAAGGTTTTTTATTTATTTATATGGCAGCTTTGCCCATTAATAAACCGTAGTGTTGGAGTCCCCAACAACGACACCAGACTATAACTGGTTACTTTACCTCACTAATAATATACTTAATACTAATAATATATTATATATTACAACTTAACAGACTTCATACTGCACTTTGTTTTAATTTATAAAAAAAAATAGAAAAGAGAAATTGTTTTTGGACCTCCAATATTTTAAACGTATAGATGAAATATACCTTTTCTTTATGCGTAATAATTACATATTATGATGCCAAACTTAACAATAGTATGATTAGACTAAACAAATAATTTTATAGTGCGTAATATATTTAGTTTGAATTTAAAAATGAGATATAATTCAACCATTATACATTTTATGTTATTAATTCATACATTAATAGCATAAGAACTTATCAATCTAATAACAAACTAATGAAAAATTGTGAAAATTAAATATTAACAAATTTGTCTCAATGGGCCAAATTACCTTTTTGGATGAAAGCAAAATAAATATAGTAAGTTTACTATAAATAATACAAGATATCTCGTCTGGACGTTGGTATCAAATATCTATTTGTTTTGTATAGTTTTAATGAACACTTCAGCAGGGCTAAGCGAGCAGTAAGCGTTATGCTATTTGCACTTTATACATAGGATTGTCTTCTATTTACTCGTATTGCAGTTTCACTAATTGGTACTGACCCCTCGAGCATGTTCGCACACAAAACACATGTACTGTACGTGACTAGTACTAACTACTGGGCTCATGTTAACGTTCAGATTTGTAACTATACCTACTTGAACCTTTAATTATGTTCTAAAATGACAGACTTCAAAATGAGTATTCATAAATGTTTTAAATATATGCTTAAAAAATCAGAGTTTTTAGTAGCTAAAAGACGAATTCGTCTTGCTACTAAATGGCCAATAGCCGATTAGTGAAGATATATTAACCATTTTTATCTTAAGAAAATATGACATTTAATGTCACAATTTTAGAAACAGTTAAAAGTAAAACATCTATTGGTATTTGTAAGGCTCGATGGGGCTTCCCTAAATAATTCCGCGAAAGGGGAACCTCGACCGCACCGTTACCGCTCGCGGCTTCCTCCCAAAATGCTGAACTCGTTTTATGGCTGTTCTTAAACTTTGAGACTTTGTTCGTTGCGGCTGCGCCAATCATCACTGCAGGCCTTCATTATCCCTGTAAAGAACTAAAATCTTTTTTTTTTAATATTTAGTCCGAAAAGTTATTTATAATATATTTTTTTTAATTTATAATTAATATCTTTGAAACTTTCCCTGAAACAATTGACGATATTTCATAAACTATGGGTCCTTGCACAACATTATCGATAGCCTTGATAAATCGATACATATCGATTTTTTGAATAAATGTTCATTCAAAACTTAATTTTATCGTCTGTCAAATTATATCGATGTGGTTATACTAAGCCCCAATATATAACTACCTATACTTTTTAATCCCAAGCACTAAATTACAAACCATACATTTATATAATATATAGTTAATATCAGTATTAGGTATTTGTTAAATTTTTTTTTCTTAAACCAGTTCTTCTGAAGAATATTAGAGATTTTTTTTTTTCTTAAACCAGTTCTTCTGAAAATACTAATAACATTTCCGACGTACGTATTTCACGAAGAACATCTTTATTTGAATCACCGAAGCCCGAATGTCGTAAATATTGGTGTTCGCCTTTTGAACAGATGAATTGGTCGAGTTTTTTTTAATATTAAATATTAAAGGTCGGGAAACCTCACCCGAACCATAAAATTTGGCCCCAATGTATCACCTGGGGCCTGAAACATACCCCGAGAGCCGACAATCTTATTTTATTGACTAGTGATGACAGAAACAACAAAATATGTCGATAGTTCTTTTGAGTTGTCTGAGATTAGGTGTAGTTTAGTTTACTTATTTCCTATTGCTAGGGTTACATTTTCGATTTTATTTTTGGTGATTTTAAAATTATATACATAGGTATTTAAAAGTTAATATATTATGGTAGTGATAAATAGGCAGGTAGGTATACGAAAATATACCAAGATACCTTATAATTCGTAGGTGTACTATTTGTTGTAGATGTAGTTATCACGTGAGGGTACGTGATAACTTTTATGCACACTATACACATACATTTATATAATATATAGTTAATATACCCATACACCTACTATTTTCACCTTACTATATTCATAAAATATGTACCAAAATGTTTATTTTATTATAATAAAATAACAATGTCATATGACTGAAGACAGGGGATGATTGCAGGGGAAATATATTATTTTAATATCTATATTTAAATCAAATAAATACTAAAGAACATCCGTAATTTTTCAATTGAAATACAAATCTATCGATAACACTAACACCAGCAAGCGCATCACTAGGTCTCGGTGGGCAATATGTTTCCACTCTTCGTGTAAAAGCCTCCAAAATCGCATGGTGTATCCGACGCCTCCAATTGACCTGTCTAAATGAAACTTACAAGCAATCTTCTCTCCTGCTTCCTTCACGACTTTATCTTAGTGACGGCGCGGGGTTACCGGAATCTTAGTAATACAATTCTTTCAGTAAATGTTTAATATACTCTATATGTTAATTTTTTTATGTTAATCAATCGATATTAAAATATATAGCATTTACTATCAAAAGTAATTATTTATTGCTACACCAAATAAGTGGCATGCTAATCATAGTATAGACTTAATAAAATAATATAAAAATATCTATGTTAACATGGTAGTGCATTTTTGTTTAGTTTTCTCAACATAAATAATACATTATTTAAGGTAAAGCATTATTTACATCATATAGTATTATATAATATTGAATTGTGTTTATTTTATAGCAAAATTATTATTATTAACTGATCATATAATTAACCAACAAATTAATACCCATTGTTCAGACATATTCCTTTGCCTTTGGCTCTGAGCATTTACATCAAAAATATATGGTTCTTGCTCGGAGCCTATACTAATTTGCGCCTACCCTACACTTTTTACTTATTGTTAATATAATCTTTTGTTTACTCGTCTTGTATACGTATTTATTTATTTTAAATCTTTGTTGCACATAAAATAAAATTGTGCATAGTTAAGCTTAACGCTTTATTAACGTATTCATCTTCGTTATTCTTTAAAGCGCTGATTTTTCGATCGGTAGATAAAGTTATTCGTCAGTTAACTTTGTAAAACGAACTGTCAAATTTATTCATTCTCCGTATAAGTTTTCTATTGAAAAACTTTATCTGACTAATGAAAAGTTATTAGTTAACGAATAGGTACTGTTTAATGTGAAGTTGAGTAAATTAATGTGTGCCAAGAAACGATGTCTAACTTAAATATACACAGTCTACAGTCCTTTGGCATGCTACCCCACTGCTTTTCTACCTATCTTATTTCGATTATGTATTAACATTGAATCCTGAACATACCTCATAGAGAAGCGAAACATGACGACCTAATACGATAAGGTATACCACAAACAGTGATGTTCCTGTGAGGGTGATAATTGTGCAGGTGGCTCTTCTGCGCTGTCGTCACGAAGTTTCTTAATGTCAAAAGATATTTTTTATTTAAAATAATTGTTGTTTGTATTTGTCACAAATTTCTGGGCCCCTTGTTCTGTTGATAGCCAAAGCTTTTTCAAATTAAAAAAGTATTTTCTGGGATAAAAGCAGCATAACTTAAAAGTGACGTTCATAATACATTTAATATAAATAAACTAACTTCATTGAAAGACTTAAATTCATTGCGCCTAGATTTTTTTAAATTAATATTTATTAAAAATAAAAAATAAAATACCATCACGGGTGCCTATTTGGTTCCCGAGAACCGTTTAAACGGCCTTAGGGTCCCAGCGGAGGGATTAACCCGTCCTCATTTCGCCGATGGTATTCGGAGGCAACACCTAGCAAGTGGCGAGCTTGTTGCGGTGTTTATGATGAAATAGCCTCGTTGTATAAAGCGGTCACCCATCCCAGGCCGGCTTTGTTGTCATCTGCTTAACCTTGTTATCAGTTGCGCAGTGACTTAACCACTAGGCTGGGGCCGCTTTTATTATAAACTAATTTAATTTACACATTCAAAGAAGAAAATATCGAATATAATTGAAAAGGTTGAATATTCCAAATGCAGGATTACTTACGTCCATTCTTTTCAAATATAATCTTCTAGAATTTCCAGACTAGCAAATAAAGTGGAAAAATATGGGAGCATTAAACCAAGTGAAAATTATTAAAATAAGTAGGTAAGAGGTAGGAAATGCATGCATGTTCCATCGGTAGAAATGGATTGTCGAAGATTGCAGACGTGGCCTGAATCTGAGTAGCATGCGCTGTATGCTTCATCAAACTCTAATAATCCTATTGCATACGTATGAGTCTAGAATTTAAATAATATTTTCGAACGAGAAGAATCTAATATTCATATTAGTCGCAGAAATATAATATAGGTTTTAATAGAAGGTTTGATAGAAAATGATTCGTGTTGTAATTGAAAATATAAGTAATGTAGTAAGTATGAGTAACCGAAACTGAAATAACATACAACACATTAACGTGTATATTTTAGGTATAATAAGAAAAGATCGCAAGTAAAAACTCAATAAGTAAGAGAAACACTCACCACATTTTATGCTTCCAACTTCACCCTCAATCTTTAACTATCACATTACTATGAACTACTAACAGGTAAATAAAGAAAGGCGCAGTTTTACAATAGAAGATATTTACTGGTGTTTATAGGTACGATGAAGTACATGGGTTATACAGTAATTTGTCCACTATTCCGAGCATCAACAATCCCGCTTTAACAAATGAATTAATCACCAGGTTCAGACCAGACATAACTAACCGAAGTATTATCGGGCTGTTTCACTATGCAAATACCAAAAATTTATAAGTCTGCATTGTCCCATATGTTTCGGACCCCGTAAGTCTGGGTATAGGTACAGTGTCTTCGCAATGAATAATACACGAATGCGGACCCACGCGCGATCTTTTTTTTATTAGCCACTATCGGTTCTTACCTAACCAACCCATTTCAGAGACCTTCTCGATGTGGACCAAACATTTCATTATGTATTTTGGAGATAATAAGTCAAAGTATATATAATATGAAGTAGTTTTCATATATGCTACCTATGACGCGCACATTGAGACCTTTATTTATACTAATTAAACTTTTGTGTATAAACCGTTTGAACGGTATTTCTGAATGATTGACTAACAATCGTGTATTTAATACATTATTCTACAACCTACCTACAAAATGATATATATATATATATATATACCACTTTTTATATTTATATAAATGTACAGTGAAGGCAAACTGCCTTGCACTCTATGCTTTAAAAAAAATATATATCATATTTGCCAGATTATGGTACAGAAGAATGTTATTATAATTTTATGTCGTGATCAGCATATTCCACCTCACTACAGGTTATTACTTTGTATATGTATTTTCTCGTTGATGGTTGCATCTGTGAAATCCACAGGTATTTGGGAGACTACTGTATCGATTATTTGTTGAGTTAGTAGTCTCCTTTCAGATTACGGTTGTAAAGTTAATTTTACGTTAAAGCAGCGAGGAAATAAAATTAGATTCGTAATGCTAATTCACGTAGACCAGCAGAGTGATCCAACAATGTATTAATGATCCCATTCATATTTTTTTTTTATTAATTAGGTACCATATAAATTTTTCGTCAAACGCTTCATAAAATAAAGTCTGGACAAATAATTAGTGATCTCATGTAACGCGTGATGCCATCGATAATATACTCTTCATCTAAATAATTACAAAATTAATAATATAAACTAAACAACTGTTTAAGCGGTAATTATTCCCACGAAGATCTTACTAAAACAAGTGTTTCGATGCTCTTAATTTGAGCCCAATTTTCAGCATATTTTCCCGTCTGTAGACCGTACGATATAAGACCGATAGTATAGCCCGAGGGTGGCCGCAATCCGCTTTCTATCCAATTGAATTTTAAAATGTTTAAGTGTAAATAAAAATCCTTCGACACTTTTTGTCCAAACGAACTTCGTAATAATTATTGTAAAATAGTTTTTATTTTATATTAAAAAATATGCAATTCATTGATAAATTAATTATAAATGATACTTGTTATATACTCGTATATATATTTTTAATTGTCACGTATTATTTCTATTTGTTTCAGATATAAAATATTTTAATCATCGCGGTGTTATATATTTAATACCTATTTATTATGTTCCCTAATTATATTTTATAAAGATTTATTTAGTTTAGACAAATTATATTTATTGAGGATTCAAATTTTATAAGCTTCCGAATCGAGAAAAAACACAGGTTTATCCAGCACGATAGAGCTTTTAAAGGGTTTAAGCTGACGACAAAAATAATGCGGTACAAGATATTTTATTCACATTTTTTAATAAGCTTCCCAGTGTCTACGTGCCGTAGACGCAGATCTGCGACGCTCTGGCGTAAATAATTGAGAACACTTTTTACGCTACCCCCGTCATAAACGTCTTCGGGCTTCTGTAACCCAAATAAGCTAGCTCACCAAAGCTATTTCATGACAAACAATATAAACATTTCCTAAAATAGATTCTCTCTAAAATAATAAATCAAAAAGCTAACTAGTGGTATTTAGTAGAATTATCTGTCATCACTTAAAAACTACTGGACCGATTTATATGCGTTTTATTTTTTGTTGAATAGCTATTAGCTCTATGGGTAAAATAGGGTATCATATATTCCGATATATATACAAAGCGTTCAGATATAGAGGGTGTTAGTGTTTTAAGAGTCGCGTAGGAAAAGTTTTTAGATACACGAAATAGAAAGAAGTGATCTATGCAGCAAGGATGGGTATATTATAATGACAATCATGTATTAAAATATTTATTATTTCCTTCTTGAAAATTAGTGTATTCGGATATCATTGGCATTTTCTGTCATCTATTTAGCACTATATACGTGGTGTTGGCCGAGTTGGTTAGACCTTGGACTTATTATATTAATGAGTTTTTAATTTAAAAAAATGTACATTTGTTTGACAACACCACTATAGTGCCTCGAAGAGCACGTTAAGCTGTCGGTCCCGGTTTCACTATACCAACTTGTGAAACTGTTTATAGATGGGTTATTGAGTCTATTCAAAACATAGCAACGAGCTAGCCACTTGTTTGGTGTAGACTCATACCATCGGCTACGACGAGGTGGGATTTAAAAAACCCCTCCGCTGGGTACCCTGGGGCCGTCTAGGCGGTCTCGGGCGCCGTAAGGCACCCGTGACGATATGTATGTATTTAGCGCTATATTGTTTGCTAGAGAGATGAAACTAAAACCCAAAATTATACAAATAAATTGGGGTTTATATACATTATGAAGTGCGGGCATGGTAGCCATGGTCAACATATTTGCTTTACCTTAGCAATATTTAAAAACAATGGCAAAGGTTTTTTTGTTATAAAATAAACACACTTACGAAGTTGCACCAGCATTCTAAAAAAACTTAAATACAAAATCAATAAATTTTCCAATCTTCTAACTTAAAATATAAGATATAACATATTTCAAAGGTTTAGCCTAAATATTAAGTTGCATAAAAAATTACATTAAATCCACTCTGTGACTATTCTAACATACTCTGTGATCTTGGCAGCTTTACAACTAGAGTAAAGGGTTTTGCTGGAGGCTCTTCCCTCTCCTCATATAGCTACTAAGTTAGACCCAACATCTTTAAGTATTACCAAAGTTCTTGGAGCTAAACCGTGCCATCGACATTTCTGTGTCTGCGGACGATTCTTATGATCATCATGTATTCAAATGGGGCGGTCTAATTTGCGCTTACGCAGAATATATAAGAATATATAATATGTATACGCTGTAAACACTGGTTTAAGATGCTCTTATATTCAAACGTATTTTAAAAAACGTCACTCGCGTCGGGTATATATATAAGACTACACACGGAAAACAGGTTGAACACTGTATTCAACTGTCAGTGTATAACAAGCGGTTCAAATTGAATATAGTAATAAATACGCGTATTCGAATAAAACCAATTGAAATACGTTCGTGAACGTATTTGATTTATCGCAATTCGGACCACGGTGAAAGTGTTAGTCGTTGTTCGAACCATGGGCTTTTTTGGTCACCGGACGCAAAGGTTTTAGCTATATAAATAGGAAATCTTTTGAGAAAAATAACCGGAAGTCTGATCTTAATTATAATAATCTTAATTTAAATTCCAGAATAAATTTATCATATTTATTTTAAAGTTTTTTGATTATAATTTTAGTAAGAAATAAATAGCTCCATAATATTTTTATAAAGAAAAATAGGTGTAATATTTTTTATATAAATAGAAATTTTTATTAGTTATTTATAACTATCGACGGTCAAACGATGCATCGCATCAGCGACGTCGTTGTAAAGCAAATTATCCACCGGAGTGGCGTCGTACACCCTAAGGGATGACTAAGAATAAACGCCATGCATGAATAAATGCGTATACGTCGTATTTATCGTCACATTTACGTTGAGGCCTAGTGGCAATACAACGTAAATTTCTACTCATAGATTCTAGAAGAGTAAGACCTCGCAGCGCCTGTACGGGCCAGCGGCTGTAGAGCATAATATTATATTAGCTGACAATGCCCGAAAATATATTTAAGCTAGTCTAGTTCTTTTATTGAAAATCTATTTTCTATTCTAATTCATTAAACTATTTTTTAATAATAAACATTTTCTAGGTCGCCATTTTAAAGTAATATTTAAATTAAATATTTTTTATATGCAGAAGCTTTATTAGTTTCATGCTACAATTATATATATATATATATATATATATATGCATTATATGATATATATTTTTATTGATTTATCTAACTTTATTTTTCTTTTTCCGCAGGTACGTAACCAAGATTTGTCTTCCTCAAGGTATAAAATAAACAGGTACGAACACTGTGTTAAGCCCGAACATGCGTGTGACACTTTTGGAACTTACCACACCGAACAAGTGCGTAAGCTCCTGACATATGGCTAAGATGAACGGTTATGGCCTCCGCACACTGTGCATGCTCCTTTTTCCGGTTCAGTATTTTGTTGCTGTTTTTCTTACCTTACAGTCATAACGAAGATAAATTGTTTTTTATAGATACCTTTACCGGTTGAATATTGCTGCGACCGTCTCATGGGAGTTTTTACTTTGCCTATTATTCCAAACTGTTAAATCAATGCCTTGTAATAGTATAGAAGAACACTATACGTCTACTAAACCATTGATTTGATAGTATTAAATAAGATATATTTCAACAAACACTCTATGACGATAGCAAGCCATTATATACCTCTAATATTTATAATAAATATACCTAAGTAAAACAGTCTAGGATGAATCCCAGAAAGGTTATAAAGTCACCCACCTGGTACTGAGAACTACTTAACTGTTTATTTTTAGCAAAAACAATGAAGGAGTACCAGACATATTTAAGCCTTAATATCTTATTTTAGACTTACTTAATGTCTCAAGTAGATGGTAAGTTTACGTGGGAGGGAGGTCTCTTTAACTTCATTAGGTCGACCGACCGGTTTTGTTACCACCAACCCATACAGATGAAAAAAACATCAAATGATCTCGCCATGTTTCGGTTTTACTCGTAGTCTGTAGGTTCACTGGTTTTCAGGAGACTAGTGAATCGTCGTAGTAGATGTCGAGATGGTATCTGCTTTTAGGGTTACGAAAGTATCGGTTCATTTGACGATAGAGCAGCGAGGATATTAAAATAGACCCGTAATGCAAATCCGCCTTCGTCGTCGCCCATTTCGTAAGCATTTCGTTGGCACAGCAGAAGCAACCAAAGCTGTTAAACAATAACATACTGATGGTCCCCATTCATGCACTTGCTCAGCGTACCATCCAATACAAAAAAGTGGAGTATCTCTACTCCTATTTCCTCGTCCAAAGTCATAGATACCAGGAACTTAATTCGTACGAGTGCCATTTTGTATCTTAGCCTGATCCACTAAACTGATTATTTGGAGTATTGCATGGAAAGTGGTATGCAGCTACTCCATTTGTTGACGCCCGAGCTTAGTACCCCTTTGCCTTTGTTTTATTATATAAATTATGGTGTAACTTTTTCTTTCTTCATATTGTGTCCGAACCAACGGGGCATACTCTTCCTCGTTCTCATACCACAATGGCAAGTGGTCATTATTAAACCTTAATGATTAGAATCGTGAAGTATGAAGTAAGTGTTTTTGTCACGTTTTCCTATGTGTTGATTATGTATCTACTCTGAAATATTTATATTCGTTAGTTATGAATCTTCTAATTCTAAGCAAAATCCTTCTTCTACAATAACAGTAAATGGTTGATATAGTTTTTAACTAATAACGATTCTGGATTAGTAGAAAGGTAATAACAATGTATTGGCACATAAAATTTTATCAACCCCACTGAGTTTATACATCAAAATCAGATATTTAATCTGGCTAGTAGTGGTCTAGCTAGGCAATGACACTAGGTAGGTATATGTTTGTGAGGACGAAAAAGCTTTTTAATTTAATTTACTTAGCATAATGATAACCACAAGTATAAGCAATAGATGTATGTAAGGTGTGCGCAAAACTATCAATGATAATTTCCATAGGCCTTGGGAAAAATGTAAAGATGATAAAGTAATTAAAAAATATGTAATATCAGGTGGCTTTTATTGCAATATATACTCAATATATTATTGTTTCTCTCGTCTATAATAAAGTTATACGTAGTCAATGGCCAAAAAATTACCTATTAATTAATAAAATATTAATATATAAAATAATAATTTTAATTCGTCATTCCCCAACTATATAGACAAGAATATTATTTCGGACGCTTGATATAAGAGATATTTTTTTTTTAAAGTAAATTTTAGTTACGAGTAATCAAATTAATATATTTATAAAATCTTAGCTAAGGTTTATTAACTTATAAAAATGTTGAGTAAAATAAAATACAATTTAGTTTGAATTATTGTATAATCGTGTAAAGTGTTCCCCTTGCAGCCAATCAGGTTGTGAAAGGAGTCCAGACCAAAGCGTAAATTGGCATTTGCTGCGTTGAACTGACTTTTGCACTTATTTATAAGGGAATTGTAAAATCTGTCGAAGTCGTAGGAAATCCTGTTAGCTTTGCTCGGATCACGGGTTTGTGACATAATTGGGTTTTCTTAGTTTGTCGTGTTGCTTTTATTCAATGGCGGCAGTGGAGAGGCACTGGCTGTGGTAGTCTGTTTATGTTTCTCTATTTAAATAAACTCATTCAGTTCACCCGTTTAATATAATATAACAGAAGACAGGCTTGAAAAGGGTACATAGATTCTTCCTTGAATATAAATTAAAAGTTATTGTTGAAAAAAAATCCTATATTTTTTTTTCAAACAGACTGTTCAGTTTTGTTAAAAATGGAGTACCTACTACATGAACGCGTTTGCATCATTGAGCAATATTAAAAAAATATATAAAAATATTCAAAAACATCTTCAGCGATGATGCTATTTTCATCTTAATAGTTAATCATATAAATAGTTGAAATTGGGGTTCGTACGAAATGAGAAAAAAATAATATTAAGAAAAATAAATGCATTCACAAAGTGTCACTGATTGGTGTGGATTTAGGAGGCATCATCTTTCTTTGAAAATGCGGCTGGTCAGGCAGTCAAAGTTTATGGTATTCGCTATTAGAGACATGTTAAGAATGTTTTTTTGGGTCTAAATGAACGACTCTATACTGTAAATATTTTGAATCATAAAAAAATATATGTGTTTTTTATCAAAGTTACTTCTTGCTATTTTGGGACACCTTTGTTTTCACTATTTTTTATTATTTTCCTACCAACATCATATTTGGTTTTTTCATTAAATAATTTTATTTATTTATAGATTTGGAACCCTTGTTTATTCATACCCAGAAAATAGACTTGAAACAGTTAGGCACTGGTTATGCAAAATACCCAATCCACCGTCAAATAGTTACATGGCGGAATAGTCTGCATGTTACAGCATAGTTGCACGTTCGGGTATTTCATACCCCAAAATATATATTTACAATAATGCTTTGTAATGGGAATACTTTCAATCTTATTAATATATTTTTAAAATTTTAAACACACCATAATAATAACTACCGACCAAAAGAAACTACCTACGAGTAAAATATTATTATAAATAAATAATAAACCGGATTACAAAATTGAATTCAAAACTGTTTTGCAAATTGCATTGTTAAGTCCCTTCTGATTGATTGTCCAATATTCAATCAATATATAACACGAACTATTTGTTCACGTCGTTTTGAGTTAAGGGAATATTAATGGTACAAAGGCTTATCAAAAAAAATGATAGACTTATCACACTACGAAAGTTAGTGGATCATTTTATGTGCCAACAATACCAATTTTTTTATATCTATGACTCTATCTACCTGATGGTAAGCATGTTTACAACGTCCATGAATAGAAACAACAAATTTAACGTTGATTAAAAAAAGCCTTGTCTTCTATTAATTTCCCGGCTAAATGATACAGTTATAAACTGGCAGCGATAGAGACGAACATTTCGATAATTATGTGCAACTTATTATGATATATATATATATATATATATATATATATATATATATATATATATATATATATTATATACGTGAGTGAAATTACAGCATACCAAACACATACTTCGACGTTATAGGAAAATTAAATATATTCTATTTTAATATGTTTTGCTCAGATTTAACACAAAATCATAACATTGACAACAGAAATAACGTTTTCTACAAGAACCATCCCCAAACAATGAATTACCATTTCATCTCCGAAACAATTCCATATTACACTATGTGGTATCCTAAGACTGCAATAACAGAGTTATTACAGTGACAGACAAGGAGATATAAAATTGTTTATGATTAAGCTCCTTAAAACTCTTACAAAGTATTTTTAGACATTAAACAATCTTTACTACCTGTATTAAAATATTTTTACTTATATACATTTCTCATTGTATCTCTTAGAAGTTTAATATTTTGAGTAATACGAGTAAAATTAGGTACATTTAACTATTAAATAAACTTTATTGAATTATAATAAGTAAGAATATAAAAACACGATAAAGTTTCCATTAGTTTTGGTTAATATTTCTAATAAAATTGCATTTCTGCAATTATTTTATATTAATTATATTTTTTCATTAGATTATGGATAACTTAAGGTACGTGCCTTTACTGCCCCGTCTCAAAAATCCACCCTGTTATAGACTCAGTAAAGTGCGTTTTCTTTATTCAATGTCAAAACAAGTTATTTTATTTAACAGCAAGAACTGGAGTTCTTTCAAACAAATACATTATAGCTCACTACATTATCAGTTCCCATCTTATCTTCTATTAAACCCATTTGCGACAGTAGGTACCATGTCTATGACAATGTGCTTTGGTAAGACAAGGTCTGCAGCGTTGTCTTTGAAGGTTCCACATTCTATTATTGAATTTAGAAGCTTTGTGCAGCCTTCATCAGTTCCTTTGTCGTTGTTTTTATTTGATATAGGAATTTCATTTTCTTTATAAATTCTAAGCTTTAAAATTGTTTACGTACTTAGGTATAACAAATTTTATAAAAGGTAATACTGTATAAAAGAGTTTGTGCTTTGAACGTTTTCTTTTTTTTTCAGATTCTTTTGATTGAGGTCCTCGAGTATATTTTTTATATTGTTCTATTAAGGTACAACTATGGCATGCGTTGAGAGGTTTCGTTTATTTTTGGTCGAGAAGAAAAAGCGAACACAATCCAGTAGTAGTTAAGTCAATGCGTAACTGATAACAAGGTTAAGCAGATGGCATAAACACCGAAATAAGCTTGCCACTTTTTAGGTGTTGCCTTCGAATACCATCGACGAAATAAGGACGGGTTAATCCCTCCGCTGGGTACCCTGAGGCCGTTTAAATGTATCTCGGGTGCCAATAAGGCACCCGAGATGGTATTTATTCTACTCGTACATATTATTTTTGTTTCCAGAGAAAAACGATCAAAGGCGAATGCTGTTCTCAAACTTAAGTTTTGTATAATTAAATAAAAAAGAATGAATCCCTGTATTTATAAGGGATAGTGTTATTTTAAAAATAATTTGTTAACCCAGCTAATGATCTGTATCTATTTTAGATATATATTTAAATAAAAATAAATGCATATCATCACGGGTGCTTGAGGGGTTTTTCCCACCTTGTCGTAGCCGATGGTATGAGTCTACACCGAACAAGTGGCTAGCTCGTCGCGATGTTTGGACTCAATAACCCAAGAAATATAAATTTAAATTCAGAATATAAAAGCAAATCAATAATATTTCGCTTATAAGACATAGATTAAATTTTCAATCAATATAAAATAATTAAAATTATAAATACTAATAAAAGCACATACAACAATCGCTCTATATGAATATGAAAACCTGTATTCGCTAGTTTCATGACTGCATAATTTCCAGTTCAGGCTTTCTCTTAAGAGGTTGTGTTTTACGTTGAGAGTCAGACCTCTTCATTCTAGATGAGCTCCGGGGGCGGAGGCTTTAGCGCAGATATATCTAGTAGGTATTCATATAAATTCATTTTCCTAGTTTGAAACACAGAACACTTGAAACGTAAGTCGTTTGTTTTTTAAAGCTACGATACATAAATATTAAATATATTATATTTTCGCACTTTGTAACGTGTTTGTAATTGTGTTCTAAATTGAAAAGGTCTACTGATAAAGAATCACTTACTAGAACTGAAGTTTTTGGAATTCAAATCAGTTATTTTTTAACTTATCTGGCGGCAAACAGACCTAATTCTGATATTATTTTTATTGATGTTTAGTAAACGGTTTATTAGGAATATTTAATATAATTATATACTTAGGCTTTCTTTTCTAAGTCAAATATTGAAAGGAGGTTCAAAATGGATCAACAAGCGAATCTCCAAATGCGGACAATTATACTAAATTTAAAAAAATGTACCAGCACGCTCTGGCGTATTCATACACATTTTGGTATTTATTCAAATATATATATTTAACCGCCTCTGCTTAGTGGTATATACGCCGTTAGCGTTGTTCGCAGGTCGTGGGTTCGATGTTTTACGCGGAAAAATAGTATGTTTTTCTGTATAGTTTTCATATTTTGTTTTAGGGTATATGACGGGCGGTCATTTTCTCTTTATTATAATTTATAAACGCTATTTAAGGTTTTAGTATACTTCTATGACTTGTCCACACCTCTTCTTGAAGGCTTTAGTAATGCGGTAGGAATCGGAATTACTAATAAGTTTATTAAGAGAAGTCTAATTGCAATATTATTCTGTCCCTCGCTATAGATTGTATTTCCGTGTATAATGTCATTCACAATGCTCAATATTCCATTAGCTCTATAAAATATAATATAATAGACAATATTAGTGTAGTAAAGTTATATAATATAGTCTAGGATTTATTGGAAGACGGAGGACGGTTTGTGCAACTGACCTGGCGGTTAAATAATGTTAAAGTAACATTTATATAACTTTTTTTAAATATCGTTTTTTATAAATCCATATTTTTCGCGAGATAAATCCTCATCAACTTTTTGTTCAGAAAAGTAGTTTTTGCTCATTTTTTTTTTTTGAGAAAACATTAATATATCAATCATTTTTTTCCATTATTTATTGGCTCTAAATAGGGTTTTTATTATTAAGAGTCATATTGATCTCATAAAGTAATTTCATACACACCTAGAAATATGTATACCAAATGTATATTTTTAACTAAAAAAATGTGTGTCGGTCGGTACAAAACTATTGCAGGTTTCTACAAAAAGGTGGCAGTGCGCCTATAAATATTAAACTTGCGTTCATCTGCGAATATTTTCCCATCTGGTAACACTAACTGCTATATTAAATATTCAACACGATGTTATCGCGTAGTCCTTTGTTCTTCGAGATCGGGTTGCCAACCGAAATATATTTTCACAGCAAAAATGAGATTTTGAAATCAAATTTTATATTTTAGAAGGTGGCGAATTTATTACTGTATATTCTATATGCAGTTCATATTGCATTTTAATAAACAAAAAATTATATACTCGTGGTTGTATTAAACTAGTACTAATATAATTCTTAGGTATAGTATTTTATAACATGACATGACAAACATAAACTCTTTGTATTTACCCCATACTAAGGTTACCTTGATAAATATTACTTTTCTATAACCTTCCTTAACAGATATTTATGGGACAACCCTAAATTATTTACTGAGAGAAAACTGTCATCGCCAATATTAATATTTTCTTGCGTTTTATATTAATATAGATATGACTTGGAAATCTCAATGATCTATTTATTTAGTTTTGGCTTTATAAGTGTTTAATAAATATATTAAATTATTATTAGAATATGTTTGCCATATAGGTAAATTTCAGGCGGTGCGCAGTGACTTATTACTGTGATTATGAAGAAGAGTCTACATTAATTAAAATATTGAAAGAAAGACTTGGGAAAGGCTTTACCAAACATCAAAGAAGCTGTTCAAAGAGGGACTTCAGCTAACGAGGGGACGAAAGGATAGTTCACTTCTGTTTGAGATAACTACTTGCTCCTTTTTTTTTATCATATCTATACTAATAATATATGGGAATTTATAAAGTGTCTGTTTATGGGATATTAATTTCTAAACTACTATAAATATAAATTGGATTAGCATATAATATAATATATCTTGACATAGCATCAGACAGAAGTCATAATTTCGGTATACATAGTACCGATAATGCAATTCTTCCTTAAAATTTAAGGCAGACTTATGTTAAATTAAAAACCAATTTACGACAATTTTAGAGGTCTAATTAATATTGACGTTACAAATATATATTCCTCCCACTTTTTGTCTTATTTTTTTTTAAGTCGTCGCATTTTTTAAGAGTATTAAATTAATACCTTAAATTTAATAGCAATTTGATAAAACGAAGATCAAATTAATCTATGATTTAAATCACCTAACAAGCGGTATGTTAGTGGGAAAACTTACGTGACGTGACATTACACCAATCTTTGATTTATATTTTAGCTAATTTATATCATATATTTATTAAATCAATCTTAACTGTTTTATTTGTATACCTAATCTCATTAATTTATCACTATAAGACCAACAATTGCAAATGGATAGTTAACTATCTAAATTAGTGTTTTTACTGTTACATGTAGTATAAAATAAATTAACGTGGGTAATCTTACATAAGTATTTTTTAGAATTTGATATTGAGATAATATAATATTTCGTTAGTTAATGTTTTTTACACCTTAAAATAATAAAAAATATTCTAAAGTTTCACACATAAAATATTTTCAAAGAAATCCTCAAAAGCACAAAATTGAGTGCCATCTATCATTGAAACCTCACAGGCGATAAAAGCTAACTTATTTAGGGATTGGCTGAAGCGCAAAAGAGACGTATATATGCGACAAAACGAGAGCCTGAAAAATTCAAAGACATTCTGAGTTTGAAAGTCTCTCTAAGGAAATATATTGTAGAGACAACGATAAAATAACGCTGTTATATAATGAGCTCTTCAAACCAACTCGCGGGAACATTTTTAAAATGCATTTACACCCTAAATACGTTTATCGACAGTCAAATTACATATAGCTAAGTAAATCTTTAAATGTTTTTAAACAACTCTTAATCACGCACTGGCTTAATAAACAGAACAACTGTTTAACAGCGTGTATCTCGATCTTTTGTGTGTTGTGTATCAGTATCTATTCTCCATTTTATTTGTATATACTGTAGCAAACTATATGTATGTTTATGTATGTATTATGATATATTGTATGTATAGGTATATATTATATTATAATTTATATTAGTTTTTTAATTAAGCACCGGACTCATCTTCGTATACAATCTTAAAGGCTTAGCTGGTAGATAATGCCTAAGGCATTAAGTTCGCCTTTGTACATAACTCTTGTTTACTACGATTAAATGTTTATATAAATAAATAATAAATATTTCATGTAATTTCCGCACTTAGATTAAGATTTTTTAATTATAATACAAAAACAATAAAAAACTTTTGAGGCCTTAACTTTACCGTATTTTTTTACGATATTTTTATGCAAAACAAAAACAATTAAAAACTATTTTAATGTCATTAAAACTTAATCTAAACTACTCAACAGTTTTAGCTCTTTAATTAATTAAAAAAGATCTTTGAAGCGATGGTACTTATTTTTTAGTTGTTTGACGCAGCAAAATGCATTAACATCCAATATAACAAATAGTATATTTATGACTCTGAAATTCAGCTGTTGGCGCCTAAACACATGGCGAACGAAACACTATACACATAAAATTAACAATTCTAGTTTATTTAGTTTTTGTGTCAAGAATGAAAAGGCCAAAGGGTCTTTTGCCCATACAGCCTTATCAATACCAAACATCAGTTTTAATAATTTTACTTTGCATATTTTGCGATCCTCACAGAGCTAACTTAGATTAGCTCTTTGGTTGTTAACCGGCTAAGTATTCGGAATCACAGGCAAGTTATTCCTTTAGATTCCGCAAACAGTTGCTAATAACGATACTTGTAGGTACTTCCATCATTTAATTACAATATGTAGTAATGTTCCTTCCGACGGAACTTGCCGTAAGTGAAAGCAAACCCGCTGAGCGGAAGGCTTCGACGCGATCCAATTATCCACAACTAGACATCTGCAACGTAGTCATTTAATAGACGTTTAAAAAATATTGCTTTTGTTGAACTTATGCAATGTTCCTATCATATTTAAAATTAATCTACGCATATTTAATGAACTTATGGGTTCGCCTTTTTATTATATTTTAAATTTTACATGTTATAGTAACTATTTATTATAAAAAGTTACTATTGAATTAATTTCTTCTGGAGGCGGTAGTCTCCTTTTCGCTTACAAGCGTTTGTACATACCCATTAAGAGTCATTAACCCATATTATAAACAGTTCCATAAAGTTGGTATAGTGAAACTGGGACCGACACGATATAACCTAATAATATATAAATAAAAATAAGTAATTGTATTATCTTTATGTGAAATAAGGAAGTAGGGTGCAAGGTTGTGTAGAACAAGTTTTCATTGTTCTACGGCGGGATGCAAAACTTGCGCTGTTTCCTCGAAAACAACATTAAATTTTAATGAACTTTTATTCTTATTTTAATTGCTATCTTAATATTTTTCTACAATCATAAGCAATGCTAAATTATATTTCATATCACCTGCATTGCAGCTTCCATAAACTCCACTGGCTAGTAAAATAGGTATGGCAATTCTCTAACGATTGGCTCGCTATACCCGACAGCATATAATTTAGTTTTAGGGTCAGCGTTGATAAAATTTTCTCTTGTGGGAACAATAATTGCATTGAAGAGTACAACTATAGCGTAACGAAAGAATAACGTTCATTGACCTCGTACTAATACTGTGGGGCTCTGGGCTTACAATGACATTGGCAGATATAAAGTGAGCTGTCATCGTAATATAAATCCTCCTCATACGCGTCTAATTTCTGTTTACCTAAAAAAATTGTCAGAGGTATTAAAAAATCTTTATATCATTTTATAAAGGATTTTTAGTTTCTAAGATCGGTCTACGAAACTTATATGAAACGCAATTTTAAAGTGGCGACTGCCGCACTCACGGGATCTTATTGTATTTGTCTGGGTAGAGAGGGTAGTAAAGAGCAGCATTAATATCGTAAAACGCTTGCAAAACGAGGTAATAATTCCGAAACACAGATTTTTCACAAGTATTTTCCTGGTTTTGAGTGGAGATAGAACCCACAACCTCTAACAATATGACCAATGGGTATAAACACTAGACCATAGTGGCAATCATATAATCTAATAAATCCAATCCGTAGATAGAACATTGTCTCAATTAATAAACTCAAATTTAAGTCGAATTTATTTTACCTTCTTATGATACCTTCCTGCCAAAATATATAAAAGTAAACATAAAATTAAACTTATCCGATCACTAGTTGCCAACTCGGAATAAAACGATGGATTAATCGGCCGATCCATCGAGCAAACAAATACTTGATTGTTCATAGAGAGAGTTCACATTACAAAGATTTCTCTTGACCTATACTTTCCAACACGAGTTTAGTTAACGTTAACTTTCGTTACGTACATGTCCTGATTGATTCGGTGCTATAGTTAAATTCGATACGTGAGACGTTTTCTATTTCCGCCGCCTACGGAACGTACATGTATGGCATGTAAGTTAACGTTTACCGCTAAACCTAATTTAGCTTGTGGTTTTATTATAGTTTGTTTAATTACTTAGGTTGAATTGCAACAAAATAAACTCTCTGTAAAAGTAACGATTAAAATTTCAAATTATACAACAACACTATAGTGCCTCGGAGAGCACGTTAAGCTGTCGGTTCCAGTTTCACGTACCCTGTGTCAGTACCCTGAGGCCGTCTCCGCGGTCTAGGGCGCCGTAAGGCACCCGTGATGATATATATAAATAGTGTGACTTTGAAAGGATGTACTTTGGTCTAATAAGAGGTTCTGCAGATCAAATCGAACTATTTTTCTAATAGAACCATGTGTCGCAAATAAAAAATAAAAGTGCCTTCTCCATACATACTAGTAAAATTACCAATTTGTATGGGGAAGCCAACAATTATTTTTTCATTGGAAATGGAAAAATTTCATGGGAAAAATTATTCAATTCCATCAGTAGAACCTCAGATTAGCCCAAAGCACATCCTATCAAAGTCACCCTGTATATATAAAGTTAAAAATGGCGTCGATGTACCAGTTTTATTTTAAAAGTTGAATGACAGCTGGTACATTAAGCGCCATTTTAAATTTTAATAGTTACAATGACTTTAACGGTCACTTTGGTGCAACTTAGCCTTAAACTTATTAACTGTTGTTCGCAGTTACTAGTTCTATAGACGTCCGACGGAAGCATCTAAAGTCACCTGCCACATGACTAGGCTAGTGTAGACGTCCACTGCAAAACTACAGAATAGTCTTTGTCGGTGTCTACCTAGAATCACCTGCTGACGATGCCGTGATGAAGACGTCGACAGTGAGAAAATCATAGATGTCTATAATCACCTGCAGCGTAACCAGCTGCAGTGAAGACTGACGTATACAGATAGGAAACAATAGAAGCGCATTTCCGCAGAGTTCAAGTAGGACGGCCCTCCTATATTTATTCAGTACATACATTTGTTTTCTTCACGAATACACTATTCGTACCTCAGAGTTTACGTTAAGCCAATAAGTCCTAAATACACTAATATCTACCTGTAAAATCGTATACTTTGTATGTAGGCCACCAGAGGAATTAGAGTCCTATAAAAGCCCATACTTCCAGCAATCTTAGAAGATTTGCTGCTGAGTAAGTTGTTGATTATTTTCTAAAACTTGCCTCTAAGGACACCACTTAAACAAAGTGTGCTAAGCTAACATCAGTGTTTCATAACATGCGTAAACAAATAAAGTAGCAATGCATTGACCTCTGAGGAACGAGACTTTCACTGCGGATGCTCGAGCCGGTCTTGCAGCGTTATGCAAGTCCTGGGCCTTGCGCAAACCTCTCGATGCACTCATCGTGTGACATTATCATTTTAAGCTGTTGGAGATTGTAAGGCGTCTTCGTTCAGCCTTTGTGAGGAGTTTCTGCAGACACTTTAAGCTAAATATGTTTGACAGGTATCAGGTCTTTGCTATGAATAGGTTTTTTGGTAACATAATATTGTATAATTTTCAAGCTCAGATTATTTTATTCATGTGATTCTTTACAGATGTTTATGAAGAGTAAAACATAATGAAGTTCAAAGAGGTCTTAGAGTGAATTTAATTAGGATGCTATTCATTTATTTGACGCAGCAATTACTAATTATGTTTACCTTGTTATAATAAGTTATTCTGTGTATCTGATTTTATCTAGCTTTATTTATTTGAAGCGCTAGCTTAAAGGGGTTATTCCCTGTTGTCACTACTATCTCAGTTTCTACTATCGATAAATGAAAAAAAAAATCCAGTGGTTGCAAGTAGTCACAGGTGGCACAAAAACGTTCCCAGTTGACGTCACCAATAAAACTAATTAAGATAAAGTCCAGTTTGGCTACTACTATGACAATTATGGCTACAACCAGACTAATTTGATTTGTTTTCACATGCATTGGCTAAAATACAGCCGACTTCAAAATTAGGTAAGATGGTTAATTATTATTGGTTCCCGGGTATATGTTATATTATTATATCTTGATATAGCATTTACAATTATTAATAAAAGCAATTTAATATATAATTAATTTCAGAGCTAATTAATTAATTTAAAACCTTACCTCTAAATTGCATACAATGTAAGTTTTTATAAAGTGAGTTAATAACATGTAGAACAGGACCATTATCGAGTACAAAACAACGGAGAGCTGTTCGTGAGTCGCATTCGTAACCGACTACAACACTATTGTTTCTCGATCCATTGTGAATATAATAGTTTGCAAATAGTTCAATTCGTGTTAGGCTGACCGTACACGGAATATTTTTTTATGTATTACCGGCGGGTGATTTATTAAAGCGCAAAGTTCGTTAATGTGTAGTAAGTTACAAGAGAGCTTTTTATTTATTTAGGTGGATGGTATCTATAACTACTATAAGTCGCACAAACCGGTTTTGTAAAAACCCGTCCATATAAATGCGAAATCGTCAAATGTTAAGGCCTAATCATGTTATGGCTTTAGTCTGTGGGTTGTTGTCACCGGCTTTCAGGACTCTGGGCAATCTATTTAGTATGTAGTATGGAGATGGTAGTCTTCTTCCAGGGTCCGGTTATGAAACGCGTAGTTGATTTGAATTTGTTGCGCCCATTTCGTAACCGCACATTTAGCGACACGGTAGTAACCAATACAACGTCTTTAATTGCCATCAGCTAGATATAAAGTTACGTGCCTATACATTTTAAAAAGTAGAAAATTATAAATGATTTGAAAACTATGTCGCATTATTGGGATTGGCGTCCGATTACCATTCTGTTAAGGTTTTACCAAATCTAACTTTCAATTATCTAATAATTCACATTACAAAGTAAAAAGCTTTGATCTAAACATATTGTTTTACATTAACCAGATAAATTTACTTATGCAATATATTTTGTTATTTTGCAAATTGTGAAAATTTTATTATACTAGCTCCCGTTGACCCTACTTCGGACCTCATTTTATTTGTATAAAAAAACCGTACCTAGTCTAGCTTTCTCCATCTCACCTATTAAAATTTATAATAAATAGTAGTATAGCGTATACTAATACTATTTACTATAAATTATACGTCGTATAGTAAGGCAACGTGGATTTTTTTGTAGACCTATAAAAGAGAAACAATCCCTACAAATATTGTTTTGTTATCTCAAAGCGTAGCGTTTTCTTGTTTTCGATAAAAGCTGCCAGACGCACAGCTAGATATTTTCCGACTTACTCAACAACCATTATTATATTTCTACCAATTTACCCAAAACCTTCACGAATTATACACCTATACCTGTCTCAGGTACACTATATTAATAGATAAAAACCGCATGGAAATCTATTCAGTACTTTTGAGATCATATACACAGACAGACAGACGCGGCACGGGTTTTTACAGAAGCATTGATCGCTCACTATGACGGCTGAATGATTAATGGTTACGAAACGGTCAAAAACGAAATTGCATTTCAAGTTTACAAGACAATATCGATGCCTTCTCGTCAAATCAACTGGCCGTTTCGTAACCGCACCCTAAAGGAGCCTCGACGAGAAATCGTTACAGTAGTCTCCTGAAAACCGATGAACCTCAAATCTATATGATTCTATCCAATTCATTAAGAGCCCATTTTTCAACCTTCACATAAAGTTACCCAACAGATAACTTGTATGAAGAATTAATTTGACAGTTCTTCAAACAAGTTAAAGCCTAATAACTTTATCAGAACTGCCCTTAATGTGTTAAGTGTAAGCTTATCTTTACGAAGCTATATTTAATTAATCTCCAAACAAAACACTTCATACGGTTACCCTTGTCATAAATAATATTATGCAATTTAAATTAGAGGAAAATGTTTTGCGCAATTATTCGCTAAATTAACTATTAAGAGATAATGAAATTAATTTCGCAGTTTAACAGCCATTGTGAATAATCCATCTTTTTTTGACAGTTAGTTCCTGCAGAAACTATTCGTATTGTTACCATAATAACTACGGGTCAAAAAAGGACAAAAGACGTTTTTGAGAATATAGTTTGTTACCAATACGCCTGTCTACATATAAAGGTGTGGGCAGTAAAATATATCATTAGTTGTCTTTTTGATTTTCCCAGCGGATTAAACTGGAAGTTAAAATCATTTTTGTATTATAATAAAAAAATCAGCTAAACCAATAATTAATTACAGTCTACAATGAAGTTACAAAAGAGAAGTTCTGATGGAACCTCAACACCAGAGTTGTTTTAGTTTTAATAACATTGTCAAATAATACAACATGCAGTTAGTTTATTTACGCAGCACGGCTTTAACATTCTACTTTCAAAACTGCACACGTTCTGTTTTCAAACTCCAGTCCCGAGCTTTCATTGTTGCAATTTTCATTTCGTATTAGTGCTTACGTTAATATGTTTTTGTGAATAATTTTAAGTTGTTAAAAACATTCGCCATCCATGATCGTTTTTAATATATTTTGTAGTCAGAACATTTATATTTTATTATAGTTGCCTGTTTCATCTCAATACCATTACAAATATCTGAATTCAGTTTTGTGATCATCAAAATAAAATATAAGGAAAATTAAATATAAATTTTCCTAAATTGTTTTGTATATATATATCTTCACGGGTGCCTTACGACGCCCATGCGTATGTACATACATTTTTATTTTATGTTTTACTTAATATCTTATAAAACATAAAATAAAAATGTATTAACATACGCATGGGCGTCGTAAGGCAAACATAACATAAAAATATGGGTACTCTATTTAACTAATAAAAACTATATAAAACTTTTCTATTTATTTCTTTTAAAACTAATTCCATAGTGTTACACCATCCATCATCCCGCTAGAAGTAAGAAACTCTACTCGATCAAAAGTCTTTAATCCAAATTCTCTCTATCTCTTACTTCGTAATCATAACGCCTTCAAACTACGCTCCGACATGATATACCAATAATTGGAGTCTACACTAAATATGCTATACAATGGCCCAAATAATGGCTTCCATACAATGTCGCTTTATCTGATATTCTCTCCGTGGCGCTCTGAATTATGTGCTTTGATACAAAAATGTCGCTCTACCAACCAATTTGAGTCTTGTCTCATTTGATTAAAATTCACTTTTGTACGTATTACATGTTAATGTGTGTGATTTTGAAACAGCATTGGTTATTGGGGATTAGTTAACCAGTGGTTATTTGTCCTTCCTGAAGGCCTTCGGGCGTATGTTTAGAGATTAAAGATTAATCTTGCGACTTTGCGTGCACTTTAGGCCCTTGCATTATAGAAGCTTCCTCGATAATGTATCTTATCACATGTTGTAATCTACTGGCTTATACATACCTCTACGTAGATTATGTACACACATTTTCATCTGCCACAATATCTTTAACTAATTCAGCGTCAATATAATCATAAAATAAATGTATTTATGTTTTATTGAAACTTGAAATGTAGATGACTTTACTATAACACCTTCAACAACTGTCATAGGAACTATAGAACTATTTTGCTCAATATCCATGTCAGTGCAAAATATTTTGAGTTATTCGTTAACACTTTAAAATATTATTTTCAATGTTTGTCTATTTGTTCTCAGTTACGATCGTGACCAGCCCTTCGTTTTCCAAATTGGTGTTGGACAAGTCATCAAGGGATGGGACCAAGGTCTTCTCAACATGTGTGTCGGTAAGTCAAATCCATATTATATTTAGTTACCTGTATAATGCACTTAATAAAACAAATAAAAATACGTGTTACAATAGTTCTTGTAATTATAATAATTACTAATGTTTATTAAATACACAAAAGGTCCCACTGGGTCGAAGTGTTCTGACTGATGTCAGCCCCAAAAACTAATAAGATAAGATAAGATAATGTTTATTAAACCGACCAAACGAAATTAATTTATAATAAGCTTTAGTAAGTTATTACTAATTATTTTAAAAAGACTTAAATCTACTGCCATTGACTACTATTATACTTATGCTATATTATGGTAATAATAAGGTAAATAAATAATTCTAAAGCAAAATTACGATTTTTTTTAAATTAAATAATTAACTTCAAACTAATCCTGTACACATATTTTTTATTTTAGTTTAGTTAGACTAGTTATGTTAACAAAAGTTTGGTCTTAAAAACAAAATTCTTACTCATTTTTTAAATACAAGAAAAAAATCCCAGGTAAAGGTAATAACAACGTTAGTAAAATAATCGTTGTTTCGAGACCTATTATTTGCACAATCGGCTAAACTACTGGGGTACGCTATCGTTGGAATAATATCATTTGACTGCTTCCCCTTTCTTTTCCATTTCCTTCCAATGCCCTATTCATGCACACATATACTGTTCGGATGCAGATTCCGCCTTTAGATTGTATAATAGTCTACAATTTAGATTCTTCAATGCGCATGTACGAGTAATACCTTAATGGCCTACAGTCATATTTTCGTATTCACATGCACTTCGTTTTTTTTAATAATAAATCACAGTTTCCTTTTGGATTTTCCTTTATTTTTGTATTGAAGTAAACAGCATGAAAATATTTATGAATGTTAGTATTAAAATCTCTAATATTAAAATTAGAAGAATATTGACTCTTGAGCCGGTGGTTTGACGGCATAGGGATTACGGGATTATATCGGTTTTACAATGTTATGGGACTAATCTGTAAGTTCCATCTACAGGCAGCATTAAAAAAATAAACGTCACCGTTATTATTCGACGTGGCATTGCCGACAATGATATAGGTACTCAATGCCATCCCCTGGCGAAATTATATAATTTAATTGATAATTACTGAAATATAAATTAATATTTCAGTCGTATATCAACTTATTATTAGGTTTGAAATAAAATTATATACATGAAAATAGCAAAATATATTGTTACATATCTATGTAACAATATATTTTATGATATGAAGAAAACCCTACCGCTGGGTACCCTGAGACCGTCTAGATACACCTGTGATGATTCTTTCAATAATAATTTATAGTATAATTAAACAATTAATTTAACTTCTAACTTCACTCACTATATAGAGTTATTAAAATAAAAGCATATAGAGGGCGTCTCGTAGCAGATAACAAGCAATGACAAATTTCGTGAGGAATAGGTTCGAAACAGACCTATATCTTTAATATATATATATATATATAATTAACATATATAATCGTTAGTTGGAAAGGTTAACTGAGGGTAGCGAAACCTGTGCGGTTTCACACAATATAGAATTGTATCGTTTTCTTTATTTACCTTTGGCATTATATCCGGAGGTCGTGGGTTCGATTCCAAACCCATGGCAAAAAATATAACTACGTTTTTGTGTACAGTGTGTCATGGTCTGTGTGTTTATAAAATATAATATCTTTTATATTATTATTTGTGGTACACATAGTACAAGTATAGAGCTTAGTTTGTGACCAGAGCAATATGTGAAAATTGTCCTACATAATAATAATA
The DNA here is from genome assembly GCA_947458855.1 of Monopis laevigella. Lineage (NCBI taxonomy): Eukaryota > Metazoa > Arthropoda > Insecta > Lepidoptera > Tineidae > Monopis > Monopis laevigella. Next base: position 36,426,149 of record OX381576.1, on the reverse strand, counting down.
TTGATTTAATGATAATAATAATATGTAGGACAATTTACACATATTGCTCTGGTCACAAACTAAGCTCTAGGCTAGTACTAAGTGTACCAGAAGCAACGATATAATACATATTATATTTTATAAACACACAGACCATGACGAACTTACGTTTCGTCGTAATGAATCGTACGTTTTTTTTACAGAAAAACGTACTAATATTTTTTTGTATAATGTAAGTATATGGAGGTCGTGGGTTCGGTTCCCACCGATATACTTACATTATACTGTAAGAAGGATTCGCCCTCAGCGATAGCGAGTATCGCTCATATAAATAAACAGGTCTAACATAACATGTAAGTAGCCCACATTCGACACTCCAATCCTGAAAATAACGAAATAATGTTCTTTTAATAGAAAAGAGCTGAAACTTTTATTGAAAAATGAAAAAAATAAAAGTTGGGTAGCGAGCGAGTGTTCACACTACCTGATTTCTTGGCAGTGCTTGATCGTACCCATATATCGTCTAAATAAGTTGAAACAAAACAATACGTACGTTTATGATTTATGAATTGGCATCGAAACTTAAAGTTTCAAACGCGAAAACACATTTTACAACGAAATAGTTAATTTATTTTCCTATTATTACATTTTTCATAAAAACTTTGTTATAAGAACTTAAATGTATGAAACTCTTATAATAATAAAGTTCGTCTTTCATTTAACAAATGTTTATTTTATTTTTATTTAAAATACTTTATTGCGCCAAATTACATAATAAAATTGTACTTTGGTCCCTGATTCGAACCCCGGTGTGTTGAACCAATGAGTGGTAATCTAAAAAAATAAGTACATTTGTTAAATTTTCTAAACAACACTACTATAGTGCCTCGGAGAGCACGTTAAGTTGTCGGTCCCAGTTACACTATACCAACTTGTGACTCTATTTATAGATGGGTTATTGAGTCTATCCAAACATCGCGACGAGCTCGCCACTTATTCGGTGTAGATTCATACCATCGGCTACGACGAGGTGGGATTAAAAACCCATCCGCTGGGTACCCTAAGGCCGTCTAGGCGGTCTCTGGCGCCGTAAGGCACCCGTGATTATATATTTATATAAAACAGAATAAAAAAGTTAACTGACATTAAATTCTCTTCAAATTCTTTGTGAATGAAATATAATGTTGGAATTCTGGATATCTTATTACATTTTCATCGAATTCTTTTATAATGGAAAATCAGTTTTCTTCGGCTAGCAAATTGCCTGGAAATATTTTTAAGCGACTTTGCCTTTTACAGAAATGCTGCATTTAGATATTACTTTAAAATCTTTATGAAACCTACTTTTGACTATATTCTGAATCTACTAGATATGTGTATAATCAAGTAATCGGACTTATTTATGACGTCGTTAGTACATTTTAATCACAATTTAGGCTTACTCTAAAGTATTATAAATCTAAATATCTAACGAATAGTAAAGATAAATAGACTTGTTTTTTTGTTTACATAAACATAAGTAATATAGCTTATTTCATGTTAAGTATTATTTATAATGCGCTCCCCACTCTATTCACATATACACGTGTCACTCATTGGTATTAATTTGGCTCGTAAAATTAAAAGAAACTTACAACTGGCCAAACATATGTAATGTTTTTTAAATTATATTATATTTTTAAAACTGTAATGTCTATTCATTTTTTGTTGTGATTGAAAAAATAAATATATGAGAGCCCACATAGACTCTCTCTGTACAGTTGCATGCCTATAATAAGTTATAGCATAAGATATAGAATTCTATTTCATCTTGTGATTAGTTATTCCGACTGGAAACCTGCAAATCATTCGACGAGACCCTTTTCTATTCTGAATGACATTTTTCATCTTTCGTAGAATTTAATTTTAACTTTAAATGACTAAAAAACGGCTTCGTGACTCTAAAAGCCTTAAAATGGGATGAAAGAATTATTTACAGCACCTTATTCCAATAATTCTCAATAGAATTTTATTATCCCGGTTTCTACAGCAAAGAACTTACAGACAATATAAAAAATAGAAGTGTCTAGAATGGAGGGCGATTTAATATTATATTACACTAGCTGTGCCCCTCGGTTTCATCCGCCGTTTAATTTTAAATAAATCAGTTCGATATTAAAATATAAGTACAATTTACTCGCTGATAATGTACCGGTATATAGGACACTGAAACAATAAAATATTTTCTTTTGATATTTTTTTTTATAAGAGCTCAACTTGTGACCTTGCATCCACCTGATGTTAAGCAGTATGCAATGTCCAGGAATGATAGCAACAAGCGGATGCATACAGGTGCACCGCTGGTTGCCATCATTATGCCGGCTTAAGATGCCTATTCACGCTTCGTTTATAGGGCTCTAGGTTATAAGAGGAAGGAAACACGCAAGCTGGTAGAGCATTCCACATTTTAATAGTACGGCAGATGTATGAATCGCTAAAACGTTTAGTACGAGTTGGTACATCCGCCACGGTATACATATGCATTTTGCAACCAGTGTGTTGTCCTGTAACGGAAAGGGGAAGGGGGAATAATGTTAAAAAGCTATTCAGACCACTGTCCATAGTATAGGCGGTAAAATACGCTCAACGATGTCACATCCCTGCGAAGCTGCAACGGTCCAAAGTTTTATTGAGCGTTTCGTCTCCAATAATTTTAGTCGCTAGCTTCTGCAGGGTATCGAGAGCAGATAACAGATACTTGGCGGATCCGTCCCAAAGATGCGAACAGTATTCTACACACGGTCGAATTTGAGCCTTATATAGCTTTATTCTTAACCTGGGTGTGAAAAACAGACGCACCTTATTTATGATGCTAAGTTTTTTTGAAGCTGTTTTTGCAATGCTCTTGATATAATTACGGTGGATAAGATCTGAACGTATAACTAAACCAAGGACATTGAGGGATGGTAAAAGCGATAGCTGGGTGCCCTGAAGAGAAGGAAAATGAGTAAAAGGGGACTTTTTCGCCGTCATTACACAACATTGTGTTTTGCTCGGATTAAATTGGACGAAGTTTCTCGAACCCCAAGTCGAAACCTTTAGCAGGGTTTGATCCAACTCACTTATTAAAACCTTTCTGAATTCCTCTGTTTGGATGCGGCTAGGTGGACGTTGAGCAAAGTAGCGACCGTGGACAGTGCTATCATCTGGATAACAATGAATGTTGCCACATGACAACAGGTCATTGATATGATGATCCTTGGGGTACGCCAGCATCAATAGACTCCCAGACGGAGGCTACGCCATCTACTAGGACCCTAATGCCACGATCAGAGAGGAAACTGGATATCCAGTTGCATAGCCGCGTCGAAAATCCATAAGAAGACAGCTTGGAGAGCAAAGCCTTGTGCCAAACGCGGTCAAAGGCCTTAGAAATATCTAAACCAACTGCCAAGGCCTCCCCACATTTGTCCACTGCCTCACCCCAAATATGCGTAATGAACGCGAGAAGGTCACCCGTTGATCTTATTACTTATCATAAATTTTAAGAAGTTTATTGACCAAAATATGTAGTACGTAATTCCAAATAACTTTTTATAAAAAAACTATTATCACCTTAAACTTCTTTTCGCCAAACTTATAATCGAACAAAAACATCTCAAACTTCAAGGACGCAAAGAAATCTGTAGTAATTTGCCAAGTTATTAGTACTTTAGCTTGACTGCGTTTTCAGTGGCCGAACCTAGCTTAATAGGCCACAAACTTGGCATATAGTAGAAACAAAGATACTAAATATCAATTCGAGTAGGACCTAAGCTATGCTGCACAAACATCATAACATTTTGATAGTAGTGATCCCAGACGCGGTATTATTCAAGAATATGGCTTAAATATTCTGCCATAGGTGATATGACCCTTGAATGGCATGATCAAAGAATTTATTTTTATCCTTGCAGTACTTAATTTATTTATGCCCTTAAAATAATTAAGCAACGTTCAACATAATTCACGACTTAACTGATGTTTCTTTTTTATTGAGGATGACAGTGACAGGACTCAACCAATGCACTATTTAAACATTTGAATAAGTAAAGGGTTTTCTGTCTACATGTTTGTAAAGCCTGTAGCCTGCTCTATTATTACTTATCTCTGCTTTGCAGTAGACGGGATCTTTTCACTTTTCATTAAAAGCCATTAAGATTTTTAGAATCTAATGTAAACTCGACAAATGCAAAATCCTACACCTTTTAGATTTTAAAAATCTTTTACTACTTAACTACTTAATTTCAGTCAGATTTGTATTTGTATTAACGTTACATTCTGTTTATATATTATTTTTAATTAGTCCTACCAGTATATCATAATAGTGGCTATTAAAAATGTCACAACACAAGTTCTCGGAAAAACAAGCAATATGTTCATGCGTCACCTCTGCCGTTACCGACGCGACGTTGGTGCTTATCGCACAGCGCAGATGAAATGTCAGCAAAATTCAATCAATCCCAACAATTATTATAAGAACTCGTTAAGACATCCGTTTCAAATGATAAGCTTATTGGAAGGTGTTTTAATCAAAGCCTTTCTTGGGATTTGAGTTCTTTATCTTAATGGTTCTCAGAGGCTTGTGATATATGATTGTGTGTGGGCGGATGTCGGTGTACGTATGGCATTATACTTGATTGTATTGCGTTCGTTTATATCATGCGATATGTCTATGGTTATCTATTTCTACATCCGCTTATAGGCGTCATAAGGCTCTCTGTTGATTTGTAGGCATACATTCGCAAGCGTTAATACTCTCTTTGGACGATAACAAAATATAATGAGATTTAATAATAAAACGTAATAAAATAATATACGTGGTGGCCGAGTTGGTTAGACCTTGGACTTAAGAACACTTAGGTCCCTGGTTCGAATCCCGGTGTGTACCAATGAGTTTTTAATTAAAAAAATTATGTACATTTGTTTGACAACACCACTATAGTGCCTCGGAGAGCACGTTAAGCTGTCGGTCCCGGTTTCACTATACCAAATTGTGAAACTGTTTATAGATGGGTTATTGAGTCTATCCAAAACATCGCAACGAGCTAGCCACTTGTTCGGTGTAGACTCATACCATCGGCAACGACGAGGTGGGATTAAAACCCCTCCGCTGGGTACCCTGGGGCCGTCTAGGCGGTCTCGGGCGCCGTAAGGCACCCGTGATGATAATAATAAAACGTAGTAAATCGCTAAAACTAATTTCTAGCCTGTGTTCTTGCCAATTCATACGCTGTTCTTTAAATTCCTAATTGAATCTTAGGTGTTTTTTCTTGAATGAATTGGGTTGACCGTTGTAACAATATAAAATAAATAAATAATACAATGAGTGGTTAGTAAAGACATATGTATGGAAGTATCATGTTTATTTCAGTGACCATTAAAAAATTATACCTTTTTTTACACATAAATGTAGGTCCGTTATTTAGCAGTCAAAAAATTCTTGTGGTCCCTCGTTCAAACTCCGATGTGTAGGTACCAATGAATTTTGAATAAAAAAAAAAATGTACATTTGTTTGACAACACCACTAAAGTGCCTCGGAGGCGACGTTAAGCTGTCGGTCCCAGTTTCACTATACCAACTTGTGAAACTGTATTTTAGATGGGTTATTGAGTCTATCCAAACATCGCGACGAGCTAGTCACTTGTTCGGTGTAGACCATCGGCTACAACGAGGTGGGATTAAAAATCCCTTCGCTGGGAACCCTGAGGCCGTCGAGGCGTTCTCGGGCACTCGTGATGATATATATAAATTCTATTAAACTTAATATGTGTTTTGTGTTTCCAGGTGAAGTCCGCAAGCTGACCATCCCCGCCTCCCTGGGCTACGGCGAGCGCGGTGCCGGCAACGTGATCCCCCCCCAAGCCACCCTCCACTTCGACGTGGAACTCATCAACATCGGCAACTCCCCCCCCACCACCAATGTCTTCAAAGAAATTGACTCTGACAAAGATAACATGCTTTCTCGGGAAGAAGTGAGTATGGATTTAGCTTTCAAGGCCATCGACACTAATGGAAATCTAGAAATTTGTAGGGAAGAGGTTAGTGACCACAAACTTGAGGTTAATGCTTTAGGTGTTGGTAGATCTTTGGTTTCTTACTTCGTTCTTGCATCTTTATATTTTCTTGTTGTTTAAGTATGGTCTTGACTAAGTAGGTATTTCTTAGTTGCATGTTATGAAATACATCGTAAACTGAAAACTGAATATCCAAGTAGCAGTTAGTGCTTTAAGTGTTGTTTATGTAGTGTCAACTAAAAAAAAATAATCGTTTGTATCTTTTTATTAAGGACCTAGAATTTTGATTCTATTGTCTATGCTTATCATAAAACAAAGGAAGGTCAAAATTAACTTATAATTTCAATTCACAAATAAAAATTTGCTGCAGTTTCTTATCGAAATATTTATAATTGAACTTCATTCAAATTAATAATTATTTTAATAAATATTAAAAGCAAGGGAAATGGATTTAGATAATGTATATCTAAAAATAATAATAGAAACATTAATAACAAAATTGTATAGCTTTCAATATTAACCGAAATAATAAATTTGTGTTTAGAGCACACTCAATGCGATTCGGAAGCCGGAAGAAGTATTTGATCTAAGATGTTGACAAATATAAATTTGTATATATACCTTTGAAACTAACAAAAACTAGGTGAATTTGTTTATCGTACTTACAATATGCGGAAATTATGTGGCGAATAGAGCTGATAATTATTTAAGCAGGATTTCAATATAATATTTTAGAAATCCAGACTCGCTATGGATTTTTATAATTAAGTAAAAACGACTAAAGTAATAAAACCTAAAAGTAGTTTTGATATTATTTATAAAATGTTTGGTATTGCATGAATACAATGATAATAATTATGGTAGAAAAGCTCATACGCTATTTTGCATGCCTATTGATATCGAGTATCATAAATCTAAAAAAGTTTAAGTTATAAAATATGAAGAAATAAAACAAGACAAATTAATATAATATCTTTTAATTGAAATAAGTAATTGTGTAGTATATTTAAAGTTGTTAGATCCATATAAAAAGTTATATATAGTATGTATTCAATAAAAGTATTAATGAATAACTACTATTATTTAATGTTGTGTAAGTTTATAGTAATTTTAAAAGGTACAATAAACAATATCTTATTTAACAGTTGAGCGAGTACCTTCGCAAACAAATGGTGCCATCCGAGGAAGGCGAGATGAACGAAGAAGTGAAGAAGCTCATCGAGAGCCACGACAAGCTCGTCGAAGAGATCTTCCAGCACGAAGACAAGGACAAGAACGGATTCATCAGCCACGAAGAGTTCTCAGGCCCTAAGCACGATGAACTTTAAGTAGCCAAAGGCCACGCGAGCATCCATGTATCCCCTTTAGCTCGCGGCATTCTCAGTAGATCCAATATGTATAACCATAGACTCAATTTTATTGTACTTAAATAATGCTACACGTATTTCCTGCTATACTACACATGTACTTATAAGTAAGGGCTAGGATTACATCAAGTATAATTTGTTAAATTATAAAAGTCATTGTCCTTTAAGTTATGTCTTAATTGTTATTATAATTTTAATTACTTTTATATTTGAATTTTATATCTTGTTGCATTTAACTCTGTTCTGTTACATTCCGTTATTTAGAAACTCAAAATTTCATTTTCGTTTCAACATTATTGTTATTTGATCCGAATTTAAGTTTTAATATTTTTTTAATTTTAAGGCGAGTTGGTGAATGATAGAGCATTGGTGAGCATGTATGTAATGTATTCAGCCATCAGCGATGTACGGTATCGAGTGTAAGATGGATTTTCAATAAATATTTATAAACTTAATTTGTTTTTCTTTTAATATCCTAAAAATGGGCCTATATTTCAGGTAGCTAGAATTCAGAAGCGGATGGGATCTTTTGATAGGTCTGCCATGTCTCATACTGTTTGATACATTACAACATAGTGGAACTTGCACATGCGAGTATACGCGTAGACATCTGTGGCTCTACCAAGGGTATGCGCATTGTAGCAACGTAACGACGCTTTATTTTTGGTAACGTATACAAATACGGTACGTTGCTACAATGCGCAAACCCATGGTAGAGCATCTGTGGTTGAACAGGGAGTTTTTTCACCTTCTACTATCTGACCCATTATTAACTCTTTACGAATAAAATAGCTTAAAGCTCCAATCACATAAGATATATTGTTGCCTTTGAAAATAAAAAAAGTGTAAAGCCTTGCCTGCGTGCGTTTTCCCTTCTTCGTTTTAATCTTAAGTCCTTTAAGCGAGGCGTGAACAAGTTCCTTAATATAGTGGACTTAAAAAAAATAGCAAATGTACTTGTGCTATTGTACTTGTACTTTAAATTGCCACTTACGAGTACCATCAGGTAAGGGTAAGGTCCAATGTCGTGCTCCTTTAAAAAATACTACTTTGGATGCCGTCACATATCGCCTCACTAAACTTTTGTTAAGAAAGGGGCTCCTAAAAGGCTTTGAGGCGGATATCTAGTGTACTCGAAAAGCTGAAATCCTGGCAGGCTGAGCCACATTATTTTACGTTTTTTGATAATAGTATTGCGGCACAAACTAAGATAACGTTATTGAATGCCGTCACATACGATTTGATATTAACATAGATATGTGAGTTCACTTCTCTACGTTTATGTTGCTTACCACTAAGTAGATATAGAGTCATAATGTTGTTTTTCAAAAAGGTACAAATTTAGGAAAATAAGGCTGGGGTGTATTTCTTTTTTTTTGTTAATTAAGGTCTCACTATTCTCTGCTTCTGCAAATACATAAAATTACTTATCAGTAACTTTTAGTTTAATTGAGAAATTTTGCTGTAAAGATCTCAGTTTAACTTTTAGGTGGAAATGCTCCCCAGCCTTCTTAATCTTAGGTAAAAAAGTGAAATAAATATTTATTAGGTACTTTATTTAATCAATGGTATTCACAATTTATTAATTTTGGTAAGGTTCTATATTAATAAGAGAAACAAGTGTAGGTTCTAATAAGTTAAATTTCGGAATGAATTATCTTGAAGGAAAACAAGTTATTATTAATAACATAAAAAAATACAAAACTTTTTCTCACACGTATTAAAAGAGAATGAGCTCACCCGAACTCCCGTTTGCTATCCGAGTAAATTAATAAACAAAGTTTTAAGTGAAAAAGAGCGCTCGACATCTGCAGCCGAAGTGTGAGTACTATTGAGTTAACTATACTATTGCGTTAACATTTTCACGCTTCACACGCTCGCATTTATAGTTTTCAAAATATCCTCTTGGGGCTTTGAACTATTTCTGACCAATGATAGTGAATGCGTGTATACATATACACATAAAAATATAAGCGGGCGAATAGTTTTGTACTATTTAGATTGAAAGTTATAAATACCAACAGCTAATAATATCAGATCTGCGTTTATTTGCGCATTATATTATATATTTTAATATCTGTTGCGTGCGATAAGTAAAAAAATAATAATATATAAAACAAATAGCAGAAATCTAAATAGAAAATATAACACTTCATTTATTGAGGCAGTGGAAGATTATCTTCTTCCAAGTAGCACTCAATGAACAACTCGCTTTATTAATTTAAATGACAATCGACATAAATCTAAATAAAAAATACAGGTTAAATTCATAAAATATGTCTAAATACTTGTACTTTCGTTATTAATACATCGATCATTATAACTGTATTAGTTTACAAATAGTAAAATAGAGAGTAATAATTAAACACTTAATGCAGAGATCTAATTTAATAAATATAATTTATTTTTGATCATTTGCAATAATATTTAAATAGACCCTTATCTATTAAAAATATCAGAATATAAAGGTCAAGCCTTGGTTAAAATTTTCTCAAAATACACAACAAGTCTTGTAATACAAACACTTAGTAAGTATTACCAAGTCATGGACATAAGTCCAGACTTTGTTATAAGACTTTTAATTATTTGAGAAACAGTTCATCTTATTATCTAAGCGGCCTATATTTGGCTCATTCTAGGAACGCCTGCTACAATGCAGTAAACATACCAACACATTGACACACCATACTTTTTCATAAGTTTCGTATTATTACACAACACTTTTTTCATATTCTTACACTTTTTAACGCTCTTCCATATTTCTTTACCTTCTGTCGTATCAGCAACAAAAATGCGCCTTTCTTCGTCTTCGCCCTGATGATACATATGCATGGTCGTATACATTAGTTTGTTTATATGCCCCATAGTAATAATACATTAAACATATTAAAGTTATCGAAATTTAAGAAATATAACCTAAAAATATCATTATAAAGTAAACCAATAAATACTTTTTTTTACAAAAAGAGTTTTACAATTTGAAAATAATCATAAAATTAAAATATTCAAAACAATTATTTATCAATCAAACAGAAATCCGTTGACTAATCGTTAAGAAATGTACATACTTCGTTTCAATTTTATTTCTTTTCAATTTCTCGAGTCGTCTTTAGAATCTTATTGTTATCGAATAAAATAAATTCTAATTTTAGTTAAAATTTTATTATAAATTTGGTTTTCTAGCAAAATAGCTTTCACGTAATCTTCTTTAAAGTATGATAGTATTTTTAAAACTAAGCTATTAAATTATTACCTACAAACATTCAACTTTATAACCGAAATCCATTTTAACCGATTGCCATAATCACATATAGCAAAATATTTAGAAAGAATTTTCAATGTAGGTGACATCATCACAATTAATTTAATTAATATTTAATTATATTTCTAGGTTTTAAAAAACTTTAGGAATCGGTTACCTAGGCACTTGTTAAATTTTAGGAAGGTACCTTTTAGCAAAGTTTATATTTCATAATAAACCTTATAAACAAGATTTGGTGAAACTTATAATTAATAAACAAGAGATTCTTTAATCGTCAAGATCTGCTCGAATATCCAATTTTGGTATAAAAATTCTAAATACTTCTTTAACAAATTAATCTTTGGGATAACCAATCATACATTTATCATCTTTGATTGATAAAACCAATGATGAGAAATATGTTTTTGATCTATAATATATGAATGGGTAAATTTTTATTATCGTATTTTTTTTTACCAATATAAGATCAAAAACATGTACTCGTTATAATGTATATTAATTTTACAAAAATATTAGAGGCTGATAGATATTAAGCATCTATCTATCGCTTTTGTATTAAATTAATATCTCTCGGTTTCTTTTCCTGACCAAGATTTTGTTCCATCAAGCGTCCTGTTTACTGTAACCAAACAATAGTTTAAAATTAAAAAGTAATCATACTCGCTCCTGAAGGAAATTGCAAGCAAAGTGAGATATCGTAGTAGATAAGCTTTCAACAAAAACAAAGAAAACGTTCACAGTAATTTAATTCGCAAAAGGCAATACTAAAATAGACCCAAAACGGCACGGTAAGGTTATCGTTTAATAAATTTCGTAACATAATATTTAGCCTTGAATCAATTTTTGGAACACAGCAATTAATTAATTATTTATTAATAAAAAATACTTACAGTTATAGTTTTCAGACAGTCTTGCTCTCTTTCTGGTGGTGGTGCGGCGTTTGGTGGACGCTGACTTCACAAGGTTCTCCAGGAAATCGTCGTCAGCTGTGATTTCACTACTGGGGTGCAAACAAAAGAAATTAAATAAATATATCCATGGATTCATACAGGTGTTGAAAGACGAAATAAAGACCTTTGCTATTGAGAGATCTAACATACAAAGCAATGACAGGGCCCCATATACGCGTATTGTTTTAGGTGGAGGAAAATTATTACATTCACTAACGAAACAATATATATTCTTAGTATAAAGTGGACTAAACGGGTGTTGACTCCCGAATGTATGATCAAAAATAAAAATACTCTTTTAGGGTTTTTAAAATCTGTACTACACTCACTACCAGTAGATATAAAACGTAAAATCGAGATTAAAATAAGAATAAAATTGTATACTTGATGAGTGAGGAGCGATTGGCCTTCTTTCTGACAGTCCGTACTTCAGAGTCTGCATTCTTCTTAAGCAGCTCCCGCAAAGCCGAGTCTGCGTCATCCACCTTCTTTGACGGCAGGTTGCCAATCTGATCAACAAACAATCATAATTAATTATATGGCATAATACATTAAACAAGGCGAGTTCTCGTGTAGCAGGTGTCTCAAACTACCGAGACAATCCCTCTTAATCACATAATGGTATTTTATCTCTTTTCTATCAAAGACGATATTTATTATTAGTCGGAACATCATTTTTACTAAAACTTTCAAAAGTTTTTGATAAACGAAGACAGATTACTGACAGGAAGATCATCATGTTGGCACACTAATGGTCACTTGCAATAATCGAAATTAAACGGTCGACTTTTAATTCTATACACTGAAATGTTAATCTATATAGTATTTTTATTAACATTGTTAATCTATATAATATTTCCCACTTAAATATTTTAATGTAATGTAGAGTATAATAATGTATACCACTATTGAACTAAATACATGAGTTTTTATAATTACCAATTTATGTAGATAATAATATTTGGCTTTGCTGCACATGTTATTTTAATTTGTACGTTCAAAAGTTCAAGTATTTTATTACTAACTATTACAAATAGCAACTACCGCTACTTCGCTCCCCATCAATCTATTAGTGAAACATGAAATTAATAATTCATATGATCGGTACTCACGTCAACAATCATTTTGCCTCTAGTCTTATTTCGTTCCTTCTGACCACATTTAGCCATCATGCGCTCGCGGGAAGTTCGATACTCCAGAGCGAACTCCGATATTATCTTCAGGAAAGCCGTCGGATGCATGATGGCAAAATCTGATGGCGGCACCCCGCTGTACAGCAGCAGCTTGTGGTACCTGCATACATAATCACTCACGGTGATCAAGCGCTTACATCACGAGTAAGAACCCTATTTCATTGTATACTGCTATTGATATTTTAATGCTTTTATTTATGATATATTATTTGTAGGTAATATACCATCCTACTTCCAAATGCAATAACACCAGCAAGTTTAAATTTACTAAATAAATTAGTTGCGCTAGTTTTTATTTTATCAAAATCAGTGCTGTATTAGCGAAGTTAAAAGAGTTAAAATTTTCGAACGTCTTTATTTATTTATTTAATTGCGCTCGTCCGCCTGTGACGTCACATCGCACACGCTGGGCCAAGCCTGGAGCAATACTTACAAGGTAAAATAAGCTCTCGGCTCTCGTCCACAGTGAATGAGTACATACTCGCTTGCATAGTTTTTTGTCTTTGCAAATACAATCTTTAATATTACATACTTGTTAAATAACCATATCTAATAGGTATTCAATTAATATTTATAAACATGTGTTATCTAGATACTTGAAAGGTTATTCTTTAAGCTAATAAGTTCTTCTGATCAAATCAAAAAAATTTTTCCTGTGTGTAGCAAATGAAAATAAATGCTTTAATTGAACAAAAATCTAGCAATGTTAACTCTTTTAACTTCAAGCCATGTGTATGACAAATGACAAATTTTAATCCAAATACTAATTTAAATATTATACGGAAAGATGGAGGTGGGTATGAACACAAGCGATTCTTTGTAAAGAAAGATTTATCTAATATCCGCAATAAGTTATATACCAAAATAGAAAGTGATTCCTTATTTATGGCAAACTTGACACAAATAGAATTATAGCGCAGAGAAAAGATAACCAGCTCCAACCAACCACCAACACCTTATTATAATAATAAAAATCACCTGCGCATAATCTTTTTCTGAATGACACAGAGCAAGATGATGCGTTGGGTAGCGTCAGTGAGGAACTCGTTGATCTTGGTCTTGAAGGTCTGCGAGCTGTCGTGCTTTGCGACCCGCTTCGTGTGGTCCCAGGACGCCTTGCAGTCCGCTTCCAACTTTGATAGATTAGAACTGAGTGCCTGGAAATCTACCTTGGATGCTCTTAATACTGGACCCACCTGAAAGTAATTTTAAGTATGTATAATTAAGGCACCCGTGATGATATGTATGTATGTATCTACATCTGAACCGATACGAACTGAGGTTATATCTTTTATATAAAAACTAATTCTAAGTAATTCAGTCTGATTTTACAAAAAACAAGGTGTATCATTCAACTTATCGTATAAAATGAGTAATTATATATTTAAAAAAACCTTATAATATTTATATATGTCATAATTTAGTACTTATTATATTATTTACTTTAATTTCAAATCTTATTTTATAATATATTTTAAATTTATTATTTATAATATATTTTTGTTAACTGTTACCCATAATAATATAAGTTGATGTTAAATATTTCGCAGCGTCATCTATATTTTGGATAGAAGACTAAAGTTATATGAAAATCTTAAAGCTCGCTCTTTTTAGTCTTAGTTTTTACATTTGCCGATAGATGGCAGGTTTTGTAGTAGAGTCGGAACCACCACTTAACTCCAATAGTCGTGACGCTTCTCTACACACACACACTTCGTTCAAACTACAAGGCAAAATTTTAGTTCCAGTTTTAGTCGCCGGACTTAAGTAGTGATTCTGACTCTGTAACCAAAATTAAACAATTTGTCTACATGATCTATGTTTTAAAAAATGCAAAATATAAATTATAAACGTTGGTAGTATACTTAATATAACCTATTAATAATTGAAAAAAAAATAATTTAAGGTACTTCTCTTAATAATATTATTAATCCACTTTTACACAAAATTTGTAACTTACGTTATTAAAATTCGAAAGAAAAAGTAAAAGAAAAGAATAAGATACCTCGCTATAAAAATCAGTACTCTCGGGGAATTTCTTATTGACCATCTCGCAGACATAATACAGCAGGGGATTCTTGTGTATGGTATCCTTGACGTCGATGACCTTCGCCAGGTATTCCAGCCTGAACCCCTTCACCTGGTTGCCGTTGAGGAAGCACCCGACGGTCCTTAACACCGATAGGATTCTCTTGAACGTCTTGTTGGTTCTTAACTGCTCGATGCTTATTTTTAAATCCATCAGCGGTTCCACAATTTCTTTCTGTATATTTTAAAATTCAGTCGATATAATAATATTCATTATAACAAGTTGTTACAAGAAAAAACAATAAAAGTATACAATATAGTAGGGAATATGATATAAATTTTAATTAGCTCGGAAACGAGGGAAAAATAATTTACACAGAGATAAAAATATCCTAACTTTATTTTTATCTCTGGGTAAATTATTGTTAACTGCAATTTTGCTAGAATCTTTTAATAAGAGTAATAATAAGTAGTTCTAATAAGGACTCATAAAAATATTGATAAGAAGTATATATTTATGTAAAATATGATTTACTAATCTGGTGAATTGTTTAATAAGTTCTCATCTGTAACTTCTACTAATTTGTTAATTGTTTTCCTCACTATTGATAACTTTTTTTTTTTACTATTTATAAATATATGTAAAGATTTACATGAAATAAATGATTTTGACTTTTTATAATCTTACCTCTAAATTATCAAAGTCCATCTTGAAGACCAACAGTTTGAGTCGCGACGAAAGTTCACTGATCGATGCTAGAGTCAACAAAAATTGTTCTGCACTACCGAGAGGTAAATCCGGGTTCGCATACTGAAATATATAAGTTTTAATTTATTAGATCTATTGTAGGAATTATTGAAACATCTACAAATTCATTATTGTCCTATTCCTTCATTTTCTACCAGCTAATCTTTGAGAGAAAATCCGTAATCTCACTATTCCTATTGTAATCGCATCAATTAGCCGATATAGTGGACTATCCAGAGACGTTATAGGTCTGAGGCTCTACCATGGGTTTGCGCATTGTAGAAACGTAACGTATTCATTTACATATACGTAAGCAACAACCAATAAGATCGCTTTATTCAATCCTGTTACCAAAAATAAAGCGATCCTACAATGCGCAAACCCATGGTAGAGCCTCTGGTTACCACTAGATAAACAAAATTCACATGCCCTAATAAAAAAATATATAAAAGAATCATCATCCCTAATTTAGATATAAATTACAAAAATATGTAGCATTTAATTCGATTGTTTACCTGAGCTTCCTGTATTTTAATAATTTCCTCTTCGCTTGGCAACATCGTCAGGAGTTTCTCTATGTCTTCTCTTCCGATTATTGTGGCATCCATCTTCATGATTGCCGCCTTTATGGTTTGGGCCGTTGGCAATTTCTTCATGGCAATGTTGATGGCATTAGACCTCTTGGCGTCGAGGATATCATGCCATTTTTGTTCTGTTAGTTTCTGTGTAAGTCATAATTAAAAAGTAAATATTGTTTTTATTATTTAAAAAAAGTTTTTTTATTATCTAGTAATGTTCATTATTTATAATGTATAACCAAATAAAAATTAATCATGAATTATAAAATACTCACTTCCTGTGTGACGAAAACAAACCGCATTCCATGAAAAATAAAATAAAAAATAATTAAATAAAAAACATAAATAAATATGGAACTAAGTACAACATTTGAATTGATCAAAGTAATTAACAACCATACCTTAATAATCAAATCATTAGTCTTGGCCTCAAAGAGCTGTTCTATCAACGCCGTGTCCACCTCAATATATGGAAGATCATCCCAAATGAAACCCCCTACTTTATCCCGCAAAGCCACCGGAATAGGATTCTCCTGAATTTCTCTCCAAAATAGTTTCACTGTCTTTTTATTCTTTTTGATAGACGAGCTCTCTGAATGTGTTGATATGTCGTTAGATTTGGTTGAAGGAGGAGCTGGAGGAAAATTGAAGCTCCCTGGAGGTGGTGGCGGAGCGCCCCCTAAAGCGAACATGGTAGGAGGTGGAGGGGGTACTCCAGCAGTCTTCCCTGGCAGCGAAGGGACATCGTCGTCAGTGTCCATTTGAAGATCTGAGAAGTCCAGGTCACAGAGCTCAAATTTCCTATTAAGGCATTCTTTCTCTAATGCTTCCCAGTGAAGTTCGTTTTCCGATCTTTTAATTTCGATGATTTTTGGAATTATTTCCTTAGTAGGACTTTTGATTATTTCTGTAATAAATTATCATTGTATTAAAAACTAGCTGTTTTAATACTTTTTTTTTTCTCTAATATAAAATCTTTAACAATATTAATTATAATTATAACAATTAAACATAAGCTAAGTAAATATTAAAATAATAAATAAATAGCTAAAAATATTAGTAATAAATATTTATTTATAGTTTTCTCTCTTATCTTTAACGTAAAATATTGAAATTGAAACTAATTTTCAATTTCAATGGCTTTATTTTTTACTTAAAACAAAAAATAAAGCGTTACCATTTGAGGGTCCTTACGTATTTAACGATATAACATCACAGTAAGTATATTAAAATACATATATTTATATAGCGGCCCAGCCAAATGCTTAACTCACGCGCAACAATAATAAGGTTTAGCAGATGACAACAAGGCCGAACCTGGGATGGGTGACCGCTACACCATTATAAATACCGCAGCAAGCACGCTACTTGTTAGGTGTTGCCTTTGAATACCATCGGCGAAATGAGGACGAGTTAATCCCTCCGCTGGGTACCCTAAGGCCGCTGGTTTAAACGGTTCTCGGGAACCAAAACGGTGAGCGTGACGGTTTTTTTAATAATTATATCCAATTAGCCAACTTTAAACTTTGACTATTTTTGGATGTCGAACTTCTCATAGGAGATAGCGACGAAATCTATACTAATATAATAAAGAGGAAAGATTTGTATTTTTGTATTTTTGTATTTTTGTATGTTTGTAATGAATAAACTCAAAAACTATTGGACCGATTGCAATATTTTTTTCACCATTAGAAAGCTGCATTATTCAGAAGTAACATAGGCTATATAATATCACGCTAGGTCCTATAGGTGTGGAGCAGTAACCAAAAATGTTTTAAAAACGGGGGAAAAGTATCGTTTCTGAGGCCTTCCGTGGCGTGCGCTGAGCATATAGTTAAAGTTATACAAACCTGTGCGAAGCCGGGACGGGCCGCTAGTAAACAATAATTAAAACGCATTGCAATTGTTTGTGCTAATGAGTGATCGGGATTCTTACACATGTGATAGGTATTATGTGGTCGATAAGACGTACATTTTCTTGCGAAACAAAGAAATAATAAGTTTTACGTCAATTATCAATTCGCTAAATTCACAAATCTTTTTTAGTGCCTCAACGTCCCTTATCGCGGATATATGATATGGAATTGTTCTTTATGATCTCGCTGCAGATATTTAACGATGAATCACATTGACCCGATGTGTGATACCTACTGTGTGATACTTTTAATGTACTCGTATGCCAGATATTTAACTATTAGATTCCATACTTTATTAATTTCAGTAACTATGAATAACGAAATAGAATTAGATAATTTGGTATTTAATTAAGTTTCTTTCAGAATAAAAATAATTGTTTTTATTTAAATAAATTGGTTTTGTTATTTTATGGTGTTTTTTCAAGTGAAGAAAACAATAAATAGTGACTATAATATAAACTATATTTTTACCTTTGGATTGAGACTTAGCCAACTCTTCCTTGGCTTTAGACACAATGCCGACCACCAATTCTCCAACTTTAGGACTTTTGTCTTCAGTCGTTGGGCTAACTGGGCTGCTTAACCGCTGAGCTATTTCTTTGGCATTAGCTTGAATTATGGATTCCTTATCTGGAGCACCGTTTTGACGCATTACAGACAAAGCGTCTAAAGCGTTTACACTATGTCCTAATGTACCATTTTGTATCCTTTGTTTTAGTCCAGAAGTATACTGATTTGCTGTAATAAATATTTAGTTATTATTATATTATAATTGATAATACAATATGAGTTATATTTTCAGTGCAATTTAACTAGCGATAGTTTAAA
Organism: Monopis laevigella; assembly: GCA_947458855.1. Taxonomy (NCBI): domain Eukaryota; kingdom Metazoa; phylum Arthropoda; class Insecta; order Lepidoptera; family Tineidae; genus Monopis; species Monopis laevigella. Next base: position 36,407,264 of record OX381576.1, on the reverse strand, counting down.
AAAACGTAAAATTTCATCAAAAATGCACTAAATTCTGTTGGACATTTCAATAGCTTAAAATATATGAATGTGTAACGGAGGCAGTTAATTTTACAGTTATTAATGTAGTAATGTAAATAGTATTATAGTTAAAAACAAACCATCCTCAGCTATATTGAGATCTTTCATCTTTCGATTTATATTACAGTGGTCAGTTTTTTCATCATCGTAAACTCCATTGTTACAGCCAGAACCATTTAGTACTCCATCTCCATTTTGGATATAATTCCCATTAGTTACATCGCATATAATATCTTTATGTTTGTTATTTATATTATTATTATTTAAATATAAAGATTTATTTTCTCCATTAACTTGACACTTTTCTCGGCGTCTTTTTAAAACTTCTGTGAGTTGATTATCGTCTCCATCATTAAGAGAAGACTTTGCTGTATGATTAGCCATTTGATCGCGTTCTGCTTTTGCTAGATTCGAAAACGTCGTGGAGTATTCTATAGTGATTGTTAGTAGCACGCCACAATTTGTTAATACATGAAAGTAAACAATCAAATCAAATTATTAGAAAATGTGAATATTAAGCGTATAATAAAACAAAAAAAAAGCCGAAAAGGGAATGATAATTACCATTATCGTTAGGTGGTTGGCGCTTAGATTTTCTTCTTTCTAACAAACCATTATTTTTTCTACGTAATGGATTTACAAAACAGCCTTCCAGTAAACTAAAAATATAAACCAAAATTACAAACTTTTCTAATTAGAATTGAATATTTGAAATAATAATTACTGCCTACTTTGTTACTGAAACAGAATTATTTCCATTTTCATAGTCAAAGACGGCTTCAAATATCTGCAACTGTCTTAATAGATCCAGATCCGTTCCTTGCTTCTTCATATAGATCTGGACTAGATCGTCCATGCCCTGAGCTCTGATCGCATCTACTTGCTCATAATAGGACTCCTTTTCTGGGATATTATTTAGACAACGATTTATAAGATTCGTTGCGTAGATAAGTAATTCTGTATCAGACGCGTCGGTGTCCTGAAGTATTTTCATAATATTGTGCCATGGCAGTTTTCCATTAGCATTGTCGATAACTTTAACTGCGTCTATGAGTTGAAGGCAGTTTTTCTCAGTGTACTCCACAAACACCAGAAGCAGTTTTAGTGTAGTTTTGACGACATGTCTGAATTTACTAGCTATGAGGGTGTAGAGCCATTGGATGCAAGTCTCGTGTTTCATCACCCCGTGCATACCATCCACGTATAAAAGTATCTGAAAATTAATTCAGTTTAAAGAAATAGACTACCATTTTATATCTCGTGATAATATAAGTAATACTCTTTACCTGCCCTAAAGCTCTTAAAATATAGTCCAAGTAGTTTTGGTCAGCCTTAGTGCCGACCTCCATGAGGCAGTCCAGTCCATTGCTGGCTACAAACTCGTGAACCAAGTCCTTGTCTGACTGAAGGATCTGCTTAAAGGTGAATAGAGCCTTCCGTAACTCTCGACCTTGGGCATGAAGAAGCCTCTCTAAAAATGGGGAATAAGTGGTCAATCTATTTATTAAAATTAATTTATATAATGCAAATTCAATAAAAACATGACCTTCAATATAACGCAATTGTATCTGTTAAAATTCTCATCATAAAACATTATAATAAATATTTATTTATATATTAAAAATAAATATATAGTGATGTGTAGTGATTTAACTCACCAATGATTGCATGAACTCGTACCGATAACTGAGTGCGTAGTACAATTGCATTTTTTCGGCTGAAAATAAATAAGAAAGTTTAATAACGGAAAATTTATTTTATAAAATAATTAGTAGGTTTTGGGTTGAAAAAGAGTGTCATTATAGTCAAATAAATACAATCGCAATGCGAGATTTCAAGCCGAAGTGATTAGCGACGGTATTGTGCCTAGGTTACGTTTTCGCAGAAATTCTTTCGATGCGAGAATAAAGTCCACTTTAATTTCTAAGAAAAGATACACTCCACTAAGCATTGGTATAGGTATGTCAATATTAGGTATGAGCGCATTATAACTCTATTTTGGTTTAATATTTTCAGACTTTTAACAAGTTTGTATTGTTCCTACCTACTTTAATAAATAAAATAGGTACCTAGTAGTATTATTTATTTATAAATATAAATAAATATATTTTTTAGAGTTTTTTTCGATAAATATTTTCAGACCTTTAACGAGTTTACCAAATTGGGTTAGCATAGTAAGTAATGCCCACATAAAGCTGTAAAGCTAAAAGTTGTACCCATAAGAAAATTACCAAAATAAATAATAAAAAACGAGAGTAAAGAGGAAAAATAAAAATTAAATATCAGTAAAAGCAAGTAGTGGCACTTTAAGATACGACTAAACGCAGTCTAAGACTTCACTAGACAGATTCAGTTCAGTAAAAAGGGTGAGGATTTTTTTATAAATATTAATAAGCTTCATTAATACTCTAGGGGCTCTTTTTAATACTACATAGGCTTAGTTTAAAATTAAGGCGGATTTATAATTTTTTTCTTTTAATTTAAATGAATTTCGTTTAAATGTATTTATAATTTAAAGGAGTACGGTTATTCTGAACCCAACCGTAAAAGCTTAGTTCACAAACAACGATATGCATACTTAATAAGAGATAATTTAAGCATTATTTTCCAGTATTCAAAATAATTTTAGAAGTTGGGAAAAAAAGTTCTGACAACTTTTGTTACGTGCTGCTTCTTCTGCCTTTTCTGTATATTTGTCCACATTATGCAGAAAAAAAAATGCTTTATACATTAAAAATATTATTTTTGCTTATCTGGATTGAGATTTAAGAAAATAAAGAGAGATTTCACATTATTTTGAAAGAAAAAGAAAAGACCGTATAGTGTTAAATGCCCTTTGTCCATTTATCGCATGAATAGAATAAAAATTAAAAAAATATATAGTGACGATAGGGAGATGGAATTGCATCTAGTGCTATGTTAAAATAAATTATTTAAAAAAAAGAGCGACGATATTCATCCACAGATTATATAATATATTTTTTTGTTCGGTTTTCTCAAATATAGAGAAGGCAAAGGTCTCTATGAACCATACAGCCTAAGTCAGATTATATAACATTATTCTGTCAATGCTGCAGCACAAGGAAACACTACTAATAATTTTACGGATTAATAATTCGCGGGCCGAAATTGTTCGCCATACTAACCTAATAACTAGTCATAACATAACCTCAAATTGAAATTCAAATGAGAATATTTTTTTTCACCCAACTTCTCGAACTTCGATGTAATTAACAATTTTATTATATGTATTTTCCTCTATCTAACTAGATAGGTTTCATTTTTGAACGCGGCTTCTAAGCCTGGGTCTGAAAATACATGGGCTATGACCGTTCTTCTTTAATAAAAGATTGAATTTCTGCACTGAGAAAGTAAGTTATAAAAGTAATAACTCACTTAATAAAAGGGATTATAGTCGATGCATGGTCTAACTAACTTGGATACTGCGTATCTATCTGAGTAGTTAGATTTTAAAATTAAGAAAAATCAGACTGGCGCATTTACCTGACGCATCATGAGACAAAGAAAGCAAGAATATTTATAGATAGAATATTTTCTATGCGTCTTTGAAGCGTCAGGTTTAATGCATTTAGGCATTCAATTAAAACTAATTCAAACTCCTTGATGGTATCTATAATTCAGGTAGGCCGCCAGGCAGTTTCGCCTACAACTATCTATACAGATACGAAGACACCGTCAACTTGGTCTATAATTCGGTTTAAGTCTATGGGTTCATTAGTTTTTTCACTATTGCATCCACTTCGTGTCGAAATGGCAGTCTTCCCTAATAGAAGGTGCGGTTATAAAGCGGGTGATAGATTTGATAAGTATTACTATGTAACTTATTATGTAAATTTGTATCTATCGTGGCTTTAGATTCGTAAGTTTGCTTCCGAGCAGAATCATAAAATAATAATAATACTTTACTGTTTAATAGGTTAGGGAGAGAGACTGTATTATGCACTAACCCAAATCTATCAGACTGGATCTTAATTAAGTCCCCCTACACAGTTAAATTATAGCCGATTATTAATAATAACAAATCCCCCACCTACTGGGAGACAACATCCAGCCGCTATAATATGTGACGAGGTGATGACGTTCTACTGGGTCCTATCCGGTCTTATAGGGGGCTTAGAATTTAATACAAGGATACAGAGCTGCAGTAGTCATTGCGCAGATACTATTATTATTTCCTAGAAAATGTACTTTAATGTAGTTAGTAATGTATTTAAAGCTAAAAAAAATTTTAAAAATATGTTTTTATTATTTTATGAAAAAAAAAAACTTTATTATGAAGCGAATAAAAATTAACTATTGTTTTTTTTATATTATTAGTATTTTTTGTCAATAAATCGTAAATTATTACAAATTAAAACCTAGAGAGAAGTAGAAGTTGTTTATATATTCTGTCCACCTTCAGGACACTCAACAAAACTGTTTTATTTTCTTAATGGAATAAAATTATATTAATACCTACAGATTATAATAACGAGTAGCTTCCTAGAACCTCAACCACCTACCATTATCTGTGACACATAGCGTGTTACAATAGTTATGATACTATTCAGCAATCAAAGCATTAGGTGTCGGTATATTTTAGGTGGGAGCGAAATCTATATAACTTCTATAGTTCTCGACTGTTCTTTAGACCGCCCATGCAAATCCGTCAAGTGACCTGGTCATGTTTAGGTTTTAAATTCTGGGTTTACCAGTTTCAGGAGTTTACTGCATCGATTTCTTATCGAGCTGGATATGTATTACAAATCCGTCTTTGTCACCGCCAATTTCGTAACAACATCATTAAGCCGGCACAGTGGGGGCAATCCATGCTGTTAAACAATGCAGTAATTGATCCTATTCATGATTTTGTAGATTTATTGTAGGTCTGATTATCACCAGGTAGATACAAAGTCATATCCCGTGCTCCAGAAAAAAAATCAATGTAGAAATAGGTTAGTATCAGCTAAGCTATATGTGTAGGGTACAAACTCCAATATGTTTGCGCTTATATCCCACAGGAGGAAACTGGGACCATCACAACTACTTAAATATCTAAAAAGATCAAAAGAAACTTCGACAAAGATTTCGTTACAGAGATAGCTGTTTTGGGAGAGTTATTGGGATCTGTTAAAGAGGATGGTGTGGGGAACATTGCTTTTTTCCATATCTTGACCAAAGCATCCGAATATTAGACGTGAACCTTCACGGGTTTGCTACTGCATCGACCTCTTGTCCAAGTGGTAGTTCTTTATAAGTTGCGGTTACAAAACGGGCAGTTGGTTTAACGATAGAGTAGCGAGAATATATAAATGCAGACACTAACATCACTTTCCAAAAACACATTGGGTCGGAAAAACTGCACATTCAACCTTATGGTAGTGGATTCTTGGAGTTCACAATTCGTGGAACCAAACCTCTGAGGCACCTTGTCAGCGCTATACTTTATAAATATAAAATATGAAGCGAGAATATAAGTAGATTCGTGGAATATAAATAATTTTGTCTTGGTCATCGTCCATTTCATAACTGGATCTTTATGTTACCGCATAGTAGTATTAAGTATGCTGTACTCTGATAATAAAAAAAGGAAGACGAATTTACCATTACAAGTCAACCAAAATTAATCGCCGCCTGAAAGGAGCTTGCAGGAATACATAAACGGAAACCGAATCAGGACTAGGTCACTCGGACAGCGTCTCCTCATAACTGTTAAAACCATGGACTAAAACCGAAAAATAATTAGGTTACTTGGGGTCACTACTATGATAGGATTGGTTGTTTGGACCTAAATTACTATATCCCCTAGTTATTTATCGTTAGTAAGAGCAGGAGTAGTAACAAAATTGTTCAAAAGCTGTTGCCCCTAAAAGTGCAGACCCTAATATCACTTTCCAAAAACACATTGGGTGGGACAGATTGGGAAAAACTGCACATTCACCCTTATGGTAGTGGATTCTTGGAGTTTTCAATTCGTGGAACCAAACCTCTGAGGCACCTTGTCAGCGCTATACTTTATAAATATAAAATAACTGATTTTATATTTGTATTATTATACATATTAACTAAATATATAAAACAACTGTACCTAATAAAATAAAAAGAACATTGCTTTATTTTCATTTTGATCACTTTAATAAAATTACTCACTCTGAAAAACACAAATTCAATATTTCAGTATCGACCTCCTCCATTATATCTTCATCATCACTCCACGCCTTCACTTCTCTACGTTCACCTGCCCCAACTGGTTCATCACTTTTCGACCACCACTCACTTTTAGATAGAGTAAAGTATATCGCGTGCTTGGTGTCAGAATAAGAGCTCGACTGAGCATTAAGCTCTTCGGAATCGTCTACAATCATTTTCTCTTTTGTTGCAAAGTTTTTGTATCACTAATAGTTGCACATACGAGTATACATGGTGTTAGAATTACAATTGGTCGACCGTCACGTTCGCGTCCCTAGTTTGAACTGAGGGAGAGGTATGTAAGATCGAATGGTCAGAAGCTTACTCATGTACATTTACACTGTACGAAAAATAACCCTAAATTTACTCGCGATTATAACAATACACCGTTCACGTAGGGACCCCAATTAAAAACATAATTTTTTTTTAATGCGGTATTAGAAATATAGTTAGTTTAACCATCTGTTTATAGATATAAATAAAGAGATAAATACAATACATAAAAATTATTTTAGTTATGTCATAGTACTCGCAGTCCTGTTAAATACATTTAGCGTAGTGACTTTTAGCCAAAACTACTGAACCTAGGAATATTAAATTTTACCAGCAGCTGGTTTTTAATAATAATAATAACAGGAAGAGGTTGTTGGGACATACTTTGAAGATATTTTTTATTTATTTCGAATCTATATATATTAAAATGTCGGTAATGGAAAATTGGTACATAGACTTTACGATTATTTGAATATTTAAAGGATTTTAAAAAAGGTTTTGTATCTCAGAATGCATAGAAGCTACATAGTGAAACTTTATATGATTTTTAATTATACAAAATGAGTAAATATGCGGTGTTGGTTTCATTTTTTCATATCATTACAATTTTATTTGATGTTTGCTTTTATAAGTTATTGATCTCTCTTCTAGGGAAGCAAATAGTAGTCTAAATATTATTTTATGTAAGAATACATTTTTGCCCGAGACAATGACCACAGTGAGAGCCCTTGCCAGATTTATTTTTATTAAAAATAATAAGTGAAATTATTATATATATATAATATTATCTATACTTAATATTATCACTTAAAAAAAAACGTATACATTACAAGGAGCTCTATCAGCATTATCATATCATGAATAACAGAAAATAAAAAGACAAGAATACTAACATTTAATAACGCTTGAGTGATATACATCACACGAGAAATTAAGGGTTAATATTTTGCAACCAGGTATAATTTTCTGCGAACTTCTTGATAAGTGCACCTGCGCAGAAAGATTTTTTTATATAACTTAATTAAAATAATACAACAAAAAAATTAAGAAATATACCTATAAGTACCAAAAAGAAAAATTCAATAAGAACTACACAAAGCAAATAACTAACCTATACACTAAAAAAAGCCCTAAACTTCATAGCAACCGCATCCAAACTCCTCCCGGGGCAGAACGTACATAGCACTGGCCACGTTGACTCTTTGTGTCGCCAGTGATACGCGTTGCCGCTGGGATCACCTGATATTTCATTTAGGATAGTCTCTTTGTAAGTTAGTTAATATAAATATAAATGCAACTTGCAAATTTACTAAATTGGGAAATACGCGAGAGCCTACGTTTTTCTTTACTCCGTACATATTTCTCAAAAATATTTTTTTTGTTATAAAATTAAATATTTGGTTATTTTGGGCGGAGTCGTTTGCTGTTATTTAGCTTTATTTCATGGGTCATGGGTTCAACAACAATATTTACTTCTCGAGATGTGTTATTGAGTTATAAACACCGCAACTAGCTTATCACTTGTTCGGTTCAGCCACAAGATAGCAGAAGCTACGATTTCGGTATATCCCCTCCGCTGAGTGCCCCATCTAGGCAGTCTCGAGCTCCATACCGTGGTGATACTTACTAATAGTTAAATATTATAATATAGTTACTGATATAAAATTAAATAAGTAATAAACCCGCTGGCCACTTTCTTGTTTTGTAGCTTTCTATATTTGGGATAACATTATGTGATTCCAACATTATAGGTTTTAAGAAAACTCAGATATAAGTTTCTACGATATTTGAATTTGAGGAATAACGTATCTGACGAAAGAATTAATTACTACTTGTTTCAAGTAGTTTATATAATTAATGGGTTTCTGAGACACTCCTAGGAATCCATTAAATAGATAAACCTTAGTTTCATCCCCCAGACCACTTCGAGAAACCTAATCACTTAAGGAAACACTAGGCGAGAGAAATGCATTTATTACTCTGTGCTTTTGTTAGTTCTAATTCAAAACGTAATAAGTCATCGAAAAGGAATTTTGAGAAAATCATATTTCATTATATTATGTATAATGAAATCTAATTTTACTTAATTATTTAAATGTTTTAATTAATATTTTATAAAGTAATTTATTTAAATTATTCTTTTTTTAACCATATTTTATCGCACATATATTTTTTTATCAGAAAAATTGTATTTCCTTATGGGCTATTTTATAACGCAATCCATAGTAAATCGTACGTATATACAGTATTATACACGTACAATGTCCATGTAATATTAATATTAATAATGTCCATGAGTGGACATCAAACCCACGAACTCCGGATATAATGCCAATCGTTATGACGTCATTCTGACATAGATCAAGCTTGGTTTCTTAACAATGTCTCCAAAAAATCTTAGAAAATTACGTCATAACGATTGGCGTGCGAGCGAACTTAAGACGCGTAATCACCCTGCTGATCACGGAGGTGGTTAAACTATATTCTAGCTTCATCTCCTGGGGTGATCGAATAGATAAGATAAGGCTTTGGCGAACATTATAGTTGTTAAGAAATTTTAATTTGAGGAAGAATTTGATCCGGTTTTAAGTATATTTGTAAAATTGACTCAATTTAACACATATTTTACTTACGGTACTATTCGCTTGGAGGCCTCAATCCTATTATACACAACTGGACAAGCCGTATAGCTCTGATTAAATTCATATCATTGGGGATTCAAACAAATACCTTTATTTATTTATTTACTCATTTTAAATGATTACCTCTAATAAATATTGGCCTTATTTACTTAAATACAGTAAAAGTTCTTTGATATATTATATCTGATTCATTGTTTTCTGACTTAGTTTAAAACCTTTCTATATCAAATTAGGACACTTTTACTATCTGTCATACATGTTAAATAATATAATCTTCATGTAATGATTAAAATGCTAAGAAAATATAAATACATAAACGAAAAAGCTATTTTTTAAACTAAACAATAAGAAAAAGCCCTACAAATTTATATAATAGGTAAAATTAAAATAAAATAATAATAATAAATTAAATTAATATAAGCAACAGAACCCACTGTATTCTTTCAAACAAAATAAATGCAAGTTCATTGTCTAGCCAGATGAACCAGTTTTTCATATTTCAGCGTGAGAACTTGATTGAGTTAAAAACCGATAGAAAATGAACGTTAGGTTTCGCTTATTGTTTTCTATTTCTAAACGTAGTGTGGTATCAACTAATCTAGACTATTAACATATTTATTAGTAAAAACATATTTATAATCAAAATAATAATTATGTAGGTATGATATTAAATATTTAGTATTTATGCATTTTAATAAATTTCTTATTAGGATAATCTTATATTAAATTTTTTCATTGTATTTTTATCTTTAAAAAAAATATATTAAATATTTAGGACATTTCATACATATAGTCCTAGTCATGTCTAACCCTTCACCCTGCACTATGTTTATCTCCTATTCCACAAGTCTGTTGACAAAATACAGCACATATCACACAGCATCCAAATTTGTAAACATGTAAAAACCTTTTGTTATATATTTACGTAAATATTTCTATTTTTGTCAACGAATTCTATGTACCAGAAACAACGGTTCTGATATAACTATTATAAAGAGAAAACTGTTTGCGGATTGTGCTGCGGATGAACTCAAAACCTACTGAAGCAATTTCTAATATTATTTCACCTAGAGAAAAATACATTATCAGCCACTACATGGCCTGTATTTTATTTTTGATTTATGTTTAATTAGACGGCGGCGTCCGCGGCGGGTAAAACCGTCGGACACAGCTGGTATTTCATAAACACACAGATCAAGACAAAGTGTACAGGAAAACAGCTAAATTTTTGGTCTGAGTAGAAATCGAATCCATGTACTCCGAATACCACGTGAATGGTGTAACCAACTAGACCACGGTATTTAGCACCTTGTTTTTACTGCTGCAAAAGTTGTAACGTGACTCGAGAACACCTGACGGTTTCAGTGTACGCAGTGATTTTATTAAATAATAAAAAAAAAAAAAAAAAAAAAAAAAGCGGCCCAGCCTAGTGGTTAAGTCACTGCGCAACTGATAACAAGGTTAAGCAGATGACAACAAGGCCGGCCTGGGATGGGTGACCGCTTTATACAACGAGGCTATTTCATCATAAACACCGCAACAAGCTCGCCACTTGTTAGGTGTTGCCTCCGAATACCATCGGCGAAATGAGGATGGGTTAATCCCTCCGCTGGGACCCTGAGGCCGTTTAAACGGTTCTCGGGAGCCAAATAGGCACCCGTGATGGTAGTCTCACACTGACCTACAGTTCATAGTTTTATCCGATTACTAAGAAATGGTATTACTCGATTGAAATTAGTTCTGCAATAACGCATTAACGTAAATATCGTTTACTCTACCCCTCGTGTCTTTAGAGTAAAAAGACACCTACGTTATCCATACGTTACTTTGGCCGTAATTATCATTTCTTTGACCGTCTCTGTAGACTAGTGGTTGCGCCTTTGGCGTTATATTCAAAGATTCCAACCCATGACATAAAATAAATAGTAGATAGGTTTTTTTGTATAGTTTGTCATGGTCTGGGTGTTTATAAAATAGAATATGTATAATATCGTTTTTTCTGGCACACATAGTACAAGCTTAGGCTTAGTTTGTGTCCAGGACAATATTAATATAAAATGTCCTACATATTATTATTATTAAGTACTAGCTGCCCGATCCGGCTATATATATAGGTACATATATTCCGTGCAATTTTTAATGTTTTTTATAACTACCAAAAATTAAAACAAAAACAAATGCCTACTAAATTGATATGCACAAATTCAAAAGTGTGAGAACATTTTATCAACTTCTTAAAAAAGATGAATAAAATATTAAAAAGATGAATGAAATCGTTAAGTCGGTTATCAAGTTATGGCGTGACCAAGGGAAATGGGAATTCAGTTATATATAAATATATATCTATAAATTATAATCTTGAAACTTATCTTCAATTAAAGTAGTTAAATTAAAATTTAGACATCGGAGTACCTAACGTTTGTATAAAGTTTTAGGACAATAGCGAAGCTTTTGACTACGAGGTTTTAAGACTTTCTCTTGTGGAAACGTGTAGTTACTACGATATTACTAAAGTCAAAGATACAGAGTAATATGTTTCCACATCTAAACCAGGTCCCTCACATGCGCAAAAACATTCGTACAATTTTTTTCCAAACGGGACGGAAAATAGGCGAATGTATTGTCAATACCCGTACACATATATTCGTGAATACCGTCCTACACTTCACGTATTCTTGCGAATGTGAGGGACTCGCATAATAAACAAACCACTTAATTAGGTATAATAAATAAAGAGTTAACTGTGTACAACTATGAACTGTATAATGATAAATGACCGATGGTCATTTATTGTAGAACCTAATGTTTTTTAACTAAGCCAAACCACCATAACTTAGAAGTTCAAAAACAATGCAATGGTAGACACCATTGAATTTTTCAAAAGTAATTTATTAAACAAACGACAAGAGAACAAAGATCTACAGATGTATTCAAACGTATGTAAATATTATGTTATTACATTATTCATCCAAATACATTTTTGCATTGAACATATTTTTCATAATACAGTATAACTATTGCAATGTAGGAAAATAAAGTAATGTAAAAATAAAACAGATGTCAGATTTATAACCAAGGCGACGCCGACGCCGTTAGGGGGGTCTTCCCGGAAGAATGTCAATTACAATAAATATGCTATGACTTAACTTCGGTTATTCGGTTACCTATATAGGAACCTTTATATTTGTATATGTATAAATATGCTATGACTGTACTTAAGTTATTCGGTTACCTATAAATTTGTATAAATATGCTATGACTGTACTTCAGATATTCGGTTACTTATATAGGTACCTATATATTAGTATATGTATAAATATGCTATGACTGTTCTTCAGTTATTCGGTTACCTATATAGTAACCTATATATTTGTATATGTAGAAATATGCTATGATTGTACTTGAGTTATTCGGTTACCTAGGAACCTAAATATTTGTATATGTATAAATATGCTATGACTGTACTTCAGTTATTCGGTTACCTAATAGGAACCTATATATTTGTATGAAAGTAATCGTGTACTATACAATCATGTCTATAAAACAGTAAGAAGATACTTTCCAAATAAAATATTTTACTGTGAATGTATTTTATTTAAATACCTATCTGTACCGCCCTTACCAAAAGTACAATTTATTTTTATGTTACTGTTTCAGTAGTTTGCTATACCTATGTATATTAAGTAGGTACCTGTCTTGCACGCCTGATAGCTCTTCGGCCTGTTCCCGTATAGTAGAGTCCAAGTCCAGGTAGGGTCCGAAGTCTCCAGCTTTGAACACTTGTAAGGCCGCATCGTCAATCTGTAACAATACAAATATATTAAACATATTTACCACAATTAAAGTGTTTATAAACCCTATAAAGATAAAAATGACTCAAACCCACCACTTTCGCTTTCGCAGTAAGGTACTCAACCCCTGAGTCAACCAGGTTCCAGTCACCCTTCTTTTTTTTACTTTAAAAAATTGGCAATATAAGAATATTCGTTATGGGAATTTATAAAAACGTAATTCTAAAAAATACTAAACAATAAAGGCACTCCTCTGCTATCTAGTATTCTTTCTAACCTAGGACTTCTACTTCACTCTAGTACCGAGTAATTAGAAGGATGCGAATAGAGGGCGTCTACGTAAAAAATCGTGAGGGTTGACTGGAACCTGGTTGGCTCAGTGACTGTGGTTGAGTACCTTGTCGCGAACTCTAACTCACATTCATCCACTTATAATAACAACACATATACTGTCTCACACCCGCATCATAACTCTAACTCACATCCACCCACTTATAATAATAACACACATACTGTCTTACACCCCCATAATAACTTTAACTCACATCCACCCACTTATAATAATAACACACATACTGTCTCGCACCCGCATCAAAACTCTAACTCACATCCACCCACTTATAATAATAACACACATACTGTCTCACACACCCATCATAACTTTAACTCACATCCACCCACTTATAATAATAACACATATACTGTCTCACACCCGCATCATAATTCTAACTCACATTCATCCACTTATAATAATAACACACATACTATCTCGCACCCGCATCATAACTCTAACTCACATCCACCCACTTATAATAATAACCTCACACCCCCATGATAACTCTAACTCACATTCATCCACCTATAATAACAACACATATACACATAGAGTTGTAGCTGATAGTGTGGTTTCGCTTCCCGCTATCGCAGACGCTAGCGAAAGAGAAAAAAATATTTTCATGTTCATACTTATGAACAGGATTTTATAACTTTGGTTTGTGCAAAATCAAAGGTTGCACCTGCTAAGGTTGTAACGTGTTAAGTTACCTAGCACTATAGTGCTTCTTATTCAAGACAATGTGGCACCTTTACATTGGCCATTTGGTATTGTTGAGAAGGATTACCCTGGTTCAGATGGAGTCATTCGCGTGGTTTTGGTCAAAACCAAACCCAACACTTTTAAGTGCCCTGTTGTAAAATTATGTCTGCTTCCTTTACATTAGTTTATTTATTTATTTAACTTATATTTATTTCCGCATACTTTCAATTTATTTTCGCATACTTATAATTTGTTTCCGCATACTTATAATTTATTTTCGCATACTTATATTTTATTTCCGCATTTATTACTAACCCTTGGTTCAGCTTACACAGGGGTTGAAACGCGGTGCTTTCAAGGCTGGGGACATGTTTACGCTAATTCTATTTTTAAAAGTGCCTGACAGGTGACGTTTCGAATGACATTTTATCTGCCTTTTTCCCACCTTTTTTCTTCCTACGTGTGCTCGCAATATTGCCGCATCTTTGCATCGCATTTTTATATTTAATAATATTTATTATATTATTAGCATCAAACCTCAAAATTTATATTCCTTGTAATTTTGAGGTTTGAGTAAAATAATAGACACCAAAATAAACCTGGGCACAGGAAGTATGAAACAATCGTCGTGGCACTGTGAGTCACATCCTTTCGTTCTTTTTCTAGTTTTAAGCTTATTTAAGTATATATTCGATGCTGTAAAGCAGCTGGTCCTTTGAAATCACTCTGCTGGGTTATTTCTTAATTAGGCTTGGCAGAACCGCATCTTCCTTTAATTTTAATCGTTTTTCACCACTAGGTAACTTAACCGCATCCGCATCCATAATATCTACCCCCTAAACACCCGCCCTATAAAATACAGTCCCTTCGCATACAATAACAGATTAGTTAGATTGCCGAACACTAGATGTCGCTAGCGTCATTAAAAAAGGTCCAAAAGTCTGTTGGATTCAGTTTAGAAGATGCTAGTTATAAAATGGTCTCAATAAATATAGCCTGTAAAGTTTATTTACAATATTTTTGGAATCATAGAGAAATACGTACTTACGTGATTTCTCTATGACAATTTCGTATTACTATTACTCTACTAGACTAAACTAGACTTGGTCTTGCACGGTTATTAATTATAATCGAACAATAAATGCCTACGCTATATTATATAAAAATATAGAAGCTGGTGTGTGTAGTTGTTGCTGGGAAAACAACTTATGGCAGTGGTCGCTCCAAAGTACTCCAAACCAGCACAACTATGCATAATCCTAAAATGTACTAATTCAGTCTTTTAGCAGATTAGTACAGTGGCTACTTGAGTCTTAAAACATTTCTCCACTAACTATTAAATAAGTAGGGGAGAGCAGGTAGGATTCGTATAGAAGTCAAATTTGTACTATTGAACATGTTAGCGCATTAGCGTTGTGTGTGTGCTCATGCCCACATGCTGACAACTAAGCGCGGTGGCGTGTCACCTTAGTTGGAAAAAACTAAGGGTGTTTTCGCAACGCCTAAGTATTTTTTCGACTCATCTTTGAAAACATTAATAATAAGTCTTTCTCTAATTATTAAAGTAATTTATTATAGCTTTTGAATAAGTACTTAAAAATAATATTAAAATATTACAATATTCTAAATTCTATTGAAGGTATTTAGCAGGGTGATCCTTTAGGACCTTTATTATTTAGTTTAGGTATTCAACCAATTATCAGGTCTTTAAATGCAGCTCAGGTTTAGTGCAAGTGCCTTGTTTAGTGTTTAGCGATTAGTAAAAACGTTTGGACAGTGTCTGTTTAGTGTTTAGCGAAGTACAGAGTTTAGAACGCAAATACCAATATATTTATTGCTTAAACTCTGTGTTTACAAGATGGTAGTGGTATAATTTTTTATGATCATCATAATTTACCTTTTCTCAGGTGTGCAAATTACAGGTTTAGGTTAGTTTCAATTAAATTCTAATACCTACTAACCTCTCTAAAATCTAATACATTTACATTATAATTAATTTCATTTATATTATACCCTATATTATTTTATATAATCATACATTAAAGTCTTCTAAAATCATACGCATTCTATTTTTTCTGCGAAGTAGTCACGCGTCCCTCCTTCACCCCTCACTAAACACGTCTGTGTATTTTAAAAAAATCTGTTGATTCAGTTTTATTTTTTATAAAATCAGCCCCGAGACTCACTATCCCTTGTAGTTTATGATTCGGCGATGATTTTGACTTTAAACAATCATCATGTATATTTATTAAACTGTTTCGTTTATGAATAAGCGTCGTTACTCAACCTCGAGAATAAATCGTATGTACCTACACCACTTGAGTTCGTCTTCCCTCTGATGTGCACAACAATAACTACTTGGATCTCGCAAAATAATATTATAGTACCATCTTCCACACATAGATGTCGCTAGCATAAATAAACAACGTTAAGAAATACGATTGAAATCAATTCTCAAAAGTAAAATGGATTATTGTTTATTTAAGTTTAATAGTGAATACTATTTGTCAAAAGAACAACAATTAAGTAGGTTTGCACCTTTATGGTGATTTTTTGAGAAAGTGGTTCTATAAAATAGAACGCTTTATAAATTAAAGTGACGGGAATAGTCGTAAATGTTTCTACTCGGGGAGTTTAAAAAAAGGCTTACCCGGGTTGCAACTCAGGTTGGGTCGAGTTGCTAGTGGTGGGTCGTTACGTGATTTCATTGTAACGTAACGGCTACGTTTCTTTTTGTTAATCACCCGTTATGTAACTATTTATAGTTATTATTAAAAAATCGAATTATAAGTAGTGGTGGGTCGTTACGCCCAAGCAGCAAAAACTTGTCCCATAAAAGACCATAGAACGTTTTGGAATAAACTTATTTGTCCTATAAAACAGCTATAAACGTTTTATTTATTCAGAAGTGGCGCATTTATATCTCTGTTCAGCGTCAAAACGGAGTAATAGCAGTGTCATATATGACAAATCAGTCCTATACAATCAATGTAACAGTGACGCAGGTCTCTTAATAGTGACATAATGGCTACTATAGGATCTTTTATAGTACTTTTTCATACTATACAAGAGTTTATGTTTCCTTTACCTCACATTAGTCATTGATTTTTTTAACATTCGTGACAGTGCAGATCGAAAAAATAAAATAAAATAAATATACAAAAGTATCGACAAATTTGAGGTGAGTAATATATTATTTTGCTATATAATATTAGTCTATCACAGTGGAAATGATGTGCGCCCGCAGTTTTACTGATAAACTAGGTTTAGGTTTACAATGAAATTTAAGTGCGCCTTCGGATTATTGAGATTTTACTAAAATATTTATCAAATAAAGTGACTTAGAGTTTCCAAGGGCCATTATAGTCCTTTACTGTGACAATGTTTTTACTGTCTCAGGCTGAAATTAGGGTTCCGTGTGAGTGTGATCAGTGATTCTAATAACGAAAAAAAGCTACTTTATAAATAAGTGTAACGTTTACCGCTCAAATTATGTTAATCATATGGCCACCTTTTTCTTCGGAATATCAATATATTTGATCAGTTTTATTAGATGTAATTAAGTACATTGAAATCAATGAACTTCAGAAGCAAAAACCTTAAAAATATAAAGTGTAGTCAACATGGCGTTTTTTTTTCAGTGTAATGGTCGTCATTATGGATATCGATAAATTTCTTAGTCGAGACGATTTCATACTGCTTGCAGAATCGGAATGGCCGTGGAAAATCACACATTTTCTATTAAGTTCAGACTGTGTAAAATGTGGATTACATACTGATACATCTTTACCAAGTCACTTCACCATACACAAAAAAAATATGGGCTTTTTGTTAAATTTTATTTTTTTCTGGTGTCGGGGTTGCGGTGTCATGGCTATTTATGACCATTATCCTTCCGATGAATGTAATTTCTGCAACTAAATAACATTCTCTTATATTGTATAATTATATATATATATACCTATATATAGGTGTATTTAATTAAGTAACTCTTTGTCATTAAAATCTTATAATTTGTCAGCATTAGGTATATCTACATTAATCTCTAAATAATTTACATCATCTCTCTCGCTCTACCGTTCCCACCCACCCCGCGCGCGGCATTGCTATCATAATACGCGTTCTAGCCGTGCCGTGAGTTAGTCCGCGCTCTGCGTCACATAGTCACACTTAGAATGGGTGCTTGCTATTAATTATCAGAATAAAAATAATTATAAATCCTACGTTGCTTTGCTTCCAGTCAAAAGGTACACAATTATTTAAATAAACAATATAATATTTTTAGGTAGTTATTATTTAAAAATTATATTAGAAACATTTATTTTAGATGCCATTCAAGATAGTGCAGACGGTTGAAAGAGGAAAAACTTTTCTATCATGTGTACCGAGTGCCTGGGAAAATGGTAATTTGTTACTATGGCCAAGAAAAGGTTCTAAAAAACTTCAAAAAAATGAAAATTCAAAACCTGAAGATGACTGGATTAGTACGCCATGCCAACTAAAAAGATGCGACTTGGCCTACAATGTCGCGCAAATAGAAATGCTCCGTATGCAGCGTGAAAGCGATACTGAGGACGAGCGATTGCCGAAGAAGCGCCATCGAATTGATTATGATATTGACATGAATGAATTGGCGGTGCAGTGCATTACGGTAATATTTTAAACGTAAATAAAAAAAAAAAACAATTGTATGTTTAATCAAGTATAGGCCGGGCAGCTGTAGTAGGTACCTATGGGCACGGTAATATTATCTAACAGTATTCTGTCTTCATACAAACGGTCGGAACGCTGTTGGGTACATTCTCGGTACACTACAGTGTCACGGATGAAAAAACATGTAATGGTTTTCTAAGCACTAAGCTTGCGATTGGTGAATATTAATTTATTTGAAATAACTATAAGGTTGTTCAGCTTCATGAGTAGTAGAATTGGCTTTAAGTAGATATACACCCTTTTTTGTTACACCTAATATTTGATACCAATTTATTTACTGAAACGTATTTATTATACAGGGTGACTTTGAAAGGATGTACTTTGGGCTAATATGAGGTTCTGCTGATCAAATCGAACAACTTTTTCCATGGAACCATATGTCGCAAATGAAAAAAAAATTGGCTTCCCCATACAAATTGGTCATTTTAACATTACTATTTTGTATGGAAAAGGCAATTTTTTTTTCATTTGCGACATATGGTTTCATGGGAAAAGTTGTTCTTATTGATCAGTAGAACCACATATTAGCCAAGTACATCCTTTCAAAGTCACCCTGTATAGCATATCTATTTTGCAATAGTAAACTGTTATTTACTTTTTTTTAGAACAAAGAAAATTATTTACCGGCAGCAATGTTTCCTGAACTTGAAGTTGAGCAAGAACCAGCCCAAAAACCTGAAGCCTACGTACCTCCAAATATAATAGATAGTCCAGCAGAAAACCCAAATATTATAACATCAGAAACTCCTTTCATAGTGCAGCAGGAAACAGACTCAGAAACAGTGTATTTGATCAGCGAAAATCCAACACAAAAATCATACTTTGAGGAAACTGTTCTCAAACGTTTGGAAAAAGTAGAAAACACACAAGAAAAAAATATGTTTCAATTATCACAAATTAGTACACAAATCGATGCATTTCTCAGACAGTGCCAACAACAAAAAATTAACAGTCAAATTGGGTTCAATAAAATTGATAATATTGACGAACTTCAAAATTTTAATGATGAATTAAAAAACAAAGAATCAGTAGAGATGTTCAAAGAAAAATTATCTTTGATTTGTGGGTCTGAAAAAGGTAGCGGTCTAAACAATTCTTATGCCCTAATAGAAGTAATGTTTACGCGTCGATTCCTTACGGAGTGCTCATGGGCAGGTGGCTCCAAAAAAGCTGAAACCAAAAAAAATTGTTTTAAAGCTCACACCCGGGTTATTAACTTATTTTTTGATGTTATTCAACATTCGGATAAAACGTTTACGTTATTGGAATGCGAATCGTTTTTCAAAAATATTTTAAAAAATTCGGAGAGACGATACGCCGCTAAAATGTTGAGGATCTCAACTACAAAAAAAAGAGTTAAAGGAATAGGCAAAAAGACTAAAACTGAGGATTCTGCTATGCAACCAAAACCATCCCACGATGTACCCAACCATTAGGATACATCTTTCTCCAAGAAACCTTAATTATTAAATAACGATTTGCATTAATGTAAACGTTTTATCTGAATATTGAATAACAAGAGCAAAACACAAAGTCCTTAAACTGTCGAGCATCGGTGCCGTGCCGTTACGTTAACTCATTTCTTTTAAATTCTATTTTGACTTTTTAACTTATTTTTTTCTAGGATATTATTGAATTAAGAGTTGTCATATTATTTTCTTATGAAAGTATTTTTGAAGTTGCTAAATAGAGGCTGTCATAATTTTGTTTATATTATAATTTTTACAATTTAAGTTTATGAGCATTTATATAAATAAGCTAAGAGAATTTTATAATATTTTGTGGTTATGTCTGAGAATTTTTGAGTAAGTACCTCTTTTTGCATAAGTTGAGTTCAAACTACATAATTAGTTTGATTTTAATTTGAGATTTAGATGTATAAGAGAATGAGAAATAAAAGTGTTTTTCTTTTTAGTTCAAAATAAATAACTATTTAATTAATGAATATTTTTATTTACATACCGTCTGCGTGAACAACCTTATAAATTAATAAAATGTAGATGACTTTATACAGTGTGTAATAATGGGATAAAATAAGTTGATGAAGTGTAAGAGATTGATATAAGTTTACACTTTATTTCATCTACTCTGAATACTCTTCTAGTTTTGTTCATGTTTTTAGTTTTACATTTATATATGTTTAAATATGAAGATTTTATTGGAGTTGTAAATACGTCCTCAGTAGGTTCTACATAATTTCCATAAATAATTATACCACTTTCACCATTTACTATAGACATAATTTCAATAACATGGTTTTCTAAATCTAAAAACCATTTGTCTTCCTTACATGGACACAAAATAAAACTTTGTAGATGAAGGACCGGCATTCTTACATTTTTGTTATATGTTAAAAATGGACCTTCAAAGTTGTCTGTCTTAAAGTTCTGCAGTTCTATATTTATTTTTTCACTAATACGTTTAGCAGCTTGTTGAAGGGGTCTATTACCATGTCTTATCATTTTTTTTAGAGAATATAACTGATTTTCAAATGGATATGCACTAAAATCTTGCAGTTTTCCATACTTTTTCACTTCATCAATAATATGAGATAGATTGTGCACATTGCTGGTCATATAACTTTTACCATATATATCTCTAAAATATTCTAAGAAGCAGTTCAATAACGAATTCGCTAGGTCTAGCAAATGGAAATATTTTTCATTGGAGCAAATTGTAATTGCACAAAAAAAGCACAAAAAATTTTGATAAGCATCTAAAGTTAATGTATATTTCAAGATTATGAATCCAAGATAGTACAGAAATGTGCGATATTCTGAGCCCTTCCAAAAACCTAACTGATCGAGACCTCTGACAGATCGGTGAATTTCTCGTGGCATCTTGCAGCTTAATAAAAAACTTGTGACAATAGCAATATCCTGATTGCTCCACTTAGTATATTTTTTAAATTTTCCGTCTTTCCATCCAGTAAGAAGACGTTTCATTACTCCCAAATCCAATAAATGTAGTGCATCTCCCACTACAAAATCTTCTATCATATCGATAGGCAGTTCTAAAAGAGGAGAATCAGATTTATGGTGCTGCCCATACTTTTTTGCTCGAAAATCTTCATTATTTCTTTTTGGGCATCCAACTCTTGGGAACACAACGGTGTTAGATACGTACGAATACTCTCCTTCTACCGTACATTTTAAACACCCATCTTTCCCGTTGTAATTGCACACACCTGCAAAATCAATTTCATTTGAATATAAAATAAATTATAAAAAGCTATTAATAGTGCAATAAATGACGGAATAAAAAATAAAAAAAAATAAAAAAATATTATATTGCAACTGTTTGCAACAAATATTTATTGGTAATAAAACAATAGTGTTAAAATTAAACTTGCCCTTGATCATAGCTCGAGCTGGAGAGTCACATATAAAGGCCCGTATTTTTATGCCTATTAATTTTTCTTTTCCAACACTTCCAATTACTATGCCATCTTTTAGTAGTTTTTTCATTTCATCCACAAACATTCTTAGATAACCATCTAAATCAGATGGTTTATCGTGGCCTGAATAAATTCCAATTACAATGGGTCGTAGTTTTGGTATTTCATAGACGTTGCATAAAATTGGCCATAATTGAAGTTTTGAACTTTTAAAAGCAGGCAAGCCGTCTATGTTTATATTTAGTGAAATGACGGGTAGATTGCAATCAATCATTTGTAGGTAGTGTTTCAATGTGTTTGTCAGGCCGTTATGCCAATACTGTCCAGTTCCCACGGGATAAGTGGTAATAGTCTTCTCTGTTTTAAGAAGCGTTCGTGGATCGTTAGGCAATGTATTCGGTATTCTATTGTTAATTAATTGAATTAAACTTTTTGTTGCATCATGGGAAATATTATAATTAATGGCCCATTTTTTCACGCCATCTCGTAATTGTTGATTTTTTTCGAAAGTTGAGTCACTGCCTGAAGAATCTGATATATTGTCACAAAAATCGCTGGATTCCTTATTTTCGATTAAAAAGTCATCATTTTCTACGGAACCGTTTATTATAGTTGAGTTCTCAATTTTGTTTATTGAAAATGATAATGCTGTTTTACCATAACGTCTATTCACTTCTCTTCTATATGTTCCACTGCGTTTATATCTTTTCCAATTCTTTAAATCCATTTTTTCTTAATTCTAAGGAAGAATGCTCGCCGTATTTACACTAAATCAAAATGTCTGCGCATTGTTGTAAAAGACACATCAAAATTCTTTTCAGGACATAATTGTCATTTAATAGCAACATTTATCTACCTTTATGTGCCTTTTTTGTATTATTAGATATATAGTTACTACGTTATAACACTATAATATATGTTGTATAAGAACATCGTTAAAAATCGTTCTATACTAGTTATATTTGAACTTTCTATAGGACCTGACTATAAAGGTTGTATAAAATGGCGTAGTAAACGTTTACATCCGTGGTTTATAGGACATTTTTGCTCTACAATCTTATAGACTAAAAATGTATTGTTGAATGCAGCTTTTATTCAACACGCTGTCACCCCTAAAACCTAAATAAATCGTTAACACAGCTTTTTAAAGATATAAGCTTTAGTTATAGGACTACTTTGCTGGTTGTAATCACTTTATTGTAGTTTTAATGACTACTAACGAAGCAAGTACTATAGCAACGATCTGAATATCTACAATACCTCAATATCGTCCTAAAGTTGAGTGTTCATCACTGTTAAAACGAAATGGCTATAGCAGTTCGGTTGGAACCCTTATTACGTAAATCAGATGAATAAAGGCATCTGTTAACAAATTTATAGAGCAATATCGCCTTATACTAGTTATATTATAACTTTGTATAGAACCTGACTATAACGGTTGTATAAAATGGCGTTGTAAACGTTTACATCCATTGTTTATAGGACGTTTTTGCTCTATAAGCTTATAGAGCAAAAATGTATTATTGAACGCTTTTATACAACACGCTGTCACCCCTAAACCCTTAATAAAACGTTTAGACAGCTCTTTAGAGATATGAGCTTTAGTTATAGGACTGCTTTGCTACTTGGGCGTGATTTCATTGTAACGTAACGGCTACGTTTCTTTTTGTTAATAACCCGTTTTGTACCTAAAAAAAAAAAAAAAAATTAACAAGCGTAGTGCCTTGAAAATAATTTTAATTTTATGTACCTACTTTACTTTAACATTCATTGTTTTAAAAAATATTTTTTTACTTAGCCCGTGTACCAATGATTTTTTAATATAAAAACTTATTCACTATAACAGCAGTCAGAAAACTTATCTACATTGTACAATTATTTCTTCTGTGACTTATCTAATAAATTTTCTTTATTTAAAAATTTATATCTATTTTAATTTTTTAATGGCGACATGATTCTATTCTATGTTAACAACCACAGAACGCCAGGGGCTCTAGAGAAAAATCAGGCAAGGCGACATGTCGCGTCGCCTCAGTCAAAAACGTAAGTATTTTGACAGTGACAGTAGGCGTGAGGTACGCTGTCACCTGCCAAAGTCTATACAGTTTTGATTGAAGGCGACACGACACGTTGCCTCGCCTGATTTTTCTCTAGAGCCTCTGTTCCATCCCCGCTTCTGCACTTCATTTTTTTAATTTCTTAAATGATTTTTACATGTGTTTTTATTTTAATCAATTTTTAACTTTAACATCCAAAAGACAAATAAAGTTTTATTGACCACAAACTACTTATATTCTGCATTATTTAATTTATTAGCGCCATCTCTCTGTAGTAGTTGTTATAAATTGGTTTACTTAGTTCATTATATCACCGCTTTGCGCTATGTCGCTGCTCGCCGACATTCCACAACTTGTGATTGAAACGGACGGAACAAATGTACCTATCTATATGGATATCACTGTTGAGTGAAACGCTTGAAACGGTTGTAACTTATAACGATAGAAACTCTTGTAACGTGGTGGTTATTGTTACTTCACGTGATCGTGATATTTAGTGATTTTTGTTATAGTAGTTTTTTCGTGATTGGTTCACATTCGTTCTAAGGTTTTTTGACGTTTTGACGACTGTTTTTTTTTTGAGTTATTGTTGCTATCCTCGTTTTAGTTTCTTTTTCATGTATCGGTTTTTAAAATATCGTCGTTGCACTCCGACGAGGTGGTTAATGATGTTCACGCTATTGCGGTGATTGGTTGCGCTACGTTCCGCGATGCATTCTTTCTAGGTTTTTTGTAGTTGTATTTAAAAATGATCTTGTTTTAGTTTTTATTTTGTTTTTTTTTAATAAAAGTATTAAATTTGGTTTTGATAATAACTCTTATATACACATGGCTTATATTTTGTTTTTGGACTCATAGTTACGGTATTGGTGTAATCTGGCGAAATGTCATGTCAACTTATTAACCCCTGGCCCTAGACCCAAAGTGTTTGTACTTAAACGATAGGTATCGATGATATCTAGCCAATGAAAGCCGCTTAAAAAAAAATCAGCTTTGTTAATGGATTTTCGACCTTATTGACAATTGCATTTTTTTGGTAGAATTCGATGGTATGCCATCTAATAAGTCGAATGAAATAAAAAAAAGGTACTCGATAAATGTCATTAAGGTCGAAAATGTTTTTTCAATATATTCTTAATTTTAATTACGTTTTTTTAATTAAATAGTTATTACAAATATAATAACCGTTATTAGTTATTTAAGAAATATCGACTTTATTGTAACTATCTACGTTACGTAACGCTCACCTCTACGAGTTGCATCGACGACGCTGTATCCAAAATGAGTTCATTTGGTTAATGGCAGGTATTTATCACTTTGATTAGTGTTTAGTGCAAGTGTCTTGTTAATTGTTAGTAATTAACTAACAATTAACGATTTAGTAAAAAACACGTTCGGGCACTAAACAGACATGTCTAGTGACGTACAGTGTTTAGAACGCAATCTATTTTTTCTGAGAAGTAGCTCCCCCGCGCGTCCTTCCTTCACCCCTCACACGCTAAACACGTCTGGACGGGACTGGTTTATATAATACTAGCGGCCCGTCCCGGCTTCGCACAGGTTTGTATAACTTTAACTATATGCTCAGCGCACGCCACGGAAGGCCTCAGAAACGATACTTTTCCCCCGTTTTTAAAACATTTTTGGTTACTGCTCCACAACTATAGGACCTAGCGTGATATTATATAGCCTATGTTACTTCTGAATAATGCAGCTTTCTAATGGTATAATTATTTCAATCGGTCCAGTAGTTTTTGAGTTTATTCATTACAAACATACAAAAATACAAATCTTTCCTCTTTATTATATTAGTATAGATATAGATTATCATAAACTCGTCTTCGTTTGTTTTATGTGATAAAAAGAATAAAACAAATGTCTACACCGGTTTTTCGGAGACTACTGCATCGATTTCTTATCAAGTGCGGTTACGAAACGGTAGTCTCCTATCATGGTGCGGTTACGAAACGGGCGATTAATTTTACGATAATGCAGCGAGGATACTCGTACTGATAATCGTTTGACTAAAATATTTTTTATTAATCAAACGGTTCAATTCCTGGCTTTGAGAATGTATTTTTTTTTAATCAAACGGTTCAATTCCTGGCTTTGAGAATGTATTTTTTTTAAATCAAATGGTTCAATTCCTGGCTTTGAGAATGTATTTTTTTTTAAACAAACGCTTCAATTTCTGGCTTTGAGAATGTATTTTTTTTTAATCAAACGGTTCAATTCCTGGCTTTGAGAATGTATTTTTTTTAAATCAAACGGTTCAATTCCTGGCTTTGAGAATGTATTTTTTTTTAATCAAACGGTTCAATTTCTGGCTTTGAGAATGTATTTTTTTTTTATCTATTGATTCATTTTTATTTTTTATAAAATCAGCCCCGAGACTCACTATCCCTTATAGTTTTTTATTTGGCTATGATTTTGACTTTAAACAATCATTTTGTATATTTATTAAACTGTTTCGTTTATAAATGAGCGTTGTTACTCAACCTCGAGAATTAATCGTAAGTACCTACCCCACTTGAATTCGTCTTCCCTCAGATGTGCACAACAATAACTACTTGGATCTCGCAAAATAATATTATAATTCCATCGTCCACACATAGATGTCGCTAGCATAAATAAACAACGTAAAGAAACACGATTGAAATAAATTCTCAAAATTAAAATGGATTAATATTTATTCAAGCAACCAATTAGGTCTGCACTTTTGTCACGATTTTTTGGGAAAGTGGTTCTATAAAATAGAACGCTTTATAAGTTAAAGGGACACTGAAATAGAGGTGGGTCGTTACGTGATTTCATTGTAACGTAACGGCTACGTTTCTTTTTGTTAATCACCCGTTATGTAACTATTTATAGTTATTATTAAAAAATCTAATTATAAGCAAAAAAAAAAAAAAAAAAAAAAAAAAAATACATTGTGATATTTAGTGATTTTTGAAAAATAGTGCCTCGAAAATAATTTTAATTTTATGTACCTACTTAACTCTCAAATAAATCTCTAAACAATCACTGCTTTAAATTATTTTCTTACTTACCCCGTGTACCAATAATTTTTAAATATAAAAACTTATTCACTATAACAGCAGTCAGAAAACTTATCTACATTGTACAATTATTTCTTTAACAAATTTTCTTTATTTCAAATTTTCTATCTATTTTAATTTTTTAATGGCGACATGATTCTATTCTATCTAAATAACTTAACAACCACAGAACGCCAGTTCCATCCCCGCTTCTGCACTTCATTTTTTTAATTTTATATTTTTATTATGATTTTTACATGTGTTTTTATTTTAATCAATTTTTATCTTTAACATCCAATAGACAGCTAAAGTTTTATTGACCACAAAATACTTATATTCTGCATTATTTAATTTATTAGCGCCATCTCTCTGTAGTAGTTGTAAATTGTTATAAATTGGTTTACTTAGTTCAATATATCTCCGCTTTGCGCTATGTCGCTGCTCGCCGACATTCCACAACTTGTGATTTAAACGGACGGAACAAATGTACCTATCTATATGGATATCACTTTGAAACGCTTGTAACGGTTGTAACTTGTAACGATGGAAACTCTTGTAACGTGGTGGTTATTGTTACTTCACGTGATTGTGATATTTAGTGATTTTTGTTATAGTAGTTTTTTCGTGATTGGTTGCACATTCGTTCTAAGGTTTTTTGCCGTTGTGTTTTTTTTTGAGTTATTGTTGCTATCCTCGTTATAGTTTCTTTTTCTTGTATCGGTTTTTAAAATATCGTCGTTGCACTCCGACGAGGTAGTTAATGATGTTCACGCTATTGCTGTGATTGGTTGCGGTACGTTTCGTGACGCATTCTTTCTAGGTTTTTTGTAGTTGTATTTAAAAATTATCTTGTTTTAGTTTTTATTTTGTTTTTTTTAAATAAAAGTATTAAATTTTTGTTTTGATAATAAGTCTTATATCCACATGGCTTATATTTTGATTTTGGACTCATAGTTATGGTATTGGTGTAATCTGACGATATGTCATGTCAAAACGTTTTTTTATTATAACTTATTAACCCCTGGCCCTAGACCCAAAGTGTTTGTACTTAAACGATAGGTATCGATGATATCTAGCCAATGAAAGTAATTTCAGTTTGTTAAAGGATTTTCGACCTTATTGACAATTGCATTTTATTGGTAGAATTCGATGGTATGCCATCTAATAAGTCGAATGAAATTTAAAAAAAAGGTACTCGATCAATGTCATTAAGGTCGAAAATGTTTTTTCAATTTATCTCGTCAACCGTCGGTCGTAAGCCTATCGTGTTTGTACTCTAATAAAAGGAAATAATGAGATCTAACCCTTTTAATACTCAAAAATCAATATTATGATTTTTTTTCTTAATTACGTTTTTTTAGTTAAATAGTTATTACAAATATAATAACCGTTATTAGTTATTTAAGAAATATCGGCTTTACTGTAACTATCTACGTTACGTAACGCTCACCTCTACACTGAAATAATCTTAAATTTTTCAACTCGCTCGGGTCAACCGAGTTGAAAAATGTTCTCGACACCATAACTTCAATGATTTATTCGCCGTGCTCTGTCTTCAGCAAATGTCCCTAGTATTCTCGATGGGCTAAGTAGAGAAGATGGAAAACGCCCAGATGGATTGACGGTAATACCATGGCAGAAAGGACGTTGTCTTTTCTGGGATGCAACTTGCGTCGATATATTTGCGGCATCACATTTACATGCCTGTGTGGGCTCGCCAGAGGCAGCTACTGAAGCAGCTTCTAAAACATGTAAATTATCAAAATTTTAAACCTAAATATTTATTTGCTGTGGAGACGACTGGGGTTTGGGGATCCGAAGCCGTGGTCTTTGGGAAGACTTTATGTGCTTTACTAAACGGGGCCTCTGGTGATTCTCGGTCCGGTTACTTTTTTAAATAACGTATATCACTGGCAGTTCAACGAGGTAATGCTGCCAGTGTTATGGGTACTTTCGGACAATGAATCATATATCATTTTTATATATTTTCTTTTTAGAGGACATTTTTATTGTAGATATTTTATTTTTGTTTTCTATTATTATATTATTTAGGTATTCTGTATTTAGTTATGTATTTTCCTATTTTATAAGTTTGAAGTATTAAGACTACTTGTACCTGTAAACATTAATTGTGAAATAATCTTAACTATTATTTTTATTTTGAATTTTTTGGTACGGTTATATATCAAATGCGATATTGTATTTATTTATTTATTTATAAAACACAATATTGTAATTGACAGTACATATTACTAAAACATTACAATATGAACAAAATATATTATTATGAAACAAAATACATGTTATGTTAGTTATAATGAGATAAGTACATATTATATCTACATTATTTATCATTATATTATTTATACATTTATCCTTCTAGCATTCTCTTACATTCTTTCATCAGACACTCCACTCCATCCACAAACAGGTCACACTGTGGAGCTTCATCCAGCCAGGAGTGGAGTAGAGCAAGTCCACGAGGCAGTGGGGAGTGCCGATACACGTTAGTCCGTGAGGATGGAGTCACAAGAAGACTATGACGCCTGCTTCTTGTGTAGTTATCAGGCACATACAGTGTTAGAATCCTATTTACAAGTGTCATGCAGTCTATTTTATTTCTAATAAGATTTAAAAGAAATTTTACAAAGCTAATTCTCTCCTTATAGCTATAGAATCGTAACCAAGTTGGCCTTGCAGAAAAAGCGTCGGATACATGTACGGATAATGGAAGTATTTCCTTTTGTACATATATCTTAAAAACGTTTTCTGTACTTGTTCTAAGAGTAAAATATATTTCTTTTCATATGGATTCCAAACTGTTGAGTTAGTTTCCAGTACACTGCGAACTAATCCAGCGTATAGTGCCCGAATGGCCACCTCCGAAAGATACTTCGAGTTGCGAAGTACAAATCCTAAGCGTTGGAACGCAGCTACGCTTACTTGCTGAGCATGAGCGCGGAAATTGAGCCGGGGATCAAAAGTTATCCGAAGATCTCGTACCTGCGATACACGAGAAATCAGCACATCACCAAGCATATACTTGTGATGCACTGGACATGTGGAACGAGTGAATGACATCACTTCACATGTCCGCCTGAGGTATTCTTCTATCATGTCCTCCGGAACACCAACCTTAAAGGATACATAATCCTGTGGACGCTTGCTGGTAACTGTTTTACAGTGTAAAGTGGACTAGACTTTTTTTGGTTCATGTAGTTTAGTACATTGTTCTCTGTCATGTCTGGACGGGCTCCCCAGACGTGTAGGTATTTAATACGATCTGCGGCGCATAACAAGTCGCCAGTATCACCGCTGCATTGTACCACACGTCGCTGATGCCGGTTGCTGCGCCTCTTGGACACCACATTCCACTCGTTCACGGAGGTTTTATTAGGCTCAGATTTAGATATTGTTTTTATATTAGAAGCGGAATCAGTTTGGGAGGCTTTTTGTATATTTTCATTGTTCGTTTTTGTTGTGTTTTTAGCAGGACTCTCGCCAGCTGCAACGGCTCGGCGCGCGTCGCGGGTGCGAGCTCCGGTAGCAACTGAGAGGTTGTTTGTTTGTATAGAATACCTAGACATTCTATAGAGTGCCTAAAACGTTCAGGTAATGTATGAAATATAGGATGACTTTGAAAGGTGTACTTTGGGTTAATATGAGGTTCTGCTGATCAAATTGAATAACTTTTCCCATGGAACGATGTGTCGCAAATGAAAAAAAAAAAGCCTTCTCAATACAATCTAACATATATATAATCGTAACATATATATTAAATTTAAGTGTCAATGGTCAAAATATTAATTGCATTTGACTCTGTAGATGCTGTCCCGTGCATCAACCCTCCGAGAAAGGTGCCAATTGGAAATTTTTCGGACTTTTTTCAGTTTTTATTTTTAACGGCACGGCATGTGTCTCTGTACGCACTTGATGGTAAGCAACAAAGTCCATGAATGGGGTCGATCAATACATTGTTGTTTAACAATATTGATTGCTCCCACTATGTCGGCTAAATTATGCGGTTACGAAATGGGCGGCGACAAAGACGTATTTGCATTACGAGTCCATTTTAATATCCTCGCTCTCATTTTTCGGTGTAAAATCTTTAATATTTTTTTATGATTAGAAATATCAAAACTTTAATCTAATGATCTAGGCGTATTTTATCTAATGAGTTAGGTTTTAGTTTTTCTGTTTTTGTATATCAAATATATATATTTCATAATTAACATTTGAATCACTCTTTAAATTACTATTATTTATATTACTTTTAAAAACGTCTGCAAAGTATTTATTAACAGGAGGATAAGAATTAAGGAATATATTTCGGACATATTGTCTGTTCATTAGTATGTCCTTGACCACATGTAAAACATCTAGGTTTTGATCGACAATTTTTTTAGTGTGTCCGAATCGACAACAGTTTTAACCCTGTATCGTCGGATATTTATAAACGTCAACATTAAAACTAGTGTAATATCAATATACATATTCAGGTAATATATGTCGCTTAAAAGATACAACTACTGTTCGATACGGGCACAGAAGAAATAATGGTACAAGTACAGAAGCTCCACTCCGAAAGATCAATTAAATAATAATAATAGCGACTCCTGCACCGACACAAAGCTCACTAGTGTGAGTTTTCTAACTATTACTTTGCGTTTGAGTTAACTAAAATTTGTATGGGAAATGGTTCAGCGCTCCAAGCGGAAATTTTAAGAACTAGAAATGCGGTCGTGTGATTGGTCAAAATGTTTACGCGGTAGTATAGTTAACGCGGTAGTAAACGTTAAAAAAACTCACACTAGGCCTACAGTTCACATCGCACGGCGCTAATGGCCTACATTTATATTCACCTAAAGTCGCCTTTATTTCTATCGCGTCATTCTTTACTTTTCTGACGACGTTAGGGTTGCCTTCTTTTAAAGAAAACCTAGGTTAGGTAAGTAGTACTTAAGTACGTAGATCATAAAACAATTTTATTTTAGGATGTCTGCTGCATAGGTATTTTAACCTAAGGAGATACGGAAGCAATAAGGCACACTACATTGTCTATGAAACAAAATATTGCTTTTCGGTGTATAGGCACAAAATAAATAATAGTAGGTACAAGTAGTATAGGTAGATTATGTGGAATGATATAAGCGCAAATAATACCTTTAAAGGAAACTGATTGTACCTACCTATATTAAGTTGAAAAAAAAACTTACAAAAACATTGCCTCAGTATATTTGTTTAGTCTATGTTATTTATTATTAAGCAACCTACGTAGGTACCTAATTGGGCAAATAAATAAGTATGTACGAGCAAGTATGTATGTCTACTTATGAAAACTGCATAATATTTCTAGTAATAGTTGGTTCATGGTAGTGCACTAACTATTACTACCTGTACTTATCAAACAAAACTATATACTATAGTAATAAAATATCTAACAAAGTACGTAAATACGAAAGACTTAGATAACTATAACAAAGGACAACATTTGGTACATAAGAAAGTTGGCTAGTAATGAAAATTCGCATTCTTATAAACAGACTAGGTACTAGACACACGTTTTGATATTTTTTAGTGTACCTGCCTAATAATAACCGTGGTCGGCGTGAATTTATTTACATTTTGAGGTCCTTTGGAAGTATGAAAAACGTAAGGTCCGGAACCTTGTTAATATTATTTAAGCAACCGAATGTGGTACAATAAGCTTTAGACCTCATTTTAGTTAATATTAAATATCGCGACGAAGCGCGTGAGTATCATACAAACGTGCGACTCGGCCGGTTCGCGGCAGCCTAGGAATGTTCCGAACCGATCCGATTATTTAGAAAATCGGATCGAGAGCATACGATCCGGCGATTTTTGGATCGGATCGGGACCATACGATTTTTTGGCAGATCAATACAAAACTTCAAAGATCGGATCGCCCGGATCGTATGAATTGAAAGGCAGTATATTTACTACATTTGAGTAGGGTACTCTGGATTTTTTGTTATAAACCGACCTTGATCTTTTGTTTACGTTACGTTCCTAACTTGGCGGCATCTTTTGCGGGTGAATATACGCAAATCTTATTTAATTTTATTATTAACAAATTTTGTAGGTAAGAAAACATAAATATGTAGCCCGATTAGTTTTTATTTTTTACCATCACTGAGTGTTTCAGACATAAGCACGTTTTATTTTTATAAAACTGCTTAGTTAAGAATATTTTTTCAAATTATTTCTTATATATATAGAATTGTTTCTTAATTATATGCATTCGATTCGGATCGATTTCCTAAATATCGGATCGGCGGCATGCGATCCGATCCGAGGATCGGATCGAGGCATTACGATTCGATACGATCCATAAAATCGGATCGACGCACAGGATCGCGCATCCCTGCAGCAGCCCACTGCGGCAGCCCTCAAAAATAAAACCCATCCGTGGGTACGGCCGGGTACTTGTAGCTTCATACCTAAATCGCGGAGTAGAACACCCCTGATACGGGAGACAAATTGAATCACCATTTCATAGATTTATATTTTAGTCTTCTCGCTTTTACTATACTAGATGTATTACAATTGGGAATCACTAAATCTTTTACTATTTCGGCTTCTTCAATATCAGATGTAACACGAATTACTCCTAACCTAGTTATACAATAATAATTAATTATCTATAAATAAATTATCATTTAAATATTATTAAAAAATATTGTCACACTATTTCTTCCTATTCCTTTTAATCAGCCAGGAACACTGCCAGTCACCGATATATCCTTTAAAAATGTACCAAGCAATGTCGGTTTTAATATTAATCCATTAGAAATATTTTCATCTGTAGATTTTTTTGGACATGAATAACAAATGAACAGTATCTTTATTATTATAATACATTTGATGTGTTATTCTAAATCAAGCGTTTGTTGAAAAGAGTAACTATTAGGTGTAGTTTTATTATTTGAATACTGTGATAATGGTAATTGATCTATTAACAGATGGTGAAATATTTGGGGATGTTTGGCCTAATGGTATTTGTGAAGTATTTGATGCTGGGATATCGCTATATGGAACAATACTGAGGCTCTACCATGGGTTTGCGCATTGTAGCTTCGTAACGTATTTGTATACAACCAATAGGGTCACTTTATTCAATCCTGTTAGCAAAAATAAAGCGATACGTTGCTACAATGCGCAAACCCATGGTAGAGCCTTTGCTAAACGAATCGGAAGCTGGAAGATCCACTTAGCTCGTTTTTGCGTTTTTTACATTTGTATTTCTTTTTTTTATTATTATTGTCATTGAGTTTTAAATAGTCATTACTGGGTATATGATGTAATGAATTCTGTAGGAGATGTACATATATCATGGAAAATGGAAATGGGAAAAAATAAATAAATGAAATGTCAGTTGGTTTTCGTGAATGAAATTTGTTCATGATGGAGTGAAATCATATCAAAATATTCAAACCAAAATATCTTGCTATTCAATTCTGAACAAAAAACTAGTAGGCAATGACTACAAATTAAATTAAAATATTTTATCCTAAAAGATTCATTTCCTAAACATCAAAAGGAAGTCCAAATTAAATTAATCTATATTGTTTTACTCGCAATTATTATTTTTTAAATTTACTTTCTGCCTGCTTTAAAAAAAAAAAATTACGGCTTTGAAATTTATAAACCAAATTAAAAAACTTATTCTTCCTAATCCGTACCCCTAGTGTGAGTTTTCTAACTATTACTTTGCGTTTGAGTTAACTAAAATTTGTATGGGAAATGGTTCAGCGCTCCAAGCGGAAATTTTGAGAACTAGAAATGCGGTCGTGTGATTGGTCAAAATGTTAACGCGTTAGTATAGTTAACGCGAAAGTAAACGTTAAAAATACTCACACTAGGCCTACTGGTCATATATTTATAAACACCTAGACTATGCTAATCTGTACATAAAAACATAAGTATTATTTAGCCATGAGTGGAAATCGAACCCACGACCTCCGGATACCACCAATGACGGAACCTATTTCACCGAGGTTATATATATCATACGTACTCGTACATATTACCTATATTCATAACACAGGTTACTAAGAGAGTTGCAAAAAAAAACATTACAAAATATTAGCTCCATCTCCTGGCAAGTTTATTAACGAACAAAAGACGCATACCACTATATAATTTAACAATTTTCTAACAGATGGCGCTTTCAGCGAAAGATCAACTTCAACTATATTTCAAATACAAAGTAATCTTAATTTTTATTTCAATGAAAATATGGTATAAATTTAAACTGTTTGTTACCAGACAATAATAACATTGGTTATTCATCAGTGTGCACAGGGTGTAGCCGCGGCATCCCATCATGGCACAAATTGTCTTTTAATATTCAAATAATCACAACATTACTAAGATAATATAAATATATATAGTTATAAATATACTTATTATTATTTTCGTCATTATCTATACGTTTGCGCGATATCATAGTGATATAATTGAAGCGTTTGCCATTATATAAATGGTAGAAAAAGTCATGGTAGAGCTCCACAAAGTGTATGTAGTACATATAGAAAGTACGAAGAGGGGGGGAATAAAACCACAAATCTTCTGAAGCCGTCTAGGCGGAAGGCCGAAAGGCAATCGTGATATTACTAATATATATATATATACACTTACACGTGCACATTATAGTATACACAAACCCACTTATATGAAGTCACGCAAACATACTCAAAATAGCATCTCACCAATATATAATTTTAACTGGTTAATGTCCGGGCACCACGGGCTTTCATGTGTAAGAAGTGCTGGTAGGATTTATAGACATTGTGGTCTAAATGAGCTAAATCTGCGAGCTCTGACTACAGTGTCTATACCTTCTATTCTGGAACCGCCCGGCATATGTCGCGACGATGACAAAAGGCCGGATGGTGCCACCGTTGTACCATGGAGCCTCGGTAAGAATCTGGTGTGGGAAGCGACGTGTGTAGACACTCTGGCACCGTCCCACGTCAGATATACTTCTCTAAAGGCAGGGGCGGCTTCTTAGTTATATTGCTAAATTAACGAACGACTGTCACATATTTTTAAAATTAAATTACGTGTGAACAATTTTATTTTAGATATTTACACAACACAGTGGAAATAAAATCACCAGGACATTAAAACAGCAATTTCATACGTTAACCCTTGTTATAACTCACAAAAAGCATTGTTCTGGATCAATCGAAAATGTATAATGGACACATAAGAGAATATGAAAATATAGAATCCCAGTCAACGTCAAAGAACCTGGAGGAAGAGATTTGTTAACTTTATATGGATACAGTTCTTAAAAAGTATACTCTTTATATGAACAGTCATAGAGGGCTGTAAAATTTTAGATATGTAGTAATATTAATTAATTTTGTAATATTGCCACATCATTTTGCCAGTGATAGGCAAAATGACACAACACTATGACTGATTCCCATGAAGCGGACGGGCACGGTTTTTACCTTCATGCTGATACCGTAGGTATTTGATACCTGACAATATTAAATTAAAAAAGTGTCAAATGTGCCAATTTACCATGCCTTAGGTATAGTCCGCCCGTAACAAAATCGCATTGTAGATTTATCAAAAATATGTCAAAATGTTAAGGTAATCTAATGCTGAATTACTTTATGTACAGTCAACTTAAAACTAAAGTAACCATTATATTAAACGTAATTTTGCAACATTGAATTGAACCTTAACATAAATGCATAGGCGTCAAAAGGTTTTTACTTTCCTTTCTGTACCCCTAGTGTGAGTTTTCTAACTATTACTTTGCGTCTGAGTTAACTAAAATTTGTATGGGAAATGGTTCAGCGCTCCAAG
This sequence comes from Monopis laevigella, assembly GCA_947458855.1. NCBI lineage: Eukaryota > Metazoa > Arthropoda > Insecta > Lepidoptera > Tineidae > Monopis > Monopis laevigella. The sequence goes on along the minus strand of OX381576.1, from coordinate 36,370,222 downwards.
CGGAAATTTTGAGAACTAGAAATGCGGTCGTGTGATTGGTCAAAATGTTAACGCGGTAGTATAGTTAACGCGAAAGTAAACGTTAAAAATACTCAAACTAGGGTTACCGTACATATCTTTGTTTTTATAAATCGATAATAAAAAAATATCGGCATAAAACTTTTATTAGTTACCCGACTAAAAATAAATACTTTCATTAATTATTTAAACATAACAATTAAGTGGTTTTTAAGAATAGAATATCAATATAGCGGAGAGAATGAAGGGTCGGCTATTTACAGAAGCCCACGTGTTCCAGTTTCCAGGACTTGTGGAAGTCTGCCAAGTCTGACGACACTGCGCCGAGACACAGAACTCTCTGTGGTGCGGTCGACCGCATGGAGTCGGAGACTCAACTATCATTACTGAGTAGTTTCAATATGAGATTTAATAATATTTACGATATTTTAGGACGTTTAGGTAAACTAAATTTCAATGAAATATAAAACTAATATCATAGTAAAATATATTATCAAGTTGGATCATGTATCTCACAGAATATTTTCTGGTAAAGATTTTTTAAAAATATATTAAGGACATTACATACATATTGTCTTGGTCACAAACTAAGTTTGTACCAGAAACAACGATATTAATATATTATATTTTATATACACTCAGACCATGACAAACTGTAAGCGGTAGAATGTATTAAAATTATACTTAAGATCTGAATTTGTGACATATTTTGGAAAATAAAGATATTTTATTTACTCAATAGAGAAGTCCTCTTCGATATAAATATATTGCATTTATTTTATGATTTCACGACATCAATATCGAAAAGGTTTTTAGTGAATGACTCCCAAACCTAGTCAAAAATTGTGAATTGTTTTTATACATTCGTTGAAATCGCTAATGCACCAAAATCCAGCACCGCATTTAAGCATAGGCTAAGCCACTCTTGCCACAAATGGGCAGAATTGGTTAGAAAATTTGGTAGTGCGCTGTAAATATATGCATACTTAATAATAGGAACATTTGTAATATTTATTATAAATTACTTTTGAATGGCTCACCATTTTATTTGTACAGAGGGTCAGTTTGAGCAGGCTATTCAGCGCGGGAACGCCGCCAGCCTCATGTGCACATGTCATGCCGCTTATGATAGAGATCCACTTATCTAACCTCTCTTATTTGACTTCCTACTACCCTTTTTAGTTAAACATATACGTTTTTATTTAATAGGTTTATTTTAAATTTAATTTTTCCATATTAATCCTTTTTTGTAATTTTTTTTCTTGAAAATATGATTATAAAATTTGTAATTCTAAGCTTAAATTTTACAATATAAAAAATCTATTTTGAAAAAGTTAAAATGGGGCCCCATTCACATATGTTTGAAAGAGGCTGGAAATGTTTAAAATGTGGTGTTGGAGAAGAATGGAGATAATCAGCTGGACGGAGAAGAAGACGAATAAGTAAATGTTGGCAGTGGTAAACGCAAATGGCATGTGCACTTGATACGGAATAACGCTTATCTAAAAACAAAAAGGATGAAGAAAGGGGAAGAGAGAGGTTGAGAAGAAGATACATAGATCAAGTAAAAGAGAAAATAAGTGTCACTTCGTACAGAGAGGTGAAAACGTTGGCCGAGAATAGGCAGGAGTGGCGATTGCTCCACCGACAAAAGCCTCTTAAATTTAAGAAGAAGAACCACAGGTGTAGCCTTGGGGCCTACTTACCCTGAATGCAGCGCTGGCGAGGTCTCTCTGTTGGTCTGTCTGGTATGTGCTTATAATTCGAGAACTACCTACTACTATCAGATTTTTCATAATTGTTTTTTTTTATGTTATCTGACCAGGTTATAGGCTTTTGTAATATAATTATTACCCTAAGTAATCGCGAGAGCCCGTGCGAGGTGTACACCGGCGCGGCGGCGATCGTCTACAATATAGTTAACAACTGCCAATACTGTAGAAACCATTGAAGAAATAATTTTATTGAATAAAATCGACGAAAAATATCGCTTCATACTTCATACTCGTACCTACTAGTGATTCTCTAATACATATTTGTTTTATTAATAAAAACCGATATTCCGTATTGGAGATTTTTTTATATTTAGGTAAATAGGGCACATAATATTTATTTTTCACAGAAAGACACCACGTAAAATAGTAAATATAAACAAATATAATAAATATAAATAGTCGAATTTTTAATCGTCGAATTGAGTTATGTCTAGCGATTGAAATATTGGCCTTTAACGACGAAGAACGAGGTATAAAAACATATATACTAAATAGATATAAAAACATATATTTAAATAGATACTAAATTTGCTATTTGCCTTTAGTTTCGTAATAAACGTAATAAATTTTATACCCTTTAGCTAGTAGGATTTTAATATGTTATGTATTTTAATATTTAATATTAAAATGGACCTCAGTAATCATTTTTACAATCATTTTAAACAATTATATAATTATATTTATTTCTGATATTGTTTGAGGCAGAGAAATCCCTTTAATATATATTTTAACTAGATATATGATATACCTATACGTAACCCCAAACATCCCCAGTCGTGACCATGAAACGATATTCCACATATCACACATTGCTTAGTTTCCACGGAATGTTGATTAGAGATATAAATATAATAAGCTAAATTTCTATAGTTTAGTAGGTCATGCGAGTTCGATTCACATTTCAAGCACTACATTTTATTATATTACAAGTACTTAAGTTTTTTTTTTAATTCTTCCACCAGTGGAAAGGCAAAGATATTTCGACCATACAGCCATGTACTTAAGTTAAGTATTGGTTTTGGTTCGGTATTGATAATAATCTATGGACGCTAATCTGTGGTCATGATTTATGACAGTGCTGTTTGTGTGACAAAGTGGTGTATTTTTGTTCTGAGATAATTTGTGTTAAAAAGAGGTGATTTGTTTTTTAATGTAATTTTGTGCGACCTTCTAGATTATTAGATAATAAATTGAATTGTGTAGTGTTTCGTTCGCCATGTATTAGGCGCCTACAAATAATTGTCACATTTGTCGCGTTGTGTTGTTGATATTTATAATATATTTGTTTCAACGTGGTATTATTGTAAACAAATCGTAATTGAACGATGACGGATTTGTACTTTAACTACTGTCGATTTTATGAAACTCTGTTATTTTTTAGTCAGGATCCCATAGTACAAACTTCGTCCTAATGACTCAATTTTTATATATGTTCACTTATAGTTGTCTAAATATTTAAAACATTAACACAAGAAAAAAATATATATATGTTAGATTATATACAGGGTGAATTTTTCAAGTGTGCCTTCAGGGCCAAATCCTAAAGTACAAGGAATATCTGTGACATTATAAGCTGGTGCGATAATACAGGTTAAGTTTTCTTTTTCAAAAATCAACCGGTTCGATTCCCGGCTAGAAAAATAAAGTATTCAAAAATCTAATGATGCAGTTTTAGTTTTTATTAAAATCGGCCTCTAGACTTCTTTGAGCAATTTTCACTATTCGATGTAGTTGAGGATTTGGACCTGAAGGCACAATTGAAAAATTCACTCTATGTTAACTCAATATCATCAACGTCTTAATCTTAATATACATTTTTATGGGTATTGATACTGATATAATATTTGCTATTTTATACGAGAATATTATTAATATAATAAAGTTTTTAAATAAAAAAATATAGAAATTAAACTTTAATAGTTTAATGGAATGGTAATATGAAAAAAAATACTACTGAACGCACGCCACATAAGCAACTGATGTAAGACTAGGTGGTTAGCTAATTAAGATTTTTTAATTATATAATTTTACATTAAACTTTATTCGTTGCATAGCCACAAATCATTACCCTCAAAACTTGTATTTAGGTACCACTACCCTTCCACAACTTTTATTAAGTCGTCTTGTTTTTTTCTTAAAATTTAATTTTAAATACCCGAATTCATAAAAAAATTTAGCAAAAACTGATAAAATTATAAAATTGGATTAGTCTATTAGGTGCCAGGGTCGCCTTATATACTGAATAAACCTGTAGTTCTATTATGTTTTTTTTAATAATAACAATCATATTATGTAGGTAAAATACTTTCCATACATATTGCTCTAGCCATATTGTAGGCGCAGCGCACAAATCCTTAAAAAATACAATGTCCAACCCTCAAAACTTGTAATTTAGCTACCCTCACTATTCTTCCAGAACTTTTACAGTGTTGTCTTGTTTTTCCTTAATCTCCAATTTTAAATACCCGAATTCACAAACAAAAAGTACTATCTAAAATGGCCGGAAAAAAAACCGACAATTCGGGTATTTAAAATTGGATGAGTCTATTAAGAGACCTTATGTACTGAGGAAACCTGTAGTTCTACGATGTTTTATTATAAATAATAATAATATTATGTAGGTATTATGTACATATTGCTCTAGCCACAAAGTAGGCGCAGTTTATTGACAGATTGTTATGTCTACCAGATACACACACATCGAGGCAATTTGTACAGAAACGCACATAAGCTGTGGAAATCAAACTCACGACCTCCAGATACAACGCTAATCGCATGGTCAGGGGCTCTACCATTTCGTATGAAGGCAATGTTAATACCGGAGGAAACACAAGAAAATAGGAAAAATAAAGGAATCCTATTGGTGGTTATTGACGTATAATTTAACGTTATGTTAATTTATATGTGAAGTGTATTATTTATTATATATTAAGCTATCCCTTCTGACTTTTACTAAATCATCTTTCACAAACTGCTAAAATATTTCTATGAGTTGGGGTATTTAAAATCGGATTGGCTCTGGACTCAAAGACCATTGATAAAAAAAAAAGGTTCGGTAAAAATTATAAACAAAAATGTAAAAACTCAAAGTAGAGTCCTGAACCTAAAGGCACCATTAGGGACCCTCAATTCAATTATTATCATATTTTAAATGTTTTATCAAATAAAAAAAAAATACATTCAATTATTGAAACTATTTACAAAAATATAGCTATACAATTGGTCGATCCCTAATTGTAAACGCTAGCGTATATACGTGTATATAGCGTGTCTATAATAAAAATTCATGACAAAGCTACACAATTTATTCGTCCCTAAAAAAAATGCTACAATCGCTAGCTAACTATGTTTTTTATACCCAATCCACCACCTAATAAAAAAAGCGTTTCCCAAATCCAAAGCAGCTTTAAGAAAGAAAATAACAAAGCCTTACCTTTTGTGGTGCCTTCAAAAATCTATGAACAGCATTCAACTGATAATTCAAAGGTATAACGGCGTTAAACGTATGAAGCAGCACCCTCGTAGGTTCCCTGTACGTATCTTCCGAAAACGGGTCTATATCGTTGAGGTACTGCACTCGACACACAAAACTGTCCACAAGTACCTCTTGCATGGTTCTTGCTATAACTTCTTCCTGTTTTCTTGGCTTTAATAACCACTATATGCAATAAAACTTTTTACATTTTCGTAACTTATGACTGCATTGGGAACGCGCGATCTGTCCTATGCAGTCGGTGAAAATAAACTGCTGAATACAAACAGTCGAATTCTGATAAATTTAGTGAACTATTTTTGTTGGTTTTACTAAATAGCTTGTTTGGTTTCGTTAATGTTTCAAATGTTAATCAATATATTAATTGCAGTAAATTCGGTAGGTATGTTATATTTAACTACTAATAAGTAATTATAAGATCTAAAATCCAATGATAGAATGTCCTAAGGTAAAAATAATATAAATAAATATAAAGTAAACCTTAAACCTTAAGATTTCGTGACGTAAAATCACACTATCTATAATGGGCCCCAGCCTAGTTGTTAAGACACTGCGCAACTGATATCAAGGTTAAGCAGATGACCGGCCTGGGATGGGTGACCGCTTTATACAACGAGGCTATTTCATCATAAACATCCCAACAAGCTCGACACTTGTTAGGTGTTGCCTCCGAATACCATCGGCGAAATGAGGACGGGTTAATCCCTCCGCTGGGTACCCTGAGGCCGTTTAAACGGTTCTCGGGAGCCAAATAGGCACCCGTGATAGTATTTATTATTTATTTATTATAATGGACAACAACTCGAATATTCAAAACTTAAACAAAAAATAATAAAAAATTCAAAGTATGAGTTCCCTGAAAAATAAGTGAAAAGTTTTTTCAGCCGCCCATTGTTTTTTTAATATTTTATTGTTATACCTAATGGAAATGCATCTATTATGCTAATACCGGATATTTTGCCCACTGTGTCATACGGTTACTGGACCGAGCTAATAATAAAATTACTATAAATAAATTCATTACAAAATGTAACTCTCCGTAATACGGAATAAGATACAAAGTCCTCTAGCTCAACGCAGAAATATTTAGTCACCAAAATGTAATACAGTTTATTTCGACCTATATTTTGGGCCGAAATGTCTATGTTCATGATTATTTTGTAGTAAAGGGAAGTCAATAATTTACGGCGGGTAACAATAAATATCCGTCTTCATGGTGTAATGGTTGCGCCGTGGGTGTTGTAACCAGAGGCCGTGAGTTCGATTCTCATTCACGGGAATACCTATATATAAGTATTTGTTTTATACATTTTTTGTACATTTTACTATCGTCTGGGTATTTATAAAATTTAATAAGTGTTCGATATTTTAGTTTATCAATCGATTTTTGAGTTTTTTAAAATAATTTTGTTAAAAAATGGTTTAATACAAAAGTTTTGGATTTTTAATATATATATTTAATTCAAAAATCTTAATTACAACAATATCCAACCCTAAAAACGTATATTTATTTTAACCACCCCCCTTTTGAATCTCTTACTAAGTCTTGATTTTCAAATACTGCTACAAACAATCTATGAATTTTAAATCGGATTGTTTCTGGTCTCAAAGGCCCTAAATAAAAAATAAATGTTTGATAAAAATTAAATAAATAAAAGATACATTATGTACGAGTATTGTACAATGGAGCAGTCCCCCTAGTGTGAGTTTTATTAACATTTACTTTCACGTTAACTATACTACCGCGTTAACATTTTGACCAATCACATGCTCGCATTTTCAGTTCTCAAAATTTCCGCTTGGAGCGCTGAACTATTTCCCATACAAATTTTAGTTAACTCAAACGCAAAGTAATAGTTAGAAAACTCACAGGGGTACTGTTCTTCTCTTCTCTTTTATTATACAAATATTAATATAAAGTTTCTAACATAAAAATGTTTAGCCTACTACGGTAAGAATGTTCATTTAATATTTATTTCACGACTGAGAACATTGCCTAATGGTGTAATACGTATCAACATATCGAAATCGGATAATATGTCTTTAGTACAAAAACGTGATATGACAAATGTTTGGGTATTTGGAATTCAACGGCAACCATTGATCGACGTATGCAGTGGTATGTAGCATACTGCATACTAAGGTGGTAAGTAACTGGCGATGCAAATTAGATAATGCATAGATAAGTTTTATCGATGTCGATAAATCACACAAAAATAAAATTTTGTATATAAAATAATCATTATTTATTTTCTTTTACCTACCTATATATTTTGTAACTTCCGTGGTCCTGTTTTCGTGGGTTTGATTTCCACTTAAGGTAAAACAGGGAAATGGGTATTTGTAGATATATCATGGATATGATAGATATAATAATCCAGAATTCTTTTGTAGGAAACTGTTTTGGATCGAGAATAATAGATTGTTTAAAGGCCAACTATTTTGTATTTTATTTTGAACATTAATTAATAATCTGACATAACTATTTTATGAAAAAAGCGTAACCAAGCAACAAGCGTTCAGATTCATCACACTCCGGACCAGGAAAAACCGGGAGGTCAATAAGTCCTAAAAATCGTCCTTAAATCTATTTGGAACCTTAACAGTTCTCCCTGAGCGGGTCGTGTATAAATCTCTTACGTCGCGCTTCAAGCTGTCATGGTCTAATGCGTCAGCCGTCAAATTGTCATTCAGTGAAATGTCATTAGACGATAACGTCTTGTCATGAACTTAATTCATGGTGTATCTCAAGAGGAAATATACGCTGGAAGGGTCTCACTTTGAGACCTGTGGCTGTTTTAATTTTAGCAACTCTGCTGTGACCATCCTCTCCATTGTATATTTCATTTATGATACCTAATGGCCAATTGACCCTTTTGTCCTCAGTTTGTATAAGAACAATATCCCCAATAGACAATGATACAACCTTAGGTTGCTTACCTTTATAAATGAGATTGCTGATATACTCATTTCTAAATCTCTCTCTGAAGTCATCTCGAAGCTTCTGGCAGTACTTCGCCCTATGATTAAGTGATCTGTGATCTATTTCATCGAGATCCTGAACGTCATTGTTCACTAAAGGCTGAATAAACATAGCTGGTGTTAAAGGTTTTAACTCCTCGGAGTTGTTACTTACATAAGTTAGTGGTCTGCTGTTGATTGCAGCTTCACAGTCGCAAAGAACTGTTTGTAACTCTGTTAATGTAAGTGATGCTTTACCTAAAACACGTCTTAACATCTGCTTTAGGACTCCGATTAACCTCTCGTAGAACCCTCCCCACCAGGGTGCACCGGGAGGTATAAATATCCATTTAATTTTTAAGAGAGAAGAAAAACTTAATATTTCGTTCCAATTAAGCACGTTTAAGGCATTGTAAAGTCCTCTAAAATTAGTAGCATTGTCGCTATATATTCGGCTAACCTTACCTCGTCTAGCTATAAACCGACGTAATGCTTGTATAAAATCATGAGTAGTTATTGATTCTACTGTCTCCAAATGTATAGCTCGGTAAGTTGCACATGTAAATAAGACAACCCAAACCTTTTGTCCAGATTTCAAAAGTAGTGGACCAGCTAAATCCACGCCAGAGGTTGCAAAAGGTATAGATGTCTCAGTACGATCTATCGGCAGGTTTGCTAGTGGAGTTTGACAGGCTTTTGCTTTCTGTCTTCTACAAATGATACATTCTCTTACCACCTTTTTAACTAGCTTTCTTACGCCAATGATCCAATAAGATTCTCTTAGATTCGTAATTAATAATTGTGTACCTGCATGTTGAAGGATTTTATGACGTTCAATTACAAGTCGCTGAACTATGGGCTCACAGGCCAGTAGAACTATAGGAAATTTGAAGTTAAAACTCTCTGTACCTAGTCCTAGTTTTGTATTTAATCGTAAAATGCCACAATCATCTTTTATTGTATGTAGTTTACTTATTTTATGTTCATAGGCACTTTGTATCAAACGAAATATACACTTCTCTGCAACCTCAATCTCTTCATATGTTAATTCGCTGTGTATTCTTTCATTCTTACATCTCATTCGTAAAATCCAACTAATCATACGTATGATTTTAGTATAGTTTGAAAAATATCTTAATCTATCTAAAAAACATTCTTTTTCTACTAGTAATATTTTAGTACTCTTTCTTCGTTCTTCATCTACTATTTTATTATCTACTTTAAATTCTATACATGGCCAATCTTCTTCACTTAATAACAGCCAGGAGGGTCCTTGCCACCAGCAGCTTTCGAGAAATCCTTTAGCATTTACACCCCTAGAAGGTAAGTCTGCCGGGTTTAGATGGCCAGGCACATGTCTCCATGATCCTTGTCTAGTAGATTTTTTAATCTCACTTACCCTATTTACAACAAAAACACTCCAATCACCGTCACCATTGATCCAGCTTAGGACAACGGTAGAGTCAGTCCAATAGTATACTGGACAATCAGGTAAGTTTAGTGTATCTATTACCGTTTTACTCAACCTTGTAGCTAATGTTGCGGCGATCAATTCTAGACGTGGAATAGTCACATCTTTAAGTGGGGTGACTCTTGATTTTGCTGTAACTAATCTAATGGTTACATTACCTTGGTAGTAAGAACGAAGATATATACAAGCGGAATATGCATGTAGACTAGCGTCACAAAATACGTGAATTGAATTTTTACATAAATCAATATCGTATTCTGTTATTCTACGAGGTATTCTTAGTTCGGCTAATAAATGAAGATGTTTTGCCCAGTTTTTAAACTCGGTAAGTAAATCTAAAGATAATTCTTCATCCCAGGTAAGTTTCCTTAGCCAGGCTTTTTGTATTATAATTTTAGGTATAATAGTTACAGGGCAACATATCCCAATTGGATCAAACACCTTTTGTGTAATCGAAAGAAGAATACGTTTAGTAATCTTACTTGTTATGTCCTTAATTGGATGTAAATTACAACTCAAGTCGTCATTCGTAGTGTTCCAGAGTATCCCTAATAGAGATATAACTTCTGGTTGTTCGTCGATTTTTTCAGGAGAAGTTACCCAACATCTAAGGTCAAACTTACCTTCAAGCATGATTTGTTTAGCCTCATGTATAAATTTATTCATTGCCTCTATAGACTTAACACTAGTGACGCAGTTATCTACGTAAAACGACTTTTTAAGCTTCATTGCTGTTTCTCTAAGATGTTCTGGAGTACGATCTAAATGATAAGCTATAGTAGCAGCTAGATGAAAAGGACTGGATGTTATACCAAAGACCACTCGTGCATGACGATATACTACTATAGATTTATTTTTATCATTTATATCGGACCACCATAAAAACTTTAAATACTCACGGTTATCAGGAACTATGGAAATTTGAAGAAATGCTTTAGCAATATCTGCTGTGACACCGTAAACATCTCGCCTAAAATTTATCAAAAGTTCAGGTATCAATTCAATTAGGTTACTACCCTTTTCGAGGCAGGCATTCAAAGATATACCATTATAGTCTTTTATTGAGGCGTCAAAAACAGGCCTTATTTTAGTAGAGAGGCTACTGTCTTTAATGACTGGGTGATGAGGCATGAAATAACCTGATTTGTCAAATTGATTAGGAGAATATTCTATAATGTTATTATCTAACCAATTATTAAAAATACTATTGTAGTCTGTGAGTTTACCTAAAGTTTGTAATCGGGTAGTTGTAGATATTAGTCTTTTTTCTACTAGTTTATAATTTGATTGAGGTAATGATATTTGATTCCGCCATGGTAAGTAGACCTCGTAGCGATTGTCTTTGTTTTTACTAATAGTACTGTTAAACGTATTTAAAATATCTCTTTCCTTAGCTACTTTGGAAATTCTTTCACAGGGATCCATAATTCCTAAGCTCTCTAAAGTCCATAAATCTGAAAGGTTAATTTTAGAAAGGCAATGTAATGTGGTTGTCATACTTACGATCGAACTATATACACCAGTTATCGGACCTTGAACTGTCCATCCTAATTTAGTCTTTACAGCAGTCAAATTAAAGTCAAGCTGTAATATGTCACCTGTCAACAGAATACCTGAACTGTCAGCGCCAATCAGTATACTCACGTCATCCGGACTATTTACAGTTTCTGTAAGAAAAATTCCTTTACGACTTAATTGCTCAGTTACGAGTTGAGATCTTATTTTAGGCAAATATCCACAAATGTTGGTATGTTCTACGACGTTGAGCTGAAAATTAAAAGTATTATCCATGGATTTTAAAGAAATATTATAAATGAAATGTTCTTTAGTTTGAGTTTCTTGTCCTCCGAACAAACATTGACTAAATCTTTCTGTTTTATTTGACTTTAGGCCCAATCGTTTAACTAAATCACTCGTTATATATGATTTTTGCGCTCCAGTATCTATAAGTGCTCTAACAAGTAACTCTTTATTATTATGACAAATTTTTATTATTAGTGTCTGTAATAGAGTAGTTGTCTTCTGTTGACATAATAAATTATTTGACATTTCTTTATTTTCTGTAACATCTTTCTTGTTAGGACCTTCTTCATTTAAATTATTACACATTATAGTAAAATGACGTTTTTTACAATATATACATTTGGGAAAACTTTTACACTTCTTCGTAATATGATTCGACTTTAAGCATATTTGGCAAGCCTTCTTTTTAGAAATAAAGTCTAGTCTCTCCTTTAAAGTCATTTTCATTGCCTTATGACATTCAGAACTAGAATGACTTTCTTTGTCACACCACAGACAGATTTGGGATTTTTTATCATTATTCGAGTTTTCGGTCTTAGATTTAGTTATGAAGCAGGCAGTAGGAGATTTTGGTTCAATATAGCCAGTATTATTATTAGCAAAGCCATGTCGAGCTAATTGTATCCTTTCTTCAGATTCTACCTCTTCTCTAAGAAACTCAATTAATTTAGTTAAATCATACCCTTTAGTCGTAGAATGGGTTATCCTGATCCTGTTCCAAGCACGTAATATGTCTTCTGGCAATGCGGACTCAATCATGGGAAATAAAATATATGCATATTTGTCTTTAGCAACTCCAAGTGTTTCCAAAGCTTGTAAATGAGTCTGAAGACTGTCATATAATAATGGTAAATCAAGGTGTTGTCCTTTTTGTTGTATTAGCACTAAATTAAGCAAACCACGTACATACGACTCTATGAGAAGGTCGTCTCTAGCGAATCTCGCTTTAAGTGCGTCTAGTGCTTTATGATAATTTTCTCCGCAAGGCGGGTAGCTCTCGATCAGTTGTCTAGCTGTTGTGCCAGTAACCATTGACTGAAGGAGGTATTGAAATTTGTCGGCATCTTCTAGGGTACTGTCATCGTGGAACTTTTTAAATTGACCCCAAAAGAGTAACCAGTGCTTGATGTTGCCATCGAATTTAATAAGTTCCAGCTTAGGCATGTTAGGTCTCCTCTTATCGCTTTTTTGTTCGTCCATATTATATATAGACTTTGCAATAGAGTGGGCAGCAGATGCTATTGAACATGCGCTGTTATTATTAATAGTTGGTACCTCTTTGCTCTTGTTATAATTTTCCCGAATGTGAATCCACCGAGTGCGATACTCCATAGCGATATCTTGGTCAGCTTGGAATTGCTCCTCATTGAAGTCGTCTACGTCGTACCAGAGGTTGCGCAATTCCGCTTCGGTCTGAAGGAGCTCTTCGGCAATTTCAGATAACACGGAGAATACGACATCAATATCGTCGGCATCGGTGATATTTTTAAATTTATCCGCCGCGATTGTGAATTCACGCCGTTGTTGAGTTCGTTTCCTTTTGACTGAATTCATTTTGTTCGGATTTTAATCTAATGCAGGTATTTATGATAGAACTTCACGGTCGCCACTATATGATAGATATAATAATCCAGAATTCTTTTGTAGGAAACTGTTTTGGATCGAGAGAATAATAGATTGTTTAAAGGCCAACTATTTTGTATTTTATTTTGAACATTAATTAATAATCTGACATAACTATTTATTAAAAAAGCGTAACCAAGCAACCAAGTGCGTTCAGATTCATCACAATGGACAAAATACGAACAATGGTCACCAGAACCGTACCAGTAGAATATTTGGCAAATATGGTAAAAAAAGCTTTCGTTAATGCGTCTATAGCTAGCAGTCTTGCTATCTAAACTCTTAGAAACTAGGAATAGTTTCGAGACACAAAATAAATAGTTCAGAGCATAATCAAGTCCGAAGAATTGAGGATAAAAGTCAAAGGGATCAGAAATACTTTAGAGGAGTAATTATTCATTAGCACAGATCATTATATCATTGATAGATGTATGTGCAGCGAGCACCTATTTGAACAAAATTTTACTGAGCAATAATACACCGACTACAATGAGGTGGGATTAAAACCCCTCCGCTGGGTAACCTAAGACCGTCTAGATGGTTTCGGCTGCCGTGAATAATGATATAATATTAATTTTTATTACATTGTGCTTGTCATTAATATTATCCCAACTAAATGAATTTTATTATTGGATTTATGGACCTTGCATTCTAAAAAAAACAGCAATCGGTATACAACGCATAGAAAACTGTTGTGCACGTTATTGTATTAGTATAGGCAGAGACAAGACAATATTTAACAATAATAATATGACAAAGATGAATTACTGGAATAAAATATTTTTCCTGACGATTATTAAAATTGTTACAAAATATTGGTCTAGACTCACTTCAGAGGATCTACGAGTATATAAGATAAAACGACCGGCGCAAACTGAGTGGGTGCTAGGGGGCCCCTGTAGCCATAACGGCCAAATAGAGAAGAAGAAATGACCCATTACCACAGACATCAAAATTGATACGTAATCGGTCTGGACTGAATAAATATTTAAGGCGTGGATATGGTCGATGAAGTTGGTCGCCTTGTATGGCAGATAATGATATACAGGTCAATGTAATCAGCTAACCACCTAGTCTTACACTAGTTGGTTATGTAGTGTGTGTTCGGTTTGGTAGTAATTTTCATATTAAGATTTCTAAATTTAAGTTCTAAATCTGATATCGAGGTATAATAAATATTTGTCGTTCTTTTAATAATGAATAGCTGCCTAACCAAACGCACTCTAAGACTTCATTGTTAAACCTTTTTTTCTTTTTTTTTTGACTATTCATATATATCTGTAAAGATTTACATGAAATAAATGATTTGATTTGATTGATTTGATTTGATTTGGACAACTAAAAAACTTTTTATGTAACAAAGCTTTAAAACCGTGTTTCCGTTAGTGTCCAGTGTCCACATACAGATAATATACAACTCATTCCTACTAGTTGCTGCTTAGTATAATTTAATTTACGCAAAGCTGACACAAACAATATAGCAGTAGGTGTGAAACATATAAATATAGATCAAGCAATCTTACACCATCTTTCCTACATTTATAAAATGCAATATATTTTTATACTAACTGTCTTTTCATCAAATGAGTATGAGCACCCACGGGATCTAAAAGATCTTATTTTAAATACTTGGGATCCACAAATATTAATTTAAGAAACATACTGTGTGTTTTTTTAAGAATGATAATATTTTTTTGATGCCTCCAGTGTCACTTTTAGAACCCATTTTTTAAATAAAAAAGAAAGGTACTTAAATATTTTTATTAAAAAAAAAAATCTTGCTATTTAATTTACCTATTATTGTACAATAATTGTGACTAAATTATTTACATTAATTATTTATTTAAAATATCGAATATTAATATCAAATTTGCAGAACTAATACCATAGGCACGACCAATAGCATAGCAACATTTAATCGTTGCCTATAAGTCCTATTATTTATATTTTGTATAATAAAGGCACATCTAATGAAGCTAAATTGCATCATAAAACGATAAAATATTAATTATAATATATTTGGCAATAAAATTTATCGACAAACACGTACCTACCTGTCCATCACTTAAAGTTATATAGCGAATCTAAAGGTGTTATTTATACAACTATTGGTTATTTAATCAAAGTCCTCGAGCTGTCTCTGGCTTCATATCTAGAATTTTAAGTGTACAATGTTTTACAATTCCAATGGTTCAATATATATTATAGGCGTTGTGTATCCTGCTAAAAGTTCTATATAATAATATAGTGGATATTTGACACATATTGAGCTGGTCACAAACTAAGCCCTAGAGTTAACATTCGTTATACCAGTACCCCTAGTGTGAGTTTTCTAACTATTATTTTGCGTTTGAGTTAACTAAAATTTGTATGGGAAATAGCTCAGCGCTCCAAGCGGAAATTTTAAGAACTAAAAATGAGAGCGTGTGATTGGTCAAAATGTTAACGCGGTAGTAAAGTTAACGCGAAACTAAATGTTAAAAAAACTCACACTAGAGCTACAGATAGGTACAACGATACTCGTAAGTAAGTAGTTCATTTGATAATCTTATATTAATTTTTTTTAAAGAAAAAAATGCAATGAAAAAAATCCTGGTGGGTGGGACTCGAACCCACGAACCTCGCTATCGCAGCAAGGCGCATATCTTTAAAAATATATATATATAAGATTATCCTATAAAGGAATTTATAAAAATGCATAAATATAAAATACTGAAAAAAAGTTAAAATAAATAAAACAGACTCCTCTGCCATCTAGTATTAGAAACTAGGACTTCTAACTTCACTCGTATAGAGTTAATAGAAGAAAGCTAATAGAGGGCGTCTGTAACCCTAGTGTGAGTTTATTTAACATTTACTTTCGCGTTAACAATACTACTGCGTTAACATTTTGACCAATCACACGCTCGCATTTTTAGTTCTCAAAAATTCCGCTTGGAGCGCTGAACTGTTTCCCATACAAATTTTAGTTAACTCAAACGTAAAGTAATAGTTAGAAAACTCACACTAGGGGTACTGTATATAAGTAGATAACAAGCAATGACAAAATTTGTGAGGGTGACTGGAACCTGGTTGGCTCAGCGGTTGAGCGCCTTGCCGCGATAGCGAGGTTCGTGGGTTCGAGTCCCACCCACCAGGATTTTTTTCATTGCATTTTTATCTTTAAAAAAAGTTAATATCAGTCTTTTGAAGAAATTAGTTCACCAAACTTTTTATCCGATTCAATTTTGCGATAGAGTGAGCCTATATTATTTTTGGCACGATTGTACCCTTCTGTAGCCCTAGTGTGAGTTTTCTAACTATTACTTTCGCGTTAACTATACTACCGCGTTAACATTTTGACCAATCACACGACCGCATTTCTAGTTCTTAAAATTTCCGCTTGGAGCGCTGAACCATTTCCCATACAAATTTTAGTTAACTCAAACGCAAAGTAATAGTTAAAAAACTCACACTAGGGGTACTGTACCCCTAGTTTGAATTTTACACGTGTGAACTATTACTTTGCGTTTGAGTTAACTAAAATTTGTATGGGAAATAGTTCAGCGCTCCAAGCGGAAATTTTGAGAACTAAAAGTGCGAGCGTGTGATTCATGAAGGTAAAAACCGTGCCCGTCCGCGCGCGTTTTTTTAGCTTCATGGTGTGATTGGTCAAAATGTTAACGCGGAAGTATAGTTAACGCGAAAGTAAATGTTAAAAAAAACTCACACTAGGGCTACTGTTCGTGTTCGTTCGTTCTTCTGTCGTGAGACTTATGCCCGATTTCACTAAATAAGAATTTTGACATATTTGCTATGAAACAACTGCTATTAATTGTCCCTTAACTTAGTTAGCCTACCAACTCTAAGGGAACCCTCCCTTAGAGTTGGTAAAATCAGTCATCAGTTGTCTATCCACTGTGTGGATTAAATTATTTATTATTTTATAAGTAAAAATTTCCAAATATCTTCAGGTGAAAAACGATCTGGTAATAATAAAAAAAATAGTCTGGGGGCATAATCCGTTCAAATTGTAACCGCCCGGAAGGCAAACATTGGTGACCAAACTCTTACGGGGACACTTTAGCCTCTACCTATGAAGTCGCATCATTTAGTACCTTTGAATTTAAAGGGGTAATGAATCGGGCGTTCTCGGTACGATGGGGAAGTCAGCGGTACTTGACGAAATATTTTTTCTTTATGACCACTGCTATTTTTTTTAATCCGCCTTTCTATTTTCTTGAATTTTTAATACATTTAGATAAATTATTCACAAAATTGTAACTACATAGATCATGAAATTAAATTTGATAAAGATTATGTTGCGTAATATTAAATAAAAAAATATATTTATACTGATTAGAGATAGTTTTTGAAAAAAACAAAAGTTTACGGTCTATCAAACTAGACCTCCACGTATAAAAATCTGATTACAACATAATAATTTGGCATTGTAAAATGAAGATTACGTCAAAGACTTTGAACTAATTAACGAAGAACGGATGTTATAAAGATGTATGTGCAATTATGCAATGGTTTATAAAAATACCAACAGCCATTTGTGAAACATCGTCAAACTATTAAAATAAATGTTTATGCTTTTAAGGGAAAAATATAAGGTATTGCATTTAACTGCATTTTTTATTTATTTTTGAAACATTGAAATAAGTATATATTTTTATTTATATATGTAATACTTTTCAACAGAAACATGCCTTTAAGGTAGCCTTAAATTTAAGAAAATAACAGTAATGAGGAATGGTTTAACACGTTTTGTATGGGGATTTGATGTGCTATTCCTAATCAATTCATTTAGTAGACTGGTTACATGCCATTTTTTTAATCAAAAATAGGGTTTGTATGTAGGGTTCGATCTCATAATACAACAATTAACTTATCTGTGTCTTCTCTCTTGATTTTGAATGGGACATACTAGATTGAATATTAAGTATGAGTAGCATTTCAAACTACGAGCTTGAAGCTAGTTCACTTCCTTCAGACATCCTCGTCTACACCACAAACTTCTACGGCATACCTTAGGCATTTTCTACCAGTTAATCGGCTAAGGGGCTAGCGTGTTACTAAACAGCCTATATAATATAAATAAGTTATTTATCAAACGTAAAAATATTTATTCAAATCCTATTGCTAGTTACAAAGATTAGGGCGTTAAAATAAACAAAGAACCCCTTCAGCTTTATTATATTAGTAAATTCATAGACATTATTAAATCAAGGTATACCTTTATAAAATCTAGCATAAATATTGGGAATTCATAAAAGTGCAAAAGAATATAAAATCTTAATTGCATTTGACAGTGTTAAGAATACAGCTGTGAATCCAACTATGAGCTAAGCAAACCCGAGAAGCGAGTGCGTAATTATATTAACCTTGGTTACATACTTGGGGCAAATATTTATAACTCTCTACTAAGTAATAGTGTTTCGTCAACATCAACATTATTTTATGATATCTATCATTATACTTGGTACTATTTCATATCGATATAAACTTTAAATTGCATATTTCAACAAGATATTAAAGTAATATAAATTATATTTTACTAATCTCGGAAGGTTTATGGCAACGCCCGAAAATGAGCGTCGTAACTCTCGCTAACCCGATTAAAACTAAGATACTTCGGTAAATGTTTAATTAAAACGTAGAAAACATATATTTTTATAATTTTTGATAATTGTTTTTGTCAGTATATTCCCATACATTTTATAAATATAACCTCATCAAAGTATTCAAATAACGGCAACTTAACAAACGTTTAACAAACTCCATACGTACGACAACCAGCAATTTTGTCATTTATTCTTTACTATATTTATTACGAAGGAGTTCGTTAAAGACTTCCACAAAATTATCACGATCATTTCCCATGACTATGTTATTGTTAACCAAAAGTCGTGACGAGGGAGGAGGGTCTTTGTCACCGGCCGAGCCACGTTTTTGAGGCTTGCGTTGGTTAAAGTACCTAACTACGTTTCGCTTGATTAAAACTAAACCTATTGCATTAAAATGCATTTTTAATATATCGAGTAAGCCGCCCTACTCGATATATTAAAAATGCATTTTACACAGCTAAATTAATTTTAGAGTTAAACAAATTATGTATGTTTGTAATTTTTTTAAATTAATTTACTTCCCGCATTAGCAACTAGTGTAAGACTACATCTACCTACATATTTAAAATTTTAGGTTTACAATTGTTTTAAGATGTCAAAAACCAGAGTCATTCAGATTTTTTATCAGATAATAATTGATTTTTAATATCAAACTTTTCTATTCGTTGATTTTTGTTTTCCAATAAGAAAGTTAGGGCACTGAGAAGACCCTAAATTCTAATATTACCAATTTTAACTTTTATACCTTAACTGATTTTTGATAAGATACTGTTTTTTCTGTAAACTACATATATACCCTATAATATATATATATATATTAATAGTTCAACGACGCTAGTTTTTCTATTGGATGTTTTTTTTTTAAATCTTTTAATAAAATACACATTTTTATTTTCGCCATAAACTACGTCCCGTAATTTATTTATTATTTTGTTTATCTATTTCAATTAGGTATTTTCTAATAGATCAAAAAAATGATATATATTATGAATGTTAATGCTATTTTTTTCCAAAAAATATCGCTAGAAATACAGAGGGCAATGCCCTACGTATTTTGGGTGCATGCTATAATATAGAATATGTTTTGATATATTTATTAAAGATCAATATTATCTTTTTCGATAATGTACCTACTTATTTACTATCAAGTTTATTTTTACATTGTAGTAAGCAATAGCTAATAACATGGTAAAATAATGTTATAGTACGTTTCTCTGTAGAGTTTGCTATGGCATGACTTGTCAATTTTAAAATGTTTTTTGGTTCAAATTTATGCCAAAATCAACATCGTCGATTGGGGGGGTTCCACCTACAAACACTCAACATACGCCGCCCCATGTGTACTACCCCATCCAAATTTAGGGGGGGGGGGGGGGCCTACGCCCATGCCACTGGCATTAGTGTCGCTGTTTCTGATATATTTAGCACAAGAGTTGAGGTAAGTTTGTGACTAGGATAATATGTGTAAAATGCTCTTATTATAAAAAAAAGTATTTTGTTGTAAATTAAATCCATCATAGTCTTTTAAGTTAAAAATTGAGAAATATACGAGTAATAAGTTTATCATTAGGAAAATTTAGTTTTAAACTGTTTATTTTACAAAGATCTTATAGATGCACGAGTATAAACCTGATCATTTAAAGGCAAACAAAGAAATGTTGCAAAATATCGGTCGCAAAGGTCTCTGCCGTGCGAACTAGCACAACTTACAAGAGCAAGGAAAACATAGAGTATTCGAGGAAACTGCATGATTGCCATCAAAAAAGTGGCTTGACGTATTGTTTTGTGCCTGAGAAAGTATTGTGCTTTATTTGAGATGTGCGTGATGGCGCGACAATCAAAGTGCTTCGGATAATGACTGCTGCCAATTTTGTAAACACAGCGGAATCGTTCATCAGATACCTAACTTTGAAGATAATATATATTTACATAGTAAAGAAAATCGTTTTCTGTTACATCACTTGGTCATTGTTGCCCTATAATTTACGGTAATTCAGACACTTCTTAAAGCATTGCGGCTCACTGTAATAACAATAAACTTAATTTATCTTGATTAGAATATAGTTTAATAATATTGTAAATTTTATTTTTATTGATTTATCTATTCATCACGGGTGTCTTACGGCTTGCGGAGGGGTTTTAATCCCACCTCGTTGTAGCCGGTGGTATGAGGCTACACCGATAATATATAACTATCATAATAAATAAATATATATATATAGTAGTATATAATATACTAAAATATAAATATGAGCATTATAAATATTATTTTAGGTTAGCCAAATTGAGCCAAATAGTTAGAGCCAAGCAGTTTTTAAAGTTTTTATAATATTGATTTTAACTGAGAACTCCATGAAGCTAAAAAAAGGCGCCCGCGCGCTGACGGGCACGGTTTTTACCTTCATGGAGAATTCCAAATTTTATCCATAACAATTTTTAAAGGCAGTTTTTTTTTTGGTATACTAAACATTCTCATCTTACCTGTATTTAAAAATTTGTGAATGCATACCAAGCTAGTAAGGAAAACCAAGGCAAATCGGAACAATTTTCACAGCACACATACGTAAAACGTATTTTTTTAATGGTTTCCTTGCTCCCATAAGTCTCCCACCGACTGCTCGATAGTAAATGGTTTCCTTGGAAACTTATAAGCAATAATCAATCATTTCAAAGTTTATGTTTAGATCCGGTCCACTCTGTGATCCAATTCGCCTCGGTATGCTATATTTTATATTTTTATAATATATGTTTTTCTTTAAGTTTTTTGTATTGTTAAATGACCTAAGCATCTGTAAAAAAAAATTGGTACCAATAATCTGATAGACTTTGAATTGAACTGAACAACATTAATAACCAATATAAAAGAAGTTGAAAAAAAAGTATGTATCCAAGTACATAATAATATAGGTACATCATAATAATATACATCATCATCATCATCAGCCTTTAGCGCGTCCACTGCTGGACATAGGCCTCCCCAAGGATCGCCACAAATACATAATAGGGAAATAATCTCCTTCAGCGGCCAGATGAATGCAGAAATAGATGTTATAAAAAGCAAACAATACCATATGACAGACAATATATTTTATAGTGGTATTCTACCGTGTCGGACTAATGGCTGTCAAAGCTGAAATTTCATAAAGGCACATAGAAACAACTGTCGAAGAGAGATATAAAGAAGAATGATAGGTGTAACAAGAAAAGACAGGATAGGAAACACAAATATAAGCAATATAACTAAAGAAGAAGAAAAAAAGTAAAAACTTTGAAGTGGAAATGGACATTTGCTGAGAGACTAGAAACTGATAAAAAATAATGAGAATGGTACCCCAGAGATGGAATAAGAACAAGAAGACAATGTAGAATGTGGAAGGACGAAGTGAAATGGGCGGCAATACATGGACAAGATTAGCCTAGGATAAGAAAAAATCGAAAATGCTGGAGAAGTCCTTTGTCGAAGGTCATACTGACATTCGTTATTGAATTCACCAATGTTTTTAAATATAATTTGTAACTTTTATTTTATATTATATTATTCATTTAGTAATTTTCAGTAAATATTAGTTAATAAATAAATAATAGAATAACACTATTAGATCATTACCTGATTATATAATTCAAGTATAGTCTATTAACTTGTCTATCTTATATTATTTCACACAAAAATACTCAAATTATCTTATTAAGAGCATAGTAATGTACTCAAATTCACACCTTCAAAGCCACATCTTTTATCTGTCTAAAAAATGACGGATGTTAAAAAAATGTTACGTGATCATGCATTCGGAATTAGAGTTTATAGACGCCGAAATCATAATGGAATAGCAATTTTGGTCAGGGAGGTTGATGACATCTCTACTATGCCTCATCTTTGTCTAGATTTGCGAGAAATGCGTCATACTTGCTCACTAGTATAGCTTATCTAAAATCAAATTTAGGAAAATTCTGGGTTCTATAAAAGAAGTACTACATCTTTAAAACTACTCAACAAATTCTGTGTAATAATATTTTTATCTTGATTCTAAACCTCACGTTCGTTTCTTAAAATTTCAAAGTAATGCAATATGAATTTGTCAAAAAGATGGGTTTGTTACCGTTCGTACGTTAAAATATCTTTAAATACCGAATCGTATAATCGCTATAATTCGCGATACGGTCGGGTAATAAGAAGTCGGTCGCATCGTATTGATTGTTTAATGATTTGCAGGAGGATTTGTTACCACCACAAAACCGGTTAATTAAGACAAGTTTTTTTTAAATTGAAACATCCTTTTGTTGGAAAAAAGACCACATAAACATCTCGTATATTTAAACAGAAGGCTGTTAACTACTTACGCCAGATTATAGTTCGAAATTATTACTGATTTGAAATGTTTTATATTGACTATTAAATTTGTATACATAAATAATAAAAAGAACAGAATATAATGGTTTATACATCGAGGCTATACCATCATAAATACCGCAACAGGCTCTCCACTTGTTAGGTTGTTGCCTCCGAATTTCATAACATCGGCGAACTTAGGAGGGATTAATCCCTCCGCTGGGTACCCTGAGGCCGTTTAAACGGTTATCGGGAGCCAAAAAGGCACCCGTGATGGCGGTATTATAATGATAATGAAGTCCATAATTTAAACATTACATATTAGATAGTTAAACAAAAATATTAAATTTAAATTAACACTCAGCATAATAATAAGGTACTTCAAAATATAAAAAAAAAACGAAAACAACCCTTAAAACACAATGAAACATGATGGATATTGTTAGTAGGTAGAGATTAAAAAACCTCATACAAAATTGGTTTAGGGATCCAGGTATAAGGGTCCTTCAAACTAATACATTTAAGACTCAATTTGAAAACAAAAATATAATTTACTAAAAATTATAATCAAATATTTTGTATAATTGTTGATTAACTCAAAAAAATCAATACTAACAGGTAATTGACAAAAAAAACATATAACATTAGTCACAGTTAGAGAAATAGAGACATAATTTACAATCAGTTTTCTTCTCAAAAAAATATATTTATATTTCTAGAATTGCCGATATAATGACAAACTAAACGAACCTTAAAAATTTATTTTAAAACCAACTGAAGAAAATAGAAATGTAAAACCAACCAAAATATACCAAATTCAGACAACTGCAATACATATACACTTTTAAAATTATTGCCAAATTTCGCTAAATTCACTTTAACATAATCACTTTTTATATTTCATCGTAACTTTATGTTTTATTGGACACTACTGGCACCGTATAATCTCTCACCGGGTTGAATGCATACTAAATTTGTTTAACTTGTCAGGTAAATTTTGACGTTGAATAAGCAAAACATTAAATATTACTCGATAGTAAACGATGCCTATTGATAAAACCACCTTTTTATTCTGTTCGGCTTATAGCAGTGTTACAAGTGCAGTGGCAGAAAGAGATGGCTATATCATTCTATTGTTATACTTTGTTGTAGGTAAATAATTTGTTGTATTAAAGTTTTAGGAGAATAACACTTTTCAAAGGTATGTTTGATATAGATAAAGCTTTTGACTTGTAAATAAATTTATGGAGATTTTTTACTTCCCTTTTAAAAAAAAATATTATTTTAAAGTATATTTCTTACTTTGTTTCATGGTATGTAAGAAACATAAAATTAAATTGAATCTACAATTGCTACTTTTATTCAGAAGTCAAATTAAATATAATTTACTTGAATTGAACCGATATTATACTGTATCAGTAATTCGTCACGTCCACATAGAGTGGTACCTACATTAATCAAATCGATTGCAATATAGAATTACTGTCTGTCTGTCTTTTTCTAGCAATGGTTTCTCGCAGGGTCGTGTCCAAGGATTTGATGCACTCAGTTCACTGTACTCACAAACACTATAGCCGCGAAGCCTTATTTTATGAGATACTGTCCAGCTGCCGTTACCATTTTTTATTTTGTTTTTTATCCTTTTGTTCGGAGCAGCTGATGCGCTTTCGAGCTCTAAGAATTACGATCCAACACTTGTACAACAACATTATGACTTTTTTTGTTTATTTGATTTCATAAAAATTTCAAAATGGAACCACTTACCGCATTATCTTCGCGATAATCAACAATCTCGCTTCTGTAATAACAAAATAATATTTTAATTAGTCCAGACATTTTATACACTTTATAATAGTGTAATGAAATAAACTTTAATCGGCCTTCTTGTAATGTGTGTAATTTAAAACTGCCGCCCGCTTGCACAACGTTTTTAGATGCATTTATTCTAAATTCAATACTATCAAAGTAATATTTTTTTGCTAATAATAAGAATAATACATTTAAAAAAAGGTCTAGCCGTCCTAGCCCCATCGATGTAAACCTAAGATGTTTAAAGTATTGGTCGCTCCCACTATGCTTAATGAGGTTACGAAATGGGCGGCAATTAAAACGAATTTAGTATAAATGTAGTATTGACTAGCTAACCCCAGTAGAAAATTGCCTACATTCTATAATAAATTTAAAATACTGTTTTACAGGTATAATAATAATAAATAGATTTTTTTTTACACATATTGTCCTAGTCGCAAACTAAGTTAAGCTTAACTATGTGTATCAGGAACAACGATACATATAATATTTGAAAACACCCAGAACATTGTAAACAGAAAAACGTACTAATATTTTTTTGCATGCGTAGGAATCGAACCTATGCCACGACAATCGGATACAACCACTAGACCACGGAGGCGAGTCTAGTTACTTTCCCATCACTGCTGTTTGCCAAAAAGTTGACATAAAATGAAAGGAAGACGAAAGCTCACTTAGGAACAAACTTCTTAAACTGATATTTATTGTACTTAGGAATAATTTATTATTACAAACAGATAAAATAATTGGTGTTTAGTAATAAATAGATTTAATAATTTAGCTAAAAAATATTTACCTGGATCTAATCTTCTTAATAACAGGACGCTGTGCCGTACTGTCGTGTATTCTCACTTGAGTAGCATCGATCTCTTCGCATTCTGACATATCCATCGCCTGCCCAGTCCTTCTAGCCAATATTAAATCCATAAATGGACTATACATCTGCCCTGATGTGCCCAAAATATCATCAATATCTGAATACCTCGATATGAACTGATGTGCATTGCTATCTTTTAGATAAATATTTCTGCCGTACTGACGATTATTCTCGTAAGGAGAATGCCTGCCTCTACAATCTTCTTCCTCGCGAGGTGTTTCGAGTCCTTCAGGACTACGTCTATCTCCTAAGGGTTCATCACCTGGTAAATTTAATGGAAATGGTGGAATTGATGGTTTGGATGGAGTATAAACTCGCACTTCTTCAGAATCAGAAGAATCACTTTCATGACGAGTGGGCGGCGGCGTCGGCAACTTTTCGATACCTTCAGGTATATTATTGCCACTTGATAACCACCACGGTCGCTCACCGGACTCTATGTGTCTTATTCGCCTCAATGGGATACTTCTCTGATCCGAAGAAGATCTAGTTAATTCGCAGCTTTGTGATTCTTTGTTACTACAGGAGTTTTCATTACTTGTCAACCACCAGTCCTTTTCACCAGACTCATTATGCCTCACCTTGTAAAAATCATATTTATCACTTTTTTCACTATCACTTGAAACTTTTCGGGGGGGAGTTAATCTTTGTACACCTTCTGGAACATTTGCAGAATTACTATCCATCCACCATGGCTTATCTTCTCTATCAAAAGTTGAAAATTTACTATTCAACGAACTCTTAGCGTCTGAATTTTCATTTATAAGTATTTGTTTCTCATTCTTAGATTCGCTATTATTTGCTTCTAACCACCAAGCGCGTTCGCCTGAGTCTACCTGTTTAATTTTTATTTGAATATTTTTCTCAGATGGCGACTTTTGTTTACTATGAGAAGTTCCACTAGTTTTTTCTCCATCTAACCACCAAGCTCTTTCTCCAGACTCAATACGTTTAACACTTTTTAATTTGACAAAATTATCGCTATTAGATGCTATAATGTCTGTATTACATTTATTTTTATTAGATAGATCACTTTCTGTAAGTAAATTAGAAACATCTTTACCTGTTGATTCAGATGTTGAATTGTCAACCCAATGACTGTTATCAGCTGATTCAAGAGGATTCCGCATTTTAAACAGACTGGTCACAGGTGCGAGAGCCCTAATTAAGAATGACTTAGCTTCTTGGGTACCTTCATTACGTTGAGAAATCGGCGGAGATGATTGTTTTCGTGATCTGTCTAAAGGTATTGAAGATTCGTCAGCTGATGTTCTAGAAAGTTCAGCAGTCTTAGATTTTGATACTGTGTCATCTTCACTTATAGAAGATTGTGTAGACAATGTTAAACTGGACTCAGGGCTGTTACTTGCTCTGAATTTAGATTTAGATTTAACGTTGTTATTATTACTAGAACTTTTTGTTAAAACTTTTGGTGGTGATGTAGATGGTGAATCTGTTTTGCTATTTATATTTCCTTCATTAGAATCTGAATCTGTAGAATTAACACTTTTACTTCGTTTTTTAACTACTTTTTTTTTTGAAGTTGATGAATCTGATGAAGAATCTGTACTTGATTTTCTAATTTTAAGTTTTTTAGGTTTTGTTATTACTTCTGTTTTCGGTGCCTGTGGAGGTAGAAGACTATTTGTTATTGTAATTTCAGGAGAAACTAAAGCATTTGTTAAGGGGTTTTTGGCTTTTTTTAATTTTAAATTAACATTTATTATTATTTCAGAAGGTTCGTCATCTTTATTTTGTTCGTTTGTTTGCAATATTTCAGAATGATTTTTTTCCTCGTTGTCATCATTTGTTTCAGGTATTTCTTCATTAAATTGTTCAATTTTATTAATTTCTACATCACCTGTACAATTATAATTACCTATCTCTGTAACATCTCCGATATCCAGATTTCTGTTTGGGCTTGATTGTTTATCACCATTACTACTCACTGGACTTTCTCTACTACCAATATATTGGGTAGAGTATCTACCAGCATAACCTGTGTATCCATTTGGCGAATACGTTGTCCAATTAGTAACACTTGATCTTGCTGTACTACCAAATCTACTACATCTGGTTGTATCGTCTAGTCTATCG
Source organism: Monopis laevigella (assembly GCA_947458855.1). Classification (NCBI taxonomy): domain Eukaryota; kingdom Metazoa; phylum Arthropoda; class Insecta; order Lepidoptera; family Tineidae; genus Monopis; species Monopis laevigella. The sequence goes on along the minus strand of OX381576.1, from coordinate 36,342,356 downwards.
GATTGAATTTCTTTATCTATCATTTGTGGTCTTGTTTTCGATCTACTTATTATTTTTTCCACTGTTTTCGATAATTCAGCTCGTCTACTTCGCACGTACGCTGAGGATCCTGGTGGTGTTGGTGATGTATGTCTTGTTACTACTGTAATACTTTCCTCTTCTTTATCTATTTCTGGATGGCCATTTAACAATGGCGATCGTACATCATTTCTTTCTTTTAAAATATCGCTAGTATTAACATCGGTAATTTTTTTATCAAACCCAAGTTCATCGTTGTGTATGGTACTGTTAATACTATTGAAAGATCTATTGATTTCTATTTTAGGTACATCATTATTATGTATCGGGGATAACGAAGTGAGTCGGCTTTTTTCAGTAGATGAACCTCTTAAATAATTAGTTGATAGTCTATTAGCAATTGCATACCTGTTGACGGTTATTTCGGGTTTTATTTCTGTTCTTGTCGGTCGGGTATAAGTCGATGATCGTGGATATATTTTGTAACTGGATAGACTATTATAGCCTGTTGACTTGTCAGTCTTATTTGGAATGTCTTTATCGCGGTCCGATGGACTCGGATCTCGACTCCTTCCTTTTGTTAAGGAACTACTACTCGTTACTCGCCTATCAGGACTACGGTGGGATGATGTACGGTTAATACTATATTTTGATGAAGTCGATACGGGACTTACGTCCCTACTTTTTGTTGAATGTATAGGTACTGTTAATTTGTTGTATGAATCTTTTTTATCTATGTATTTAGGGGTGGGCTTATCATCTTTTTTAATTTTGTAGTTTGCATATTTATTTGCAATGGCAGTAATCGGTGATTCTGTTTGTTCTCTTGATGTTGATCTTTCACGACGTATTGGAATACTCGAAGTCTTATAAGATGGTGTTGTGTTGATATATTTGGCGGTGACCGATGATGTTCTTTCTGCGCGGCTAACCGAAGTATCAGGGCGACTTCTTCCGTACGACGTATCATACTGAAATATAAATATCAAAACTAAATTTTTTGAGTCGACAGTTTATAAACTATGTAAAACTTTGTTACTGATGGTTAAATAAAATGGTAAGTAGTCTTTAGTGTTATAGTAAAAAGTTTTCTTCAAAGACAAAAGGGAATACAATGTAAAATACTAAAGCTTTTAGTATGCAATAAAACTCACCAATACAAGCTAGCAAGTGTTCATAAACCAATCGGTGATAGGGTTTGTATTTATGATTTTGTAAATCACGGTGTAACAACCACACGTGGGAACGCAGTAACAACCAAATGTGGGAACGCAGTAACAACCAAATGTACCGACCGGCTTGCGGGGGGACGTTCCAAATATAAGCAGAGTAAGGATTATGGTTCTTTATTACAGTTTTGCAGCAATTACCAGGCTTTTTTTAATTTGTTTTATTCCTATCCCATTTTACATAGTTGAGAAAAATAGCTCATTTTGGTATACAATTACAGTTATTACTTTGGTTATATTTCTAAGCTACATTTTTTAAATAAATGAATTATAAGAAAAAAAAATAAGTAAAAACAATCAGTTAAGGATAATAACAATAAGCATGTAACTGAGGGCCGCGTAGTTTTATTTTACATTAGCTTATTATATTATCATATAATAATTAAATAACTTACATATTTTTTGAAAGACATAATGAACTTTTAACTTCTCTCCATGGATGACGACGGCGATGGATGACTCACCAGGTGTTCCTGAAAAAAAAAGTGGACTCCTTGTATTTCTTTAAGTAACATATATGAATAAACTTATAAGCATAAGATATACCATAAACTCATGTAAAGAAATACTTCTTTACACCTTTATTATTAAGGAACGCAAGACTACGTACCTATATAGACTTAGGTAATTACTATTATCTTTTTTTTAGGTTTAAATTAAAATTATAATTTATTACAAAGAAATATTTTTCTATACAGTACTCATTGGAAGTATTTTACATCACGGAAGAAGTGGCTAGCTCTTCACGATGTTTGGATAGACTCAATAACCCATCTATAAACAGTTTCACAAGTTAATATAGTGAAACTGGGACCAAGAGCTTAACGTGCTCTATAGCGCTCAGAGCTATAGTGGTGTTGTTAAATAAATGTTATACATTTTTATATTAAAAACTCATTGGTACACACCGGGGTTTAAACCAGGGACCTAAGTGTTTTTTTTAGTCTAGGTCTAGCCAACTCGGACACCACGTATATTCTAACCAAATCGGCCACCACAAATATTCAGATATTATATGTAATTTATACTTGTTCGTTGATGAATAGTATACGCATATATACGTGGTGGTTAGACCTAAGACTTAAAAGCACTACAGTTTTAGGTCACGGGTCCAAACCCTGATACCAATGTAAATTTCGAATGACAACATCACTATAGCGCCACGGAGAGCAAGTTAAGCTGTCGTCCCAGTTTTACTAAACCAACTTAGGATACTGTTTATAGATAGTTATCAAAACATCGCTAGAGAGAATTTAGATTTTTACTTAGATTACTTACTATCAAATTTACTCAGTGGCAAAAGAACCTATAAAATTCTAAAAATCCTTTTATTAATGTATATAGAAAGCCTAGTAAGAGAATAAAAACAAATAAAATAACAAACTTCTAAATTTATATAACTTGGCAAGTAGGTAGATAGCCTCAAGATGCCCAAAGGGATTTTGTTCTCAACTTGTAAGTGGCAAGCTTCTTGTTTTCATAGACTAATAACCATCTCTAAACAAGTTATTATAGTAAAAGTCCGACCGCTTAACGGGCTCTCCGAGGCACTAGTGGAGTTGTCAAAGAAATTTAATATATTTTTTTCATTAAAATCTCATCATTGGTTTGAAATCATGACCTAAAAACAGTGTTAAAACCGTAGGCAACGCATCAACCAATTAGGCCACCACGTATATATTTCTTCGCAATTAGAATAAAATACTAATTTACAATCGAAAACCAATGACCGTTTAACGAAAAGCGATCCCGAGATTTATTTCTGGCAGAACCAAAAATATCTGACCTACTGGCTACCAGAGTCAGTCTCTAGGGGTCGACGCCTCGCCTCGCCTCTATTTGGGTTACCCACCTCACTTCCCTAATCCAGACCCAGGTGTAAACGTACTTTAGTATCTAGTGCTAAAAATCTGGGTGCCCTATTTAACAGGAAAAATCATGAGATTCGTGGTATAGATATGGCGAGAAACCTAGCTAGTAGGCAAATTAAAATACTCATATTAGAACTTCTTTTCACTATTTTAAAAGTACCTATAATTAGCATTTCCAAAATTATCAACAAAGTATATTTTTTTTAAATAATGTAAAATACAGAAAAAAATTGAGGGAACTCTGGCTTTCTTTTCACTGATGTCTTTTATAAAATATATTCTAGCAGGTAAAGTTAACCCTGAAATTATTCCAATAATGTATGATGCAAATTTAGTCAGGCTCAAAAAAATAACGATGGCGCACGTCCAATAGCTATCGGAAGCACGTTTAGGCGAATAGTATTCAAATTTTGTTGTCAGTATTAACGAGGTACAATTTTTAAAATTTGAATCCGGACTTAAAAGATTATTTCTTTATAATAATTAATATGTTATTAGTTATGAAAGGTGCAAAGTTAGTTTTTCGAGATTTTTATATTTTATGAATGACTTGTACTGAACCATATCCATATACTCTTCCTATAAAATCCATACGTCACGTTTTTACAATTTTCCGAAATTTCAACAATGGGGAAATACAAAAAAAAATGTAATTTGTATAGAGACTCTTCTTCCTCAATTATATTCAGTTGGTACTGCGCCTCCGAGATGTCTAGAACAATTGGATGCGCACTGACTGATTCGGTTTACCACAATGTCGAATATACGCTATATTGTACATTTATTATTTTGCACATTACTTCGCACAAAATGACTATAGTTCTGTCATACAATCGTACATCGCATAAGTTTACGCTCCTAAAATAAACCCTTACAATACTGTTTTATACTCAACAAATTTGCGTTAACAATAAAACGGCGCCGAGATCGCTTAGACGGGACACGTCTCAGCGGAATTTTTAAATCACATAGCGAGCTTGTCGCAGTTTTTATATAGAGTTATAGTTTGTAGTAGTGTTGTAAAACTATTTTTTTTATATTATTTTTAATTTTGTTATGTGTTTTTATTTTAAATACTTTATTTAAAAAGGTACAATTTGGTACTCTTTGGTACACTACGGAATTTATATTCATGACCAAACAGTGTAGTTGTGCAGTCCACGGTCAGGTAAACAATCAATATTGAAATATTCGGAAATAATTTAGCTAAACATAAACTGAAAATTTAGAACAACCTTGCATTATTTCAGTCTAGGTATAAACATAAGCGTCATAAGCTAAAATGTGAAGGCTTTTAATTTGATGCATTAAAATGACAGTTAGTGATATTCAAAAGTAAATATTATTTATTTAAACTTTACCTATGAAGAATAAAAAAAAGGGTCTAAAAGTGTGTTTTAATTTGCGTGATTATGATGTCGTGTCCTTGCGGGAGTAAAAAAACAATCAGTATAGGACTTGATATTTAGTTGCAATAGAAATTATTCCCAACTTTAAAATAGTTTAAGTATTAAAATATCTAATATTAACATAATAAAATCGTAAATGAAGAAAATCTATACATTGATTTATTAAAAAAAATAGACGAGTTGGACTTTATATAGGCTAGAGAATATTGCTTAAAAATAAAACAACTAAATCAAAATACTTACAAATTAAAAATATTATCTAGAATGACCTATAAATTAAAAATATTATGTAGAATTGTGCCGTGCGGCATAGTGCCCAAAATGCTGGCGGCATTACCCCTTTTGCTGGGGGAAATGCCGCTTTAAGGTCACCCGAGACGTGAACCAGACGCTTTCCAATATCTTGACGGGCCCAAAGTCTCCGCTGCAAAAGCCATAAATATATAACTATCCGATAAGGAGTTATATTTGCGATGCTTTTTTGGAAGCCGGTGCGGCTCTCAGTGCAGAGTTCCGAATGTGAGATGCCGCCTATGTATCATGCGACACAGGTCGCATCCCACACCAGTAGCCCTAGTGTGAGTTTTTTTAACGTTTACTTTCGCGTTTATACTACCGCGTTAACATTTTGACCAATCACCCGACCGCATTTCTTGTTATTAAAATTTCCGCTTGGAGCGCTGAACCATTTCCCATACAAATTTTAGTTAACTCAACACGAGTTTGAGTTAACTAAAATTTATATGGGAAATAGTTCAGCGCTCCAAACGGAAATTTTGAGAACTATAAATGCGAGCGTGTGATTGGTCAAAATGTTAACGCAGAAGTAAAGTTAGTAGCGAAAGTAAATGTTAAAAAAATTCACACTAGGGCTACAGAACAATAATCTATATTTTTTTGTAAACATGTTTGTGTGTTTGTTTGTTAGGCGGTGAATCCCTTATAAGCTGCCGTACCAATTTATACGCGTTTCATTTATTATTATCTTTGGGGATCAAATAGGGTACCTATATTATATTTCGACATACCTACAAGGGGTACAGATATACAGGTTAATTGTGTTATATGAAGGGTCTCTTAGGAAAAGTTTTAAAATATTATTATACCAGATAGAAAGAAGTTTTCTATGAAGCTAAATATGATAACATCAATCATTTTCATTTTTTATTAATATTATAGAATTTATATATTAGAGCTTTATACCGCGTTAACATTTTGACCAATCACCCGACCGCATTTCTTGTTATTAAAATTTCCGCTTGGAGCGCTGAACTATTTCCCATATAAATTTTAGTTAACTCAAACTCGTGTTGAGTTATTTTGGCTCCTGGCATCTAAATTATTCCTAAAGATTCACTTCGCCTATTAGGATCACCCGTTTTAGATGAGGCAATTCCAAATTTCATTCAGGAAAAAATACATAATTTTAATTCAGTTTCTGACCATATATTTAAAATTAATACCCATATGGCTTTTTACATCATTAGGCATTGTTTATTTGTACCAAAATTTATTTATTTTTTACGCTGTTCGCACATGTGGAAATTCAAACATCTATTAGAAAACATGGATAAAGCTATAAAAAAAATCTTGTCAAAACTATTAAATATAAATTTAAATGATCAAATGTTTACCCAAGCCTCCTTGCCAATTAGATATGGGGGTTTGGGTATAAGAAAAATTTCAAGTGTATCACTACCGGCTTTTCTATCTTCGGCCTATAGTGTGAGAGATCTCGTGGGTAAAATACTATTTCCATCACTAAGTGATTTCGAGATCTCATACTTGGCCGAAGCTAGAATAGCTTGGTGTGAGCAATGTTCACCCGCACAAACTCCTCTCACAGAATCATTTCAAAAATCATGGGACGAGCCGCTCTGCAAATTAGTACAAAATGATTTATTGTCATCGACAAGTATTTCTGTAGAGCGAGCTCGCCTTTTAGCTGTTGCCCAATGGGAATCGGGGCTTTGGTGGCAGGCGTTACCATCATCAAATATCGGCACATTACTTGACCACAATACTCTACGTTTGGCAATATGTCTACGCCTGGGCACTCCATGTTTTCTTCCACATCGCTGTCAATGCGGGGCGATGGTCGATCAACTTGGTCATCATAGCCTTTCATGCTGTAGGAGCGGTGGTAGAATATCTCGTCACGCCAGCCTAAATCAAATTATACGTCGGGCTCTTGCCAGCGCCTCTATCCCTGCGATCTTAGAACCAAACGGTTTGGCTAGAGACGATGGCAAGAGACCAGATGGAATGTCATTAGTACCCTGGGCAGGTGGACGGTGTCTGGTATGGGACGCAACGTGTGCCGATACCTTTGCGCCGTCCCACCTACCAGGGACATCCCAAAAGGCTGGCGCCGCCGCTTCTACATTAGAAAATCTCAAACGACACAAATATGCAGTTCTGAGTACAGACTACATATTTGAACCATTTGGGGTGGAAACCATGGGGCCGTGGGGACCAGGAGCACATTGTATATAAAAATATATATCAAAGCGTTTGATCGACGCATCTGGTGACCTAAGGGCTGGATCGTTCCTCGGACAGCGCATTAGCATCGCTATACAACGAGGGAACGCAGCCAGCCTTTTGGGTACCCTCCCGGTTGATAACGATTTGGAAGAAATTTATTACTTGGTATAAATAATTTTATTTTTTTATTTTTATTTTTTAGGTTTTTTTAATATTAATTTATAAGTTAGTTTATTTTTACTTAAGAACTTGAATTTTTCATAAATATTATTAGAGCTGATATTGTATGTAAAACTTTTGGCAACTGCAGTAGTTGTAAAGTCACATGTGTGCTCCAATAAAACTAATAAAAAAATGACTGGATAAATCTTACTAATACCCAAAATTATATCCATAAATCGGTATTTTAATTTATTGAGGAGAGTATTATGGCAATGATACAATTATTTTTTATTTTATAATTACACACCCACGAATTTGCGGGGATCAGCTATAATTAAAACCACTATTGGTATGTATAATAAATAGTCTATTGGCTCTAAATAAGTTAGTGCGGCATAATACCGCTGGGTTTTATTTTACATTACCCTGTGGTTTGGTGCAGATAGGCGCCCTCTAGAGCAAAGTAGGCGCCCTCTAGTGTCACCAGACGCAAAACTGGTCACACTGACAATTCCCATACGAATTGCTTTGTATCGAACGACCTTGGATCTATCATCTCAACAGCTGGTACTAAAAATTTGTAATCACTAGATAAAGCATAATACTTCCGATGTTAGAGTTTGGGCGATTACACCTTGGCATTAGTCAAAATTATATTATTATTTTTATGTTGATAATAAAATTGTACGTTAAAAAAAATCTCACATATTTTTATATTTAAAAAGTTTTTTTTCTAATTTTGATAAATTAATAACCCAACAAAGAAAGATTAATAAATAAAATGATCGACTAAAATATTATTTTAATTTTGCGATAAACAGTAATCGAGTATTACTGGAAGGGCAAAAGCTCATTTTGTAGGTATGGAGAACACAGACTTCGCGATTACGAATGCAGTGTCCTTAAGGAGATTCCGCCAGTGTATCACAACACAAGTTTCGTCCCATTCCCAATTGGATGTCTTATGGGGTGTTTTGTTTTCAGGTTTTATTTGTATAAAATTAATACACCTCTTTACATTATGGTAGGTAATTTTCTTATGATAATTATATCAATATTTATTTCGCTCATGTCAGCAGAAACTTTATTCCAATGTTAATATAATCATGATTACCATTAGTCAATAATGTATCATTATGGGTTTTATATCCACCTCGTCATAGCCGATGGTATTCTGAGTCTGCGCCGAACAAGTACAAGCTTATCGTGGTGCTTGTATAGCAAGGTATAATACCTCTTTCACAGGCTCGGTTTAAATACCAGGCTTTGGTCGCTAACATTACATTATAACTTTTTTATACGTATTTATTTGGTATTGCCAGTCGCTCAAGTAAATGAATACGTGGGAGCGTTCCACCTCGTCCGCGTCCGTACGTAGCGGCACAATCGCTACTGGGTGTACCTAAGTATACTGAGATTTCGAAGCACATCGTTGCAGCCGTTTCGTAGTAATGTTTTTTTATACTTTTCTATACTTTGTGTTTTCTTTTTTAATAATGCACATATTTTAAAGGTGTACTTAATCCTGTCAGGAATTCTTTACCAGTACAGTACACGCGACCTGTAACACAATTTCTTGCAAACAGTTTTTACCATAGTCGCTAGTATTTTCAGGTAAGGATAATCCAATAGAATCGCTTTATTTTTCAAATAAACCTCTTTTATTGATTGACTCCTATCTATAGTAAATAGCGTCTATAGTAAAAAAGTTTGCAAAAACTTCAAGTCAAGTCAATTTAAAAATATTTATTTCATGTAAACCTTTACATGCATTTATGAAAATTAAAAAAAAAATGTATAAGGTCACGGTGTGCACTTGGCCCGAAAGACAAATGTTGAAAATATAATAAAAAATAAACAGCGACCTATTAAACTATTATCCAACCCAACCGAACACACGCTACATAACCAACTAGTTTAAGACTAGGTTAGCTACTAACCTACCACCAAACCTGTAAGTTTGTTGTTTTTAAATTCAATAAATCAAAAACAATACAGTCGATAACTTCGTGTCTTATTTTACGGACGTAGATATACGGAAGTACCGCAGCGTCCGCGTCCTCACGTAATAATAATATTCAGTCCAAAACAATTTTAATGTACAAATCTGAACATAAATTGATCGTGGCCACAGCTTCTGCCACTGCGCCGGAAAGGAATGTACCTATTTAGATCCAACATTGTTTGGCATTATAAATAGTGTAGACGAGTGAACTTTTTTTGAGTACCGAATAAGAATTACAAATTATTTTTAGAATAACGTGTGTTGGTTTGAATTAATTCACGGAAATTCAGTGCAAATTGAATGTTTCTTCATGCAGGTGAACACTTTCGCCTTTAAACTTTAATTTATCTATCGTCTATCTATGCGCATGAGATTTAATACAACATCCTGGTCTTACACTAGGCAGAATAGAGTAAATATGTTAAGGAAAATATACAAAATAAAGTCATAAAAGTCTTTTAATTTCTAATTAGAACATGTTGTAAAAAAATATGTAATGGGAGTATATCCGTTCATATTAATAACTGCGAAAATGAGTCTGTCATCTAAATAACTGAACGGGTTTCCATGAAACTTTAAAATTGAATCCAGGCCAACATAATATACCCTATTATGTTTTTATATACCTATACTATAGATGATTGAGATATACAGAATATTTGTGTTTTGAGGGTCTGTGAAAAGTATAAAAAACACCAGATATAAAAAAGTTCGAAAGTTGAGTGTAAAATTACATAGAATTTTTTTATACGTTTTTTTTTGTACCTTAAAAATAGATGAAATATTTTGTCTGTATGTTCGTGTAGGTACACCCGAAATATAAATATGTAAGGACGATCTTTCTTTACTGACCCCACAACTCCGTAGCACGGTGCACTCCATGCTACTTATTGGTGAGTATATAAAACAATAATATAATGTAGCAGGATATCCCTCCGCTGAGTAATGCGCGGCCGCTATTTATAGCGCCCTCATTCTGCAGCGACCGCGGGAACGGCTTCTCCGGCAACACAAACAAATAGCTTACTCAATCTCTTCAACTTATACCCAGCATTTGATGGAGTGATTAACTATTTCGATTGCTTAATCATATAAATCAACAAATACTAAAACATTTTGTGAAACAATTCCTACTGTTAGCCTAGTGGTTAAGTCACTGCGCAACTGATAACAAGGTTAAGCAGATGACAACAAGGCCGGTTCTAGGATGGGTGACCGCTTTATACAACGAGGCTATACCATTATAAACACCTAACAAGCTCGCCACTTGTTAGGTGTTGCTTCCGAATACCATCGACTAAATGAGGACGCGTTAATCCCTCCGCTGGGTTACCCTTAGGCTGTTTAAACGGTTTTTGGAAGCTAAAAAAAGCACCAGTGATAGTGTTTTTATTGGTACAAACAATGTAAACCCTGACGTAGTACTAGGAACAAAGTCATTACAAACTAGGTTTATTATGGGTGTTAGATATTTTACTATTTACCAGCTGGTGCCGTTACTTTGTGTGCATGTTATAAACTAAATAACTGCGGCACACCGGTCACCGGGTGCGCTGCCCGACGGCACGCGGGGCTGTGGGGGTTCTGGATGAACAAATTTTGTTCATCCCCCGGGCCTATTTGATGAAATAAGCGCTAATTGGAACTTCCAATAAAGCTTCTTATATTTCAGTAATTCGATTATAATTCCAATTATTACCTTCTGTTGCATATTCCTCGCGTCTTCAGTAGTTTTTATTTTGCAAAAAACGGAAGTATTCGGTTTCTTATATATTATTATTATATATAGATTTGGTGCAATAAGAATGATATCTCGATTTGGAATGGTTAAAGTAAGGTTAGAGTAGAAAAAGGATATGAAATTACTCAAGACGGAAAGGAAGGAAGGCAGACACTACTGTCTCAATTTCAAGCCTCTGGACACCTAATGCGTTTATTTACGTTGTGTATATATTCCGCGAGGATAATTTTTAGGATTTCTCTTTTTTAAGGTTTAAGAAAATTTATATATTTTCTTTTAATGTCGTTCAAATCATAAATTCTATATTTATATATACGAGTACATTTGGGATCCTGCGCGGATTAGTTTTCGTACCTGTCGGGTTTTATCGCTGAGTAGTTATCGCTGTATTATAATATTGTTGGCAAACTTTATGATTAAGTCTTTTTTTATATTTAATTTACATAATTTGTAGTATGTTATGAATCGCAGTGATGCAGAAAGCTTAATATAGTATAAATGATTCACCGAAGAAATTGGCTTCAGGCAAGCGAACCTCTTAGAAAGATTGGACAAGTGACAAGTAAAAACTATACCGAGTAGTGAACGGAAACTGTTGTGACAAATCATGCGAATATAGGATATAATAGAATTTAATAACACAAATTACTTTATGTTATTTACCAATGTCTAAATAATAAGGACTTGCCATACCTAGGAACCTATCACAACAGCATCGATAGCCTCGATAAATCGACAAAATCGTTAAAGCTATTTTATAAATAAATGTTCATTCATTAACTTGAATTTATCGGCTATCAAATTATATCGATTTAGTTATGACATTATATTTTTCCAGCCCCGTGTGACTTTTTTTAAACATTAATATGTCTTTAATTGTTCTGCACTTATAGAATGACATTATTTTTCCAGACTGTCAAATCTTATCTGAATGGTATATTTATTGGGCGTTTACAGATTTTTAAATTATAGCACCACCTTTTTGGGTGGTAGGAAGGTCTCTATAACTTCGCTAGGGCGACCGACCGGTCTCGTCTTCGCCCATCAGAAGCAAATACCGTCAAGTGACCTAGTCATGTTTAGGTTTTAGACTGTGGGTTCATCGGATAAGTAGTATATTAAAAATGAGAATGGGTGAATTGACGATACCAGTATATTAAAATATACTCGTAATGCAATTCGTCATTGTCGCCCCCTATTTCGTAATCGTATCATTTAACCGGGATAGTGGAAGCGATTAATATTGTTGAAAAACAATTGTTGATTGACCCCATTCATCGACTTTGTAGGTCTGCTTACCATGGGGTAGATACAAAGTCACATGTCGTGCTCCAATATAAAAAATAAAATAAAACCTATTTGGCTGCAGCTGCCATTTTATTCATCTCATATCCTAGTTGTACTTTCATATTCTTAACTATGTATTATATTATTTAATATTCACATTTTAAATCTCGTGGAGTGTTTATTCGGAAAATATAAAAGATCAAAAAACTATAAAATAATATCGACAGCAATTTGCATAATGATTAAAATGACATCATAGACAAACACATGAGTAGTAAGGTGGAACCGAGGGAAGGCACTTCACAATTAACATTTTATGGTGTATAGTGATTAAATTTAATAACATAAAGTTTTGAAAACTGTTGATACTTGTAGATCTTTTACATTGTCTGAATTTAGTTCGTAATAAAATTTAATTTATTACAAACTTTAACCTGCAAAATTGCTTCCGAGGTGACCAATCTAATACATTTTATGCCTCAAATATCGATCAGAAGTCGATCCCCCGAAGAAAAAGGGTACTAACAGTAAAATATTCTGCCGTTCTAGGTGTACCGTACTATTAGAGGAGCATCGGTATCAATTTACTTATGGTATGGTAACATATGGTAACATACGTGTTCAAAATTCTAATAGGTTCACGAATAAAATAAATTCAAAAATTATAAAACTTTTGAATAACTTTGGATTAATCTGTTTTTAGTGTAATCATATGCCCGGCTTGTGAATTTGGATTTACCTAATAGTAAGCAGACTTACAGTGTCCATGAATAAGGTCGATCAATATTGTTGTTTGACAGCATTGGTCGCTACCACCACGAGACTAAGTGATTCGGTTACAAAATAATAATTACCCATATTGCTCTGGTCACAAACTAAGCTCTAGGCTTGTACTATGTGTACCAGGAACAACGACATAATACAAACTATATTTTATAAACACCCAGAACATGACAAACTGTATAGAAAACTTACTAATATTATTTTTCCATGGTTGAGAATTGAACCTACGACCACCGAATACATCGACAAATTTGCAATACGGGTAATCTTTAATATCCCTGCTAAATATTATTAATTAATTGTTAAACTTTTTGTTTTAATTATGATGTCTAAGGTCTAATTTATGAATCGATTTCACATTTAATATTAACAAAAATAGCGTTTTTTAAAAATTATAATATAAGTAACGTAATATACTCACATGGGTGGGTAACACATTTTAAAGTATGATTTTCAAGACATTCTACTTGTAAAATATAAAAAAGGCTACGGAATAATCTCTATAACAAAAATAATAATAGTTCAGCTTAACTAATCTAAAATGAATGAAGCAGCTGTTATTAGCGCCCGCCTATTATTTATATGATGTGTCTATACCTACATACTTATTGTTGCTTTTGTCTACATACAGACCGATGTCTCGAAACACTATTGCGGTAGAAAATAATACATATATGGAAATTTTGAAAGGTTATTTGGGGTTAATAATTATAAAGTTCTACTGATTAAATCGAACAACTTTTCCCATAGAACCGTGTGTCGCTAATGAAAAAAAAATGCATTCTCCATACAAACTAGTAATGTTAAAATGACCAATTAGTATGGGGAAGCCAATTATTTTTTTTAATTATATTTTATATTTAGCCTATATTATTTCCTACCTCAATAGGGTTTTCAGACATCGGTCTGTTATGAAAAAATACCTAACCAAAAGTTCCCCAATATATATATATTTTAAAGAAATTTTGGTTAAGTATTTTTTGTTAAAGTTCACATCCTGTAAAACTCTATGATTATGTTTTATTTTCTATGTTTGGTTTATTGACGTTGTCGTCCCAGAGCTAAATAAATAAACAGAAGAATAAATTGTCAATTGTAGTTTTATAATAATAACTAATAAAAAAAAGTAAGCCTAAATAAAAATACCATGTTTTCTTTTATAGAAGCATATTCCCTTGTATCTACCAGATGTTAAGCAGTCCTACAAATGGGTCGATCAATAAATTGTTTAACAATATTTATGGCTCCCTCTATGCTCGCCAACTATGCGGTTATAAAATGGGCGGCAACAAGCAACAATTGCATTACGAGTATATTCTTATAAGCGAGGATCGCTGTTTATCGTGAAATTAACCGTCCGTTTCGTAACCGCACCCTAAAATAAGACTACCACAAAAAAACTATGCAGTAGTCTCCAAAAAACCGGTGAACCCAAAGACTAAAACCAAAACATGACCAGGTCACTTGACGGTTTTTGCGTCTGTATGGGCGGTGGTAACGAGACGTGTGGTGTTGATATTGATTTGAAAAATAATATTGAAATTAAAATAATAAATATGTAGTTGTAAAGAATATATTTTTCATTAGTAAAAGTTTTTATTTATTTATACAGTTTTTATTTATGACGTCAACGATAATTTAAAATAAGTTAATAGGTCTATTAACCCAGAGTTTCAACAAAATTAATTTGATTAAAAAGCTCTACATTGAAGTTACATAGATTGAAATTGATTTATCAATAGATACGATATCTTGCCTTCAACTAAAACAATAAATATACATATATAGGGCAATGTCGTTTTTTCCAATTTGGGGTCTTTTAAATGGGGTGAAATTAACATTAACGATGAAGTTTAAATGAGATGTCATAAAAAAGATTTTTTTTCTTTAAGTGAATTTTAAGATTTTAGAAATAAAGCAGATAAAGGTGTGGAAATAACTTTTTAACCTTTATAAAACATGCCATACACATTATATTTCTTTTAGCTTCATTGGAATATATCGGACTAATTATTATCTATATGGATTTTATTTTTATTCACAAATTACACTTGTTTCCTTATACTTAAAAAAGCTTACCTATAATAGGTAAAATAATAATTATTATTTAGGGTTTTATAAATTATCGTTTAAAGCCAATGATTTAATTAATAATAATATAATGCATGCACAGCATTTATATAATATTTTTTGAACTCAAAAAGATTTTTACGAAAATATATTAACATATTACGAAAATAATATAAATAAAGTAACTAACTTCCAAATGTATCATTCTAAACTCAAAACTGTGTAACTATTTACCCACAAATACAAACAGATCTCTGGAAATATTATGAAGTTTAATGCAATTTTGAACCAAAGCAACACGCGCCTGCGCTTGCTCATAACAAAAATAATTACTCTATTTATAACATTTTCTTAACAAATCTCTACACGACATTTACAACATTTATTATTAACAATTATGAATAATCGGTGTTTTAAAAGCGTTAAAAAATATATTTTAGACTTACAGTTTTAGTGTAACAGATAAAAGTATACGTCTGTCTTGGGCGGGAGACACCACTATCTGGGCGGGCGGAACAATTCCTGAACAGTGTTGGATGACGCGGACGGTGAGCTTTAAGCTCCTTTAAATAAAGCGACACGGTAACGGGAAGTCGTATTCGTTATTTGTAAAAGATTTACGAAGTTTTTAGTAATTAGGGGAGCAAGTAATAAGAACTTTCTAAAGTTTTCGTATTCTACGTGAAATGCAAGAATGTATGAGTATAACAACTTATAAATAAATAATTAAATATATTATAATCATTTTAAATTTATTTAAAAGATAAAAGAAACATAATATACCTATTTAAAACACTAAATAAACTAATACGTGGTGGCCGAGTTGGTTAGACCTTGGACTTAAAAACACTTATGTCCCGGTACACACCCCAATGAGTTTTTAATCTAAATACACATAGCACTCAAGCACTACCTGCGATTCCGCGTTAGAGAGCCATGGATACTTTTGTCTTGATAATTAATATTTAATAAAAAAATCTGTACGTTGGCATAATTATAAAAAAAATCGCGTATTGGATAATAGACTATAGAATAATACATCTTATATTTTTAAAATTTGTATCTGATGGTATGTCTGTTTGTACTAGCATCACTGAAAAACTCCTGGATTGATGCATATTTTTTTTGGTAAAGTAGTTGTTTTTTTAGTAGTAAATTGAGGTAAAGTAGGTATATTTTTATATACCTACAGAATCTATATATTTGGAAGGTATACAGGTTTGTGTTTTAAAAGACTGTTAGGAAAAGTTTTAAAATCAGATACAAAAGTGTATTACAATGACATAAGACTGCATTAAAATATTTTAGTTAATATTTTAATTTTTGATAAATCTATTTTTTCGTTTAATTACGGAGGAATGTCAACTGTAGACTAGTGGTTGCGATTTTTGCGTTATATGCGGAGGTCGTGGGTGCTATTTCCACCCATGAAAAAAAAATTGTACATCTTTCCCAGTTTGTCATGGTCTTGGTATTTATAAAATATATTATGTACATTCGTCATTGTTTCTGGTACACATAGTACAAGCCTAGAGCTTATGACCAACTCAATATGTGTAAATGGTCCTACATACTCGTATTTTGTCTTCTTTTTGGCAGCTGCAGTGATTGTTAGACTTAAACCCAAAATTATACCCATAAATTGGTGTTTTAAATTCATTACCTGCAAGGGTGCCGACCAAAGCGCTATATCCACGTCTCAAATATTTAGTCTTTAAAGAAATATGGATCGGTATTTTATACAGTCAAGTTGACCCCTAGAGAAAGGTAAAAAAAAAAACTGTGGTGCTTCACACAAACTATTAAAGAAGCATGTATTATTATGCGTACTTAAAATGCTCTCGATTATTTTAGAATTGAGTAAATGGTTACTATCAGTAATTGACTACCTTTATGGCACATTGGTACAGTGACTTAATATACCAATGTACCCTTAAATGTACATTATGAAATTAAAAATATAGTAAGTACAATTTAAATATAAATAAGTATTACTAATCAATTACCTTACCCAAAGAAAACATTACCTACATAAAGTAATTTGAATGTGATACGAGCACTACACACCATACAACCAAGGATCTTTCTTGGCGCCCAATATATGGATTTTGACAGTCCGTACTCTTTCGACTGAAGGAGTCGCGACATCTCGCCTCACCTGTATTTTCTTTACATTGATGCGGTCCAAACGGAACGTTCTCGGGGACCTTCTGTCCCTTTTTATCGTCATACCAAAATATTGAATTGCTAATAAAAAAAAAACACCGGATTCAGTATATGTGTACAATATATATGTGTACTTACATATATTTAACATATCATATTTTTTAATACCGTTTCTTTCTGATTTTAGTAAAAATTAGTAATTTTAAATTTAATGATGGGATGTCTCAGTAGGTGGGTTGAAGAGAAGAAAGAGAAGTCCTATTCGAATTTCCACTTATCGGACCATACCTAGTTCTAATAAAATCTATGCCTATCTCTAGTCTATAATACTTATAGTATAAGGATTTGTATAGGAGCTCGGCTTCTGATCCTATATCTACCTGATCGAAGGCGGTATGCAGGTCCAAGAATGAATACAACCAGCTCTTAGAACTATGTTGTAAGAGCTGGTTTCATCCACTATGCCGGCTTAAGATGCCTATTCACGCCCCGTTTAAAGGGTTCAAGGTTATAGGATGAAGGAAACACGAAGCAGGTAGAGCATTCCACATTTTAATAGTGCGACAGATGTACGAATCACGACATCTTTTAGTGCGGGTTGGTACATCGCCTACGCCTGCCTGTGAGATCCTGTAACGGAAAGGGGAAGAGGGAACAAGATTAAATAGTTCTTCAGAGCGCTGTCCATGGCAAAGGCGGTCAAACACGCTTAACGACACTACATCTCTGAAGCTGAGCCCTGGAGTGAAATACCGTGGCACCTTGTTAAGAATGCCGAGATTTTTACTTGGTGTCTTTTTTGCAGTCAACGCGCAGACCTGGGTTTTTATTCATGGAATTGGAACAAATTATGACAACCCCAATTCGAAACTTCGTTTAGGGTTAGGTCCAGTTCATTTACCACAGAACTACTATACTCCTCTATTTCGATGCGGCTAGGAGGCTGACGAGCCAAGTATCGCCCGTGAACGGTACTGTCGTCTGCATAGCAATGATTTCCCAATGACAAAATATCATTGATATGCAGCAAGAATAGCGTCGGCGACTCCCGCGTTAATGGGTTCTCTCCCGAGCCCATAATCAACAATGACTCTTATAACTCGGTCTGAAAGGAAACAAGACATCGTTGCGTCGAAAATCCGTAAGCTGGCAAATTAGAGATTAAAGCTTTATGCCACACCTGGTCAAAAGCCTTGGAGATATCTAGACCGACTGCTAAGGTTTATCCGTGCTGGTCCATTGCCTGACCCCAGATATGCGTAATATATGCTAGAAGATCACCCGTTGACCTCTTCCTACGAAACCCGAACTGGTGATTATTTATATTAAAGTGATCTTCTGGGTGACGTATTTTTTGTGCGTTAAATGGTTTCTAGAACCTTGCACAAAACTGAGGTGATAGCAATAGGCCTGTAATTATTGGGATCTGACCGGTCTCCCTTTTTGGGAACATGTTGCACGTTCGCTTCCCTCCAAGTTGCGGGGACAATGCTAGATGGTGTCTCAACAGATTTGCAAGCAGCCAAAACTTACGGATACCTGCCGGTTGTTCAAGCAGCTCCTGCCCGATCCGAGAGTCATGAAGAGACTTTGCACTCTTCAATACTTACTTGCCCAATTTGGTAGCGGTGTTGTAAGCTGCTTTTAAGATAGCCGATTAGGGTCAGCCATTGAACGACCCACTCCAGGTAAGCAGTGTTTTATTCTGCCACAGTCTTCTTACAATGGCTGTCCAAGGTCTGCTGCTGCCTTTGCTGATGATAGACAAGTTAAGAATTTCATCACCAAGAGCAAAAGTACAGTCATCTACCTTAAAGCAGCGTTGCCCCCATGGTAGGGAAAAAAAAAATAGGTTAACAAAACAAAATGCATTTTTCTTAGATTTCGTAGTGACAGTGAAATAGTTGAAAATTTTAGATTTGATGACGGTTTAAAATTTGTTAAATGAATGTTTATTAACGAGTGTTTCCCCCCCGTGCCCTGATTAAGGTTTCCATCCGTCTGGGCATGCTGCGAATCATGTTGTCAATGATTTCTTGGGGTAACCTCTGCCATTCTTCAACTAATGTGTTTTTCAGCTCGCCCAGATTGTTAGGAGGTGGCATTCTTAATTTGACACTCCTCTTCAGCAAGTCCCAAACATGTTCAATCGGATTCATATGCGGGGACCGTGCTGGCCACTCCATCACCGTAACACCAACATGGTTTAGGTATGCCTGTACTGGACGAGCACTGTGAGCACGAGCATTATCCTGCATTAAAATGAAGTCGTTACCAATAAATGGGGCAAATGGCACAAAATGTTCCTCTAAAATCTCCCTGATATAGCGATCAGCATTCAGATTCCCGCCGTCGACTACCACTAACTCCGTGCGAGCTAAACATATGTCTCCCCAGACCATAATTGAGCCGCCGCCATATGCCACTGTATTTTTAAAATTAGACTGTAAATAACGCTCTCCTTTGCGTCTCCATACTCGCTGCCTTCCATCAATCTGATTTAACAGAATTCTACATTCATCAGTAAAGAGAACCTGTCCCCACTCGTCAAAGTCCCAATGATGATGTTCACGAGCAAAGTATAGTCGGTTTGTGCGGTGGTGTCTCTCAAGTTTTGGTGCTTTGGCGGGTATAAATGAGCCTATACCAACTTCCTCGAATCTTCTAAGAATTGTCTGCTCACACACTCTTACTCCTCGAACCTTCTCCAATGCATTTTAGGCCTGCACCACCGTAAGTCTCGCGTTCCGACGAACTTGAAGTTGTAGAAAACGGTCATCTCTCCTTGAAGTACACCTTTTCCTGCCTTATCCTCTTCTCCTTACTAGAGAATTCGTCAATCTGTACCGTTTGATGCTACGATGAATCGTTGATAACGATCGACGAAGTTTTGTTTCAATCGATCTGTAGGATTGACCATTTCTCATTTCATCTGCCCTGATGATTTCTAAAAGCGTTAAATCAGGCATACTTAGATGTTCGTAACTTATCAATAAGCAAGAAAACACAAAAGTCTCATTAAACTGCAATATCTACTTCGCAAAACGGAAAATCTACTTCGAAGCAGTCGATAGAGGTGTATGAATGAAAAATTAAAACAAACGAATGAAAAAAATTACTGTTAACATTTTCAAATTAGACGTTTTTAAAAAATATATGTAAAAAATTATAAAAAAGTAATGTAACCGGAAAGTGCTACGAAAAAGATATATTAATTCTTTCTTTTTTTGTGTTCTGCTAATTCTGCCGGTGTGTGTATATCAACAGAAGGTCTAATTTGGAGGGCGCATGACTGACTATGTCTGGGATCCTGGTGGTGTCATCAACCAGTTGGGTCAAGCCGTAGGAGAGTGCAAAGTCGTGAGCGCATTTCCCAGTGTTTCGGATAAACTCAAAACTATTGAATCGATATTAAAAATTATTTCACGTAACATATAATCATATTATGTGGGACTGTTGGACATATGTAGGTTGCGACTTTGTCGTTATACCCGGAGGTTAAGGGTTTGATTCCCACCCATGGCAAAAAAATATTACTACGTTTATTCAGTTTGCTATGAACTGGGTGTTTATGAAATATTTATTATAGTACAAACCTGGAGCTTAGTATGTGGCCAGGGCAATATGTGTATATTGTCATACATATTATTTATTTTTAAGTTTACTACGGGCTGTTACAGCGCTTTCATATTAATCGTACTTGCATGGTTTTGCCATATTGCGAGACTAATAATGGAAGTCACCTTGTTGCAGCATTTTCTCGTTGGTATAGCGTGTGCTTGTTTATCATTTTGTCTGATTTTGCCATATTGCGAGACTAATAATGGATGCCACCTTTTTGCAGCATTTTTTTACCTTCCCTTGTAAAGTGTAACTAACAATCATTAACATTGGACCGCATCAGTGGGACTTGTTTGGTGGTGTGAACTTTACTAGTCATTCTCTTTATAATCTTTTATTACTAAGGCTTTTTCGCTGAAATAAATACTTTATTATTATATTATTATTATTATTAATCTGTGTTTTTTAAACATTAAAAAAATGGCCGAGCAAGACATAACACCATAGGTCAAAAAAAAAAAGTCAAAAGTAAAATGAGTATATTATGAGTATATGGTTTGCCATATTAACGCGCAAAGTATTCCTAGTCATTACTCTGATCTCTTAGCCTCGTTTGACAGCGAGCATATCCATGCCATTTTAATTTCCGGATCATTTCTTAAACCAACTCTTCCCTCCGCTTACTTTTCTCTCCCTGGTTTTGTGCTTATTCGCAATGATCGAATTGATAAGGCTTGTGGCGGTGTCGCAATATACCTCAGATCTTCGCTCACTTTCAAAGTTATTTCTCAATCTCCTTCTACTTACTCTCACTCTTCTGAACATATTCTAGTTGAGATCGATTTAAACTCGGCAAAATTTCTCCTTGGAGTCGTTTACTCTCCCCCTACTATCGATTATTTTAACTCTTTTGAATTACTGCTCGAAAAACATCTTTCGCAATACGAACATAATCTCATCGTGGGTGATTTTAACACATGTTTATTAAAAAATTACACCCGTAGTAAAAAACTGAACCTAATCACTTCTTTCCTTAATGTTTCTATTCTACGTTTAAATAGCACTTTTCAAGTAAACAACTCCTGTAGTCTCCTCAATCTCATCCTCACTTCTAATCCTGACAGAGTATCTTATTTTGGACAATACCCAGGCTCCTGGTTTCTCTCACCACGACCTTATCTTCGCCTCCTATAAAATAAAAACCCCTAGATTCAAACCAAAAATATTTTTACAACGTAATTTTGCCAGAATGAACAGTGAATTGCTACTGGCGGATGCCTAATACTAATGATGTGGATTGGCAGGGGTTGACTATACTTATCACTGTGGATGAAATGGTCTTAGATGTTAATGGTCTCCTTTTAAACCTCTACAATAAACATGCCCCCATAAGACCTGTGCGCATGAAGAGACCACCGGCGCCCTGGCTTGATCACAAAATTCTAAAGGCCATGAGGTGGAGAGATGCCTTGAAAAGAAAACATAAAAAATCTCCAGGCGAGGCGTGCTGGAATGCTTTCAAGTATACGAGGAATCGCATAATCAGATGTGTAGGAACGCAAAACGCCATTACATTCATTATTCTATTAAGACCGACACCCCTCAAAATACTTGGAAATTTCTGCGTACACTTGGTTTTGGGAAGCCTAAACCTGTTTCTTTTCTTCCTACTGACATTAACGGCCTTAACCAGCATTTTTCTTCCCCTATTGCGTTAAATCCGTTGTCATCTCTCAAATTAGCTCCACAGCGGCCCCAGTTCAATTTGAGTTTTACCCAGTGACTACTGGAGAGGTTAAAAAATATATTAACCAAATAACCAGCAAAGCCGTGGGATTTGATGACATAGGTCGCGCCCTGATTACTCCAATAATTAATATAATTCTCCCGTCTATTACTTACATCATTAATAATTCTATTTCTTCTGGGATTTTCCCTTCTAATTGGAAAAACGCTCATATTATTCCCATGCCTAAAAAATCTGCACCAACTAATTTTAATCAACTGCGTCCCATTTCTATTCTTCTTTTTCTATCTAAAGTCCTTGAACACGTTGTCCACAGGCAATTTACTGACTTTCTAAACACAAACTCTTTGCTGAACCCGCGGCAGTCCGGCTTTCGATCGTCTCATAGCACAAACACTGTTCTCGTAAATATTACTGACGATATACGCCATGCTATATCATGCTATGATAAGAAGCTAACACTGCTCGTTCTTTTAGACTTCAGTAACGCCTTTAACTGTGTAGATCATGATATCCTTATTGCTATTCTTCTCTCACTAAATATTTCTCCTACTGCAGCACAGTGGTTCGACACATATCTTCGCAAACGCAGGCAGCGCATACGAGTTGTCGATGTCTTTTCGGACTGGTGCTCACTGTCCGCAGGTGTCCCGCAGGGTGGTGTATTATCTCCTTTACTCTTCTCGGTTTTCATAAATGCCATGGTCTAAGTAATAAACTTCAGTTCTTACCATCTATATGCCGATGACTTGCAACTGTCGCTGCACTTTAAAATGAGCGACGTAAATACCGCGATTTCCAAAGTGAATAGCGATTTGGAAGCTATTCGAGTAGAGAGAGAGGAAGCTCGCAAAATCTCGGTATCCTAGTTAACCCTTGCAAGAAGCAGGTCATGATCCTTGGTTCCAAACACTTGTTGAACAGACTGGATTTGGGAGCCATCTCTCCAGTATTATTTAATATTTTACCACCTCCTTTTTGCCCACATGCTAAGAACCTCAGTCAGTAAACGTATTTTCTCCAGTATGCATAAAGCGGTCTCAGTATCTTATCCCTTTTAAGTCAAAGCTCATGTTGGTCAATTCTGTGCTTCTCCCTATCATTGATTATGCTGATGTCTCCTACCCGGATGTTACTGAAGATCTACTTAACAAACTTGACCGCCTCCTTAATATGTGCATACGTTTTGTCTTCGGCCTGCGTAAATTTAATCATGTTACCGAATACTGCAAACAGTTAAGGTGGCTTAATATCCGGTCTTGTAGATCAGTACATCTGCTGTCCTTTTTATATAATATACTATATAACCCTAATACTTCCTTTTACCTTAAAACTAGTTTTCTTTTCCTTGGTGATTCGCATGATCGTCCCCTCCGTTCCTCTGTCAATAACCTTCTAAAAATCCCGTCACACGACTGTTCAAATATTCAGATTCGTTTACGGTGTCAGCTGCTCGCCAGTGGAATTTGCTTCCTCTGACTATAAGATCAGCCCCTTCCATCGGCGTTTTTAAACGCTTGCTCACTGCTCATTATCTGAACGCTTAAACCAGATCCTCGTGACAATTTTTGTTTGGTATGGTATGTATGTTTATGTATTACATTTATTATATTATATACAGTATTTAAGTAGTTTAAGTATTGTTATGCATCATTGTTAAAATTATATGTATATCCTTCTATCGAAAGTTCCGCATCCTAAGCATATTTCACTCTCTCAAAGGTTGGCTGGTAGAAAATGCCTAAGGCATTAAGCTCGCCTATGTACAATTTTGTGCAATAAAGAATTGTAAATAAATAAATTAAATCCTATACCTAGTTGAATCATTTTCTTTTATTTAACGTCTAGATGCAAATCCTTCATTACAACTTAAATTAAATAAAGAAACTTTCATAGTTAGACAAAGAAAAAAAGGCAATAGGTAATAATATTTTTTGTCACATCGCCTTCGGACAAAAATATATGGGAGTCAACAGCTTTTTCTTCTTGTTCCATAGTTCCTTTAAAGATAAAAATGCAATGAAAAAATTCCTGGTGGCGGGACTCGAACCCACGATCCAGTCAGCAGGTTCAGGCAGGTTCCAGTCAGCCCTCACGAATTTTGTCATTGCTTGTTATCTACTTATACACAGACGCCCTCTATTAGCTTTCTTCTAATAACGCTTATACGAGTGAAGTTAGAAGTCCTAGTTTCTAATAGTATATGGCAGAGGAGTCTGTTTTTTTTTTTACTTTTTTCAGTATTTTATATTTATGCATTTTTATAAATTCCTTTATAGGATAATCTTATATTAAATTTTTAAAGATAAAAATGCAATGAAAAAAATCCTGTTGGCGGGACTCGAACCCACGAACCTCGCTATCGCGGCAAGGCGCTCAACCGCTGAGCCAACCAGTATTATTTTAACAAATTTAGGTACATTTAAAAAAACTTTACTAACGGCCTTATTCATAAAAACTTATGAAGCCGATTGACGCTTTATAAGAGTTCAATCACAGAGTTATTTCAATAGCAAATCACCTCAAAACGTTATTCAGAAACGCGAAATAAACTTCCAATTGTGATAAACGGCAAATAAGAGTTCCACAACTTTATTGAAGCCAAGAGCCTACTATAAATCTATTTTATCCTCACTTTTTCTTTATATTGAAAAAGGTTATTAAACGATTGCTATTAATACAATAAATTATATTACAAATAAAAATAATATCGTTCAGTCGGCTTTCGTTCAACAAATTCTACAAATCAAATTAAGTTGAACCGATTTAGGCCGGTCGCACACTGGCAACATTTAGGCCGGCCGCACACTGGCAACATTTTGAACATTTTTACTTTAAATCTTGTTTCGCCACGGTGTCGTACCGCTCCAAACTACGAAAATAGAATGTTGGCACCTCGGCGTCTATGTGAAACAAGTGCTGCGAATTGTATCAGGTAACTATATAAATTTAATATCGTGAACGTTTGAGGTTTCTCTGACGCTACACCAGTAAGAGGTCGTGGGTTCGATTCCCACCCATAGCAAAATAAATACTAGTAGGTTTTTTCTGTATAATTTGTCATGGTCTGGGTGTTTATAAAATATAATATATATTATATCATTGTTTCTGGTACACATAGTACAAGCCTAGAGCCTAGTTTGTGACCATAGCAATTTGTGTAAATTGTCCAAAAGAAAAAAAAAATTACACAGAGATTCAATCATAGCAAAACCCATATAGATATAGAGAAAATACGCGATACGCTATGAGCCTCGGAATCGGGTCGCATCGATATGCTAAAGACGCTAAATTTCAGAAAAATAAACAAAAACATACTAATATTATAAAGAGAAAAGATTTGATTGATTGTTTATTCCGGATAAACTAAAAAAATATTGAATCTATTTTGAAAGTTATACCAACAGAAAGTTATATTATCAGCGAGTAACACGGGTTGTATTATAATTTTGATTACATTTATTTTAAATTAAATGGCGGTTGACCGCGGGGCACAGCTAGTGTGATTAAATGAAAAAATCTACCAAAATAATTAGATTTTAGAGTGCCTGAATTTTCTAAGCCGGCTTTTATACCTTTATGGTCTTGGGTTTCCACGATTCTACCAACTTCCTTGACAAACAATTTTTTTTTTATCAATACATCACTAATTCAGCTTATGAACGTCAAATATGTACGCATAGTAAAGCGGTACATTTTTGACTTCCCTGGTCGCGTGTAGTTTTCAGGTGTAATATCCGTACCGAGGTGTGAGCAAGTTTTCATTTTATAGTTCCCCATTTACGGGCGCTCCATTTATATTCGCTCCACTCCAAATTAGAGCATAACTTATTTTGAATATCAAAAAAACGTAGATTGTGCTAATTTGGGGTGTTGGAGTGGAGCGAACCCAAACGGAATGCCCGTGTAAAGGGACCTTAATAGTGTGTACGGGAAATCGGTGTTTAACTGTTATTGAAAGTATAACTTCTGTAAGTAGTACATTATAATATTCTTTGCCCCTGTGACTAACCTTGGGGTGACCACAAAGTCATGTTTGGGGAACTTTTTATCTTATCAATGAGTATAACATTTTTATAAATATTATAAAATGCTACAGCTTGGGGCCAGGATCCATACAAAAGTGCTCGTTGTTCTATAAAACAAAAATAAAAAATATATCGACTGTGTCAGCACTATAATATTCATCATAATATTTATATCTCAAGTCCTACTACTATTGTACTATTTGTTGTGTGTGTTGGGTGCTATAGTTTGTTAAATTTTAAATATTTTAAAAGTAGGAATTTAAAAAATAAAAACCAAACAAGCTTTTGATATTTTATTTATTTTTTTGTTTTTTAACATAAATAATCATTTATTTTAAATATTACAAGTTACAGTTACAAACGTACAATAATGTTGTACCATTAAAATAATAAATAATATAAAATATTTTTTTTGTAACTACAGCACTAAATTGTTATTTTGTCGAACGACATCGATCGTGGTGCCGATATGCTTATATAGAAAAATAGTGAAAAAAAGCTTGATATTGGTTCCATAGGTTTCGGCGGAAAACCCCGAATTGCCGGTCATCGTCAACGGCGAGACACGTTCTGTGGCGATCGCCACCAACTCGGCGTCCTGCCCAAATCACTCCTTTAAAATAGCGAATTTACACTTAATTCGATAGACAACAGGGACCTAGATGAGGAGTTGAGCAAATAAAACGTCTAGATCAATTTCTTAAAACATAGATTTAAACATAACAAATTATAAAAAAGAACATCGACGACACCCTTAAAATAGTAAGGTTAGAGAAGATCTCGGAAGAGTTTGCCAAGTGATAACATTCGCTATTTTAAAAGTGGTAACCGACCGGAAAACGCCTTAGCTGAAATTCAAATGCTAATAAAGGTGGTGATTAACTTAGATTCTTTCGGAGCTCATGGCTCTGGACTCCTGGACGAGGTAGACCTGGGAGCCGGGCACCGTGGAGGTGGTCACGAAGGTGCGGTGCTTGGCGCGGATGAGGGACAGATTGCTCTCGGCGACGTCGGCGCGGTCTTCGGCGGCTTCCAGCTCGCGTTGGAATCGTCGCACGCGCGTCACGCTCTGTTGTGAAACTCCCTCCTGTTGGTAAAGCGTTGCCAATAAATATACAATAAACTACGTAAACAATTAAAAGAACTGCCGCTTAAGTTATTCGGAAGAAGCCTACACAAATGGTTGGTCTTAAAGTGCTTCTACGCAGATGTTACATTGAATATAAATTTAGTAATACACAATATTGTCAAATATTGTGCTAGATATATAAATGTTTAATAGTAATTATTGTGTCCTAATAATTTTAAATGTTGTGTATAGATTTTTTTTTAACGATATACCTAATTATATAACATTTTCATAAATAGATTTTAAGAGGGCAGCGCTAAGTTTCAAAATAAAATTGGTTTACTAACACCTAACGCGCTAACACATGTATACTAACAACCTAACGCGCTAACACATGTATAAGATTAAGTCAAAGTTAATAATATTTATTTAATGTAAATCTTTACACGTATTTATGCATAGTCAAAAAAATACTATATTTAATATAAGGTCCAAATGTGTACTTGGTTAGACCGTCATTCTTCACACACATATAAAAATAAATAGAAACCAAACCGATCACACACCACATAACCAACTAGTGTAAGACTAGGTGGTTAGCTGGTTCTATCAATATTTGACGATGACATAATATAATAAAAGTGAAATATAAATTAATAAAGAGGAACTCTGTTGGTTAATGTTAAGTTATAAAATATCATAACATCCCGGCTTCATTGAATAAAATAAACACAAATTTATTATTTTTAGGGAAAAAAAATACCTAAGTTATCTCATGGCAGTTATAAAGATAGAAGAAACCAGACATATTTTTTCTTAAATGTCACTAAAATCCATTTGATAAGTTAGAGGTTAAATATAAAATTACCTGTTCAGTCAACTGCCTCTTATAAATGTTGACCTTCTGCGAAGTCTTTTCCAAAGAATCTTGCAGCAGAGCAATGTTCTTCTGGTCCTCTTCGCATTGGATCATCACCTCCTTAAGGGAGCGTTCCTTCTTGCGCAGGATCTTGATGGACTCCGCGTGCCTCCTCTTCTCCTCGTCCAACTCCAACTCCATGTCCTTGATGCGCGCTTCCAGTTTGCTGATGATGCGTTTGCCTCCAACAATGGCATTTGCTTCGACCTCTTCCAGGCGGATGGATATGTTCTGTAGAAATAAGAAACAATTTGTATCATTTTATAACTTGTATACACACTAATTTTAAGTCAATGCTATTATTAGCTATTTATTTACATTAACATCATCCTTATGAATACTGTCTATTTTTGGAAGTTTGACGTCTAAACTAGGTATTCAGACAATTTTAATGTTTAGGAGAGAGGTTATTTGAATTCCGAGGGGTAACATAAGATATCCTAAAGGGGGGGTTTTAGATATACTATGTTTTGGTTCCTAAGATACTACTCGCTTAGGAAAAGCAAATATAATAACAAGATAGAAAAAAGTGCCCAATTATGCAAAATTGGCCAATAAGCTACAAAACTGCAACTCCATAAGAATTGAAATAATATCTCACCACACGATCTCATGTGCGTTCATTATATTCATTACTTTTCGATGAACACTAAGAACAAAGCTACTGACCTTCACTTCAATTTCCAAAGACTTCTTGACGGCTTCAATCTTGACGATCCTCTCTTGTTCTTCGTGCAGGTGCTCTACGGTATGTTTCAGCTCAGTCTGAAAATGTATTTCAGGTATTATTGATTAAGGTTCTATAAGGGTCAATGGTCTTGGGCGTTGCGTTTGGTTGTTTCATTCTAATAGCACAATAATGATTTAACAGAATACATTCTATGAACGTTTTAATGTTTTAGTAGAAATGCACTATAATATTCCTTTTAAATCATGCCTATATTAGTGTAATAGATTTTACCAAACATTAAAATCTAGTTTTAACTAAAGGTTGACCTTGCCAATTTGTAAGTTTCATTTCAGAAATTAATTATTACTACAGCAACGAACTTTAAGATTGAATTAGAAATCTGTAATATTCATACATTATCTTTTTAGTTTCAAATTTTGGATTATTGAATCGCAAGTGCGCAAGTAGAATGCGCATTTCACCGCATTTTTATGATACAATTTATCTCCCCTTACATGTATGAGTTTCGGAAGTAGCAATGCATGTTCCAGTTACCTGCACACGTTGGAATCTTTCATCAGCGATGCGCAGTTCCTTGGTGATCTCGTCGTAGTCTGCGGCGACCACCGCCAGCTCCTGCTCGATCTTGGCTTTGCTGCTGGAGAGGTTGACGTTGATGACTGTCAGCTCGTTGATGCGAGTCTGGGACTCCTCATACAGCTGCTCCACGGAGCGCTTGGCGCGGAGGGCCTGATTGTGCAAACAACATCATAAGCTATTTTATAATATAACTCGCCGAGACGGCCTAGCGGTGGTGGCAATCACAAGCCAACAATACGATTCCCTTTTTTCTTATTGCATAATAATAATATAAACAGAAATGTATTTTTATCCAGGTGAGACGCTATTAAAATACAAAATTTCAAATAAAATAATAAATTAGTTACATATACATCGATGTTAATTATTTTTATGATAGTTTGTATATCAAATACTTATGTTGACATGTATTTATCATTTATTAATAATATACTATTCGGGACATTTAAAAAACAGTTGCATAAATTACTGCAACTATATTATTCAGTCAAGAACTGTTATAAAACTGTCTTTTCTGATGTTGTTATATTTAATGGTAACATTTATAATAAGTTTTGTTATTTTATATTTATATAGGTAGTTTATGAATAAATTAATATTTAAGTATTAAATAATCTATTGTGTTTTTAGTTAAATTTTACACACCATTTTGTGGTAAATCGCGTGGGATCAATTACAAAATGTTTCTATATTCTGTTTTTTTTTTTTTTCATATAAATTATTATACCTGTTCGTAGTTGCCCCGAATCTCCTCCACCTCGCCGGTGAGGGACTGTATTCTGCGCTGCGCCACTCCGTACTGGTCGAGGGTAACTTGCAACTGCCTCTGTACTTCATCGTAGTGGGTCTGGATCTCTGTCAACTAAAATACAAACATATTTGTACTTACAATTGCCTAGCTCATTCCCGCGACCTCGTACACATTAATTAGTCTTTAACCATCTCCGTAGACTAGTTGTTGGGTCTTTGGCGATGTATTTAGAAATCATGAGTTCGATTCCCACCCATGGCAAAAATATATTAGTAGGTTTTACTGAATACTTTGCCATAGTCTGGGTGTTTATAAAATAAAATATATATTATTTCAGGCATACATAGTCAAGTCTAGGCTTGTACAGCAGGGTAATTACGCGCACAACGCTAAGCTAAACTTTAATCGATATGATGCGATATGATGCTGACGTAAAGTAGTGTACAGTAACTGCAGTCAACTACGTCATTTTCGTTAAAGTTTAGCTTAGCGTTACGGGCTAACAGGCCTACTAATCAAAAACAAAGCAATAAAAAGAGCCGACAAAACTCGAACCTGGCCATAATAGATAGCGACGATCACTACTATCCCAACGCGCCAATAGATGTTTCAGACAAAAACTTGTAACTGAATCCATGTAAAGCCAACACGAACCTGTAGAGATTGTTTCTTGATGGTCTTCTGGAGGTCAATGTTGGTCTTGTTGGCAACGTCCAAAGACAGCTCCAGCTCAGTGATCTGGATCTGCAGCTTCTTCTTGATGCGGGTCACTTCGGTCTTCAGCTTGGTCTCAGCTTCGACCACGCGGGCGTTCAGCTGTTCGATCTCAATGCTAGTCTGCTTGCTGGAATTTAAAGAGATGTTCGTTATTTTTGGAAATAAATAACGTCAACCAATGGAGTTTTATCTCGTCAAATCTAAAACTGTGCACTATTATATTATCCTACGGCAAGTGATAAACGTAGTAATTAAGTTGGTCATCACCTTAGAGAAACGCCATCATTGGTTAATTTTGTTCACTTATATAGAAATTAACACATTATATAACACCCAAACATTTGGAAGAAGGGCGCGTAGTTTTAGGTTAGACTACCTCTAGTGTGGAAGGTACAGGAACAGAAAGCTATACATGACCAAGTTCCATAGATCTTAAACTTTAAAATACAAGTTGAATAGGCTGGTTAATGAAAAATTAAGGCATAGAATGGCAAGCATTCAGAGAGGTAGAGGGTTATCCGTTACATCTATGGCCGAATGCCCAAAAGCAGGTAACGCTACCCAATTTAAAAAAAAAAAACATAATATAGAAAAAACCCAAAACATAACTAAATATAGGAGCATTTATTGCTAAAGATGTGACCCAAGTTACTCCTAACTCCTCTCCATGTCTTTAATGGGTCAGTTGGTAAGAAAGGCTATATCATAATACATATACGCATATATACCCAAAATGCATAAATGCATACCATTTTCTAACGTTCGTTGACCGGACTATAAAGAAAGAAAGTACCTTTATCATGAATGCCCAAAAAACATTGAATTGCGGTAGATATATCCTGTTCATAGAATAATGTCACTAAGTGTTGTTTACACTTTGACAGACACGAATAAAATATCTCCTGTCTTATACTAAATTTGTAAACATCAATACGAACCGTGTAACAAGCGAACGTATTCAAGAACTCAAGTCTATCACTCTGAGCAACAATTTCCCCACAATTTACAAATAAATCACCTTTTGTCAATGAAGTATGTAGAGTTTAAGTGATCGAACTGCTTCAAGGTCTCCTTTATATCCCGCAGCGGCTGAAGGTATCCGTCGTCCAACTTGATCGACTGGTCTTCACTGCGTATTTTCACTAAACACATCACTGGCGACACAGACCTTCTCACAGTCCTAACATTCTCCGAAATCACTTGAGACACTTTACTTTGCATATTCCGTCGCGATGAAATATTTTCGTGATATTCGTGCTTGTGCAAGTATCTGCTCTGGTCAACATTTTGTCTACTCTCCGTTAATAGAGTCTGAGCAATCGCCTTAGCAGATTTGCCGCGGTAAATATGCGCTTTTCCGCGCAATTCATTAGCGACGTTCGCATTAGCCTCGTAAAGTTCCAGTTCCCTCTGAATTTCATCCATTCTTTTATTTTGTCTTTCTACTTTAATTTTTTCTCTATCTACCTTTTTCTTCCGCGTTTTAGCAGTCACACTTTCTACTCCAACGTGCTTAGTAACGTTGGCGGCGGCCGCAGTCGCGCATACCGAAAACGGTGATCGTTTAGCTATATTAAATGTATTGAGATCTTTTTTCGCCTGTTCGGCTACTTCTTCCGAATATTTCTTCAAGTCTTCGCTAGAGTAGGTCCGCACCGGATGATCCGTCCTGTACTGTTCCAAGCCGCGTTCGTTGTTCCACGGGAGGTGTGGAGGTTTGGTCGCGAATCCGCGCTCCTTCGCGTTGATGTAGTCTATCATAGGCTGATAAAAATTTATCCCGTAGCCATAATTATTTTCGTAGACGGCGGTGGGGGGCTTGTTCCACTTATTTAGATTGGGGATCTTCACCGGTGCCATGCCAATAGCGATGCAATTACGATCGATCGTGTCGTTATAAATCTCGGTCACCCCGATCTCTCATCGGGGAGTGAGGTCGAAAAATTAGGACTGAGAGCGCGGAGCTCTCCTCTTTTGTAGATTTTACGTAGCCTTCATGCATATGTTGCTCTTCATGTTCACCAATGAGGAGAGCGGATAAATATAAATAGGAAGCGGTGCCAATTTATGGTATCATAATTGACGCTCCGGAAAACATCCGATAGATGTCTTTGATGCATTTTGTAATCAGATTCTGTAAACAGCTGTAACAGCAAAGGAACCCCTTGGCACATAATTGAAAACTATATAAAACTCTACATAAACAACAAAAAAAAACGTATCCACTTTAAATAACGGAACATCTGTTATTATGAAATTTTAAAATTGGCTTTCAGCCTATTTTTTGTATGTCAGGGTCTATATTGATGAATCTCGTTATTGCATGACATTCGTCACTCAATCAGATGATAATTGCGGTGGGGGTAAAATTGCGGCTGTTGATAGCTCAGATATCCAGTTCCTCTCTGACAATCTTCAAGACAGTGCTGCGAATTTTCGCTTTAATTTAAGCAAGTGTGCTAAAACCGAAAGAATTTTAAAGTAAACAAGTCTAAATCTGTAAAACGCTAACACTTTTCATCGCTTCTTTGGTTACCGCGTTATTTGTGTTGCAAAATTTGAAGAAAAAATACAGCAAGTGTCGAGTGATTCTTTACTAAGAAGTCATTAAGGTTTTTTCTAAAATAGCTTTACAACTCACCGGATGGCCTCAATTTCTTCTTCTTTCTCGTGCAGACGGCGCTCGGCCTCATGACGGAATTGGCCGAATTCGGCTGTCAACCTCTGAGAACGTTGCTCCTCTGCTTTACGTCCCTAATAACAAAAGCAAATATTGTTTTACTAAAACCAAACTAGATGTATTGTTTACTAGTCTAGAACTACATCGTTTTGAAATACAGTTAAATAATATACCTACCTTACATATACCCATACATTAAATTTAGAACATATTTTTTTATTATAAAAGCTTCTATTTCTATTATTTTAAATTGTATATTGAGATCAAACAAACTGTACAATTGTAAAATATTTCAATTTATAAACTGTTAAATCTATAGTGAAGTTTTTTAATATCTTAACCATTCCTACCAATGATCCCTTTTTCCCTATTTATGATATTGTATGGTATGACAAATTAGCATAACTGTAAAGAATACTTACGCCAGTTGCTTGTGTCCAACCGTAATATCATAATTTTAAATTAGAATACAAGCCTAGTGTTGGTTTCTTGTTCTTATCTGGCATAGTAAAAAATATCTTTACCATTTTTTTTTTTGTAAACTTATTATAACTCATGAATTATGTTCATTATCAATTCGCGTTTTCAGCAACTCGTTATAAAAACTTTATTTTATTTTGTTGCTATTGCGATATTTTTTTATAATATTATTTATATTGCGAATTTTTGTAATATAGATTAAAGAAATATTGTATCCATCTAAATAACCTAAAATATATTTATTTATTTAACTGACCGAATTTTCCAAATCACTAATAGTAATAACTAATTATTTAAATATTTTTGACTTGACTTGGAAATGCTCGGCTCCACCATACATCGCTTATTTTAATTAAAAAATACCTCATATAGATACTAATACATATTATATTAAATATACTCTCTGACTAAAGCAAATTGTACAGAAAAACATACTAATGTTGTTGGCATGAATACAAATCAAACCCATGGCATACATATTTCAAATAATTTCATTGTAATTTTTCATACAATAATTGCCTATTAAGTTTATCTCCATAAATTTAAATATTAAGGTGTAATGTTGCATTTTATTCACAAACGGTTGAATTTTTCTATATTGTTTGTATGAAGTTTTACCGAAGTTTAATGTCCTCGATAGTAATTTTAGACGCATAGAGACGGTAGCCTGGCTAGTATGTAGCGGCGTCAATGCAAGTTTATTTAGGTACAACTGCCGCTGCCAAAACATGTATCGTCTTCAATTTTACTCTTAATTAATATGACAGTTTATAGTTTATGATAAATGGAGCTATTTCTAAGTCTGCCTTCTCTGCACTGCTAATAATTTGGTACATTGTTTATACATGAAGTTTACATTGTTGTGTCTGGAAAATTTCCGACTACTACATATTTACCTTTCTGGAGTTCTAGGGCTAACTGGATACTTGTTTTAAAAGTTATATTTAAACCAGCTTAACCGTGACCCGGTTTAATGTTTGTTTCCCTTTGAAAGTATGGAGAAACCAAAACATGAGTGAACTTCACTCTATACTTACAACTTGTTTATCTTACAGTTTTGGTATTTATAGCCGAGAATTTTAAATTGCCACGCAATTACTATTTACCGACATCTTTCGCCAGTTATTTACATGAGGATAAATACCTAACTAGCCATCATGAAATGATTTTATAGATCTTATAATATCTCGTGCTAATGCCTGGACTGTCATAGTTATATTAGAAAAAAGCAACCAATGAGATTAGGGATAAAAGTTTAATTTCAGAATAAATTATTTATTTAAGTTTTGAATATTTGAACGTATTGAGGACATTTTTTTAATTAAAGGTTTATTGAGTTATATATAAAAAAAAGTTTTTAGTTATTAACTGAAAAACTACTAGAGCTAAAATCTCAAAAAACGTAATACCTATGTTCAAAATACGTACATATCTCAAATGGTTACTCCATGAGAAACTTATTTTCAAATATGACACTTACTACTTTCCGAATTGCAACACATTTTCGAGATATCGGTCTAGATGTACAGGAGGGATCTCAGCAAGGTCACAATTTCCTTAAAAACGTATGGCAGCCCTAATGACAAGCTTGGGTTTATACAGTGAAATATTTTTAAATATACGTGGTGGCCTAGTTGGTTAGACCTTGGACTTAAAAACGCTTAGGTCCCTGGTTCGAATCCCGGTATGTACCAATGAGTTTTTAATTAAAAAAATTATGTACATTTGTTTGACAACACCACTATATTGCCTCGGAGAGCACGTTAAACTGTCGGTCCCGGTTTTACTATACCAACTTGTAAAACTGTTTATAGAAGGGTTATTGAGTCTATTCAAAACATCGCAACGAGCTAGCCACTTGTTCGGTGTAGACTCATACCATCGGGTACGACGAGGTGGGATTAAAACCCCTCCGCTGGGTACCCTGGGGCCGTCAAGGCGGTCACGGGCGCCGTAAGGCATCCGTGATGATACTATATTTTTAAATGTAATATATTTAATGACATCAGAATTGAGAGACTACCTATATTCTCATTTATAAACTCAGATCAGAACCTATTCTTCACGTGTATGGGTATTTACGTTAGGTACATATACACATATTTATCATTTACTCTTTGGTTAAGGTTTTTCAGATTAATTTGTTTTCTGATTGATAGATATTGATAGATTGATATTGATAGATAGTTATTAAAAAAATATATAATATTAAGAAGCCTTAGTGATCATATGATTGCAACAATTGAATATACTAGATTCGTATTTAGGATTGCTGTAAAAAAAACACAATTTGTTGAAGCCCCTTGGAATAATTTTTCAGATTTCAGTGATGTAGTAAGTAGGTGTAGTAAAAAACAATACTTACAGCTTCAGCTTCTTTGTATGCGGCGGTGAGTTCTTCTCGCTCGTTCTCAAGACGGCGCAGCTCGATCTCGAGCTCGTGAAGACGGCGATTCATCTCAGTAAGGTTTGCGCGGGCGTCGTGCAAGTCATCTGAAAAGTTTTCATTTTAATTTGTGATTTCGAAGACTAGCTCACAATAAATCAATAATCCAAAACTAATATTCATAAAAAACTTACCACCCAATTTCTTATTCTCACGGGCAAGCGTGTCTTTTTGCTCTCTAGTCTTGTCTAGCTCGTGGCTGATGCGTTGGATCTCCGTCTGTTTGATACGCAAGTCCCTTTGGCTTTGCTCGTACAGCTGCACTGTCTCCTCTAAACGAGACTTGATCTCAATGTTAACGCGTTCCAGTTGCTCGGTACGCTTTTGTAACTCCCGGGCTGTTCCGTTGGCCTTCTCCAGATCGATAATAAGGACCTCAACCTTTAAAAATATAGAAACAAGTAAAAATAATATAATTCAGAAAAAAAGTGTAAGTAAATATCTAAGTATATAGACATAGGGTCGCTGTGTATAATAGAATTACAAATAAATACCTCGCTTTGCAGACGAGACTTCTGCTTTTCAACGTTGTTGATCTTAACAATAAGTGTCTCGATCTGTTCCTCCTG
Organism: Monopis laevigella; assembly: GCA_947458855.1. Taxonomy (NCBI): domain Eukaryota; kingdom Metazoa; phylum Arthropoda; class Insecta; order Lepidoptera; family Tineidae; genus Monopis; species Monopis laevigella. The sequence goes on along the minus strand of OX381576.1, from coordinate 36,304,891 downwards.
CTCCTGAATGCGGCACGAGTACTTCCGGCGGATCTCCTCGATTTCCTCGGCTCTTGCAGCGGCCTCCGATTCGTATTTGGAGCGCCATTGCTGGGCCTCGCCGTTGGATTTCACCAGTTGACGTTCCAAGTCCAAACGGGCTTCGGATTCCTCTTCTAGTTGAACTCTTACGGACTCCAGGTCAATCTCAACCTGAGAAAGAATAATCAAATAAAGGTATATGCAATACATGAATGTTAAACAAGTAAAGACAAAATAATTACATTTTTACATGGCAGATCTCTTTATAAGTGACAACTAGAACAAAAAACTATACAGTGGGGTGATTACACGTGCTAAGTTCGCTTGATTTATGACGTCATTTTGACGTACTTCAAGCTTGAATTATGTCATGCTAACATTGATGAGCGTAATCTAGGCACAAGTATGCCATTAATGTATTATTTTTTAATAAGCCTAGTTTAATTCATTAAGCACTATTAAAGTGGAAACCCAGACCGAGCTATCGCTAAAACGGGTTTAGTATAATCACTCTAATCCGTGTACCTAACATGTTTTATTAGTTTGTACCATATCAATATGACAATCAAAGTGTTAGCAATATCCAATATAGCGAAACGTTTCGAAAAACAGAAGAAGTGTAAGTATAATCAAATGAAATATACTACGGAAATAACTCTACCAAAATAGCTTACCAAGTACCAACATCATACGATAAAAATACCCTAAAATGACGATCTTTAATTGCGATAAATTTTTATATTCCTTGAAATAGAACCAAGCTAGGTCATATCGTATATTTGTGGTATTCACAAAATAATCCAAATCAATTTAATTTCAATTCGATTTTTTAGGTGGGAGGAAGGTCTCTATAACTTCGTTAGGCCAACCGAATGGTTTAGTTACCACCGCCCATACAGATGCAGAAACAGTCGAGTGACCTAGTCATGTTTCGGTTTTAGTCTGTGGGTTCACCGGTTTTCAGGAGACTACTGCTTCGATTTCTTGTCGAGGTGGAAGTCTCTTTTCAGAATGCGGTTACGAAATAGTTAGTTGAATAGACAATAAGGCAGCGTAATGGAATTCGTTATTGTCGCCCCAAAGTAGGAGCGATCAATATTGTTTAAAAATAATTATTGATTAACCCGATTCATGGATTTTGTTGGTTTGCTCACCACCAAGTAGATACAAAGTCTCATGTCGTGTTCCAATAAAAAAAAAGTTTTATTTGGCTAAAGTTGGTTGTGTATAAAATTGTATGATGGTTACCTGGTGCAGGGTAGCCTCGAGGATGGAGCGCCTGCGGTCTTCGTCTTCTAGTCTACGGCGGGAGTCCTCGAGCTGGCTGATCAGTTGGCTCTTAAGGTAGATGACGTTCTCAATGTTCACCTGTCCATACATATTTCGAAATCAAAAATCTGTGCTTTTAAATATATAACTAACAATTGTAGTAAAAAGAACTAATTTATAAAGTTTATAAATTCTGCAAATTTTAACTAATAAAAACGCTAATACGAGTTGAAACACACCTTAAGGTCCTGAACTTCCTTGGTGAGCTCAACATTTTCCTGCGAGAGACGCTGCTTGTGCGACGTGATGTCCACGATGGTGCGATTAAGCTCCTCGATCTTGATGTGAAGTTCGCTGATAGATATTTCCAGCCTCTCGCAAGTCTTGCTAATGGTGATCTTCTCCTTGTTGACATTCTCTACCTGAGCCAAAAGCTCGTACACTTCAGCCTGGAACTTGGACTTTTCCTTCTCGGTTCTATCGACAAAGAAAATGGCTTCTTGACAAACACATCCTATACAAGCAAACATAGGAAAAAAATCGCTTTTGCTTAAAATTTCTGTAAAATAAATTCGCTTGGCATTTTGTATTTATTCAAAATTATAATAAAACATTCACGAACACATGATTAGTTTACAAGAAAACTTAATAAACTTTTATCTCGTACAAAACTACTAAATCAAACAAAATACTCGTCACCAAGATAAAAGTTTTTGTATCTATATTGTTAGAACATAACAATTCTAAATTAATTCTAAATTCAACTATTATTTTTATTCCCATCAGCATCATTGCATTATTTATGTCATTAATTTAGTCGGTTCTCAGGAAACTTATTGAGACCGACAGCTCCAATGTCATTTTACTGATTGGAATAAAAACATATATCAGAAATGCTGGTTACCTGGCTTTGCCCTTCGTGAGCTGCTCAATCTGTTCTTGGAAGTCGACGATGATCTCCTGATGCTTCCTCTTCAGAAGGTGTGCGGTCTCTTCGGACTCCAGATGCACATCTTCGAGCAGTTTGCGGAGTTTCGTCAGTTCTGTGTCGCGCTTCCTGTTGATCTCGAACTGTAAATTTAGAAGACACTTTCAAATGTAAAGCCTGAAAACAAATGCCATGAACTGCAAAAGAAAATAGGTTTTAGCGCTTAATAACTATACTTTTTAGAAAGCATTTATCTACTTATTTATAAAACAACATCTGTTTATATGTTACAGCGAGGATAACCCAGTTAATTTGGACGCAAAAGCTATAATTTTAATTTAACCAATGTTTTAAATATTTATATAATAATAATATAAGATATGAAAGAGTTTGGTATATTTATTATAAACTCGTAATCTTCTGATACTATTTTATCATATAAACAAATTCTATGCTTTTAAACTTGGTAGTAGCCAATTGCATTTAAAGTAAGATTGTTAAAAATATACTTACCTGTTTATATGTTATATACAAAAAAAGTTAGTTAATAGAGCATCAGCACCCTAATCACGCGCACAGCCAAATACAAGAAATATTTTAGATTGATGAGAAAAACAACGTGGAAATCTTAGAGATGAAAATAAAGCAATCAAAATAAACAACAATATTAATTAAAGTTCTTTCTTTACAACATTTAAAGTGCATTTTTTCAATATACTTTGGCACCAGTTCAAATGCGAGTATTTTATACTTTCTTAAAAATGCAGACTGGCTAAGTGGTTATAACTATTTAACCTTAATTATCTTTTTTTTATAAATTTATTTCAATTATTATTTTTATATAACAACATTTTTATATAATAACATTTTTATATAACAAACGCTATTAAATAGTGAATTAATATGACTAAAAAATATATATCGATGCAAGATTTAGTTTTAACCAATTCTATTAAAGTTTATACTATGTATTATACTTCAGGATAATATTGGACAACGTTTTTAAATAAAATTATACTCTAAATTCGTTTAACGACTCTCATAGTTATAAAGAAATACTATCAACTATTTAAATGCATTTAATAAAAGTTATACAAGCAGACCAAATTTCAATATTTCTGTTGTCTCTGATATTTTTTCTCCTTAAAACAGTCTACCTGCATAGACCAGTCTGCATTTTCTTTGTCTTTGGTGTTGTTTAAGTTGTTTGAGCTCCACAACATTGGTTCTAGGTGTCATCATGCTTACCTGGCTTTCGGCACCACCTTCCGCCTCTTCCAGTCGCTCGGACAGTTGAATCACTTGCACGCTCAGATCTGCCTTTTCCCTCTCGATCTGAAATCAATTTTAGTAAATATATCGTGGAAATAAAAGACCAAGCAATAAATCTATCAAAATTAATAGCAATCAACTTTGGCACATAAGTTTACGAGCCACAATGGAATCTGTTAATATATTTATTAAGAAATACAAAAATAGTTTAATAAATAAAGAAAAAAGCAAGTTACAATATCATAGATATTACATTTTTATGCACAAAATTTTACTTATTTGAAGTGTCTTATTTTACTAACAATATAAGTTTCGGCAAATTCCACTGTGACCCCTAAATCCAAATTGTATTGATTTATTGACTAGTATATCCTTTACTTAATACAGTTTATACATAGATAGATAGACATTTACGAAGTAAGTTCAAAATCTAGGATCTTTAGCTTTAGTAATGAACCAAATAAAAGAACTCGTATATGTAAATAGTCATAAATAAATAAAGGATTATTTAAGAGTCGATCTTATAAATAACGAGGGTTTATAGGCGTTAAGGACCACAGCGGCCACATTCTGTTTCTTATACGGTCACGTTATAAGATTATTGACAAAATAACGAATTCCGTTATAAGAGCTCTCTCCTCCAATCAGCGAAGGTTTAAAAACTTCTCTGATTGGAGGAGAGCGCGCTAATAGCAGAAATCGTTATTTTGATAATCTAACGGTCACGTTATAAGAAAAAGAATGTGGCCGCTGGATGCGTTGAAAGCCTCCCCCATATGTCTTATCAAATGAATAATATTTTTAATTATATTGATGCATTCCAATAAAAGCATACTTAACAATTTTGGAATAATTAGATTACGGTGATTATAGGATACGTGTTTGTTTGTGTAATTTAAATATATCCCTATTAAATGAAAAGCTAGAGTTATGAAATGTATCCATTTAAAAACTATAATAATATGTTTAATAGATGTCCAAATAATAATGAGATTATAATATCACCTCAAAAACGTCAGATTTTACATAAAATTATATTAAGTTTTCTTTTCATGGAAATCATCGCGTTTATTATGCAAGAAAGTGTTATAGGAATCAGAGAGCATTCTTTTGAATCCTAAAATAACAAAATGTTCCGTATGTCGGAACGGTGACTAACTCAGATATTTTCGCTCGCCACTCATTCTACGATCTATTATTATATTTCAATATTGTGGCATTCTCACGGGGAACGAGAATCATTTGGCCCAGTTTCAAACGGGAGACTGAAGAGCGAGAACTCGCGACTTCGAAAACTGCTTTCGCTTTGGATCTAAATATACCCGCGCTGACAACGCGAGGCGCTCAGATGACGACGAAGCTGCGAACGAGTCGGACGTCGCGAATGTACCACTGCCACTGAAATAGAATCGTTGCGATACCGATATCACCTGTCCAGTCGATGATCTTAATAATGATAATGAACTTTGTTACTACTCACATTATGTTGATTATGATGTTATTTCATAAAATTATGGAAATTTCAGGGGAAGGGGGGGTTAGGGTTAATCAATTAGTAGAGAACACAAAAACACATTTTTTTATTATACAAATGTTATTCAAAAGTATGACTATAATCATAAGTTTGATGGTTAATAAATTAAAGTTAATATGCTACGATGTATGCTACGAGCTACGAAGATTTTCAGTTTTTGTATTATTAAATATTATATGGTAAATAAATAAATTTTAAGTTTTAATAAGATTTAGAATTTTATAACAAATTTTCACTGAAACAGACCCTTTGAGTTTTCGCAAAAAGGGTCTGAAAAGAAAACTGTAGCATATAAATAATCCGATATAAATAACCGTCCTGCTGCAGCCAAATTAGCCGATCCGCGCCCACACTCTACACACGATCACGTTTCACGCTTACCCTCTGACGCAGCTCTCTTTCGGATTCCAGATCATCGTGGAGGAGACGGATCTTGTCCTGAAAAATACAATTAACAATGTATCCGTTCTGTTCTCACTTCAACACAAGCACTGCACTATAAGGTATCCAGGTACCTCCAGCCTGGAGAGAGCGCTCAGGTCGGCGCTATACTCGATGTTGACGTCGGTGGTGCCGCCCCCGCTGGAGCGGTAGGTGTACTTGGAGCTCTTTGCCACGGCAGACATGGTCAAGGGGTCGTCTGTCGGTATCGGCACTCGGCGCAACGTTCCCGGTCAGCCACCGTTCGACTAGTGAGCGCAGACGCGACCGGCGCGCGCGCATCGCCTCCCCGTCCCCGCTCCAGCTCCTGGAGCGCGGATCGTGTTACCCCCGCGCACCCCCCTCTCGGCCTTTTATAGACACGCCCGCCTTAACGCCCGTTCTCTCTTTGTTTTGCCTAAATTTTAGCACTTTAAGTTGCACCTGCCGAGCGCTCTAGAAGAGCGGAGGTGCATGCCGCGCCTGATGGGCCGCAAGTCTCCGAGATAGATTCCTATCGGTCTCTGGCAGACGTCGCCGCTGAAATGCCACCACGAGCTGAACTTAACAATGAACTTGTTCGCGCACAGACGATAAACATTGGAGAACAAAATATCAAACACTACGGTTATCGACTCTGCAGGGAGAGTGAAAGTAAACATCCTTATGTACCTCGCTACATTGTTTAAAAACATGGCAAAAGCAACGCTGCACCGTAAACTATTCATATGCAAGAGTAGACCTTGAACCGCGCCATTTTGCGCTTTAAAACGTGCTGGAATTGAAAATATTGATGTAAATAGTTTTCTGTTTCATACACAACCTTGGCTCACGTCTCTGCATACAATAACATCGATCTAACACCACTATTTAAAGCAACATGAATCATGCATTTAATGAAACGAATTTTATTTTAAGGAGTCTTTATATTAAGAGTACTATCCTATAGTACCCGACTCCTTAATATAAACTTTAAAGGTAGCAAATATTCGTTTAAGGTTTTGGAACCCCGAAATGTATGAAATCACAGATCAAAATCATTACCAGATCCGTTTTATGGTGATAGATTTATTGCTGTCTTGCTAAAATAAAAACTTATAACGCATACAAGACGAATAATATTAAGTACGTTAACGAGAGCAATCTGCCGACAAACTATTTGTATAGTTTGGCAGAGAAATACTTGTAAAATTCTGTATTTTTTTGTTTGATTAAATAAAAATAAAAATATTATAAATTTTTGTACTATGGTTTTTAATAAGTTACTTTCAATAATGATTTATACCTACTGCATATTAAGCTTATTGTATAATATGTTGTAATTAAATTTCGAATAGTAGTAACAAATCTTATTAACCCTGCTAGGTCTATAAGAACTTTTAGATACACTGAGGTGATATTTTATACTTGTCGTGACCCCTGAAATTTAACATGTGATGAAAAAGAACTAACGGTTAATAAAAGTATGTTTTACCAATTACCAACAAGTCACAGTAACCTACTATGTTTTGGATTGAGGAATTGTCAGTTGCTGCGTTGCTGTTCCGCATTGCCAAAGCCTAGCAATGATGATATAGTTCATTGCGCGAAAGAAAAGGCAGACCTATTCGTTCAACTTTCTACGGCCAATTCGCATCTACAGAAAGGTAATATCACACCAATGACTGAGGTTCTAATCCTGCACAAAGATATCTTAAAATATTGCGCGGTGTAGATGAAAATAAAATCAGTGGGTCAGACGGCTTCTCAGCAATTGTGCGGAAAGTTTGAGCTTTGTTTACTAATATGACTTAAAAATATTGTCTCTTTATGGATTCAGCTGGTATTCTATACTCTTGAAAGCTTGTGTTTCTACGTTTTACAGGCAATATTAAAGAAGGTATATTACATACATACCATCATGGGTGCCTTACGGCGCCCGAGAACGCCAAGACGGACCCAGGGTACCCAGCGGAGGGGTTTTTAATCCCACCTCGCGTAGCCGATGGTATGAGTCTTCACCAAAAAAGTGGCTTGCTCGTCGCGATGTTTTGAATAGACTCAATAACCCATCTATAAACAGTTTTACAAGATGGTATAGTGAACCCGGGATTTAACGTGCTTTCCGAGGCACTATAGTGGTGTTGTCAAATTGGTACCTACCGGGAATCGAACCAGGAACCTAACTGTTTTAAGTCCAAGGTCTAACCAACTCGGCCACCACGTATATTATAACGTAGGTATATTAAGGTAGGTAAATAAGTATGGAACGAGTGGAGAATAGTTAATATCTTAGATACATTGAGAGTTCTCCGGAGTGACCGACAAAACATTTCTCGCCCAGGATGGTTTATGCCTTTTACTTGTGTACGCCACTCATATAAGGTCTATAACAGCGCAAGGCGTACACGATACCTAAACCAGACTATAACTTTTCTATGTCTAATTATTACGATCAGTACCGACCTAGGTATGTACTCGCCTTGCGTTTTCCGTTGCACTATCAATGCTGTGTAAAACCACAGCTAAAACAGCAGCCATAAAACTCGCAATCCTGTTCAATGTTAGACGGCACAACAATAACGCAGGTACGAAACCTTTATAAGGTATGGAATACGCTGGTGGTTGTTGCCACCTTTGGGATAGATCTATCAAATACCAACTGAAAATACTGAGCCATGCGGCTTTTTGGCGACAAGTGTTTGGTCGCAAAGCTTGACAGCATTGAACACTAATTTACCGCCTAGTCCTCGGACTTTTACAGATAACATTACGAGGAGGGTGCTATGGAGATAAACGAGTTAATCCCTTTCGAAATCAAATATCAAGATATGAAGAGGGGTTTTGTGTGGGAACATATAGATGCAAAAAATTTCAAAAGTTAGTTTTAATCTGTGGGTACACCGGTATTCAGAAGCCTACTTCATAGATTTCTTGTTGAGATGGTAGTATTCTGTCAGGGTCATAGCATATAGTATAGTGTTTTGGGTTTAGTCTGTGGGTTCACCGGTTTTCTGAGACTACTGCATTGATTTCTTGTCGAGGGGGTAGTCTCCTTTAATAGTTACGAAACGGGCGATTGATTTGACGATAAATCAGAGAGGATATTAAAATAGACCCTTAATGCAAATACGTCCATGTCGCCACCCATTTTGTAACTGCATCATTAGTCGGCCTAGTCGGAGCGATAAATATTGTTAAACGAATGTATTGATCGACCCCACTCATGGAATTGCCACTAAGAAAAAGCCACATGCCGTGCTCCATTAAAAAAAAATGATGCTATTACAAAATGGCGCAGTTGTTTTATAGCAGCATGAATATTAAACTATGTAATGTAAATCCGTCTTTGCCGCTGATCAGGTGGATATAAAGTCATGTGCCGTGCTCTAAGACTACTACTAAACTAGCTAGATAAGTGAAACATTTCTAAATCTATTTATGTCACGAATTCATTGTCACATTTTTCTATTGTTAACTGACTATGCCAGAATATTCGATGCATTAAATAAGTCTTTAGTACATAGTCGTGAACAAGTTTCCAGTACTTCTTTTTTTTAATTTATTTTGAGTAGAAATAGACATTACGTTTTTGGATAGCAAAAAGTTCAGTACAAAATGACACCCGGGTATCATTTTCACTTACACCACATATTCTAAATAAAGACAGCTGACCTAAAATCTTTACATATCTTTAGTTTTACATAAAACATTTAGTGTTATAAATTTATTTTTAAAGTACAGGTAATTTGCGTACGAGTATTAGTTAGTTAACATGTCAAATATTTCTGTTAAATATCAAGTAGCATATAATTATTAATCACCAGTTTATTTTCAGATAAGTACAGTCGCGAACAAAATGAAATAATTTTAGATTGTTGTTTTAATAGAAGTTTGAAAGAGCACAAGATAATTTTAGATTTAATTGTGTGTCTATGTCAGTCTGCTGTCGACTTTTAACTGCTGCACTGATTTCAGTTAAATTTGGTGGGTATATGAATTAATAACCACGTATACTTAAGTCTATATTAGTATAAAATTTACTAATATATTGATTAATTTTAATGCAGAATCTTTAAATATAATTTTAATAACATGTCGATAAGTACTTTAGCGCAATTGACCGACTACTATTTAAGGTTTTTATATCGGTATTGTAACTAGTTTCCGACCGCTGAAAATCATATTGTTACAGATTGTAGGGGATTTTAACTATTTGAGGAACGCTGAAAATTATACTATTAGGGAATGTGAAGTATTTTAAGTGTTTGAGGAACACTGAAAATTATACTAATAGAGAGGGTGGAGTATTTTACTATTTGAGGAGCGCTGAAAAACATCTACTGTTAGAGAAGGTGGAGTATTTTACTATTTGAGGAGCGCTGAAAAACAACTACTGTTAGAGAAGGTGGAGTATTTTACTATTTGAGGAGCGCTGAAAAACATCTACTGTTAGAGAAGGTGGAGTATTTTAACTATTTGAGGAACGCTGGAAATCATACTAAAAGCCTTTTCTTTTAGTATGATTTCCAGCGTTCCTAGAGTTACCTTACAACAAACACACAACATAATTCTGATCAAATCAACGTTTTAACTTTATTATTATTGTACATAGGCCAGCTTAATGCCTTAGGCATTATCTACCAGCTAACCGTTGGGAAAGTGAAAAATGTAATAAGGGTGCAGAATGATAATTGACAATGTTGCCTAAAATATTAAGTAAATATATACTACATACGTATATAAAAATATTTTAACATTTATAATAGATACATGTCAATTATAGACTAATTTGTATGGAAAAGGATGTTTTTTTTTCGTTTGTGACACATGGTTCCATGGGAAAAGTTGTACGATTCGATCAGTAGAACCTCATATTAGCCCAAAGTACATCTTTTAAAAGTCACTATGTATAAATATTAAATATTTGTTGCTGACAGTCCAACAAAATTTCTCGCTCTGTCGCAGGTGGTTTAATATTCAGTTATATTGGTACCTGTCGTGAACTGGGCCAAGCGCTTTCCGCGTCGCCGCCCGCCCCCCGCGCCCGCGCGCCCTCCGCTCGCCTCCGCCCGCCCAAATGACTCAGGCGCATCGCACCGTCACCCAAAATATGCATCACTCCGGTTTTCCGCGGAGCTTTCCAAATAATCCAATCACCGGTGTTTATGAAGCAAATTCTATTTCAGACTTTTGGCATTTACGAGTAGGTACGCGTTGTGGGAGTCGTATATTTTAGATTTAGGGTTTTATTTGCAAATAGCTGTTCACTTGCTCTTACTGTGTCATAAACAACTTACAAAGTATTAATAGATATTGAAAACATTGTGGTGGGTTTTTTTTTCTTTTTTCTAAGGACGACGCATATTTTATACATTAATTCTAGCATTGTTAAGTATACAATGTGAGATAATGTTTAATATTTCTCTGTGTAAAAATAATTTCTATACAATGGTAAATTATTTTAATATACCATTAACTTCACACCATTTTCCGGCTTTACATCCCATCAGGGGTTTTTTATTAGTCTCCTAAGGCTGTATTTATCCCATAATAGCACTATAAAACCCACACAGCGACGACGAACAAATTCCAAAACTTGGCCAACACTATTTCATAAAGTCATTTTCAGTAAAGTAGATTATAATCTAATTAATTAATTATAATATGGAGTAGTCGAAATCCTTGCTTAACGTAATTATGTAGTAACATAAGGAAAGGAAATATGTCGGATAATTTGGGATTTCTCTTATCATAAAATAATTTAGCCTAATTGGCTTGAACAATCATACTATAGCTATTATTGGTGAATAATGATTTTGAAAATAGCATTTAACATCTGAGGCACAGTTGTGTCAACAAAACTCCCTGTAAATGTAACGATTCAAATATACCAGTTTTATTTTAAAAGACGAATTTTTAACTTAATCGTTACAATTACTTTGACAGATACTTTGGTGCAACTCGGGTGTCTTACGTCGCCCGAGACCGCCTAGACGGTTCCAGGGTACCCAGCGGAGGGGATTTAATCCCACCTCGTCGTAGCCGATGGTATGAGTCCACACCGAACAAGTGGCTAGCTCGTCGCGATGTTTTGAATAGACTCAATAACCCATCTATAAACCGTTTCACAATTTGGTATAGTGAAACCGGGACCGACAGCGTAACGCTCTTTCCGAGGCACTATAGTGGTGTTGTCAAACAAATGTATATAATTTTTTTAATTAAAAACTCATTGGTACACACCGGGATTCGAACCAGGGACCTAACTGTTTTTAAGTCCAAGGTCTAACCAACTCGGCCACCACGTATATATAACTATGTATAACATTATTTATACTTTGCCCACGAACAAAATAAAATGACAATATGTGGAATGTTGAACCATTGCCACAAAACAAAATCACGTTTAATAAATTAGTGCTAATAGTATAATACCTTTTCACTTCTCATGCTCTGCACAAAATCAAATTTTGTGCACAAGTGCATTAACGTATTTACTCATAAATGTATCACTCATATCTATATTAAGGCAAAGAAAATGAGCCATACAGCTAAACACAATAAGAAGTTCATATATAGAATTTGTTGAATTTTATAATATTTACTTAAATATATTTAAGATATAACAACAATTTCCTTCAGTATTCAAAACTGTACTAATTTTACTGTGAATTTTAATTAAAGAAATGTTATGTTATACTACTGTTTTATTTCCTCGCAATCGAAGTGAAAAGCAGAGTTTATAACTCGTCCACAAAACTATTTTATCCTCGACATTACTATCAGCCCTCGCCTTCGGCTCGGGCTGCTAAAAGTCTCGGATAAAAATGGTTCGTTTTGTGCACTTGTTGTAAAATCTACTATTATTTTTTAGAAAAGTAGGTGTGTATTTATCAATCGAAGTATTTGTCTTTGACATTAATGTTAACAACCCATAACCAAAACCGATTTAAAGAAATCAAGTATCACTTTTTGAATCAGGCGATACTTTACGGCATTCCATATACACTTAATATATGGAAAATAATTATATTAGCTGAATTTGGGAGGCCAAATTCGTCTGCAAAACTTTAACCGTTTACGCAACGCATGCTCTCACAAGGATTATTTTTTTCCCGTTTTTGCAACATTTTTCATTGTTACTCCGCTACTATTGGTCGTTGCGTGATGCTAGTAGCCTATAGCCTTTTTCGATAAATGGGCTATCCAACACTAAAATATTTTTTTCCATTTGAACTAGTAGTTCCTGAGATTAGCGCGTTTAACCACACAAACAAATTATTCAGCTTTATAATATTAGTATAGAACTCACCGTTCCGTGAGAAACAAACATTCGGACTACAACATCAAGTCGAACAAATATTTTGATCTCACAAACGAAATTATTAGAAACGGATTTAAAACTCAACTTTATGCAGTGTAAGTTGGTGCAAGAGGAATTCCAGCAAAGTCTTTGCTCTATATTGAAGGATCTTGGCCTTCCGAGATCAGTCGTCGGAACTTTTATGGAGCGTGTTTCCAAGATGGCGCTAACAGGATCATATAGTATTTGGTTGAGTAGAGGGGGTAGTGGACACTATGCAGGTGAGAGTTCAAAAGGCCTACTTCGCGGTCTCAAATCCGGGAACGCTGCAATTCATTCCCCTGCCTTACTGAACCCGGCACCCGCACGGTGAATAGCTAATAACATTGCTTCTCTCTCTATAAATGTATGAATGCAGATGACACACACTCGAAGATCTACAAGTCTTAATGCCTCTCAAATATACTACTAATGAAACTATTCAGTAGCAATAGTCCGGTTAGGTTTGTAACTATTGCCTTCCTTTAGTAGTGTGGGGAAATCCACCTCAATGGGAACAACCCTTGAGAATCGCCCTGAACGAGAACAACCCGATTTCTTACAACTAAAGTCAACATTTTCGAATCCTTCCAGAACACGTCGGGGTCACCAATTTTGTAGGAAAGATGGTAAATTAAAGTAAAAATATAAAATTAATAAACGTTTATTATTTACACTACTATCACTTCCTACATTTTGGTGGGCGTTAAAGTCTTGCGAACAACCGTTCTCGTTCAGGACGATTCTCAAGGGTTGTTCCCATTGAAGTGGATTTCCACACAGTAGCATTAGTTCGTTTTTTTTATTGGAACACGGCAGGTTTTTTTTTTTATAGAGCAGTGTATCGAGAGCATGCAACAGGTATTTAGCGGATCAGTTTCAAAGGTGCGAGCAGTAATCCACACATGGCCGTACCTGAGCTTTATATAGCATCAGTCGGAGTTTGAGTGAGAAAAACCGCCGCACCTTATTTAAGACTCCCAACTTTTTAGCTGCTAATTTTGCAATACTCTTGATATAGTTGCGGTGGTTAAGATCGGAGCGCAATTCTAACCCCAGGATATTAAAGACGGACGTTAGTTTAAGAGCGGTGCTCTAAAGAGACGGAAGTAGGAAAAAGGGGGACTTCTTTGTCGTCATTACACAAGCTTGCGTTTTAATGACATTGAACTAGATCAGATTATCTGACCCCCACGCAGATATACGGTCTAGAGTTTTGTCCAGTTCTGCGATCACGGAAAGTCGGGAGTCGGGACTCCTTCGATTAAACTTAGCGGTCTCTTGGACTGGTATCGCCCATGAACAGTACTATCTGCATAGCAATGAATGTTGCCAAGTTTTAGCATGCCATTTATATGCAGAATAAACAGTGATGCTGACAGCACTGATCCCTGAGGCACGCCAGCATTTATGTCTTTGTATTTTGAGTCATAGCCGTCTAAAACGACTCTAATACTCCTTTGCATAACCGATCGGAAGTCCATACGAAGGCAGCTTATCCAAGCATCTTCTATCATATTTCATATAATCCAGTAGGACTCTGTGCCAAACCCTATGAAATCTTTTGGAGATGTCTAGCCCAACTGCCAAAGCCTCGCCATATTGGTCTATTGCCTCTCCCCAAACGTGCGTGACGTATGTTAGGAGATGACCTGTTGATCATTTGAACGAAATCCATATTGTTTATCGTTCAAAATGAAGTGAAATTCTCGGTATCGCACTATTTGTCCATTAATCAGGTATTCACATATTATGCTCAAGATTGAGGTTATGGCAAGAGGGCGATAATTATTTTCGTCGGAGCGTTCACCCTTTTTTGACACAGTCTGTATATTAGTTACTTTTTAAACTGTGGGGACTTTTACGGAGGAGTAGGACAATCTATATAAATGCGTGAGGGCAGGACACAATACAAGCGCAATTTAAGACAACTGCTGGTATGCCATTTGGACCACTGGCCTTCCGGGTATCCAAACTTTGGAGTATCGCACGCACGTCGCGCTGCCATATAATGATATCGGGCATTGAGAAGCCATAATTATCAATACAAGACGGTTGTGCGCCTCCACCATCAAGCCGAGAGTTTGAGGCGAAAAGAGTTGCAAGTAGTTTGGCTTGCCAAGTTTGCCAGCAATCCATCAGGCAGACATAACGGTGGTAGTGAGGAGCGAACAAAAGTTGGATTCCACAGATTTCGCAAGCTGCCAAAAACTGCGACTACCAGCCGGTCGATTAAGCAGTTCTTGCCCGATCCGTGAAATATGTTCTGATTCCGCCTGTTTGAACACCTTCCTGTAGACTTTGGTGGCAAAGTTGTATGCTGCATTTTCGGTATGCCGTGTCACAGCACACGAGCAGTGACTATTGTACCAAGGTGTGCTTCTACACTTGCTGACGATATACGAGTGGGGTATATAATAATCCATACCCAGAAGTATCTGATCAGCAAGTAAAGATGCACACCTTAATGGATCTTTGTCCCTAAAGCAGTGTTGCTTCCAAGGGAGTGCCAAAAAATATTCACTAAGCCATTCCCAGTCAGCTGACGAATAATGCTAGACCTTTCGTGCCATATTGACGGAGACATTGTAGTTAGTCGATTGGTCAGAAACAGCTCAAGTTTGGAAGGTGTATGGTCGGCCACATCAGGTATGCGGGTGAATTCGTCTACCAGTTGGGTCAAACCATGTGAGAGGGCAAAATGGTGAGAAGACTTGCTAGCGAGATCAGTCTTGAGGGACCCAAGCCATTGTTCATGGTGGGCGTTAAAGTCTGCCAAAAAGGCGATCTCATCGCTAGGAAATCGCTCATAAACCTTATCCGTCGCTCTACTCAAATACTCAAAGAGTCTATATATATATATCATCACGGGTGCCTTACGGCGCCCAAGACCGCCTAGACGGCCCCAGGGTACCCAGCGGAGGGGTTTTAATCCCACCTCGTCGTAGCCCATGGTATGAGTCTACACCGAACAAGTGGCTAGCTCGTCGCGATGATTTGAATATAATGTAATGACTCAATAACCCATCTATAAACAGTTTCACAAGTTGGTATAGTGAAACCAGGTGCTCTCCGAGGCACTATAGTGGTGTTGTCAAACAAATGTACATAATTTTTTTAATTAAAAACTCATTGGTACACACCGGGATTCGAACCAGGGACCTTAGTGTTTTTAAGTCCAAGGTCTAACCAACTCGGCCACCACGTATTACGAGTCCTATTGTCTCTAAATCCCCCTTGTGGGATCTATATAGGCACGCGTATACTCGAGAGTGAGATCCCAAATCCATGCGCAACCACAAAACAGAAAAGGAAGAGTTCTCCATAAGGCGGACACAGACCTTACATATAAACTTACCCCGGCCTTTGGTAGAAACTTCTCTTTCGAAGTATACCCAGGGTAATATAGATAAGATGTGCCCCCCCGAAAGTGGTTGCCGGGATCCCCTCCGGTCACCAACCGGCACGGAAAACCACTTCGAGATTGTGCCCCACATTACGGGGCAGCCCCTCGTGGTGGTAAACCTTGAGCCCCTATACTATGCAGCGGACGGCCAGCGGAAAACCTACTACATTTCTACGGCTCTCCTTGGCCGACATCTCGATGCAGTCCCCTCCTAGTCTACGGTCGACGGTCGATCTGATCCCCAGTATCATAGAACAGAGTCAATGCCAACTAACTGATTGTCCACCGATTGTTTCCGAAACACGAAAATGATCGATTGACGGATTTTTCATCAGTAGCTGGTGGTAGCTAGTTTGGCGGGAAAACACTTCCACCGCTGAAGGATCAGGTGATTATACCACCATCATTCGGTCGCCAGAGCCTCGTTCGTTGCTCAGCAGGGTGCACCACAAGCAGGTGAGGTTGGCAGTTGGGAAGCCTGGGTGTTGTTCGCCCTCCCCCTACACCGCATTTGGGTGGCTTTGTACCTGATGGTAAGATTTATAAGAAAATCATTCTTAGTCCGAGGACGCTAAATTTTTAACTCGTGAGACATTTCGGATGGCAACAGATTATGCTTTGATTAAGGATATATTTTTCAGAGGATCAGTATTGTACAAGAATTTCGCTGAAGTCCTCAGAACAATGTTTTTATAGTTTCTGCGATTCGAGGGTAGGTAAGATAGTTGTTTATTAGGTATTATAAACTTTACTTTACGAGGGTAAAACTTAAAGTTGGTAAATATCCAAAAACTAAGCAAACTAAACTAAACTAGTTATTAAGTTTTTCTAAATATAGCCCATACACATCAATACATCGCTGCATCCGATGGAACCACTGAGAAAAGCACTTTATACACTCGTCCGTGGGGGTCTCTTCGACGACTTCCTGAAATGGCTGCGTTTCAGGAAGCTTCTGTTTCTGCTTCCTGACAAATGAATGAAGTAAATACTCAAAAATATTGCCAAAGAGTTCCATTTTCAAAATTTAAACTTATGTTTTTATTATATTGTTCACAAGGGGCCAGTTTTAAAAACTTTAAGTTTGACCCTCGTACATGTCATATTATTATTATAATCTACTCGTATAATACTTAATAATATATAACAAAGAGGTAAAGTTTATATGAATGAGGAAATCTTCGAAACTTATACGATTTCAAAAATCCTTACACTAATAGAAAGCTATACTATTGTTGGATAAAGTAAGAGATTTTGTTTTGATAATATAAGTCTTCAGTTTTAAATCTCAATTTTTGTAAATCAATTCATTAAAAAAAATGCCGCGTGCATGTTTTATTGCCGTTCGCTGACCTCATCGTTGGAGGTACGTGAAAATAATGTGTCACAAAACAATCTGTCATCCATAAATTTATATTAAAGTCAGCGACACGGATATCTAGCTTTTATTTATAAAACTCGCAATGATGTTTCCAGATCACTGTTTAAGTTGGCGTTGGCGTTTCTTGTTTTGGCAACTTATACGTTTTTGGTTATTTAGTAAATCATCAAAGTGCAGAGTAATTGGCAGTAAATACGTCAGTAAGACTTTTTAGGCTGAATTGTACAGAAGTGATCGTTAAAGCAATTGTAATGATTAAAGTTAAAATTGGCCTCGAATGTACCAGCTGTCACTCGACTTTCAAAATAAAACTGGTACCTTCGACGCCATTTTTAACTTTAAGCATTAGAATTACTGTAACGAACGCTTTGGTGCAACTGGAGCTTAGGGTTCCATACTGTCTTGGAGACATAATAAGACTTTATCCACCATTTAAAAAAAAACTGGATTTATTTAATTTTTTAATGAAGAGAAAGGGTCAATCTGAAAATGGTTGCGGTCCACCAAGTGGGTATGATTAAAAAACTATTTATTAAAAACAGTTCTGTAGGTCGAAGGTCGCCGAAGGCCTTAATACACGTATATAATTATCCATTTATTATAATTCGATTCATTGTCATTACAGGTGACTGTCTGTTTGTGCAACAATATCTTGATAACCGGTTGATATAGAACTTTAAATTTACAAAAAGTTTCAAGGGGAAATTTCGCGTACGACATATGTCTATTAATTTTTTTTTTACAATAAAACTCGCGCCAAGCGGGCAGTTAGTATAATATATATATATATTTTTAATAATATATCTTTTTATTATGATATTTGATAAAAAATCCTAGAATTTGGCTTTCCGCACTCTTCGATTGTTTGTGCTAATAACCACAAACGTAACCCCTTTAATATACTCTATCAAATAGAATGTTTTTTATTTGCAATTGTCATTTTATAACTCTTTTATTGACTATCGTTGCTAGCTTTGGTGGTGAACTATTAATTGTATGTATAATCAACTTACTAATAAACCTATTAAATTATTATACAAAGCCCATAAATTATTTTTCAATAAGTTATAAAATAAGTTATGTGATTGTTTGTGTATTGAGTAGTTTGTTTTATTTGTATTATGGCTGAATTGAGTTTTTGTGTGTCGGTTGAGATAAGGAAATAGTTTTATATTGGACGCATGTTAGCAACGAGGTTATTATTTGTATAGAGCCTCAATCACATCCTGCCCCGAGACGTAATTTACCCACAGTCTTAGGTCCTTGGCCCTAAAAGACCTCCAAAAGCAATAACATAAAAAGTCATAAAGTTACACACTTGACGGTATATGCACACTCGTGAAGTGTGTGTAAAATTTAGTTATGGGCAACGAGACGAGATATTAATATCGATAAAATTAATTGGAGAAATATAAGGAATAAATAAAATATTATCTGTCCAAAGATTTTTTTAATTTTTATTACTGTCCCACTGTTGAGCAAAGGCCTCCCTTCCATTTCTCTCTATTTTTCGCTAATATGGGCCAGTCCCACATATATGTGTCCCACATATATTAGTAGAACATGGCATGTGACTTTTTATCTACCTGATAGTAAGCAGACCTACAGAGTCAATGAATGAGGTGGATCATCATATTGATGTAAAACAATATTGATCGTTCCCACTATGCCAGCTAAATGTTCTAGTTATGAAATAAGCGGCGATAAAGATGAAATTGCATTACGAGTCTATTTCAATATCCTCGCTCCTCTACCGTCCAATCAACCGGCCGTTTAGAATTATATAGTAAATATAGATTTTTTTTTTTAAATAACAGGCACACAAATTGTGGCATACAACTAGTTATCGATAAAAAAATCCCCATAATTCTTATGAAAACATTAAAATCTATTCTACTAAAATCTTATAACTCAATGAGTAATATAGTTATAACGATAGGAATGGATTCAATGTAAGTAAAAGGGACTTAATTGATTGTGTTGATCTTCTATCTGGACTCGTGGTAAGGAATGTCACCTTATGTGCATTTCCATGTTCAATACCCCTAATAAACTTTAGCATTATTTAAACACAAAATATATATATCTAAAAAAAAATACTTGACACAGAATAATATTTAACTACCTAATAAGGTACTATGTAACATTGTTACTAACGCTGGTAATATGTAATAATAAAAGAGAATCCAATAATAATTTATTTAGTATTAAGTCTATATCATCATTTAGTAGTTGTACTAATAGTGATTTGGTGCAACCATTTTTAAACTTATAAATAAGACAACAGAGAATATTTTAAAATGAAAGTTAATTCATCAAAATATTACAACTTCGTAGTTGCTAGTTGTTTTAATAGAAACTCCTGCAAGGGAGGTGGAACTATTGTTTTAATAAAATATATAATATTAATAATCATTTAAATGTAAATAATGAAAGGATATTGTAAAACTATTAGTTAAACGTATTTGTGAGATCTCATGTGCAGAGATGGATACCTACATTATTCTATGTGTATACAGATTCCTCGCCAAAATTTCCATAAACATGTTAGGGACTATTCGAAATTATTAAAAAAGGTTTGTACCATAGCTAAATGTATTTATATTGGCTCTAAAATTAATCAGTCACAAAATAAGTCAAAATTTGTCTGGAAAATGATAAACACTGAAACCGGTAAGAATATAATTAACCAAAATAATATCTCAATTAGGCAAAACGAAGTTATGATTTCGGAAAAAAAGCAAGTAGCTGAGTTATTCGAAGAATTTGTCACAAGTGAAGATATTATTAAACCCTTTAAAATGTTAAATAAGAAGCAAACAGAAGATTTATGAGGGCTATCTGTAAAAGCTTTAGAATCCATCCAAGCCAACGTATTGGCTGATATTTTCAATCGAGGATTTTTTTTCCTGGCCTCATGAAACACAGTAAAATAATTCTAATATTCGTCTGGCTGTAAGACTGATCCAAATAATTATCCTCTAGTTTCTGTCCTACCAGCTTTAGGTAAAATCCTCTATTTATTATTTAAAATTTTAAATTATTAATCTCGCTGTATGGGCGTATTTCTTATCTACCCCACGCTCCGCATATTTGTGTTATATTGATACATAACCGGACGTGTATCTGACAATAATAATAATAAATAAAATATAGAAATGGCTTGTGGAGAATCTTTTGTAAAATATGTTTTGTTTGTTTTGAATTTGATTTTTGTGGTAAGTTTTTGAATATACACTACCAGCTTTTCACCCGCGAATTCGTTACCATTGGAATTTCAAAAAATATATAATAGGGGTACCGCGGCCCCCCGGACCGCGGTTTGCTTTGCGTTGGGCGTCCTGCGCCCGTTGACGTTGCTATGAGACTTCAGTTTGGACAGACAGACTAAGTGAGGCCATAAAGGTTCCGTTTTTCTTAAAACGTATGGCATCTTAAAAATACAAGTCACTAAATAAACTACAATAAGGATATTAAATAAAAACAACATAATGACATTTATAAGTTTAATTTGTTTGATTTATGTCATTTTAAGTTAAGGAAAAGATTATAAGCATGGGGATTTCAGGTCGGCTCCACGTGATCGCCGTCAGAACTCGGCGATATTAACGTGCCCCTCGTGTTCTAATGGTCACATACTAACACTGCGGCCACATTCTGTTTCTTATAACGGAAACGTTAGCTTTTTAAAATAACTAAATCCTTTAAAAGTTACATTGAACAATCAGCAACAACAATAACTAAAGAAAGCATGCGTTTTATTTCCTTGTGCTACAAGTTGCTTTAATAGTTTTTAGCATTCCAACAACAAACATAGGAGTTGTAAAATCAGATGAGTTTTAAAAACTTTTTGAGTTCTTTAAAAACGCTTTAATTAAAGTAAGGTTTATATCTTTTTTTAGCAACAAATATAAATATGCTTAACAGAGATAAACCTATTTTAACTAAAGTGTTTAAGGACTCAATAAGTTTTTATGAATGAGGCCATAACCTGAAAGACCCTGATAATGTTATTTCGTCATCAGATCGCGGGTTTGGCGCTGCTGGGCCTGGGGATTGCGGCCCAGCTCCACGTGTCCTCGGTGTCGGGGCTTTCCGATACCAACGTGGTGGTAGCTCCCGTCCTCGTGATGGTGGTCGGCGCGGTCGTGTTCCTTATCTCCTTCTTCGGATGCTGCGGAGCTATCAAGGAGAACGCCGGAATGCTTATCACGGTGAGTTTACTGAAGTTATAAATTAATACATTTTTATTTATCTAATAATCAACGAAAATCAGAGGGGTGTTTTTTAGGTACGAATATATATATATATATATATCGCTAGGCCGACCGACCGGTTACGTTACCAGCACCTATGCAGATGCAAAAAAGTGTAGTCATGTTTCTAAAGTCTTTGGGTTTACCGGTTTTGGGAGACTTCGGCAGTCTCCTTTCAGAGTGCGGTTACAGTAGACTCGTAATACAAATTCGTCTTTGTCGCCGCCCATTTCGTAATCGCATCATTTAGCCGCCATAGTGGGTGTGATTAAATACTGCTAAACAACAATGTATTGACCGACCCCATTCATGGATTTTGCAGCCATCAGATATAAACTAGACAAATCCTCCGTAACCCAGTCTACCACATTAATAACAAATAAGGATGATTATACAATTTTTATTTTAGACAAAATAAAAAATAAAAATTAGTAGTGGTATAATGCAAAATCTGATAGCCTTGCTACTGAGGTTGCCGCCTTTTGGGTCTAAACTTGGTGTGCTGATGGTGAATCTATTGCTGTTAATCCATACAATATCGGGCATAAGTCAGACCGTATTGTTAATATTATCATTTTAATTGAATCAGTCGTTATTTTGTGGAAGTCCATTTTTATAATGATAATAATTGGATTATTTTTTGCAATATCATCCGCTAATTTGACTAAATTCCGACTTTACTCAATGACCAAATTAGTATTTCAAGCTTTCCGATTCTAGATTTATTTAAACACTCAATATTGAACGATTCCAACTAGTCCTGAAGATGCCTCGTTAAGAGACGAAACACGTATTAAAAGTCAAAATCATTTATTTCATGTAAATCTATACAGATTTTTATGAATATGTATGTATCATCACGGGTGCCTTACGGCGCCCGAGACCGCTTAGTCGGCCCCAGGGTACCCAGCAGAGGGGTTTTAATCCCACCTCGTCGTAGCCGATGGTATGAGTCTACACCGAACAAGTGGCTAGCTCGTCGCGATGTTTTAAATAGTAGATAAAAAAAAATACAATGAGGCCTTATAGTGCGTTTGGTTAAACAACTATTCATTAACAAAAGAACGATAAATATTTATTATACCTCCATATCAGGTTGAACTTAAACGCGATGGAATGGAAATCTTAATATGAAAAATACTACTAAACCGAACATAACCAACTGGTTTAGGACTAGGTGGTTAGCTGATTCCATTGACCTGTCAATCATAATCTGCCATACAAGAGAGCCACCAAGGCGGCCAACTTCATACAACAACTTGACCATCTGTCGACGACTATAGTATTCGTTTGTTGGTGATATCTCTTTGTTACATAATTTAATACCCGATCCAATTGTTATCATTATAATCATATATTCATTTCCCCATTTTATATGTGTAACATTCCAATTTTCAGTATTGCGTATTGATGGTAATATTGATGACCCTGAAGATAGCTCTATCGTCCGTGATACTTGTTAGCCTGCCACAATTGGATTCACAAATACCAAAAATAATGGAGGAATCTTTTGAATCTGGAGACAGAACGTTTTTCCATGAATTAGAAGAAGCAGTACGTATACATTTATTATATAGGTTTACATATTATTATTTATAATATCCTCAGACTACATAATATTTTAATTAATTTAGTTTCCCAATCAGAATTTAGTGGATTCCCTCCCAAGTTTTTTGTCGATAGGAGGAGTAAATAACCCCAAATATAATCATAAGCACGAGGCTAATAAATGGGTTAATAATATAAGCTTGTATTATGGTATCCACTTTAAGTATAACCTCTGAACTCTGGATAGATAACTTAACTTTTGAAATACCGAATTTCTTCCAATTTATGTGTTTGCCTCTCACGGTCACATAATTACGCAACTTCCTATAATTTTAGGTTAATTCGATGTTTTTTGACGGATTTTTTTACGTATTTTTTTTATATTTAAGAGTAAACTCTTGCAATTAAATAAATTATAGATATGATTCTTTTATATGCAATAATTATATGTTAGGAATTGTATGTGAAATACTTTATTGACTTACCCTCCCTGTCAAACCATGCATCGAATCGTGGGCAGTGTCCAAAATAGAAGAGAGAGTGAAAATAAATAAAATAACGAAAATAATAAAGTGCATGCACTTCTTTATTTCACATCTATACTTCCTTGAAGTCACATAAGTTCGCAAATTACATCATTGCGGATGCGTACTATTATTTTTTCATTATACCCACAGCTGGAATGCTGCGGTACTAAAGGCCAAGAGTCTTACTACCCTGGCGGGCTTCCTGCATCCTGCTGCCCTTCCACCTTTGACTCCAGGTTCTACCCGTGTAACGCAAAGAATGCCTTTGAGGGTTGCAACAATGCTGTGATCGATCTACTGGACAATCTGGCATACATGATTACGATGTTCACTCTGACTGTAGCAGCTGTCGAGGTAAACCATGATTTATTTAATCTATTTAATACGTATTTTTCATTAGTCAACTGCGCCCCACCACTGGACAACACAAATACCCTAGATTTTAGGTTTTAATGGCATTTTGGCTTATATGAACCGCACGCCACTGACTGGACTTAGGGTCGTCCAAGGCGTTATTCAAAACTAGGCAGCAGGTCATCATTATTACAATATATTCATTAAATGTCTACTTATATATGCAGACACAGGAAAAAAAAATTTCTACTCCACACGTTAAAGGGCTTTGTAGTACACTTGACGTCCATACTAACGTACTTCCAATATTACAACATTGCTGTTAGTCGAAGTTTATAATATAAAAAAAGTTAAAATACCCAACACAAAAATATTAAAAAATACAATGACCTTCAAAAATATTATTTTAATTCTGTGACAAACAATAATCGAGTATTATTGGAAGGACGAAAGATAATTTTGTATGAAAAACGCAGACTTCGTGATTCTGAACACATTGGGGCTTAGCATAACCACATCGATATAGTTTGACAGTCGATAAAATGAAGTTTATGAATGAACATACATTCATAAAATCGATATGTATCGATTTTATCGAGCCTATCGATGCTGTTGTGGTAGTGCCAGGATCTTTACATAACCACATCGATATATATCGACAGTCGATAAAATGAAGTTTATGAATGAATAGTCATTCATAAAATCGATATGTATTGAATTTATCGAGCCTATCGATGCTGTTGTGGTAGGGCCAGGGGCTTAGCATAACCACATCGATATATATCGACAGTCGATAAAATGAAGTTTATGAATGAACAGTCATTCATAAAATCTATATGTATCGAATTTATCGAGCCTATCGATGCTGTTGTGGTAGGGCCAGGGGCTTAGCATAACCATATCGATATATATCGACAGTCGATAAAATGAAGTTTATGAATGAACAGTCATTCATAAAATCGATATGTATCGAATTTATCGAGCCTATCGATGCTGTTGTGACAGGGCCAGGGGCTTAGCATAACCACATCGATATATATCGACAGTCGATAAAATGAAGTTTATGAATGAACAGTCATTCATAAAATCGATATGTATCGAATTTATCGAGCCTATCGATGCTGTTGTGGTAGGGCCAGGGGCTTAGCATAACCATATCGATATATATCGACAGTCGATAAAATGAAGTTTATGAATGAACAGTCATTCATAAAATCGATATGTATCGAATTTATCGAGCTTATCAATGCTGTTGTGGTAGGGCCAGGGGCTTAGCATAACCACATCGATATATATCGACAGTCGATAAAATGAAGTTTATGAATGAACAGTCATTCATAAAATCGATATGTATCGAAATTTATCGAGCTTATCAATGCTGTTGTGGTAGGGCCAGGGGCTTAGCATAACCATATCGATATATATCGACAGTCGATAAAATGAAGTTTATGAATGAACAGTCATTCATAAAATCGATATGTATCGAATTTATCGAGCCTATCGATGCTGTTGTGGTAGGGCCAGGGGCTTAGCATAACCACATCGATATATATCGACAGTCGATAAAATGAAGTTTATGAATGAACAGTCATTTATAAAATCGATATGTATCGAATTTATCGAGCCTATCGATGCTGTTGTGGTAGGGCCAGGGGCTTAGCATAACCACATCGATATATATCGACAGTCGATAAAATGAAGTTTATGAATGAACAGTCATTCATAAAATCGATATGTATCGAATTTATCGGGCCTATCGATGCTGTTGTGGTAGGGCCAGGGGCTTAGCATAACCGCATCGATATATATCGACAGTCGATAAAATGAAGTTTATGAATGAACAGTCATTCATAAAATCGATATGTATCGAATTTATCGAGCTTATCAATGCTGTTGTGGTAGGGCCAGGGGCTTAGCATAACCACATCGATATATATCGACAGTCGATAAAATGAAGTTTATGAATGAACAGTCATTCATAAAATCGATATGTATCGAATTTATCGAGCCTATCGATGCTGTTGTGGTAGGGCCAGGGGCTTAGCATAACCACATCGATATATATCGACAGTCGATAAAATGAAGTTTATGAATGAACAGTCATTCATAAAATCGATATGTATCGAATTTATCGAGCCTATCGATGCTGTTGTGGTAGGGCCAGGGGCTTAGCATAACCAAATCGATATATATCGACAGTCGATAAAATGAAGTTTATGAATGAACAGTCATTCATAAAATCGATATGTATCGAATTTATCGAGCCTATCGATGCTGTTGTGGTAGGGCCAGGGGCTTAGCATAACCACATCGATATATATCGACAGTCGATAAAATGAAGTTTATGAATGAACAGTCATTCATAAACTTCATTTTATCGAACAAGAATTCCGGCGAGATATTTTTTTGTTTCTCACTCGCACGCTTTGTAAGAGGCATGTTTTATTTCACCTGTTTTATTTGACTTTATACGCCCTCCTAATAACTCATGAACAAACCTAGACATAGTTTACGCTAACAGAAACATATAAAAGATGTATAAAATAATCGTAATTTTTATTTTACAGTTGGTAGCAGTCATCTTTGGATGTTATTTAGTCAATAGCGTGAGGAACAAATACCAAACAACTCTATATTGACGTCATCCCCTTTTATATAATTCGGTTATCAATTAAGTTACACCTTTGAATAAAATCACAAGATCGTCTAATCTGAATCTGCGCCTCCATTACATCTACTCTCATGGAAAATATGTGTCACAATCATATATATCATATATCTGGTACGTTTGAGTACTGCTTAAAAGGCTTACAAAGCTAGCTTAATTTACTTGACAGGTGTTTTTTTAGTACTTCGCTTTGCTTTGGATTTTTGATGACGTCACAGAAAAAAGCAAATTACTTCATCGAATTCGCTGCGAACGTTTGGAAAATACGAGTAGTGCAATCAAAGTAAATTGTCTGTGGTCACAATTGTGTATTAAATACTTTTTATTTGTTAATTTTTATGTTCCCTCCCTTTTACTTAACAGTTTTTGAACTCTATTTTGTATTCTCTTATGTTTTTTTTACGATTTTTATTTATGCACATAAAACCGTTGGAGTACTCCTGCAAACGCTGCGATTGCTTTGCTTCGCTTTGTGTACTTTGACGGCTGATTAGATTGGCTTAAAGCCTAAGCGCTTTAAGCGAAAAACAGGAGTGAACGAACACACTGTTCATATACATAACCACCCACAACTCTCACTCAAAAAATCATTTTTAACACCCATTTTTAAACACGTATTTGCTTAATAATTCGAAGTGTATATCTGTCTGAATGTGGAAGGTTAACATCTAACTACTAAATTGAATTCTATAAAATTTTGTAGAAAGGTAAATTGAATCTCGTGGGTCAACATATATGATGTCATAGAACTTATACATAGATCTAAGAAGATATATTTGGGTATTCAATAAACTTGTTTATGGTCGTGCAGAGCTGCATCCGAAAGCTAATAAATGCCTATTATTATTATATTGCAACACCTTGGCGGTCATTCACCAAAAAAAATGTCAAGCTACAAAACGTAAATCAAGTAGATATATTAAATTTGTAATAAATTTTAATAATTTCCATACAAACACAAAATATAGTTTTCAGTTTATTATAATAGAATAACGTCATATATTCATACATAAAAATAAATGTTTTTCTTTTTCTATGGATTTACTTAATTTGCTCTATTCTAAAAAATATATAAATGTGTTCAATTTTGTCACTTTTGTTTCATGTGGAGAGGGAGATATAGATTCAGATAGCTTTGGTTTAACGACATTTTTCTATACAGACTCGAATATATATTAGTTTTAATTTAATATTAGGGGTTATCAGAATGAAATACTGTTTCATATTGAAATATTTAAAAAAAATAAAAAAAAATAGTCAGAGTACTTATCCTTAGCGTCAACATTTCTGGAATTTCACGAGCAGATTCAGCCAATGTAATAGAACTCTGAAAGCCTTGTCTCTACACGAATTGACCACAAACCCGTTACCATCACTATTCATGGATCAGCTTTGGTTTGGGCATTGACTCGGGCTTAGCTATTTGACTCGGGCTTAGACGTTTGATTCGGGCTTAGCCGTTTGACTCGGGCTTAGACGTTTGACTCGGGCTTAGACGTTTGACTCGGGCTTAGACGTTTGACTCGGGCTTAGACGTTTGACTCGGGCTTAGACGTTTGACTCGGGCTTAGACGTTTGACTCGGGCTTAGCTGTTTGACTCGAGCTTGCAGTTCGCTTGCAATTATCGTAAGGAATCCAATATACCTTTATTTTTGTACTAGTTAATCAAGGCAAGGCATTAAAACAGTAATTTCAAACTGTAACCCATTTTCATACTTAATTTTGTTAAAATCTGACAATATCTAATGTCAGGCTACTATTTTTTTACGTTATATATAAGTTTGTATCAATTTTATAATAAATATTTTCATGTTTATACAAATCGTGGTGTTGAATTATTTATCCATTTCTGTTGTCCTTTAACAGCCCATTAAAGCGGTCTAAGAACTGCGGTAGGAAAGCTACCGTTTTAAAAGTAATAATCTAGCATCATGGCGAAATAAACAAACTTAAGTAAGTATACTTTTATATGTACATATATAGTTTTTTTAGTAACTCATTTGAATTATTCCTAATGATATCACTAATGATTGGTAAACTTTAAAGATATTTGATTTATTAAAATCGTCATCGGCCCTAAAGTGGCTACGAAGAAACTAAAACTATCCAACCTAAGGCTTAGAATGCATTCTTGGATAAAAATATTCTCCGAGTAACCGAAGGATGGATAAATAAATAAATATCATCACGGGTGCCTTACGGCGACCGCCTATACGGTACCCAGCGAAGGGGTTTTAAATCCCTTGTCGTAGGCGATGTTTTGAGTCTACACCAAGTGACTAGCCGTCGCGATGTTTAGATAGACTCAATAACCCATCTATAAACAATTTCACAAGTTGGTATAGTGAATCTGGGAATCTTAACGTGCTCTTCGAGGCAATATATTGGTGTTGTTAAACAAACGTAAAACTTATTGGTACACACCGGGGTTCAAATCAGGGACCTAACTGTTTTTAAGTATAATTTCTAACCAACTCGGCCACCATGTATATTACTAAATATTACATATTTAATTTTTTTATATAAGTATTTATAAAATACATTAGCATGGATAATGGATAAATGGAGTATCTGCAAAACAAAATGAACAGAGTTCCAGTGACCCCTCACGAATTTTGCCATCGCTTGTTATGTGCTTATAGACAGACGCCCTCTATTAGCTTTTCTTCTAACAACACTATGAGTGAAGTTAGAAGTCCTAGTTTCTATTACTAGATGGCAGAGGTGTCTATTTTTGTTTTTAGTCTTTCAGTATTTTTATATGTATGCATGCAAATGCAAAATTTTTGCCATATATATAATATAAAGTTAATATGCCCCAGGTTTTTTATACTTAGCTTAATATTATTATAAATTAACCCCGTAGTCTTGCACTTTGGGGTCAGTATACTATTAATATTGCAAGTGTAGTAGTAAACTGGCTCAAAGCCTGCAATTTTTATCGGAATCGACCGATGAAACGAACAATTCATGACGAAACACTGAAAATACATCGGCGAATAACAATTGGCACACTTTAGTGCGGATAATGTGAACTACTCGTATGTGTCATAGCGGGAGGATTACAGCGAATGTCCAGCGGAGGAGTTTTATTTCTACTTATGATAAAAACATACTTCTAAATATTATAGTTTGTTTAAATATATTTTGCCAAGATTAAGTCACACATAAGATAAAGATAAAATTGCCGCGCTTTTCCCACGGGGATAGGCAGAAACAAGCGCCCTGCGCCACCTACAATGATCCTGGCATAACTCTCTCGCTTCCTTCACATCTACCACTCTCTTCATACAAACACTACGGATCCCAGCTTTTTTGAGAATGTCCCCGATTTGGTCAAGGAACATTCTTCTGGGTTATCCCCGCCTTATCCTTATGCAAGGATGACTTGATCATCGGCATATAAGAGACATTTGATTACCATCTCATCCATTCTCACACCACAATCTCTTTCACGCAACTCTTTCAGACAGCCGTCCATGAAAAGATTGAAGAGCCACGGTGACGCTACGCACCCTTGTCTGACACCTCTACAAATGTCAAACCGTTCGGATAATGTCCCGTTAATTCGAACACATGCACTGGAATCCTTATAAAGTGATTTCAGTGCACAGATCATTTGGCTCCCCACTCCAAACATCGCCAATTGCTTCCATAGCTCTTCTCTACTCACACGATCATAAGCCTTCTCAAGTTCTAGAAAAGCGCATTACACTTTTTGGTGTTCAGTTTGGCTGGCATCTTTTCACTGACGCATCTTAAAGAGAAGACTTGTTACATGCATCCCATACCTTTCCTAAATCCCGCTTGCACATCCCAATTTTTTTTATTAGTTTCATTCATTACTCGTTCAATCAAAGCCTTTGCATACAACTTGCCAACAATGCTGAGAAGGCTGATGCCACGGTAATTCTTGGGTTTTTGCTGCGATCCAGAAATCCAGAAAGTTACAGGCTACATACTGCTTTCTATATAAAAATGTGAGACTGTTTATAAATGAATTATTAGTCTGACACAAACACGATGTAAGTTCATCGTGTGTGTGTGAGACTAATCGCGGTGTTTATGCAGATTGAGAATACCCCACCACTGATGCCCCAAGGTCGTCTAGGAGATCTCAGGTACCTCAAAGCATCCGCGTTGGTACATACTTATATACCTGACTGACATAAAATGCGTAGAAAAGATATTTGAGATAGAGCGAGATAAACAAATTCTAAAAATATCCAAACGGCTGGCAGATTACTCATCCACCTTTACAGTGTTTAAATTTGAAATCGGGCATTATGTAGGTAACTATACAGATCTTTAAGCTGTTTTTTTATCGGCTACGGAAAGTGATTTTGTATGTACCTGTTGGTGAGTAGGTACACCTACCAAGTCCATGAATGGGGTCGGGCGGCGCGGTCATTAAGGTAGGGTGAGTTCAGAGATTGCGTTGATAGTTCCGCTTTTTTTTAAAGAAAGTAACTGTTTTTAGACATACACTTTCTTAAAAAAATGAGAACAGAAAAAATATTTTCTTAATCTGGAGGATATAAGTGATATAACTGTTAAGTCAGAAACGTAAAATGAAATAGCTCCATAGAAATAAATCGTGAAAATTGCTCTGAAATTTTCTTTCTTCGAATTTATGACATTACTATAAATGTATAACATTATTTTCTTGTTTATATAAGTGTATATGATAAATAAAAAGAAGATTGTTCATATTTTACAATTTTTAGGTAGTTTTTCTTAAATAAATATTTAAACGCCTTGTGACTTACGACATTTTGTTTCCGTGCGACTTTTGGTAGTCCACGCTGCTTACTCTCATCAGAAAAACTTATAACGCTGAGATAAAACATAGGGAAGTAGATACAAATATGTAAATTCACTGACGAGCAGACCTCGCCTTAAAGACCATTTTTCATTATAGGTCAACTTCTATACCCTCGCTGCGATATCGTGAAATTAACCGCACCCTGAAAGGAGGCCACCAACTGGACAATAAATCTATGCAGTAGTTTCCTAAAAATCGGTAACACACAAGCTGAAACCGAAACATGACTAGATCATGTTGATGGTTTTTGCATCTGCGTGGGCGATGGTAACAATACCTGTCGACATAGGAAGTTAAAGGATCTTCACACTTAAAAAATATGTTTATAAACAGGGGATCTAGAGATATGGTAGAAAATTACGTACTTGAATCACCAAGAAAAACTGAAGCAGCGTAGTCGTAATAATAATATCTAAGATTTATCATTTCCCTAGTGACAAACTAAGTTGTAGGCTAGTTTTATGTATAGCAGATACTATATAAGTCAAACTGTACAGAACAACGTACTAATATTCAGCCTAACATTAAGTCCGCCTTGTACTAAATGTGTGCAATAAAGTTTAAAAAAATGGAAATCGAATTTTCGAGGGTCAAACTGAAACTTCTTAGAAAATCAAAAACTGAGCAAACTAGTTATTAGTTTTATTATACCTTTTCAAAATAGAGGCCATTCATATCAATATATCGCTGCATGCGATGGAACCAATGAAAAACCACTTCGTCCACTCGTCCTTAGGGATCTCTTCGACGGCATTTCGCCATTTTAAACACAGCCACTGCTTCCTCTGCGTCCATAAAACTTTTTCCACGAAGTTTTTCTTTTATTTTCGGGACGATTAGTGCGACCACGTTTAAACTCATTAAACCAAATGTAACAGTGGCACGAGATGGGGCTTCATCGTGAAAGGCCAATCGAAGTGTTTCATAACATTCTTGTTGACTTAAATAACATGGAAAGTCATAAAAATCATTAAAAGAAAATTTTCTCGTTAAATTCATGCTAACGTGACACAGACAATTTTCAATTTGCCGCCAAATCGTAAAACAAATGACAATTGAATGAAATACCTCAATAATATTGGCACAGAGTCCCACCAGGGGCCTTATTCCGAGTTTGCAACCGCTAAAGACGACAAGACGTTGCGTAAACTATAAATATTGAAATATAAGTTATATTTCAATGGATATATAGTCTGTATTAGGTTGGCTATAATAATGCCGCCATCTTGAAATTCACTTTGGGCTTTATTCCGAGTTTTGCAACGTTCACCGTCGCGCATTTTGCGTAAAGTATGGGTATTGAAATGTAAGTTCTATCCTATAAATTATAAAGTTGAAATTCCAATGCTCCATACATGTTCAAACTTGCGAAGAATTCGTGTATTTCAAGATGGCGCCATTATAATAGCCAACGTAGTACATACTATATAACCATTGGAATAGAGCTTATATTTCCATATTTATAGTTTGCGCAACGTCTTGTCGTGATTAGCGGTTGCAAACTCGGAATAAGGCCCCAGGGGCTTTATTCCGAGTTAGCAACCGCTAAAGACGACAAGACGTTGCGTAAACTATAAATATTGAAATATAAGTTCTAACTATTAAATATAGAGTTGAAATTCCAATGCCCATAATATGTTCAAACTTGCGAAGAATTCGTGTATTTCAAGATGGTGGCATTATTATAGCCAACGTATTACAGACTATATATCCATTGAAATAGAACTTATATTTCAATATTTATAGTTTGCGCAACGTCTTGTCGTGTTTAACGTTTGAAAACTCGGAATAAGGCCCCTGGTCTCGCTATGGTTTACGTTTTACATTCCATTTCTCATGTCGGATTTGATTTGGGGATTGTTGCTTGTTGTCTAATTTTAATGTAAATTGAATACAATAAATAAAAATATATTTATTTGTAAAATAATAGAAAATAATGATCGGTTATGGAGATCAAATCTTTTGGCAATAACGGAAAGTTTTATGAGTCACAATGTGGTCCACTATAGTACATTTAGGTTTCCCGAAATATAAACATAATTTTTTAATGAGCATTTCGGTTTGTAGGAAAACTTTAAGTATCTTGGTGTCGTATTTATTCTGTTTAACTATTGCTATGCAACTATGCAAGTCGTGGCTGATTCGAAGAAGCCAGTATTGGTGGTTTAATAAAAAAGTGATTGTTTTGTTTTATGGATACGGTAAATAGGGTAATGGATCTGTGGATGCTGGCAACTCGTTGTGATTATTTTGAATAAGAAAGTCTTGTAGTGATATTTGCCATCGTTTTGGGTAAGCATTTGTTGGAATTTAAAATGGATTTAAACATTCTATTCCTTCGTCTAAGGTTTCGTGTCGTTAAATTTACAGCTCCTTATTTACTCCTTCTTTTTGGAGTTGATGTCAAAATATTGGCGATTCTGGATACATCAATTTACGCTGGAAATATTCCTAGAGGATCGAGAGGGTGTCACACCGCAGGATTTTAATATCTACTTGGTGAGTTATCTATTCGTTTTTGCTCTTTCTCCTGATGAATATTAGTTAATCTGTGAATTCACCTGTAAAATCTTAGAATGTTTGGTTAAAGTTTAGATCATGCTTTATAGCTGGCATTCTTTGTGTCATTCCTGTCGGTCAGGGTCAGTGATTGGTTGGTTGTTGTCGCGTCGGCAGTGAGGAGCCGTGTAAAACTCAACAACACACAGACTAAATATCAACCTATACTTACGGAACAAAGTACAAGTAATCTTTCTTATATAGTCTGTATTAGATTGACTATAATAATGCCGCCATCTTGAAATACACGAATTCTTCGCAAGTTTGAACATGAGTGGAGCATTGGAATTTCAACTTTATAATTAACAGTATTGAACTTATATTTCAATATTTATAGTTTACGCAACGTCTTGTCGTGTTTTACGTTTGCAAACTCGGAATAGGGCCCCTGGTGGGCAATTGTCGTCGCAAGTTTTAATGCGTTCATTTTCCACAGTGCGTTCTAATAAAAAATATAAAATGCAACGTTACACGGGCATCGGCGGTTTAACATCATCAAAGTGGTAATTTTACCCAGGAAGGACATTAGCATACTTTTAACGAGTTTAGTCTAGAATTTTCTAAATTTACGTATCTTCAGACGCTCATCATCTGCAAAGATCGCCAATTAGACATCCTGCCCGCCTGGAATAAGGGTTTCCGAAAGAGTGGAAAACTCATCAGTTCAGAACATTTAGACGAAACATTTTCTTAAATAGCTTCGCTTTCTGAGGAAGAAGAGTAATTGGTCTACAACTGCCTACACAATACAATGTATTTATAAAATATACAAATTATATATAATTAATAAGAAATAATAAAGGTTTTAAATATTTATTTTATTATTTATATTAAAGATCTATTTGTATTTCTTTTTTATAGGTAAAGTAAACATGTAGACCATGATTACCATAAATACTGAATTCCCTACTATGCGCAGTCTTCTAAAATCTTTCCAATTTCATTATGAAACATGTGTCTTGGTCTACCGCAGCCACGTTGACCCTTCACTTCACTTTTATATACTTATTTGGTTTGTTATATTATATATATATTAATATATTATTTTACTGCATTATTATGCTCAGATCTAAATTTGTTCCCATGTTTTTATAAAAAAAAAAAAAATACGAATATAGTTTTAAAAGAGCAGAAAATCCTGAACATTAATTCTTAATGAATTATCAAAAAAATAATTTAATAATAAAGTATATTACATATCAATTTCACGTATTTATTTATTTTGAAGACAATAAATATTAATATAATAGTATATTTAAATAACATATCAAAAGCTTACGGCTGATTCACAAGCGATGACGAATATTACACGTAGGTAGAACAATTCCAAATATTCGTGTGATAATAACGACATACTTGTTTAGAAATAGAACGGCTATTTTTACTGGCACACTAGACGTAGCCCTGTCTTCGTCTAGATTATTGTTTACTGCTCTAGTATTACGCAAAACGATTAAGGTCTTTTATATACTATTTATATACTTGTCTAAAAAAGCCAACATTATTTTAATAACAATGTTTAAATAATTTTAAAAGTAAGGGTGATATATATTTATTAAAATTGTATCTCCATAGCTGTAATCATTCTTCATAGGTGTAATATCGTCGGAAATATTTTATTATTTATAAGCGTTTTTGCATTTAAAATAATCTCCTTGTGACAAACACTATGTTTGCACAAAAGGGCGTTCACATCTAAACAAGAGTGATGAATTAAGAGATGATAGATTTTAAGATTGTAGACGATTTTGTCTCGGGTCCCATATCACAGATAAACGCGGGCCAGAACTGGAAACTGACCACTATCTGGTCGTCACCAGAATTAATGATCCTGATCAGAGGTTGGTGGTATAAACTTTCTAATGGGACGTTGGAGAAATTCGAAAGAATAAAATGTGAAATATTGCGCGAAGGAAGTGTGAAAGCAGAATAGCGGGCCAGAACTGGAAACTGACCACTATCTGGTCGTCACCAGAATTAATGATCCTGATCAGAGGTTGGTGGTATAAACTTTCTAATGGGACGTTGGAGAAATTCGAAAGAATAAAATGTGAAATATTGCGCGAAGGAAGTGTGAAAGCAGAATAGGAAAGTTGCATCGAAGATAAGCTTGCCAACCTGGAAGATGTAAATGGGGATGTCGATTAATTATTTATTTATTTAAACACTTTATTGCACAGTAAACAAAAGTTATGTACAAAGGCGAACTTATATAAGAGTTATGTATAAATGTTGGAGAAGGTTTTCAATGATTTGGATGAATTTTCTTTATAGATTTGGAGAAGGCGTTTGAGAGAGCTGTGGGACATTCTGTCTGATTATGGTATTGATGGCAGCCTCATGCTGGAAATCTAAATAAATGTTTCTGTACTATTGCGCTTTTACTGTTTATTGTTTTCACTGTGTATTAGTTTCTGATTAGTTATATTATAGGTAGTTGATTTTTTCTGAAATATCCTTTTGGGTAGGTAAAAATATATCCTAGTTTCATTAATATGGTTTGCTAAAAGTAGGTAATAATGGTGGGTCATAAGATAATGTTGTATTATTAATAGTACTTTTTCCTTCCATAAAAATATGTATGTTTATAATTGTGCATGCATGAGGCTGTATGTGAGTATAGGTAGAGAGACAATGTTCTTAACAATCCATGGCTTCACCGTGCGGATGCCGGGTCCATCGCGTGGTTGAAAGGCAGGGGAATGAACTGCAGCGTTCCCGGACTTGAGACCGCGAAGTAGGTTTAAAGGCCTTTTGAACTCTAACCTGCACTGTGTTCACAACCCTCTCTACTCAACCAAATACTATATGATCCTGTTAGCGCCATCTTGGAAACACGCTTCATAAAAGTTCCGACGGCTGTTTTGGAAGGCCAAGATCCTTCAATAGACGGTGCAAAGACTTTGCTGGAATTCCTTTTGCACCAACTTCCACTGCATAAAGTTGAGTTTTAAATCCGTTTCTAGTAATTTCGTTTGTGAGATCAAAATATTTGTTCGACTTGATGTTGTGGTCCTTAGGTATGTTTGTTTCCCACGGAACGGTGAGTTCTATAAGTATTACTTTCTTTAAGTACCAGAATACACCAGTATGTCTGGTCTACAAGCTGAAACCGGTAGTTTGTCTGAAATCTTGTAATGTATTTTGAATGTATCCATTCATATTTTCCAGTCTTGTGCTTTGTCCAGGATTGAGAAAGGTTTTCTTTGACTTTTATTGAGTTGTCCCTCCTTTACAAAAGTAGTTAGTCTTGCATTTGTTGATAATCTTTTTGAGGCTCTAGCAATACTGAGATTTACAGCTTCACGAATAATTTCTAGAACTTTATCATGTCGGTGCGAATTTTTCAAGTAGGATTTTGCACCCAGCAAGTATATGTCTGGCAGTCCCTACAGCAACACCGCACAATGTACATGTCTTAAGGCATTAATATAGAACTTAATAAGTGCCGGAGACCAATCGTACATGAGTGTGCGCCATTTCAGGGCTGCAGGAATACAAATTTCCCCCAAAGTAAGCCATTCATTCTGTACTTCTAGGGTCATCGCGTGAACTCTGTAGCCAAGCTATTCATCTTCCCTAGGGAAAGATTTAATAACATCTTTATCATATTCCTTTTTCTTCCAACCTAACCCCCTTTTGCTAATCTGGGCACCGCTCATAAATGATTTATCAAACTGAAGTCTTGACTCCACCTCAGAGGCCAATGAGTCTTTTGGGAGCGATGCAATCAGATTATCCCGAGAGTTACTCAGGATTGGTTACACACTTGCTTGGTTACATGTAGATGTTTGTACAACTCAGATGGCTTTTTAAAATTCATCCCAAATTGTTGCTGTCCCCTGAACAGCGTAGAGGAGTCAGCGCAACGTGTTACAAAATACCCCGTAAAAAAAATAATTAATTATCTAAGCCAAGAATATTGACAACCCTAGTAAGTTGTCATGTCAGGGAACCAAGATTATTTAACAGAAAAGCCTACGTACCAATTTTATCCAATAATTGTCTAATTTAATAGTTTTTCTATTTTTCATTCATAAATGTTTACTACCTCAATACAAGGATGTCAAAATACTCAAGTACTGGTTTCAAAAAATGTCAAGTTGGAAAAAAAAAATGTTGTCAATTTCAAATCTTCAAATTAGAGTTTTTTTCCAACATTCGATTTTATGTTATGCGTAGGCCATGAAGACAGAAATTTAAATCGTGCTCGCCAACTGTAACGGCAACGATTTATCGTTGGTAGACCCCCCACTGAACAGCGACGGCTGCCCTCGTACCAGTGTTTTCTGAACATGACGAGACGACTACAATTCGCCGGCTCTTTTCATCGGTCTACTGGACGTCCAGCAGCTCTAACACTAATTCAGCCTGCGTGGCACAGTCGACGCCAGGCAGGGTGAATTAGTATTAGAGAATTTTGAATAAGATCCGACCACAAGTACGAGGCGAGCCGGAACAAGATTCGGTATAAACCAGGTTGCAGTTTTAAGAATTCTTCGTGACGACAATCGTCACCCTTATTACTATCGCCGTTCACAGGATCTGATACCCTACGATTTTGCATCCTGGAGGAACTTCTGTGAGTTGTACCTCAGGCAGTTAGAGGAAACCCCTAATTACGTAAACTATGTTCTTTGGACGGACGCGGCAACATTCACGAGGTCAAGACTTTCAAATATGCATAACGATCACGTTTAGGCTCGCGACAATCCACATGTTTCACGGCAGGGCAGATTCCAACACCAGTGGCGGATGAATGTGTGGGCTGGCCTTTATGACGGGCATGTCAACGGTCCCGTCATTATGCGTCTGAAAGGTAGCAACTATCTAACGTTTTTACAAACGGAATTCGAAGAGGCGATTGACGACTTTCCTGTGGCTGACTGCGATTACTTTGAGAACCAAAGAAACATGGTGTTTCAGCATGATGGAGCTCCGGCACATTTTGCTCGCAACGTACAAGAACATCGCGGAAATCGAACACGTTCGCTTTCCGCGAGGATGGATTGGCCGCGGGGGACCGGTGCTATGGCCTGCTCATTCTCCGGACCTCACACCCTTGGACTCACCTCCTCATTTTGTGGGGTTATGTGAAGGACAGAGTGTATTTCTCCGATTGCCCAACGGTTGCCGAGATGGAACAGCGTGTTATATCGGTTTTTACATCAATAACACCGATGATGGTGCGAAATGCCACACAAGCCATTTGAGCGAGGTTGTGTATTGAGCAAGGCGGAGCACACGTTAAGCCGTTTCTGTTATTCCGCGAATTAGGTAGAAATCTAGATATATTCTGCGTAGTTTACTCTTTTATTTTACTGAAATAGGGTTTGCACATCAGTGAAAATAATAATATTTTTTGGGGTATGTTATACAGCGTTAATACGGTTCTTAAATATTGTGAATGGACTCGTTATAAGGCCCCATTTAATCTCCTGTCGGCTTTACGGGATATTTTGTAACACGTCATATTAGTTAATTGGAAAATATATATAATACATTTGAAAATGATGTGTACAACAAACGTACATATCTGAGTTTTTTATTTATTAATATTAATCAAACCAATTTTATAATATTATGTGCGCCGTTGGTGTATCTGTTTTGAATAAATAAATAACATTATATCACCCTTAGAAAAATTAAAATTCTTTTTGTAAGATCTCTCCAATTCATTAACTCTTTGGATACAGTTTTATAAAATATCCAAATATAATAGTTACTGGAGATAAGAATCTAAACATCATAAATGATCACCTAAATTCTCATGAAAAATAGATTATGTCAATATTTATGAAAATATTTAAGTAACGGATTGAGTCAATTGATATAAAATTATTAACGCTAATGATGGGGCAAACTACTTTACTACAGCTATCTCTAACTTAATTAAAAAATGTACTAATACACAAAAAAATTGTTGAAGGAAATAACAATTAAAGCCTGGTTGGTTGGTTTATTAAAATGTATTAGGAGAAGAAATTTTCTTCATAAAAAGGCTTTATCTGGTAATATTTTGTTTTGTAAGTACAGACTTTATAGAAATATGTGTAATAAAATTATTAAAGACCTGAAAAATAATTACTATAGAAATGAATTAGATAAAAGTAAAGGCGGCTAACTTGGAATATAATTAAAGAAGTAAGTAACATGAGGAGGCAAGAAACGAATTATTAATAAGTACAGACCCAATTAAATCCCTTGACAAAGTTAATATTTTTTTTACGATAATCGGGACAACGTTGGCAGATAGTACATGGTTTTAAGAAAGCTAATGTGATTCCAATCCAAAATTTCTATATCCTATCAAATTCCTATCCGTTTGGTTGCAAAACCATACCGACTAACTAAAATCTAACTAAATCTCTCTTATCGGTACATTGTCAAAAATACTGGAAATATTGGTAAATGGTGGATTGGTATCGTTTCTAGAATCGCAGGACTTATTGGCTGGTAACCAATTTGGCTATAGGGTTAAGAAGTCCACCGAAGATGCTGTATTGGAATTGTCAACTCTGGTCACGGAGGCTCTGGATTCAGGTGATAAATGCCTAGGAGTTTTCTAAATTTACAGAAAGCGTTTGATACTGCCTCGACACCAATCTGCTTAAACGACTAGACTTCATGGGCATGCGCGAAATACCACTAGTTCAGAAACTATTTGAATAACAGACGTTAGGGGATAAAGATTTGCACTCACTACAGCTCCGGCATGAGTTACTACTATGGGATACCGCAGGGTAACGTATTGGGGCCGAATGGCACTGTTTTTGATCTATATAAATTACTTAACATATCGGGTGGTAAGTACGAGGGTAAGGTGAAAAGTTGTCGGCCTCACATAGATGGCGTTCCAATGGACAAAAAGTTATATCCCGCCTAGGTACACATGTCATTAGTGCTTACTACAAGTTTCAATTTGTTTATCGGGTAAAAACCGTTAAAAGTGGGCACCTGAATTTAAACGTGGTCACGTCCCTGGAAGATGACCCACGTGAAGGACGGCCAAAAACCGCCACCACACCAGACACCATAGAAAAAGTGCACGATGTCGTATTGGACGATAGGCGAGTGAAGGTAAGTGAGATAGCTGAGATTGTGGAGATATCGGAAGAAAGGGTGCGAAACAAAAACAAATGCGCAAACAATATTCGCAGCAATATTTGGACAGATTCAATAGGAATCCGACCAATTTTGTATGGCAATTTGTCATCATGGATAAGACCTGGGTCCACCATTATACGCCAGAAACAGCAGTCCAAGCAGTGGGTGTAAGCCAATGGTTTAGCGCCAAAGAAAGCGAAGTGTCGATCGCATCTGCCGGAAAAGTCATCATGCAAAAGGGATGATATTAATTGACTATAAATAATATTTGTTTCTGGGAGGAGCTTCGCATCCAATGAAGAAGTTGAGAGTGCTGTGGATGAATATTTTCACAGCCTTCCAGACTCTCACTTCCGAAAAGGAATACTAATGTTGGAGAAACGCTGGATCAAGTGTGTTGAAGTCAATGGAGATTATGTAAAAAAAAATAACATTTTTACTGAAAATTTCATTCATTGTCAGGCCAATAACTTTTCACCTTACCCTATATTTGGTGTACGCAGATAATACTGTATTAGTTTTTAGAGGTAAAACATGGGACGAGGTCAAGGACATTGGTCTAGCAAGCTTTACAAATTGGTTTGACAGTAATCTCCTAACATTAAAAATAACAAAGACCAAATATGTTTACTTCAACAAAACTGCAGTATCTAACACTGACTATGACTTGAGGCTTATTATTCATACATACCCTTGCAACGTTGTTGGGATCACTAACAGTGTATGTAGTTGCGAAACCTTTTGTAGGGTAACAAATATAAAATAACCTGGAGTTATTGTGGATGACAGACTTACGTGGGATGACCATACGTCAATGCTCGCTGGCCGCACTAGAACTTATATTTATTTTTAAATCGCTTCGTGGTATCGCGGACCCCAAAATACTGCTACATGTGTATGTAAATCATTGTCACAATGTCTAATTACATACTGTATTAGTGCTTAGAGTGGTGCTGCTAAGACCTTCCTGCTGCTACTCGAGCGTGCACAGAGAGCACTCATTGAGGTCATTCTACAGAAACCTTACAGATTTTCTACCACTGACCTTTACAGGGAATTTGAAGTATTGAGTGTTACAAAGATATTTATAAAATCCATTGTACTAGTGTATCAAAAGACTATTATACCTAATAAATTAAATTAACGAACATATAGGTATCTGTTTCGCCCAAAGACAGTATATATTCTTAGCTCCTTTCCTATACTCAAAAATTCAAAATTACATTAATATTATAAACCTAAATAGTTAACAATTAAAGAAAAATATAGATACTTTGCTCACTTAATTTCATTATGAAATTACTGAAAGTATCCTTACTGTATTAAAAAATAAAACTCCACATTTGTAACGCTTGCTAGACCTGACTCAGCAATCTCTTCATGTTTTACCTCTAAAAACTATTACAGTATCATCTGCGAACATCTTCGTACTTACCACCTTATATTTTGAGGTTGCACAAGTCATTTATGTAGATCAAAAACAGTGTCGGCCCCAATACGTTACCCTGCGGTATCCCATAGTAGTAACTCATGCCGGAGCTGCAGTGGGGGGACAAATCTTTATTCTCTAACATCTGTTATTCAAATAGTTTCTGAACTAGGTGAGAGGTACTCTGCGTATGACCATGAAGTCTAGTCGTTTAAGCAGTATTGGCGTCGAGACAATATCAAACGCTTTCTGTAAATCTAGAAAAACTCCTAGACATTTTTATAAATTCCTTATCAGAATAATCTTATATTAATTTTTTAAAGATAAAATGCAATGAAAATTTCCTGGTGGGCGGGACTCTAACCCACGAACCTCGCTTTTAAAGAAGAAAGAACTTCATTCATAGAGATAACTCTATGGGTGAAGTTCTTTCTTCTTTAAAAGCGAGGATTGTGGGTTGAAGAAAGCTAATAGAGGGCGTGTGTCTATTAGTATATAAACTAATCTCAAGAATTTTGCCATTGCTTGTTATATATAACTAACTAATAT
Organism: Monopis laevigella; assembly: GCA_947458855.1. NCBI lineage: Eukaryota > Metazoa > Arthropoda > Insecta > Lepidoptera > Tineidae > Monopis > Monopis laevigella. The sequence goes on along the minus strand of OX381576.1, from coordinate 36,261,513 downwards.
TTTGCTTGTTATATATAACAACCAGGCCATTGCTTGTTATATATAACAAGCAATGGCAAAATTCTTGAGGGGTGACTTGAACCTGGTTGGCTGAGTGGTTGAGTGCAGTCAGAACAGTGGTTGAGTGCCTTGCCGCGAAAGCGAGGATCGTGGGTCCGATTTCCGCCCACGAAAGAAATTAAAGATAGAGAGAAATATTTCATTGCATTTTATCTTTGAAATTTTTTTACTTTTTTAAATGCATAAATATTTAAAATATTAACTTTCCACTCGATTTTCGGATATCTGAACGATAAACGATAGTGTTAATAATTATGTTTTACTATAAATCGTAAATACGAACAGAACAAAAAAAAAATGCTTTATATGCTATGTAGTTACCAGTTATAATAATCTGCATATTGTTTCTGAAACAAAGAAAGTCCCATTTTATTAATTGCTTTATTATTATTAAGAGTATGACAAAAAGGAAAAAATAATCTAAAATAAGCGGAGATAAGGACCTTTTGGCGCCAAATTCCACAATAATTTTCAAATACAGTTAAATATAAGATTGATACGGCATTATTTTGTTCAAGTACAAAAAAAAACGTTAAATCAATTATTTATTTACTTTTACATTTATCATAGACAATTTTATCTTATCACTTTTTTATAGTCACTATGAGTTGTTGTATGCATATAAAATAAATAATTATAATATATAAATACTATCACGAGTGCCTTTCGGCTCCCGAGACCCGTTAAACGGACTCAGGGTACCCAGCGGAGGGATTAGCCCACCCACATTTCGTCGATGGTATTCGGAATTATAATTTAAAAATTAATTTAGCAAGAAGGTATAATCCCTTATATAAGTTTCCGTTCAAGGACACCGCGCCCTTACAATGTTCCCGTTCAAGGACACCGCATCCTTACAAAGTTTCCGTTCAAGGACACCGCACCCTTACAAAGTTCGCGTTCAAGGACACCGCACCCTTACAAAGTTCCCGTTCAATGATACCGCACCCTTACAAAGTTCCCGTTCAAGGACACCGCACCCTTACAAAGTTTCCGCTCAAGGACACCGCACCCTTACAAAGTTTCCGTTCAAGGACACCGCCCCCTTTATTAAGTTCCCGTTCAAGGACACCGCACCCTTACAAAGTTTCCGTTCAAGGACACCGCACCCTTGTAAAGTTTCCGTTCAAGGACACCGCACCCTTACAAAGTTCCCGTTTAAGGACAGCGCATCCTTACAAAGTTTCCGTTCAAGGACACCGCACCCTTACAAAGTTCCCGTTCAAGGACACCGCACCCTTACAAAGTTCCCGTTCAATGATACCGCACCCTTACAAAGTTTCCGTTCAAGGACACCGCATCCTTACAAAGTTTCCATTCAAGGACACCGCACCCTTACAAAGTTCGCGTTCAAGGACACCGCACCCTTACAAAGTTCCCTTTCAATGATACCGCACCCTTACAAATTTCCCGTTTGTTGTAGACAGACACACAGACACATTCATACTTCCATTCTTACAGATATACAGACATTGGCTGTTTATAAAACCATCCCGACGAGACTTACGACGACATTTACTTGACATAATAATAAAACAGACAGAGAGACAGCGGACAGCTAGATTATAAGTAAGTGAAAATAAACAAGTTACCGAAAAGTGCTAGTTTTTATTCACCGAAGACTCCGACTCTTTCTAACAAAGTGGTCCTTCGAACCGGATAAACAGAAACATCCTATGGAAAATACAATGGTCAAGACAAGAGGTATGACACGACCGACACGTCAAATACCCGACGAAGGAGACGACCAATTAGACACCGATAACCTTCGAGAATGCATCGCCGACGGCAATGCACCTCCGACGACACGACCAGACCCTACGACTTCACGACAACCCTCTAGGACTGCATCACCAGCACGATCCATAGCATCCATCAGAAGCACAACATCGACAATCCGACGGTGACGACAACTACACATAGAACTAAAAACAGCCGAAAAACTAGCTGAAATTGAACGAAATCTAGTGAAAGAACAAATGCGATTACAAATGGAAGCCTTAGACGACGAAGAGCTCAATGACGCAGCATCACATGCACCTACTATCTGCTCTCGATGTAGTCCACGAATAATAACAATGGATCCCGCGGCACCGACCTATACATATGCCGTCAACACGGACCCGCAACATAGTGACAAACGACAAAATAATTCGCAAAATAGTGATCTAAATAAATTCCTAGCAAGACAGACGACTATAAAAGACTTACCAGAGTTCTCAGGCAACCCCGAAGAATGGATTTTATTCTACAACCAATTTGTTAGTACAACCAAATTATGTAAATATAGCGACGACGAAAATATTGCACGACTAACGAAATGCCTAAAAGGGAGAGCACGCGAGGCCGTTATTTCACTCCTGGTAAGCGGGACCAACCTAAATATCATCATAAATACATTAAAACTAAGATTTGGCAGACCAGAATTCATAATAGAAACAATGTTAATGAAATTAAAGCGCATGCCCTACATACGTCATGATGACATAAACCAGCTTTTAGAATTTTCGACTATGGTACAAAATATTTCTGCCGTAATGAACGCTACGAATGAAACCGGACATTTGACAAACCCAAGCCTTATTCGAGAAATTATAAACAAACTGCCATCTTCACTTCGTTATCAATGGAGTTTTGACATGGAACGAAATATGAATGAAAGTTCAAACCGAGATGTAAACTTAAATGACATATCCGACTGGTTATTGAATACCGCGCATGCCGCTTGCAGAATTTTACCTATACAACTTAACACGAGTACAAACAAAGATATGAAAAGTTATTCAACAAGACGATATGTTCTGACTACGACCCGACGACCAAGACGGACCTGCTATAAATGTAAAGACAATCACGACCTTGTAGACTGTCCAGAATTTCTACGAATGACTATCGACGACCGCTGGAAGTTCGTAACTGCCAAAAAACTCTGCTTTTCCTGCCTACTTTCAAAACATCATATTAGAGACTGTAGAAAAAGGACAACATGTACTGAACCGCAATGCAATAGAATGCATCATGTGAAGTTACACGCTGCACTGCGCGAATTGACGAATGACGAGACCGTCAACCAGACGGTAGCTATAAATCAGTGCGACGACGATAATACCGGACTCATTATGAAGACTGTACGAGTTACTATCTCGGGCCCAAAAGTCGACGTGGACACTCTTGCGCTACTGGACGAGGGAGCTGCTATCACGTTGGTTGATTCTTCCGTCATGGACCGCATCGGCGTCACCGGACCGGCGAACACGCTGCGACTGCAGGGAGCTTCGGGCATGACGACAACCGAACATAATTCGAAAACGGTTTCTTTTAGTATTAAGGGTTTTCGTAATAATATTAGTTATAATTTATTGAATGCTAGGTCTGTAAATAATCTCTCTTTACCTATACTTAAAAAACTTGTAAATAACTATAAATACTTACAAAACTTTACGAAACAACTTGACTTAAATTCATATAATGAAAAACCATTAATTTTAATAGGACATGATAATATAGACCTTATAGTGACTAGACAGGTCATTCAAGGTGATAAAAATAGACCAATTATTTCTAAAACCAAATTAGGCTATATTGTGCATGGGATATTATCTAAATTAATCTCTAACGATGTAAATATTAACTACATATGTTCATGTGAGGAAACTGACCGACATTGTAAAAAAGTTTTACAGGATAGAAGATTTTGGCACAAAACTGAACTTTGACACTTCTCAATCTCGAGAGGATTTAAGAGCTTTGGCTATTATGGAACGGACAACTCGCCTTGTCAACAGCAGATGGGAGACTGGCCTATTATGGAAAGAAGACGACGTTATTTTACCCAACAGTTACGAGCAAGCTCGAATACGACTAAATGGACTTAATAAAAAATTTAGAAACAATTTAGATTTTGCAGAACGTTACTGAAACAAGATTGAAGAAAATTTACAAAAAGGCTATATTTCAAGACTAAATTACAACGAAACACGAAAAAACACAAACCAGACTTGGTTCTTACCATACTTTGGAGTAATAAATCCTAACAAACCGACAAAATTACGCATAGTTTTTGACTCTGCTTCTAAGAGTCAATACAAATCTCTCAATGACTTTCTTTTACCCGGACCGGACTTCTTGACTTCATTGCCAGGTGTACTTTTAGGATTCAGAAGTCACAAAATTGCCATTAGTGGAGACATACAAGAAATGTTTCATAGAATTTTAATAATCGACGAAGACCGACAAGCACAAAGATTTTTATTTGAAGATTCTGAATATATTATGAATGTAATGTCATTTGGCGCTATTTGTTCACCATCATCTGCCCAATATGTGAAAAATTTTAATGCAAGACGATTTGAGACTTACTTATCCTAAAGCTGTTAAGGCTATAACTGATCACCATTATGTTGACGATTTTATATATTTTATAGACTCAGAATTTGAAGCTATAGACTTAGTAAAACAAGTTATTTACATTCACGACCAAGGAGGATTTAACCTAACGAACTTTATTTCAAACTCCAAAACATTATTGACAGAAATATCTAAAGACAAATTAGCAACGATTGGACTGAAAATATTATCAGACAATAAAGAAGAACAACAAGAAAGAATACTTGGTTTATATAGGGATCCTGACAGCGACTGTTTTACATTTACACTGAACACAATGATTGAAAATTTAATAGATAAAAACAAACGACCTACGAAACGACAAGTATTAAAACACCTAATGTATATTTATGATCCTTTTGGATTCATTTTAAATATTACAGTTAAAGGACGCATCTTACTTCAAGACATTTGGAGGACAAAGATTGGATGGGACGATGAAATTGAGACCAACCATTATGACAAATGGAGTTCTTGGATTGAGGAGGTAAACAAAATTAATACCGTAAAAATACCACGATGGCTGACATGCAACGACGACGACTCCAACCTTCCAAAAGAACTTCATATATTTTGCGACGCAAGTTCACAAGCTTTTGGAACCGTGGCATACCTACGAACGACCAGGACAACGTATTTTAGCGATATCCACAAAACCAAATTATCTTCCGAATGACAATAGATTTTCAAACTACTGGCGTTTAATTAGGACTACAGCATGGTGTTTAAGATTTTGCAATAATTTTATTAACAAAAATGACAGACAAATAGGTGAACTACGAATTCATGAAATTGAAAAGGCAACAAAACTTTGGATTAAGGAATCACAAAGGAGATATTTTAACGACGAAATTTACAAAATTAATAACCGACAACCTATTCCAAAAGACAGCAAAATATATCAACTGACCCCCTACTTAGACGATGAAGGAATATTACGACTAAAAGGAAGAATATCGACTCCAAATATACCCTACGACACAAGAAACCCCATTATACTACACCCTAAAGACAAACTAGTAAAATTACTTATACTACAATATCACAAAGATGTATTTCATGTTGGACGAGAACAAGTTCTTAATAATATTAGACAAAAATACTGGATTTTAAATGGCAGAGCTGCTGTAAAAACCTCATGGAATGAATATCAAAAATGTCAAAATGATAGAGCTAGACCAATAGCACCAATGATGGGACAAATACCTGACATACGATGCTCTACATATTGTAGACCTTTCACAAACACCGGATTAGACTATTTTGGACCATTTACAGTAAAAATTGGAAGAAGACATGAAAAACGATATGCCGCATTATTTTGTTGTATGACTGTAAGAGCAATACATATTGAACTTACAAATGACTTATCAACTACGAGTGCTATATTAGCTTTAAGGCGATTTATTTCTCGACGCGGAATGTCAAAGGAATTATGGACCGATAATGCTACCACATTTAAAGGTGCCGACAACGAACTTAAGAAAGCTATTAAAGACTTGGACCGTGATACTTTTCTACAATTCTGTAGCACAAGACGAATCGAATGGAAGTTTATTCCACCCAGGACTCCACATATGGGAGGTTGCTGGGAAAGACTAATAGGATCAGTAAAGACCGCATTAAAACATCCCTTAACACGACAACACCATCTGAACAAGTACTAACAACAATACTGGCCGAGACAGAATTTATGATCAACAATAGACTGCTAACGCACGTGCCAATTGACAATGAACACGACCTACCCTTAACACCAAACAATTTTTTAATTCCTTATTCTGCTGACATAGATTCTCCAATGAGCAGATTTGACGACGCCGACCTACTGAGACGAAATTGGAAAGAATCACAACGACTGAGCGACCTAACATGGAAGCGGTGGTTAAAGGAGTATTTACCTACCCTAACAAGACGAACAAAATGGTTCGCCAACACTAAGCCTATTGAGATTGGTGATATTGTGGTAATTGTAGACGAAAAATTACCACGAAACATATGGCTAAAAGGACGAGTTACCACTGTACATAGTGGACGTGACGGACAAATAAGAGTTGTTGACGTACAAACCATGACGGGTTCATACAGACAACCAGTGACGAAAGTCTGCACACTTGATGTCCGAAATATTAGTTAAGTATTGTTCCCAATACTGGAGGTGGGAATGTTGTAGACAGACACACAGACACATTCATACTTCCATTCTTACAGATATACAGACATTGGCTGTTTATAATCCATCCCGACGAGACTTGTGACGACATTTACTTGACATAATAATAAGACAGACAGAGAGACAGCGGACAGCTAGATTATAAGTAAGTGAAAAAAAACAAGTTACCGAAAAGTGCTAGTTTTTATTCACCGAAGACTCCGACTCTTACTAACACCGTTCAAGGACACCGCACCCTTACAAATTTCCCGTTCAAGGACACCGCACCCTTACAAAGTTTCCGTTCAAGGACACCGCGCCCTTACAAAGTTTCCGTTCAAGGACACCGCACCCTTACAAAGTTCCCGTTCAAGGACACCGCACCCTTACAAAGTTCGCGTTCAAGGACACCGCACCCTTACAAAGTTCCCGTTCAAGGACACCGCACCCTTACAAAGTTCCCGTTCAAGGACACCGCACCCTTACAAAGTTCCCGTTCAAGGACACCGCACCCTTACAAAGTACCCGTTCAAGGACACCGCACCCTTACAAAGTTCCCGTTCAATGATACCGCACCCTTACAAAGTTTCCGTTCAAGGACACCGCACCCTTACAAAGTTCCCGTTCAAGGACACCGCACCCTTACAAAGTTCGCGATCAAGGACACCGCACCCTTACAAAGTTCCCGTTAAAGGACACCGCACCCTTACAAATTTCCCGTTCAAGGACACCGCACCCTTACAAAGTTCCCGTTCAAGGACACCGCACCCTTACAAAGTTCGCGTTCAAGGACACCGCACCCTTACAAAGTTCGCGTTCAAGGATACCGCACCCTTACAAAGTTCCCGTTAAAGGACACCGCACCCTTACAAATTTCCCGTTCAAGGACACCGCACCCTTACAAATTTCCCGTTCAAGGACACCGCACCCTTACAAAGTTTCCGTTCAAGGACACCGCACCCTTACAAAGTTCGCGATCAAGGACACCGCACCCTTACAAAGTTCCCGTTCAAGGACACCGCACCCTTACAAATTTCCCGTTCAAGGACACCGCACCCTTACAAAGTTCCCGTTCAATGATACCGCACCCTTACAAAGTTTCCGTTCAAGGACACCGCACCCTTACAAAGTTCCCGTTTAAGGACACCGCACCCTTACAAAGTTCGCGATCAAGGACACCGCACCCTTACAAAGTTCCCGTTCAAGGACACCGCACCCTTACAAAGTTCGCGTTCAAGGACACCGCATCCTTACAAAGTTTCCGTTCAAGGACACCGCACCCTTACAAAGTTCCCGTTCAAGGACACCGCACCCTTACAAAGTTTCCGTTCAAGGACACCGCACCCTTACAAAGTTTCCGTTCAAGGACACCGCACCCTTACAAAGTTCCCGTTCAAGGACACCGCACCCTTATAAAGTCGCGTTCAAGGACACCGCACCCTTACAAAATTCCCGTTCAATGATACCGCACCCTTACAAAGTTCCCGTTCAAGGACACCGCACCCTTACATAGTTCCCGTTCAAGGACACCGCTTACTTATTAAATATTATAAATGATACAAATTATGTGAAAGAATTATTTTAAACATATATCGTATATCTCGTATTTTTGTAAGTAACATCTGCCTATAAAACTAACAGACACGTGTTTTACTATTTTTTAATAGTAAAACACGTGTCTGTTAGTTTCTAATAGTTCTCTAAGTTTTCAATAGGGGAAGGCGGGATAGGGAGGGCAATTTAACTAGGTAGGTGCCGTTTTTGTAGAAATAATATCATGGGCGAAACCAGGTCAACAAAAGCTAGTAGGTAATATGTATAGTATAAGCAACTTATTTCTATTTTATTAACTAAAAAAAAAAGTTTCAAAGATATTTATTTCCACTATTGCGAAGTAAACTGGATGCTTTTTCTTATAATGTAAAGTTTACATAACAATATTTGACATAATAATATCTATGTTGTATTGTTATGGTTAAAATAGTTTACGGCTTTGGTTACAAGTCCTTTTAAGCTAATCTTGATTTAAACATTTTTATTTTAAGGGTTTATGTCTGCTTATGACATACCTAAACCCTTAAAATAAAAAAAGCAAAGGGAAAATTTACGGTCCGATAATACTTTACAGTGTCAAACGTTTTTCTTGAAACAGTAGTGGAAAGACATTCTCTATTCGTCTATTTTACTCAGTTATATATATAATGTAGCATATCAATCCAGTAGTTTTGGAGCCTATTCGTTACAAACAAAAATACAAATCTATCCTCTTTATAATACTAGTGTGGTATATATTAATATCGTGTAAGTTATTTATAGCAGCTAGATGTTATATATACTGCAGCTAGATGCAGTAGTGATCTCGCTTGAGGAAACCGCGGTCACGGGTGCCATAGAGCGTCTCCACATTATCCGATACGATATCGGTATCGGATACTATTTCGGGGCAAGTAAAATGTATGAAAAATGTACCCGCCGTAGATACTTATAAAAGACGACGCGCGGCCGTCATCTTCAACTTGTTTTGTTTGTTCAAGTTTCCTTAGTCTAGACTAGACTAAGTTTGGCTGTGAACATGGCGTCGTTATCATTCAAATACGATGTTCATATATTATTTGAACTGGTGGAATCTAGGCTGTGCTTGTGGGATAAAACTATATTATAATAATAGAATAATGAGAGACGAAAATTGGCTCCCTTTCTAAATCTAGCCTGCACAATAGGGAATCTGCATGTTTTTTTTTATTTCATTACTTGATAGAGTAACTACATTAGACCCTGAAAACAAATATTAAACATTTTTTAAAGGGTAATAACACAAAATAAAAAGGGTTTAAACTTTATCTGCCACTACCGCAGTAAAAAACATTAGGTACATGTACTGTTTATAAATGCGTTCCTACAAAAAAAAATGATTTTTAAAATCGTATTTATAAAAAAAAATAGCTAATCAAAATAAAATAGATTACTGTAAATATGTTCAAAGACTTAAAAGGAACATTATTAAAATAATAATAATTGGCGTTACATGCATACTCCCTATTGGATGTATTCAATATTGTCTATATGGACAGACCTTTTTTTGCGTCCCAAAATAATAGATATAGCAATAGTAGGGGAGCCCGGGATGCTAAATTTGCAGTAACTAAAGCGACATGGGGACCTGTTGGATTGTGAACATTAGGTCCTAAAACGAACAAAAGTTTATGTAAAGTTTATCATTTTAGTGTGGTGGAGAGCGCGTACAAATTTTCAAACATCTAAAAAACCAGTCACATGTAAATACTCGAGCGCGTCAGACATTCATAGTGTATACACGCAATGTCTTTCTGATGACCAAGAGATATTAATAAAAGGGGTAGAAAAGAAAAGATAAAGTTATTCGAGTGTCAGATATTCAGAGGGAATATGTTGAGTGAACACAAAAAAGTGTCCTATTCAAATGACTGACGATTTGGACGCGACTAAAAGTCAACACCGATTTTTAAAAATGTAAGAAAAATTATGACATTGAAATACCAAAGGCGCGTCAGGTTTATACAGATGGTTCAACTTGATGACCTAGTCGTCCTCAATGATAATCTGACAATTACTCGTATATGGAGGAATATTGTTAAACTGACAATTTACGCTGACAATTTAATCTGACCGCGCTAAATGCATCATGTACTATAAATTACAGAAAGCTGGATGCAATGCAAACAACACTTAGGTAATGTATATGTGTGACATCGCCCCCTTAAAATCGTCCCATTATATTTTTTCCGTAATCCTTAAAGGATTTCCTTAAAAAAAAAACAATCGCGCTTGAGTATTTTGGTGACGTTTTTTTTTACAACTGTGTGACCATATAAATATATTAAATTTAAATATAAACTTTTCTCCATGTTCTTAACTCACCTTATCTTAAAGTGACGCGCTGGAGTTTTTCAGGGATATCTTTTTTTTTTTATAATCTAATCAGCAAACCCTTAATATATATGGTAGGAGTACATTACAAGGTATATGATTTGTTCCTAAATGATTTTCTGACGCGCTCGAGTAACGCTCAAAATCCCCTCCTGAGCTCCCCTACTACAAATAAAGTTTTATATTTCTAATAATCTGCCATAATGCGCTGCTTGTACAAAGCTAATGTGAAAATACCGAATCGGAACGACTTCTATCGCGATAAGTGAAGTGCCCGACACCGATATCGTATCGGATAATTTGAAAACGTTCTTCCGGCGCCCGTTAAGTCTTTATTTAGTAAAAATATGTATTACTATAACGTAATGAATAATATGTATGTATAAAATAAAATAAATGCATAATATAAGGTAATAATAATTTATTTTCTACTAGTGTTGCCTAATATTGGTGTTGGTCTTGCAAAGAAATCAAAATATTGCTCTTGTTCTTGATCTCGCAAGTATCAGTACCTTGATTTATTTGCTACCAAGTTAATTAATACCAAGACTAACTTCCATTTTGGTATTATTCTAGCACAAGAGTATCACCAGACTAACAATACTTTCAATGCAGTTTAAATACGTATAGCCACCATTCTAAAACCTTGTTAAATAAATAAAATCTTGTTTCTACAAAATTATTTTATTTAATTGTATTATAGCAACAAAAACGAATGCATATATAATAATAATAGTAATGATAATCATAATATGAAGGAAACTGAGGTTTGTGCTGTGTGTACCAGAAACAACGATATTAAATTAATACTTATTATGACAAATGGAACGGATAAACGTACTTATGAATCACTAGGAACGAAGAGGACAATGCAAAAAAATTTGAAGTTTAGTGTAATTTGGACTAAGCATACTTTTCCGATCCTTCATCCCTCCTTTCCCCATCAGCTTGCTTCCTCTTAGACCATCGGATTGTGACGGCCTTGGCCCTTGCTCTTTATATGAGCGGGTTACATATGTTAAAGTTCCTTTTAAGTTCATGCTACTTTTTCATATCAAGTCATATCACAAATAGATGAGATAAAATATCCTTAATTTCACTGGTTTTGACAGGTCTGATAACAATTTGGTTAGACAAATAAAGACCCATACCAAAATGAAGACTGACAATGCAAGAACAATAATGAGATCGGGACTACCTATATTTCAGAAATAATTAAATTTTCAAACGAAAACTCAATTGTTTTTATCTATATTATAGATAAAGCCATAGAAAATTATCGATGCCGGTTTACGTACTAACTAATTCGATATTTTTTTCGACAGCAGTCGATATAATTTGAGTCAATTAAGTGTCTTATTGTCACTTTCCCGCTGACATAATTTAAAAGCGCCTCTAGCGGGTAGGTCTGAAATTATCAAGCCTGTATTTTAAAACTGAAAACCATTGTGAATAACTCAAACTTGTGTTAGTTCCACTTATATGAAAACAGATGGCGCCACTTTTGCAGAAAATTAGTTATCAAATTTAATATTTTTTTGGGTAACATCATTATTTATATCGAAAAAATTAAAATAAAATATATATAAATCCAATTTAATTAAAACCCAAAAAAAATGGATAGTTACCTATTGGGTCAAAGGTGCGGGTTTCAAAGGTGTAGCTTTTGCTAGCGACTTTGCACGTAATTAATAAGTCTTTAAAATACCAAATTTTATCGAAAATGGTTCAGTGGTTTTGATGTGAAACAGACATACTCACTCTTATGTCTCACGTTTATATATTAGTGTCTACAAATTGCATTTACGTTTTACAATAGACTTAAAAGACTATAGAATAAAATATATATATGTACTTAAATAATAATAATAATTACCATCACGGGTGCCTTTTTGGCTCCCAATAACCGTTTAAACAGCCTCAGGTATCCAGCAGCGGAGGTATTAACTTCCTCATTTGGTCGATATACCTTGCGATGTTTGTGATGGTATAGTAGGTAATAGGTAAATAATTGATATTTATATTCACGCTATACGGGGTAGTAAGAGATAATCAATTTTATTTTTCCTTCTGTACAGTCATAACTCAGTTGACACAAAAGTATTTAACTGGAATAATTATTTTTAAACATATGCGAATAAAAACATCTGTAAGGGCCATAAATTAGCACGTCTCTGAAGTAGTACAAATACTAGATGCTTCATACTCTCATACAGTCAGGGAGAGGCAGATGCAGCGGCAGAAGTGTAAATGCGTTGCCATTTTAACACGAAATATAATTCCGATACATGGTGGCTAACACCGTAACATTTGCTACAGAATCAACCAACCACCTACAAAAAGCATGCAATGTTATGTGAAGTGACGACCTGCAATAAGAAGTAAACAAAGAGCGTCGGTTAATGACACCGTTAGGCTTCAGACAAGACTGTCCAGTGACATGATGACACCGAACTAGAGCCTTTAATCATGACTGCCCAGTAATGTCATGGACTTGACACTGAACGGCAGCCTTCAAGACAGTCCAGCAGTGTAATGACATCAGCAAAGTAGTTCCAACTAATTAAAGAGAATGTACAATAGTTTAAAGGAAAACATCAATAAATCGCAAATTGAACCTAGGTGTGTTAAAAATGCATATCTTCATCACTACATAGGTACGTATTTTCAAATAGAAATACGACGTAGAGGTATCGAGTGGGAGGAACAAAGCTTTCCCAAACGCGCATGCGCGCACCGTATAGACCCACGGAAAACTCGGCAGAACCTACGACTTAATTTGCTCGGCGCCGGCTACGGAACAATTCAATGGAGAACAAAATGGAAAAAAGACCTAACTCCCAATCTTGGGAGAATTCTGATGATGATCAGAGTGAGCCCAGCCAAAAAAGACGACGCCTCGAAGATGCCAACACCCAACAGTCTCAACAACCACAATATCCTCAACAACCAGAGTTTATTCAACATCTTCAATGCCCTCCACTACCAGAATATCCTCAACAACCACAATATCCTCAACAACCACAATATCCTCAACAACCAGAATATCCTCAACAACCACAATATCCTCAACAACCACAATGTACTCAACTACCACAATGTACTCAACTACCACAAAGTACTCAAGAAGCACAATGTACTCAACTACCACAATGTACTCAACAACCACCAGATCCTCAACAACAGCAACAGCGTCAGCCCCAACTGCCCATGGATCACGACGAAATCCGTGAAGCTGAAGATTATGAAGTGGAACAGTATCATCAGCAGTATTTGCTTCAGCAAGAGGCATACCTTCGGCAACAGAAAATGTATCAGCAGTCCCCGGACCAGCGCAACCAACAAGGCATGCTCAACTTAGACCACGGAACGGCTTTATGTCGATCCGCTTCTGGTACAAGAATTTTGCTTCAGCTCCTAAGGGACGAGATAAACAACAAAATGGCCAAAGAATCGGGGGACAATGGAGGCGCGCAATCTGTGGCGTCTGGAGGAAACGTCAATCCACAATTTAAGACTCTTGGACAATATGAAAGTAGCGACGATGATATGTATTTGGAGTAAATCCTGAATAATCCAAATATATGTGTTCCCGTTTTAAGACGTAGGTATATTAGTGTAAAACATTATTTTGTGAAATGTATTTTAAGTAAGTTAGAGATGATATTATTAACTTCATAACATAATTTTTAATTAAATAGTTGTCTTAACTAATATTGGTGTTGTAGAATATCTCCTGCTCTAATAACTCTTTATTCCATTTTTTTAGAATTTAGAATATTTACTAATATCTTTAAACAGCTTAGGTAGTGTTACTTTAAAAAAGTAAATTTTCCACTTGGAATATATCCCGCCAATGTACTCATTAATTATTAGGTACCTAAAGTACCTATTCATGTTAGCATAGAGAATATAGTTATAATATTTGTGAGTAGTTGTAATTCTGCATAAAATTAATGCATATAACATTGACAATGGATATTTATTTAAAATAAATAAATGAGTAATTAATTAATATATATATATATATGTATTATAAATTTTACAATATGATTGTAATTAACTATAAATTTGATTTTATCTTGTAATTATCAAGGCAAGGTTGTAACCATATTATTTATAGTATTTTTTCGGTCTACAGAAAAATATAACTTTATTTTTATATCCATTTATTTTAATATATCATGGACAGATAAAACACTTCATGGATTTGTTTTAAAATTATATTCTACTATTATTATATATATTTTATGAATATCAAATACATTAAACTTAAGTTTACCTATATGTAATTTTTTCCCCAAATATTGGGATGAATTTGATGTAATATGACAAGATAAATAAATTTATTTCTGTACTTATCTATTTTATTTTTCTACCCTATATAAATCTAATAGTCAAATATATATATGTAACCTAGTTGGTTAATTAGTTAACATAAAATACAGTAACAGTAGTAACAGATGTGTGCACCACTGAGTTTTTTAATGACTTAGTTTTACACAATCATGGAGAGCATGTAAAGACGTCTGACCCTATTCCATAGCACAATGAGTTAAAAAAACATATAAAGCATTTCTGCTACCATTACTAGCAGGCTAATTCTGCAAACAAATACTGTTCAATAAGATATGTATTGCAACAGTGTCTGCTAATAATAATTATAATATAAGTAATTAAATTAGACCAATGGACAGACACCACTCTCTTTTATTATATTTATATAATATCTGAAGGAAAAAAACTGTTGATGGACCCAGCACCCGCAGAAAATTCATGGATAAAGAATATTATCTCATATACATAAATGACATACTATTTGAGTAATAACTATGATTCATAATGTAGAAATGTGAATGGTTGATTGATAATACCACTGTAGTGTCTTGGAGAAGCTGTCGGCCCCAGTTTCACTATACCGACTTGTGAAACTTTTTATAGATTAGTTATTAATTCTATCCCTATACCCCAAGAAGTTGACGACTTCCTCGTTGTAGACTCAAAATATCATCAGTTACAATGAGGTGGGAATAAAATTTCACCGCTGGGTACTGACTGTGTTAGGGAGGCAGGGGAGTGAACTGGAGTGTTTCCAAACTTAAGACAGGGAAGGCCTTTAAAGTTTAGCATAATTTAATATTTCCCTATATTCTCTTTTTCAGCCTCTTTTCATTCTATCTGATGATCCCTGATCATCCCTTTTTTACTTATTATATATAATTTAAAAAATGCCTGCATAGTGGCCATTTAATTTTGGAAATAAATAAATACATATTATTTATAGTAAGTAATATCACTATATGTATTTAGTTTATTTTATTAAGTCTATATAAACAGAGTTAGCTTGTTTGAAAAAAATCAGAATACCATCGGTGACAACAAGAAACCTGACCCTTCTGCTGGGCACCCTGAAGCCATGAAGACGGTCTTGGGTATGTGAACATAAATAAATAATCTATCTATATTTCAAACAGAGTATTCCAACACAGACATTTATAATGATACTAAGCAATTATTGAATGGTATTTTCTAAATAAACATTGTGTATCTCAGTCATTGTGATTTTACCCAGCCTTCATAATAAATAAAAAAAATAATCACACACAATATATACATCCTGTCTTCCAATGTTATATAGTTTATATTCATATTGTTATTGTGCCACTGACTAGAGAGGACATTCAGAGTTAGTTGTTATGTTTTTTTATTTCGTGTTTATCTTAGTGTCACCTGGAAGGAATCTGATACCTGTCATACAGGTTATCCTTGTACGGGTATCAGGTCAACAGAAAACTATTGTGAAACATATTTTTTTGAAGCAATAAATATTTTTTAATTATTATTATTAGTTACTATGACAGCTTTTGTAGACCAGTGGTAGTGTCTTTGGTGTTGTATCCAGAGGTCATGGGTTCGATTCCCACCCATGGCAAATAAATATTAGTATGATTTTTCTATAAAGTTGCCATGGTCTGGGTGTTTATAAAATATAATATGTATTATATTGTTGCTTCTGGTACACATAGTACAAGCCTAGAGCTTAGTTTGGGACCAGAGCAATATGTGTAAATTATGCTACATATTATTATTATAGTTTGGGTGAAACATATTAAAATTCTAAATATTTTAAAATTATCTAATTAAGTTAAACACTTATGGCCTTATTCATAAAAACTTATTGAGTCCTTCAAGAACACTTTAGTTATAGAAGGTTTTGTCTCTTTTATTTAGCAAAAAAAATGAATGTGTAAAAGAGACAAAACATTCCATAACTAAAGTATTCTTCAAGGCTTCAATAAGTTTTTATGAATAAAGCCAATACTGTATTTAACAATTCCAAAACAGCTGTACCAATTTTTTAAATATTTTGCACAAAGTTAAGGATATTTTATTTTTATTTATTTATAAAACTGAAGGTCGCTCAGCAAGCTATGGAAAGAGCTATGCTAGGAGTTTCTCTGATGGATAAAATCAGGAATGAGGATATTCGTAAGAGAACTAAAGTCACAGACATAGCTCTGAAAGTTAGCAAACTGAAGTGGCAGTGGGCTGGTCACATTTGCCGCAGGACAGATAACCGTTGGAGCAGGCGGATATTAGAGTGGAGACCACGTCTTGGCGCACATAACGTAGGACGCCCCGCAGCTAGATGGACTGATGACCTGCGGAGGGTGGCTGGCAGAAACTGGATGCGAAGAGCGGAGGATGGGGATTAGTGGCGTGTCTTGGGAGAGGCCTATGTCCAGCAGTGGACTGCGATAGGCTGATAATGATGAAATCATAAAACTGTATTGCATAATACAAAAGCAGACTTGCCATTTTGAATTATCTGACAGCTAAACCTTCAGACATTAGAACATTGAGTTTATATATGCTTTACGGCGCTGAGACCGCCTAGATGGCCTTAGGGTACCCAGCAGAGGGGTTGAATCCCAGCTCATTATAGCAGATGGTATTATAATGTAGTTTATAAGAATTTGAAAAATGTGTTAATATGACTTAACCAGGTCCAGTCAGACTAATGGTGACATATTATACAATATACAATATGATCTACACCAAACAACTGGCCAGCTTGTCGCAATGTTTGGATTGACTCAATAACCCATCAATAAATAGTTTCACAAGTTTGATATTGTTAAACTGGGACCTACAGATTAACATGCTCTCTGAGGCACTATAGTGGTATTGTTAAACAAATGTAACATTAAGTATTATGTTGGGTGCAATAAAAAATATATCAATGGCACTTCCGTACCTGTCTACACAGTCACTTACAGTTGACTTAATATATTCTAAAATGTACTTGTTAAATAGTAGTAAGTATTTTTTTAGTAAAAACATCCTAAAAGGAGATTTGTTCCCACCTCAATTGTCCCAAAGACATTCTGAATCTATAATGAAAAAGTGGCAATCTATTCATAATTTTGAAATCTATTTTTTTATAAATATCTCAATACAATTTATCGACTTTATTCAGAAAAGTTTTGATTAACAGAGGCTAACTCAATCTCTATGTTCTCCAGATTAATATGAAACAAGAGACTAAAATCCATTATTATCAGGTTTAAGTTAAACCTGGTTTAGCGTAAGCCGAAGTTTACTACCCCTACCTTGAATGAAGTCTTCATAAATCTGCTGAAACTTCTTTTATTAACTTCTATTAACACTTTATTTTTTTTTTTCACAATTCTATACTATATATAATAGAATAGTTTTAATTTTAATAACGTATTTACACATTTGAATAACGTATTTACACATTTTAATAACGTATTACTGTTACTTTATTATTACTTTCAATTTGTTTTCAATTTTCTATTTTGAGGTTAGGAAAACGTAAACAAAACCAAAACTTTTTAATTTGGCCTTGAACAAAACAAACATAATATGACAGTCAGTTTTTATTTTTTTAGCTTTGGTTTAATCTAAGTCGGCCAAAGATTTTAAGGGAAAGATACAATAGCTTTTATTAAATATTTATCAGCAACCACATTCTGTTTCTTATAACGTGATTTTACGTGATCGTTAAATTGTTAAAGTAACGATTTCCGCTATTAGCGCGCTCTCCTCCAATCAGAGTAGTTTTTTTAACCTTTACTGATTGGAGGAGAAAGCGCTAAAAACGGAATTTCTTATTTTGGAATATCTGAAACAAATAAAGTGAATGTGTTTCTTATTAGGTAAAATATATAAACTTAAGCTATAAAATGTTATTGCCAAATATTTCGCCTCTCTTTGGAGTGGCGTCATCAGTGATAGAAAAATGAGGGTACATTTACCAAAAATGTGCAAGAAGCCGGGAAACAGAACTATTCAGTCTAAGATTCTCATACGGGTGCGTTACGCACCGCTGAAAAAAAAACTTAACTATTACTTACTGGTGGCTCTTGTGTGGTGGCTTCAGCGACGAGTTCCCTGGGTACCCAAGGAATGCAATATCGTCGTTGTCTGGGTTTTGGTTCTTTCTTCTGTCTTTTACACATTAACATATCACCCTTAAATCTTTTAATAACTGTTGCTGATAGTTATAATGGAAATTTAACATCTTATGATGGATGAAATCTAAATCCGGAATATTATTACTTCGTAGTCCTTCATAGGTGTTAGAGGTTTTGTATCATCCATTTCCACATAAGTTAGGGGTCTGTTGTTCATTAATTACTCGCAATCACATAAAATAGTTAAAAGCCCGGATACCGTCTATAGAAGCTTCCACCAAGGAGCTAATGGTGGAAAGAACCTCCATTTGATCTTCTCACAAAAAGTAGATTACTATAACTTTTGACGTGAGCCGTTACTTGGAACTGTCAAAATTTAGTTTTATCATAATATGCAGTTTGACAGTTCGAAGCATCGGCTAAGCATTAGCAATTGGTTAGCAACGACTATTAATCCGACCATGAGTGTTGATCTCTAGATGCATAACATGCTAACGTATGAATTTTTTGTTCACTAGTTATTACAGCCTCATTAATATGTAAATTATTAATATTAGATTTAGAGCTAAATTGTTGTTCTTGATCCATCCACCATTTCTAGTCTAATAACCGCTTCATTGTGTACGCACGTGACGGTTAATCAGCTGGATTATACATACCTGGAAAGTGTTGCCAGTCTTCTTTTTTAGTATTCATACATATCTCATTTACTCTATTACTAACAAAATCCTTCCAAGCATTTTGTTTATTAATTCAATGCCACACTACAGATGAATCTGTCCAGCAATAGGACTTGTAACTTTTGCATATGTTCAGCAGATGTACCAGAATCTATGGTTTCTTTATATAATGGAGATGCATTAACTGCTCCATCAACTCTAAACTAGATAGTGACATTTGCTATTAGCCATTTAATATGTGCAACTCTACTTTTGGAAATTATTAACTGAACCATGACTTTATCTTTATGTTGTGTACGAATAAATACGCAACCAGCGTAAAAATCCTTACTAGCATCGCTAAAACATGTATGTTACGTCACATTCTTTTAATGGTGCTATTGCTAAATGACTCGAAAATCTACACTCACCTACATAGTTAATACTGTTGACCCAATCAATGACTTTATTCTTTAAATATTCAGGAATCTTTTCATTCCACCTAATATTTAACATTTATACCTTCTGTGTAATTAATTTAGGTATCAATGTGACAGGTGAAAATAAGCCTAAAGGATCAAACAATGTCTGTATAAATCACTCTTTGTGATGTCCACTTTCTTACATTTATATAGCAGTATAACTCATACCTATACCATAATACACCAAGTACTGATATTGGATTACATTCTTCGTCTGAATTTGTTAACCATCCTCTCAATTTAAATTTTCCTTTATTTATTACTCCTGTAGCTTCTTTTATAAACCGTTGTACTTTCTGTTTTGTATTAACACTTGTTATGCAGTTATCCACATATTATGAATCTTTTAATTCTTTATCGTTGCCATGTAAGTGTCCTTTACTTACCTGCTACTATTATAAACCACCACTTAGAAAACTGCTATATAAGCAGCTACTTGGCTGCTACTTGGCTGCTACTTGTTAGTAGCAGCCAAAAGAAACGGGCTGCATGCTTCTCCAAAAGGAACTCTTCTATGCTTATATGTTCCTATCTTATCTTTAGTAATTGGATTATTCCACCATAATTTTGGGGACTTATCGATATCTGAAGGAAAGCTTTCTTTATGTCCGAAATTACTACATCAGCACCTGCGCGAGACATTATTAACAATTTCGGTATCATTTCTATGAGATTTGGACCTTTATCTATACATGAATTAAGAGAATTACCATTGGTATCTTTGGAGGAAGCATCGAAAACAGGTCTTACCTTATTAGTCGAGCTATTTAATTTAATTACCGCATTAGATAATAACACACTAAGAGTCGGATTAATAGTCGTTGCTAATGCTTAGCCAATGCTTTTTACAGACACAGTAGTCTAAATGATTTTATTATAAGAGATCTTACTACTGTGTCTTTTCCTGCTATTTTAGAACCGCCGGAAATACTGCGAGACGATGGTAAAAGACCAGACGGCGCCACTCTGGTGCCGTGGTCTCTTGGGCAGACGTTAGTACGGAGCCAAAGTGTCCAAACAGCACACATTGGCTCCGTCCCACTTACGAAAAACTACTGAAAGGGCCGGCGTAGCAGCCGAACAGGGGAAAACACTCAAACGCCGCAAATGTTCGTCGTTAACCACAGTCCACAAATGCCGCGTTTGCAGTGGAAACGTTAGGACCATGATCGCATACGAAAAAAAAGATAAAAGATATTAGCACAAGGTTGGCCTTCGCCTCGAGTGACCAGAGGGCGGCGGCGTTTTTTTTGCTCAACAAGTCCTAACGATTCAGAGAGGAAACGCTGCAAACGTCCTCGGCACTATGCCACACGACACTGTTTTAGAATGCGTATTTTTTATAGGTAGGTTTATTTTATTTTTGTTACTAATTAGGTGTATATTTTATTTAAATTGTTTTTTTTTTTGGGTGGTTTAATTTTAAAATTTTATTATAGATTTTACTATTATTTAATATTGTAATTCCTGAATAAAAATAAATAATTTTAAATATTTCCTTAAATAAAGACTCATTGTTTCAAACTACTTTACCTATTCAATCCACAACAATTCAAATTATTTACCCCTTATTTTTATTAAAATTATATTTAATAATACTCTTTTTTTTGTTTTCTCATTTATTCAAAGTTTTATAATTAAATATAATTTTAAAGAAATTATATTTCTAAAAGAGCGTATGTTAGAGGCTTTATATTTTGAGGTCCAAGCTTGATAGTAAATTAAAAAAAATACTAGCACCAGTCAAGTTGACATCAACCATGTAACATGCACGTGTGTTTGACACAAACGGCTTAGAACTCTCTGTAAATAAAAGTACTGTTGTAATATTTTCAAGATTAAGAAATCCTCCTCCTATAACTGTTTTTTATGATAATACTCCTATTCCTCTCCGTGATCAAGTAAAGTTTCTAGGAGTAGTATTAGACTCAAAACTAAAAGGAATTATGCATTGTGACTATGTGGCTAAGAAATGTGAACGCAATTTAAATATAATAAGATGCTTATCAGGAGTTTGGTGGGGTGCTCACCCTTTTTGCTTAAAATTAATTTATAATTCAATAATAAGAAGCGTGCTTGACTATGGTTCATTCATGTTGGAACCTGGTTCAATATTTGGATTTAAGAAATTAGACCTTATTCAATCTAAAGCTCTAAGAATAGTAACAGGAGCAATGAAATCAAGCCCTATAAATGTAATGCAGTTGAATGTTGTGAACCACCTCTGTATTTAAGAAGACAATTTCTGTGTGATAAATTTCTTTATCGAACTCTACAGTTTTCAAATCATCCTCTTAACAATATTCTTAAAGAACTGAATGAACTTGTAACTTCGTCCTCAT
The DNA here is from genome assembly GCA_947458855.1 of Monopis laevigella. NCBI lineage: Eukaryota > Metazoa > Arthropoda > Insecta > Lepidoptera > Tineidae > Monopis > Monopis laevigella. The sequence continues at coordinate 36,239,085 of OX381576.1, read as the reverse complement.
ATTGGGTACACAAACGACCTCCCCTGTTAATAAATAGTTACCATAAATTCATCGCTTTGGAAGCACCTGTTCATCGCTCGATTTATCACCCTCTTTTTAATTGTAAATATGAAGCATTAATTTTGTCTCCTAACATTATATACCATATAGGTATTAATAAAAACCAATTAGAAGCTAATATATTCTTTAATAGTTTATTAAATAGTATATGGGAGAATTTACATTATATTTATACTGACGCATCTAAACATACCACTGGTTGTGTTGGAGTTGGAATATATCACTCACAATATAATATAGTTCAAAAAATTAAATTTCCACCTGAGACATCAAACTTTACTGGGGAATGCTTTGGCCTTTTAAAAGCAGTCGAATATATACTGTTAATGAAATTATCAGATACTATAATTTTTACAGATGCGTTAAGTGCTTTACAAGCTCTTGATAAATTTCCATTTTATTCTAAATCAAATTCTTGTTATCCTGTTATTTTTCAATTAAAAGATCTACTTTATGAATGTTCACTAAAAGGTTTTTCAATTACATTTGCTTGGATACCAAGTCACTCTGGTATTACAGGAAACGAAAAAGCTGACCGTTTAGCCAATGAAGCTGTAGATTGTGGGGACATGTTTCCATATAAAAATTATTGCCATGATTTGCTCGCTTTGCCTCAAATTGATCTTCGTATCGCGTGGATTGATTTATGGAATAAAAGTTCTAAATTAAAAGGAAAATATTACGCTAAAATTCAACCTATAATACCTTCTAAACCGTGGTTTTTTAAATTAAAGCTTAACAAAATAATAACAAGTATAATTGTACGTATGCGTCTGGGACACACGTGTACTGCAGAACATCTTGCAAAACTTAAAATCGTAAACTCTGATTTATGTGAATGTGGTTTGGAGGTGGAGGATTTAAACCACATATTTTTTTCCTGTCCTTTATATGACCGCTCTTCATTAATGTCCAGCCTTATTTACCTTCGAATTCCATTTCCTATCAATATTTCATCCTTACTTATTTATAATAAACGTAGTAAGTATATATATACAATTCTAGGCTCATTTATTGTCCATAATGATATAAAACTGTAACTATTAATTTTAGCAAAAATTGTAAAAAGTGCACGGGTTTTGTATGCGGAAGCCGGTGGTGAGGACAATCTCGCGGGATTTATTCACTTCTAATGCTCTGTGTTCAACACCCGTGTATTTTCGGTAATCTAGCCTAGGTATGTACATAATGTATAATGTAATATTTAATCCTACTTTATTTTAATTGTAAATACCTATCTGATCCTTTAAAAAAAAAATCCGTGTCCTGTCCTACTACGTAATCCTTTAACTTTCCCTAACTTTTAACTGTGTCATTGGCAAAATTATATAAATGCCATTAATAAAGAAAAAAAAAAAAAAACATGCACGTGAACCTTGTACTGTAAAGTCGATTTTTTAATATGTTTTTGGTATTACTTTTTGTTTAGGGTTTATTTGGCGGCCGGGCTATTTATTGGTTATTAATTTATTTGCCAGAATATGGGTAAGCGTTGTTGTAAGAGTTGTTTGGCTAATCCTTAGATTTTCCACTATGATGGCGTGCAAAATATTTTTTGTAGAAAACTTTCAAATTGGATATAATATACCCATACGTCCTCAAGTAGTCCTCAGGGGCCTGACCAAAGAACAGAAACGCCAATCGAATCGCCGCATCGATCGTTAAAAATGTATAGGAATTTTACTCTATGGGTAGACCCTGATCGCCGATAAACGTCAAATCCCATACATTTAGCTTTCGATTGGTATTTCGATTCGATTATCGATCGGCTCTTAGGGCCCCAGGGCACATCTATATTATTCATACCGATTTATATTTTTAATCTGTGACAGTTTATTTTTTAACGGTTTGTTTATTTCAGCGCAATCTAAAAAATGTATGAAACAATCAAAATGTTGTGAAGTTTACAACATTTTGTGAATTTCATTTGTTGAGTGGTTCAATATGTTGTTCCCGGCATTTTTGACTTCAATACACAAATTCAGTACTCTGTTGGTAAAAGTTTTAAAGTTTAGTTTTGACCATTTTGGACAGAATATTGGAGTGTTTGAATAAATAATGAAGAAATAACACTAATTTAAGAGACTTTTTACCACTACATAAAAGTGTTCAAACAGTTAGGGATTTACCGCTTATAAATATAAAAATAAATAATTATAATTAATAATCATAAACACACTCTCAAAGCTCTCTAGCTTTATGGAGCTAGAATATTGGCTGCTCAATGTAAAGAATCAGGCGCTTGGTTTAAACACTTTCATCGCCCGCCTTAGCAACTCGACCGGCAAATAATAGCGATGTCACTTAGTATAGGCGCCCCGATTCGCACAACGTTATAATTGCATTTGTGGAAACGTCACATCATCTGGTCACCATGCATTATTCTGCAGGCTGAGTGCTAGCCGTAATCCCAGACACATTACATAAATATTTTATTAAATGATATCTTGTTTCAGCCGGTATACCCAGCACTCTTGAGCTTGTGGGTTTGGTCCTTGACAATGGTAAGAGACCGGACGGTGTGTCTATACAGACGGAACGTCACCTGTGTGGGCTCCCTTGTTCCAAGTTACGCCCACCGCCCTTCAAGATCCTTTGGCTCTGTTTGCCCAAAATATTAATACAAGAGCGATAGAGTCAGGACCACCACTCAACTCCAATATAGCCGTGGCGCTTCTGTAGCATACTTCTGTGAAACTACAAGACAATTTTTTAGTTCCAGTTTTAGTCGCAGTGGTAGTCTGGCCCCTCATGTAGATTAACTGTTAAGGTATTTTCGGTGGAAGCAAGGACTCTATAACTTCGTAGGCCGATCGACCAGACTCGTTACCACCGCCTATACAGATGCAAAAATCGTCATGTTCGTCGTGACCAAGTCATGTTTTGGTTTTAGTCTGTGGGTTCCGGCGACTATATCGATTTCGATGACGGTTACGAAACGGGCGATTGATTTGACGATAAAGTAGCGAGGATATTAAAATAGACTAATAATGCAAATACGTCCATGTTGCCGCCCATTTCGTAACTGCATCATTTAGCCGGCATAGTGTGGAAGCGATCAATATAGTTAATAAACAACAATGTATTGATCGATCCCATTATGGATATTGTTGAAGTTCAAACCATCTTTACGACAATCGATGGCATTAGTATTGTGCGTGGATAAAAATAGTAGGCGTTTGGCGCTAACAATATTACTATGGATTTAATTAATAATAATAATAATAATTATTATTATTATAATATAATTATTATTATTATTATATAATTTTTTTATTATATAATTATATAAATTAGGGTATCTTCTTTTGAGCTAAGTCCCGTTTATTTTTAAGTCTGGATAACTCCAGTTGCTCAAGGAGTGGTGTAAAATAATGTATTGATTTCAGGTTATTTTAAAACTTGAATTCGTGGAAAATTTCTGGGCAGGATGGGTGTGGGTGGCTGGAAAATTATGGTAAATTAAGAAAACTTGTTCGGGAAGGAGGGTAGCTAAATATAGGTTCTAACTAAGGATTGTTTTTTTACGATATGGGGCTAAAAGATATCGAAAAATGTTTAATATTAAAGTTGTACTGAGATAATTAAAAAATCTAAAACTGTTCAATTAATAATTTTTCAACATAACCAGGGGTGTTCCACTCCGTGCTTTAGGTATGAAGCTACAAGTACCCGGCCGTACCCACGGATGGGTTTTATTTTTAAGGGCTGCCGCAGTGAGATGCCCTCTCGTAGAGAGTATTATGTTCCTTAGGGATGCCGCGCACCGGCCAAGTCGCACGTTTGTATGACACTCCCGCCCCTGTCGCAATATTTAATATTAACTAAAATGAGGTCTAAAGCTTATTGTGCCACATTCAGTTGCTTAAATAATTGTAACAAGGATCCCGACCTTACTTTTTCATCCTTCCAAACAGTGGCGTAGCTAGGTATCCAAGGCCCCTGGGGCAAATCAAAAAACGGGGCTATGTAAACTGATATATGGCTATTCATAAATCAAAAATTCACAAGACTTTGTCTCAGCCGACGAACCCTCCAAATGATACCCAAAATATTACTCCCAACCTCCAGGTACCAGATATACAGCAATACACATTTGAAACACTTTTGAAATTAAAAAAATGTAAAAGAGTGCTTAAACATATACCAAAAGGCTCACGTTCTGTTGTGGCAGAAAAACTTTGTTCGTTAATAAATGAAGCAATAATTATAAACACTCCTACAAGTTGGTTTGCATTATTATCATTTCCATACATTGCATTACAAGTACCAGAAGTAAAAACTCCCTTAAACATTAATAGAACTTTAACAACAATTGTAAAAGAAAACACTCTGCTATTTCAAAATACTACCTCTAACAGTTGTTTGAGATTTGATTATAGTCGTTCCAATATATATAAAAGAGCTGAATCTAAAGTATATGATGGTGACATTAAAGGTGCGGTTCGTATTTTAACTTCAGAATGTTCCATAGCCCCCAACAATGATACTACACTTCAATCTTTGATTTCAAAACATCCATCCTCTATAAGTTCACTTCAAACACCTCATCCATCAGCTAATACTAGCAGTTTTCCGTTGATTTCTGATATTGATATTCTGGATGCCATTACCAGCTTTAATAATGGTTCTGCAGGTGGATTTGATGGTTTAAGACCGAACCATTTAAAAGAATTGATTTCTCAGTATGCAGGAACTCATGGTGTACGTCTTTTATCATCAATACGTCGATTATGTACATTTTTATTTGAAGGAAAATTAAACTCTGATATTTGTCCATATTTATATGGTGCGAATTTGTGTGCACTCACTAAAAAAGATGGAGGTATAAGACCTATTGCAGTAGGGAATGTTTTCAGAAGAATTGTCGCTAAAATATGTTGCAAACACGTTCGCAAAGAAATGGGAAACCATCTAAGACCCACTCAACTAGGTTTTGGAACCTCTTTAGGATGTGAAGCGGCAATTCATGCCACAAGAAAATTTATTTTAGAAAATACTAGTTCTGACAAAATTATATTAAAACTGGACATAAAAAATGCATTTAATTGTTTAAATCGGAACCACATGCTACAACAAGTTAAAGAACATATTCCTATTTTGTATCCTTTTTTATTTCAATGTTATTTTCACAAATCTAACCTTTTATATAATGACCATATTATAAACTCCAGCGAAGGCATCCAACAGGGAGATCCCCTAGGACCTTTGATATTTAGTTTAGGTATACAACCTATTATCAATTCATTAAAGTCCGAGCTAAATATTTGGTACCTAGATGATGGTACACTTGGCGGCGATATAAACACTGTCATTTCAGATTTGGAAAACATCACTTCTTCCTTTTCCGCTTTAGGACTTGAAGTTAATTTTTCTAAATCTGAAATTTATAATTGTAGCGATAGTACAAATGAAAACATAAAGATTTTATTTCCGGGTATCAAAATAATAAATAGTGAAAATTTTGAACTGTTGGGTGCACCAGTCACATTAGATTCTGTTCCAAATTTTATTGAAAATAAAATTTCCAAATTAAAAATCCTCCATGATCATTTGCCTCATATTCATTCCCATATTGCTTATACATTATTAAAATTTTGCTTTTCCATTCCCAAATTTACTTATTTAATAAGGACAACACCTATTTGGAAATTTCCAAATTTAATTTATAGCATAGATAACAAATTGAAATCTTGTGTTGAATTGGTTTTAAATATCAGTTTAACAGAATCTCAATGGAATCAGGCGTCACTCCCTATTAGATACGGTGGCATCGGAATCCGCAGAGTTTCGGATGTCTGTTTACCTGCCTTTATTGCTTCTTGTTATGGGGTCTCAGAGCTAGTCACTACTATTTTACCCGACTTAGGTGCAACCTCTGAGATTCCATATCTACTCGAATCAGTGGAGGCTTTTAGATCGACGTCTGAAATTCTGCCGGAGATCCAGTTGTCTTCACAGCGTCAATGGGACACAATAAATATTAAAAATAATTTAAACAACCTTTTGGCAACATTTTTAGGATCCGATTTAGCTCGTCTTAAAGCCTCTATAACACCTGAGTCTGGGTTATGGCTGGATGCACTCCCTTCTCCTTCACTGGGTACATTTCTAGATGACCAGTCGTTAAGAATAGCTATGGCATTACGGTTAGGCGCGAACATCTGCCAACCTCACCAATGTGAATGCGGAGTGCAAGTCTTAATGAACGGCCATCATGGATTAAGTTGCAGTAGAAGTGCTGGGAGATTGCCTCGACACCATAACCTTAATGACATTGTTCGCCGTGCTCTGACTTCAGCAAACGTCCCCTGTATTATTGAGCCCCGTGGGTTAAGTAGAATAGATGGAAAACGCCCAGATGGGTTAACGCTTGTGCCGTGGCAGAGAGGGCGAAGCCTTATCTGGGACGTCACTTGTGTTGATACATTTGCGGCATCACATCTTCAAGCCTGTGTAGGCTCAGCAGGGGCGGCTGCTGAGGCCGCAGCCAAGGCGAAACATACAAAATATCAAAATTTAAAATCTGATTATTTATTTGTTCCATTTGCTGTGGAGACAACTGGGGTTTGGGGCTCTGAAGCCAAGGAATTTAGCAAAAAGCTATGTGCTCTTCTAAATGAGATCACTGGAGATTCCCGGTCCGGATATTTCTTTAAACAAAGGATATCACTGGCAGTACAAAGAGGTAATGCTGCCAGTGTTATGGGAACCTTCGGGCCGGGACAGAGTCGGGACATAGTGGATATTTAATTTTTTTTTATTATGTAGTAATTAATGGGTTAATTTTGTTTTGTTTTATGTAAACTGATTAGGTTTTATCAAATTGATAACACTGCCAACCCACAGAAATAATTTAGGGGAATTCCCTAAGTATAACTTTCGAATTTCTCTCAACTGAGTTGCCATGATTAAAGTCGGGTTGCAACCTGTCATATTTATTTAGAAAATGGGACAAACTTTCATAAGTTCATTCGAGCATATTTACTTGAATATATATATATATATATATATAAAGATGCCAGCCAACTGAACACCAAAATGTGTATTGCGCTTTTCTAGACCTTGAGAAGGCTTATGATCGTGTGAGTAGAGAAGAGCTATGGAAGCAATTGACGATGTTTGAATTGGGGAGACAAATGATCCGTACACTGAAATCTCTTTATTAGGATTCCAGTGAATGTGTTCGAATTAACGGGACGTTATCCGAACGGTTTGACATCTGTAGAGGTGTCAGACAAGGGCGTGTGGCGTCACCGTGGCTCTTCATTCTCTTCATGGACGGCTGTCTGAAAGAGTTGCGTGAAAGAGATTGCGGTGTGAGAATGGATGAGATGGTAATCAAATGTCTCTTATATGCCGATGGTCTAGTCATCATTGCGTCATCGGCATATGAGTTATAACAAATGGTTAACATTATGAACGGAGAATTAGAAAGGAAAGGCATGAAAGTAAACGTGGATAAAAGCAAGGTTTTGGTTTTGGAGAGAGAGGAAGACATGACATAATGTGAGATAATGATAGATAGTAAGAAAGTGGAACAAGTTTCTGGGTATGGCAGAAGAAGCATGAAAGTAGGATTAATGCAGTAAAAATATCCATAATATTTAAATGAAAAAACCTACCTACCCACCCTAGTGACCTAGTCATGTTCCGGTTTTAGTCTGTGTGTTCACCGGTTTTCAGGAGTCTACTTTATCGATTTCTTGTCGAGGTGGTAGACTCCTTTTAGGGTGTAGTTACGAAGCGGGCGGAGGAATTGACGATAAGGCATCTCTGTCGCCGCCCATTTCGTAATCGCATTATTTAGCTGGCATAGTGGAAGCGATCAATGTTCTTAAACAATAATAATAGGGTCTTATGAAAACTGGATAGGGATTAATAAGTAAAAAAAATATAAATATATGAATATTTTAAAGGTATGTCCATGAATAGCGACCCCATTCATGCACACACGCCTGTGTGTAGGTCTGCTCACCACTAGGTAGATATAAAGTCAAATGCCGTACTCCAAATTATAATTATAAAAAAAAAACAGTTTTGGTAAAACTCTATTTTTTTGCACCAGGGACTTTGGATACTTTGGATAGCTAGTTGACTCCCAGAGTCAAATTTAAATATTTCTCAACCCAACCCTCGCCCGTAAAAAATATCGCACGAAAATAATTATTGTAAAAATTAGGCTAAAAGTCTTAGCAGTACCGAATGGATAGCAGATACCAAGTTGGAACTCCAACTGGATAATTTTGGTGACCATGTAGCTTGTACTGTTTAATACACTTGCTTACTCACTTGACAACCTTCGTAGACTAGTGGTTGCGCCTTTGGCGCTGTATCCGAAGGTCGTGGGTTCGATTCCCACCCATGGCAAAAAAATAATAATTAGTGCGTTTTTTCTGTACAGTTTGTCATGGTCTGGGTGTTTATAAAATATATAATATGTATTATATTGTTGTTTCTGGTACACATAGTATTTACAAGCCTAGAGCTTAGTTTATGACCAGAGAGCAATATGTAAATTGTCCTACATTATTGTTATTACTCTACTGGTTTCTAACCTTTACTATCAAAGAAACAAGTAGTACATATTATTATTTTTTTAAGTTGATAGTTAAGTGCTTAAAAATCTATATCCAATCTAAATTACTTATTATAACTTTTTTTAAAGTTTCTATATAACGTTAAATTCATCTACCTACCCATATTAACAAAACAATAGGCACCGTGAGCATTGTTAGAAATCTTCATGAATGAATGAATTGAATTGAGCACCTTTTGTTTGAATTCTCAAAAAATCACCATTCAATGAAAATATACCTGCGTTCAAATCATCCCTTTGAGGCGTACCTGGAATCTTTGACAGAGCAGCGGCAATACTGTTGTGCAGTGTTGAAGCCAGTCTGCAATAGATATCTGTGATGCTATTGGCTAGCGAGTATTGCTATCGCCCCTCGCATGAAAAATCTGAATATAATCAATATTTCAAAATAAGAACCTGCGCTGGGGCAAGCAAGCCTTACCTATACGTTGGAATTGTGTAAGGCTACGCTCCACGTCTGTTATCTGTCACTTCAGTATAAAATCATTAAATATATTATTGTATTTTAGAAAAGCAACCTTAAAACAGTAACATTAAGGTTTAATTTAGTTTATATGTTTTTACACTTGTTACTATACTAATCAAAAGGATCAGATCAAAGAATAAGAATTGAACGTGGTTATAGTTTTCTGCCTATAACTTCTACTATAAAGATCTGTAGATCTATTACGCCGTACAACGTTAAGCTAAATTTTAACTAAAATGTATTTCTGAAATGTTAATTTCCAATATCACTATAGGTGTGCATTACGTCAGAATGGCATCATAGTTGTGCGCGGATCAACTCACTGATAATTGAGTGTCCGACATGAGTCTTCTAATGTTATTATTATTAAATGTATATAAGAATAGTGGTTTAAAAATATACAAAATGTGTCAAATTTTGCCTTTGATATCCTTTTTTTTAGTACAATAAAGACCATTAACTACCTATGAATAAGGAATAATATATATAACCGCCCTAATGCCTATAAAACGAAATACAAAAGGTGTTCGTTGCCGCCATATTGTGTTCTCACTTTAAACAATTAACGCTCAGTATTGCTTATAATAATTTTTATTCTGACTTCTTGTTTTCAATTTGCATGGCCATATTTTGTTCTCGGATTTGTAATGTTTTATGCGTTAGGGCGGTCCCACACATAATATATATCTCCAGGGTTTAAATACCATACTGGAAAGGCAAAACTGTATGTTTTTATTAGAGACTCTATATGATAAATTAATTAATTTTGTTAAGAATTATCATATTAATATTTGAAACTTTATTACCTAATATTTTTTTATTTTTTTTAATATATTTTCAGTTAACTATAAATGTCTTATATGATATTATGGACTTTTTCGTAGCATTACTTAATGTCAACTTTTCCAAATATATTGGTTTTACTTATATAATATATGTAATACAAGAAAATATATTAGAGAAACTGGCTTTGAAGCGTATTTTTTTTATGATTTGACGAATATAATAAAAATTGTAACAACGCTAATATGAACAATACTATAATGCACGAAATTACAGACAGATAGACCCATCCTAGGCGACTATGTTTTATACATTATAGTAATAATACCTAACTATTTTTAGTCCGATTAACCCTTCTCTACTGTAGTAGAGAGGTAAACATCAACTGCAAATATTGATTGCCCTAGTTTTAAGTCCATGCTATATAATTTTAATAAATTACCTTGCTGTATTATTTGATATTTATTACAATATTATGGCATACAACCTATAATTTGAATGCAGGTATAAAATTTTCAGAAGAACTACATAAAAGTTAAGAAAGGGGTAAAATTATGAAACTAAACACTATGACATTTATTACTATCACATATATTTATGTCGTTATAAAAATATATAATATTATAGACATCGCAGGCTTCTCAAAAAAGCCAACAAATCTGTGTTATTTATATTTATTCATTACTATTACATTGGTTTAATATCACACAACTAAATTTATTGCCATTAGATGTTGAACTAAAAACTAGAAATATATTTCGAGCGTATGAATAAGATAAATAAAAAATCACTTTGTAAGGCAGCTTTTACAGGGACCTGTCTCTTCTATTATTTATTTGATCTGTGACATTATTTGTACCATAGAGTGAGCCAGGCAAAGCAGCCTTTTCCGAACGATACTCTCAGTGTCTCATAGCTGCGAACTGACGAGACGGCGCGCGCGCATGCTCTGTGACAGTGACCCTACAACAAATGCGCTTATAAACATTATGTGTTTGTTATTGTGACGATTATTAGCATGGTTTTGGTTAAGTTTGAGTGAAAATGTGGAATTCGCGTGTTTGGGTGCTACTTGCTGCCCTCGCTTGTGCCGGAGGCGCTGAACTACATGAGAAAGGTAAAAATATTTAAATATCTAATAGTTACCTGTCACAGTCGTGTTTAAATATATATAAGTAAACTTACGATATGAAAGAGAACTTAACATATTATACATAGAAAGATACAATTTATTAAAGGAAGATGTTTATTATGTTAAAGATGATCGACATGCAAATTTAAATAAATAACTTATTAATATTTATGCGAATGAAAACCTATACATTTAATATAATAGTTATAATATTATTTAATATATTTATTTGCAATATTACTATTTTATTACAAGGTTAGGTCAACATCGATATATATGGCCCTCCACAAAGCATCTTATGGACTATTTGAGCACTTACACATATAAATTTTAATTAAAAGCATTTCGAAAATTTATACGAGGTAAAATTTGCGAGGTAGAGTTTATATCCAGGTAAAATTAAATTAATAATAATGGCAAAAATTACATATTAGGGTGCTAAAACTTTGTATGCATTAACTTTATTAGACTTCAGGCAAGATGTTCTTTGTTGCCAGCCATTTCATCATTGCAACATTTAGTCGGTATAGTGGGTATTCAGTAAAATAGTTCGGAACGCATCTTGTATTTGCTGTGTGAGTGATCAATGCTGTTAAATAGCACTTATCGACGCCATTCATGAACTTTCTAGGTGTGCTTAATATCAGGTGGATGCAAAATCATATAAATTCTTCAAAAAAAAAACCTTTAACCACAATAAGATTGTCCACCAATTTATTAGTTTAAAATTGTTAATGAAACCAATCAAATTTCTGTAGGTATTGGCCTCATCTATTGATCATTTTTTCATTCTACTCTTACAAGATCTTATAGAAGGAAATTCATAGTGATTAGTGGGCATGCATTTAAATTATGCATAGGAAAGCAAGTTTTCAAAGCAAGTTGGTAATAGGTGTACCAAGGAAGCGTAACTGGTTCTGCCCATTAAGAACCGGGCGACGTCGGTTATTTTCTCTTACAGAAAAATTGTCGTTCTTCAACATACATAAGTATAGTACTTAACTTACTGTTGTAAAAGTTGCTTATTTATGTGCAATTTAAGAAATTGATGGTCGCTATAATGTTATAAGTCGTTTGGACCAATTATGTGTTACGACAATAATATTACGAGTGGCGCAAAGATGACAATATTCTATTGAAGGCATTTCGATTCTAGGCGCTTTGTCAGCAACTCTAATGCTTAAGTCACCATTATAGGACATCACAGCCACCATCATCATTGGGCACTCATCCACAGTTCCTAAAATGTTGATCACAGATTAAAATTGGTTAATTTATTGATTGGTGAAAAATTACGTAACGTAACTACACAATCAACAACACCCGTGCATTATGTAACAGCTAAAAATCGCGAAGAACAGTTTCAGAATTGAAAACCTTCTTTATCGAATGAACTTTTATTTCCAAAATTATGTGTATAGTAAGATAACGATGTCTGTGTGGTAAAATACGTTATTAAACTTTTTTCTTTATTCCATTAATTTTTTCGCATGTAATGGACTTGTAATTTAACTAACTGCAGACACAAAAGCAAAATAACAAGCATCTTCTGAAACGAAATAGAAGTGTGATACAAAAAATAGAATAAATCTGATTGGAGTATCGACAGAATACAATGACGGCGGCGTATTCATTTTCTATTACTTTTTAGGTAGAAGCGACATGTAAAAAACAAATCGCTTCACTGAACTCGTTCGATAACGTCGGCCCACAGTATGGTCAATATATATTATATTTTAAATATTATGAAGAGAAATAGTATCCTCAAGATGCTGGCTGCGGTTACCCATTGTTCCTATAGCTAAGGTAATTCTTTGGTCACCAGATATTTTGACTGAAAGCTTTGGAATTCTCGCTGTTCCATGGTTTCAATCACGAAAGGCACAAATATTAAAAGGTAATAACCCGATTTCTTTAAAAATACCGACAAGCTATTATACTAAATGAACCGTAACTATTGAAATCCTAGTGAATAAATTTCATAACTGGATATCTACGAAACTTTTTACAAATTGAGAAAAATGTCTTTGATATCCTCAATTACCTATTAGGTAATTGTGGCCTCATCTTATATTTAGATGCGTCAGATATAGGGTGCCAGAGGAAATGACCCAGGCTAGCCTAAAACAGCGAAAGTTATATGATATATCATCTGAAGGAAAGAATAGGAAACCCTTTGCCCAACCGTGTCATAGTTCAAAATGTTTGAATATAGTTTAGTATAACCGGATATAGAACTGCCATTAAGGAAAAAGTGATTTATAATAACAGGGAAATATGCACTTGGGCACATGGGCACGTTGGCACAGGATTTGTGTTTTAGCATTTAACATCCGTTTTTGGGAATAAAAAAGAAGCCAAAGTGGAACCGGAACTTACTTTTAGGGGAAGTGAAAGGGTAAAGTAAAAATGTCAGTTGTGCAGGATATCTTGTCGATGGGGGATGCGGTTCTTTCTGACAAATACGAGAAATAAGGGATGCACCCGGATGCCTTTGTTCAGAAAAAAAACATACACGTGTTGAGTTCGCCCTTGTTGTAATTTTGATTTGGAAACAACTCATGCTTTGTTTATTACAGAATAGGATTACAACATTTAGGGATCAGTATTCCAAGTCTTTGTGGAATATTCAACTAAACCCTAAAATACATTTATTAGTACTTATGTAGGTACTAAATTATTGTTTAACATGTCTAATATCAATCGTGTGTAAAGCGATGGACGTTAAATATAATAATACGACGATCACTTATATTATTTTTCTCTTGATTTTATATAAAACCTTTAGTATGCCTACGCGCAGGTGATTAAGTCAACAACTAGAAAATGTTATCTTATTTAAGTTATTTAATTTATTATAAGGTGTTGCCTAGTTAGGGTGACCAAATGTCCTATATTTTACAAAAATACGAAATAATATTACTTTACCGTAAATCGTATGTTGTATGTTTTATAAGCATTATAGTGCGAAATTATTATACTCAGAATAACGAAAGGTATAATAAAAATTGTATAGAAAAAATATATACATAGTTCACATTTACATTTGTATATTACACTTTCCCTGCAAATAATACCTATAATATTTTTATGTTTGTTTCTGGTATATTTATTTCATTAAATTTATTTATAAATAAAACACAATATAATAATAATACTTTTGCTATATTTCGCCTTATTAGGGCGTCTTCAGGCAACAATATTTACAAATTTTTTTTTTTTTGTAAATATTGTTGCCTTTATTATATAGCATATTATTTTTAATATTTAGTTTTAGTTTATATTGATAGGCCTTTTATTTTTAATATTATTGTTTTTTTTTTAATATAATGTTTTTTAAGTTTTCTTGTACAAATAAATTTAATATTTAAATTATATATTTTCATTTGCAGTAGCTGTTTTATTATTTTTCATAGGTCATTCAATAAGATACATAAATAAAACACAATATAATAATAATACTTTTGCTATATTTCGCCTTATTAGGGCGTCTTCAGGCAACAATATTTACAATTTTTTTTTTTTTTGTAAATATTGTTGCCTGCAGACGCCCCAATAAGGCGAAATATAGCAAAAGTTTATTATTATATTGTGTTTTATTTATGTATCTTATTGAATGACCTATGAAAAATAATAAAACAGCTACTGCAAATGAAAATATATAATTTAAATATTAAATTTATTTGTACAAGAAAACTTAAAAAAACATTATATTAAAAAAAAAACAATAATATTAAAAATAAAAGGCCTATCAATATAAACTAAAACTAAATATTAAAAATAAAGGGAAAAACATAAACAAAAAAATTCACTATGTCCCAATTCTGACCCGGTCCGAAGATCCCATAACACTGACATTAAAATAGTATATATTTTATTTCGATATTTCAGAGTTCGTTTTGTATACCTTTACCTATACTGATGTCCCTTAAAATCAGATATCTGTTCTGGTCACCCTAGGCCTAGTGTAAAAATATTTGTACTGATATTGAGTCAGCTTTGATAAGAATTGTAAATATATTACAAATGGACACAACGTTTTAATCTGTACAATAGGTTAATATTCAACAACGACATTATAAACCAATGTTTAAAAATACCTTATAAATTATTATCCATCCACGTCTCAAGTTTTTAGTTTTTTTATTATTAATTTCGAATACTCTTAAGTTATTATGTAGTCTATATTATTAGAAAAACTATTATTTTTATAAGTACCCATTTGTAACTTTCATTCTTCGAAGTAGGTATCTACAATTAATGATTTCTAAAGTTTTAATGAATTCATCTCAAGCCTTAATCCCTTAAGGCTTGTTCAATGAACTCGTTATTGTTTGCCATTTTAATATGTCTTGACATATTATTATTGAAGGTACCTCATTTACATTTATTATGCTAAACTTAATGGAGGTTTATTCTAGACTGGCGCCCGCGCGGCTTAGCACGCGTGCTATGTAACCGCGGATCTTTCACAATTTTATTATGTATTAGATATATCATTTTGATATCGTCCGTAAAGTTTAGGCAGCGTTAACGCCCAACATAATATGAGCTTGCTAAACATTTACTTTTCTATAAATATAATATGCCAGCATTAATTATATTATAAACCATTTGAGAAATTTCTAAATAATTTTAAGCGAACCTACAGACAGACACACGCGGAAAGCCTCTCTGCTTTATAATGTTTAGGTTAGGTTGTGACGTCAATGTGATATTCGCGAGTAGAATATACGTGGTGGCCGAGTTGGTTAGACCTTGGACTTAAAAGCACTTAGGTCCCTGGTTCGAATCCCGGTGTGTACCAATGAGTTTTTAATTAAAAAAAAAAAGTACATTTGTTTGACAACCCCACTATAGTGCCTCGGAGAGCACGTTAAGCTGTCGGTCCTGGTTTCACTATACCAACTTGTGAAACTGTTTATAGATGGGTTATTGAGTCTATTCAAAACATCGCGATGAGCTAGCCACTTGTTCGGTGTAAACTCATACCATCGGCTACGACGAGGTGGGATTAAAACCCCTCCGCTGGGTACCCTGGGGCCGTCTAGGCGGTCTCGGGCGCCGTAAGGCACCCGTAAAGATATGTATGTATGTCATGTATGTAATCTTGAAATAGGTTTTAAGAAAAACCTTTATCTGTTTTTTTATTTTTTTTATTTAAAGTTTATGTTTATGATCACAAAGAACTAAATGCCAAATTTAATAAAGATACTAGTACACGGTCGGCGCTGCGGCACAGAACGAATTTTATGATCCTAATTATACGGGCTTCATGAGTGCCGGTGTAAATTGTTTTAGAATTTATGACGAAGCGAGTGTCAGGAACCTGATCATAAGAAACTAGCTGTTTGAACCTGATTATTAGTCTAGCTGAATTCCAGTCAAACAACTAAGTTTATAGTCAGCTGAATAGGTTAGGTCCCTATGGTCCTTATGTATATATCCATCAATCTCTCACTCAATTCACTCAAGTATGTCTTTTATTTTTCACTCTTATGTTATCATAAAATTAATTAAAGAGACGTTACTTAAAAGAAAATCTTATGTGACACCAATCCCTAAATACAGACTTAGTTTGTATTATTATATCAAATGTGGCATAGTATCCAATGGTCGTATGGAATTATATTCGTAGTCTAATATACATATATTTGAAAAGTCTGTTACACTTTTCCAAATTATATTATATTATCTTCATTTTCATAATCATGAACTATTATAAAACTATGTACTTCTATTAGGTACCTACTTCAGCTTCTTATTTTTCGGTTATATAAAAAATGCATAGTAATAGAATTAGTAGATCAGCTAAAATATAGATAATAAAATAAATCAAATACAGATAATAATTAAAATCAATGTACATTATAAAACCATCGAAAAAAAACTTCTTACTTCCGTAAAAGTCCCTCTTTAGTCTTTCTTGGTTTTAATGGCGTGGACGAACAGACAGACATAAAATATGGTGTAAAATAAAATTACATTCATCTAAGAAGACTTCAGGAAATATAACTACTAACAGAGCTGATAATATCTAGCTATTATGTTGCTATACTATAACATCGACCTTGGAGAATTACGAAGATTTTATAAGTAAGCACTAAGTTCTTTGGTTACATAATATGTAGTTGTAAAATACACATGACGTTAGGAAAACCTACCAACTGTTAAACTATGTATATTATAGTTAATCAATATTTTTTAGACGAACTGGCAGTTTCAGACTATACACCAGACATATTTGTGTATACTCTCGGTGCTTGAATAAAATAATACTTATAGAACGCACTGTTCCGTGGGAAACAAACATTCCTAAGGACCACACCATCAAGTCAAACAAATACTTTGATCTCACAAATGAAATTACTAGAAACGGTTTTAAACATCAACTTTATGCAATGATCCCTAAAGGGGCTGACAGACGTACGAGCTTTAAAATCGCAGTTTTAAAGTTCGCGTACTTACTCGGCTCGACGCGGTGACGGCGGTGACGATTTAATTTTTAACCGACGGATTTTTTTAATTAAACGCACGTGTAGTGCGTATGTAATACTATGAAATACCACGACTGCCGAAACAAAATTATTACTCGCCCCTCGTGGTAATGACAGACAGCGGGCTAAGAGCAAAATTTCAAACATGTTGGATCGCCAACGAACTTACTGGACGGTGAGATAACAAACAGGCGAGTAAGGTTGTCGAGCCACAAGTACGCGTACTCGCTCGCACGTTTGTCACCCTTTAGTTTATATTTTACAAGCCGTTGTGTGGCTTACTTTGTGAGAGAAAATGCACAAATTTGACTTCAGCCTTCAAGAGTTGAGTCTGAATCTTTGTTTACGGCCGTCATTAGCTTATTAAGCCCAGCGATTACATCTCGTGATTATGACTATGAGAACGCGGGTCTCGTAAAACTACAATTGTTTATAAAATAGTCAACCTTCGTACTTCTACGTTGGAATTCTTTATAATTTAAACTAGATATTGATAAATTTGTCCTGTTAAGATCTTGTTTTAATAGAATCCCTGGGGGTTGTTACAAAATTCAAATATTGGAGATAAGAAAAGATCTCTCGGGGAAAAGAAAAAGATGGAGATACACAAATTAATATATCTCCTTCTCTTGGGACAATTCCTTATTGTTATAATGTATACATTTATTTGCTGAGTTGCTACATATGCTTTTTTTTTCTGACCTAATATTAGCCCAAGGGTAAAATCACAGACCTAGTAAAGTAAAAAGTAAAAAAATATTTATTTCAGATAATAAAGTGATCACAAGTATAATGGTTGTCTGGCTCCCATACCAGGGAAACCTGTGCTATGGGTACCAGCTCACAGTAGCACCAGTAATATCTGGTTTATATAACAAAATTAGAGCTTATATAAAATTAACACTATACAACATATTTTATTGCTAAAGTAAACGTGCATTTTTAGTACTTAACAAAGACAAATGATTTCTAGTTAAAAATAAAACAGTCAGGATATAGCAAATAAAGAAAACAGTTCTATTATGACAAATAACAAATATTGTGTCATTATTATATTTATTAAAAAACTGTCCCAAAGAAAATATCTTAAATCTTACTATGGAATAATTAGGTAAAATTATACTTAATATATCTCGCTGCATGTATTGTTGGTAAGGTATTCTATAGGCCTAAGTTTGTCATAATTTACTTGATGTTTTCATTTAATATAGGGTTTAGTATTGTCAGGGTCATTTTAATTAATCTATTTAATGGCGCGGTAATTGCAGTAGGTATTTCATACCCGTCCGTTAGGTACAAGATAACATAATTAATAATGGTCGTACCCATTCATGGATTTTGTAGAACTGCTTACAACTAGCTAGGTAAATACAGAGTCACATGATGCTCTAACGAAAAAAAAAGTCTCAATTTTTTTTTCTCTGTACTAATATAATAAAAAGAAAGGATTAACTCAAAAACTACTGAACCGATTCTGAAAATTCTTTCACCAATAGAAAGGTCTATTATTAATTATCAACTACTAACATGGAATATATTTCATTTTCGATCTGACATATTTTTAATTAAACGCGAGTGAAACCACAGGACAGCTAGTGATATAAATAAGCTTAGAAAAGCATGTAAAACTACAATCTTAGTTTCATAAATTTTATTGTACATAGGTTATTGAGGATTACTAAAAGCGATCTCGCCACTTGTTTGGTGTTTACTTAGAATAGCATCCCCATCGACGCGGTGAGTACAAACCGCCGCTCGCCCCGTCTCCTTATAATTAGGTCGCTATAAGCGGACTCGCTGCAGCTATATGTCACCCGAGATGAAGGTTTCACACATTGTGGCTTCACTATGTTACATTTACCTACTCATACATGAAAAGTGAACCTCGTATTTAATTTAGATATTATTGTTATTTTAGTTATTAGTTATAACCAGGATAAAAAATTTGGTGTAATTTTCCTTGATTAAAAAAGTCTAAAAAAAGCAGATATATTTAATCGAGTTAAACTTTCCATCCTTCTTTCCTTAAACCCTCTCGGGTTTATATATATTGTAGGTATACTTACTATCAGGTAGTTACAAAGTCACATGCCGAGCTCCAACAAAACTCTAATCGATACTCATATAAATATATATAAACTCGACCTTAACGAAACCACGACTAACCATAGTACCATGTGATTTATAATAATTTATTTGTAACGACGTGCCTTAATATTTTAAAGTATTAAAAACTCTCCTGTCTATGATCTACATCAAATATAAGCATGTAGGTATGCTTCTGCCAATACGTGTATTTTGGGAAAGCTCTTCCAATTTCTGTTAATTGAGTACGCTGTTCCAATCAACCCCTTTGATACAGACAGTCTCACATAAATATAACTATATTTCCAATATTTCGATTAGTTATACTCAAGGAAAATTGATCCTAAACTCGTATAGTTTAGAATCGAATTTACCTAAAAGTATCATAAAGCCTCGCTAGTGCTTGTAGGTTTATAGCTAGATAACACAGTACGTAGAATTTACAGCAGAGATCCGTACTGATGTTTTAAAGGACCAATGAAAATGTAATATTTAGGTGGAAAGGCCTCGCTAAAACTTTGCTAGGCCGACTCGTTACCACAGCCCATACAGATGTAAAAATCGCCAGTTGACCTAGTCATGTTTTGGTTTTAGTCTGTGGTTTCACCAGGAGACTACTGTATCTATTGATTGTTTTGTCTCCTTACAGGATGCGGTTGCGTAAAACCGCAATAAAACATCACAAAGAAGATATAACCATAAAAGTATGAATAATATGGAAGTGTTTATATAACACATCTTGTAAAGTAGAACCACAAATATTCGTATCGCTCCCACTCTGTTATAGAATTCATCTTATGTTCTCATGAATGACCAGGGCTCTACCATGGGTTTGCGCATTGTAGAAACGTAACGTATTCTTTTACGTATACGTGAGCAACAACCAATAGGATTGCTTTATTCAATCATGTTACATTAAAATAAAGCGATCCTATTGGTTGTTGTTCACGTTACGTAAATGAATACGTTACGTTTCTACAATGCGCAAACCCATGGTAGAGCCTCAGGTAATTTCAAACATCAAGGCACTTTATTTTATTCACACTTATAATTATTTATGGGTGTAAAAAATTGACAATATTCCTGAAAATAATTAAATAATAATTATTTTACAACACCACTATAGTGCCTCGGAGAGCACGTTAAGCTGTCGGTCCCGGTTTAACAATACCAACTTGTGAAACTGTTTATAGATGGGTTATTGAGTCTATTCAAAACATCGCGACGAGCTAGCCACTTGTTCGGTCTGGACTCATACCATCGGCTACGACGAGGTGGGATTAAAACCCCTCCGCTGGGTACCCTGGGGCCGTCTAGGCGGTCTCGGGCGCCGTATGGCACCCGTGATGATACACATACATGAATTATTTAAAAAAATCAAATGGTATTTAATACCTAGAAACATAATCAGAACAGTCCCAAATAGGCTTGATGGTTTCAACTTGTTGAGGGCGGCGATTGTAACATAACCTATAGAAGTATCGAGACCTCCTCACCTGAAAATGTGTTAAAATTTTACGGAACCTTCTACCGTCTACGACACTACTCGCCCTTGCCAGGTCTAGCGAGGAGTGTTTTCTGTGTCGGAAAACTACATAGGAAACATAGTACGCCAGACCCGCTCCACCAATGAGCGAGCTCCAATCTGATGCACAAATTTTCCGACGCAGTATCGGCGGCCATTTTCTTTTCAATTTTAGCAACCAAATATTATTATGGTCCGCCATTTTGTGGAAATTCCGAGCATGCGTTGAAAATCGACAGGAAGGTTGTACAATGTTATTTTAGGATACATTTTTGACTAGCTTTTTCTGTGGCTTTATATAAAATGATTTAGTTTAGATGATAAATTAGTTTAGATGATAACATTATAATAACTTATTTATATGTGTAAATAGCTATATGGAATCAGACCATGTTAGTATATTAGAGTTAACAACTTTGGGTTTATATAAAATATCTATACTTTCGTTTTAACGCGACCTCTAAAACTGCTAGTCGGATTTGATTGTCTTTTTGCTGGAAAAGTTTAAGCCGATTCTTAGGGAAGGTTATATATTTAATGACTTCACACAATGTACACTACTACATAATACACAGTGTATCGTGTATTTTTCATATCCAGTTTGTTTTCGGGGTCCACATATATATCATCACGGGTGCCTTATGGCGCCCGAGACCGCCTAGACGGCCTCAGGGTACCCAGCGGAGGGATTTTGTCTGCACCGAACAAGTGGCTAGCTTGTCGCGATGTTTTGAATAGACTCAATAACCCATCTATAAACAGTTTCACAAGTTTGTATAGTGAAACTGGGACTGACAGTTTAACGTGCTCTCCAAGGCACTATAGTGGTGTTGTCAAACAAATATACATTTTTTTTTTAATTAAAAACTCTTTGGTACACACCCGGACTCAAGTCTAAGGTCGAACCAACTCGGCCCCCACGTATATGGCTTTGTGCAGGCATTTTTTCTTGCTACAAATTAATTACAGTAGGTATGATTTCACAGAGGGTAGGAGTTTAGTTTAAGTGTAGGGCGCTATAATGTCACTTATCAGATCAATATCTAAAAATACCCGATTCCTTTGTGCATATACCGCGGCCCGGGCAAAGCTCTGTAATATAATACTTATATACATCAACTATGTTTTTATAAAATGTTATACTAGACCTTATATTTATTACGTTAAGGGTCATTTTTGAATGGTATTTTCACGCAACAGGTGTGGTACACAATGCTTTAAAGCGCAGGTGCAGAGGCGGCGATAGTCGTACCTCGTATTGATTGACCCAGCTAGACCTGAAAGACCTAGATTTTCATGAAACCACGCCCTAACATAATTTATGAGTTTGATACGATCATCGTTTATAATTATTTCTTTACTATCTTAACGCTATGACAGCACAGACCTCTTGACTACATACATATTTCTATTGTATATTTTATTGTTCTACATAGTTTCATTTTAAATTAAGTTTAATGGCGCATAAAAACTTTTGTCTATGAATAGCATATATAAAATATGTTTTGTCTCTTTTTTAACCAAAATAATATAATAGTGTTAAAAAACAAACAATTTTTTAACTAAGTGTTTCTTCACGGACTCATTAAGTTTTTATAAATAAGGATAAATCTTTAATTTAAATTTACCTTTTTACCTATACGCATATGTAAGTCGGGGTTGGAAGGAAGGTACCCGAGATATGATGATGGCATATTTTACTGAAAGAAAAGTTTTAGAAAATACGCATACCCGGAAAACGAAACTAGTGAAATCCGATATTCAAAGGGTCAATTTCTTTTAAACAACACAGTATTAAAGGAACGCCAAGAAATATAAAAAAATGTTAGTTCATAAACTCAAATTAACGGGTCACAAAAAAGAATTTTTATTATGATTTTTTTTAAAATTAGAACCAATGCTTCATTCTTATATACTATATAATGCAAAAACATAATACAGCCAGCCCTTTTAGGCACACTTTTAGCAGCGTACTAGAAGAAGTATTTTTGTTATAATATATTTATTTTATAATTTATAGTAAGGTTTGTTTTTGTATGTAAGGTTTGTTTTTGTATGTAAGGTTTGTATTTGTATTTATATAAGCTTATTAAACTTTATATAAATCTTATAATTAAATTATTATCCTGTTAATAATATACGTGGTGGCCGAGTTGGTTAGACCTTAGACTTAAAACACTTAGTTTTTAATCTAAAAATATATTATTATGTACAATTGTTTAACAACACCACTATAGTGCCTCGGAGAGTAAGTTAAGCTGTCGGTCCCGGTTTCACTATAGTGTGAAACTGTTTTCAGATGGGTTATTGAGTCTATTCAAAACATTGCGATAAGCTAGCCACTTGTTCGGTGTAGATTTATACCATCGGCTACGACGAGGTGAGATCCAAAAGCCCTTCGCTGTACCTTGAGGACGTTTAGGCGGTCTCGGGCGCCGTAAAGCACTCGTTATAATATACAGGGTGAATTTGAAGGGATGTATTTTGGGCTAATATGAGGTTCTGTTGATCAAATCGAACAACTTCTCCCTTGGAAAAATGTGTCGCAAATGAAAAAAAAAATTTTGCTTCCTCATACAAATTGGTCATTTTAACATTACTAGTTTGTATGGAGAAGGCACATCCATTTGCGGCACATGGTTCCATGGTAAAAGTTGTTCGTATTGATCAGTAGAACCTCATATTAGCTCAAAGTACATCCTTTCAAAGTCACCCTGTGTATATACATATAATAATAATAATATTTAGGTTATTTCACGCACATTACCTGATCGCCAACCAAGCTCCATGCTTGGACTGGCTGTACCAACAACTATACTAATTCATATGATATTTTATAAACACCAGACCCATGACTAACTGTACAGAAAAAAACGTACTAATTTGTTTTGCATGCATACGAACCTACGATACACCAAAACCGTCACTGTTAATTATGCAAATCTAAATCTTAATACCAAAAGGTTAGAGTTCAATTTGTAATGCAGACTTTTAGCTTAACTCATCTGACCACGTCTCAGGTGGACGTCGGGATTTCGTTCCCATGACTACTGGAAAATGTCCTGAAAAGTACCCAATTTTTATAAAAACTGATCCTAGAATGACCAGGGCAGCATCGGTGGCAGGAGATCGACCGGGCTAGAGTTATTGTGAAGCCTCAGATAGAAATGGATGCCTAGATTGTAGGGGTTGGGGGAGATTTCATCGATTGCACGCATACATATGCAATTCGAATACACGAGCAGTGAAGTTGTTCTATGTCACCATTGGTATACTGTAAGTCACAAAATATAAAGTTGTGTTGTGAAAAATTATTACATTTCACATAAATTAATTAGTTTATTATTACTTACTACTAAATCAACTAGTAATAATAACATGGTTTATGCATATATATATATTATGTTGTTAAATTATAACTAAGTTGAATAGTAAATTCTTACTAACTTAGTAATTATTTTTAAGTCGTATTACGAAACTATAAGTAAAGTGTTTTTCCCACAAAAAAAATCTATAAAACACGCAAGCTCGATTGCAACATTTACAATGGTCTGATACCTATGTGAAATATTTCAATTTTCATGGGAACCTCACACATTGAAAGATATTTACGCATTTGAAATGCTGTGCTTAATTTTTGTTATAAATTCGCGTAGTAGTGACTTGCATAAACTGTACTAGTCTCTTTGCGCTGCGTACAAAGCGTCGAAAGGGGATGAATTTACGTACACTCCATAGCTCTGTCTCTTTCTATCAAAATGTGCTATATCGCAATAACTATATACAATCAAAATCACATTGCTAGGTCCTACATGCAAGCTTTATAAACGCGCGATTCTATATTTTGTATTAATATAAACAAATATAATATGAATAATGTTAATATTTAATTACACTTTCATAAATGAATTGGAATCTATCGAATTACATTTAAGAAACATTATCCAAACAATATCATTTACAGTAAAAAAAAACGCGACTTAAAAACTTTATCATGTGACTATTTATTTGGATGTTCACAGATAGAACAGCCGTACTCTCCGTGAACAATTACTCTAACCTCCTATAGAGCTCTAGTTTCCTGGTACCAGCAATTGCAGTTGCATTTGATTTTTTCATAAACTCCTAGTACTGGCATTCTGTTGTACCAAGATGAGTGAGTGCATTGGCATCCTTCACCAAATTATGCCTTCCCAAACCTTAAAGAGCTGCGCTTCAAATACTAAATCACAATTTGGGTTCTTTCTCTCATATCAAATCCATCGTATTTATAGAGAATCAGTGATGTAGAGGTTTTTAATTTTATTCGTTAGTCATGTATTTTTTTTTCTAAAAGTATCGAAAAAAAATGTCTTTTAGAGTCAATTGAAGAAAATTTATAAAATATTTATAAAAAAAAAAAATATGAGACAATGTTCTTAGCAATCTATGGATTCTCAGTGCGGGTCGCGGGTCCATCGCGTGATTGGAAGGCAGGGGAATGAACTGCATCTTTCCCGGACTTGAGACCGTTAAAACGTAGGTAAAATTTTGATATAATTTTATGTAAAATCAGGTATATTTATTTTTAACCAAATTTATGAGAAGGAAAAGGAAGTCTATAAAATAAAAAACTAAAAAAATAATAATGCAGCGGTAACAATTTAACTCGGTCGTTTTATATATACTCGTACTATTCTATTTTTAAGTCGCACATTTATTTGTATTATAGAATTTGATTAAGTAAGTCATTATGATGTTCACCTAGATTTGAAACAGTTTGACATTATATAACTTTAACTTGTACTATATTTTTTAAGTAGGTAATTTTTAAGAAGATAAATAAATACATAACTTCCTAATAATAATATGTAGAGAGAAAATAAAACCTACGTATATTACTTATAGAACTCACAAATACTAAACACCATAATTTAAGTAATAGATGTTCTACAAATTAAGGTCAGACTATACAATGTCGTCACAATTCCCTATTTCTATACATCTCAAAAGATTTCATGTCTTTGATTGTCACGCTTGGTTGGTAGAGCCTTCGTCACGGGCCGGCGCCTACGCCCCTCCTCGGATAACTTCGGGGGCCTTCGGAAACCTTCGGCCTGTTGAGGTGTGTATTAGAAGATGCTGCTATTGTATAACAAATCTAGATGCTGATATTTGAGCTTGGGAGATATTATGAATAAATATTGACGGTAAAAAAGTTTTAAAAAGCACATAAAAAAATATAAATAGGCATTATATTGATGTCTCCATTTGTTCAGTAACATTTTTAAAGTTAAAAAACCTTACTGTTTACTAATCGTTTTCTTAGCAATCTATTTTTTCAGCTTTCCTGGTCCTAAATTTGTCATCTTAATTAAAATTTCAGTACTTTAATTTTTAGTAGGTACGTACAACTATTTCCTATAAATATCTGACCAACCGTCCATCACAATAATATTACTATTTTAGTTACTAGGGGGAAAAGTAACCATAGAATTTTAAAACGCTTAAGACTTAAAAGACTTCAACCCGGTCAGTCTAACTACTTTAAATGTTTATAGCACATTAGTGCCTTGGAGAACACGTACACGAGCTTGTTTCATGTAGACTCAAAAACCCTCGCCTATCAAGAGGTCTAAATAAAATATCTGCGCTGGATACACTAAGGCGCCGCAGGTACCCGTGATGGCACATATAATGGCTTTAATACAACTTGAAGCAAAACACATGCTATAGAACAGTATTACCAGTAGATACATGCGTACTACTTTTAGGCCAAATCAATTAATTGTTTTAGATTGGACAAAGGAACGAATGATTTTAATTGCTTTAACAACTATTTATCAATTAGATATATGTTTTATACTATAAAGATCGCTCTATATAGTCGACCAATGCTCTTCGACACCATTCATGGACTTTGAAGCTTTGCTTAACATCGGGTATACACAAGAACTTGCAATTTATCTTATAAAATATTGAAATAAGATTATATAATACAATTTATCTTATAAATAATAAATATACCGCAATATTATATTAAGATGTGTGTATATTGCGGGATTAAATTTACTTATACCATTTTTTTTAAATATATGTTGAGTAGTTTAGCCATAAAACGACCAAACAGATCAACAAATTTAATAATATTATTTATTATAATAATACAATAACTGCCTTTTACTTTGAACAAGTATAAAGGTATTTCAGGTTCCATTGTTTTTACCTCAATAAACATTATTTTAATTTAATTAAGTATAAATGGTGTGATTTTAATGTAGGTAATTATGACTTGTTGCATTATGTAGGTACCTACTTTGTAATCTCAATGTCGTTCTCACAATGTTTAATTAATTAAAAGCAATAGTTTACCGCCTGTAAATAAGTTATTTTATTGGGAATACCTACTTACATGTTGTACTATCACAGGGGTATCCAGCGGAAAAGTTTCATTCCTACTTTAACTCCAAGATCGCCGCTGTGTTTTTTTATATTGTGTTTTGACTAAATAATCTTTAAATAGTTTCAAAAGTTATCAAAAAATATATAATTGTTACGTTAAATAGTATAAATAAATCGATTGTCCGGCAAGTCGGATGAGAAATGGATGATTTAAAAAAAACTTTTTTATTTTAAAACGTAAGTATATAGTTGTTTTAATATATTCAGCAATCTTTACCCATGCGAAGAAATAATTTTCTACAATAAATCTTATAAAATAAATAAATAAAAAAATATTAAATGCCTGTTTAATAAAAAAACTAAATATTATTGTAAATAAAGTTATACATTAAATAAAATAATATAACTAGTCAGCTTGTAACAAGGTCTTTGAACTTTTCATTAAAAAATATACCTAAAGAATATATTTATATATTTTATTATCTTATTAGTTTGAAAACTTAAAGGTGTAACCATCAGGCGAATGCACTCATGCGCGAAGCTTTGCGGCCGAAGCGACATCCACCTCAATTTTATATTAACGTGTCACAAAAAAACGTAACGCTCTCGGGACGGAATATACTTACTAGACTAGCTATTGCTCGCGACTTCCCACGCTTTAATTTGTTTTACTTTCTCACTCCTCAAACAAATATAGACGTCATATCCTTTTTTTACAAATATTAATTCGTTGAGTATAATAAATTAATATGCACGGAACCAATATTAAATCTGGAAGCCCATTATTGTAAAAAAACGGCTATGTTAGATTATTTTAAAAATGTTAAATAAATAATTTTAATATTACAATAAATAATTTAAAAAATGCTTCATAAGATAAGAGACTGCAAATCTTCAATTATATAATAATAAATACCATCACGGGCGCCAATTTGGCTCCCGAGAACCGTTTAAACGGCCTCAGGGTACCCAGCGGTGGGGTTAACCCATTTTATTTGGCGAAATGATACCTTCAATCATGTCCTAATATTACACTATTGCTATTTTTTGTTGAATGATTCATTATTTATATATCAACCAAGTAACTTGTTATTACAACTGAGGTATTTGGTACTATAAATAATTATTAACAATAAGGAAAATAATAATAAAAAACATAAATTTCTTTTAATAAAAATATTCGAATGGGTTAGATGTTATTGTTTTTTTTTAATTTAAAAGTAAGGTAACTTTAGCCACGGTAGACCAAGACACATGTATCATGATGTTATTGATTGTTAGTGATATTTTTATAGAATTTCGTTATTTTGACAAGTGTTATATTTCCGTTATAAGCTACTACATCGACTTCTGTCAAATAAAAAAACTTTTTAGGACATAGCCACCAAAATTCCATGAAAGCCTTCTAAAATAATTAAAAAATAATATTATGTACATGTTTAAAATCCTCCAAAGATGCAACACTGATGTCTAAGAACTCTGGCAGCATTACCTGTGTTATAAAAATCTTACAATATTCATATTAGAGTTCTTCATAAAAGTTAATTCTATTATAAAATGGCAACATTTAGTAGACCTACAGCGCAAAAAACTGTTCAATTAACAGTTTTTTTGGTCCTAGACTATAAATTAATAAAGTATAATAAGACCAGCTGCTGCCTGAAACTTCGTGGGAGAGGACATATAAAAACTTTTTATCAAAAAAAGTTGATAATTTTGTAATCTAGACATTCTGTAA
This sequence comes from Monopis laevigella, assembly GCA_947458855.1. Taxonomy (NCBI): domain Eukaryota; kingdom Metazoa; phylum Arthropoda; class Insecta; order Lepidoptera; family Tineidae; genus Monopis; species Monopis laevigella. Next base: position 36,209,819 of record OX381576.1, on the reverse strand, counting down.
ATAAAAATAATCTACTTATAATTTAGAGGGCAAAGAAATCTCGACTCCCTCAACGAATGGTGATAAGATATTTTTTCTTAAATTTCTACATAAATAATTTTACTATACATTTTAATAAATTATTAGTTTTATTAAAACGTAGTGTTTTAAATATATAAAAATAATATTAAAGCTAATCCCTCGGTAGCAGGTACGTAGGTATATAATCATAATTTGCGTAATGAGTAATGACATTATAAAATAATATATATTTGTTGGAGAGAACTCGCGGATGGACGCCAGGCAGCCGGAACTCAAGGGGCCTCTGTTTTACAACTACACGAATTCAACATTGCTCATTTTAACTAATTTTATATTTTTAGAACTGGCCTTTTTTTATTGTAACTTTATTATTTATGGTTATATATGCCTACCCAGTTATAGCTAGCTATTTGTTTTATTTAAAGTTATATTATCATTATTAATATTAAAAAAACGTTCTCAAATAATTAAATATGAACAAAAAAACTTTTGTTGAACCAGCTTTGCCTTTGATATTATACAAAAATATAATATCAAAGGCATTTAAAATAAAGCATTATGAATTATTAAGGTTTTATTTTATAAAATAATATCTAACTAGAGAAAAATCTACTCATAACTGTGTCCTCCAGCATTTTACATAATTATATATTTTACTGCTTTATTATATTTAAATTTATCGGCATATATAAACCATTGATTCAATATAAAAAAACTTCTCTAAGTTTTTATTTTTTTATATAATACCATTAACAGTCAGGCGTGAATGATAATAATTAATTGATAAGTCGCAAGCATTCATTAGCTCATTCTAATTAAAGGCCTGGCAATTGTGTAATGACTGCATTATGCGTTTGCGCACTGCATTTACCTCGTTATTCAATCTGGATGGGAATATCCATGGCGCCGCTGAACTTGATTTTTTTTTTAAATTATGTATTAGTTAAAAAAAAAAAACCTATATAAATATTTGATTTATGTTTAACGAATTAAAATGATATAAATTAATTTTTACTTAATAGGTACTTACATAAATTTTATTTAAAGATTTGATTGTTTGTTTGTTCCGGAATTCAAAAATACTGAACCGATTTCACAAATTGTTCACAAATAACTACGATATTATTTATTTATTTACAGGAGGCTGTCTAGGCGGTCTCCGGCGCCGTGAAGAATCCGAAATTCGTACTAATTATAAATGCGAAAGTAACTCTATTTGTTGGCTTGTTTGTTTTCACGCCTAAACCGCTGAACCAATTTAGATTAATTTTGGAATAGAGATAGTTTGAGACGCTGGGAAGGTATATCACTTTTGGACATAGCTATGGTACAGGTTGTTTGTGTTGTAAGAGCCTCATAGGAAAAAAAAACCAGATAGAATAAAGTGTTATATCAAGCAAAGTTGGGTATATTAAAATAACATAACATATGGCGGGTATATTAAATTGAGTTTTAATGTCATCTTTTTTGCTACTTAAATGATTTGGAAGGTACTTTCTAAGCTTATAAAACTACTTAAGTACCTATATATATATATTAATAAATTCTTTTGAAGGATGATTTATATTGAATTTTTTTTTTAATAAAATGCAATGACAAATTTCGTGAGGAGCAACTGGAACCTGGTTTGCTCAGTGGTTGACCTTACCGTGAAAGCGAAGATCGTGCGTTCGAGTCCCACCCACTGGTATTATTACTATAAGCTTTTAAAATAGATTTCATCAAAATTAAGCGACATCACAGGTGACAAGAGGCTGGCGCTTTCCTCTATCGAATATATTCTAATAATCCAAAGAGGAAATGTTGCTAGCGTTTTGGGTACTATGCCGCGCGTACATTGTGAGGATTTTTTTGTGTAGGTAGAGATTTTATATTATTATTTAGTTATTATATTTAATATTACAACCCTTCACAGTACCTGTGAAAATAATAATAAAAGCTATATAATTACATCCATATACTTACATTACTTTTTTGTTTCAGGTATGTCTTCATATGTAAATGAATCAATGAATTTAGCGTTGCGATTTATTGAGGTATTTTAATTAATCATATATATAGTCCCTTACGGCGCCCGAGGCAGCCTAAACGGCCTCAGGGTACCCAGCGGAGGTGTTTTTCCCACCTCGTCGGAGCCGATGGTATGATCAAAATAATATATGAATTCCTAATTATTAGTGTATTCCAAGGACCAAGGTCTTCATAATAAAAGAAAATTGGCCAGCAACTCAGCAGTACGCTGGTTTTGCTGATATCGATGAACCTGAAACATATGATGGAGATAACAGTAGCAATGCATGCATGTTAACACCGTCCGTCTTGCCAAGGAATGACAAAGTTATATTATTTATACTTAGGTACATCTCTACCTTATAATAATAATAATATGTAGGACAAATTACACATATTGCTCTGGTCACAAACTAAGCTCTAGGCTTGTACTATGTGTACCAGAAGCAACGATATAATACATATTATATTTTATAAACACCTAGACCATGACAAACTGTACAGAAAAAACGTACTAATATTTTTTGCCATGGGTGGGAATCGAACCCACGACCTCCGGATACAACGCCAAAGGCGCAACCACTAGTCTACGGAGGCTGTCTATAAATACTTGTATTATATTGAAACAGTGTTTTCTGAGGGAGGTAGGTGGTGTCAAATAACCTAAATAAATTTACTTAAAAAAAAGATATAACAAATATAATATGAGTATTTCTGGATTTCTGGAGTTTCATGAATAGTGTAACTACGTAAATACATTTTGTTTTCTGAGTTTATTACAAACAAATGTACATAAAAAAACATTATAAATTTGATTCCAATGATTAATTCAGACTGTTGCGTGATTTTATCCATTGGTTTGGGTCCAGTAGTTTTATTAGAGGAACTCTGTGTGACTAATAAATAATAAGTATATGATAAAGTGATGTCCCAAGATCAATTGCTGTAATGGGTGACTCAACCCCACTATGCCGTTATTCATCGAATGTGGATGGAACTGGTTTGTCCCAACAAACAAAATTATTGGAGACGTCTTCTATAATTTATAATGTACCTAACATAAATCTTAAACAGGGTTTTTACGACGTTGGTGATTTAGGGGCTAGTTTAAGCTACGGTTTTATGGCTTATCTTACATTTAATGCTTATCTTCATTTAAAAAACATTTATTAATTGTTAAGTAATGAAACTTTTTCAGTATTATTTTATGTCAAAAAAAATCTTCGAGTCGAGTCGAGCGTCGCATATACATTTACCCGGACGTATTTAAGAGCTATATAAGTTAATAAGACTAAATATAGCATCAATTTTATAATTGAAAGTGTCGATAAAAACTACTGTAACAATTTTAACAATTCACCTTTAAGAAGCTACATTATCAGCGAGTAACACGGACTATATTTTATTTTTGATCCGATTTCTTTTAAATAAAACGGCGGGTGAAACCTAGTTTTATATATAGATAAAAGAGGATATACAATAACAAATAGACAAAAGCTACTTAATAAATAATGCACTCAACAAGAAAAAAAAGGAAAGAAAAAACTCTATTTGCCAAAAAGCAACATAAAATTCGTATGACGTATGAGTATAATAAAATAGAATGAAAGATCATTATGATAAAAAACTAAAGAAGAAATAATAAGGTAGGCAAGCCTCTAGTGCTACGAAAGTCTAACCTACCGACCTACCGTACCGTCGTAGATATGTAGGCCTACGTCACACCAGACATCATCGATCGTTTCAGGCTCCGCGCACGGAGAATCTAAAAACCTCCTTCAACTTCATGCAAACCTGGTACTACAGATATCTTTACCCTAACGTATACATTTAACTATCATAGCAGGTAATTTAAATTGAATATCATTTAACTAGTATAGCCCGAAACTTTGTGTGCGTATTTTTTTAAATCAAAATATCTATTTGCTATTGTTTTTATAGGTAGCTATTGTAAGTTAAAGTAAACATGTTGACTACTATGCCTTGTTGCCGATCGTATTACTGTTATCAAATTAAGTTAAAACTCTTAACGTAACCTTTGGAGTTAATTGAAATGTTTGAATTGGCAGCTATGATCAGTTTGAAAAAAAAATGCGATGTTCACATTTTTTCTGGATTTTTTATTCTTTTCATAAGAGCCTTCATAAGTACCACTATAAGTTGAAAAAAAAATGATTCAGCCGTACTCGAGTTCTTAGCAACATATTAAGTTATTCATTTTTATTTATTAATAAATAGAATACAGATTTACTTAGGTACCTTTCTACTAAGTAGTATTTATATTTATATATATATATTTTAAATATCTATTACATATTATAACAAACTGAGCTTTAGGCTTGTACTATGTGTACCAGAATCACCGTTACTAATACATTATATTTTATGAACACCTAGACTATGGCAAATTATACATGGAAGCAAGCATAAATCTCTTGCTTGAGACTTCTCATAATGTAATTCATAATTATTTTAATTTATATTTAAAAAGTTGCTTAATATATAAATAAATACAAATTCACTCACAACAAAACCTATTTATTGGTCTAACATTAGATTATTGTCAAGATTTCAGGTAACGTGCCATCCGGTTGCCTGCCCAAAGTTCCATCTACATGCTATTGCTATGTTCGTTTCAGGTGGTTCTGGAATTTCAAATACCTCTTGCATATTCCTGTTACCCTAGTACTCTAGATGCCGGGGCTGTATGTAGCTCATGAACGACTAGGTTTATTTCAGTTGCTTGTTTCTAACCGATTAAAACAAAATTATTTATAAGTTACTTTAAAAAAGTAAGTATTATAAATAAAAACGAGTTATTTGCAATTTCATTGTAGATTTGTTTAAATCTACCCATAAAGCATTAATGGTACTTTTCATTATTTTTATTTTAAAACCACGTCAATTAAATAAATAAAATATTAAATATTATTACGGATGCCTTACGGCGCCCGAGACCGCCTAGACAGCCTCAGGGTACCCAGCGGAGGTGTGGTCTCGCCGTTCTCAATAAAATAACTTTATAATATTAATGATAACAAATGCTGTTTAGTTTTATTTTTAATATCTCAAAAAGCATCGTCTCGTAAACATATTGCACAATTCAGACATATTTTTACACTTTGTATATTTGTTGCAAATAAAACACTTTATAGTGTTTCAGGCAGTATTGTGCAGGAATATTCCTTTCATATAATTATCCTCTTGTATCGGTCTGTGATCCTAGTACTCTGGATAGTTTTGTTTTATATATTATATTTGTCTGTAGTCCTAGTACTCCAGATAGTTTAGTTTTTTAATAATAATTAAATGTAAATAAAATAATCGCTAAAATAAATTATTGAATGGTAAAAGTAAAAAAAGTCAATCAGTCTATAATAATAATTTAAGAGTTTTCTTATTACTATATTTATTATTACAGTGATTGGCATTTATAATCAGTCTATATATATATGAATAATTAATTAATTATTAGTGAAAGGACAATAAGTCAACCAGCTAATAGATTAGATATCTTTTGGTGTTGTATCCGGAGGTCGTGGGTTCGCTTCCTCCTCAAGGTGAAACAGTTTTAGTACATTTTCCTGTGCAATTGCCTTGGTATGGTGATTTTTTAATTATATAACTAGCTTAGTTTGTGGTGTGTTATATGTAATAAAGTACCCTATTATTTGCACCAGACCTGCTGCAAAATTTCATCAATATATTTTCTAGTCGTTTCGAAGTTATTTAACATTTTTTTTTTTTATATGCACGGCATTTGAATTTGTATGCACCTGGTGATGAGCAAACCTACAAGTGAATGGGGTCGATCAATAATAGTTGGCAACAATATAATTTGTATATACTCATCATCATAAAACTCTTTTTATTTAAACTGGACCAAGTTTTGTATAGTTTCACATATCACCACAACCTTAAGGCAGATCTCTTCTCTTGCATCTGTCTGCGGAGCCAGTTTCAGCCTAATTATAGGCTGTTTATAAGTTATAAATAAATATATTTAATTCTACGTCAGTTGTACCTTATAAATTAACTTTTATCATCTTTTACAAATTTATTTATGTTAAATTCCTCTTTTGATTAACTTGATGTTATCAAATTCGATGGAAATATATTTCTGTACCAAATAAAACAACTTACTTATGTGTATATTTTTTCAACATAAATTGTAAATGTGATTAACAATTATTATTATAATAAGCAAAGTTTACAAGAGAAATGAGTGAGAAAAATATTCGACTTTTACTATGTATTATTTTTTTTTTTTTATTCTTTTAAATATTGTTACCACAATCAAAACTTCGATTGTTCATAAAAACATATAACCGCTCTTTCAATTTAGCATCGCCAGTTAGCTACGAAAACCCGTGCGGTCTTTGAAATCAACACATCCAAGTTTGCAAGGGGTGAGCGAGCAAAGCGCAATACATATGTTCTGACTTCGTTATAGAAACCTCCTGCACTTTCATACAGACCTGGTACTAGTAGCCTCATTGAGGCTATTAGTATATATTTCTAGCAAGGTTCTGCATTAGTAGCTAACCTAAATAGTATATCTGACCTTTTGAAAATGTTTTAGGTAAATACTATATTTTCTTACCTAATTAATATTAACGCATTAACTACATCATGTAATACCGTACTAATATTTATTTGAATTTACTAAGCCTGGATACAATAAACATAATATAAGATAAAATATATATACAGCAAAAACGTAAAATAAAACCATAGGTTTATAATTTTAAAAAATCGACAAGTAATTATGGATACAACTAATGAATTTGTTAGTAGCTTATATTTAGCACGAAGCCCATGGAAGTCTTCTTTGGATTTAACATTTATGGTATTCAGGCTCTGCGTCATTAAATACCTGTTGCAGCTACCTGGAATTCTACTATTAAATGTTAGCCTTCTTCGAGCCTACGTTTTGTTCTATCTATACTACTTTTATTATTAAAAGATAAGATTTGATCGTTTGGTTGTTCTGGATGAACTCCAAAACTACTGAATCGATTTAAAAAAGTCTCAAATTTCACATACAAAACATTAGATTTGTAAAAATAATTGTTATTCATTTAATGACCCTAGTTTAAGTTATAAAAAAACTAAATCAGGTTATCCTATCTAAAAACAGTACTAATTTAATTTCGAAGACATCTTTGTCAATGAAATTAATAGTATTAATAACAATTATCAAAAGTCTTGTCTTCTTGAAAATTGTTCGCCCGCGTTGTGTTCATCGCCAGCTGCATGAGGTCAATTAACACTGACCCAGCTACTACGCTACCAATTTAAAAGTTACTCGCGTGTGAATAATTCTTCGAAAACGTACGGAAATCGTAAATTGGTTGGGTTAGATTCAATGGGTGTCTTACGAAGCTTCTTCGGAATGTGTTATCTTTACTATTGGACTACACTAAAATAACAAACTTTTTTCTGTGTCAATTAAAATATTTATCTGATAAACCTTAAATAACATAAAATATATTAATATTAAAAATAATGCATTAAAATCGAAACACCTAAAAAAAATTACCAAAAAAAAAACCTATCCCAATTATAATACCTAAATAAAAGAAACAATATAAACCTACATAAAATAAATTTTGTCCAACCCCGACATAGCGCCAATAGTCCCAAGCACAGATGCAGCATTGCCACGTTGTATAGCCAGACTAATCCTTTCTGCCACAAACGTACTCGCACGAGCATCTCCAGAGGTCTGGATCAATCGCCGATCAATAAGGTGCACCAACCACCAACTGACGTGCATCGTTGACTTAACTCAAGCGACCAACCGCGTCCAGGAAATTTCTAGTGGTATTCTGAGGTTGTAGGTTCAATTCCCGCATTAGGTCCGGGCGTTTAAACACATATCTCTGAGCATCACTGTTTCTAGTACACATAAAATATAGTTGTAGCGCCTACATTAAAAAGCCCTAAATATATATCTACATCCGCAGGTAAGTGGTTGCACTTTTAGCTTTGTATCCGGAGGTCGTGGGTTCGATTCCCACTTATGGCAAAAAAATAAGTACTTTGTTAGTGTATAGTTTGTCATGGTCTGGGTGTTTATAAAATATAATGTATATTAGTATTATTGTATATATTATATTTTGGTACACATAATAAAAGCCTAGAGCTTAGTTTGTGACAAGAACAATATGTATAAATTATCCTACAAATTATTATTATTATAATTATTACATAAGTTAAATAGAGTCATGCTTACTAAAGTTAGTTAAATAAATAGCATATACTACCTACCTCTGTAAAATAGCTTTAGTAATAATTTCATATAGAATAGCTTAATGAGCCAACCGATTGGGCTAATATTATTTTATTGCATCAATTTAAAAGTCGAATTTTAGATTTTGATTTAAAGTACACAGAGTCGGTGTCAAAGTTAGTGAGTCGATCTTACTGGCACATGTAACCCGCATATGTTAAAGTATTTAATGAGTAACCATCTGGCCCCAAAATGGCCCCAATAAGATGAAACACAATATTACCGAATCATTTTGTTACTTGGATATTAATCACTTCATAAAATTAAAGGAATTTCATATATGAAATGATATATTGGACATTTTACAAACAGAGCTCTAGGATTGTACTATGTGTACCATAAATAACGATTAATATGATATTTTATAAAAACCAGACCATGGCACATAGTACTATAAAAACGTATTCATATTATTGGCAGAGCGGGAATCGAACCCCATATACAATGCCAACATCGCAACCACTAAACCACATAAGTAGTTAAAATGAAGAACTTTTGTATGTTTTTTCTTAAATATTAATTATAATAGGTAGTAAATATTATACCATGTGAGTCGACCAAGAAAGTGGTCTATCTAATTTGACACAATTTCCCCTATCATGAAAAAGTCTGTCAAAATATTCTTCAAAGGAAAACGAATCTTATTGTTTTATAACTTGCAAATAAACCTCAACTTTAGGGTGGTAGACCATATTCTTGGCCGACTGTACATGTTTGAAAAAAGTTTTTTAAACTATAAATAAGATACGTGATAGCCAAGTTGGCTGAATAAATAGATTTAGACTTAATTAGATAAGAGTGGCTTGGAAAACACATAAAGATATCGGTCCCAATTCCACTCATACCAACTTGTGAAGAAGTCTATTTAGTTATTTATTCAAAAATAAAACATTAACGGCGCATATATTTTAACATTATTAAAATAGAATAAATTCTGATATGTACGTTTGTGATATCATTTCAAAATGTATAATACATAATTTTAAATTAACAATAAGTCTAAATACAGACACACAAATCCACAATTATAAACATACATATTTATAACAAAACAGCGCTATAAATAATGCCATCATTATTTTTAGCTTAACAGAAATGCAACCCACATTAATGAAACTAAAATACTATCTATATGTAGATGGTTTTATTCTATATAAACACAGCGACAGGCACGCCACTTGTTTGTCAACATCAGCGATCGTCATCGATCGTGGGAATAAAACTCCTTTGCTGACAGAAGCGGTCTCGGCAATCCAGTGCACATATTTCCTACCTTAATAGTTCATATGGGGAAGACGACATAAAACTTATAGCTAAATCCTGCTGGATAAGAACTACGAGAAGCAGAGGCTAGAGAAGGCCTATGCGTCGCAAGATGCGGCTAACTGCAACCGATGGATCAACCTATGTAAGAAATATTTTGGTGGGAGGTGGGAGGAAGGTCTCTATAACTTCGCTAGGCTGACCGACTGGTCTCGCTACCACCATATACAGATACAAAAACCGTCAAGTGACCTAGTCATGCTTCGGCTTTAGTCTGTAGTACCAGGCAGATAAAAAGTCACATGCCGTGCTCCAATTTAAAAAAAAAGTTAGTAAATGGTTATAAAATAAATAATAAAATAGTTCGTAATAATGACCCGAATTTAATCAAATTTTGCCATTTAATATTTATTTAACTATATGAATTTCTATATTAATATATGGTTTTGACGTTAAATCGATAATTTAAGAATTAAAAAATGTTCAAGTGTATAATAAGACTCATATAGTCAGTAATGAATAAAATAAATGAATGCAAAGGGGAAAGCCCTCTGTCCACGTTAATAACTGACAACTCTCAGAGAACTGGTTGGTCGTGTAACTAGACTTTTGTAACGGTGTTTGACATCCGTTCGGCGTAATCGCCCGGAGACCAGACCACCTCGTTAACATAACGTATGCGACTTGGAATTGGTAGGGTTTTTTTTGTGATGATTCGTTGTTATCGGTATCGCGTGCCTTGATGCTTAAATATTCTTCCTTTGCTTATAGGGAAGTAGAGACAAAAATAAATCTATATTATATTTTTAAGATCTTGTCTTGATTGGTTGACTTACTATTCATTAATGCCATACCCTGACTGACAGGCCAGTTTATGTATTTGATTCAAACAAAATTAAACTTTAAGAGGCTGCCCTAGAGCCGTCTGTCGAAGCGCGTAACAGCGGACTGATGAATAGTTTAGTATAAAAGACTGCATCATCTTAATATTTTTGATATTTTTAAGAGCTTAAAGAACCCTTAAAACACGGACTACTGGAGTTAGCTCAGGCCGCTTAGACGGTAGCCTTTTGCCGTCTAGGCATTTTCGGTCTAGACGGTATCGGGTACCACCTCGTCGTAGCTGTAGTGTGCCGTTTCTGTAGCCCTAGGATGTTTTCTAACTGTTATAGGATTAAGTTAACTAAAATGTGTATAGAAAATAGCACAGCGCCTCAACCGATAATTTTGGGAACTAAAAAAGCGAGCGTGTTATTGTTGAAAATATGCAGTAGTACCTATAGTTGATTTGAAAGTAAACCTTAAAAAACACACTATTTCTACCGAGTCTACTCTAAACAAGTTATAAGCTCGTCGCGGTTTTTTTATATACTTTTTTTTGTTGTTTTATAACTATATTATTAACCTTTTTTCCAACAATATTAATTCCTGAAACCGCGTGTGGTGCAATGTTGAATTAAACGAAATGAATGAATGTTGTGTTTTTATTTACCTATACTTAAAATTATTTTTCATTTTTATTATTGCAACATCCTGTTCAATGGAATTCAATAACACATCAGTGTAAGGAATTTAAATGGCGACAGCTGTAGTAACTATATTATTTGTTGTACTTCGTTAACTTGTTATTATTTATTAGCGAATGACATCAATGAATAACTATTTCAAATATATTATAGGTATTTATTTACACCCAGACCATTTTGTTCTTTCTATGGATAGGAATCGTACCCCTGACTGCCGGATACAACTTCATCACAGGTCGTTTTTAGAAAGATACTTTAACATCTTCATGTGCATTTTTGCTATCCTGCACAAAAAAGGAAATCAATGGAAAAAACTTATATACGGATTTACTTCATATTTAATGAAGTCGGTAAAAATATATACAAAAATAAACTGTGTTATTTTAAGATCTGAAAATAAAGCTGAAATGTGTTTTACAATGAAATGCAAGTTACCATTTATGTTGAACAAGATAAATCATGACATTTTGATTTGATTTTTAATAAATAATAGGACTTTATAAATTCCGAAAAATAAGTTGCACCAAACGACTAACTATTGTATTTTTGTTTTTTAAATTTTCAAAGTTATGGTAAAATTTTCCTTTTAAGAAAGAGGCCTAAGCGTGTTTGGGTTAATCCGCTAATCTAACTACACACACCACTAAATATTGTACAACGATTGTTTTTCATTTGTTATAAAAAACTTGTGTCATTGTATGAAAAAAATCACCAAATCAATCGCACGACCACTAGAAGAACTATCTTACTTAATCACAGTATTTCGTTTAGTCAGCCACCTGCCCCCCAAGATCTCAAGATCCGCTAGAGCAGTCGAAGTGATTATTCAATATTTTTTTGGATGTTATTTTCCCGCGCTCCCACATGCCTCTCCCATGTGGTGCACATTCTCACTCGGAGCGTGTGAACTACTGGAACGCTTATCTTTTTTATTTTTTTATTGTAGCACGGCATGTGACTTTGTATCTACCTGGTGGTGAGCAGACCCACAAAGTCCATGAATACGGTAGATCAATAAATTGTTCTCAAACAAAATTGATCGCTTCCACTATGCCGGCTAAATGATGCGATTACGAAATGGGTGGCGACAAATTGCATTACGAGTATATTTTAATATACTCGCTGCCTTATTGTTAATTCAACCAATTTCGTAATAGCACCCTAAAAGGAGACTACCACGTCGACAAGAAATCGATGCAGTAATCTCCTGAAAACCGGTGAACCCACAGACTAAAACCGAAACGAAGTAACGAGACCGTCGGTCGGCCTAACGAAGTTACAGAGACCTTCCTCCCACCTAAAAAATCTGACTTATCTTTACACGGGATTGGAGTTGTCAAGTTATGACGTTAAAAAGGAGAAGTATGCAATCTAACAATGGCCCCATGGATATGAGAGAGAGAAGTATGTAGAGATCATACCAAGTGGCGCACAATACTCTCAGCCTATCTCCATTACTGTATAGGTGTGATGATATGTATGTATGTAAACACATGACATCAGTTCTAAGACTTCATTTAGCATTAAATTCTAGTTATGATCTGTGAAAAAATACTCATTGACTTGTTAACTGTTCGTAGAATTATTATTAAATTGTTTGATTATTATTAAATTCTTCCCAGAACCTGATTATAGCGCCAACTACCAGATCAAATTGATTTGTAATTTTACTTTTAACTTTACATTTAAAAAATACCACCAATCGTTTAGGTGACATATACATGTACAGACGAACTATATACATATATATATATATATATATATATATAATGTATGTTATTATATTTATAAACATTAATATATTTTATAAATCTTACAAAAAAACAAATAAGATTACAAAAAGGTATTTCAGCAATACTTTACGCTCTCCCACACCAGGAAACATCAACATCAGCGATGAAAAGCACCCCTACAAGCAAAGGAAAATCTGTTCGAAGCTTTTCCACTTACGGTCCATTCGATTCACATAGGTAAATCGCCAACCAAAATTTATATAGACTACACGTTCTCTATCTCAGTCTGGTTTCATTATTCGGACTACAAGAACAGAGAGAAGCGAACCCATTCACAAATCTGGGCGCCTGGTACTTGCCGCTGCCTGAATAACCTATACAAGGTTATATCGATCCGTCTCGTGGAATACTCGTGATACAGAATGAACTCAAAAAGCTCTTGCGGGCTATACTCCCCTGGTAACTTCGTTGTCAGTTTTACCTATTCTTACATATTTCATGTCCGTTTTCAAAATTTCAAAAAAAAAATTGTTTTACCAAAAAAGCTCTTCTTTTAATGCAGCTTATTCAATTATATGTTTTAAAAAATAATCATTTACCAAATTGACAAAGTAAATTTAACCTTATCTCAGTGGCTAAAGGTTTAGTTTAAAGTATTATGGGCGTCGTTCATTAGTTGGCAAGTTACAGAACGGATATAGTATTTTCACCTGAAAGCAAGGATTTAGCATTTTTTTATAATAATCAAATTATTTATTTATAAAATATTACAAAAAATTAATAAATTTAAGCGTACAACAATTTTAAAATGATACAAGTTGTCAAAAAGGAATACATTTGAAAATTTGGGAACAATTGGAAATAATATAAACATATATTAATGGATAAAAATTCTACAGATCATATTATTAACAAAGAAATCAATCTTTCGAGTTAACCTATACTAAATTAATTTCGGCCATGTGTAAATAGAACTTAGTATATTTCGTGGAGAAGCAAACTATATGATTACACAAAGCAGAAGAATTTGCAAACAAATAAATATTATATCTAATAATGGAATTCCGCAAAATAACGCATTAGTCGCAGTTCTTAAATTCCAATATTTTCACATTATAACAATTTTTAATATATTTTAAATTATTAGTATTTAAAAATATATTACAGTACATATTTTGTTTTGAGTACATTTAAATAGCGTCTTTATAATGTAAATCGATAAAAAAGAGTAGCTTAAAGAATCCAACATAAAAGTCCTATTAACAACTATTAAATTTACATTTGAACTGCAACGCGGAAATAGAATTCTTAAAATGCATTTTAAAGATTATTTAAATAAAATTCAAGTTTGTATGGGGAGCTTTTAAGTTCGAAAGTGCACGTTCTAATCTTCAGACAGATTGAACGGACACGTTTTGATTTGTCCGACATATCTAAATGTTTCAGGAAATGCACGTGCATTATATATATTAGTATATTCTCACCTTGCGGGTTACTGTGCGCTTTATGCGCTTTTTCTTATGTATAGTGTTTTCATTTAGTACCATAGCTTAAATATAAAAGTTATTAATATAATAAAGCTGGCGTTAAGTAAATTCTTTGTTTTTTCATAATTATTCCAAATATTTGCTTTGCGTGAGTTATATTATAAAATTCCTATAAACTTTAAATATTAGTATAGATTACGATTATTTTAGGTAATATCAGATTAATATAGTATGATCTGTTTTGGAATACAAACGATAGAAACCTTTTTTAAACTACTATTTAAATACCTCTAAAAAATACAAATATTCCAAGGCAAGCTCGTTTAAGTCTTAAGTCCAAAAATCTGGTCTAGCTTAATAGTCATTCTAATGTACATACATAAAAGATAAAAACCTATTTCTATAGCGATGCCAGTATAGAAAAGTAAGGTTAAATACCTTTTACCATAATTGACGCGTTTCTTAGAAACTTTGTAATATTTTAGTTTTTTTTTTTTGAAACATGTCGTATGACTTCTTATCGACCTACAAAGTCAATGAATGGGGTCGAATTATCATTTAACAGCATTGGTCGCACCCACTATGCCGGATAAAGTAATATTATTACAAAATGAACAGGGATAAAGAGTGATTGCCTTATCTACTTAAATATTAACTTTTTTAATCAAGAAAGGCCTAGAGACCTTTTCTCTCATCTAACCAATTTTTACTCTGGCATAGGAAAATTACACGAGTTAACTCATTATTACCAAAAACGTAAAATTCCTGTGATAATACCTAGAACTTACGGAATTCAAAGCGTATTTCTATATTGTTTTATAGAAAAATTACTAATTCAAATTTAGTCAGTATAAAGCATACAACAATTAATCGTTCTCAAGAATATGGAATCTTATGCGATCTAGGTACAGCCGAGCTATTCTAAATCTAGAACAATGTATAATCCTGACAATATAAACGCAATATTCTGTGAATTCTATAATGTTTGCACAATGCATGTTTACAATTTATGGTGCATTCGCCATTCATTCAACCCGCAAAAACAACCGGGATGTTAGTAAACATTTGGATTTCTGAATCGTTTTGGCGATCACTTTTGTTGAAACACTAAATATGCTTTCTATCCAACACATATTTTATTAGTTTAATTAACGGAAGTATTCGAATTATAGTTTGAGATCTTTTTACATAAATATCTATAAAGACATTGAAAAGGTAGTTATTTTTGTTTATTTTGAAAACTTTATTGAATAGTAAAAAAATATAAAGGCTGACTTAATGCTGTTGAGCATTATTTGATAGTGAAATATATTTAATATGGAAATTTAATAAATAAACTACTGGGAGTCAAGACGTTTATTATTTTCATTTTCAGGACCAAAGCAAGTGACTTTATTTTAGTTATTGTGATGTAACCGCACCCTGGAACGAAACTACTACCTCGTGCTGAAATCGATACAGTAGTCTTCTAAAAACCGACGAACTAAAACTTTACATTGTTTTTCCATTTAACGCGTTCGACCGCACTAGCTAAGTATGTGTACGGCATGTCACTTTGTATCACCTGATGGTAAGCAAATCTGTAAAATATCGATCGATCAGTTATATTTTTATCCTACCTTTACTTACTTTTGGGGATTGTAGACTTACTTTTAGTCTAAAGTACTTTTCCCAATCTGCCTCCCGCAAGAGATGCCGAGATGGCACGTAAGCAATTTCCACGGAGAGCATGTTTCTAGCGCGCTTCTATGTGATCTATTGTTGTATTCCAGTATGTGTGACAGTTCACAGGAGCTTGCGGCGTCGAGAATGTTTTGTCGATTGATTTAATTGCCCCACCATGGATTCCCACGGGCGAGTATCCCGTTCCCCATTAACGGGTTTATTAAAAAAATACGATACTGCAGCGACGTATTGAGTAGTGCTGGGATTACGGTTTCGATGTTTTTTTAATCGATAGTTTAATGAGTATTTTCTCATTGTTTGTGTTCTGTTTTCAATAATTACATTATAATAACGTATGGCTGCAGTAAATGGATTCTGATCTAGGGGATTTTTTTAAATAATTATCTTATACAGCGGCGATAAAAAATATAGATCGTGTGACATTTTGATAAGCAGTTATTTAATACTACTTAAAAAAAAACACTGAACTTACTGAACTTTTTATCCGATCACACTGTTTGCCATTGTATATAAATTTTATTTATTATGCAATGAAGTACTATTAATAAAATACTTTAATAGGTATACACACACATATCTGTAGCAATGAAATGGCATATATCCAAATGCAATATATAAATACTTTGGGAAGTTTAACTTTGGGCTTATATGAGGCTCTACTGATCAAATCGAATAACTGAACTTTTCCCATTGAACCTTGTGTCGCAAATGAAAATAAATAGTTTCTCCATAGAAATTGGTTGATTTAATAACATTTCTAGTTTGTATGGAGATTTTTTTTTTTTCATTTCCGACACTGATTCCATGTTATAAACTTATTATATATGATCAGTGGACCCTCTTATATAGAGCGTACTTAAAAATTTTAGGGCCAAATTAACAATATAAGGTAACTCATAAACTTAGTGCATCTAATATGGGAACAACAACGTTTAGTTTGGTCATGCAGAGAGGTAACGCAGCCAGCCTTTTGGGCACCCTTCTTTTTGTAGCGATTTAGAAGAAATATATTGTTATGGGTAATAGTTTTTGTTTTTAGTTTAACTTTACTTTAAAATAGGTTTTATTTTTTATTAAAATAGGTTATGATTAATATATTAAACTATGATTAATAATTTTAACTAAGGGTATAAATAAACTGGCAAAAAAATATATGTCACAAAAGACCATTTTATTGGTATTTGTGTGGGACTCAAACCCTAATTAATATTAATTTGCTCGTATGAAAAAAAATCTAAGGACTGCTTTTTAGCTATTTGTTTTATGTTTGTATAAATATTAGACCACTACGTCAAAATTAGATATGCCAAATAAAAATACACATTTTTAGTAAAAAAAAGTGGTAATATTATTTATTTTTAATTGCTCGAAATATTATTAAATCAAAATAAAATAATAGTAAAATATTGTGCGGCAGCGGCCTCCTTGATTTGCGATTTTGCACCTTACTTAGCACTAATTCGGCTCGGAATACCTGCCGTTAATGCCTTATTATAATTTACGTATTAAATTATAATTTTATTCATGTTAACAAAATATATAGAAAGGTTCCAAAAGACATCAAAAGTAACTTGACGGCATTTGAAGTAAATTCGATAACACAAGCATTATTGCGCAAGAGTTTGTTCAAGTGAAAGTGACAAACACCAATCGACGAGTCAGAGACTAACTATACCATTATCTTACCTATAAACTTGTATTGTATGTTAAAATACTTGTTTTATAGGCCAATGTTGTTGTTGTCAAAAAAAAGGTTTCAAGAAGTTAAATAAATTAATATTTTCACTCTTTCCTACTGTGAGATTATTGTTATTGTTAAGATTTCGAAAAGGCATTTTAAATTAAATTATACCATAACGGGTGCCTTACGGCGCCTAAGACCGTCTAGACGGAGTTAGGGGTACCCAGCAGTGGGGTTTAATTCCTACCTCGTTATAACCGATAGTAGTTTTTTTTGTTTTGTAAACGGTACTTAATATTAAATGTAGGTTTAATAAATCTGTTTGTTAAAGCTTTAAAGTTTTTAAAACCGTCAATAAAATCTCCAGTTTACTTATTTTGGCTGTTTTTTTATAAACAAACTTGAATAATATATTATATTATTTAAGTCGAGTTATATTTTTAAAATATTTATTTTAAAGATTTTTTATATATTCATAATTCGCATATATAGGTAATCACAATGGTGAGCCCTCTTATTATGCTTTCATATTACTTTAATGTTATTATTATCGATATAAATAATAAAAAGTCGCATCACTAATAATATGTGTAGAGATTGCAGCAAGCAGCGTTGTACCAAATAAGGATCGGCCCGTACGCACAAAATGTGGTCAAGTCGTATTTACCCGAGGACGAGTTTTTCTAATTTCTAACGGATACTCGAGATGCCTTCACATTGATTGCACGTATAACTAACCAACGGTTATATTTAATCGCCTTCCAGCTATCTTGTCTATTTGTCCCGGTTAAAGAACTAATAGTTGTGTAAAAAACAGCCTACATAAAATAATGACAAAAACGATCTATGATCTATTAAATATATACTACCTATTATTATACATAGGTTTATATAGAGATAATGTTATATGTAATTATATTTTTAAAACTATATATGCTCATGTTATTTTATAAGTGTATTATACTTCATCGAATTATGTAATATCTTATTATTATTGTGTTTCATTCAAGTAATAAAGATACATGAATAAAATAAAGACTTAAAATAGGTTTAAAATGGAGGGTCTAAGGAATATTTAGGAAAGTCCTATCTCGTTAATGGAATATATTGCACTCTTTAAAGACTCTACATTAAACATAACCGTAGTGTTAACAAGCTGTAGGAAATATTATACAAATAACGTGTGAAGTCGAGTCGACAAAGCTAGTTGGTTTGAGGTATTCCAAGTAGTAGACTTGTAAAGTCCAGTAGCGCATATCTAACATACTGCGGTGACGATACACCCGCGGCGTGCTAAGTAGTCGACTAGTGTTACAGACAGACACGACTTCGGAATCGCAAACAACTACTGAGATACAATCTGTAATATTATCCTCTAAGGGGGTGTCCACATCAAGAAAGGATCCTTTGGAAGTTCAAAGTTTTCAAAATCATAATCATTAATTATAGAAATGTTACTGTGGAAATGATATTAATGAAACGTATTATTTAGATTAGTGACGACCATTTTTTTATGTGATATATAAATGTACGATGCCAATTCATATAAATATTTATACTAAGTAATATATTTATACTAATAAATATTCTTTTATCTTTACCATGAGGAGTTCATAGGACTTTTTTTATTATATGCAATTTGTGAGAAAATAAGTTAATATACTTTAAGTATTATTATTTTATGTTGATTATGCTGCTAGTTTATTTTATATTATTTTTTTTATTACGGTATTTATGTTCGTATATTATATTAAAAACGTACACTATATCAAGGTGTCATATAGTAAAGCCAGCTGCGGATGGTACTTAGTCCTCCGGAGTTCGACACATTTATCTCTCCATATTAGGTTTAAACCAATTTATCGCTATTTTCATTACAAGTGCAGGTGAAAATTATAATTTAAAAACTTCAAAGAGCAAAATTAGTCAGCTTCTTAGAATAATATTTAATATGATATCCTATTTTAAGAACATAATTGCGTTATCAGAATTTGTTTCTTTATGTTTTAAAGTTTTTTTTATTTTTATTTTTAGTAATAAGAATTATTAAATATAAAAAAAATTTTGGTAATTTGTATCTAATAAAATTCGGTGATAAATATAAGAAAGTAAGTACATGTAAGGCACCTGCGAAGTGGCGTAAATTACTAGCTCCAAACATTTATGAAAGTAATTTTACCAATTCACAAGTCAAAGAATCTTTGGCGTCTTCCCCGTTCAGATAATTTTCTCTTTACTTGCAAAAACAATAGTATGCTAGCAGAGATAAGTGTGAGATCAGTAAACACATTTCCTGGCATCAAGTGCGGTTGTAAAACATTCATTGCTATGAGCCCGCATGAGAACATGCCTATTGCATCAAACACGCATGCACGAGTAAATACATACAATTCAGTCAATTCACAATGCAGTTTATAAAGGTCCAAATCTCCCGAACTATTAAGTCTTTAAAATTTGCATGTAAAATTACTATTTGTGTGTGTATGTAGGTCCAATATTCTGAACGCGTATCCCATAATCAACATTGTAGACTATAAATTAAATTGCATGTTTTGTTTTTTAAATCCCCTTCCATCTTTAAGATTTTATTGCAAGTTGTATAAATTACACTTTAGTAATTTAAGGTTTGCTGATTTGTATCTTGATTTACTACATTTGATTGTTTTTATATTAGTGTTTAAGTTGGGTCTCGTATAGTATTGATCATAGTGTTCTTAGGTATAACCTTTTTGCTTGACTTTGTAGGTATTTGTTTCTCCTAACCTTGTCCTCTTTGTCTAGTATAAATTAATTTATAATACTCAATTACTTACCTTACTTTTTATCTACGAGTATATATCTTTTACAAACGTGCTTTATCGTTTGTTTGTATTGACACCGTTAGATAAAATAATACTCAAAGGTACCTGATTATAAATGACATTATGTCAAGTCGTTTACCGAATAATAAAGAAATTATTATTACAACTATAGTCACAAACTAAGCTCTAGGCTTATGCACATAGGTACTAGAAATACGATATAACGCCACTTAGACCATGGAGTAGATTAAAGGAATATCATAGAAAGAGTGGAAATATATAAATACAACCAACATATTACTAACTAAAATATTAAACTTCTAAAATAATTTAACTACCCTAAGATGAAGATGATAAATCCGCCCACAAAAACTTTAAATAAAAATGAGTGTAAAAAATTAGAAATTTTAGAAAAAAGCATCGGATGTCCTTTTACTGGGACATATGTTCTTAAGATGGGGCAAAAAAAAACGCTTCAAATTCATTCCTTGTGATCGAGCACCATCTGCTGGTAGGATAGAATGACCCATGATGCCTCTCGACGTTGAAATACTGTGATTTACCTAATTGATACTTGTTGTCTTTTAAAATGACAAAATAATGGCTATGATATATATGATAGGCATTACCAACGACAAATTCAACCAAATAATTAAAAAATATATAAAACGTCTATTGACATAGGGTCGGAGTAAAAATGGCCGACCTTCGACGTCAAGACGTCATCCTGACGTCAGATTCGCGTATTGTCAACACTTTACAACATAGAACTAACGATTTTGTGCTGTATAAAATATAGGCTCTCTACATTTCTGACTATTGCAAAACTTGTTATATAAATTTAAACTTAACGGCTCAACGTAGAGTGTACTTGACGTAAACTTTTGCGTTTTGTATCTATTTGCTTAAGTTCCTCTATTATTGCCGCTAGGTCGACAGGTTTTGATTAAGGTACTTTAAATATTTTAAAGCCTTCTTTAAATTAAAAAGTTAATAAAAGTTTGTTTAAATAACTTAAATTTTCATTGTTAATTAAATATTGTAAACTATACAAAATACTAGTTATTTCCTAATACAGATTTTTGTGAAAGAATTTTTAAACACAGACGTTCCGTATCCAAGAAATTTTAAGTTTTTTTTTCTTTATTCATTTACAGAAAGTAGGCATATATAAAATAATAAATATAAACAGTCAAATTTAATAAAGACGTGTGATATATACATACTTTTTTTTTTTATGGGAGTAGAACAAGTAGTTAATTTAAAAAAAAAATTTATAAATTTATTATAAATTCCTATGTATTCAAAATAGGAACTTAGATTGTTGGTTCCCTATATAAAATTAAAATTGGCTGTCCTAAACTCTGACTGCGTCTATACATTCGATTGGTGTGACCAAAACTTGGTCGATACTTTAATGCTTCCTTAATTTAAGAAAGTATCAATTCCCAATATTCCCACTATAAGAACCTGCAAAGTTCCTGGTGGTTCACACACTCGCCGACTCCATGTGTGTTTTTTTAAACAGGTTCAAAACGTAGCCTGATATTGTGCGTGTGTGTAGTGTAGTAAACCTATCTGCGCATACTCATTTGTCTCTACAAATAAACGAATATAAGCTTAATTCTTAACAGAATAAGGTGGTTTTAAGATGTTAATGTTTTGGAGATCCCACATGTGGTTAAGTGACATTACATTATTTACACACGCGAGTTTTTTTGTTCTTTTTCGCAATGTTTTTTTTTTATATTCATGGAGGTACTTTGAATAAAGTAAGTAAGAGAGATACTAGGCATAGCTGCATTTTTTATATAATTTTACTATTTAAATAACATATTAAACTTAAATTATAAAGAATATACATACATACATATCATCGCCTTACGGCGCCCGAAACCGTAAGGCACCCGTGTACCCAGCGGAGGGGTTTTAACGCTCGTCGAGATGTTTTTGAATAGACTCAAGAACCCATCTATAAACAGTTTCGCAAGTTGGTATAGTGAAACCGGTACCGACGTGCTCTCCGACTCACTATAGTGGTGTTGAAAAACAAATGTACATACATTTTTTAAATTAAAAACTCATTGGTACACACCAGGATTCGAACCAGGGACCTAAGTGTTTTTAAGTCCAAGGTCTAAACAACTCGGCCACCACGTATATTAAGGATATAGTTTAAAAAATAAAAGAATAAAATCTGAATAGAAGAGGACCTTACTCAAATGACCCAGATTTTTTCCCTAGTGTTAATTTAAACTAATACCCCCGAGGGTATTAGTTTGCCATTTTCAGGCAAACTGCCATTTTCCATTTTTAGGCAAACTTGCCATTTTGGAATTAGTTGAGATGACTGGTCATCAATAGTTGCATTTCTGGAGCTCGGCTGCCTGCGATAGTTTATCAAAATACTTTATTCATCCTGCTTGATGTGACTCTGAAAAAGGCAAATTTTGATAGTTTATCAAAATACTTTGATATTTGTATGATATAAAGCTTATTCCATCTGATATTTTATCTTTGTAGACCTTATAGTCTTAGAACTGAAGGAATGTGCTTTCGAAAAAAAATTACAGATAATGTCGTTGATGTTTTGATGTCTCGACTGCGCTTTAAGATAAACAATGGTGACCTTTAGAGTTAACCTTACAAGTGTGGAACTCATAAATATGTCAAGCAAAGCGCTAGACTTCTGCTATACGAATTTTCCAGCACATACGAGACGTGGCGAAGTCATCGCACGCAGCCAGGCTGTGTTGTAACTTACAAATACAAATAAGTGCAATGTCTGGGAATATTATTGATTTATCTAGGATTAATTCTCCCCTCAGGGGGTCAAAAAGGCACCCCTGATGGTATTTTATTTATCTAGGATTTGTGTCACATCTAATAAAATAGCATTACTAAATGATTTTGAGTTACCCAGGTAGCATTGACGTCCCTACGACGTCAATTTAGTGTCATTCGTAATTGACGTCATAGGGACGTCAAAAGTACTTTGCGTTTAGTTTCTGCAAGCATGATGGTTATATTAACAGAGTTAAAGGCATTTCGGAAGTCTAGTTTTAATAAAATTTATATATTTTTCTTTTCCGTCATTAGATGAATTATTTACAAAAGAGCTAGCTGCTCTGACAGCTATTTCACAACCACCATTTACGGCAAAACCAAGTTGTTTAGGTGTGAAATACGGGACTAAGTCTTGTTTAATTTTTTGCATGCAATTTTTGAAGTGATTCTTCGATAAGTATTTCCAACGGCTATAGGTCTTATTCCACCTCCATTCTTATTTAAGGCACATAGGCTGGCGCCGTATAGAATAGGACAAATATTATTTGGTACATGTCCCCGAATCATTAGGTTAAAAAGATCGCATAGGGCCTGTAATGGTCTTGAACCAGATTTGCCAGTGGAGTATCTATGTATTTACGGTAATTGGGTACCTTTTATTAAACTTAGAAGTTTATAGGAGATTAAAAATATAAAAAGTGAAGTATATAAAATATGTAAACCAATATTATTTACAACAAACCAAAGATAGTTACATAACGATATACCAATCTATCAAAACTTACAAACATTTAAAGTAAGTTAAAACTTCTACATTCCTCTAAAACTCAAAGAAGATCATCTTCAATAGATTTGACTCTTCCCTTCTTGTCTAACTTGCTTATTGCTCTATATCTGTCTTCTTTCTCACCACGGACCGTTACCATTGCATGTAAAAAAGATCGGGCCCAAGCACCGCCTGTGGCTTTGCTTTGACTTTTTTTATAATTTACACTGTGGGCACAGGTAACTTTTATGCAGGTTTAAAGCTGGTATGCAAAAGTGCCTACACCGTAATGTTATTTCTTGGTTTCATATTCACCTTGGTTCTGTTATAAAGGAAAAAATATTACATTAGCAATTCTTAGCTCTGGTGAGACAGTGTTTCCTTGACTTCGAAGACACCTGAATTTATGAATTTACTTAATCTGATTATTATTATTTATAAGGCGTCTAATATTTAGGGTTTCGAAAATATTTTTCAAAAGAAGACCTTGGGTCTGCTAGGCGGAGGTCTGTTTGTCTGTGCTCATCAAATATCTTGAAAACTATTGGTCCTATTTACTAAATTTGATATAAGATCTTGTATATCCAAATTTAAAAGTCATTACAATATTAGGTAAAAAAGGGTCTTTCTATAAATTTTGTCATTCAGTTGAGATATAAGTATTTAAAATTTTATTTTGTAATTATATGAAGAGAGCTTCATATAATTCGGGTTTTAGTTAAAATAACCATTCCTCCAATAATAATATTTTTTACTAATAATTAAGTTTTGTAGGTAGTTACGTAAAACTGGAAGGTCAAATAATAATCAAGATAAGAACCCCCCGCGAACGCGGTTTCGTACTAGTCGACTTTTCTTCAAAACACGGCCTGTGATCATTTCATTTCATATTATTATAAGAAAATTCACACATATAGCCCTGTCCACAAACGATAATTTGATAACTGTTACTGTATCCGCCGACACACCTCTCCTTCATACGTTACATTTCACAATCGAGGTTCTCCGTCGAGTTGTACGCTATAATACGAAATTGATCCTACGGAGCTCGGTTTTATGTTAACAGGGAGGTCTGAGGCACTCGGCTACCACGTACTCGAATACGATCATGTAAAGGCTTGTATAACAGTATCGAGTCGCGTTTCAAATACGTGATAAAAATTATAATCAGCGTCCAATTCAGTTTTATGGACAAAATGTATTCGACACCGCGTTGATGCCAATAAATATTCTGTTCCCCTATACGTTAGAGCAAGAATATAGTTTTTTATTCTTTGTTATGGGTGGAAGACCTATAATTTTGCTAGAACTGA
Organism: Monopis laevigella; assembly: GCA_947458855.1. Taxonomy (NCBI): domain Eukaryota; kingdom Metazoa; phylum Arthropoda; class Insecta; order Lepidoptera; family Tineidae; genus Monopis; species Monopis laevigella. Next base: position 36,184,450 of record OX381576.1, on the reverse strand, counting down.
TTTCGATTAACCACGAGGATCCATCGTGTTTAGTTTTCAGCCTATAGGAACCTACACCAGGCTTCAAAATTTTGTTTCTGTCGCCCAAGATTTGTGACCATATACTTTGTAGTTCTGCTTACCACCATATAGATACAAAAAGAGTCACATGCCGTGCGCTAATAAAAATGTATTAAAAATACATCAGCCTCGTATTTTTAAGAATTAATAGAATTGCGAGCATATTTGTTATGGGCACTGAATTCTAAATTAGTATTCAATTCACACATTTTTCGGATATGTAAACACATTCTTGTAACTGGGATCTACCGTTTAGGTATTGTAGGTTCGACTTGTTTAAGTCATCGATGGTTTAAGTATGATGCCCAAAAGCTTTATGTTTTTGATAGGTTGGTAATTTTTGAAATTATATCAGTCTTTTCGTTTCGAATCTTATTTAGCCTTAACGAGATTTCAGCGGTCATCGAGTGAAAGGGAGGCCGGGGTGTAAGCTGCAGTGTCCCGAACTAGCCACTGGAAAGTACATTGCAGATATTTGATTGATTATTGTAATAATTTGTATTTGCACCCGAATCTTACGATAAATGTAAAAATAGAAAACACAATCAATTAACAATTTCATTTCATTTATCGTTAAAACTATGGGATGGGTCCTTGGTCTAAAGCTGCTAAAAGTATTAAATTAAATTTAGGTAAAAAGTTAAAATAAACGGGAGACTCAAAACCTAGTCTTCTTTTAGCCACGGAAACCTTTAGGCTATTTATTAAACGTGATAACGTTGCAAGCGTCAAGGGTACATTTTGTTCCTAGGTCTTTACCCTGACTTTATTTAATTTTATATAAACAACATTTAGATACAAAAATACAATTTTATACTTAATAAAAGATTTGTAAATTTATTAAATCAAAATTAATATTTATGATAGTGGTAATTTTTTATCATTTTCTGTTAAAGTTTCAATCACCAGTCCTTCAACCGACTGAGTAGTCCTAATTAAAATTAATCGATACCAAATATACTGTCACTTCACATTAGAGATTCCCCTTCGCGTTTTAGTTATTAAATGATTTATTTGGTGAAATTAAAGGAGATTGGGAGACCGTACTTGTAGATTGTTCAGCCAATTTATTTGTTTTCACGGTGCTATTGCTCTTTGTACTTCTTTCACCATAGTCACAATAGTAAAGGATTTCAAGAAAATAGTTATTAGTATTTTATAAATAATTTTTTTAACAAGAGAACAAGGTTTTCCATTTTCATCGATTTTAAAAACAAGTTTTAACCGTGAAAATGAAACCTTTTAAATAGTGGTCGAAATATATGTCATAGAAGACCATTTTATTGGTATTTGTGTGGGACTCAAAACGTAATTAATATTACTTCACTGGATCGAAAAATAAATCCAAAGACAGTGCTTTTTAAATATTTTTTTTAAAGTTTATATAAATCTTAGACCACTACGTCAAAATAATAGTATGCCAAATAAAAATAGTCATCTTTTACTAAACAGATGTGGGATTATATTTTATTATAATGGCTCCAAACATTATTTATCAATTTACGATTTTGAACCTTATTTCTTAGCACTAATTCGGCTGAAAACCTGTCGTTAAAACATAACAATGTCATCGCAAATTGCAATTTATTCTTCAATTAATAATTCCCAACGAAGTAAAGCTACGCCAAAAATTAAAAAAGAAAGCTTTTTTTTTTTTTTTCATATACTTCATCAATTTATGGAAATATGAAATATCATAAATAAAATAGCTTCTTATAGTTGATAGCCAATGGTCGCTCGTCGTCGTCGTATTGAAGTAGTGAAGCGTGTATAAAGGCAAGGCGAGCCTCGTGCGTTCACCTACGTCTGCGATATCACATGCCTTTATTCTGCATACCAATTGACCATAAATTCTCATAAAGGACTGGGAAATATGCACATAGATATACGAGTATGAGTAAAATATGATTATACGTAATACAAGAACTGAGGTTTGTTCGCCGCATGCGCACGAACGCATGGTGTTAAATATCTACATCATTTAGTGGACCTACTACATTCCTTTCTATGTCGTTTAATTTAATAATAAAAAATAACGTCCATACCGAACCTTAGGTAGATTCTCATTTTTCGTAAAACGGTTCTTTAGGCATTATGAAGTGTGACAAAGTTATATGGTGGGTAAATTGAGGTATCAAATTACCTATAGAAAGCCACCTAAATTTACCTAAAATCTGCTGAAGATTTTGACCTGCTGCGCATCAAACGAATTTGAAACGTTTAAATTTAGAACATCAGTAGGTATAGAATAGTTTTAACAAATGTAGAACATTTTTACTATGACCCTGCTGGTCACAAACTAGTCTTGGCTTCTTATAAATATGTATACCAGATACAATGATAGTAATACATAATAATTATATTTTGTTAATCACCCAGACTATGGTAAACTTTACAGAAAAATGTACTGTAATTGTTTCGCCATGAGTGGGGATCGAACCAACAACCTCCGGATACAACGCTAAAACGGTCGGAGTTCTGACAAAAATCCTCTAAAAATCTTGTGCGAAACTGCAAACCGTATATCCGCAACACTCTGATACTACTATTATAAAAGCTTCAAGTTACAATAAAAGTCAGAAAGTTTTCAAAGCGCCATCTGTGGTGATCCATGCGAACTATTGCTACATACATACATAGGAGCTTGCTTGATTTCGTCGTAGTTTGCTGCTCTTATACTAGATGGCGTCGCTGAAATCGATTACATTTTTTATTTTATTAAAGTAACTGTTACCTAAATACTAGAGTGTAAATAATCGCACAGCAATATACCTAAATATAATTTCATAGTTTCCATAATAAGGTAATAAAAATTGACATCAAAAATGTTATCGATTTATTTTAAAGCGCCATCTGTATGTTATTAGTAAGAAGCTTACTTTACCAAACGTTGTTATAAAATTTTCCTAGATGTCGCTCAGGGTTGCATTATTTATAAATTAACAGTTCTATAGATATATTTTTTTAAATTTGTATTTTAAAATAATTTGTAATGCCAGAAAGTAAATTATCCTACTTTATTTATTTTCAAACTTTTTATAAATGCAACAAATTTAGAAAAAATAAATTAGGTATTTTTATTTAAAAGCTATATGAATATGTTAAGCAGGCTGCAGCTATATACATAGAGCTGCCGAATATATTTTTTAGCAGCATAGTATAAGCAGGTCATAGAAATAGATTCAGCTTCAGCAGTCAACGGCATGCAATAGTACCTTTGACTAAGTGTAAAATATGCAACTGCCTGAAATACTTAAGTGCACATGAAAAGGATTCACGAATTCGAGACAAAAAACATCTGAATGTTGATTTCAGTGATAATAAAGTTTTTTTTGGAAAAAAAATATATGGAGGAGTAGATTTTATTTACTCGATCCTACATAAATATAAAATATTACATAATTTCTTAAAAAAAATACCGTTAAGTTTTAAAATGACAAGTAAAGTAATATTATTATAATCATAAACAAGGGAAGTTTTGTCAAAATTGATAGACCACTTTCTTGGCTGAGTGTACATAATATTTTTTTTATTAAAAACTTATTGGTGGTATTGGTAGGTTGAAACCCGTGAACTGTAATATTTTTAAGTCTGAGTTCTAAAACCAACTCGGCACCAACGCACCTTTCTATACCTAAGTACTTTAAATTGTAATAATGTAATAAACAAATTCCTTTCAGACATTTTTTATCAAACCATAGCAATAGCACCCCTGATAATGTTAAAAAAATCGTAAATGTGATCATCTTTAAAAATAAAATGGGTTTGCCCCCGGTTTCAATTGACGTTTAATTTGAAAAGAAATCGGATCTTAAATATATCACACGTTACACGTTGATAATAATGTAGCTTCCTAGTGGTGAAAGATTTGACCAATAATTATACTTAGAGGTATAAATCCGGATTTTTCCATATACTCGTATTATGCTGTTTTCTTTGCCTTAGCAATAATAGGTATCTAATAATAATAAATAAATCCCAAATATTTTTTTAATATGAAAAATAAAAGTAAACTAGTAGGTAATGTTAAAATTACCAATTTGTATGGGGAAGGCAAAATAATGTTTTATTTGCGACACATGGTTCCATAAGAAAAGTTGTTAGATTTGATCAGCAGAACCTCATATTAGCCCAAAGTACATCCTTTCAAATTCACCCTTTTTAATCCCACCTCGTCGTAGCCGATAGTGTAATAGTGAAACTGGGACTGACAACTTAACGTATTCTCCGAGGCACTATAGTAGTGTTGTTAAACAAAACATACATTTTTAAATTAAAAACTAATTGGTACACAGTTTACCAATAAGTAGTACAAGTGTATTTATGTCTATGGTCAAACCAACTCGGCCACCACGTATATATTTAGTATAGTATTTTAGTGTTCACAAAGTCGCGGGCACCTAGTAAAGATATAAGAACATACATTTGAACACTCGCACAGGTCATTTCTCTCGCTTATAGAATTCGGTCCGCTGATAATGTATAGCTCGGTAACGGTTTTCTAACAGGCTCAGCTATTACTTGGGCCTAGTTATTTGACCGGTAAGATTAACGTATCTCCAACTGTTAAGGTAAGCATTAGCTAGCTTATGCCCGCCACTTCGTGCGCATGTTTTATGCAGATGTACACATGTTATTGCTTAGGAAAAGTAAACGTGTTGACAACGTTTACCAGAGGTTCTACCATGGGTTTACGCATTGTAGAAACGTGACGTATTTGTATACGTATACATGAGCAACAACCAATAGGGACGTTTTTTTTGGTAACAGGATTAAATAAAGTGATCCTATTGTTTGTTGCTCATGTATACGTACACAAAAACTTACGTTCGCATCAGGCCTTGCTATCATATCATTGCCATAAGTGAAACCTACCTGCGCTTTAAATTGTTTTTGGTCATCTTAATTTTAAAGATTCTCTTAACTTACTTACTAATCACTGCAGTTGCCAAAATGAAAAAAAAAAAAAAATCTAAATATATATAACTCAGAGGACTGACTGACATAGTGATCTATCAACGCATAGCCCAAACCACTGGACGGATCGGGCTGAAATTTGGCATGCAGGTAGATGTTATGACGTTGGCATCCGCTAAGAAAGGATTTTGATAAATTCTACCCCCAAGGGGATAAAATAGGGGATGAAAGTATGTATGATAAAAAAATAGCTATTCCACGCGGACGAAGTCGCGAGCACAGCTATTCTCAATATAAAATCATAAATATTTTAAAGCAGTTTTTGTCATTTTTATTTAACTTAAAAAGCGGCCCCAGCCTAGTGGCTAAGTCACTGCGCAACTGATAACAAGGTTAAGCAAATGACAACAAGGCCGGATCTGGGATGGGTGACCGCTTTATACAACGAGGCCATACCATTATAAACACTGCAACAAGCTCGCCACTTGTTAGGTGTTGCCTCCGAATACCATCGGCGAAATGAGGACGGGTTAATCCCTCCTCTGGGTACCCTGAGGCCGTTTAAGCGGTGCTCGGGAGCCAAAAAGTCACCCGTGATTGTATTTTTTTTTTATATAACTTTCTTCATAGAATACTTTTTTCTATATGGTGTGTTTTAAAACTTTTGCTAAGACACTCTTAAAACACAAACACTTTGTATATTTTAGCTCCTTGTATCAAATAACAGACACGAAGTCTAAAATGTTAGAGATTTGTTCTTTAGTCTATTTAGAGCCATATCTCGCCCATTTTTTTTACGACTGATGAAGCCTTTAAAAGCTATGGCAAAATATATCGTTTATTTTTTTTATAAAATATTTTATTTATATATATCCTGTTTTTTTTTTAATATCAAATCAATGTGCGATGAATTTTCTTTTACATTTTTATAATATGTATGGATACAAAAAGCTGGAGTTAAGTGGCCAAGTCTTCCTCAGTCTACATTTGACCTTTATCTTGCCTGATGGAAAGCAACGATGAGGTCGAAGAGGGGGCTAAATCTGTAAGTGCCTATTGTAGATGTGTCAGGAAACATAAAAACAATTATATTCACACAAACTAAAATCTATGTTTCTAGTACAGGTAAGTAACTATAGAAATACATGTCAAATTTTATAAACACCGAGCCAGACCATGGAAAACTGTACAAAATACATACCAATATCACTTGGCCATAAGTGGGAATCGAACCCACGACCTGCTAATACAAAGCCAATATCGTAACCACTAGATCAGGAAGGCACTGGACAAATTGGTATACCCTGAGCAGAGGTCCAGGGCAAAGTAGTTATAGAATAGCATGATACGAGTATTACATTGTAGAAATAGACGCAAGGAAATACAACCGAGAACGGCCTCTTTCCTACAGTGGAATGCAATAGTAGGTATTAAGATATATTAGACCGTTTTAGAAACTGTTGGAAAATAGTTTAATCATAAATGCTTTCCGATCCGAAATATAAAGTTAACAAATTGGGTTCAGCAGCTTTAAGAGGTGCTGCAATAATTTTCTGCATATATTTGTATGTGAAAGCCAATTCTAGCATTTTATATCTAACCGCTGCAAATAAGCGAGCGGTTGTTCAGGAATGCAATGCAAGAGGTCCAACTTAACGATATCTGTGTGTGAAGGAGAGGCGCCTATACGTGCGAGCGAGACAGTGAATTCAACTCAGTTGAATGACCTATCAAATGTTTTGTAGTACCAAGTTAGCTCACGATCATTTTCTATACGAAAACCTGAGGAGGCTGTGTTGATTTGACGAAAACTGACATAATTATAAAATATTTGCCTCATTTTTAGTACAAAACTTTATTTAACATGATTGTTATTGGTACTATTTATTCTTTTCGGTTTAATTCATATAATAAAAACTTGAATTTATGCACTGAACCTTTCCGAAAAACATTTAAATTATTAAGTTATAGATACTTATATATTTTTTCCTTGTTCTCTACTATCACTATAAATAATTTTAAATGTAGTTGATCTGAATTTTTACAAAATTTTCTCCATACCAAACTAGTACACAAATGTTTAGGTTTGAATGGTTTAAAAAATGTTTATTTATGTCTTTCGCGTCAATTATATACTTAATAGGTACGAGTAGATTTTATTTATTTTTTTGTTTTCACAAATTTTAACAGTATTGGTGGTGGTATAACTAGTGCTCATCGGGGTTTAAATTTTTGTTAGGTAGTCTTAAATAACATATACAAAAATATAATATAAACACTACTTCTTAAACCTACCTCATACATGTCCTCGAATCTTAAAGACGAAGAACCCTTTGTTCTGAGGACTCCAGCCCCGCTGGATGGTCCTCTGTGAAATATATTCTTTACTTAAAGGGCCACAGTCCAGATGGACACAGCAAGGTCGCTTTTTATAATTTTGTGTCTTCGGACCAAGGGCCCTACAGCAAACGGTTTGAAAATGTATCGATTTATTAATCCCATATAATTATTGAGTCTATTTTTTGTAGCTATTTCAGCCGCTCGCGCTGCTCCGGTTTGTTTTCGCGTCACGTTGATACGACTAGTACAAAGTGAAAAAAATAATAATAAAAGTTCTAGTACAGAAGATTGGCCCCGCGTTGAAGTGAATTAGGGGAGTGAACTGCAGTATTACGGACATGTGACGGGAAAGTAGGTTTACAGGCCTTCGATATCACTTCCACTATGTCCAGTACACAAACAACTAAAAGATCTTGTTAGCGCCGCCGAATATAATGTATATTGAGTATTAGTAGTTTTTGACTGTCATGACATATTTAGCACATTTGTCTATAAAATAAAGTTAAAACAAAAAGAGAATGTATCGCAAGAGATGTCTAAAGCGTGCTCGAGAATTAATGTGCTAAACGAATGAACACGAACTCTTCTAACCGTCCGAGGAATTTCTCTTTTGGACGCGAAATAGATACGTCATGTTTATCTATTTACCATAAATATGTAAAGCTGTCTGGCGAACATTTCCAATGAACTTTTTTTTGTTTAATAAAGATGATAACAATTTTGGGCTAATATTTGCATAAATTATAAATATTAAAATGACAAAAATATCAAATTAAATTAAAAGTATTGATATACCTAAAAATATTTACTTTAATTTAAAAAAATATATAAATAATTAAGTATAAGTTATTTCTATATAAAGCAACTTTAAAGCCCGCCTAATGTACATTATTATTTTAATATATTAATCACTATTAATAATATAATATTAACCTTTATCTTAAATACAAGTACCTGCCTTAAAAAAAATACAATTCTTTAGCTATCCAGCATTCTTATTTAGTATTGTTAACCAAAACCCATTTTGTTACAAATTTAATATCATTACTTTAGGAACCCCATAAAAAGAGAGGCTCAAAAAAGAGACTGCAATTACTAAAGATTAATAGTAAAACCTATTTACTGGCATTCTTAACACACACATTAAAAGCTTTCTCTTCATACACACGCACACGTCCACAACCAACCATACAGGAAGATGAAGGTCGAAAGCCACGACTGTGGACATTCGAATAACAGGAATATATTTTATCATTCAATTTTGTAACTTATTCCTACTCAATATGATTGATTGTCAAATAACAAAAGCTTTATTAATCTATATCTCAATACATCATGCAAGCCTAGTAATTTAAGTCTAGATCTCTAGGTCTCTAGAAGGTATAAGACCTGACTTGACCGGTACCACTTACGAAATATATGCAAATTATTTTAGAAAGTCCTTAACAGACTTTATTACAATTTTTATAATAAAATCTTATATTTAAACAAATTTAGATTAAGTTTATGATAAGTAATATTTCAATAAAGAAAATGAATATTCGTTCTACTATAAAATTTCACTAAAATATAATTTAGGAAGACCAAACATCTGATTAAAGAATAGGAATGGATTTAACATATCAAAATAATTAAAAATCTAAAAATTGCTGGTTTTATCTCCAACAGGTATTATTGGACTAATTGGTCCTATTGGACTAAAATCAACAAATCAGTTCCTAAAAAAATAAATTCAATACTGATGTAAATAGGTTCAATAGTTTATAAACAAGAGAATACTCAACTATCAATATTGAATATTAGAGGGTCTCAGGGATCGTAAGGCACCCATGATAGAATTTTACGAAAAAGATACATTTGAAAAGCCATAATAATAATATATCTTTATTTGCCAGAACATGGAACCATCTGGCATGTTGTATCAATTTATCAATTTTATACTCGTAGAGCAGAGTTCGGTGTATTCAGTTTTTAATTATTTAGTAGAATAAAATAGTAGGAATTTACTTTAATCTTATTTACGGTAATGCGATAATTTTAAACATTACTATTTATTATCAACTGAGTGTTTGTGTGTAAAAAAATAGGTTGTTACTATTTCCCAAACACCAATGAATGTTTTTCATGAGGTAGCTTATTATTTGATATTGAAATTAAAAAGCAATGTACTGCGATTGTAAGCATTTTAGGAAAATATAATAACCATACCTCATACCATGTTTTCAAACGAATGAATAATTTGAAAGCCCTCCTGTCTCCACGATACCTGCGGCAGGGGTAAATTTAATTGCATTAGTTTATGTTTCTTGGTTTTAAATAACCCTAAATTAATGCTAGTATCCCTTTGCATTTCAACATCCATAATCTGTATAATTTGGTAAAATGATACTTCAGAAGACATGGCACGGGCCTCGCACGCTTCAACTTTTGGTGCACGCAATCCAAATTTGCATTTTTTTTTTCACTTTTACACCGATTTTCGTGTAGACAAGTGGGGCCGTGGATACAATGTAAAACAAGATTTTCCAACTAATCTTTAAAGAAATTAAAACATGGTGCTTTTACAACGAGTCTGCGCTTATTCAAACTAATACATTTACACGCAATATCAGTATCTAATACTCTTAAATGTAAACTAAAATCTTAGAGTAAAGAAACGTAGTTAAATAAATTTTGTTTATTTATAAGTGTTTTTATTTACATGATATAAATTATCTGTAACGTATTTTAAATGTATTTTATAGTAAATATTATTAAGTCGTGCGATATGCACTATCGATAACGTTTTGAGCAATCAACACGCCACGATATTGGAATGTTTTTTTTAAACTGGTATATAATAGATAATAAAATTGTTACTATTGGAATGGTTTTAAATATGGTTCAATTAAAAGTCTCCGAAATCGGTGTGAATATATAAAGAAGTATGTAGAGATAGTGTAAAGTGGTGCTCGGTTGTCTTTGTCAACCGCGTAATTGACCTGCCGTAAAAAAAAACTAATTTGTTTCGGATATATGAAGGCCAGTTTATTTATTACGTAAAATATAATTCATTAAATAAAAGCGCTAATATAATTCTTAATTTTATAATAATAATATTAACCTTAAAATTATTATTATAAAATTATTTAATAAATATTAGATATCTTACCATACGATGGTATATGGTGTGGTCTAATTTTGTATCATGTAAAGCCACTACAACCTCCAAAAAGTATCATAGTAAATAAAAGTCAATCAAAGAAATACATTAAATGAAAATGTTACATATTTTTACTTAAGAAAATTCTTTATCGCATCTTTATGTATATTTTTTTTTTCATCGTGTAACTTGGGATTCATCGTGACGTAGACGTATCGTGTCGTCAAATGTAAAAGCCCCCATACTGTCCTTATTTATTTTTTATCTTACAAAATGTTTACTGATTAAACGTGTGTAGCGTCTGTAATGATAAACCTATGTTTTGCTCACTTTGCCGCGCTTTTTAACGGACTAGAGATATATATTTTTCCTGATTTATGAATTGCAGGTTGTGTCATGGGAATTCCCGGCACTGCATTACCCGGGAATTTCCGGAAATTTTAATATTCCCTCAGTAACGGAAACATTTCCCGGAATTTCTGTTTGAAATTTAAATTCTCCCAATTAGATTTTTGTGGCTCAGCATTTTTAAGCAGTCCTTAGACAGTTCACGGATCAAGCTGTAAGCAAAACTTAATGGAAATCCTAATTCCACCAAAAAATTAAAATCAAAAGCACTTAGAAACAATTTAGATTAGTTTCTTGATAAAAAATATTAATTCTGTTAAATAATAAAAACTAAATTAATTTACAGATGTATTATTTAAGTTATATTTTTTTTAAATGTCGTGATATTTTCCGATACTATTATATTAGTATTATTATAATTATATATCTAGGTTTATCTCAAATAAAAATATCATGGAAGAAATTTCATTCCATTGTACTATCTCCGCCATGCATCTCTACAAACAGGCGAATACACTATTTGAAATAAAACGAAAAAAGTTGAACTACAGATATAATCAAGGAATCGTGAGCTTTCGTGGAAGCCTTCCCGAGATGTGAGATAGTTAAAGCTTGAGCGAGAAGGACAGATAAATCTTTTTCATGTGAGACAGGGACAGATACAACAAGTGGATAGCCTTCAAAACCTTTCATGTTTTGGCGCACGAGTGTACCAAGTTTTTATTGAAACTGGTTGTAAAATTATTTCAATTTGAACCAGATTATGTTAGTAATAAAGTTGAAAGTGATTTTGAAAAGTTGAACATTAACAAATTACAGTGTTAATATGTATGTTTTTATGTAGTTTCAACGGATTTAAGAGCCTTTGATTGTTTATAATAAATGCTATTTAAAAGAAAAGGTTACATTAAACGTCATAGAAATAGTATATCTATTCTATATAAATGACATGTTAATTAAAAATATATTTATCAATATTAATATTTTAAAATTTAAGTTCTATGATAATAGTATCATTATGTAAGATAATCCATAATCACAACATATGGCCTTAGTCCGATGTATTTCGTACAGTCTGGTTGTGAAAAACTGATAGTATAGTATTTCGTGATTTCATAATTTCCTATTATTAGATAATACCATATATATTTTTTTTAGTTTAAAAACTATACCTACTTTAAAAAAAAATGTGTTTAAACTGAAACGCTTAAAGTATAAAAAAAAGAAGTTTTTTATATATTTATTTATATGCACTTATTTATTATTGACTATACTTTTTATGTAAACTAGACACGAACATTCGAGAATTTGTAATATATATGGTTTTTGAAATACTATATATTTATAAATAATATTTATTTTATTATTCACCTAACATAAACTTTAAATCGTTAAAAAAATTTCGCATGTAAGTTATGATAGGGTATATATATATTACATTAAATAAAATATGTAATAATTTATCTAATATATATAAATTTTAATGTATAGTTTATTTTGTTTAACGTGTCTTAATAATTACCTACGTATATAAATATATATATATATATATATATAACACCTACAAATTAATAACAAGAATATTGAATGATAGACGATGGGCGCAGTGTACCAAGGACACTAGCTGCATTACCACGCTGGATCGCAATGCTGATCCACTGAACAAGGTACTCCTTGCTCAGAGGATCTCCAGTAGAAATTTTTAATTATTTTACTAAATCGTAGATAAGTTCACTAGCGTTCTTAATCCATGGACCAATAAAATAAAACCTATATTTATATAAAATTTATTGATTAGGCTTAAAATATGTTTAAATCTGTATGTAGACAAAGAATAAGTAAATCTACCTATAAATATCTTAATTTATGATTAAAGTACCAAACAACTGTATTGCAATTATTGTTTTTATATTAAATTAAATCCCTTTAAAAAAAAATTACAGCTTGGAAATTACATTTTTTTAAATATCCTTATCATTCTGATTCATGCATCTTTTACTCTGCGGTAGATTATCGTTTTAAGTAAGAATTTGGGCCGGTTAAACGTAAACAATTACATCACTCGGCGCTTTATTAGCTTTATAAAATTATTTATCGTAACATACAGCCTGATCATAATTTGTTCATCTATTTGGTCTTCTAACTATGGCGTATGAATACGCCTTTATATGTTGGATCATTATAGGACATTGAGCGTTCAACAGTTAACTGAAACCCCTGTATAGGATTATAGATGCCAAATTCGAAAAAAAAAGAAATTACTTAAAAGCGTTAATAGTCTTTGTCTAATAGTGAAATATACAAGTATTATACTCATCCTACGCGTTCGAAATCATACTGCCTTTTTAAAACTACCATTTTTTGTCATTTCAAATAAAAATAATAGTTTTATTTTTATAATGTAGGACAATTTACACATATTGCTCTGTCGCAAACTAAGGTCTAGGCTTGTACTGTACCAGGAACAATGATATAATACATATTATATTTTATAAACACCCAGGCCATGACAAACTGTACAAACAAATAAAAATGAAATATTATATAAAATAATAAAATTTGCCATGAGTGGGAATCGAACCCACAACCTCGGAAACAACGCCAAAGGCGCAACCACTAGTCTACAGAGGAGAAGAAAAGTAATGTCCGTAACTTTTAATAAGGATTTGTGTCAGTTTCCTGTTACCGATGAATATCCTGCCTGCACTTGTCAAAAGTATATATTCTAATACTCGTTTGTAGGTTTTCCGTTTTCCACACATTTTTTACATTTACCCTTTTTCTCACTATTAAAATCTTGAAGTTCCAATTCCAGTATTGCAATACCAAAAGCCTTTAATGACGAGTATTATGTTTTAATTTTAAATCTACTTCGGTATACATTTTAATATATGTAAAATAATGTGGTCTTATTTGCGGGCATTAAGATCCGAAACAGCCTGTATCAAAAGTGCATTCAGTTGAAGGCTTTGAACAGGCTTTTCTCGTCTCTGTTGCTACTTTAATGACGTCACACCATCCTACATTGCACTAAAACTTACACTTATCAAATCTAAAACGTCCTATGAACCTATTCATACAAACAAATAGTTACTTTGGTGTACACGTAATAAGGTTCAAGTTCAATTTAATGCTTCATTTGTAATAACTTTTTACTTTACATACAATTACTGACATGGCACGCGCTGTGTTGCAACAAAACCTGTACTTTATGAGGTGTTAAAGGTCGTAAGTGATACTTGAATTATTTGTTGTAGGTAATATCGACTCTAAATATAGCGCTTTAAAGTTGATATTGTGGCACTATAAGGTTTATTAGGTGGACATAATTTTGATAGAATAACGGCGATGACAGTTAAGTAACCTGCTGATGAACTGAGTATCTAAATAATAATATGCATATTTATGTCGAGAAAGCACATTCACGAGAGTAGTAGTAGTATATATTTCGCTAAAAACATCATAGGTACTTGCAAATACACATGACGTATTTATATTTGTGATATCATGGTAAAACAGTAAATATATACGTGGTGACCGAGTTGGTTAGACCTTGGACTTAAAAACACTTAGGTCCCTGGTTCGAATCCCGGTGTGTACCAATGAGTTTTTAATTAAAAAATGTATGTACATTTGTTTGACAACACCACTATAGTGCCTCTGAGAGCTCGTTAAGCTGTCGGTCCCGGTTTCACTATACCAACTTGTGAAAATGTTTATAGATGGGTTATTGAGTCTATCCAAAACATCGCGACGAGCTAGCCACTTGTTCAGTGTAGACTCATACTATCGGCTACCACGAGGTGGGATTGAAACCCCTCTGCTGGGTACCCTGGGGCCGTCTAGGCGGTCTCGGGCGTCGTAAGGTACCCGTGAAGTTATATATATATATATATATAATAAAACAGTTAAAAACGTATAATTTATTTTCTAAAATAAATTAAAAATGTTATTAACATAAATTTAGAAATTTATACAGAATATAAAGTAAAGGAACAATTTTTAAAATATTTTCGAATTTATATTTACTTTAAGGGAAATGTTTTTCGTACAAAGTTGACAATTAATGTCAACGTTTTGGCAACTGCAGTAATTGGTAGGTACCTAATACTTACAAATACCCTAAAATTATATCTATAAATCAGTGTTATAAATTCACGCAGCTAGTAAAATAAATATAATATCTACAAATAAACAGAAATTAATAAGAATTTTAGGTATTATACGATGGGCGCAGTGTGATAATATAGTGGCCAAAGACCTTAGCTGCATTACCACGCTGAATCGCAATGCTGATGCTCTGAACAAGGTACTCCTTGCTCAGAGGATCTCTAGTTACTAATTTTATTGTGTACAAAATATATTTTTTTCATGAAAAATATAAGTCTAAAAGAGTTTCATTTATTTTGCACAGACAAAAAGCAATAAATAATTCTTACAGACTATATATTTTTTGTTGAGATAATGTTAAAATGGACCATATATATTCAACACTTGAATGTCTCCAAATACACGTTCAGAGAAAAGCCCATGTGGGCTGTGTCCTATACACAACACCAACTAATATATCTTACACTTAAAACGTGATAATACGCTGTCATATATTTCTTCTGACTTGGGTCATTTGTTAATAATGCATTTCGTAACATCGCGCGGGCACGCTTCACGCAGCCTACGCGCGACGTAAAATTTAAAGTTGTTTCATTTTAAGCTTTGAACTTGATTTTTTGGAAAGTACTTTTACTTCAACTCTGACAATAAGAAATAAGCTAATGGTAGAATATATTTTTGTAATTATTTAAAGTAATTCAAATCTTACTTGAGAGTTACGTTTTTTAAATCAACATAATTAGACGCTATAAAGAAATCTATTGTTTCTAAAATTGTTTTTTTTAATTACGGTTATTTTAAAGGGAGGATTTGACAGCCTCCGTAGACTAGTGGTTGCGCCTTTGGCGTTGTATCCGGAGGTCGTGGGTTCGATTCCCACCCATGGCAAAAAATATTAGTACATTTTTTTCTGTACAGTTTGTCATGGTCTGGGTGTTTATAAAATATAAAATGTATTATATCGTTGCTTCTGGAACACATAGTACAAGCCTAGAGCTTAGTTTGTGACCAGAGCAATATGTGTAATTTGTCCTACATATTATTATTATTATTATTATTATTATTATTTAAAAATTCCAAAAGTTGAAGTGGACAGTATTAATAATCGATATATATATATATATATGAGTAGCAATATGTTTTTATGTAAAAGGATTAAGGCGATCAGCCCACGCGGATTGTGGCCTAGATTTTTGGTGTGGGCTTCCACACCTGGTGTTAATTTCTCCTCATTTACCCAACACGACTGTGACTTTAAAAATTAACCAACTGGCCACTGTCATAATATGTTGGGATTTGTATGGTGTTATACATATATTATACTACTCTCTCGCATCGATAGCATATCGTATCCATGCTACCTGATTTTCAACGTATTTTTGATAGATTAAGCTTTTGTGGATTTAACCATGTATAAATATTTTATTTCTCGGAAATCAGTTATTAAAATTTTTTTTAGTGACCTAGTTGTTTGTATTGTAAACTTAGAAATACGAGTATTTAGTTTTAGGTCAGTTGAAACCCCCGTGTGTAAGTACATCAATGAATTGAAACCCCCATGTGTAAGTACACCAATGAGTTGAAACCCCCGTGTGTAAGTACACCAATGAGTTATTAACTAGAAACAAAAGTGTTTTTTTTTTATTTCCATAAAAATAATACTTTTATCGTTTATTATTGTTTTTGGTTGTTACACTAAAACTTTTTTCTACAAATTCCTCGCACCATTATCATTACTCTTCAATATACCAGTTTCTACACAAGTTTGGCTCCAATTCTTTAAAAAAATATTAAAACGAATTAAAATTTACGGTTAGAGACATAGTAAAACTTTCGAAACAGTCTGTAAGTATGTAGATATCATAGACTATCTCGCGTACTCGACATGCATTTTGGCTTGAAATATTTAGTATATACAGCAACAGTTTTCTATGGAGTAGGAACTGTCGCTTTTAAATATATATGAGTTCGCATTCAGCTCTTCAAAAAAGTATCAAAAAGCATTTCTAAACATATAAACTATATATTTATATATATGTGTATTTGAAAAATTATAAATATTGCATTCGAATGAAGTCATTCGAATGCAATATTTATGTAAATAAATAAAAATCAGAAGTATTGGATCAATTTTACGTTCAAAATTATTTCACAATTGTTATATACTTGGTTTAAAAATGATTATATAATAATATATTAGTACTGTAGGCACTACCACCTTATCTGCAACTGGACAACACGAGTATCCACAGATTTTTTCTTACAAAAAAATATAAGATTACATTAAAAACCTTGAAAATATTCCAAGTGACTTTATTTACTTAATCCAAATTTTTTATCAGAACTTTATTTGCTCCAACAAGAGATGCTTTAGTAAACTATACCAACTATCAAAAGTCACTTATTTTTTTCTTTCCATATTTTGGGTTGTGTCCACATTGTCAACCTTGAATCTTTTTCCGTTTACTTTATAATAATTTGACAGCATTTATATGTAAATACAGATATGTTGTGAAGGCATCAATAGTATTGAATTAAGGTTAAGATATTTGGGTTACTTTTGCCTGATTTTATTTGATTAACTAGTTACAGTCGAAAATATATACTGGAACTTCTTGGTACTTGACAAATTTTAATATATGTGTTCGCATTAACGATGGACCAGCTAACCACCTAGTCTTTCACTGGTTGGTTATGTGGTGTGTGTTCGGTTTGGTTTCTATTTATTTTTATGTATGCATGAGCCTAACCAAACGCAGACTTAGACCTCATACCAAATATAGTTTTTTTATTGACTATGCATAAATACCTGTAAAGGTTTACATGAAATAAATATTTTTGACTTTGATTTTGACTGTTTTGTCATAACATAAGGAAGAATTGTAGTATAAAAATATTAATAGACGGTGGTATAGTTATTTGGCATTATAAGTGTACAAAGTTTATATAATTTGATTATAAACATATTAAACGCGATTAATTTTTCCTATTTTAAATAAACATTTAATCTCTACGTCTTCCTTAATTATGAAAGTAATATTTTAATATACAGGGTGACTTTGAAAGGGTGTACTTTGGGCTAATATGAGGTTCTACTGATCAATACGAACAACTTTTCCCATGGAACTATGTGCCGCAAATGAAAAAAAAAATTGCCTTCTCCATACAAACTAGTAATGTTAAAATTACCAATTTGTATGGGGAAGCCAAAAATCTTTTTCATTTGTGACACATGGTTCCATGGGAAAAGTTGTTCGTTTTGATCAGCAGAACCTCATATTAGCCCAAAGTACATCCTTTCAAATTCACCCTGTATAGTACAGTTCACATAGTCACAAACCAGCCACTAACCCCCGTATTCTAAGTCGTGTTTTACACTCCACGTTTACTCAAGGATAGGCTGACTCTTTCTATCTTTCTGGACTTGATATTTGATGAAAAGACACAGACGTTGCTTGAGCGAAAGTGGAGTGGAAAATATGACTTAGAATACGGGGGTAAGAACGTTTCATTTAAAAGAAATGGGATCGAAAAACAAATACGACTCATGTTATGTAACTCACTGATAATAGAGCTTTCTATTGTTTATTTATCGGTTCAATCGTTTTTGAGTTTATCTGGACAAACAATAAATATTTTCTCTTTATAATATTAGTAAATCATTAAATATATAATGCTGTACTAAATTTGATTCGAACCCACGACCTCCAAATAAAAGACCATACTACTATACTACTAGACCACGGTGGCGGTCAATATCTGATAAAAAAATCATTAACTCGATATATTGTTTTATAAGAACCTCTTATTCATTTTATTTTCTTTCAAAACATTTTTGTCTGAAATGTATATTCTGTATGTACCTGTAATGGATACGGGTATCAAAGATTGGAGTTAGGATTAACTGTCAGATACATATCAAACTTAATAATTAATTAGACGTCAGCATTATATAAAGATTTCGAAATCGTACGCTATATAAAATATACGCTAATACGAACGTAGGCTGCATGGCTGCATGCACCTACGCTCTAAGACACTGTAAAAAAAACGTGGGCTTAGAAATAGTAACCCACGCATGATGGGTCCGACCGCCGATTAATCTTTGAAAAAAGAACGCTTTCGATACTCTTTAAAGAGTTTTAATTGCTAATTTTAATTAAAAGTAGGCGTAGGTAATTAATTTGGTGGAAGTAGTTAAGCTTTTGATTGAAGAACGATTGTCCTTAACTGAAAGCTTCTATTTTTTTAATTAATACTGTACACATACCTAATAAATAAAAAAGATTTGTTCAACAACACTAAAATATCTAACAAAAGAAAACGTTAAGCTGTGACTGTACCAACTTTTAAAACTGTTTATCGACGGATCATTGGGTCTATCTATACAGATTTTAATTGCTATTTCTTTGATGCAGGCTGTCGGCCATCGGCTACGATGCGACGGATATAAACCCCCTCAGCTGATTACCCTAAATCCATCTAAACGGTCGCGGGCGCAGTAATGCACCCGTGATGGTACATATTTTATTATACCTAAAACTTATAGGTATAATAATAGATACTTTTTATTTTAGGTATTTTTGTAATTTTTAATTAGTTTATTATTTTATTTCTTATTATATTAATAGTAGGTATTATTATTGATATTTTTACATAAAAAAATAGACTAAATAATAAATTTCTTCCTTAAATTTTATATATAATTTTATCAAAATGTCATAACATATCAAGTTGAGGTGTCGTTTTCGTAATTATAAATAAGGCATTTAAATGTACCATTTGATTTAATTTGTATTATTTATTTACTATTAGTTAGTATTTCTAATCGTGTAGGTATTTCATTGTCTTTTGTTTTATTATTTATTTAATTAGATTAATACTTAATTGATTTAAACGATTTTTTATTAATAAGTCTATATGATCTGAAAAGCTTTATATAGCTGTACATTTTGTGATAGTATTTTTTTAATTTTACTTAATGTGTGAATCGCTGTTAGGTTTGTAACAAACTTATAAAATAAAATAAAACGTCCAAATTATCTTTTAACTAGATACTTACGTATCTTGTTAAACTAAGAATGATAGCCAGGTAATTTTCCAAGCTTGGAAATGTGACGAACTCAACTGTTTTCACCCCTAGCTCAAATGCGGGCGGTGTTTGAGCTCCAAGCCCTAGGAAACCCAGTAGATTCATCCGCCTATTCTTGGATTACCTAAACAAATTTAACGGTAATACAGTATACTGTTATTTTTTTACACGCTATCTCCAGCCTCTTATACATTCAAGAATAACCTTTGGTGGCTACTTACATTTTAGGTGGGAGGAAGGTCTCTATAACTTCGCTAGGCCGACTGACCGATTTCGTTACCACCGCCTATACAGATACGCCTATAAAAAAGTGACCTAGTCGTGTTTCGGTTTTAGTAAATGGGTTTACCGGTTTTCAGGAGACTGCTTTGGTTTGTCGATGTGGTAGTCAGGGTGCGGTTGCGAAATGTCTTGAATTGACAATAAGGCAGCAAGTATATTAAAATATACTCGTAATGCAATTCGTCTTTGTCGCCGCCCATTTCGTAACCGCATCATTTAGCCGGCATAGTGGGAATAATCAATGTTGTTTAAGAACAATTATTTATTGACCCCATTCATGGACTTTGTAGATCTGCTCACCACCAGGTAGATACAAAGACACATGCCGTGCTCCAATAAAAAAAATCATGTTGTTTCGAGTTTAATCCATACAAGTCATAGTGAGCCAAGTAATCCAATAATATCTGAATTCCTTTCTATTAATTTTTCAATGGCACATATTAATTTAGTACAAATTAGTGTAGTTTGGTGGTTGGCAGACGTTATTATAGACATAATTGTTGGCAACATCGAGACTCCTGCCAAATCGAGAAGAAACAGCACGGGTCGATAACAGATGGAGAATAGTCAGTCGAAGGCCGAACATTATTTATATTAGTGTTTAAGTTTATATATATATATATATATATATATCATCACGGGTGCCTTACGGCGCCCGAGACCGCCTAGACGGCCCCAGGGTACCCAGCGGAGGGGTTTTAATCCCACCTCGTTGTAGCCGATGGTATGAGTCTACACCGAACAAGTGGCTAGCTCGTCGCGATGTTTTGAATAGACTCAATAACCCATCTATAAACAGTTTCACATGTTGGTATAGTGAAACCGGGACCGACAGCTTAACGTGCTCTCCGAGGCACTATAGTGGTGTTGTCAAACAAATGTACATAAATTTTTAAATTAAAAACTCATTGGTACACACCGGGATTCGAACCAGGGACCTAAGCGTTTTTAAGTCCAAGGTCTAACCAACTAGGCCACCACGTATATGTAATTAAGTTTATTAGTGTAATAGTAATTAGCTATGGTTTAAATACTTGTAAAAGGTGCATATAGGGTGCATTCTTTTTCTTCACATAATTTTAACTTTATTACAAAAGCTCAGAGTAGGTGCAAGCAACTTGTATATCCTTGCAATCTACTTTAGAATTCTAATTACGAAAAAATATACCCGACAGCATTTTTTCAAACCCCTTACAAGCAGTTCCACACACACCTTTTTTTATGTATTAGTTATAAAGAGGCCGAATACACGTGTAACATGGCCGCTACTAAATGATAAGGTATTTTAACGAACCCAAAACCGGTTCCTAAATTAACGTCGCGTTGGTATCAAACGTCACGTAACGTTTTCCGACTTTGTGTGGAATAAGAACCTATTAGTTGTGTTATTTATTTATAGGTTTATTTTATTTTTGTACATTAACGGTATTATTTGAATAATAAACTTTACTTTAATCAATAATTTGTAGCATTTCAGTAAGGGATGGATTTTATTTATACTAGTTTAATACTTATCGCGTTGTCATCTAATTTATTTATCTTTCTGTTGCAAAAAAATCGATGTTTAGTTATTCTTTATTTATCAGACCTAGCAGGTTTCAAATTTTTCTTTGTCACCAACCATTTTGTAACCGCATCTTTAACTGGCATAGCTTAGGAGCGATCTTTGTTTTTGTTAATTTATTGATCGACACCTTTGATGGACTATGTTAGTCTGCTTACCATAAGGTAGTTTTAGAGTTCGCTTTGAAAATTAACATTATATTAAAAATTACATAAAGGCATTTAATATCTAATTTATAATATTTTTTGTTGCAGGTAAAATATTAAATATGCTACTTAAATCAGAGAGAGATTTAAACTGACTCTATCATGGTGAGGCTGGTAAGAAAATTAAACAATTTTCATTAACAATTAATATTAAGGAAAAACACTATTGAAATACCTATTTAATGAATTTTATAATAATAATTTTGTTTACTAAAAACAAGAGAACGCATGTCAAAACGTTTCCATCATGTATGAATTTTAATTTCTATCAAGTTTCAATCTCGGGTGCGGAAGGTTTTATTCCCACTGATGGTATTCTGAGTCTACACTGAATACGTGGTGAGCATGTTGTGGTTTCTATATTTCCCTGAAAAAAATAACATTAAATTTATTTCTGTAGGTATATACCATAAGTTTTGTCCAAGTGTATTTTTATTTAGGTAAGTTTACATCGTAGTAGGTTATTATTATTATTAAATATTGAAAATTATGTAATTTATTCAAAAGAATTTAATAAGCGATTATTATTATATTTATACGTAATTAAGAAAGACATTATTTTCGGGTACGAAAGAAGACGATACAAGTTGTGATAAAATTAAAAAATACAGTTTGGCTGTTCACGCGATCATTTTACGATTCAGAATTTTATTAAGTTTTTAGAATAAATTAAATAAATTAAGACGGACACTGTGTTATATTATTTGGTTGGGCAACAGCGTCGGGTCACGTGGGCAGATTATTTGAAGATGCAATTATGATTACCTATACTAATGTAAACGGTTTCTAGTCGCTGTAGGTGTGATTTACACAAGAGGGGTTTCACAGAAGGCGTTTGCAAGGTTGCCAAAATTTCATAACTTCCTCCGATGTTTGGTAGAATATTACGGAAACTTGAGTGACATATACTTTCACTCTTTGGATCTATGTATTTTTTTTATATATAAGATGATCTTATTAAATTTAGCACTCTTTTGGTATTAATTTGGTAATAAAATTGGGATGTTCCGCATGCATTGAAAACTTTCTTGCAGTTTCTAGAATGTTAATACCTAAACATATTTTTATGTTCAGGATTAGTTTAAGTAAGTACCAAAAAAAATATTTGTAAATATATTCAAAGCAATTATATCAGTTGTTTATTAATATTAAAATATATTTAGTGAATACAATACTTGTTAAATATTTAAATTATATATTTTTATTTGCAGTAGTTGCTTTATTATTTTATTTAATAAGAAGATACATAAATAAAACACAATATAATAATAATAACTTGCTATATTTCGCCTTGTTAGGGCATCTTCAACAATATTCACAAATATTTGTATTTACAATTTTAAAATGTAAATACATTTTTTTTTTGTTTTTTTTTATTATTTTAAAATGTTGAAGGCCTCCTCCATTTTAGACCGTTGGTCTCTATTAAGAGGGCGCATAAACCAAATCAGAAAACTAGATCTCCGATTATGAGAATACAACAAATATATAAAAAACCAACTGGCTCTTGGAACAACGTTGCATAAAGTTGCTTTGATAGAATAAAATCGCAAAGTTGTTTATCGATATTTTCTATTGCTTCAATATAGAGCACATTATAAAGCCATGTTTTTTTATAAATCATGTATAGGATCTAGTGGCGGCATGGGCTAGCGTTTTTGTAAAATAGAAAATATTTTGAAAGTTGATTTGTATTTGAAAAGAAAAAAACCTTATTTTTTCCAATAATTACTAACGTCGTCCACTGCGTCAATTGCTTTAGTTTTACTTCTTATTATATTATATCTTATTTTTTCCTTCAACTTTATATTTTAAATCTTTCTGTAGCTCGTTGACATTTTATTCCTTGATATCTTATTCCTTGTTGAATTATTAGAGATCCATGGTTGCCATCCATAGGTGAAGCAAGGTTACGAGGTAAAGACGAGGTGAATGTGTCCTTGTTGCTTTAAAATTTGTTCCAGGTTTTTGCTTTTCATCTGTTTATGACTACCTTTATTAAAGAATATTAATTTATTATTATTTCCCTAAGTATATACCATATTCGTCGACACATTCCAAATATTTGTCTTGTATTTTCACTAGAATTCTACTGATGTTTGTATTTAGCTTAATTCGACATGTTCATTTCAAGTCCTAATTTTAAGCTTACCGAACACAACTCTTGAAGCATATATTTGCAACTTTTTGCTGAGTTTCATAAATTAATAAAATTATCTGAAGGTGATTTAGCAGTTTATAATATATATTTTTAGTATAAAATACCTACTAAATCAACCAAATTAATAAATATAAGTATACTTTTGTATATAAATGTAATAAATGTATTTTGTTGCAGTAGGTACAACAAACACAATTTTCCTCGATGTTTTCTATATTAGGTATTTGTATAGGATTCCAAGGTAGCCCGTAGCCCTGGTGTAAATGAATGCATGGGTTCAGAGCGAGTTTAGTTCCCGTTCTAAGGATACGCTATCGCCCAGAACAAACACAGAACTGTTTGGTTAGATGTACTTCTGATAAAGTGAGTGATAACGGTGACTCGATAACGACTCAGTAATTTTATTGCAAACAAGCCGACCGGCCTGTTTACTTATCCTCAATTAGAATATTATATTTTTAACTTTACTAAAAATACTAAAATAATTTTCAAAATTCAATAATACACATTGAAGTATATATATATATATCTTCACGGGTGCCTTACGGCGCCCGAGACCGCCTAGACTGCCCCAGGGTACCCAGCGGAGGGGTTTTAATCCCACCTCGTCGTAGCCGATGGTATGAGTCTAGCTCGTCGCGATGTTTTGGATAGACTCAATAACCCATCTATAAACAGTTTCACAAGTTGGTATAGTGAAACCGGGACCGACAGCTTAACGTGCTCTCCGAGGCACTATAGTGGTGTTGTCAAACAAATGTACATTTTTTTTTAAATTCAAAACTCATTGGTACATACCGGGATTCGAACCAGGGACCTTAGTATTGAAGTATATATATTTTATTTATTCATATGTAGGTAAGTTTAATTTTATTTTATTAATATTTATTTGAAATTCTAGAGATTATTAAATACCGTGCGGATCACGGATCACTTGCTCGGTTTGTATCCATCAGCCAAGGCGAGGTGAGAAAAGCCCCCTCCGCTAGGTATCAGGAGGCTGACCTCGGAAGCCAAAGACACCCGTGAAGATAAAAAAAAAATACTTACTAAAAATTGTTGTGGTATAACCACAACTGAAAAATAGCATTTTAAACAGCGCGATAGTCGATAAATATAATACATTTCTGAGTCAATTTAAGTTGTAACACAAAATAGTAGAGTATAAAATGCTTTGCCGTCCACTCAACTTATCTATACTAATATTATATATGTAATATAGTTAATAATCAGCTTGAGGCTAATAAATACCTTAACAGCAACCAAATTTATAAAAAAATACTAAAGATTCTTATTTCAAAATTATAATATATTTTTTTAACTCTGGTATTAAATCAGGTTTGCAAGGGATACGGACACTATTCTATAAAAGACTGTCAGATTAAGTTACGGGGAAATAACGAACCGTTACCGTAATATATAGAAATTCACCAATGGTCTAATAATTTAGTTATTAATATTTTAGCCAATTTTTTTGCTTTTCGGTATTTTAGGGGGTTTTCAGTTCTATCTAATCGTATCACAATTAACGAAAATATTAAAAATAAAAACAGCGATATATAGTGATACTTACTTTTATACTAAAGCATTCATCATTACAAAACTTACACTAATACATAGGTATTAATTCTATGCCATGAGATTCTGTTACCTATATATTTATTTTCGGTTTTCATAATCATATATAATCCTATATCATATATATTATTCTGACAGATGAAAAATTCAAGAAAATGTCTATATTGGTATCTCAATCTTTGTTTGATATTTTATATGAAGAAGGAATATTATCCATATTGTAACACAACCTTAAAATATATTTAATTTAAACCAATGATTAATAGCAAATAAAATATTTTTTAAATTATTAGATTGTATCTCATACATAATACATTACGAGTAATGCATATGGAATCAAACATTTTTTTGGCCGAAACGTAAATCTTTTTGCATTTCAAAGTTTTTTTAAACATTTGTAATTACTAATACGTTAGTATCTTTGACCGACCCTTTTACAGATAATCCGCTAAAAGCCTAAGTGACGATAGGGTGACCATGAACTTAAAAAAAAATGTACGACTACACGACTACGACGCAAACGCTCGTATTATCGGTAATAGATGCAAGGCAAGCAATATTTTTTCAAAAAAATATATTGACATGTGACTCTGCATCTACCTTTATCGTAAGTGGTATATTGTGTCCAAGAATTAAAACAACCAACAGTTACATGGCTTGAGGTTTTGATGCAAATTCACGCTTCTTTTGAAAGGTCTTCAAAAGTATAAGACGAGAAAAAGCATGTGTTGGGGGTAAAATAATTCACTTTATAACACCTAATTTTTCACTGTAAAATTAATGAAAATATGATGGATTAAAAAAGAATAGATCATATTGGTATTTTGATATTTGTCATGTCATACAAATTTTGTATATATTTATTTTATAATTATGATTTAATTGTAAATCTTTGTGAGAAATAGTTTATTTATTTGTTATTGTCTGCTGCTTTTAATGACTCAATTTATGATAATTGGTATGATGTTTCAAGTATGTTTTTTTGTTTGCGTTGCAAAGTTTATTAGAAATGATGCTATTGTTTCTTAAATTTCCATCTTGAAACAAATTTCACCCAATTTTAACGACCGTAGAAATAGATGAATTTCACACATTAACCTAACATTAATACTAATCTATCGACATTCGCTAATATCATTGTTTGTGTCTTTATCTGTTTCGCGACTGAATTTACCTATTCTAATACAGTTTCTCGTTTTATTCCAAAAGTGTTCTCACCGTAACACAAAAAAGGACTTAAAAGTCTATCTTCTCTTGATTTAGTAGAGCTGAGAGTGGTGTCCGATTTCACGGGTAGAGCGGGTTTGTCCCGCCCGTATGTAGCTAGCGGCCTACACGCGGAACAAATCCTCATACAAAATGAACAAATTACCGACCTTTAAAACGCTTTTGTGTATGTAGAGAGGTGAAGGAACAAACTCTCAATAATTTATAAAATGTTATGCTAATTCAAAAATACTTAGCTACTATGTACATACAAAAAAAAACAAAAAATGTTTGTGAAATCCTTATATTTATTTTTCAATACATGTTTTTCTACAAATTTTACTCTTTATATTTTTATTTATTTTGATTTAATAGGAAAACTATATATAAAATTACTTAAACTGTAGAATACTGCAGTATTTTATTAAATTCTGAGTTAAAAAATATATATATTATATAGGGTAAAATAATATCGCCTAATTTTTGTTACTGCACAGTACTTTCGTGCGAACTACTGTGAACCCTACACCCGCCGTTTACAATAAATAAATTATATAGGGAGCCAATAACCAATATATATTTTTCCAATCGCAAATTAATTAAATAAAATGTTATTAATTAGCTTAAGTATCGTTTTTTGAGGAATATAATATAACAATATGTATTACACTGTGAGAGATAAAAATACATTTATATCCTAAAATTATGGAAAAATTCATATCCCATCGAAATTTTGCGTTATTAAGAATCGACAATATAATATTTTGTTACCCACCATACTTACTACTTAATTGTATTATAATTTGGTTATAGGTAAATAAAAAAATAAAAAGATTTGTATTTTTGACGCTGCATATTTAAATAAATAACAATAATTTAGAATTAAAATTAATAGTTTTGATTTAACGACTTGGTCGACCTTCTTAGAAGCGTTCATAGCGTAGGAACGACCATGTTAAAAGCAGAACAAAAAATATTCTCCCATTCGACTGGTATAATATGTTGTTGTTTTTATACTAAAATGATGGTAGACGCATTTAGAATACGGTACCCGAGATGGTTCCTTTCGTTTGTTTTGACTCGAAAATGAAGATGCAGACCAACTGAGTCTATACCGAGCAAGTGGCGAACTCGTTGCGTATAAAGACTCACTATCTTCTTTTCTCCCAAGCGCCTAATTTTTGTTACTGCACAGTAATTTCGTGCGAACTACTGTGAACCCTACGCCCGCCGTTTACAATAAATAAATCAGTGTTACTAATTTTATAACTCTTCTTACACCAGCATGTCGATATATTTGCTTTAATATTTATAAACGTTTACATTAATAAAGATATTTAATTTTTAATAAAAAAAAATATAGCTTTAACATCTTGTTGGATTCCATACAAATAAATACAAATAAAACTCACTATCGCAAAGTATATTGCCTCTAAAACATTCTCATAAAACTAAAAACATAAGTTCTGAGTGGAAAAATAAACGACATTAGATCCCAAAGCTTTTTAGACAACACAGAATCGTCTTACGTTCGTTGATAACACGACTAATGAAAAAGAAACAAAAAAATTACGTGAGGTCCATTTTGTAAAACCACCTTGTAAATGGTCCCGGTGCCTTTGAGTGCAGGCGTGGACCCTACCGAGTGGACAATCGGGTTTAAAACACAAATGCTTCGAATGTTTAAAAATGAGTTATTTTTTCCTTGTAGGTATTTTATTATTTTTAAAATTTATTAATGTCAGCGGTTCTTAGAAATTAGAGACTTATTATACTATTTGTCTTTTTTTAGACAATAATTTTAATATTTTTATAGTATTGGATCATTATTTAGGTATCTTCACTGTAAACAAGCCTAATTGCTTAGTCTTGATGGAGTGAATTTTTAGTGACACGTTTTAAAAGCGATATCTCTTTCTGGCTGCTACTCTCCTTTTGCCTTCTCGTTATAAATTAGTTATACAAAGCATGGCAAAGCAAAACATTTATAGAATGAAAAATGTTAATAATTATAACCATCAATCATATATACATATCTATAGTTTAAAGCTAAATAACATCTGTGTCTCAGAAAATAAATAATGTAATATCCTTTATCTGTCTGCTACTGTCTAACAACAAAAATACCTTTTACGTTTAAAAACTTACGTTCAAGTGAAAATTTAAATAAGTGAATATGAATAACACAAAAGAACATTAGTGTTATGTAAATACGTCGAACAATGCGGGGCAAATGTTAAAGAGCAACTACATGAGGCACTCTGAAATTTGTTAACATAGAAGGTTTTCATATTATAATGTTCCATCGCGGGAGCCGCACGGCACCTAAACGGCCCCAGGAAGCCAGCGGAGGGGCTTCATCAATGTTTATTCTAAAGTCTGCACCGAACCAATGGCGAGCTGCGCGGCAAGAGTCCAAGGCAGACTAGACTTATAACTATAAGTAATAACTAATAATAAATAACAACAACAAACATAACTCAAAACTCCAACATAACCGTTCTTGCAAATTGGATCATAAACTCGAGAATTTTGCGACATCATAAATGACAAGCTTATGACGAATGAACTCAGAAAGAGGTTTTTAAAAATAAAACGTGTCAATTGTCAAGTTTGTGCAGACTAAACTTTACTGAGTTACGGCAAACGTGCTTTATATGAAGCAGAAACCTAAATATGTTCTGGGGCGTTTAATAAACTACGGTTTGTTTTGTAAATTAACCCAACTGTTTTTTTTTTAAGTTTTTATTTTTAGATTATTCATTTTGTTGTTGCCTAAAGTTGACATGTTATTGTTTCTGCCTTACCCGTTTAGTTATTTATTGACTTTCGATAATTTATGAAAGTTAAGTTTCTCTTTCTCGCAAAAAATATTATTCTAAATTTTATTTTTTACAAATACAATTTCAAATACCCACTAATATTTATTAATTAGTATAATGAATGCTATTTAGAGAGGTTTCTCTAAAATAGTTTAGCTAATTCCTGTTCTAAATATGTTTTGTGACTTTCATTACAATATATATTATTTTGGTAATAGAAACTTATAAAACATACTTTTATTAAATTTAACACATTTTAATTTAGAAAATTAAATACCTTTAATTTTAGATTAACTAAAATTTCATTATTATATACATATAGGTATACATAATGATATATACATTAAAATGTTTTAATATTTTCATTATTTTTTAGGTAGGCATGAGGGTCGCTATAACTTGGCTAGAACAGTTAGGCGGCAATATACTAGGCCATGTGGGCTAGACCAACAGTTACCACCGCCAGATGCAAACATGTCAAGTGACCTAGTTATATTTCATTTTAGTATGTGGGTTTACCGGTTTTCAGGAGACTACGAGATGGTAGTCCTTTCAGGGTGCAGTTACGAAACGAGCAGTTCATTTAACCATAAAGTAATAAAATAAATACCATCACGGGTGCCTTTTTGGCTCCCAAGAACCGATTAAACGGCCTCAGGGTACCCAGCGGAAGGACTAACCAATCCTCATTTCGCCCATGGTATTCGGAGGCAACACCTAACTAAGCGAGCTTGTTAGGTGTTGCGGTGTTTATGGTGATATAGCCTCGTTGTATAAAGCGGTCACTCATCCCAGATCTGGCCTTGTGGTCATCTGCTTAACTTTCTTATCAGTTTCGCAGTGACTTAACCACTAGGCTGGAGCCACTTACGATAAAGTGATGATATTAAAGTAGACTCGTAATGCAAATTCGTCTTTAACGCCGCCCATTTAACCGGCATAGTGGGAGCAATCATGAATTTTGTAAATCTACTTACCAAAGGTAGATAAACAATCACACGTCCTGAAAAAAGAGCCCTGATATTAAACATTTCTGAGTATGAAAAAAATATATAAGAGAAGAAATAGTAAAGCTAAGACGGGATGTTGATATTTTTCGAGTGTTTTTTTGATAAATCAGTTCAGAGCGTCAATTAAAATAATACTTTTGCAAATCTATTAGTATTATCGCTAACTCATGCAACATTTATTTCTTCTCTTCGATATAATTATGTAAATAAAACAAAAATATGCAAATATTCGTAAATTCCATTGGATCGTTAACGGAATACTAATTCTCGTCGTCGGCGAAGATTTTAACGAGTATATCGTAATAAAAGTGTTTTAATGATCCTGTTCAGCCTCAGTGATAAAACTTAGCGGTACTCGTATTTGAGCATGTTCTTCAACTCGTTTTAATGCTTTTCAATTATTAAATTCTTAATAAGATTTTTTTATATTTGAAAATTATTTACAAAACTTTATTTAATGAGACCATTGTTTTCACATTTATAAAATCTTATTACTTAATTATTAGGAAGTTTTAAAATGCAATATTTTGTTATTTAAATTACAAAAATCTTAAGAAAACTGTAATCTCGCAGTTAATATTTTTTTAAATAATTATATAAACAAAAATAAGTTATGGATCGACATGACCACTGGAAACGCTTTCACCAACCAGCCTGATTTGATGAACACTAAACATGGCTAATCCAAGACACTCCCAGACGTATCCCCAAACCTTATATATTATTATATTACCTTATGTATCCAGATACCTCATAGACATACCTTCTCTACTAAATTATTACAAATTTAAGAACTATTGATGATTGTTTCTGGAAAGAAACTGGGCTTACCAAGAATTTCCATGATTCAAGTGAGTATTCTTGGTGTTATCAAACTAAGATCGGCAATCCACAGACCAATGTAAGAAAATGGATAGACTTGAGAATTAGTTGCCTGGTTATATCGCCTTCAAATTCCGGTCTTCAACTTATCCACCTGTGCCTCCCGACGTAGAAGTGTCTGCACTTACACGAGAAAGGACCAAAATGTCTCTAAAAGAAGTGCAAAAACTTTCGATCGAAACAAATATCTATTTATTTAATTGTTGTTACTGACATCCGCCATTTGACGAGCCACAAAGGAGAGATGTCCAGCATCCTATGGATCTTTTCGGCGGCGAGCCTTCCTTGTCTGCCGATAGGCGCGGTCATCCGCAAACAGCACCAGTGTGACATACCGCTTCCTCCTGCTCAGGTGGAAGGACCGGGACCCAGGGACCGGCCACCTGAGTTGATCGACTGTGAGGGATTTTAAAAATGTATAATTAAAATGTTGACATGTTTACTACGATGGTCCTCGTCAAGTAAAAAAGGGACGATATATGTACCTTAGTTAATTTAGATAACAGGAATCGACCTTTAGACGCTGTTATACAACAATCGACATCATTAATGGAATTTGAAGATCTACTTCCCATCAAAAGTCAAAGTCAAGTCAAAAATATTTATTTCATGTAAACCGGGCATTTATGAAAAGTCAAAAAAAAAAGTATATATAAACTCCATGTGTGCACTTAGCCAGGTCGCCATTCCTCCCACAGACAAATATTGAAAATATAATACAAAATAAACAGATCGTAAACTATTAAACTATTGTCCTTGCGAGAGAAAAAAAAAACCCAACAGAACACACACTACATAACCAACCAATTTAAGACTAGGTGGTTAGCTGGTTCCATTGACCTGTCAATCGTTGACTGCCCTGCTAAAAGTGCCACCAAGGCGACCAACCCAACAGACCATAGCTACGCCTCAAATATACATATATTAAAGTATATAGGTACAATAATAAAATATGCAAAATATAGGTACCTACAAGTAGATAGATGAAAGGTATCTTTTAGGGAGTAAACACTGGTCGCTAGTCGATCGCCTTAGAGACACCCTGAAGAAAACGGTACCAGCAAGTAAAAAACTCTGGTGTTCCACATGTACCGTATCATCAGAGGAGCATGGTTATTGACTTACACCTATGCTTATAGCATGTGGTATATAATCTCATCCTACTGAAGAGTACGCGTAGA
This sequence comes from Monopis laevigella, assembly GCA_947458855.1. Taxonomy (NCBI): domain Eukaryota; kingdom Metazoa; phylum Arthropoda; class Insecta; order Lepidoptera; family Tineidae; genus Monopis; species Monopis laevigella. Next base: position 36,151,549 of record OX381576.1, on the reverse strand, counting down.
ACACCGCATGGCAGATATCAGGTAGACACAACGTCAAAAATATATTTCTGATAAAACGTAACTAGGTGTAGGAAAGTAGGGTCACCGTAGTCAAGTGAAAAACTCATTAAATTGATTAAACAATTAAATTGTATCTGTTAATATAGTATCAATGTCAGAATAAATAATATTACATTATGATTTGGGTTCTAATTAAAAAAAAAAATTTGCTCTATATTATTTTACTATATAAATTGGTTAAGTTTTCCTTTGTTTCATATGTTTCGCTCACATTCATCGTCGGGGTGGGAGCATCGTTTTTTTAATCTTGCTAACCATATACCCTAATAGGAGCAAGTTAAGATGAACATAGCTTAAGGCGGTCGTGACGAAGAGCGGCGTGCAAAAGTGCACGACTCTTAGCGTCGGTATGCGCTCTAAGGATTATAGACCAATGTTTATTGTAGCACAAACATGTAGCCACTACTTTATAGATAACAATTTTCTTGTTTACAACTAAAATAACAATCAATAACTTAGTTATTTTAGTTAGCAACAATATAAACACAATTTGTTATCATCAAAGTCAAATACCGTTTTAGCTCAGTTTGTTTATGGACCGGTTACCTTATGGCACCTCAAGGTACCCAAGGTTTTGTTCCTATTTGGTAGTCTCTGATGGTATTCTTTACTACGATGAACAAGAGGTGAGCTCGTCTGAGTGATATATCTAGACCCAGTAATATATACGCGTATATAGGTATATTACTTCCTAGCTCTGATCGGACCCGCTTGGCATTAAACTACCGAAAATATAAAAACTTACTAAATTGATTTCTTATACTAATAATTAACCTACCTAACTATAAAAATCTACATGCCGCACCGCCCCTGTTTCGAGGTTTGTGAGCTATTAATAATTTTAAATCTGTGATAAATTCTAAAATAATCACTATTCTGTAAAGGACAATTTTGATTTATATTAAATGTGTAACGTATTTATTTGGATAAAGATACTATATTTAAAATACCTTCGTAATAATCTATATTTTTACCATATTTAAAAAATATACTATATACGTGGTGGCCGAGTTGGTTAGACCTTGGACTTAAAAACGCTTAGGTCCCTGGTTCGAATCCCGGTGTGTACCATGAGATTTTAATTTAAAAAAATATGTACATTTGTTTAACAACACCACTATAGTGCCTCGGAGAGCACGTTAAGCTGTCGGTCCCAGTTTCTCTATACCAACTTGTGAAACTGTTTATAGATAGGTTATTGAGTATATCCAAACATCGCGACGAGCTAGCCAATTCTTCGGTGTAGAATCATACCATCGGCTACGACAAGGTGAGATTAAAAATCCCTCCGCTGGGTACCCTGAGGCCGTCTAGGCGGTTTTACTATATTAAAAAAATATAGATTATTTACGAATCTATTGTGAGTTGCTTAGGAGATATGTCATCACAGACTTTTCTGTAGAGCTTTCATAGTAAATGATATTCGTACATAGGTTAACCTTCCGAAACAAAATTCTCTAAATGATAGTCAATTAGAGAATTTTGTTTCGGAAGGTTTACGTGGTTTAAAAGAAGTAAGCGGAGAAACAGAAGAAAATAGCGACTATGCTTTTTGGCATCATATTATGTATAACTATATTTAGTTAGTTTTTAATGATTTGTATTAAATAAAATTTATTCGTGTTTATTCAAATTAGAACTTAGTGGTCAACGAAATGAACGTTATTGTTCCCCTAATTAGTTCAACCTTTTTCATATGCGTTCAGATTCTGATATATTTTAGTCCATTTTTAAATTCCATAATTCCACGCCATAGTTATTGTAACCTTTAGAGGACACGGCGCGATCGCAGATTGTGAGAACAAAGCTTCTCAGCGACCTTACGACGTGTTCTTTTCTTTTTATTAGTGATGTAAAAGTTCGATATTGCGCGGGAGTTGTTCATAAATTCATTTTTTAGAATCTGTTCGATGGAATATAATAAGAGACTAAAATACAATTTTATGCTTCATGTTTCGTTTTTTATTTTATACGCTTAATGTGCCTTGAATTTCAATTATTTATCATTTATTCTGCCTTCTGTTTTATTTATAAATATTATAAATTGAAAAGGAAAATAACTGAGCCCTTACTAGTACTACTGTTTGACCGACTGTCTGTCCAGATCAACCAGATTTTATATTACATGTAGAGAATTGTAATACCTATGGTATATAAATAGAGATCTAAATAAACACAGGGAATTGTATTTGTTTTTATTTGAATTATGGTTCTTGAAGTCTAATACAATACTAATAATAATTATCCATTAAACATAGAAAGTCTAACCTATCTTTATGGAAAACAGATATTGTAAAGCTATTCTAGAGCGAAGGTAGCGAGGAAACTACCCACTTACCGTGATTATCCAGTGTTGTACTCCGTAAAAATAGTCAAACATAAACAAGATCATATATCCGATAACCCAGAACGCGTACTTAAATCCTATTTTATTTTAAAATAAGGTTTAAAATCCTATAAAAAAATACCTGTACAATTTTGAAAAATTGCACTCATCTTAGAGTAAAACGCCTGGAGTGAAGTTTTCGATTGAGAAAGAGTATCTCGTGTTGTTGTTTTTTTATATAAGTACTGGGTCGTAATGCTTTACAAGATTTTAAAGATTGCTATTTCTAGGAACGATTTTATTTATGGTATACATCGCTACACTTAGGTACGAGATGTATATATATACTATTATATATTCTGTGGAACGACGTTAAAAAATTCCACCGTGTTATTACTTTACATTTTTATAAATTATATAGGTAGGTATAGGTATATTATTTTATTCACATCAACAAGCAAAGTGTTGCAGAGGGGAGGTGAAGATTAAATCTTGTTATTGAATTGGGAATGTATAGCTTGCATACCAGAAAAATGTATAGCTTGCATACCAGAAAATACTTTTACTGTTTCGGCGCCCAAGCCTGAACCCAATACCTCAACCTTCTTGCCAGAGCACACATATTCATAGCGGGCTCGTTTTTCGCAATTAGTCAAGAGATTAGGCCTTTTTGCGTAAGTTGGCTGACTATTCTAGCCAGCCCAGCCTCCTTCCAGAAGGTGACAAGAAGTCCGGGTTTGGGAAGAGCACCGGTTTGTTCATTAAACGTACGGTCACAAGCCTCAAGGAGCGACCTCGGTTTTCAAAGGATTTTCGCCCGTCGTAAAGCGTAAGCTACCCCGGTGCAATGAAGTAGCACATGGGTGGGTGTTTAATCAGTTTCCTTGCAACCTCTGCGTAGAGGGCTGTTGGTGATACCAATAATTGTAAGGTGCCTGTTTAATAGAAAATATCCGGTAAGTGTACCCACCAGCTTACGCAGGTTACTTCTGTTGAAATTTAGCAGGTTGCGAGATACCACAGCTCTGAGAGTACATTTTCTATAAATTTTACTCTATCAAGGGTACCATTTACTGGCAAATTAAAACCTTTTTCCAGCTGCTAGGAGAAGAGAAGAATATTAGGTAGTTTATGTGCTTAAAAAGCTTAAGTGACTTAAGGTTTTAGCTAGTGATATTAGTGACTCCATCCGAAACCAGATTCTCTTTGTCGTTGATGTGAAGCGCAGCTCGCTCCATCTTAAATGGGGAGAGCACCGGTTTGTTCATTAAACGTACAGTCATACACTTTATCGTTAAAATATTATTCCTCGCAAGGCTATCCTGGAGGACGTAGTGGCAGTAACTTAGCTATACTAAAGGGCCATCGCAAGTAAGGTTTCATGCAAATATATATTAAGTGTGTCTGGGAATACAAGCTACATCCCTGGCACGAGTATCATCACTTGTAAACAAAACATAAAAACTTCTCTTTGCAATTTAAATAACGTATTTTATTTTTGAGCTTGCTTGCGTAATAAATGTGAAGTGAAATAATACAAGAGATATTTGAAAATAATCCAAAATCAGCGATTATACTGGATTTTTAATTCATCTGATGTGACGGAAAATATCCCCTAATATACAGGGTAAGTTTGAAAGGTTGTACTTTGGGCTAATATGAGGTTCTACTGATTAAATATAACAACATTTCCCATGACACCCAAATGTGTCCCAAAGGAAAAAAAATTGTTGGCTTCTCCATACAAATTGTTCATTTTAACATTACTAGTTTGTATGGAGAAGGCATTTTTTTTTTATTTGCAAACCATGGTTCCATGGGAAAAGTTGTTCGATTTCATTAGCAGAACCTCATATTAAAGTACATCGACCTTTCAAAGTCACCTGTATAATAAACTATTTCCCTTATCAATGCTTTTTTAAGTATATTGCAACTTTCACTACAGTTCATACTATACTTTGCTGTCATACAACAATAAAAATACCAGGAGTCGTGATGAGAAAAAAACCTAACGCTGCAAATTTCACAGCCGCGATCTGCGAACGCCTTCTACGAGATACACCACTTATAATTCTCATCATATTACAAAGATTTTCGGTTACCTGGACTTTGCGTTGCCCGAAGCGTACATCACATTTTGAAAAAAAAAAGCACCTGCTGTGGTCTATAATTTTTATGCAGTAAGATTCATATCGTTTCATATAAATGTTAGGCAGAGAATGTAAAGAACTTTTTGAGAATTTAAGTTTTAGAATATTTTTTATAAAATAAGTTTTACTTTGGAGACTTTCGTTAATATCAATATTTTTCCATTATAAAAAAAATAAATCTCCATAATGATTAATCACGCTAAGAACGATTTAATATTTTTATTTAAAAAAATATTCTTGTCTAAAATATATAGAGAATATTCATCAATGATTAGAAAAAAAATTGTAAACATTTGTAGACATTTATGAGGAGTTCAAAAAACATATATATTTGGTATAAGGCTTCTTTAGGTCGCTATTCTTTCCACACAAATATATATATAAATAGCAAACTAACCGACACAACACATAACCACCTAGTGAAGACTAGGTGGTTAGCCATTGACCTGTTAATCGTTGATTGCTCTGCAAAGGTGCCACCGCGACGCGAGCAATATTAAATCAGTTCCTAAAAAAAAAAGATGTTAATTTGCGTCCACTAGCGCTCTAAACATGGTAATAAAAGTGCATGCAATCAAGGTAATGTTACTATATTGTAAAATTATTTTACTACACTATATTTTACTCATAATCGCCTATAAAAGTTTATGTTTTGTGAAATCGCAACGAGCTCACAACTAATTACGTTTTAATACCATCAACGAAATGATGGGGTTAAGCGTTTATTGGAGACTAGGGTCGGGTTAAACTTGCTTAACTTGCAATATTTTATACATAAAATATTTTGTATCACACCAACTATGTATACTACTGGTATGAATTTAATATAATATAATTAAATGTTACATAAAATACTTATAAAAAGCGGCCCCAGCAGGAAAGTCACTGCGCAACAACACTATACCATCATAAACACCGCAACAAATTTGCCACTTGTTGGGTGTTGCCTCCGAATACCATCGGTAAAATGGTTAACGCCTTCGCTGGGTACCCTGAGGCCGTTTAAAAATGCTTCTCGGGAGTCAAAATTGCACCCGTAATGGTAAATTATATTATTATTACTTATAAAACACTTTTATTAGTGAAAATTATTAGTTATTAGATATAGAAATATATCATAATAAGGAATACAGGCATAAGTTCCTGCTTTTTAATTATACCTAAATCGCAGTGTTTTTTTTAAACTATTAATGAAGAAAGTTATACTGTTGCGTGAGTATAAAGAGTTATAATATAACAAAGAATACCCTTACCCGCATATGTATTGTCTCTTCATTCATAACACCTGAGTTAATATTATATAGAACAATTTAATTGATTCAATTAAGGAATATTCATCAATGAACACAGGAAATTAATGTTTATGCTAAACGATACGAGATATGCGGGAGGTAGATAATTTTCCTGTATCACTTAGTAGAACCTATGACCCATGATACAATAAACATACCTCACGCACTTCCTTGCAGAATAAGAAATCAATGGAATTGTATATAACTATTATATAAGTAACTGCTGCCTGATTTATTTAAAATAATAATGTATTGGTAATTGTATACTAAAAAAGGGAAGAAGCCAGAGAATTGTACTCAACGATAAATAGTTTTTTGTTTATATGAATACTAAGATCATGTTTAATGAATCAACTTATCCAATAATACTTCGACTAGTAGATAATGTTATTGCTTATGGTTGTTAGTTTATAAATTTGTTTTTGTTTCATAATTTTATTGAAAATAAATATTATCCAGGAAGTCGATGATCTTATTAGATGAGTTTATTAAAACAACCTTTATTGTTTCAGGTAATGATGCTCGTCCGCCAAAACGAATTAAGAATAACATGCTAAATTATAATGGTAATGCGAGATGAATAAGTAAGGGAACGCCTCCTCATGACACTCGGGATGTCATAAATAATCCCTAAAAACTTACAAAAAGTTACTTAAATTTAAACCCTACATTTCCTGCTACCGGTTTTACAAAGGTCTAATTAGACCACTCGAGTCCTAACTCTGACAAACAACACCCGTAAAACAAGGCGATTATGAGTAAAATTTGAAAAAAGGACCACAATCCTTACCTGGTCGGGCTCACGCGCCACCTTGTGGTCTTTTTTTTTCTCGCTCGGGTTATGGCACGCTGAGGTACCGGTTCGACGTCTCGGAGATATAAAAGACAGTTGTAGACACTGGTAAGACAAAAGCGGTTCCTGTAATGTTTTATTTTGTTTAACTTTTGTTGCCTCCAAAACTACGCCGTCGAGTGGAAGCTTTTTAAACTATAGCGTAGGACTTGAAAATGATTTATGACTTTCGAATTTTCTGCTGCCATTAGGTACATACATTTTAGGTCCGCGTTCGAATAAATATTGAGCCAAATAAAATAAATAAATGCTCATAATACGACAATAAATCAGTTTTTAGCAAAAACCGATGAACAGAACACCCAATTTCGTTGAATAAAATGTTATTTCTAATAACATTTTGGTACAACAATAATATCAAGCAAACAGTTAGCTGATCCATAAAAAGTAACTCAAATTATCACATAGTCGAAGTAACATTGTATCTTATTAAATTCGGAACGTCAAATAAACGGTTGTTATTTTAATACAAAAACTAAGGCGTCCATGAAGATCAGAAAGAAAACAAAAGATAATTTGGTCGCTAATAAGAGTACCGTTTGAGGAACAAAACCTAAACACGGCGGCACATGCGGAGTGGAGTAAGTTGATATTCGCATCGAGCGAGGCTTCGCGTCCAATTCCCCAAAATACAAAAAACGTCTTTTGTTAGTCCCGTGTGAATACAACGCAGCGCAGCCTCCGTCTTTGTTCCTTCAGATATCAAGTGCATCTGTCGGGAGATTATCATTTTTAAAACTGAATGCAGGACCTTTATCTTTGACATGATCGTGGAGCATCAACCTTACTCGTGTTTGCCTTTTCGTATGCTTCGAGAATAGATTTTAGTATTGATTTATGTTGTTTCTCGTGGGTCTCTTTATACTTACAAATCTGTGCTTATTAGGAGAAACTAATATCAGTTAACCCATCATCATTTTATATAAAACTAGCAGAAGATATCCTATATAGCCAGAGAGCATATCTTGCTTGTACATAAAAAAAAATCACAAAATTGGATAAGTTGTTTTTGAGTTATAAGCACATAAACAGACAGACATGGAGACATTGCATTTTATATGTATTAGAGATAACTGGATCTTGTCGTTCTCAAAGGACGACATTAATAAAACATTAGAGTTTCCCTTAATGTTAGACTTGTGTTTTTTCCCGGCCGTTCGCTGTTAGCCCGAAGCTGTGCATCTTCTCGGGCTGGCATTCTCTAAATGTTTGACATTAACATGTGAATTGCTGGTTCAGTGGAAAAGCTAACGAATAACTTGATGCATATCTTCAAGATGCATTCTTTGCATAGGAAAGGACTTGTTCAGACTCTCATTTAAGTTTCTTATACTCGCCGCCGCTTTTATTTGTTAGTTATATCAGCAGTTAGACAATTCTCGGTAGCCTATTATCGTAATTCACCGAGAATCGTATGTTTCTTCACTACACTATCATTATTGCCAGTAGAATTCTTAGTCCATGGGCTAACAGTACAATAGGGCCTCGTAATGATACTCTAATCAAAACTTCATTTGGAAATGTATCGTTATCGAAAACATATCTTGTTTTAGCAGCTTCGACAAAAAAGGCTTTAACAAAATCCAATCAATTTAAAGACAAAGAATCAGATTTTATCACAGCCACTACAAGCCGTAACATGATCAACGCTTTGATAAAAAGAGATATTTCTAAGCCAAGATATTGATACTATTAAGAAAAGCAGTCGGGGGTGGCAGATACGTTTATTATTTCACTGAAATTTTAAATCCTAACATGATAAAAATAAGGTATATTTCATCTTTATATCACCAATAAGGATCATCCTTAAAGTTGTAATATGAGCTTTTCTTCTTTTTAATAAATATGAAAATCGTTTGTCCTTTTTTGAACGCTCGAGGTTTATTGGCCGGCTTCGGGTTTCCAAATATATCCCAAACTGTGCGGGAAGCAATCTCATCTCAGTAGGATCCACGGACCGCTCATAACTCTTGGAATCTATTTTTTTAAATAGTTATAACTACGGAATGATTATAAAGCGTTTCTACATTTTGATATTAATGATCAAAGTCATAATTTTAATGTCTTTCAAACTTTGTCGGCCTGTTGTTAAGTTTTTTTTTAAAGTTGTATATTAAATAAAGTTTTACGGGTCTTTATCTTAATTGTAGGGAAGATATTTCTTGGGAATCTAACTAAATCCTTTTGTTTTTATCACGTTAATAATTTTTGTATCAGAAAATTTAATATGTTATCAACAATTCTAATAATTTTATTTATTTCCCATGATAAGTGATTTTATTTTTTGTGCTGTTCTCTTTGTTAGTTTTGGATACAAAGTATAATGTTTGCAATCCAAATAATCCCCCGATAGATTTTATTTTTACAACTTTTTTATTCTATAACATTCTTGAGAGGAATAGCGAATTACGATTGGTCTATTGTAAGCTTTTTGTAATCTTGAGCATCCACTCAAGATTACAATTTGGCATACTTACTTAGTTTAATTGTTGTTCGGGAATCACTTCTATCAATTACAATTTTCATCTAATTCCAACAAAAAAAATCAGGATAAATAAATTTACAAACGTTCATAATAAATATTAGATATTTGCACAATAACGCCTTCTTTAATTTAATATATTTTATATTGTATATCGTAACTACTTAATTTCCACACTTTTATCTTATTATATTTTATTCTTTCTATAACGTTTTCTTCCAAAATCTTTTGTCTAATAAATATAAATATATGCATTTAAAATAGAATATACAAGCCGTCTTTGACAGTCGGTAATCTCTTAAAGGTTATATAAACGCATTTATTTTTATGCAAGTCCTAATTTAAAAATACAACACATACTTAATTTTAAAAATCGCAAAAACAAAATTATTCTGTCGCCTCATTATTTTTAACGTGTAAGCAAAAGGTCTGTTACCTGCTATGACAATAGAAAATCAGGGATCGTATTGTTTGAGCACAATGGAGTCAAGTGGTCTTCTGTTGGACCCTCGACGTCGGCTGTCTGACGCCGAGCTTGGACCTCCAAAACTCTTTGCTTTACAATGCAGTTTACCTATAGCAAGCTCTTTACGTTACTTCATCATAAACCATCAGTGTATAAAAAGTTTTTTTGTCAAAAATTTTGGGAATTTTAGAATGTTGTGTTGATAGTGGAAACAAAACTATCAGGAGACAGTAATTACGATAAGTTTTATAATATTTTAGCTGAAATGACGCTTATAAATATTTCAAATATACTTTTGATGAGGCATAGACCATTCAGAACGCATTAGAATTGTATGAACATCGAAAATATTATTATAGTTCAGAAATATAATAAAACGTATTATATAAATTACATATAACTGATATCAAAAGCTATATTTGACAATTTTCCAATACAAAATGTGTTATGTATTTACTTAAATATTCAGGTAACAATTGAGAATCATTTAAACAAAGCGTGTGTAAAGTCTTAAGCCAGCATAATGGATGCAAACAACGGTTACGTAGCTCAAAACTTATGATTGCATTTGTTCTTGGACCTTTCTATGTAATACTGTTTTCTACGTAAGGTCAAAGTCCGACCTTTCATAAAACCATTTAGTAAAACTTAATAGCCTAAGCCCGAGTTGCACCAAATTGAAACTCTCTGTAATTGTTAAAAATGGCGTCGAATGTATCAATTTTATTTTGCAGTTCGAATGACAGCTGGTACTAATGACGCCATCTTTAAGTTTAATCGCTATAATTAGAGAGAATTAATTTTTTGGTGTAACTCAGCCACAGTTATACACTTATATATATATATATATTACTTATGTTTATTTCTACAACTTCATTTGTTTTTCCTTCGACTAATCAACAGATATCTTGTGCCGACTGCCGACATAAAGGTATCCCACATCCAAATAAATATCTAATTCAGAGTAATATACGTCGTCGTACTATAATAAAAAAAACCTACTGTGCGCTACAATCCTTGGTCTACGCAGGTCGTCAGTAGTCACTTCATTGAGCTGCTGATCATGATATAACGCTTGCAATATGGCAAGGGCTTCCACTTTTAATGTCGTCTGCTTTAAAGGTTGACACTGCTGCTGCTTTATTTTCTTTGACAACACCTTTATAGTGCCTCTGTGAGTACACGTACGTTAAGTTCCAATGCCAGATTCGCTAACTAGTGAAACTGTTATGTCTATATAAACACCGCAACGAGATTGCAATTTGTTCAATGTATGTAACTCGGAAAACCATCGGCTACGGCTATCGGGGGGAATTAAACACGTCTAGGAAGTCTCTGGCGCCGCAACGCACCCGTGATGGTATATACTTTTTATTGCTAAACTTTGCAATAATTACATATTTAAAGTAAAAATTCAACTCCGTATAATTATTTATTACCAATCGCAAATATATTTTAACGAACTCGTTCGAGATATTAACGAAATATTTTTAAACAATTTGATAATTAATAAATGACGCAGTAAAATTATTTTATTGCCAATCTAGTTGGTATCCGGGATCAAGTGCAATCAAATATAATGTATACGAATTGCACATAATTTATAAATATATGTTGTTTTTTTATAAAAAAATATACCTCTGCTTCGACTTATCACATTATATAATATAATGTTTATAATAACACAAATCGCAGAAGACTATTGACGGCTTCGAATTGTGTTTTAATTCGAGTTGCAATCGAAAATGACGTTTTCTAATATATAATATTCAATAATGCTATAAATTTGTATGTAACTATGTTATTTTTGCATTATATTTTACCATCGGCTACGACGAGGTGGGATTAAAACCCCTCCGCTGGGTACCCTGGGGCCGTCTAGGCGGTCTCGGGTGCCATAAGACACCGAGATGATATGTATATGTATGTATATTTTTGCTTTAAGTATTTTGGGTACATGCTCGGCAAAGGAGGATTTAAATTATTTTTTTATTTAAATTAATAAATTACTATATTCAAAACAAATCTCAATCCGAATTCGAACTCGACTCGAAGCCGTCGCTGGTTGACGCTCATCACTCGATAGTGATAGGTTGCTATGGTAATATAATATTAATATCTTATTAAACATCGCGTGTTCTGCGAGATATATATATATATCAGGATAATACTTTAGACTTTCTGCTGGTTCAGCTTGAAAACTTTGTCACAAACCCTAATAATACTGTAGTATAGTAACATAGATTTAGTCAGCAAGCTGTCAAAATTTTCAATACTACAAATCTAGTTGCATGCTTACTCTAAGTACTGTTCCTCTACAACTTATGCTATTTAAATTATATTTGGCAAGTAGGTAAATTGAATGCTAGAGGAGTGATTCCACAGAACTGGTAATACACAGCTATACTAATATTATAGACTCACAATATGGTAGACTCATACCATCGGCTACAACGAGGTGGGATTAAACAACCTTCGCTGGTTACCCTGGGGCCGTCTAGGCGGTCTCGGGCGCCGTAAGGCACCCGTGATGATACATACTAATATATTAAAGCTGAAGAGTTTGTTTGTTTGATTGAACACGCTAATATCAGGAACTGCTGGTTTAAGAATTAAAAAAAAACATGTTTGTGTTGGATAGCCTATTTATTGACCAACAGAAGCGAAGTAAGAGTAACAATGAAAAATGTTGCAAAAACGAGGGAAAATTATTCCTTTTGAGAGCGTATGCTGCGTAAACTGTTAAGGTTGCGTAGACGCAGTTACGAGCATCAGCGTAAAAATATATAGATTTAGCCGCAAGCAGAATCTAGTATCAAATATATCGTTTAGGAGATCTTAATGATTTTTGCAGCAATTTTCCAGTTTCCTTAACCAATAATTTTGATTCATTTCCAACGAGCGGTGAACCGCCGAGGTCAGATATAAAGCAGTGGGCGGACTTAAGGGCTTCGGCCGCGTTCATAATACAACAATACCAAAACCAAATAATAAGTAACCATAAACATGCGGCCAAAATAATTTATACTTATATATTTTAATTATAAACATCCAAATCGAGGTAAATTGTACAGAAAATATACATATGTATTGTAGACTGCAATCCACGACCTCCCGATACAAAGCAAAACCGGTACCCACATTAAGCTATTTTACTTAAAATTGTTTTAACCAAAATTTTAATGCATAAATTTCATTAATGCAATAATTTCACCACCAATAATTCGTAAGTTTAGACGTTTAGTGTCGTTGCTGTGGCTGCATTTCCAGTGCATAGGATTTAAAGTTCAAATCTACAGTTTTTAAAGAACAAGTAGCTCATTGCGACATAGTTTACAGGTCACTATTTTTTTATTATTGTCTAAATTATGCTATAGCAACAAGCTGACCAATTATTCGGTATCGACTAAGATACTATTAGCTACGACCATCGATGTATAGCTACAACGTGGTAGGAAAAAGTCCCACTCCTGAGTATCCTAAGGCTGTCTAAATGGTCTCGAACGCCCTAAGGCACACCTGAAATAATTTAAACTACTTAATATCTACTAAGTTTCTGTTTTTTAATGTTGTATTTTAAATCGGCATAGAGCTTTTTCTAAAAGCTCAAACTCATTTAATGTAATAATATATTTACTACAAAGTTGTGAACACAACTTTAGTTTATTTATATCTTTATTTTACGTGTAGGTTGAAGGAACTAAACGACCTACGAAGCCTATAGCTGCCTTTTGTTTTTAAATAAACAAATTATGAAACGTTCATACACAATTATGAAACGTTCATACACAATTATGAAACGTTCATACACAATTATGAAACGTTCATACACAATTAAACTGTTTTCTTATGTTCAGCATTATACTCGTATAATATTTAATCACAGTTTTCAACCATTTGCGCTTTTTGCGCTTTTTGCGCTTCTTGCGCTTTACAAATAATGAAGTAACAACACGTAGGTAACTGAGTAAATATTTTTTGATAAAATAAAACGAAATTGAGTGCAAATAAAAAATAAAACCAAAATAAGTAATAAATTATAAAGGTTATCTTTTGTTTAAAAAAAGATATACTATAAACTCAATAATTTATTTAAATGATTAACATAATGGTATTGTTGTCGAGTACCAAAGTCACTTTTAAATATGTCAGTAAACAATTAAAGTGGAACGTACCTAGACTACGTACGACATACGTTCCAATCTCAAATTCAAATTAAGAACAAATTAATCTTGAGCCATCGTACCAACGTTCTATCAGTTATTTTACGTAACCCAAGTTTTTTACTCTACGATACACGCAACTAAATGTTGACTATTCACATATTTCTATGATGTATATTCAAATTTCAGTGTTATGTTTTTGAGATAAAGTATATATTTGTATGTTTGAGTATGGTGCCTTGGGTGTCGTACCTACCTGGGCATACAGCCTCTCTTCTCAGCCTCGGCTTACCTGTGTGAAGCGAAGTCATTTTACCATAGATCTAAAATAATTAATAACATATAGATAGAAAGAAAGAAATATTATTACTAGAACTTTGTTTTCGAAAACACTTATCTCGTTATGTAAATCGAAAGCAAGAACTTAGGGCCCAGATATAAAAACATATTGACATTAATATTTGTGTGTTATCTCTATTACCTTTGCTTCAGATATTTTGTTATTTTTATTCCCAATTAATTTTCTGCAATTAAAGTCCATTATCGTCGTTAGCAATAACAATGTTTTAATCTGTAAGTTCATTACCTTAGATACTTCTTATCATTTGTAATTACAAAAATAGTTTAATGACATTTTTATTACTTTCACATTCAGTCACCTTGTCTAAAACAATCAATAAGAATAGTTTTTATTTTATTATTTCTAATAAAATGTGAGTAGATTTCTTATTTTAGTAAATTAATAATAATAATAATATGTAGGACAATTAACACATTTTGATCTGGTTACAAAACTAAACTGGTTCTAGCCCTGTACTATGTGTACCAGAAACAATGATACACCCAGACCATGACAAACTGTATAGAAAAACTTCATTAACAATAATACATCAAATACACAGGCAATTGAAATATGATATACCAGTCAAATAAAAACAAATTATGTCCTTTGTCTAGAGGTCTTTCGTACCAGCTACGGTCCTAGAGAAATCCTTGGTGAGACGACGAATTGTGCATCTTTTGTCAAAACTGTATGGATTTTGACAGTTTTATACCTCACGACTCCAGCTAGCTAAAAATTAAGTATAAACAAAATATCTTTGTAAACATGAAAAAAGGCATTACTTCTAATCAGGCAAAATTTTCATAGTTCTACATTACCTTATAATAAAGGCAATATAAAAAAAGTTTTAAAGTTGAGCTTTCAATCGAGCTTTGCGAAACTTAGGCTCAGCACTCAAATAACTTTAAAAGGTGTCAATTCTAAAGCTCGTGATATTGATCTGTGGTCAACTCACGCGCCGCTTCGAAGCCTAGCTCGGCGCTCGACGTAACCGGTAAGTTAGAGTCAGTTTACGATGAACATTCGCGCCAGTTATACGTGTTCGGCGTGAATCGCGAGTGATGTTTTCTTAATATGTGGTTTCGTGCGTTGCTATGGTGTGCCATTTTCACAATAACAGTAGGAGCCCGGTCCGAGGACCGAGTGCATCATTTTCTACCCAATGCCATAAAACACTCATCCGAATTCATATCTGGCGGGAAAAGTAAGTCAAAATTTTTTTTTATGAAAAACTTTAATGGAGAGCTTTTTTATAGACACTTAGTATAAGTTCAATAAAGTTGCCCATATATAGCGCAGGACGAAGGCTTCGACGCGTACTGCCCAGTCCACCTACCTACAATCAATCAGCTTATATAAACACAGTTTTCATCTAGATTTTTTAGATATTATTTTTAAGAAAAACACACCTTGTTATTCTGAAACTTTTTTATGTTAACAACAATAACAATGAATAGATCAGCATTTCTTAGAGTTTTTAGTTCGTTGAACTCTTTTCCTCGCGAGATAATTCTTCGATTATGTCTTACACTTAGCAACTATTTGTCCATAGAGACGTAGCTTGAATAGACAAACGAGCAGTTCATAGAAACGAAGGCCCATGGAAACAGTTTTACTTTGTTTTATTTATTATTGACAGTATAACTTCTATGCGTATATCACCACGTATTCATTAGTGTGAGTCTATCAATTAGTATTAATTTGCGAGAAGATTCAAAGATCTTGCTTTATTATTTATTCAGTAAATACCTACCTGTAAGTATATTTTTGACCGGTTATAAACTCCGTTAGATATTAGCATGGTCTAGGTATTTTAGTTTTATAAGCAAAAAATAACAATTCTATATATTTTTTCATAGTTACTTTTTTATTTATTTTCTTGGTGCAGGATGATTTTAAAATTGCCTAACAACAGATCTAATTAATAAATTCAGGAAAAAACAAAATAATATCTTTTTCAGTTTCGAGTATATTTTGTTATTGATCTTTAAAAAAATCATTTGGGTTTCACAACAAAAATTGTAAACACAACGCGTAACAACTGCGGCGTCATATCACTTGCTACGTTGTTATAATTATATTATAATATAGAGGTTGTAGAGAAAATAAACTTTCATTTTATTTCTTTAGAATATAGAAAATGTATATAAGAAATTTGAGAAAAATGTTAGCTTAATAATCAGTAACGTTTATTAAGCTTAGTCAAAGGATTGCTCGTATGGAACGTTCCGAATTATCATTGCCATAGGACTGTTCCAAAATTTTCCAACACGTTCTGTAAGCTGTTCTGCCCAAACTTCAAGCTACTTTTAAAATTCTGTTTTATATTTTATTTTGTGTCTTCGTCTGTTTCTTTTTCCATTTCTAGGGTCCAACTCGTAATTGTCTTAAGTTTATTATAAGTATATACATCACGAGGCCGCTAAGACGACCTCAGGGTGCCCAGCGGAGGGGTATTTAATCCCACCTCGTCGTAGCCATGGTATTAGTCAACATTGAATAAGTGGCTAGCTCGTCGCGATGTTTGAATATACTCAATAACGCATCTAGGAACAGTTTCACAATTTGATATAGTGAAACTGGGACCGACAGCTTAACGTGCTCTCCGAGGCACTATGTGTGTTGTTGTTACACAAATGCACATTTTTTTTTTTTTGATTAAAAACTCATTGGTACACATCGGGATAAGTTTTTTAAAGGTCTAACCAACTCGGCCACCACGCATATAATATGTTATTATTCTTCTCACTAATCTATATAATATGGTATTTTCATCTCCACTTTTGTTTAGTGATTAGTCCACGTCAGCTAATTATGTATTCTCATATTTGCTCTTCTTATACTCTTACCCTTACCCTTCCCATAGCTCTTTGGCAAGTGATAAGTTATGTTAAGCACTAGCCCAGGTTTCACATTCATACTACGTCTATAATGTAATTTTTTAAATATTAAATTAAAATTTTGTGTAGAGTACCCACCTACGAATATCTATACTAATATCAGAAAGCTGAAGAGTGTGTTTGTTTGGTTGAACGCGCTAGTCTCAAGAACTACTGGTTCGAATAGAAAAAAATCTTTTAGTGTTGGATATTCCATTTATCGAGGAAGGCTACATTAAATCACGCTATGGCTAATAGGAGCAGAGTACCAATGAAAAATGTTGCAAAAACGGGGAAAAACGGTAAAGTAAACGGTTAAAGTTACGCAGACGAAGACTTATAAATAAAATTTCAGATCAAATTTAATAACCATAGCAACATTTTAAATATATTTAACACAGATTAAAAATAAGCGTTCAAAACAAATAAAACTCAGGTAAGGAAAGTATAATGGTATTGTTATTATAAACTCGTAATCCACTACTCGTAATGCACAAATGTTTCGAAATAAAACAATCCTATTGAAGGAGCGAGACAAAGGCAGGCTTTATTTACAACAAGTTTGGCGTTACTTTTAAAATTTTCTGTAAAAAATATTATATATTTTTCTGTATTTTATTAACATGGGACCTGGACAATCAGGTGCCTTAGTGCTAGTAAAATTATAGCTTTATCATTTTCCCTGATACTAACTAAAACTTAAAAGGCGCTTTTCTTCATAGATTTAAAATTTCGAAATTTACTTTAGGTGTATAACTCAATGGTCAGATTTTTATTTTTATAATTGATATCTATTAAAATATCCTTACTTGACTCTAATATCTTAAGTCACTATTTATTCTCTAAAAACTCATTTTACTTTACAAATTTTAAGACGGTCTTAAACTTTGAGAAACGTTTGTATTACTCGAACTTCATTATGATTTACTAATAATTAAATAGTTTTGTATATAACACTGTTTTTAAAACACGCGAGAGTTAGCATAGACATATAAATATAAGCCCCGATTTTTTTTCGCATTGCGGAGACTTGTTTTTATTTTAAATTTTTAATAATATTAAAACTATTTAATTTACGTTTATGTTTATTTATGTTTTTAATATAAAAATACTCGAGTTACCTGTTGCAGATATAATTGAAATTTTGCAATAAAATGGGGAATGATAATTGGATAAAATTATTATTAAATTAAAAAGTAATTACTAATTTAACTAATTAACAAATTATTTTAGTTTTTTTAAAATATAAA
This sequence comes from Monopis laevigella, assembly GCA_947458855.1. NCBI lineage: Eukaryota > Metazoa > Arthropoda > Insecta > Lepidoptera > Tineidae > Monopis > Monopis laevigella. Next base: position 36,133,285 of record OX381576.1, on the reverse strand, counting down.
GATTATTTATAAATACTTATGGAATACAGTTAGCAAACAGAATACGGTTAAAGAATGAAGTCTGTAATTTAAATATTTTGAAAGATAAACCAGTACATAATCTACATTCAAAGTGGAGCAATAATAATAAAATTGCGTTTAAAATCGCCAATAAGGTTATAAAGTCGTTTAACTTAGAATATAAGGAAATACTTGTACTACCTACCTACCCACTTGTAAGGTAGGTACGTACCTATCTATCTCATAGACGGTTTGATTTTATTTCATTTATAATAATACTAGCTCAAATAATCTGTTTTTGCTGATTTATTTGTTTATAAAACTATATGGCTTAATACCTAATGCCGTTAGACATTATCGGACAGTCAACCCTTCGGGACATTTGAGCATTTAGTTTTTAATATTTACTTTTATAAAAGCTTTAAAAAATATACTCTGATGGTGAGTGTGCCATCCATTTGTCTGTCCGCATAGTGATACTGGTCTGATTTACTTGTAATTTGGAAAACCTTTCCATATCTGTCAGCAATAGTCAGCACATTTCCAAAGGAAAAGTCAAACAGTTCTTAAACGTAAAAAAGGGTCAATAGTCCAATAGTATCAAGGAAAACTTTAAGTATCCAAATTGTCAATTTTATACAATTCGTTTTATTTTTTATTATCAAAAATGTCGGAAAAGTAACATAAGTTTTATCTTTGATTAATTTATTATTTAATTTATTGAATTCTAGGGTACACTTATAGAGTTAAAACATTGATTATCACTATAAGAAGGTGTACATACATATCATCATGGGTGGCTTACTGTGCCCGAGACCGCCTAGACGGCCCCAGGGTACCCAGCGGAGGGGTTTTAATCCCACCTCGACGTAGCCGATGGTATGAGTCTACACCGAACAAGCGGATAGCTCGTCGCGATGTTTTGAATAGACTCAATAACCCATCTTCGAACCAGGGACCTAACTAAGTGTTTTTAAGTCCAAGGTCTAACCAACTCGGCCACCACGTATATGGTACCACGTATATTAATACATAATTTGATATAAGCCCTATACATCTTTATATTATTTGCATTGTTTTTTTATTTATTAATATCATAAGACTATATACGCGAAGTAAGTGGTAGTATTAAAATAAATGTAAATAGATATTATGTACAGAAACAAGTCATCATTAGAACAGCAACAATTCTACTTATTTGTCAAGAATCCACTGGTTGTATTAATGAATCAGACTGTTTCGTAAAGCTTGCTAGATTGCATTTTTTAGCATTACTTATACTTTACAAAGGAATTTACTAAACTATATCATTCATCCTGTGATCAACTAGTGCATTTGTCATGGAGCCAACAAGGTCGTGGGTTCCATTCCCACTCGTGGCAAACAATGTTAGTACGTTACCCTTGGTGTAGGAATTTATAAGAAACGAATATAATATGTTTTAATATAAACATATCTACGCCGAGTTGGTTGGACCTTAGACTTATAAACACTATAGTTTTTGGGTCCCCGGTGTATACCTACCAATTTTTTTTTATGTACACTTGTTTAACCACGCCACTAGCGCCTTGGAGGGCATGTTAAGCTGTCGATCCCAGTTTTTGTATACCAACTTGTAAAACTGTTTGTAGATGGGCCATTGAGTATATCCAAATACCGCAATGAGCTGACCGCTTGTTCAGTGTAAACTCAGATTACCATTGGTTAAGACGAAGTGGGCATAAAACCCCACAAGCCCGTTTAGGCGGTTTCGGGCACCCGTAATGGGACATAGGTTTTAGTGTCGCTGTATCTGGTACACATAATATTTAATTAATGATATGTTGGGCATTTTTTACACTATGTGTACTGGGCACAAACTAAGCTAACCTTATACTATGTGTACCAGAAACATCGACACTAATACATATTATATTTTATAAACAACCAAACAATGGACAACTCTACAAAAAAATGCACTAATATAATTTTTCGTGAGTGGGAATCAAACCCACGACCTCCAGATACAACGCCAAAGGCGCAACCACTAGACCATGAAGGCGAAAAAGCGAAGGATAAAAATAGGTTATAAAGATCTTTACATAATTGTTTATCCTTTAGCCACAGTATAGATACTGTGTCTCATTAATGGCGTACATTTTTTTTAACATAATATATTATTATTATTACATTAGTATAGTTGTTGCAATAAAATATATTTTTCCAAAAAAAAAAATCAGACAGTATAAGAACATCTTTTGTATATATTTCAGCTAACTGATGGTGCGTTCGAGTTGGCTATCATTTCTGCCCAAAACGCCACCAGCGTAATACATTGATTGTTTTATTACAATACCAAGATAATGGAAAACATTCAATGTACATTTTGTGGCGTTTTGGGCAAAAATAACAACCAACTCGAACGCCGCCGCCTGAGTACAAAGATTTTTAGACAAGCGCCAGAGCAGTATCTTTCTGCTCTGTGGGCAGCGCACGAATACCTTCGCATTATATTTTGTAAACAAACTGATAAGTTTTAGATTTATTATTTATCTATCAATAACCAAGAGACTTTCTTTCACAATATCAGGTACGAAGTCGCAAGCACCCGATACCTTATAAGAACCGAAGTATAATCTAGTTACAAACAAAATTTACAATATTCATCATCCAAACAGCAGACCAATAAATGGAAAATCAACGACTATAAACATTTAGAACACTATTCATTGGTAGCTTAACATGCGTTATAAAACCTGAGCGCGGGCCTTTACAAGTAGTATGCTACGTTTTGGTAGATGGCATAGTGAAAGGCGATTGCCCATAGATTCCACAGTGGTCACTTGGAATCAAACAGGTTTTAATGCGTGTGTGATAAAACGTTGCACTCAACTGGAGTCCTTAACGTTCAGTTACAATCAGGTAAACTACGTAATTTGAATTATCATATTTATTTTTACGCCTCACGTATTATTTAATGTTTTTTTATTGGAGGATACATGACATGTGGATATTGTATCCGCCTGATGACAAGCAGACCTACATAGATTGTTTAACAACATTGACCGCTCTAACTATGCCGGCTAAATTATGTGGTTACGAAGCGGACACCGACAGAGACGAGTTTGCGTTACGAGTCTATTTTATATCTTTGCAGATTTATCATAGATTCAACTGCAAATAACCGCACCCTAAAGACTGTAAAAAATCGTTGTGGTAGTCTCATGTAAACCGGTGAACGTACAAACCTGACTAGATCACTTGATGGTTTTTGCATCTGTATGGTTACGAGACCGGTCAGTCTGCTTAGCGAAGTTGTAGAGACCTTCCTCCCATATGAAAATTGAAGTCCATCTTACTGTATTGAAGACGTAGGTAAATAGATTTTCTCGTGTAAATAACAAATACCTTTAGTGAAGCCTCGACTATTGTTATAGTTAAATATGATAAAATTTAAATATAATAAAAAGTTTACGATTAAATTCATAAATGTAATTACTTAATGTATATATTGTTTTTTTTCATTCAAAACGTATTTATTTTAATAAACCATGACTTTGTTAGGTCTTCGCAGAGATTTTTACAAACTTACTCCAACTCCGTCCAACCGTTGAGTTATTTTTACTAACAAAGCACAATTTTCTATAGCTTATTCAAGTCCACCGAACCTTTTTTTCCAACCTGTATTATAATTTGAAATGGGAAGTTATAAAACCTCGCTCGCTACATTTATAAGGGCAGGTAAATTATTTCTAAACAATGTCGTATTGCGGTCATGTCACACGCACAATGACATTTTTATAGTTTGTATTTGATTTTTAATCTGTCATCAGCTTCGCTTTTTGAACACACGCTAATTTATCTAGCAAATCATCGAAACCAACTGGGTCGTGTGCAGGACGCACCACGGTTTCTATCGCCCGCCGACGCGTTTTGCGCTACCAAATAAAAAGTTCCGTACCCTCAACTTGAACATTAGCATTTGATATACTTCTAAAATCGTTTGGGTATTAACTGTGGGCCGAGTCGGGCGGCGGCGACCTTTCTCGAACGTTGTGTAATTTCCCAACTTACAGGCGCTGGCGCATGTGGAATTTGAAAGTGTACTCAGCTTTCTGAGGCGGACGATATTTTTTGTGGACAACGAACGAGACGTGGTCAAGGGAGTTAGAGCTTTTATATTAATGTCCACGTAACTGCTAGAAATAAGCGTGCAAATAACTGCGTACTATACCGATGCCTTTCGTGATTCTAGTATTTCCACTACAAGAAAATACTTCTGTATTAAATTCATTTTAGTCTTTTAGTTAAAAGTTGTTTTATTATTCTATAATTTCTTCCTAATAAAAAAAAACAACTAAAACGCAACTTGGTACGGTTAAGTAATTTTGTATTTATTAATAAATAAATTTAAACCATCGGCTACGTCGAGATGGAAGCAAATTTAGGAGATAATTAGTGATGATAAATAAATACTTACGTACCTACCTACTTAATTTTGTACATATTAATCATCGTTGTTAATTACAAAAACTTTTTTTATCAGTACATTATATAAGAAAACTGATAATGCTGCTCATAAAACCGAATTCAAGTAAAATATACAATGGACATTTTTGTACTTTTATGGTCGTCGTATTTATATGAGTTAACGTAACAAACACGATATCGGTAAACAAACTTCAATTCGAGACATTTATAGTGTTAATGGCGGACGCAGCGTTGGACAAATAAGCATCTAGTCGAATGCGTGTTTACTATTTACAGTCGACAGCAGAAAGATTTTGAATTAACAGCACCCACGACACCGCGCAATCGTTACTGTGATGAATAACGGTATCTTAATGTTATGTACCAAAGAAACTGGCTTCGAAACGTGCCGCCTACACGAGTAGGTACGCCTCTCCGCTCGCGTCGCCTTCGCGCTCTTGTCTCCTTTTGCAAATACACTTCGACAACTATATTAGGCAATATTGATGCCTTCCAGCACGACCTCTCGATTAACACAAAACGTTTTATTGTTTCAGTATGCATCGGCACCAACGGACGCATGTCGGTGCCCTCCAACCGCAATACACACTACCGGAACCTGCGGGACCGCTTCACCAACTGCACCTATGTGGACGGAAACCTCGAGCTCACGTGGCTCGGCAACGACACCGATCTCAGCTTCCTCAAGAACATCCGCGAGGTGACCGGCTATGTCCTCATCTCGCAGGTACATGTCTTGCGGATAATCCTGCCCAATCTGCAAATCATTCGAGGACGCACCCTCTTCAAACTCAACGTGCGCGACGAAGAGTTTGCGCTCATCGTTACTATGACTTCTGCTTTTACCCTCGAACTGCCCGCCTTAAGAGATATCCTCCGGGGCAGCGTTGGCATCTATGACAATTTTAACATTTGCCATGTAAAGACTATAAACTGGGACGAGATCATAACGGGACCGAATGCTTCGTACGTCTATGTCTACAACTTCACCACGACCGAACGTAACTGTCCTCGCTGCGATCCGAAGTGCGAAGCTGGCTGCTGGGGGGAGGGAGAGGAAAACTGTCAGAAATTCTCAAAAACAAACTGCAGCCCGCAATGTGCCCAGGGGCGATGCTTTGGTCCTAACCCGAGGGATTGTTGCAGCACGTTCTGCGCCGGAGGATGTCGCGGCCCACTCACCAGTCAGTGTCTTGCATGCCGAGACTTTTACGAAGAAGGAACTTGTCTACAAGAATGTCCCCCTATGCAAATTTATAATCCTACTACTTATTCTTGGGAACACAATCCGAACGGAAAATACGCGTACGGCGCTACTTGTGTGCGAAATTGTCCCGAACATTTACTTAAGGACAACGGTGCGTGTGTAAGGAGTTGTCCTCCCAGTAAGACGGCCGTCGACGGCGAGTGCATTCCTTGCAACGTCACCTGTCCGAAGACCTGCAGACTCGACAAACCAATCCATTCCGGTATAATCGACAGTTTTAAGGACTGCACGATAATCGACGGATCCATCCAGATTCTAGAAATGACTTTCACCGGTTTCCAGCAGGTTAACCTTGATTATTCCTTTGGAGAACATTACCCACAAATGGATCCAGAGAGATTGGAGGTGTTCAGTAACGTGCGAGAAGTCACAGGTTACCTCAACGTGCAAGCACATCACCCAAACTTCACTAGCCTGTCGTACTTCAGGAACTTAGAAGTGATCGGTGGGCGTCAGGTGGTCGAGAATTTGTTTGCGTCGCTGTATATAGTGAAGACGTCACTTAAGTCGCTGGGATTAAAGTCTCTGAAGAAGGTGAACTCTGGCGCGATAGCAATTATGGAGAACAAAGACTTGTGTTTCTCAGACAAAATTGCCTGGAACAAACTCGTAAAATCCAAGGATCACAAGCAGATCATTCAGAAAAATGGAGACCCTAAAATATGTGGTGAGTGAAGCTTGCGATATACACATTTTCATGAGGATCCTCATATTTCTTTAATACACATATCATTAGTTTAGTATATTATTATCATAAGCAAATGCGACTTCTTATATTTGCAAGCGAACATTACTTCCAAATTCTTTTGCCTTTTTAAGACTATCAAGTCATTTTTAGGGCGCCTACACACAACGGCATTTTTTGTGTTAAACAATGCCGTCTTGCCAAAGCATAGATGACGTGTACCCATAAAACATTGTCTATCTAGCGCAGGCCACCCGTGTGAACAATAATACTTGGGTTTGATCATCGTACTATAAAATTTATACTAAACTTAGATTTTACATTTAAATTCAATTTTACTTTGGAAAATTTAAAATGGTGTATGTGTGTGGGCCCCATTAATGTAAACTAAATAATGTAACCTAAATTTAAATTAACCAAACTAACAAATATTTCTTTGCTGTGTTTTTATTGATCTGCTGGTTTTACATATTTGTGTCTTAATGAGAGTTTCATCAACAGAAAAGCTGATGTGCGATAATCAATGTTCAAATGACGGATGCTGGGGTCCCGGACCAGACCAATGTCTTTCTTGCCAAAACTTTAAGTTCCGTGAAACATGTATACAGAGTTGTAAACACTTGCCTGGGTAAGCATTATTTAGCATAATATTTATTTTTAGATATAAAAAGGGCACCCTATTACTAGTTGGTATCATTTTAATATAATTGATGAAACTATACTTACTTGCTTTTGTTGATCCCGCTTCGCCCGTCAAATTAATTGTACAAAAAACCGTGGCCTATTACGCCGCACAACGTTAAGCTAAACTTTAATCAATATGACGTAGTTATCTGTCATTTTCAATGTCACCAGGTTTGCATTACGTCAGAATTTCATCATATCGATTAAAGTTTAGTTAAGCGTTGTGCGCGTTATTATCCCTCAGTAACCTTGAGCTCTTTAAACGTGGCGTGAATAGGCATCTTAAGCCGGCATAATGGATGAAGCCAGCTCTTAAAACACTGTTCATTCTTGGACCCGAAAACAGTATTCGATCAGGTAGATGTAGGGTCACATGCCGAGCTCCTATAAAAAAATTAAAGTAACCTGGTTAAAGTCCCCATCCCCTATTGAAATAAAAAAAAGTAAAATACCTGTTCTCGTTTTATAGGGAGATTCTACTTACAAAGTTTCATTGTAATATGCAATAAATTTCATTTAAACATATGTATACTCACACATTTTATTATATATATTTTCATTATTCCCATTATATTAAATATGAAAAAAAAATGATGTAAAAACTTCCCCCTAATCAAATTTTAGAAAATTGGAAAACACGTTACGTTTTTTATAAGAAATTTTATACATACAAAGTTTTACTGTTGTAGCACTCGTCATTCTTAAATTGTAACACATTTAGAAAAATCACCCCATTTTCCCTCTCTCCCAGTCCCTAACTGTTTTTTTTTTAAATGGTAAAACACCTATCAATTTATTTTATAAGAAGAGTCTACATACCAATTTTAAAGTCTGTAGCACCATCCATTGTAGAGAAATTAATTTTCCTAAAAAAAATCCCCCCTTTTCCAGGATTTGGGATACGAATTGTAAAAAATCCCTTATAAGTGGGACCTAATGTACAAAAGAAAGCTAGTGTTCAAATGTATAAGTTCAGCTACTGTAGTTTCTGGGCGCGTTTCGCTGAGCGATGAAGAATCAGTCAATCAGCCAGGACAAGCTCTTATATAGATATTTTGCAAGTTTATATAAATAAAAAAAAACGCGTTTGCCACTTGTCGGTTATAGATCGTATATGAATACCGTAGAGGACGAGGAGTTGGAAATAAACCACCTCCCTGGGTTAAAGCTCTGGGGCACCATAAGGCACCTGTGATGATACGTATACTATACATATCTACACATATAAGTAGATGAATTAAATGATAATGTGTGACTAATTAAAGTCAAACACCTCGACAAAACCTTGTCACCTTTGAGCCACTAATTATTATAATAACTGAGAACCTATTAGATACGCCTCCTCTAAGTTAGCAAAATAAAGTAGGTAGGTGTTTGCTTACCCGCCTTTTGGTTTAAAATTGATTATCCCTTATCGTATTTTAAAACAATATTTTAATCCCACATTTTTTATCACATAGATTTTTTTCTCAGGGACCTATAAGTATTTTAGACTATAACAGACAGATAGACACAGGACCACAACGATTCTTATTGAAAAATAAAACAAAGCCTAAATATAAATGTTTGATATTGTTTAAATTTGTGGAAAAAAAATACTCATAGCTGTTGTAAATAAAAGATTTCGATTTATCGAAACCTTATTCGTTTAACATGAAATTTACATGGTGTTGTAGAAAATTGATATTCGTTTTGCTTTAGGTAAAAAATATTTTAAATGTAATTCACATCCAAACATAAGCAAGGTCAAGGCCATTACGATAGTTGCTGTTATTAACCAGCGAGAAAATTATTCTGTAAAATTACACGAGGCACAACTCTAGATAAACCATCTAACGTATGAATGTCAGATGTAACAATTGAAGAGAGGAACGTTACAGCACCCGTGTCTCAGCGTAAAATATGCGCGCAACAATACCGGCAGTTGGCTTATTAGCATGACAAAACCTGACCCGGTGGCAACTCATGCTATGCATAAACCAGTACACCATTAGGCACACATACAGAATTAGCTTCTTAATATTTATTAAAGTAAAATTAAATTATATTTAAAAAAAAAACTAATTAATTATTTTTTGTCTATTTCAGACTATACAAGGCTAATCAGGAAACGTGCGAACAATGCCACGAAGAATGCCAAGATGGATGCACGGGACCCGGTCCAAAGGACTGCACAAAATGCAAGCATGTGAAGGATGGACCTGTATGCGTAGAAAAATGTCCCCTATCCAGATACTTAACTAATGGAACATGTCTCCCTTGTCATAATAATTGTGACGGTGGCTGCACGGGACCCGAAAATACTGTAGGAATTGGAGCATGCAATTCTTGTAAGAAAGCAATCATAAGCGTCGATGCCACCGTATTCAGTTGTCTCCTAGAAAATGAACCATGTCCGGACGGATTCTATAACGAATGGGTGGGCGACGTTAAGCCTCTCGAAGGCAAAGTGAAAGTAGCTTGTAGAAAATGTCACCCATTATGCAAAAAATGCACAAACTTTGGTATCGGTGAACGAGTCTGTCAAGTTTGCAATGGATTCAAAAAAGGAGACCAGTGTGAGGACGAATGTCCATCAGATCACTTCACAGAGAACGACACCCGAACGTGCACGCCGTGCCATCCTGAATGCAAGGGTTGCACCGGCCCTACATCAATGGAATGCATAAAATGCAAAAATTTAAAAATATATTTGAACGACTCCAACTACATTGATAATATGCCTATTTATAACTGCACTGATGCTTGCCCGAAACACTTGCCATATAAAATATATTTTGATGAACTTCGTCAAAATCCAATCGAGGAACCTTATTGTTCAGAATCTGCGAGTAGACTTCCCATACCTGAAGCAGCCAAGACTCCGGCAGTGTTAGTCATAGTGTTAGTGCTCGCATTCCTTCTAGTATGTATTTTGGGAATCATCGGATACATTTACCGACAGAAAACGAAAGCTAAGAAAGAAGCAGTCAAGATGACATTGGTACTTACGGGTTGCGAGGATAATGAACCGTTACGTCCTTCTAATGTTAAACCAAATGTCGCTAAACTTCGCATTATTAAAGAAGGCGAACTTCGTAAAGGTGGAATGTTAGGTTTTGGCGCTTTCGGCAAAGTATACAAAGGAGTCTGGGTACCCGAAGGAGAGAACGTAAAGATTCCTGTAGCTCTCAAAGTGTTGAACGAGGGGACTGGGGCGAACGCTAGCAAGGAATTCTTGGACGAGGTTTACATCATGGCTTCCGTAGAACATCCAAACATCCTGCAACTGTTAGCTGTTTGTATGACGAACCAAATGATGCTTATCACTCAACTAATGCCTTTAGGCTGTTTATTGGACTATGTGAGGACTCACAAGGAGAAAATAGGATCTAAAGCATTTCTTAATTGGTGCACACAAATCGCTAGAGGGATGGCATATTTGGAACTTAAAAATATTGTACATAGAGATTTAGCTGCGAGAAACGTTTTGGTGCAAACACCGAATTGTGTTAAAATTACAGATTTCGGTTTGGCCAAGTTGTTAAATATTGACGAGGATGAGTACAAAGCCGCAGGAGGTAAAATGCCAATAAAATGGTTAGCGTTAGAATGTATACAGCATAGGATATTTACACATAAGAGTGATGTTTGGGCTTTTGGTGTTACAATTTGGGAGATTTTAAGTTATGGGGCTCGGCCCTATGAGAATATTTCTGCGAAAAATGTTCCCGAATTGATAGAAAATGGGTTGAAATTACCACAGCCCGGGATCTGTACTTTGGATATCTATTGCATAATGGTGTCTTGTTGGATGCTGGATGCAGACAGTCGGCCAACGTTCAAGCAGTTGGCCGATACCTTCGCGGAGAAAGCTCGTGATCCAGGTCGATATCTTGTGATTCCCGGAGACAAATTCTTGAGGCTTCCGTCCTACTCCACTCAGGTCAGTATTGTTTTTTTAACGTTCAAGATAATAGGACTCCTCACCTTAGTAACTCCTTAAATGTAAAAACCATGAAGCTAAAAAAACGCGCGCGGACGGGCACGGTTTTTACCTTCATGGTAAAAACAGTCAAATGAACTATCTAGTATATTTTAAAAACAGTTTTCATAATAATTATTATATTATTTGTTGCACATAAAAACAAATATACACAATGCATTATCTACCACCTAACAATGTTACTGAATCTATTTAAAAACAGACGCGCCTGTATGAATCTGTGCATTGATGTGAATGAAGCTAGGGAAGTATGTAGAGATAGCGCGAATTGGCGTATATTACTCTCTGCCTAACCCTTAACAGGGATACCTTCATGATGGTGTATATGTTTGTATAGATCGATATTTTATCGATATGGTTTGAGGATGCGGACTTCAGTTACGAAGTTGATGGATAATTTTATAGTAATGTAGCGAAGATAGATTTATTATTAACTTGTACAGTAACTTAGTATTTTTTCACACTTTTCGTAATTATATCACATCGTTAGCATTATCAGCTCCCAATACTATTTGATTATATTCGTGGTGGCCGAGTTGGTTGGACCTTAGTAAGACTAAACACTTAGGTCACGGGTTAAACCCTGGATGAATGCCAATGCGATTTTAAGTTAAAAAATATGTACAGTTCCTTGTCAAAAGCATTATAGGTGTCAGTCCCTGTTTAGCTTAGCTTTTTAACCTGTTTATACATTAGATTCGAGGTCTCTATAAGTTCACGTTGCCCAGTTTCGTTACCTCACACCATAATGGAAATATTGTCAAGTAGCTTAGTTATGTTTCGGTAGCAGTCTGTGGGTTCTAACCCCTAAATGCGGTTTCGCAACGTTAATTTGACTATAAATCAAGTAAACTAGACCCGCAATACAAATTCGTCTTAGTAAGCGCATAATTTAGCCGGCATAGTAAGAGTGACCAATGCTATTAAACAATGTATTGATCGACTCTATTCAAGGATGCAGTGCATTTATGGTACAAAGTCGCATGCCATCCTTTAAAGTATATTTACTAATTACTCGTAAGTTTATACAAACACAGTAAAGAACTTGACATTTGTTCGATGTAGACATAGAGTAAAGTCGGCTTTGACGAAGTGTAATGAACCTCTCCCCGCTAGATACTCTGAAGCCGTCTCGGACGCCGTAAGGCATCCATCCAAACCATGTATAAAATATAGTGTCGTGTTCTACAGCTAATTTATATAATTTCTTACTAAATACATATCATCACGGGTGCCTTACGGCGCCCGAGACCGCCTAGACGGCCTCAGGGTACCCAGCGGAGGGGTTTTTAATCCCACCTCGTCGTAGCCGATGGTATGAATCTACACCGAACAAGTGGCTACCTCGTCGCGATATTTTGAATAGACTCAATAACTCATCTATGTTTCAGTTTCACAAGTTGGTATAGTGAAACCGGGACCGACAGCTTAACGTGCTCTCCGAGGCACTATAGTGGTGTTGTCGAATAAATGTACATATTTTTTTTAATTAAAAACTCATTGGTACACACCAGAATTCGAACCATTTCGAATTTCTTACTAGTGTTTGAAAAATATAACATATATATTTCGAGTAAATTTTTAATTTTCCTAAATAATGAACTAAATCAAATCATTTATATTTTCAGGATGAAAAAGAACTTATAAGAAACCTATCGTCTGCGGAAGGTTCGGAGTCCTTAGTAGAGGCCGAAGAGTATTTGCAGCCAAAACTAAAGGTAAACGGAGCCGCAAGCAACTCCGCGGTCAGCAGTGCCCTGGACACCCAAACCAGCTCGCTAAAGCCGTGCACGTCTACGTCCTGGGCGAACACCGCCGGTGTCGCATCCGATGGATCGCTCAAACCAGAGTCGTGGAGCAGATACAACCGACAACCCAACTCCGATGGATCCGAACTCAACCATTACTACACAAACGGAATTCTCATTTCTGACTCTTCTTCAAATTCTCGATGCAACGATTCTATGAAGAATAGTTCCGCAGAATCGGCTTTTGATGGCATGTCTAAAATCAAAGAAGCTCACGTTGGTAATCTAAAACTTAATTTGCCTCTGGATGAGGACGACTACTTGATGCCATCGCCGCAACACAACCAAACATCGTCCGCTTACATGGACCTCATAAGCGAAGGAGGTGAGGCGCCTGACGTACAAGATATACTTAAGAATTATGGCGGTTTCGTTGAAGTCAAAAGATGCGTGGATAATCCTGAGTATTTGATGTCTGATGATAACGTTCCCACTCAGACTCTCGGGATCCCGACCGATCCTAAAGCGCTCGAGTCACCGAACGTGAGCGAAGGAAGCGAGTCGCTGCCCCACGCCTCGGGCTCGTATGTTCCGCAGAGATCTGTGGAAGACGAATCGATGTCAGACCACGAGTACTACAACGATCTGCAGCGGGAGATGCAGCCGCTACGGAGGAACGAGACGACCGTATGACCGCGCCCCTTACTTACCTTTGTGATAAATTAAAACGAATAGACTGATCTCGTGTGTGATGACGCTCGCGGTTATCCGCCTCCCCCGTGCCATTTGACAGTGGCTAGTGCTTAGTACTTGTTGAAAATCTAATACAAAATATATTAGAGGTTAAGTAGACACTTATCACGAAAGCTCACCTTAAAGAATAGTTGCGGGCGACGAGGCTCATGCGTCGGTAACTTCTTATTTATTATTGTGACATAGGGACGACATTGTTGTCGGTTGTAAAAAAGCTTTTAGATTAGATTACAGGACTTTTTATTTTAATTTTAAAACTGTGATAATTAGGGTAAATGAAGCTAGACTTGGACCAGTGTTATGTTAGGGCCGTCAATAGCAATTATAATGATAACTTTTTAAAAGTTTGTATAATAATATTTGTTTTATTTTGTATGCTTACATACGATGTAAAATCTGATTAATTAATAAACAAATAAAATGTAAATATTACAAACTAGTAAATCGCTAAAAATAATAAAAGTGAAAACAAAACAAAAACAGCCATTATGCTTTTATTGTTTTAGCTAAGCGACTTGTTATTTTGTGCTCCGGAACTTCTTACTTCCATTGTAAAAAAAAAAATATTTGTAGATAATTATTTGTACGTATCTATCTTGCCATTAACATCCTATTTAAATATTAATTATTTAATAATAAAGACAGGTCCTACAGCACAAAAATATTTCTAAATCTAATCATAATAAAAATGATAATAATAAAATAACTGAAATGCCATCGTAATAAAATACTTAATATATTTTATTTCTATTTTATTCCTAGAGTATTTACTGTAATTAGCATTATATATTGTATATATACTTAAAATAAGATATATGAATTTTGTTAATATTATTGTCATCCATTCTATTTAATATAAATTTTAAGAATAACGTGCCATTTCAGCATAATTTATATTAAAATATATAATACTTATCACACAAAATGAAATTGAATAGTTAATAAATATTTAAATTTTATTTACTACATAATACTACTTAGGTACTTACATTTTTTGTTTCAATACATTTTTATTGTGTGTTATAAATTATTATTGTTATTTAAAACTCACCTATTTACTTTTGTATAGGTACTTACCGTTTATAGATATCGTAATAAATTTTCCTTAATCGTAAAAAAATCCAATTATAAAATAATTTAATATCTTTTTTCATAATAATATTGTATATTATTATTTATTTTTAATGAATATGTTAAAACTAATATTGGATGTTTGGATGACTATGTTGACTTGTACCTTAATAAAATATATTTTTAATAAAATAATTAATGTTTTTAACTTTGCATTATCCTTAAAATAATAATAAATACATTCACGGATGCCTTTTTGGCTCCCGAGAACAGTTTTAAAGGGTCCGGCCAAGCGGAGAGATTAAGGCCGGGCGCACATTACGAGAAATTTCTAAAGCATTCGTTCATACATTTTGCAATAGGTCCCGCACCCCGTGAGAAATTTCTAAAGACGACCATTCGGTTTCGATGCACGCCGGATTGCATGTCAACTGAACACGAGATTTTTTTGTCTGCAATACATTTTGTACCAGACCCCGCATAGTATAGGAAATTCGTATCAGTTTGGAAGACAGTGCCGTACCGTGCACAGTGTTCCTCTTTCCAAAATGTCAGATATGCAAGATTTGATAGCTGAGGTCGAAAAATATCCATTTATATGGAATTTAGAAAATGAAAATTATTTAAATAAATTACAGCGGAACTTAGCTTGGGAACAAATATGCACAGCATTATCGCCCAATATCGACGTTTTTTTCTTTATTACACTAAACAATATTGCCAACAGCAATAAAGTATCGCCGTGCGAGTATAAAAAGACGGAGAGGCGTGTCGAGGTGGCGCAGTCAGACACAACTGGACGCCGAATCGCCGGACTTGATAGTGTGAGGGGTGTACGACGGCCGGTCTGGCGCGCGTTAGAATTTGTCTATTAGAATGTCTCGTAATGTGCAGCCGCCCTTACCCGTCCTCATTTCGCCGATGGTATTCGGAGGCAACACCTAACAAGTGGCGACCTTGTTGCGGTATTTATGATGGTATAGCCTCGTTTTATAAAGCGGTCACCCATGTTGAGTCCGGCCTTGTTGTCATTTGTTTAACCTTATTATCAGTTACGCGGTGACTTAACCACTAGGCTGGGGCCCTCTTTTTATCCTTAAAATAATACCATCAATATACCTGGAAGTGGTTTAATTTATATAGGTTGTCATTACAGGAGTTGTTTTTCTTGTGAAAGTGATATATTTACATTATGTATACTAAGCAAAATAATATTCATAGAAAAATTTAGGCAAAGCGATTCTAGGTCAAGTTAAAGTCAAATACTATCATTGGTATCGCCACTATTAAATTTATCGATATTTATTTATTTATCGATCCTTTTCCCCTCCCTTTACTTTACGCACCTCACTACTCTCTAAGCTACTGTAACGAGAGGACGTCTACCTACATATAAAATTATAAATCGATCACCGTGTGATTTTGGATTATTTATATATTTTGGAACCACAAAAAAGTAATAAGTCAGCCACCTGCCGGTATATATAGTATTTGTGAAGAGGAAACTATAATAAGAAGACCGTTCTAGATGATCAGGTGCGTAATCCCTTATTATATTATGTATGTATGATGAGAACCATTTAAGCGGAGATCCCTTGATACCATTATAGGCTAGCTTTTGGAGCATATAATAACATGGTTGACCTTGCCAAAGGCCTTCTTGAAGTCGGTATAGATAGAATCTACTTGCATACCACTGTCAACAGCTAGGGGTTTTTAATCCCACCTCGCGTATGGTATGAGTCTACACCGAACAAGTTGCTAGCTCGTCGCGAAGTTTGGATAGACTCCATAACCCATCCATAAACAGTTTCACAAGTCGGTATAGTGTTAATTGGGCCGACAGCTTAACGTGCTCTTTTTGTGATTTATACTTTGCTTTACAGCACTTACATTACTATTACTACTTTCATGAACTATACTTATAAACGTTCCCTAGTAATTAGCCTATTCATTATTTAAAACTAAATTAAAACCCGTTCGTTAATTTCTGAGATTAGCGCGACTTGACTGACTTTGCTTTATACTATGTAGCTGTGATCAAGGCTTAGTCGGGTGATAGTGATTCTCCAATCTAATACAAATACATTTATTTCAGGAAAATAATAACAGTATTACAATAATCAGCGGGTCCTGCACTAGGAAACATCCTACATCGCGGGTACCCAAACATTCATTATCAGTACATATATTTTCAGCTACCAGGAGACATATGATTAAAAGTAACAATTAAAGACATAATCTGTCAAGTGAATAAATTTCCCATTAATAATTTGATTTTTTTTTTTTAATTAAGCAACACAAAATATCACAACATATTAATACCTACAACAGAGTATGAGTCCATTAAATTTATAAGGTTATTGACCAGACAAATAAGTAAAAGAGTAGGTACAGATAAAATTCTGTCTTCTTACAGATAAAATTCTCAAAGGCCTTAATGTTATGATTTTTTACTCTTTATAAAGTTACATAAAATAAATTTGAATTTGAGAAAGAATTTCGTAGAATGAGTATTTATATCTTGCATTTTCTCACTTTTAAACAATTAACTCGGCTTTGAAATCTGAATGTACACTTAATATTGAGGATAGAGAGTTTTACTGAAAGAAATTTATTTTCAAAAAATAACACTTGCACTTTCATGGCACCAATCATAAGTCAATCATAAGGATGAATTTATTTTAAACAAATTAAAGGAAGACCAAAAAAAATTTTAGTAAAACATATTCTTCATGTATTTTTTTTTTCCTTTATTTGTAATATGGCAAAAACGTTCAGTAAAATACAATTATGTTGAAAATAGTGTATAAATCCCAATAGTTGAACAATAAGCCTAATCTTATACGATTCGGATCCAGAAGTTGAATAAATAGTACTTAAATTTGAGTTTCTAAGGGAGGGAATTTGATTTAAATAATGATAATAAAAACATTATTTTTAATGTACCTATTGGGATTTTAATGGAGAACGGTCTCGCTGTACTTTTTTTCTTGCCCTTACTTCATACAATTATAAAAATCAAACTGCATATATTGGGATTTTTTTAAATATCTAAATGTTTAACAAAGTTTAAGTACTTATGAATGCATGCTTAAATATTACATGTTCATGTTTAATGCATATATACCCAATAAATGAAAATGATTAAAAGAAAAAAATATTTATTTTCGTTATCAAATTAATTTACATATATCCACATATACTTATAGAGAGATTTTACCCTATTAGTTGAACTACGAGTAACAAAGTTGGGTTAAAGCTTCATGTTAATGAAGCTTTTATACAGAAAACAATTAAATAATTAGAAATACCCGTTTAACTTTAGGTTTACCGATTATTACTTTTACACTTAATCATAATCCTAAATTTTACACCAAGAAAAAGTATTCAAATTACTTTTTATAATTTTCTACCTAGCCCAATACTTTACGCCGCTCATGTTTTGGTCTAGGTAACGATTTTCAAAAGCATTACTTGAACAGCATATTTATTGTAAACTACAAATAAATATTAAAATATTAACTTAAATTAACACAAATCATAGGGAAGATTTAAAAACAAATGTAATGTAATAACGTATTCGTAAATGTATATTGAAAATCTGCAGAAATGCTTGCCTTAGAGTCCTATAGAAAACATATTTATGGCGGCAATGCCTGTAACGTCCACCAGCTACCGACTCGTTAACCTCGCTACTGATATATTATATATATTTAATTTGTTGATCGGGAAAACAGTTATCCGCAATAATAATAAAACTGCTCGTATAAAGACGAATTTGCATTACAAACATATTTAATAACTTCGCAGCTTTTTATCAAAGGAGAATCCCACCTCGACAACAAATCGATGCTGTAGTCCCCTGAAAACCGGTGATACCTACCCACAGACTAAAACCGAATCATGACTAGGTCGTTTGACGGTTTTTGCATCTGTATGGTCGGTGGGCTAGAAAGAGGGGTTCTTTGCAATGAATACGTTCTTTGAAAAGAAACCCCACATGAAGTGGACCTGGAAAAGCCCTAACAACAAGGTCAGAAACGAGATTGATTTCATTATGGCGGATAAATGGTGCATATTCAGGGATGTCTCGGTGGTCAATAGGTTCAATACCGGAAGTGATCACAGACTTGTTCGAGATACTCTGAATATCAACTACAAGCTAGAAACTGTCGCGGGTTCAGACCGTTTCCAGCTAGAGCTGAGAAGTAGATTCGAAGCGTTGTAAACCACAATGGTTGTTGATGGGGAACTGAATGCTGTCGTTAACACTCTTCGGGAGGAATGTGTCAAGTTTTGCCAAACACAGCTTAGCGCTCTGGCAAGAAGTCGAAACTCTCGGACATCGGTAACTTCGTCAAAACTACAAGCGCTCACCAAGCTCATACGCAAGTCTATACGGAAGGACCTCCGTCGGTTCAATACTCGTCACATCGAGCAAGCGATCGAGCTGAACAAGGGTTCCAAAGTATTTATGCAGGAGCTTGGAAGAAGCCAGATGACATAGCTACCTACGATGGAAGAAATGCCACCTCCAAAGTAGAGATCCTCGCCAAAATCGAAGATTTCTACACCCGGCTTTATAAATCACATGCTGCAAAATCTGACCCTAGAAACGATTCCAGAGCCTCACTTACGCATCATTATACTGACGAGCTTCCTGACGTCAGTTTAGAGATCTGAGTTACATCTAAGCTCCTGAAATCAGGAGGTGTGGCGGTCTTGCAAAGACTGTAGCGCCTGTTTAATTCCGTCATACAGAGCGGGACCACACCAAAGGTTTGGCACAGAGGCGTGGTAGTCCTGTTTTCCAAAAAAAGCAACAATATGCTTTTAAAGAATTACAGGCCTATCTCGCTTCTGAGCCACGTCTATAAGCTATTTTCGAGGGTCGTAACTAACCGACTCATTCGAAGGGTTGATTCCGTCACTGATGACTGCCAGCCTCCAGAACAGGCGGAGGAGGATGCGGACCACATACTCACGGTGAGGCAGATTATACAGAAAACCAAAGAGTATAATCGGCCTCTGTGTATCACCTTCGTGGACTATAAAGCCTTTGACTCTATCGAAACCTGGGCTGTAATGGAGTCCATGCAGCGATGCCAGGTAGATTGGCGATCGAGGTGTTGAGATGCCTATATAGATCTGCTTCTATGACTGTCCGAGTATAAAACGATGAAACAGGGCCTATTCAACTGCATCGTGGACTGAGACAGGGCGATATTATATCGCCGAAGCTGTTTACTAACGCAGTTGAAGACGTTTTCAAGACATTAGATTGGAAAGGACTGGGCATAAATATAAACGGAGAACGCATCTCACATCTTCGGTTTGCCGACGATACTGGCCTCTTCTCGAAGTCGCTGCAGGAAATGCTGTACAGTCTAAACTATGCTTTCGACGGGTGGGTCTCGAAATGAATCTGGAAAAGACCAAGGTCATGTTCAACGACCAGGTCATTCCGAGAGCCGTCGTTTTGGACGGTGTAACTCTCGGAGTAGTCCAGGTATACATCTACCTGGGCCAAATCATAAACCTCGCTGGGAACAACTCCGAGAGTGAAGCCGACAGAAGGGTGCAGTTGGGCTGGGCAGCGTTCGGGAAGCTACGCCACGTCCTTACGTCAGTCATACGACAGTGTTTAAAAACAAGTCTTTAATCAGCGCGTCCTACCAGTGATGACATACGGCGCCGAAACTCAAGGTCGCTCAGCGAGCTATGGAAAGAGCTATGCTAGGAGTTTCTCTAATGAATAAAATAAGGAACGAGGATATTTGTAAGAAAACTAAAGTGCCAGATATAGCTCTGAAAGTTAGCAAACTGAAGTGGCAGTTGGCTGGTCACATTTGCCGCAGGACGGATAACCGTTGGAGCAGGAGGATATTAGAGTGGAGACCACGTCTTGGCGCACGTAACGTAGGACGCCCCGCAACTAGATAGACTAATGACCTGCGGGGAGGGTTGCTGGCAGAGACTGAATGCGAAGAGCGGAGGATAGGGATCAGTGGCGTGTCTTCAGAGAGGCCTATGTCCAGCAGTGGACTGCGATAGGCTGATGATGATGATGATGGTCGGTGGTAACGAGACCGGTCGGTCGGACTAACAAAGTTATAGAAGCTTTCCTCCCACCTAAAAATTGTTCATCTAATGTGAGCCCAACTTCTGTTACCACTATTCTACATAACTACAATTGTATGGACTATTAACACGACATCATCAACATTGACTGATAACAATGTTAAGCAGATGGTAACAAAGCAGGACCTGGGATGGGTGACCACTTTATACAACGAGGCTATACGATCATAAACACTGCAACAAGCTCGCACCCGTGATGGTATTTATTTATCAAAACGACTGGCGAAATGCTATGAATAAAAGACAAGTCTGAGTTTTTAATTTTTTTTATTCCTAACTAAATACAAGCAGACACAAATATACATAGATAATATTTTTAAACTGCGAAATAATACAATTATATTTCATCATACATATAGATAATTCTCAAATTATATAATTTATAAATGACTTATTTCGTTTGTTTGTTTGTTTACAATTTATGTACCTATTTTTTTTTTTCATAATTTGAATATATATATATATATTGCCATGGCAATATAGGTACACTTTTTATTTTATATAATCGGTTTACATTACTAAGTTAAATAACACTAACTTAATTACAGTGATCATAGAATTATTATAAATGACAAATTATAAATTTAAATTATTTATTAGCCACACTGTTTTGCATGCCTGATGGGCTAATTCTGTAGACACATTTTATATACAAGATGGTACACTTGTAACCCGAAATTACTGCGAATAAACATTTCACATCATTGATAGTCATCTTACATAGCGCTCTTGTGGCCATTATATTCAATGTATTAAATAACACACAAATAATTGATTTAACAATTGGCGCACTAAGAAGTATAGCTAATTTAATCTTTCAGAAGAAAATAATTTAACATATATAATTCTTTAGTTTTACTACAAATTTAGATTATCTAGGTCTACGAAATAAATTAATAAATCAAACTTATTTTCGGATATAGTGGTCACACCGACAGCTACTATAAACAAAGATATATATTACGATCATGAATATTATACAATTACATTAATACACATGTCTTCTGACAAGAAAAACACTACACAAAGAAACACATCTTACAACATTTATTATAATTACAAAACCCGAAAATATACCTTGAGAGGGAGAAATAACACGTACTTACGCTACACATGATTCCAATACTACACAAAGAAATACTTCTTACAACATTTATCATTATAACTTGAGAAGAAAATTACACGCACTTACGCTACACATGATTCCAGGCAATACACAAAGAAATACATCCTACAACATTTATGATAATTACCAAACCTGGAACATAACTTGAGAAAAAAATTACACGTACCTACGATAAACATTATTCCAGCACTACACAAAGAAATATATCTTACAACATTTTTCATGTTTACCAAACCCGGTAACATAACTTGAGAAGAAAATTACACGTACCTACGCTACACATGATTCCAGCACTACACAAAGAAATACATGTTACAATGTTTATCATGCTTGCCACTATCATTCACACAGATACGCTCACACACTCACTAATTCTACACAAACCTCAACTACCAACGCGCTCTCACTTCCAAATACACATACACAAATTTTACACCAACGGAAACCTCACCAACTAACGCACTTACACACACACGAATTTTACCCAAGCAAATACACTTTACATACTAATGCACTCACACTCACGCGAATTATACACAAGCAAAATAACACCTCACACTGAAAAACACACATGTAGTGAATATATAAATAATAAAAGGTACATTACTTTAACAAACTTTGTAAAGTGCAATAGATTAAGGAATGACTATGACTGACATCTGCAACACAGATAAACCTAGCGGGCGGCACCACCCTAAAAGGATTACTTTTTTTTTTTGTGTAATGGTTCATTGAAAGCATTTGATTGCTCGGCAGCAGACCTTTGACGCCGACGAATTCTGGCACCCATACTCTGACGGGTATTCAAACCATCTGCCTCAGGATCTGACGAAGCATTTTGGGCGTCGGCCGCATCCAATACGACATCGCATTCTGTACGTCCCATTATACGTCTTTGGTGTCGAGGTTCTAGTCGGTTAGCCTCAGCCATCTCGAACGCCTTGAGCGCCAAGCCATCGGATCCCTGGGGGTTTGCGGTTCCGAAGATTGAGACTCGGTATTGATCGTAATGCGCCGAAACATTTGATTCGTCTGTCTTCGTGGAGGAGCTACATTGGCAGGGCTGCGATTGATATTCAAATCCGGCTCGGCCGTGGCTGTGGCCACACGCTGTACCGGCCTTCCAAATATCGGCCTCACCACTGCCACAGGATTCGACGAGATCGGGCGGCCTGTTGAAGCGGCCGAAAGTGCGGCCGAGGTCGAAGCCATCGTCGGTGGAGTGAGAGTCATCGCCGACGCTCTCGAAGTCGTCAACGGCAGCGGTTGCCCTTCGCCGTCGTCCCAAACCGGCGGGCCGGCGATCGTAACCCGCATAGATGGTTCCGGTGGCAGCTCGGTCTGCTGTATACCTACTTGCGTAGATACTGATCCGGTTGGTCTCTGTGCTAGCTGCCTTGTCTCCACCTGTCGGTTGGAACCGATCGGCACCGAACCTCGTGCCGCTGGCATTAACTGGATCGGTTGACTCGGACCCAAAGGTGTTCTGTTCCGTCGGCCTTGTCTTGCTGCTTCGACCGCTTGTCTGGTACTTATAGCGATTCGGCGAATCGTCCTCCGCGGTATGAGGATGCTCATCCGTGGCGTAGGCACCTCCGTGTCGGTGCTCTGGCTCTCGTCCGCCGTCCGCCGCCTTCTCGGCCCCGTCGATACGCATCCAAGATCCGACATTATAATTCATAATATAACACACCGATTTTTTAAAACATACTTAGATCCGTAATCTAAGAGACAAATATTAAACGTTTGAACTGAAGTAAAGATTGCGTGTCGTTACTAGTGTCGCGCCCGACGGCCAGCCGCGTACAGACGAGCCCGGCCGCCCGCAGAGCGCAGCGCGCATGACCGCTGCAGCTACCGATGCACCTCCTTCCACTAACCACTCGTACATTTGAAGGCAACGCGCTTTTTGCATTTTAGAAACGTTACAGGGTTTCGAAATAAACACATAAAATAACAGAAAACATATTTATGTAATACCTATTTGTTTAATGTACATTGTATTTATCCCGTATCCATCGCATATTTGGTTTGGCTGTCATTGGCAATCTTAATTATAACTTGAGAAGAGAATTACACTTATTTACTTAATGACGAACACTTTTGAAACATTGAAGTGTAACTTCCTAAAATATCTCCGTTGAATAATTTAAGTAAATGCATCAGCTTTCTATATTTAAAGCGCTTGATCTTCCATTATATATTGATTTTAGAATATGTTTAAGTTGTGTCGTCGCAAGTTATACTCTAAGCAACTTGATTCGTTTTTTTATTTAAAAAAAAAATACAAAAATGTTCAGTGTTTATTATTTAGATTGTTTACGTAACAAATAAAAACAAATATACAGGTCGAATTGTAAACCTTGTTTTGAAGTCGGTAATTAAATAAGTTTTAAAACCATGTAGGTGTATATAATAAGTTGTAATTTCATCCTAATCACAAGGCTTTAATCATGATATTGAATGTTATAATATGTAGTTTAATACCAGTTGTAAAAAAAAAAATATATGAATCTGTGCATGGATGTGGAGGAAGCTAGGGAAGAATGTAGAGACCGTGCGAAGTGGCGTTCATTGCTTGATTACCCCTTAACAGGGATACAGGCGTGATGGTGGTAGGTATGTATGTAAAATAATTGCCTAAAGTTTGAAGTTCTGTAAGATTTTTCTTAGTATCCGTAACGTAGTAGTATATTTTCCGGCTTCAGATTTTGGTGATTGTCATTCACTAATATAGGAAATTAATTCGCAGCCACATACAATATACTCGTATGTTGTGAAGTTTTGACTGGCTGGCCTTTAACCTTCGTGATATCTATAACCAGTGTTACCGTGTGTTAGAAAAAGACGGTTTTATGAAGGTTTTTTTTTAAGAATCATAAAAACAATAAAATATAAAAAATATTTATTTATTTTAAATACAGTTACAAATAGCATGGACGGATATACGATATATATATTATATTAAAAATTTACTACAATTATTTATATAAATAAAAAACTTAAATTATAATCTAAACATACTGTATTGTTTCTTTGGAGTCATACCTTACATTTATATAATTAAATGCGTTACCATGACTTGAGATTTAAAGAGAATCATTAATATAATATAAAAATAACATTTTTTTTACAGTTTCACGACATGTGATTTGTATTTACCTGTTGGTAAGCTGACCTATAAAGCTCGTGGAATAAGAACGACAAATATTTATATCATTGATTCTGTATAAAGGAGAACAACATGTGCATTGTATAAATAAAATCTGTGGAACGTTTTGAGTTCTTCGTATGAGCAATTGTTAAAGACAACAATTTTTATATTTTTAAAGAGCACGCCATGTGACTTTTTATCAACCTGATAGTAAGCAGACCTACAAAGTCCGCGTACGGGGTCGATTAATACAATTGATAAACAATATTGATCGCTCCCACTATGCTGACTAAATGATTTGTATATTTTTATTGTATTATGATGAATATTTTATATGAACTAATCATTCAAAGCCTAGGCTTAGCATGTCAAATATCCATATAGTTTGACAGTTGATAAAATGAAGTATATAGGTTGACATTCAATCATAAATTTATCGAGGTTGCCATGAAGGCCCTGTATTATTATTAAATGTATTAGACACAACAAGGTTTCTATACTCTAAAAGCTGATTAAATTAATACATAATCAAAATTAGCTTACTTGGGTAAATAATTCGATTACGTCGTATATATTTACAATCGTGTTAGATATGCCCGATGGAAAGCAGTCCAAGAACAAATACAACAAATAATTATGTGCTACATAACCGTTGTTTTCATAGTACATAAACAGCATTCTACACTTTAAAAGTGCGAAATATGTGAATCCCAAAGTGTGGGCTGGTATATCTGCCACCCTGTGATCATGCATTCTACTACCTGTTCGGGAAGAGTTCAGTTATAAATCCATAATAAATATGCCTAATTAATGTAATATATTAGGTATAAAATACAATTTGCTGATTAAACTAACTATATACGACTCGGTTTACTTTTATTTACGTACATCTTTAGTAATTTAAAGTAGTATAAATGTACATGTTCTTCGTAAATAATTAAAGTAACAACGAAGCGTACGAAATTCAGCATAAGCTTTAAAAAATATAGAACAATTTCTGAACTACATAAATAACCGTAATTAATATAATTTACTATATTCGATGGGTCCATCACCTATATATGTATATTAATTTTAATATAATTCATTTAACAGGGTAATTCTTCATAAATGTAAATTAAAGCAACCATAAACCGTAAAATGAAATTGAAGATAAAATAAGAAAACAATGTGAAATGAAGACAAGCATTTCTCGTAAAAAAAAATAATAATAATAACTAGGAATGTCTTATTTAGATTGTTTTATATGCTTTGTTTTTAGATATTAACACGGCAGGAGGCGCTAAGGGGTAAAAGCTACGCATGGTCTACATTTAGCAATTATTTATAATAACAAAAAAATAGTTAATATCATTAAGTAAAAAAAAAGATTTTTAATTATTATTCTCTTATTTTTGATATTTTTATGTTGTAGAATATTTTACTATGTTACCTCTTAATTTTCAAAATAAAGGTGCGACTTCTGTCGTGTGAAATATATGCGTCAAATATTTACACGATATGGTATTATTTTTGTTTTCAATTTTTATCTTTGATTCCATTTGGTGTTTTAATGCAGTACTTAATACAATACCATTCAAAATATTTTTTAAAAACAAAAGTTAATTAAAAATATTAAACTTAAATATCTGACAAAAGCAATTATTAAGTGCAATGGACGGCAAGATAAATTAAACACTCTATAGACGTTACAACATACCTTGCGTCTATTGTACCTTAACATTAAAATCGTAATAAAAAAACTGTAAATTGATTTTTCATTCGATTCTATTTATAAAAATATGATTATATTATAAAAGCAACAGGTTTCAGACACCTACATGATTTTGTTATTATAAAGATGGCCCCATTTTAAATTGACAAGCCAGCCCCTTGGAAATTCTATGGCATAGATCATAAATGTGGTATGTACTATATGCTGACTTGAGATATTCTAGCTTATAAAAGAATCAAAGGAAGGAAACACTATAGCAAACTGGTAAAAGTTTAGTTGCTTAACAAAATCGCCGTTCACAGTTACTGTGTACAAGCAAGGTTTAAGGAAGATACCAGTGATATAGCCAGAAACTGATAGCATAGGACTCAGTTTATCGTCGCTTTAACAAATTAAATTCAATTAAACTACAGCTAAAATTCGACGTAAAGCTATTATAAAAAAAATGCAGCGAGCGTATGATGGTACGATGATAGTTACATACAACAATAAATATAAATGCAAGTTTATTCATAAAGAAGGTTATTCTTAAATACACCTAGGGGCTGTTTGAAAATTCAACCCATTGCGATCTCTCGGGGAGAAGAAAGTGATGGAATATACACAATTTACATATCTCAGTCTCTTTCTTTTTCCTGAGAGATCGCACAAATTAATTGTTAGCCCGTTTTGAAAAGAAGCCCTAGTTATTCATGAATATTTTATTTGTGCCGTTAAGTTTAGAACTGGCCAATAATGCTATATTACTTAACGCCGGTTCGACCAAAAGAAGGCATAACTTATACCAAGACTAGTAATATCAAATCACATACAAATACCTAAACATTACAAGAATTAACTATTTAATTTATGAGTAAATAACTGTATGAAATTTTACACTACTATCCCCTGTATAAGTTATGCCTTCTTTTAGTTGAACAGGCTATTATACAGATCCAAATAAAACCCAGGATTAGCAAAAAACATGTATAAAAATATTCGAGTTTTATAATACAAGGATTACCTACTTTTTATTAATATATAGATATTGTAGCTTAATAAATTAATAGTTTCCTACTTGGTGTATCATAAACCCTACACACTACTGTTTTTAGGATATTTTTTACACATAAATATTAACAACTTTAACTCTGGGACTAACTCTGTCCAACCGAAATAAAGTGCATTACTCTATACATGATAGTAAATTGGTGAAAATCCTTTAAAAAACTAGTATTGGTAGGATTTATGTTACACTGTGTATTTTAATTATACATCAATTTTATTTAAATTAATCTAGTTAAGTTCAAAAATAAAATAATAAAATCTATATTATTGTTACTATTTTTTTTTATAAAAATGCATAATATTTACGTATTTCTTTCTGAATTATCTTTTTTATTCTTCCTCTGCCTCCTATGCTTGCTATTGGACAGTATTTCGTAGGCTTGTTGTATTTCCATGAACTTCTCTTGGGCTGCCCTGCGCAAAGACTCTTCCTTCACCTTGTCTGGATGATGTTCCCGGGACAGACGACGCCATGTCGAGGTAATTTCTTGTTGACTTGCATTGGGACCAAGTTCAAGAACCTAAACAATACAATCATATACAGTTGTAAATAGTGTAACCTTTATCTGAATCCTAATCTTTTTCAAAATGAAGATAGATAGTTTTGTAAAGCATAGACGCTAAAGTAAAATTAGGATTCCACCAATGAGACAGTTTTATTTGTATGTACTATATGAGTTACCGATTATTTTTAAATATAATTTGGCACTATTGTGGAGTGCGTTTCCAAGATGGCACTGTATTTAGTTGGGTTCTGAACACAGGGAAGGGGAGAGATGATGTGAAAAAGGCTTTTAAACCCCTACTTCGTAGTCCCAAGTTCTGGAACACTGCTGTTCATTCCCCTGCCTTCCAACCTCGCGATGGACCCGAACCCCGCACGGAGAGTCCATGGATTAGAATCATTGCCATGCCCTACAAAGCGATTTTAATCCAATAAATTAATTTAAAATTCCTGTTTAGATTTAGTTTTATTGGTTATATTAGGCTATGAGAAGTCAATTAGCCAATCAGTGTAGAGAGTTTATTACGTAGTTTGTGCTTAAGTCTTGAATGGCGCTTAAGGATTTATAAGTCAGAAACACCACAAACCTTGTAGGCGTTTTGTTCTCCGTGAGGATCCGAGAGGTCTATGATTTGCTTCCACACCTCATACCAGCCATGGTGCTGAGCGTACAGATACAGCTCATGCAAAGATTGCTTCAAGTCCACCCACCTGCGATTAAACAAATTATGATTTTGTAACATATAATAATCTCACCGAGGGGTATGTGACTACTTGTCACTACAAACAACTATATTATAACCATAATAGCAATCTGTAGAGTTTTTTAGTTCTTCTACAAGCGCCCTAATAATTTATTATTGATATATTGTATAAGACACATATTTCCTTATATTATTTCAAAAACTCAACCGAGATTTTTAAATAGAGCACGGCGTTATTTTGTATCTAGCTGGTGGTAAGTAGACCTACAGTCTATGATCGCTCCCACAATGCCGGCTTAATGATGCGGTTTTGAAATACGCAACGACAAATAGAGTTTACATTACAAGTCTACTTTAATAACCTAGCTGGCTTTATCTTCCAATCAACTGTCCATTTCGTAATTCCGCACCCTGAAAGGAAACTACCACATCGACAACAAATCGTTATAATAGTATACAGAAAACCAGTGAACCCACAGATTAATCAAATACGAAAAGAGGTCACTTCGGTTTTTGCAAAGGGTGGTAACGAAAACAGTAAGTCGGCCTCCTGGTATATAGACCTACCTAAATCCTCCAGTTTTATTCCCTCACCGTCATCGTCGTAGATGGATTATTCTAAATTTACATAAAACACATGGCAAATTCTAGCAGCGGTATAACAAATAGATGCCGAAGATTTTACTAATAAAATTCTAGCCGAAAAATAACAGTTATATATTTGATACTTACCACGGGCTAGTGAAGAAATGATGGAGAGCTTCATAAACGGGTACTTCATCGCCTTCGCTGTCTGTGATGGTTCC
Organism: Monopis laevigella; assembly: GCA_947458855.1. Taxonomy (NCBI): domain Eukaryota; kingdom Metazoa; phylum Arthropoda; class Insecta; order Lepidoptera; family Tineidae; genus Monopis; species Monopis laevigella. The sequence goes on along the minus strand of OX381576.1, from coordinate 36,103,422 downwards.
ATGGAAGTAAAGGTAGCTGCACCACAACGAGAAATAAATGCCGGCACACACGCCCAGCACTGCTGCTCTCCTAAAAATGATACACATTCACCTAAAATTCCACGACAGGCATTAAAGTTTTGTAACGATGACTATTTTTTTCCCTCGCTGTCATACAGCCGCTACGTCGTCCTGGTCATAAAAAAAAAAGTAGTATTGTGATTGTGTCATTTTATATCACAAAATATTATAGACGGTTGAGGACGTCAATAAATAAAAAATAAACTCTATTTCTTAATTTTGAATTAAAAAACGACTGCTATGGAACCAAATTAAATAATAAATTAGGATCGCAAAGTTTTGTACTAAAACACGAAATTTGTATTTTTAAATATAAATATATATATATATATTTATTTTGTCTAAATCTTATTATGAATTTGATGTTTTCAGATCATCTGTTATCAGCTTTCGCCACTTCTGGTAAAAAAATAAGTATAACTAACCGTAAAAATCCTTGTTTCTTCTTTGGTTGCCTCCTCCACTTCTTGGAAAATATTTCGAAGGCGAGAGAAGAGGCCAATACCACCAGCGTGACCCACGTAGAGTCATCAAAGATATAAAACCGAGTTGGGTAGGCCAAATATGCACCCAATACAGGCCATAAAAGACTACCTTTTTTACTGCCAATGTTTCCAACAGTCCATACACCTGGAATAATAATATAAAATCGTGACTGAATTGTTAAGAAAACTCAAGCTTGTTGCAATGAAAAAAAAAACATTTATAGTACTGTGGTATACTATTAACAAACCTAGGTGCTTTCTGAAATGTCTCTGGACGTGGTGTGCACGCCAACATATATGACTGTTTCCGAGTCAAAATCAGTTTTTTAAGATAGAGATAAGTGGCTCTCAGTGGTACTACTGTTACTATTAAGTAACAGAGTTTAATATTTGGTGATATATGCATAATTTGATGTTTTCTCAGACTACCATATAGTCACTTCAGCTACTTAAAAGGTAAGTTGGTAAAGGCATCTGCAGTCAAAGGTCAAAGCTCAAATCAACTCGTGATCATCGCCTTTTTATTATTATTACTTTGAATATTAGTCTTCAATTAGTGTAAATTAAGTTCATTATGAAAATATTTAAATAAAAATATATACCAACCTAAAGCAGTAGCCAGCGGAACAAAAATATTAAGGTATCGAAGATTTAGCCCATAGAATTCATCAGATGGTGTAGCCAGCATTATCAGTTGGCCCCAAGTAAAACCAACTACCAGCATCGTCATGAACCGATCTATCGAAAATGGTGGCTGCAATATCAAATATATTATTTAATATTTATTACCTAATAATATATCTATATTACAAATTTCTACATAATTTGATAAATTAATAATTAATTTGTAATATGTTACAAAATTATTGATTAAATGAGAATTTTTTATTACAATTTTGTTAATTACAACAATAAAATTATGTAGAAATTTGGAAATAAATTTGATAAAATATCATGCATAATAAGTTATGAAAAAAAATCTTTACTGAAATTACTAAGATAATTTATATGAGTAATAATTAAACAAAGTATTTAAGCAAAATTTAATGAAATTTGTTAGTTTGAGTTGAGATGAATTTGTAATGGCCTTTAACATAAAAAAAATACAGAAACTAGTTCTACTTTGTTAAGTATAGTACTAGACCGTCTAAAACTAGACTATTAATTGCCATATTTTAGAAGCATTGAATTTCTAAAATAAAAAGTCTTACATTGTGGAGATTAATAACCATCTGTTTAAATTTACAGTCGGTTAAATTATTAGCTCCCCTATTTTGACAAGACAATGTATTTGTTAGTAATTCAGTGGGTAATAATTTAGAGACAATTACTACTGTTTGTAATGTACAATGTTAAGTGGACCATACCATTAGCTTGTTTTCTGATATATTTTTGAAGGCCTCCGTGGCCTAGTTATTTATATTATATTATTATGGGCTCAATTACCACTCATGGCAAAATTATATCATAATTTTTAGTAGTATGTCTGTACATCTTTCCATGGTATGAATGTTTATTAAATATATTTTTTAGTAATTTTGCTACTGGTTGGTCATTATTTTTTGACCAGGGCTATATTTATGAAAAATCACTGGTCAAACTCCTTAAAAAATCATAACAGTCACCCAATAAAATCCATACATTTTAATGCTGGCAACATATATTGCAAAATGTATTATGTTATTTAACAATATAAATATTTGTGAACTAAAAATTTACTAGAAATATCTAATATATCATGCATCATACATAATAATGTCTCATACCTATGTACCTGAACATACATAAAGTTAATTTAGAATTTAAAGTTAACTGTATAAAGTATATAATACATACATTTCTTATATAATTAACCTTCTATATATTGGGTAATATAACATATGTATTTTATAGTTAGGATTTTAAGCAAACATAAAAAAAATATGTCTTACAAGGTCTTACATAGCAATTTAAACAAACATACTTTTCATGCAATATATGAATTACATCTGTGAATTGTTTAAACAGTTGAATAAAGGAAACAATTTCGACTAATTTATTTAAATTCCGAATAACATATCTTTAAATTTAATACAATGAAAAAATATTATCACATTTTATTTTTAAAAATCTCCCAGCAGGGTGATTACGCGTCTTAAGTTGGCTCGCACGCCAATCGTTATGTAGTCATTCTGACTTAGATCAAGCTTGGCTTCTTAACAATGGCTCTAAAATATCATAAAAAATTATGTTATTACGATTGGAGTGCGAGCGAACTTAAGACGCGTAATCACCCTGCAGGTGTGAGAAAACTTGCTTGCAACGGGGACCAAACTGTTTTCCTATCTCAAAAACCTCAATTAACTTTTACAGTAATCATATTACTTTTCATTTCTTACTTGGGTAACTAGTATAATCCTTCTAGAAAAATATATTATAAACTAAGTTACTTTATGTTGACACCCACTTATACCCTTATAAACAAGCTTAGGGTGCAAAAGTATTTTGAAAATAGAAACAGATATAAAATCATCAATAATGCATAACAATACTTAACTGCCCCCATGGTTGCATTTGACATTGTACATGGAGGTTGTGGGATTGATTTCCAACATCTTGATTATGGCAAAAAAAATAGTTTGTGAATGTTTACAGCTTGTCTGGGTGTTACTAACCCAAACCAAGACAAACTGTATAAAATATTATATGTTTTAGTATCACTGTTTCTGGTACACATAGTACAAGTGCAGTTTGTGACCAGCGCATAACGTGTGTAATATCCTTCTTATAATTATAATCAAATATGGTATATAATATAACACATGCCATACATAAACATATTACCATATAAAATAAAATTGTTACAAAATGATTTGATTGTCTGAGAAAGTTTCCTTTAGAGACTATGTAAATATTATTATTAATTAGTCTTTATTGACTGAATAGATATTACATACAAAACTAATTCCATAATAAATATTATTTATTTTGGTAATCAAAAGTAGATTTTTGTGCATGCATGATAATAAAAAAAATTAAAAAAAGTATTGGGAGGAGGTTGTTCTCAGATTTTACTGGTTATTTTGGACATCAATTAATTAAATTCAACAAATCAAACCAAATTATTTTTTTGTTTAAAAATCATTTATGAGGTAAACATACAAGTAGTTACCATGATTCAGTAGTTCTTATTTAATTTATTGAAAATTGAAGATAATTAATTTAATTTCCAATGAGTTGAGTTAAACATTCTTTTCTACATTACAAAAATAACAAATAAATAAAAAGCATTCCACAAATAGCAACATACCAAATATTAAAAACATAAAATTACATGCAATAAAATAAACTTACAACACCCAGAAGAGAAAGTTATTTGTTACTCCACCATCTTGAAATAAAATCAAGAAAATTTGATTATTTCTATAAATAATAAAATTGGTATTTAATAAATTATAGGTGTACATGTCTACAGTGAGCAGTGTGTCCAAATTCACTCCATTAACAAGTACACACTTTAACCACTATGTTTCAAGCAAGTACGGTTAAACAAAAAATATGTTGTTTTGCAGGAGACACAAAAACCGGCAGTAAGTATATAGGAAATTGGTTTTTATAACATTATATAAAAATACAGGGTGGAAAAGAATGTTTGAAAAAAAAGTACCCTAATATTGATGATGGCATATTTCACTGAAGGAAACATTCCTTTACTTTCAAAAATAGGTAAAAATTTATTCAATTTCTTTTGTAATTCAAAAATGGTTAAAAGTAGTTTTACACATACATACATATCATCATGGGTGCCTTACGACGCCCGAGACCGCCTTGACGGCCCCAGGTTACCCAGCGTTTAATCCCACCTCGTCGTAGCCGATGGTATGAGTCAACACCGAACAAGTAGCTAGCTTGTCGCGATGTTTAGATCCAATAACCTATCTATAAACAGTTTCACAAGTTGGTATAGTGAAACCGGGACCGACAGCTTAACATGCTCTCTGAGGCACTATAGTGGTGTTGCCAAACAAATGTACATATTTTTTTTAATTAAAAACTCATTGGTGCACTTCGGGTCTCGAACCAGGGACCTAAGTGTTTTTACGTCCAAGGTCTAACCAACTCGGCCACCACATATGCAGTTTTACTTATTATTGAAAATAATAGGAAATATCTCAGTAAAATTTGCCATCATCAGTATTTCGAGTACTTCCTTCCAACCACAGCCTTTATTTTACACCCTGTATAGTCTCAAAACATACTTGGTTAAAGTTAATTATTAATGTGGAGAAATAAAGCTTTAATCCTAATCATAAGACAGATAACTGATACTAGAGCTTTATCAAAAATTACTAATAAGACATTATTAAAATATATATTGAATGACAATTTACTAATTATCCTCCAAATGCCTTTTTAGTCATCTTCTTTTAATTAATAATGTACAAGTTAATTGAATTAGTCACTTATTTAACATATTATACACAATTTTACTCTTTGTACTGTTTTCTAACTTTTCAAGATCTAAGTTCAGAAATTTTATTGAATAGATTTCCAAGTCAGCATCATATATTTGGTTGGGTATAAAGGGTACTAAAAACAGTGAATAGGAATTTATATTGTAAATGGCTTTTAAACCAACTTAGTGGTTTCCAGTAACATTGCAGTCTCCCAACCACAGAGCAACCAATGCTGCAAACTCTGCTATATTACTAAGGCAGGGACTTATATGGGTGGAAAATATGTTTTAAGGAATTTCTTTTATCAACACACACCTTGCTCGCACAATAGATAGCTAAAGGTGATCACATACTATAAGCTATTGATGTTTGATCAAAATTTAGTTAAACAGCTCACAATAAGATGATAGATAGATGGCCAGTTTTAAGGATCTATATTCAAACGCATACAAAATAATAAAACATATTCAACGTCGGTGAAATTAATCTGTTGCTCCCTTGTATAGCAGATATAGATTGGCAGGTCAATGAACTCAACTAACCACCTAGTCTTACACTAGTTGGTTATGTAGCATGCATTTGGTTCAGTAGTATTTTTCATATTAAAGATTTCCATAGCATAAAATATTCATCATTCTTTTGGTAATGAATAGCAGCCTAACCAAATGCACTCTCAATCAAAAGACCTCTTCATTAAAATCTTTTTTTTTTACTATACAATATCTGTTAAGATTTACATTAAATAAATAATTTAAACAACAACAGACTTAATATGCCTAAAAATGTTGGTGAAATTCATGCATTTATTTTAATAGTGGTATATTTTGGCTATAGATCCATAACATAAAATAATTTAAGTGTAAATTTTATGTAGAATATCTTATTGGCTAACCCACAACCAGTCATTTCTGTGTATCAAATTATGGTTTCAGATAATCTTTCCTTGCCCTTGAATCTTGAACCATTGTATTGTTGAACCTTAGTAACTACTGATATTTGTACCAATAGTAAGTGGCCATTAAACCAGTTTTTATCTAGCCAAAATTTATCCATTTCTTTTCTATAGTAAACACTAATGGTCTGATTAATGTAATGGTTGCTGCTTAGCCTGAGTCATTGTATTTTATATGCAGTTTGACTGGCTCAGGCTAAGCAATTTAATTAATCCAGACATAAGATTTATTACTATAATGTATTTACTCTTATCGCAATATGACTAAATAATGAGCTCTAATTTGAGGCCAAGATATGTATATTATTATCCGCCAAAAATGTGGGATTTACTAGATATACTCATTGCATTATTCATTCCAACAAGGTACTTTGGTTTTTAAAAATGTTATCCAATACTACAATAAAAATGAAACAGCACTAAAACCTGTATTCTATCCCCAGTTAGTACCACATGTTAGTTTAATAAAAGCAACCCTATAAATTATTATTTAGGCATTGTGGTTATTGCATTGTTAGGATATACAAACAGAAATAGAAAGAATGAATAGTTACCTTATTATTTTTGGACATTCTGGCGACGAGTGCTTGAATGTATCTGGGGTCCTCATTAGCGTTCCTCACATATTTTGGTATAGAGAATATTTCGCTTAACCATCCTATACAAAACAAACCACAAGTGCTCCAGAAAACGAAAGCGTGGCGATCCCTCCTCAAATAAAAATGATGCAAACCAAGTATTCCACCAAAAAGCCAGCAAAGATATGCTATAATAACAGATTTTTTAGCGCTACTATTATTCACTTGAGAAAACATTTTGTATTCAATCGTGTATCAATGCTGTTACTCTATTAACTAATTAATTTAAACACTTTGCCATTTAAATACTACGACGACAAATGCGACCGACTGACTGACAACTGACAATACACGTCAACCAGTTCAACCACAGATTCCAAAGCCTTAATAAATTATAAAAAAAATCAACCACAGATTTTTGTCAAAAAAACTCTAGTGATGGGACCCACCCTCGTCTACACGAACTATCATCGCATTCCGAGCTCAGCATCGCTGCCACGGATCGCTGTTTTTTTTAGCCAATGTCGTTTCACCGCGCGGAAATGTTAGCAATTCAAGTTCCATCAATCGTTCCGCGAACAGAAATTTTAACACGAAAACTTAGCTGGGCTACTTTTTGACAGATGTTTGTTTGCATGTGAATATCTATCTACAAATTGAAATTTAATTAATTATTTTATTTATTCATATCTGTTTTAATTTTAAAAGTACGATTAAATCTAAAAAATAAATATCGTGTAACTAAATTCAGCTTTGGTATGTTTAGTTTGAGGTTGTTAATTAAATTAATATTGTGATATTATAAAATTATTGTATTTAAATAATAGTTAATTAAAAAATTTTGATTTATTAATTATTATTATTTATTAATGATAAGGTAGTAATATTTTTAATTTTAATTATTTAATTCAAAATAGTGCTTTTTGTCAAAAAGTGGCATCAAAATCAACACCGATCGTTTCCAAGCTGCATTTTAGCATCGCTAAAAAAAATGACATGGCTGTGTTGAAACGGGCGGTCGCGCTGGTTTTTGATGTCACCACGAAAAACTGCCCGCGCTAGCTCTCGGAACGCAGAGTATATTGAGTTATTATTATAAATAGTAAAATATAATATCCGGGTGAGAAGGAATGCAAAAATGGAAAATTTTGATTAATTCGTCCGTTAATTAACTCTTTTCTATGTGTTGATTTGAATGATTTGAATTGCTAAGATTTCCGCGCGGGTTCACCCCTAAATCTATGAATTTATATAAATTAGGCATGGGTACTACTCCCCTGCTAGTAGTGCCCATGTTGGTGTTGGAGGATGAAACACCCCCAGAAACGTAACGAAGGGTAATCGCAAAAAAAGGTAAAGGCGTATCTTAAAAAACACAAAATTAAGCGAAGCTTTATCCCCGCCCCGATGCTAAATCCTGGCTACGCCCGTGGTAGCTCCTCTACAATTATCAATATAATAGGAAGTTACAAATTAATAATTTTATCTGAAACACTGATGACAATTTATAATTTTGTAACTTTATATTGCTATCATTATCCTGTTTCACGTTGGTCTCAGAGAAACAGAGTATATCGACCCCCTTGTTCTATATTAACACAAAATTATTACACAAACCAGCAATATTTTGGTGTAAAATCTAAGTTTACTTGAGGTTAAGTTGTTCACTTAACCCCCTAATAATAAGGTAGAGGTATTATAATAAGATAGTATTATAATAAGGTAGAGAAAAAATAGCCCTAATTAATAAATAAACGAAACGTAGTTAACAATAGTACAGAAGCTCCACTCCGAAAAATCAATTAAATAATTAGCCACTCTTGCACCGACACAATAAAGCACAGTTCAGATCATACAGTGCTAATAGCCTGCATTTATATTCACCTAAAGTTGCCTCTCTTTCTATCGCGTTATTCTTTACTTTTCTGACGACGTTAGGGTTGTCTTCTTTTAAACAAAACCTAGGTTAGATACTTAGTAGTAAGTACGTAGATCATAAAACAATTTTATTTTAGGATGTCTGCGCATATGTATTTTAACCTAAGGAGATACGGAAGCCATAAGGCACACTACAGCCTCCTAGACTAGTGGTTGCGCCTTTGGCATTGTATCCGGAGGTCGTGGGTTCGATTCCCACCCATGGCAAAAAAAAATGTGTACGATTTTTTTCTGTACAGTTTGTCATGGTCTGGGTGTTTATAAAATATAATATGTATTATATCGTTGCTTCTGGTACACATAGTACAAGCCTAGAGCTTAGTTTGTGACCAGTAATTGCTTTTCGGTGTATAGGCACAAAAGTAATAATAGTAGATACAAGTAGTATAGGAAGATTATGTGGAATGATATAAGTGCGAATAATACCTTTAAATGAAACATATTGTACCTACCTACATTCAAATTCAAAATTATTTATTTCATGTAAATCTTTACAGATATTTATGATAAGTCAAAAAAAAAAAAGTTTTTAACAATAAGGTCTTAAATGCATTTGGTTAGGTTGCTATTCATTCAAAGGTAATTTTCCTTAATTAAATTATACAAAAACTAAATGCGCGATATGAAAATAATACCCACCGAACGCATGCTACATAACCAACTAGTTTAAGACTAGGTGGTTAGCTGATTCCATTTACCTTTCAATAATTATCTCCCATACAAGGGCGCCACGGGGGCGACCAACCACAGCGATCATACCCACGCCAAAAACCTGTATTAAGAAATATATTATAATTAACCAGACGCATAAACAAAGATTTATGAATCGGTATCTTTAAGGGCGTGTTTTACGAACCGTGAAGTCGATTCCCCCTGAGGCACCACGGAGAAAAAGGTACCAGCTAAAAAACTGGTGCTCCACACATACCATCAGAGGCGTAAGGCTATTGACTCACCTTTGCTTATTTATAGCATGGTAGTATAATAAATGTGCTCTCACCCTACTGAAGAGCATGCGCAAAACAACCCTATGGCAGATTATATTACATAAAAGTAATTTGTTAGATACTGTACCAATGTACAGAACTACACAAAAGGTACTTTATTATAAAAATACAAAAAAGGAAAGTACCTGGATAAATGAGTAAATATAAATGATTATCGTATAAAAAAAAAGGTAACTAAAAGATACTTATTAAAAAAATATTTAATTTATTATTACCTACTTAAAAAATAAGTAGGTAATAATGAATTATTACCGTATCAGATTTATAAATATACCAAGGTATATAATAGGCAATTATTTTACTGGTTGCGAGACCTCAATTGCAGATCAGAATGGTTCCAGACAATTTTATGACTAATATAGTCATTTACTATATACGTGGTGGCCTAGTTATATACGTGGTGGCCTAGTTGGTTAGACCTTGGACTTAAAAACACCTAGGTCCCTGGTTCGAATCCCGGTGTGTACCAATGAGTTTTAATTAAAAAAAATTATGTACATTTGTTTGACAACACCACTATAGTGCCTCGGAGAGCACGTTAAGCTGTCGGTCCCGGTTTCACTATACCAACTTGTGAAACTGTTTATAGATGGGTTATTGAGTCTATTCAAAACATCGCAACGAGCTAACCACTTGTTCGGTGTAGACTCATACCATCGGTTACGACGAGGTGGGATTAAAACCCCTCCGCTGGGTACCCTGGGGCCGTCTAGGCGGTCTCGGGCGCCGTATGGCACCCGTGATGATACATAGTCATTTACTCTATAGTAGGCTTTATTGATTAAAGTTTGTTTAATACAATTTTTAAACTTCATTTCATTTAAATCTATAACGCTATTAGGTAATTTGTTAAATAACCTTATACCATTAATAATAAAGCATTTAATAGTTTTTTGAAGTCTAAACTTTGGTATGTAGATTTTATCTATATTTCTTAAGTTTAGATATTTAAATTTATATATAAAAACATATTTAATTTTTATATGACGTACAACAAATTCTCATAAATATATTGAGATGGGAGAGTCATTACATCAAACTTAGAAAAGGTTTCCCGAAGAGAATCACGAGCCTTCATGCCATATATTGCCCAAATGGTCCTTTTCTGTAAAATAAATATTGTATCTATATCATGCGAAATATGCGAAGTACACTAATCTGGATATTGCAATATCAGTTAACTGACTGATTTTTCTCACTGCATAGGCAGCAAAACTCAATCTCTTCGATAAAGTATTGATGTGGGCTTTCCACTGTAGTTTGGAATCAACTGTGATTCCCAAAAACACAGTGGAATCAACAAATTCCAGATCAGTGCCACCTATCTTCACTGTGGAATCAATATTATATACATTAGGCAATGTAAATTTTAGGCACTTAGTCTTCTTAGCATTTAGAATTAAGTTATTTACCGTGAACCATTTCGAAACCATAGTCAGAGTATCATTTGCTGCTGACATATATATATTATCATTCCTACTAACTTTAAACAGTAAGGACGTATCATCAGCAAATAGCACTATCTGTGCCATCTCCTGAACCATATGTGGAAGGTCATTAATGTAAACCAGAAAGAGGAATGGCCCTAAAATAGCCCCCTGGGGAACACCCATCTTAACAGCGGTTCCTTCAGATAGACAGCCATCAATATTAACACATTGAGTTCTATTAGAGAGGTAGGATTTTATTAGATATAAAGCTATATTGTGAATGCCATAAAATTATAGTTTGTCTAACAAAGTTTGATGATCAACATAATCAAACGCCTTAGATAGATCACAGAAAACACCAACGAGGTCCTGAGAGGTTTCCCAAGCGTCAATTATTTCGATAATCAATTTTGTACCGGCATTTGTTGTGTTTTTACCTTTTGTGAACCCGTACTGTTGACATTGTAACAACTTATTTGTGTTAAAAAATATCTATATACTAAGTTGAAAGAAAAACTTACAAAAACATTGCCTCAGTATATTTGCTTAGTCTATGTTATTTATTATTAAACAACCTACGTAGGCTACCTAATTGGGTAAATAAATAAGTATGTACGAGCAAGTATGTATGTTGTCTACTTATCAAAACTGCATAATATTTCTAGTAATAGTTAGTTCAGGGTAGTGCACTAACTATTACTATACTCTATCCTCATCAAACAAAACTATATACTATAGTATATAAATATTTTTTTAAAGTACGTAAATACGAGAGACTTAGATAACTATAACAAAGGACAACATTTGGTACATAAGATAGGTGGCGAGTAATGAAAATTCGCATTCTTATAAACAGACTTCTAGACACACGTTTTGATATTTTTTTACTGTACCTACCTAATAATAACCGTGGATTTATTTCCCTTTTGAGGTCCTTTGGAAGTATGAAAAACGTAAGGTACGAATCCTTGTTACTATTATATAAGCAACCGAATGTGGCACAATAAGCTTTAGACCTCATTTTGGTTAATATAAATATCGCGTCGAGGCGCGTGCGTGAGTATCATACGCACGTGCTACTCGACCGGTGCGCGGCAGCCTACTGCGGCAGCCCTCAAAAATAAAACCGTGGGTACGGCGGGGTACTTGTTGCTTCTAACCTAAAGGCCGGAGTGGAACACCCCAGGGGCCTTACCAAAGAGCCAATCGATAATCGAATCGAAATACCCATCGAAAGCCAAATGTATGGGATTTGACGTTTCTCGGCGATCAGGCTCTACCCATAGTAAAATTCCTATACATTTTTACCGATCGATGCGGCGATTCGATTGGCGATCGTGTTCTTTGGTCAGGCCCCTGGTTATAACTACGACTTTGAGTTACAAAAAAATTGTTTATTTCACTCACACTTCCTATAACTCTGTGGACTGGCTTTCGATGCCGGGATCGTTGATGAAAAACGGCCACCTCTAAAATATTTTAATACTAAGAGGCGTAGACAGAGAAAACTATTTCTATGCTAAGAGGGCTATGGCGTCTCCCCCGTGGCCACGTTGCTCTGTAAAATTATAACGAAAATAAATACATACTCGACTAGGCTATATGGTTAAAACAACCTTAGCTATTTCTGTTGAATAAAATAAAAAAAGTATAAATAAAAAAATGGGCGAACAGCTGTCAGTCAATGAAAAATGCAAGCAAAATCTATAAATTCACAAAGCACTTTTTTCTTTTTACAATAAATCTTATTATTTATGAAGATGTTACGTTCTATTATATACAAAAAGTGATGTAATATTTATTTTAGTTAATTTCTTGTACTGTATTGTTTGTGAAAGCTCTATGCCCTTGTAATTCTGCAAATACGCGTCATCGTTAGAGTGAATTATCTACAGAATGCCATGATTATTTGGCGCAAAATTTGTGGTACATCAAAAAATTATAACAGGAGGTGTTAAAATACAAGATTATCATGATGAATCTCGACAACAGTTCGAGTGGTTACGCCTCGGAGACCGTTTACGGGACTCACGAGGACTCCCACATGGTTATGTCTGAGAAAGTGCAATCATTGGCTGGTAGTATTTACCAAGAGTTTGAGCGTATGATCGAACGTTACGACGAGGATGTGGTCAAGACCTTAATGCCATTAGTAGTTAATGTGTTGGAGTGCCTGGACTCGAGCTACCAGAGCAACCAAGAACACGAAGTTGAATTGGAATTATTACGCGAAGATAATGAACAACTAGTCATGCAATATGAGAGGGAAAAATCATCCAGGAAAATATCTGAACAAAAAGTTAGTAGCTTATTTGATTACCATTGGTTTTAATGTTTCTTTATGTACTTAAATTTATGCATTTTTTATAAATTCCTTATTAGGATAATCTTATATATAATTTTTAAAGATAAAAATGCAATGAAAAAAATCCTGGTGGGTAAGACTCAAACCCCACGAACCTCGCTATCCCGGCAAGGTGTTCAACCTCTGAGCCAACCACGTTACTGTCACCCCTCACGAATTTTGTCATTGCTTGTTATCTACTTATACCCAGATGCCCTCTATTAGCTTTCTTCTATTAACTCTATATACAAGTGAAGTTAGAAGTCCTAGTTTCTAATACTAGAAGGCAGAGGAGTCTGTTTTTAATTTTTACTTTTTCAGTATTTTATATATTCATTTTTTATAAATTCCTTGGATTCTTTGAGGGTAGCCCGAACACTGTAGACGCGTGTTTATATTATATTTTTCAAATTTAATTTTATTGAATATTATTGTGCAAAAGTGTACTAATTTTGTAGAATAAGCATTCATATAGTAATATTAAGTGTGAGAAGTGTAGCATTTACGCAGTGATCTCGGTGTTTGTGTTATCTCAAATAATCCCACAATCTTCAGTAAAATGGCGGTACCCATTTTATTGTTGATCCTTTTCCTCCTTCACTAGACATTGGCAAGACTATACCGTATGCTTTCATACGGTCATGTCACCATTCCCTTTTCTACCCTAGTCCTTTCCCAATTCCTTTCCATCCTATCATTCCACTTTCACAAATAATAAAAAAGTTTTTTATTCTACCCTACTCGACACTGGCAAAATTACGCGCACGCGTAGAGGCCATTCATATAAGCTAATAATAATAATAATATCAATTCCTTATTAGGATAATCTTATATTAAATTTTTAAACTTTACTTGTATAGAGTTAATAGAAGAAAGCTAATAGAGGGTGTCTATGTATAAGTAGATAACCAGGATTTTTTTCATAGCATTTTTATCTTTATGTACTTAATAAATATTCATTGTGTTATATTAGTAGACAATGTTGATTAACCAAATTAAATATCTTTATATGGAAATAATCATATATTAATGGGATAAAGTTATTTTAATTAAACTAAAAATAAATGTCACACCCTTTTTCCATGGGAATAGGCAGAGATAAGGGAGTGCCACCTACTACTATCCTGGGATAACTCTCTCCCTTCCTTCACATCCACAACTTTATTCATACAAGCTCTACAGTTATGGGCACTATGGTTCCCAGCTTTTTGAGAATGTCCCACGATTTAATTACTTACCTTCTGAATAATATATCCAAGTTATGTGGGTACCTAGCTAATTGTAATTTGATTGTTTTAGATATCTAGATTTTTAAATTATAAATATTATTATGACTTCACAAGTTTAATAAAAATGTTACAAAATAAATCTCATGAATTCTATTTTGTAATGTCTAATTTCAGCTCCTAGAGGTGGAAGATCAGTTTGAAGGAGAACGTAAGGAACTAACAGAAAGGTTAAGTGCGCTTGATAGCATTGTCAGAATGTTGGAGCTAAAGTATAAGAACTCAGTGGATCATGCTAGTCGATTAGAAGAAAGGGAAAATGAACTCAAAAAGGTAAGCTTTATTATAATACATTGTTCTCATCTATCTATGGATTTATAACATAGAACAGGGACAGGACATATACAGAAATTTAATGTTATTACACCATATTTGTTAGTACATTTAGCTGCTATTGGCACCCATTGTCGCGTGTAGGCTGCTACCATTTGTAATGAATACACATGTTTACATATATGGTATTAACTGTTTGTTGTTATAAGTGTCTTGATTAGGTTTCATTTAAAAAAAAACTTATGTTAATTAATATCCAAATACCATCGGATAAATGAGGACAGGTTAATCCCTCCGATGGGTATCTTGAGGCCATTTAAACCGTTCTCGGGAGCCAAATAGGCACTTATGATGGTATTTTAATTAATAATAATGTCAGATACTGGTTTAGTTAGGTATACTTTAGTTTTTGCGTCTACCTACCTAATTCACTCACAAACTGAAGTATGGGTTTGTACAAATGTGTAACTCAAGGAAAATGTCTTGAGTCATTACAAACAGGGACCGGAAAACCCGTTCCCCGGCTTAAGTCTTTAAATGGTGTACCTCTTACAACAAATTACCCTGTAAACTTGCTTACCCAATTCAACTGCTATCCTAATTATAACCCTTTCAAAAGGGTTATATTTAGGTAACCCTTTTGAAACGGAAACCCCTTTGTTTAACAGGTTAGCCTGTAAAACTTACCCTTAGACAGCCAGCAAAACTATGGTGCAATTCTTTTTGAAGTTTGGAAGAAGGATGGAGAAAAAAAATAAGTTGATGGTTATTGCAGTTGATTAACATTGAACATTTTGCTGACAAAAAAATATATTTAAACTAAAATGACTCTTATTATATTATACACTAATATCATCATTGTTTAAAACCCTTAAAAACATGAAGGGGTTTCCCTTTCCGTGGGTTACACTTTCAAATGCATTTGATTACCTCATTTGGTAAAGTTGGTGCTTATTTTGATTTCAATAATAATAATAATATAGGTCTGGTCCCTGATTACAAATTCAAAAAAAATAACTTAATTTTAGTAGGATATTACACACAATTATTTTAACAGGATAATTGGCAACTGACATACACAATCATTAACATCAAATGAATTGTCATTTTGGGATGCCAATCTAATCCCTCTGTATTGAAGGTGCCCAAATTATAATAACAATTCCTGCATTAGCTACTAGTAGACACTAAGGACACTCATTTATGATAGTAAAGCCTGCATTCTATATAGTACAGTAAATTATGATTTTTGGCTAGAAATTCATTCAAGAAAGGTGGATTTTGCTGAAATTGTGACAGTAAGTAGGGAATACCCTAAGAAGCAAAATCTACCCTATGCCAAGGTGTGCTTTTTCGCTGGGTGTGAATACCACCCCAACTAGGGTGTGGTAATTAAAAAAAAACTCCTGGAATCAATAGAAGGATGAATTTTAGGCTAAAAATGTTCTATAGAAATTTTTCAATATTTTGAGATATTCCTGATCGAAAATGATTTATTTTTTTCGAAAATAACCTCGTTTTTTGACTATTTTTCACATATCTAAACTATATAAAATCCATTTTATCAAAAAAACTAATGATAAGTGCTCTAGCATAAAAACTAACGGAGTTATGGCGAAAATAAAGTTGGTTTCTATTTTTTTTACGAAAAAATCACATAAAACGTTACATTCATTAATTGTCTGTAATTAAATCACAATTACATTAATTGGAATTAAATGTTACAAATGTACAAGTTACTTTATCTTAACATTATAAATATGATCCAACAGTTTTACCGATTTGAAATGTTTTTATTAAAAACACATATAAAAAAAAATGGCCTTTTTCAAAAATAACTCAGAACTCACTCAAAAATAACTAACTAAACTATATACCTACGTAAAAATTGCTAGAGTACAAGAAGTTAGCACTTTTATTTTTTTTTTTTAAATTGTTTAATGGCTTGGATACAAGTCCTTTGAGCCATATCTTTTTTTTTGTAGTAATTTCTTTTATTTCTTTTTATAGACTTTCTACAGTATTTTTAATATACTCGTATATTGCTTCATAGTATTCAACATTTGATAACAATTCATTTATGTAGCGGGGAACAGATTTGCTTATTTCTTCTATTTTTTTAAATAATATTTGTCTTTCACCGTAAAATTTTGGGCATATCTGAATAATGTGAGCTATATCAGCGTCAACTGTATCACAGTAAATACACTTAGTATTAGATATAATAGAAATTTTATTTAAATGGGCCGGGGTTCTTGTGTGTCCAAGTCGTAATCTTGAAATTTGTGTTATAAATTGTCTATTTTTATGTTTAAATTCAAAATGCCAGGGCTTTTTGGGTATAGTCTTTTGTATGGATGCATACCAACGGCCTGTTTTTTCTAAAGTTTTTGCTCGATATTTTTTCCAAATCTTGAAAACATCTTCTTTAATTTTAACATATACATCGGTGAATGGGATATCTACATATTCACATATTTCATTCAATCCAGTAAAAGCAATATTATCAACTATTTCATTGCCGGCGATACCGCTATGAGAAGGTACCCACATAAGCTCTACATATATACATTCTAATTCTAATTTTAAAATTAGCTCACGAATTTGATACACTATATAATTATTTTGATATTTAAAAGTTTTATTATTTATAGCAATAAGTACAGACATACTATCAGATATTATAATAAATTAGTGAACATTTTTGATTATTTTAATATATTCAACGGCTTTTAATATTGCAAACGCTTCAGCAGTGAATATTGAACATAATGAATCTAATTTATAGCTACAAGAAAATTTAGAATTTGGATCGTAAATGGCTGCTCTGGTAATATTACTACATTTACTACCATCTGTAAATATTCTATCTTTTTTTTTATTAATAAATTTAATATAGTCATGTTTGTTATCCATTTTATTTATATTTACAACTATATTATTAACAATAGCTATATTTATTTGGACCATAACATGGCCATGGATCACTTTTATATATATTCGGTGTTTGTTTTACCTTATGGGCAAATATTGTTCGAATATTAGGATTTTTGTTAAAAATTAAGTTATAATCTGATATGTAGGTATTCACATTCTATTGGTAATGAAAATGATGACGGTATAAACTTTTCTAAAACTACTGTATTTTGACAACTTAAAGATTTAATACAAAATTTTTCTGCGAACAAAAGTCGTCTTATTCTTAGTGGCATAATACATGCCTCCACTTCCAAAGCATTTATAGGTGTTGAACACATTGCGCCGTTAATAATTCGTAAAGCTCTATTCTGTCAATTTTTTCATCATCAATTTTTTTAAGATTTATTGGTGAAGAGTTAATATAAGCCAAACAACTATAGTCGAAGTGACTTCTAACAATGCTTTTATAAAGTATAGAAAGCACAGATGGATCTGCACCCCAACAAGTGCCTGCGAGACATTTTAAAACATTTAACGCCCTATAAGCTCTGCTAGTTATATAAGTAAAATGCGAATTAAAATTTAATTTGACATCCAGTATGATGCCCAAAAACTTTTTTTCTGTAACAATTGGTATCGCGACATTATCATACTTCACTGTCTCAGAAATGGAATCTCCCACATTAAGTTTTTTACTAAAAATTAAAACAGAACTCTTTTCTGGACTTACATCTAAATTAAGGATGGTTTTAAAATAATTATGAAGTTGTTTTAATCCTATATTTAAATTTCTTATCGCTATATTTACATCACTATGTTTTGAATATAAAACAACATCGTCTGCAAACTGTAAGAAATCTATATTGCATGTATTTATATATTGTCGTATTTGTGAAACATAAATATTATAAAGCAGTGGAGAAAGCGTAGGACCCTGCATAGTACCTTTGTAAACAGATCTTGGACCAAGCTTTGTGTCTCGATTTTTAACATATACAGTTCTATCATATAAAAAATTAAATATCCATTCTATTATTTTTCCGGGAACATCAATATCAAACAAAATTTTTGAAAGTATTGATGGATCTATATTATCAAACGCACCTTTGATGTCTAAAAACGAACATACCGTAACTGATTTATTTATGAAACCCTGTTGTATATCAGAAATTAATGTAATGAAACTATCACTTGCACTTTTACCTCTTCGAAAGCCGAACTGATTATGTGGTAATTTATTATTATGTTCTACATACCATTCCAACCTGATTTTAATCATTTGTTCAAATAATTTTCCTAAGCAAGAGGATAATGAAATGGGCCTGTATGAATTTACATCCCCGACTGGTTTATCAAATTTTAATATAGGTATAATACATTGAGTTTTCCATGTATCTGGTATAACAGTTTGAGACCAAAGAAGATTATAGATATCTAGTAAGAGTTTTTTCCCATTAGTATGCAATTTTTTTATGAGTTTATATGGAATGTCATCTAGTCTAGCCGGTGTTGTATCTTTTCTTGATTGTAATGCCAAGTTAAATTCATCCCAAGTAAAATTTGTCACTAAAAATTAATTATATAAATTTGAATTATTTTCAAAATATTTGTTTAATGCAGAATAATTAATTTCCTTTCCAGGTACGTTAGTAGGGGCAATTCTGTTTAAAAAATCTGATATCCAAGTATTGTTTTCATTATTATTACTATTGGTTTTTACATTTTTAAATTTCCTAATATAATTCCAAATAGTCGAAATAGGAGTAGTTCTATTAAAACTTTCACACAAAAACTTCCATTGACTTTTTTTCCGTTCACTTAAGAATCTCTTTTTTTTAGCATCTATTTTTTTATAATTTATAAAGTTTTCTATTGTAGGAAACATCCTGTAGTATTTTAGTGCATTTTTACTATCTTGAACCATCTTACGACAATCTTCATTCCACCATGGAACAGGAGGTCTTAGTTTTTTAATCGTATTAGGTTTCTTTTTTGGAATACATTTATCTTTAATTTTGTATAAATAATCACAAAAACTTTTATAAGAGTTAAGAGGATAATTTGAATCAATAGGTACTTTGTCAAAAAATACCTCGGATAATTGATTATATTTAGTCCAATCTGCTTTTGAATATAAGTATTTTTCTATTGATTTTTCTGAACAGTATAAGTGAGGAGCCGTCTGAATTATAGATATAGTAGGCAAATGATAGCTACCCATAGCATCATCGTATACAGACCACTGACACAGTGGAGCTATTGCAGAAGTAACACAAGTGACATCAATTGCAGATTTATTTCTATTAGGTGCACCAACGGTTGTTGGTTCACCTGTATTTAATATACATAGATCACATTCGTCAATCAAATTAAATACATCGTTACCTCTGCTATTATTTATACTACAACCAAATGCTAAATGATGTGCGTTCATATCTCCGGATAAAAAATTTGGTTTGGGTAGATTATTAATAATGTTTCTTAATTTTCCAATTTTCATACGCCCACTACGAGGTGGGCAGTAAATACATATTATCGACAATTTACCTATATTAGTTTGTAAGCTAATGGCTAGGGATTGTATGTTCTGATAAAACGGAACTGATATAACACTATAATCTAATGTGTTTTTTATTAAAATACGTACACCTCCATAGTTATTTTTAGCATTTTGAAATATAAAATTATAATTTGGTATACGTATAGATCTATTAGTTTTTAGCCATGTTTCATTAAGTAGGCATACATCTATATTATTTTCATTAAGAAAGCTAATTAACAAGGGTTTTTTATGATTAAGGCTTTGTATGTTATATTGACAAATTGTTAATGACTTTATATCCATAAATTAATTATTATTATTTTTAATAAGATTATTTCTTAATATATCTTTAATGCGTACTGTAGTCATTGGTGGATCACCCTCCTTGTTATTACCTATTTTAACTAAAGTAGAAATCAGAGCTTTTAAAATGTTTTCATTATTAATAATATCATCTATGTTAAAATCATCACCTTTTTTTTATCTTCTATGGCTACCAACGTCTTACCAGTGTTGCTATTCTGCAATGTTTTGGAAGTGTTTACATTTAGATTGTCTAATACCTTAGACGTTGATTTTATTATTTTAGATGTAGGTGGTAATATTGGGAAGTCTTTTTGATAGTCCTTAGTTATTTTAGAATATGTGTTGTTTTTTTTTTCCAATAATTTTATTATTTTTACAGGACATAGTTTTGAAATTGCTAAGTGATTGCCACTACAATTAGAGCATTTTATTAATGTAGGGTTAGGGCATTCTTTATAATAATGCTCTCCAGAACAAATGGAACATTTTTGATTATTTTTACATGCCTTAGCAGGATGATTAAACCAAAAACATCTATAACATTGAAGTAAGGGCGAAAAATATTCGAATACTTTACAACGCCATAACTCACAATATACGAAGTCAGGAATAGAATTTGACAAAAAAGTTACGCTAATAGTTTTTAAAGGTGTCAATTTGCCATCAACTTTTTTCATAAATCTATTTACTTTTATAATTTCAAACTCAGATTGAAACATCTTAAATAACTCTTCATTTGAAATTTCAACAGGAACATATCTTATTATCCCAATTTTTTCTACATATCTAGCCGGTATGTATGCTTTAAATGAATATTTATTTAGAAAAGATTCATTTTTTTAAAAGTTATTTGCTAAGTTAGCCTGGCTGAGACTAATAGAACCAACGCTAAGAAAATTGAAGTTATATTTAATAACTTCAATTTTCTTAGCGTTGGTTCTATTTAGTCTGATTATACCCTTTA
Organism: Monopis laevigella; assembly: GCA_947458855.1. Taxonomy (NCBI): domain Eukaryota; kingdom Metazoa; phylum Arthropoda; class Insecta; order Lepidoptera; family Tineidae; genus Monopis; species Monopis laevigella. Next base: position 36,081,902 of record OX381576.1, on the reverse strand, counting down.
TATTTTTTTGAAATATACTGTTCAAGTATATTGGATTTTTATTGCCCAGTTTTTCTGTTTTGCTTTCAACATATACAGTAAATTCATTACTTACAGATTGCTCCGGAAAAAGTCGTTGATAATTTTCTTTTACATACGGTTTATAAATATCTTTATCTGTTCGACCTTTACGCGCCTCACATCTTCGTCTCTTAATTGTTCGTTCTTGGTTTTCTTGGGTTTGTGAAATATTCACAATATTATCGTCTTCCTCGTCATTTCCCATACTGGACTCGTTCATATTACTATTAATATACACAAATTGTGTATAAAAAACTGTAATTAATATTTTAAATTAATTAATTTTCAATAAATGAAAAAAAATCCCGCGTATTCAGATTTCCCGCCAAAAATCCACTTCCAGAAGTTAGCACTTTCATTCCTGAAAAAAAAAATCCTGTAGCTTAATTTTTTTTGAGAAATGGCTTGTAACAGTTAGCATTGGTATGAAATCAGTCGCCCTTGAGCCCTATCATCGTTGATCTTTATAAAATGAAGGGTTTGAGAAATATGAAACTTACTGAAATTAAAAAAAAACAAGCAATTTTTTAAATTTCATAGCAGCTAGATTTTGGAGCAGAGAAATGCGTATACTATACATGTATATATGAAGAAGACATGGATAGTGATGATGATATGTAATTATATCATCTTCACTATCCATTTGATCTTTTTCTTTTAAATCAACATGTGATAAAATTGACACAAATAAAGATCGAAGGTGATTATTAAAAACTAAATACTTACATGGAATTAACATTGTATTTTTTTTTAACCCCTTCTTCCTGGTGAGGGGAGAAAGAACTTTTCAAGGGATGAAAATTTTAAATACATGTTCGGAGATAATGAACTAAAAAAAAATATATATAATAATATATAATATAATATTTTTTTTTTTTAATATATAATGCTTTATATATAATAATATAAACAATTATATATTAAAAAAATGATTTTTTGTATATATTTTAATGTAATAGGGGTGGTTTTTAGAGGGTGAAAACTAATTATAACAATGCCCTTAAGATGTCTACGATTTAAATATAATAATTTATCTAAACAAGAAAAAACATTTGACTGTGATTGTATTTATTAATCTTTCTGTGTTGGGTTTTTTTACTATTAACTGTTTTTAATATTATTAATAATACAAAAAAAATAAATATAACAACTGAAAGATTTTTACATACAATTACCTACCAACATAAAAATAATAATAGAATTTTGACTAACAGCGAAGTTGACTAATATTGAAAGTATTAGTATGGGCCCCAATACAACGGCAGAGCCCTTAAATGCATCATAGTTAAAATAATATAAAATGAATACATAAAGAACTTAAATAATAAAAATTACAAACCAATCAATTTTAATAAATATTACAATATAATAAACAAAATAATAATGAAAATTAAAAGCTATTTCTATAAATTTTATTAAAATAAAGTCTACGGCCTTGCGCACCATAATTATAAAATCGTCATAACCTTGAAATTGCTAGTACTTCTTTTCTTATGTTGACTTAAAAGGTTGTACTTTGGGCTAATATGAGGTTCTACTGATTAAATTGAACAACTTTTCCCATGGAACCTTCTCCATACAAACTAGTATGTTATTATTATTATTATTATATTTTGTTTAAACGTGTTACATGTAATTCTGCTTATTTGTGAAAGAGGGATAATAGGATAAATCATTGTTTGCTGCGTTAATGCTACACTTCTCACACTAAAGATCACTACAAATACTTATTAATAATATTAAAAAAAATTAAATATGGAAAATATAACACAAACATACGTCTACAGTTTTCAGACAACCCTCAAAGAATCCACTATAGTAATGTTAAATGGGGATGCCAAAAATATTTTTAATTCGCACACGGTTCCATGGGAAAAGTTGTTTGATTTATTTATTTATTTCCAGAAAACTATCAGCTAATTAATACAATTACATATTTTCTTATAAGGTAACTTAAAAACTATTGATAAGTTTTCTCTGTAATAACTGCGAACTCTTAATTTTGATATTAAATATATATATTTTTTTAAATACACACAAATGAAGACAATATAAGTTTATGTAATAATTTAGTCCTATACTGTGTCACCCGATGGTATGACAGGTAGGATTTGATCAGCAGAGATCATATTATCCCAAAGTACAACCTTTCAAATTCATTTCTGCGACAAAATTATAGTGCTACAAGAAATTGTAGCAAGACAACCTAAGAGCAGTAATTGTTTAATTTAAATATATTAGCAAGCTAGGTGCACTCCGCACTTTAGATATGAAGCTACAAGTACCCGACGGAGCCGCCTAGACGGATCTAGTTTAGTTTGTCCGATACTCACTCAACGCCTCGTCACGATATTATTATTACTATATAAGTATATTATATTATTATATACGTAATTTGCTAGATATTTAATTACTATAGTATATCTAGGTATTTACAAGTTCTGTTTGCAAGGTCAGTTTTAGTTTTGATAAGTATAGGTAGGTTCAATACCATGCACTAACTATTACTAGAAATAAGAATAAAATAGTTTTATGATCTACATACTTACTACTAAGTATACCTATGTTTTATTTAAAATGTTATTAGGGTTGTCTTCTTTTAAATTATTATTTAAAAGAAGACAACCCTATTGAAAGACAACTTTTAGGTGAAAATAATTGTAGGCCATTAGCGCTATACAACCTGAACTGAATTTTATTGAGTTGGTGCAAGAGTCGCTATTTATTTAATTGATTTTTTGGAGTGGGACTTGTACTATTATTTCTTGTGTGGTAATAGTAATATTTAAAATATATATAATGAAAAGTGTAATGTAAAATGTAGATGTGAAGTAGAGTATGTGTGTGCAAAGTAAGAATCTTTGCAAACTGTGTCATAAGTATTCATTACGTTCGCCTATGTCAATTTTATTTTGTAATTTTGTGTATTAAAGTATTTTAAATAAAATAAATAAGTATGATGTGTATTAAATGTGTATTCATGAAGTTTTGTTTGACAGTATGTCCATGATTAACTAAGCAACATATTCAACGCCATTTTTAACTTTAATTATTACTTTAATGGACACTTTGGTGAATTTCAATATTATGTAGTTATGTTATTATCTTTAGAATACTCTTAATGTCCTCATATTCACACATTCTGCTGGGGTGTAGTATATTAGACATATTTTTATTTTTTAGGAATATTCAAAGCTGCACGATCGGTACACAGAATTGTTCAAAACCCATGTGGACTATATGGAGCGGACTAAGCTTTTATTGAGTACTGCAAGTGACCGAAGTGAAGTTAGAGGTAGACTGGGCCTGAATCCTATAGGAAGATCTAGCGGTAAGTTTCATCATGCATGTTGATAATAGATATCAAAATAATAGGTTGATAAGTTTTAAAATTATGTTGATGTATGAATTTGACATTTTAAAGAATGATTGTTGAAATTCATAGATTTATTAAGGCTGTAATTGTAGTTGGTCTAATATTGGCATTTCATTATCATAACTTAATATCTATCCCTTAATTATTTGTAAGTACATATAATTTTTTTTTTCTATTGAAGCACAGCATTTGACTTTGTATCTATTTGATGGTAAGCATATTAACAAAGTTACAATCTATAATTGTATGATGTTCTACAATAACTCTTGCTATGGGCCAACTCTGTCTAAATAAACCAATCAGCTTTTGCATACATTAGATTAGTCTTAATATTAATTGATCTCACTATATTTTATCTTTCAATAGTGTTTAATATGATTCAGGGCCAATATCTTTTGGGTTTGCATCACTGGAAGGGTCTTGTCATATGGTGGACCAAACGGAGAGCATTCCTGGAAGCCCTGTCAGCTTGTCCTCTTCACCAATCTCTCCTACAATTGGTGCGGAGCTTGCTGCAGTACAGACCATGGAAAGAGCCCATCAAACTGAACCTGTAAACCAACAGAATCAGGTATTTATTCTTAATTATTATATATATTGTAAAATATTATATATATTCTTAATTATAATACAATTAACATACATATTCCTAATATATATCCTTAATTATTATATATATACGTGGTGGCCGAGTTGGTTAGACCTTGGACTTAAAAACACTTGGGTCCCTGGTTCGAATCCCGGTGTGTACCAATGAGTTTGTATTAAAATAAATATGAACATTTGTTTGACAACATCACTAAGTGTCGTTCCCGGTTTCACTATACCAACTTGTGAAACTGTATTTAGATGGGTTATTGAGTCTATTCAAAACATCGCGACGAGCTAGCCACTTGTTCGGTGTAGACTCATACCATCGGCTACGACGAGGTGGGATTAAAACCCGTCCGCTGGGTACCCTGGGGCCGTCTAGGCGGTCTCGGGCGCCCTAAGGCACCCGTGATGATATATGTGTATGTGTGTGTATTATAATTATTATGCCATCAGCTTTAAAAGAATTAATCTCTAGCACTCTTAATTGTTTTACCTGTAATGAAATTCATTGACTAGAAAAATATTATTAGGAAACCCAAATTTTTTAATGTTTTTATGTTTAAAATAATGTTATTTAAAAAGCTTGCTTCACAATAAAGCAAGGATTACACAATATACTGGGTTTAAGAATAATTCAATAGGGCTTTGCAGGATGTTCTACTCATTAATATAATAAGCTTTCACTATCTGCTTCGCCAGAGCGACGACAATTCAGCTGATCAACACATACCTACGTTTGTTTGATTTAAGTTGGTTTTATAATGGTTTTATATTATGAATAGAATACCCCATGAATCACTAAATAAGGTTTTTATTACAACCGGTTTATGTTATAAACACTGAGAAAGACAAACTGTACAGATAACAAAACTACATACATAATAATATTTATGAATCTATGTGTATTTTACACTCTGATACTTTGACCAGGATTGAGTAAGATTACTTTGAGTTTGCCTTCCTTAAGAAAGTAGTTCTTCTTCTTCTTCTTCTTTTACCTAAATGGCATTCTACGCTTTAAGCATAATTTTTCAAATGACATGTTGTGGATAGATTGAAAAAATGTAATAATGTACGTTAAAAGTGGGATAATAGGATGGAGAGGAATAGGGAAAGGACTAGGTTAGAATTAGGAATGGCCACATGACCGTATGCAAACATACGGTATAGTGATGCCAGTGTCAAGTGAAGGAGAAAAAAATAATCAACAGTAAAATGGGTACCGCCATTATACTGAAGATAAAGGGATTCGTTGAGATAGCACAAACACCAAGATCACTGCGTAAATACTACACTTCTCACACTTAATATTACTATACGAATGCTTATTCAATAAAATAAAATTTGATAACTGTAATAGACACGCGCGTCTACAGTCTTCGGGCTACCCTCAAGGAGCCCAAAGAAAGTAGGTAATCTGTCATTTCACGATAATCTGGCTCTAGCAATACAGATTTATTTATTTACTTCTATTACATTAGATAGCAATAATCTAGTCTTACAGCTTTACAGATAATTTCTAGAACTTTATCATGTTGATGCGAACAATGGCCTCTTTTAAGCAGTCTTGTACCCTACTAGTATAGACATATACTAAGTCCCTAAGGCAACGCCATACTATGTAGATATATTATCTGTTGATTTTCCCCATACCAGATTACTTTTGTCATATAGGGATATTTGAAAGTCGTTAAGAATTTAATTAGCGCCCGAGACAATTAGTCCATGAGTATGCCATTTTAGCGCTGGAGGAATACAAACTTCCTCCATAGTAAGCCATATATTCTATACTTCCAGCGTTGGATTGAAATATACCAATATATTGATATTTTGTCGACAAAATATACAATAATAATACAATGAAAGAAATTATAATCATATTGCTCTGGCCACAAACTAAGCTCTAGGCTTGTTCTATGTGTACCAGAAACAACGATATAATACATATTATATTTTATAAATACCCAGACCATGACAAACCGTACAGAAAAATGTACTATTTTTTTTTTGCCATGGGTGGGAATCGAACAGATAATCCATACATGTTATGAATATCTCCATGGTATAGTGGTTGCATTGTTGGCGTTGTATGGCAAAGGGTTAGAACTTAGAATGAAACTGCAATAATCCATGTTAATAATACAAAAGTTTAAACATAGTTAATTATTATTACAATACTAATACAGTTGAAATAGCTAATACTATATAATTATATTTTATTTCAAACGCTTTATTACACCCGTCTTCTTTACACTCGCAAACCATAGAGTAGTGAACATCGCTGAACTTGGACTGAGTGCATGCCAGAGGTTCCAGATAATTATGCGCACATTCCCTCACTACTGTTATTTCTGGACTCGGAGTGAAATACTGAATTTGGCGTATAGAGCGACAATAAACAGGGTTTCCAAACACCGACGAATCGTTCCCACAAGATTTCAAGTATTTCTTATCCATATTATGTGAAAAGCAACCAGGGTTTAACGCGGACACACATTGATAACACAATATTGCATTTACTTCGGAAATACTTCTTAACAAAACAATTGATAAGATTATTGTTGTAAATATTTTTACATTTAATCGTGACATTTTATAGACAATTATTATTATGACGTTTTTTTGACTTTAATAATTGTTTAGAAAGGAGGTCACGACTCCTGGCTGATATCGTGGCGCATACCAAAAACAATTAATGTGAAAGTTCTGTTCCCAAGCTCAATTTTAATCTATAGTTCAATTTTAATTTAAGGTTTGTTTTACAGATTTTTAAGCCAAACATGATTTAAATATCTAAATAACTAATTAATAATGGGGAAATTGAAATTTTATTATTGATTAGCTAGTGTCCGCAACTTTGTGTTCGTTTTATTTATTATTAACAACAACGTTATTGAATAAATATTTTTATTAGATAAAAAATATCATTTTTATTCTTTTCAGGCAACATCCCCAGTGGCACCAGCCAATGCCAGTTTAGGCAAATCCCAAACGAAGAGCGAAAAGAGAAGCGGAAATACTTTATATCAAGAATTAGCTTTTCAAGACAATGACACCACGAGCATTGCGGAAGGGGAGGAAGCCGATATTACAGGTGAGTTCAAGAATACATGGTGTCCAACTGCAAAGCTTTTCCCGTGCTAACCTAGATAAAAAAATAGCTTTAAAAATAGGTAAGATTAAGACACGGTAAAGAAAGAATTAAATTCACTGATCCCATCTCTGTCGACCAAACACATTTGTATATACTGTCGACTCGCTCTCACGCCAATTCCGTGCAACCGATCGGTCGTATAAAATAGTACATGTGAGTGACACAACAAAAAAGCCAGAGATTGGACGAAGTTATTCGTTCAAAGCAAATAACTTTGAGCATCAGGCGATAATGGCACTGTTTTGGATACGGTTCAGACGCAGTGCGGAAGCTTTCATAAATATAACAATGGAGTAGTTATTTTATATAAAAACTGACAAACATCTTGCATTTTTTAATTAAATTTACTATATATAATTATGCTTCGTCCTGTCTTTCGGTTGGTGCGTATTGGAAACGTTACTTTAAAAATTCTAATCTATATATACAAATAGTGTGGAAGTTCTAAGGGTAACCAAATAAGGGAATGCTGTCAGAATTAAGTATCTGGACATTGAAATTACGGTTGCAAAACTGATATAATTAAACACAAATAAAAGCCGAGAAAATCTATTACGGACGACAGAGATTTAGTAGGCATTGACTATTGCATGACATTCTTTCTTGCGCTTTTTTATTATAATACATACATACATATCATCACGGGTGCCTTAGGGCGCCCGAGACCGCCTAGACGGCCCCAGGGTACCCAGCGGAGGGGTTTTAATCCCACCTCGTCGTAGCCGATGGTATGAGTCTACACCGAACAAATGGCTAGCTCGTCGCGATGTTTTGAATAGATCCAATAACCCATCTATAAACAGTTTCACAAGTTGGTATAGTGAAACCGGGACTGACAGCTTAACGTGCTCTCCGAGGCACTATAGTGGTGTTGTCAAACAAATGTACGTAATTTTTTAAATTAAAAACTCCTTGGTACACACCGGGATTCGAACCAGGGACCTAAGTGTTTTTAAGTCCAAGGTCTAACCAACTCGGCCACCACGTATATTTTATTATAATGATTATTTTTTTATTGTAGCACGGCATGAGACTTTGTATTTACCTGGTGGTGCAAAGGTACAAATGTACATGGTACAAAGTCCATGAATGGGGTCCATCAATGATTGTTGTTAAACAGCATTGATCGCTCCCAGTTTAGCAAACTAAATGATGCGATTAAATGCGAAATGGGCGGCGACAGAGACAAATTGCATTACGAGTATATTTTAATATCGTCGTTGCCTTATCGTCAATTCGACCAACCGTTTCGTAACAGCACCCTAAAAGAAGACAACCGCCTCGACAACAGATCGATGTAGTAATTTCTCGAAAATCGGTGAACTCATTGAAACATGACTAGGTCACTGTACGGTTTTTGCATCTTTATGGACGGTGGTAACGAGACCGGTCGGGCAGCCTAACGAAGTTTTAAAGACCTTCCTCCCACCCAAAAATCCTTATTAAAATGTATGTTCTTATTTATTTTAGGCAGTTGGGTGCACCCTGGTGAATATGCTTCTTCTGGTGAGTATATTTTCTTAACATGATAAAAGCATTTTGATGCATTTAAATTACTCCAAAGCAGTTAACTAACAGCACATTGTTTTTAGGATAAAAATTAAGTAATGGGAGGGATTTATTTTCATTTAACCTCTTAATTATAAATATATATTTTTTAACAAACACTACCAGTCAAGTTCTCACAAATATATTATGGATATATATACATATCATCACGGGTGCCTTACGGCAGACGGGAGACGGTTTAGAACGGTATGCATGGCGATCTACTAAGATGGATCGAGTCGCCTTATATATAGACATCAGACAGTAACAGTAAAAAGATTTTGTTGTTGATTTGACTTTGTACCAATTTCATCAGAGGTCCCCCAGGGCTCTTACCTCGGTCCCCTGTTTTTCAGTATTTTTATTAATGATATAACGAAATCAATTATTAATTTCTTCTATTTTCCGATGATATTTTTTTTTAAATTAATTCAATAAAAGACTGTCAGGCTGATTTAAATAACTTATCTTTATATTGTATTGAAAACCAGTTACTCAACGTTTTTTAAATGTTGTGTAATATTATTCTCGCGATAAACTTTAATTACAAATTATGTGATAATGTACTTAAGAGAGTGCCCGAGAGGAGATTTGGAAGTTGTAGTAGATAAAGAATTATTATATAGATCCCAAATAGACACAACTGTGAGTAATGCATATAAAATGTTAGGATTTATTATAAGAGAAGGTAAACTATTTAAAAAACCTAGTACGTTTTTACATTGCGTTCTCGTCTAGAATATGCATCATGTGTATATAATCTTTAATACAACGTATACATTGACAATATTGAAAAGATGTTAAGAATATTTATCAGATATATTAAATTTGGTCACAAACATGAATTCCTCAAGTCATTTTCTCGGAAATCAAGGACCAATTTTTTCTGTATAAAATGGTCAATGGTGAGGTAGATTTAGACTATTTACTAAATAAAATAGGGTTTAACTGTACGAATCGCAATCTAAGATCATGCTATCAATTCTACATATCTGCTTGTCGTATAAATTATTCTCAAAATAGTTTTATAGTAAGATCATGTAATAAGTTTAATTTAAAATATTTTAATTTAGACATGTTTAGTTTATCTTAACCTAGCTACAAAAAATCACTGCATTTTTAGTTGCCTATATAAATATCATTATTATACCAGGGTACCCAGTGGTGGGGTTTTAATCCCACCTCATCGTAGCCGATGGTATGGGTCTACACCGAACAAATGGCTAGCTCTTAGCATTTGTGTAACTTTGCATACATTATCGTCCCAATCATCTACATCTTCGATTATCTAATATTATATATACACGCATATGGTGTCCATACAAACACTGAGTTTGCAATTTTGATGATATTTATTTGATGTATCCATTAATTTATATTCAAGGATCTACTGTGTCTATCTCGGTGTAAATATATGTATATATTTAGGATGGGAATATCATGGTGTTCGTTGATAATTTTATGAGTATCTAATAGATCTATTAGTTCGTTTCTTTGTCTTTTTTCTTTTAGCGTAGGAATCTTTATCTGTAGTATTTTTATGATGAAATTATTAATTACTTTGACCTTATTCATTATTAAACATATTAAATTTTTGTGCAATCCCTATGCAATGAAGCTCACCACATCTAGATTAAAACTCACTAAAGTAGCGGTGGTAGGGGTATTATTATAATAAATAAACTGCCAAGCTGTTTTTTTTATTATTTTACTAATATATTTATTCTGTTACTAATATTACTAATGTATATTTACTTTCATGTTATCTGCCTCCTCTTCAATAACCAGTTAACGATAACTACTTTGGTAAGTGAAAATAACGCTTCATACTTGGTTTAAACTGCTGTAATTTTAAAATAAATATACATTTACTAAAATATTTGCTCTCTCTTCATATAAATTTTATTTTTTAGAGCAAAATGATAAATTTCTAGTTAAAAAAATATAAGTGGAGACTACACATCAAGAATGTGAACACAATATGGCTTCGCTTCTAATTGTTGACATACAACTGTAGATTTATAATTATGCCGGAATTAAAGCAAATGTAAAATGTTTAAGGAAATATGAACTTAAAATGGCTTTATATAGCTATACTTTCAGACCCGGAAATAGACCAAATGTAAACACCAAATAACACTCTGTGTTTTCTTGAACATAATATATTCTCTTGGTATAGGTATAATAAATATGCCAAATGTATATATACCAAATGTAAACATAAAATGATAACAGATTTTAATGTTGGCAAGTTATGCCTTCAATGTGTATATTTATACAAATATATTGTGTGATAGCTGAAATAAGAGCAAACGCGATCATATCAAAACATTTAACACAAAATTACAGCAGTTTAAACTTTCATTGCCATTAAAAACTTCGCCATTTTCTTTTAATGTATAGTAGTTAGAAATCGAATATATGTTAAAATATAGACACGATCCAATCATCCTGTCCTTTTACTACGTAAAGAAATTACTTATTCAAAAGTCAAAGAACGTGCAATGGCATCTTTTAACTAGAAATAAGTTTAGTTTAATTTAATGAAGTTTGTAGGTATACCTAATAAAGTCTGAAACATAGTTACCATAAACCAGTAAATATATGTTTAAATTAATAATAAAAAAAACATTTTTAAGTGGCAATATTTGTGCCTTTGAACTTTTCCTTACTTTAGACATTAGAGTTATAATAATTATTGGTCCAATGTGAATATAATTTATGAACTTTTAATGCTATATGTATGCTGATGTCTACTAACATTTATTTTCATGTGCTGTTGTTGTCTGCCTCGCGCCGTAATCCAGTTAACGATAACTACTTCGGTAAGTAACAAAACTTATGGTTTCTTAAAATATACTACCATAAACTATTTTACTATTAACTCTTGAACAGTAAAATAAAAATATCTACTAAGTTTTTAGCCGTCGGCTTTCGCCAATTAAATATATTATTAGTGTTGTAAAGAAAGTAGTAGTTATGATTTTCTCAAAATATCTCTTATGATACTTAAAATTTTATAAATAACTTAAGCAATATCGCGTTTTACTTTCTGGTGAAGAGTTTCTCTGTTGGAGCTTCCAATTACATAATTATATCCTCACCAAATTTGAAATGTATACTTTCACAAAATGTCAATGAAATGAGATTAAGTATTAGCTACATTATGCATATATTTATTGAATTTATCTAATAAGGTAGCCAAATAATGGCCCCTTTAAAAATAATCACTTTCTTTAATAATGGGACCCCAACAATGACCACTATTAGTTTCAATAGCATACTAAAAAAGATGACTTTAGTAATATCATCTTGACAACGGTAATTTTAATAGTCGTTATAAATGAGTAATAGCGTTCTGTCAATGACCACTATAAATAATGAAGTTTTGACAGTAACAACTATCAGTAAGTGTTTTGTCAATTACCACTTTCAGTAATGGCGTTTTGTCTAAGACTAGTTTCAGTAATGGCATATTGTTTGACAGTAACTACTTACAGTAATGGCATATTGTTTGACAGTAACTACTTACAGTAATGGCGTTCTGTTAATGACCGCATTTAAAAATAGCGTTCTGTCAAAGACCGCTTTCAGTAGAAAGTATACGTTCTGTCAATGACCACTTAAAGAAATGGCGTTCTATCAATAACCACTTTCAGTAATGGCGTTTTGACAGTAACCACCTTTAGTAATGGTATTTTGGCATTAACCACTTTTAGTAATGGCGTTATGACAGTAACCACTTTCAGTAATGGCGTTCTGTGAATGACAAGTTTTATTTTCTAACCGTTATAGAAATACACTTAATGCAGTATTAATTATGTAGAACTTACCAATTTGTTGTTTATTTCCAGGCAAAGAAGTTGAGAATCTCATCATAGAAAACAACGAGTTGCTGGCTACTAAGTACGTAACACAGTTATTTTTGTAGAATCTTAAAATAACCTAAATATAAAAATTCGTATAGTCGTTAAATTAACGTTGGTAACGTAATCAAAGTTGCTGAAAGTTGGTTAAATTATCCATCACATGAAAACCCAGCTAAGTTTATATAAGAAACGAATCGCTATAATGGATTGATAATCGACTTTTTACTATTGACAATTTAACTAGATCTTTATTTATTTGTTTTTTTTTACTAGCAAGAGTGTTCCGTGGCTAAAGGGAAAAGCGAGTATAGAATTCTAAAAGTCCTTGAAGTCCAATTAACAACATTTTAAGCTATTTGATTGCTATAAGAAGCTAGTAATTATATATTCATAATACAATTTTATTATAATATTTTAGGAACGCCCTGAACATAGTTAAAGATGATCTCATATTGAAAGTTGACGAGTTGACGGGCGAGCAAGAGATACTAAGAGAGGAAGCGGCTAACATCAACGCGGCAAGGGAAAAACTAAAGGATAGAGTCTCTGTTCTAGAGGAAGAACTTAAACATTTAAGGGTAAATATAACCAGAAGAACATTATCATTTAGGGTCTACCGTCAAAATAGTTAATACGAAAAATCTAGCTAGGCGGACAATAGTAACACATGATAAAGTTGGGGTCTCTTTTCTTATACAGCAACAACTGCTGTCTAAATATTTTATTAGCAAGGGTTTTCTTTCACGTATGTTATTTATGCTTCTATTAACCTTTTTGTATTGTTTTAAGAGTTAGAATTTAAAAAGTTGTGAGGGTACATTCGTTTTCAGTAATATTGTTATATTTTCACAATTTGGAGAAGTTAGTTGTATAAATATACCTAATAAAGTAAATAATTATAAAGTAAATTACGAAGGGCTAAATGAAATAAAATATGTTAATTTTTGCTAGAATATGGTGTTACATTATGGTAAATTTTATATAATAAAGTGATGTTTAAGATGTATATCTCTTTTTTATATAAAACTGTGACAAAATAAAGATTATCGTAACCATTGCTTAACGATTTTTATAACTAAGGTTGTAATATTAATCTTTAGCGATATTTTTTTTATATTTAAGGAAACAATAAGTAACACCGCAAGTAGCGGAGAGAATGATGACGAGGCCGATGTACCGATGGCACAGAGAAAGAGATTCACAAGGGTCGAGATGGCCAGAGTACTGATGGAAAGAAACCAGTATAAGGTAAAATTTTATTTTATTTTGTCATTATTTTGCTTCGTCAACCGGCTTTATTTGCTACCAACAGTGCCCTGCAATTCTACCAGCTGTTGAATTTAAGATAAATCTGATCGAAAATAAAATACTTTCCAAGTTACTGGATAAATAATTGAACTTTTCATTAGGCAAATAATTTAAAATCGGTTCAGTAGTTTTTGAGTTTACCAGGAATAAACAAACTAAAAAATCTTTTCTCTTTATAATATTAGTCTAGATATATTATACAGAGTGGAAACGTTAAGCAAGTCCAGATGATAAAGATATACAATAAAACTACAAACTAGCTCTATTGCATAATTAGTTAAAATTATATTAAAATTGTTTAAAAAGGGTAACGCAAACTATAACGTAACGGAAAGTTCCAGCTAGATGCTAGCTAAATAGATGACTTAGGACAGTGGAAGAGTTAGTTATAGTAGTTAATTATATATTTTTATTTGTTTCAGGAAAGATTTATGGAACTTCAAGATGCAGTTCGTTGGTCTGAAATGGTCAGAGCCAGACGTGTAGATTCTACTATGGACAAGAAAAATAACAGTTTCTGGGCTTTTTTTAGTAAACTGTTCAAGTATGATAATTTTTACTATTTAAATTTATCACATCCGCAGATAATCATTATTAGTTTCTGTAGTATAAATTGTGTGAAAAAAAAAATGAAAAAAAAACAAATGACAAAAAAAAAAAACAAAATGGCTGCAAATTTTATACAAAATGGCGGCATATTAACCTATTATTTTAGTAAAATACTACTTAATAAATAACATAGTAATGATCATGCGCGGTTTTTATGATTTATCTTGTTAGAACCATTGGCTTTGCAATTCAAAGTAACCATTCGCTATATAATAGGCGATACTTACTAAAAAAGATAAATACATTTATATAAAGAAAAAATAAAAGATATTTATTAGAATATTGTATTCGCTCGATCTAGGGTAGGATTATATATATATATTGTTTACTAAGACTAAATAACTATTTAGAGTTGATAAAGGCAGACATTTTTAATTTACAGATAAGTAGGTGAATTTCAATATGCTTTCTTGCGTAATAAAAAAACAGACGAAAACAACATGCATGTGTTTTCTCTTCTTCCTTTAATCCTGAGGCCTTTAAACGAGGCGTAAATAAGTTTCTCAAGCAGACATAGTGGAATCAACCAATTGAAGCAAGCACCATTGCTACTATTGGTTGGGAGCATTCTTGGACGTTACATTGCCACTTACCATCAGGTGGATGTAGGGTCACATGTCCTGCTCTATTAAAAAAAAAATCATCCCTGTTACTCGTGAACTGTTGCTCCATCGCAGAGAATTAGTGTGCGAGCGAGTTACCAGTACAGTTTTGCGGTAACGACAGGCATAAGCAATTTGTGGTTAGTCTAGTGCCCGATTTCACCAACGATCCCTAACTTAACTTAGTTAAGGGTTCCCTAAGAGTTGGTGAAATCGGGCATTAACCTGGTAAAACGTGATAACAAAGGATTAACTGGCCTTCGTTGGAGTTAAGAAACTTTTCTGAATAGAGCCTGAACTGTGAAATTCGGTCGTGCCTGATGGAAAGCATCGATGAGATTGTATTAAAAATGCTTACTCTGTAAATATCGGGAGTTTTACTTTATTGTTTTTATCTATTATTGTTTTTTTATTGCTATGCATTTTTAAAATGAAAACTACTTGATGGTAAAATAGTTTTCTATAGGATGTATGAATCGAATTTGTTCCCTGGCAGGGATTTTAAACCCTTAAAAACAAAAAAAAATGATAAAAATAATCTGGGTTTTTAGAATGTTAACGTATGTCAGTCAATAAATCTAGTTTCAGCACGTAAATATTACGTTTTTTTTTCATGAGCTGTATATTGTGTTTTTTTATCCTACTTCGTGGTCTAGTGATTCTGCTGTCATGGGTTCGATTCCCACTCATAACATTTTTTTTTGTACATTATATTTGTTATGAAAAAATATGATATATTGTATTTTATGTTTCTCCTAGTACAGGCCCAGTGCCTAATTCGTAACCAGGCCAATATGTTTGAAAAGTCCCACTTCTTTGAATGGCTATTTAAAAAAAAAAACCAAACGTAGTCGTATTAGTATTCATAGGCAACTGGCAGATAGCTTGTCGCTCTGATTTATCTGTGGTTTACAAAACAAATTAAAAAGACGATAATTTTTTTTTTACTCTTATTGCTATGCATACCTACTTGGCTTTATAAACTGTCTTTAATCAAATCATATCTACAGCTAAATTACGCTACATATGACGAAAATAGTAGCACATGTTATTATAATACAGCTCCAGCTGTAATCAATATTTTCACATTTCATAATAACACGCGTAGAATGCCTTACATTTAGCTGATTTTATTTAGTAGTTCTTGGCTAAACACACTAAATACGGAATGCAGACAAATAAAAACGAATAAATTTATCACAATAAAGAAAATAAATCAATGTTATATTTATTAATTTGCTTTGTATTCTCTGCGTGATCTGCGTTTACAAAAGTAAAAAAAGAATCCGATATTTCATTGTTAAATAAATTTAGAAGCAGAAGTATTTTTGCTAAGCATGTATTGCTAAAAGCTGAAGTCACATTAATTGGGGTTAAATTGGGATATAAATATTAAATTTGATAGGACAATTAGACGTTTATTTAATTTGCTATGCTCATGAGCATTAAAAAGTTAATTTAGTTTTATATGACATCAAATAGAATCATTTTAGTATTGCACATTATTTCGTGGCAATAAAAAAATACTGCTAAAAGTGTTTGCTTATTTTTACTAATCACATACTTTAGATACCCTAGATCGAGCGATATAGACATTCTAAAATTCTTATATTTTTTATAAAACATGGTTATTTATTTTGTTATTAAATAGTCTCTACATTTTGCCATTGGAAATAAAGTAAACAAAAATACATTTTCAGAAATCAAACAAGAAACAGTTTCTAATAAGAAAATGCAATGGGTTATTAATCTTTATTGTTGTTATATTTTTATTTTGTATTGTATTTAATAAAAATATATACTTATGAATTTTGAATCCAAATGACACCTAATTATAATAATATTAATGATTCAGTGATATTAATGAAGTATAATTATATATAAATCCATAATTATAATTTTCTAATTATGTTATTGATGTATTTGTATTATTAATATTTACAGTTTTAAGTTTTAAAATTAAAATTTTTATTCATTGAAACTTAAAAAACATAAAATATAAATAAGTAATTAAAAATATAAACTAACTTAAAAATAAATTATCCTATAAATCCTAATATACAAAAAATACCTAAAAATATATAAAGTCAATAATACCTAAAATTTTTGGTTTTTAAATGCCTAAAGACGATAAACGGATTCCAAACCAGTGCCATGTGGCAAAGTTCCTATGATGCTGGCGGCGTTTCCCCTTTGGATGGTAAGGCTTACCTGCTGAGAGAAAAACGCCGCAGCCCGTGGATTACTCGAGGCGAGGACCAATCTTGAATTAATTTCCTTTACAAATTTTTTAGCATCCGACGACCATGGACCTAACGTTTCCACTGCAAACGCCGCAAATATGTAGTCTTCTGTTAAAGAGGAATATTTGCGGCGTTTGAGCGTCTGCGCCTGCTCAGCAGCTGCACCGGCTCGCTGGACGGTCTCTCTTAAATGGGACGCAGCCAACGTGTCTACGCAGGTTGCATCCCATACGAGAGCTCGTCCAAGAGACCACGGCACTAAAGTAGCGCCGTCTGGTCTTTTACCGTCGTTGCGCAGCATGCCTGGTGGCTCCAACATAGCAGGTACAGACACAGTAGTTAGCGCTCTTTTAATAAGATCATTTAAACTACTATGCCTGTAAATCCTGCCAGCGCTTTTCATGCACGACAGTCCATGGTGGCCGGATGTGTCCACGCCTCGTCCACATGAACACTGGTGGGGCTCGCAAATCTTAGCACCCAGTCTTAAACTAACTGCAATGCTAAGAGTATTATTATCTAATAATGTACCTATATGACTTGATGGTAGAGCGTGTAACCAATATCCCGATTCTTTTTCTGAAACTGCTAGAAGACGTGCACGATCCGAATCAAAGGTCGATTCCTCCAATATTTTTTTATGAATTAATTTGATCCCGGGTATGTCCCACGATTTTTGTAAACCGGTTTCTGTAGGAAAAATTTCCTGAGGATAAGCGTAACTCCACGCCTCTCTGGCCTCATCCAAGTAACACACTCTTACTTCGTTTAAATTTATATTTAAAATATTACCGATGTGAGAGCGTGCACTGTGGGCAGAGGACAGGAAGGCGGGAAGCGCTATACTAGAACTCAACCGAATTCCCAACCCACCATAACTTATAGGTAGGGTAGCTTGGGTAAAACTTCTTTCATCAAATTTTATGTTCAGAATTTCAGATAGTGTCATATTTATGTTTTTATCGATTTTTGATGTGAGAGAAGGGTATTTCCATATGGGGCAGCAACGGAGAAAGTATGTGAATTTTGGTGTAAAAAGGCAGTGGCGTAAAATATACAACGCCATGTGAGATTTTATTTCAAATAAGTGTTTCGACATTTGTTTAAAAATTCCTAATTTTTCATTTACAAAATTAGGTAAAGATTCATCAAATATTGGTGCGCCAAGTAGCGTGAGAGAATGTTTATCTACTATTGAAATATTAGGAAGAATGTTGTTAAGTTTATTTATTATATGTATTCTCTGACTTAGCAATATATGATCCGGTATATACATTTCACATTTATTAAAATTTAAAGATAGGCCTAAAGCAGAGAATTTTGATATAATTTCTTGAAGATCTTTATGTACTATATCTATATTTCCACCTAAAGTGCCATCATCCAAATACCAAAGGTTGAATTTAGAATTTAATTTGGTGATTATAGGTTGTATAATCAAACTAAAAATTGCCGGCCCTAGGGGGTCTCCCTGCTGACAACCAACAGAAGAATTTATTTCAATATTTCGATACATTAATTTTGAAGAAGTTGCGTAACATTGCCAAAGATAACTATATATTTCTGGAATATTATTTTTAATTTCACCTAATAAAACCCCTCTGTCAACGGAATTAAAGGCATTTTTTATGTCAATTTTTATGAAAACATCATATTCGCTTGATTTTAAAAACGACCTAGCTGCATGAACGGCGGCTTCACAACCTCCTTTTATGCCATAACCAAATTGATAAGTTAAAAATATATTTGTAAATCTAGTTTGAAAAGCCCTACAACATAATTTTGATGATAAACGTCTGAATGTACTGCCAACAGCTATAGGTCGGATACCTCCATCTTTTTTAATTAACGCAATTAAATTTGCTCCATATAATATTGGAATAATATCTTTGTGCACTTTTCCTGCTAACATTAGGTTTAATAATAATGTGAGATTAGTAAGTAGTTGTTTACCTGCATCTACTGTTAGTGGACTTATGAGGTCTTTAAGATGTTGCGGCGTGATTCCGTCAAGACCTCCTGATGATCCATTTGGAAATGATGATAATGAATTAAAAACGTCAGTTTCTAAAATGCATAAGTTCTGTTGTATATCTGATGGTGGTGTGGGTAATTGAAAAAAAGAATAAGGAGTGGGATGTTTTTCGCGTAACAATTCAATGGTACTGTTTGAATCTATTGCAAACTTGTCGTCAGAAAAAAGAATTTTGGCTGCACCGCTTACATCGCCATCTGTAATTTTGGTTTCAACTAATTTAGATTTTGAATAATTTGTTTGATTTAAATTGCTTATAATATCTGGAAAAATCCTTAATTTTACTCAATCCGTTTATAAAATTGTCGTAAAAAAATATAAATTCTCGATTGCCTAATTTGTAATAGTATTTTATATTGTATCAATCAATAGCTAGTATTATATGTAGTGCACATTTACACCTTGAGATTTCAAAATATTTGTATATTGGCTGCAATGCTGAAATATAATATTTCATTTTATGGAAAAACAATGTATTACCAAATTTAACAAGTAAAATTGTGCCGAAATAATGATTATGGGGTCTTAAATTTATTTTTGGATTTACTGAATAAGTATAGTTATAAAAAAACAAGACCACGTATAATCGTTCAACAAAAACAAGAAAGATTTTGGACTGTATTAACCGAGGAGTTCTCACTCATTACTGCCAACCAAAATATTTTGAAATCTTGACGTGCATAGTTATAAAAACGAATAAGTCATTATTAGCATTAGGTAAGAATATATATAAACTTTCAGTCCACCGGAACGGCCCCAAAGGCCACTCTCAACGCCCCATCTTCATGCGGTGGTCGCCCCAGAATCAGCCATGCGCCATTCCAGAACACAAGCAGACTTTTTTGAAACACAATTAAGCGCAGAACATAACCACAGGCGCCAAGAACGCTCTGAACAAATAAGACAGGTTTGTATTGTTTTTTTAGTTTTATATTTCCAGTTAAAAAGAAATTATTGGTTTGTGGAACAAAAAGTTATTTATTGTTTTTTTTTATTATTTAACTCCCTGTAATTTCATCTTAACCCCATAACGATAATCTTTCTTTATTTTTTATATTTATAAAATAAAAATAAAACATTCAATGATGAACAATTTTTATTCATTTATTTTACGATACACAATAAATAAATGAATAAATTGTATAATTCCGCCTGTTTTTTCACCGTATCATCTACTCGGCATAGTAATAGTGGCCAATTTTTAATCAAAAATAAAAACTAAAACTATTTACATAAACAACCTGTAAACTCTGAATATTAAGTCTGTATTTACCTGATAATTAGCAGACCTACAAAGTTATAAAATGTATAAACTTTGTAGGTAAATACAGTGCTTTTTTTTACTATACGTAAATTTGCGTCCGAAAGCTGTTGTTAATTTTTAAAGTAAGTCGTCATCCACAATCTGTATTCGGGTTGTGTTATAGTAGATGAGCCCGGCCTGAGTGTTACAATCAATAAACAATTGTTTATGATTTTCCTGGATTATAATGTATTTTTTTGTGGTGATACATTCTGCCTTCTATGTAAAATGTCTAAGCCACCATGGGGTGAGAGCAATCTTATTCAGTTTAATGCCAGTAGAACTCAGGCGTGTGCTATGAAGAGCATGCATAGAACACCCCAATACCCCATTTCTTATTGGATTCGGGGGGAAGCGTTGCTCTATGCCCTTCACGGTAAGATTGCTCCTACTCCCCACCTAAGGAATTTAGTATTATGTATTTAGCAGGTCCGTTAAATACTTATTGCTCTCGATGTTCATCAAAGACGGATTGTAAGTACTATTGGTAAGGGCTCGAATGGGCTCCAATCTCTTCAGCACCTTAGAGTCGTGGCATATTTGTGAGTATGTTACCGATTTTATTATGGAGAGCGCTCTTAAGAACTAATATTCTTATCATATCCTCATATCTTCGCTCCAGTATGTCACGCGCTGGAATAAACGTTCATGTTCATGAATAATCATTATTATTATCATTGCACTCATACCTTCGAGAACTAAAGTCGAAACCCATCAAGGACAAACATCCGCCGGCTAGCTACCAGCTTCTATAACCTTGCTTTCTTATCCGGCGATGCTGTTTTAGCGGTTGTTCCTCCGGAGGCTGTAGAGCTAAGTCGTGACCCGCCCTGAGCAATATAGCTTCCGTGAGGGACATAGCGCCACCAGCTGGCCCGGGTGCTGCACTACTATCGGAGTGTCTTAAGCAATATCGAGAAGGCCTTCGCCCGAGTCTGGCAAGGAAGACGTGAAGGTAGAATCACTTGACGAGTTCGTTAAAAGGCTCGCCCATTAAGCCCGTACGATAGGGCCGACAACAGACCGTATGAGCACCTTTGCGGTATCGCTCCTCGCTGTCACCTGCAGCGCGCCTACTTTTCATCTTTTCACCTTTAATGAAAGAAGGCCTTGCGTACCGTGACTAGTCCCCGGCGGGGTTTTAGTCACGGCAACAGGGGTTACTCATTAAACATACAGAGGTCGATTGACCGACCAGTGACTAATATGTTAATGTTGAGCCCTCTAATATATAGTCATTATCCTGAGGCGGCAATTTATGCCATTTTTTTTTGCTTGGGAAAATCCTCATGGATACACCGTCGCCATGGGGGTGGCGGCGAGGTTATGTCGGACTCCTACCGACTAAAACCCCACGGTGCTCCTTCGGCCGCCATTGTGGCGGTGCAACGGGAACGCTTGCGCATACTTTCGCGGCCCCGCCGTCTCGGTTTGAAGGGCCTCCGCCTCCGTGGCTATCACCCGGGCCCTGGTCAGGTGGGATGCAGTGGGAGACCGGAAGCTCTCCGCCTGCGCCTGGTTCTCTGGCGGCGGTACGAAGGGGAGTTTACGTCTACCACCCTCGCTCGCTCCGCCGTCTCCTGCGATACGACGTCTCAGAAGGAGGCAACCGCCTGCCACGCCCTCCTACAGTCCACCATCGCTTTGACGTCAGCGGGCAGCGAGAGGTCGTGCGTCACCGTTGCGACGAGGTCACGCTGCCGATTCCAGACGGCGCATTCCTCCAGGGTGTACTGCACCGTATCCTCGGCGCTGACCCCACATTTGTTGCAACCGGTCGTCGCTCTTCCTGCTATTAGACATAGATACCTCCCGAAGCATACATGTCCCGAAAGAATCTGCGTCAGCCGGAAGGTAAGAGTTCCATGGCGTCTGGTAAGCCACTGTTCTAAAACAGGGCGAACAGCCTCGACAGTCCTGCGTCCAGCACTGGGAGAAGCTAAGCGGTTCTCCCACTGCTGGAGGAGAAAATGTCGAGACTGGAATTCCCGCTCGCGAGGCGTCCTGGTGTCTGCTGTACGCCTATAGTTAGCGGACTATATACCCGCCTCTAGATCCCACGGCGGGGATCTGGCCAAGGCGCACGCCGCCTCGTACGATATGGTGCGGTACCCTCTGATGACCCTGACAGCCATGGTCCGTTGCGGTTTACGCAGGTAGACGATGTCTCTCCGTCAGGGTATCGGCCGATATCGGGGCCCCATACAGGGCCATGGACCGCACCACACTCAGGTACAGGCGACGACTCAAGGCATCCGGTCCCCTCAAGTTGGGCATCAGCTTCGCCAAAGCGGGGGCTGCACCCATCAGTCTGGGGGCCAGGCGCTTTAAATGCTCTCGGAAATTTCAACGGCTGTCCAGGACGAGTCCCAAGTACTTCATAGTGGACTCGACCTGGACCGGGAGCTCTCCGACAAGGATGGTCGAGTTCGGGGGTGGCGCTCCTCTAGGTTTGTGAAAACAGACGACATCCGTCTTCTGGAGCGCCACTTCTAAACCAAGCATCGTTATCCTCGCGACGACGACTCCGCGTTGCCACGCCTCCAGTGGCAAGACGGGCAGTCCCCTTAAAACTGTTACCGACACGCTGGTCATGGTCCGGATGACCATGACCAGCGTGTCGGTAACAGATGGCGTGTCGTCCGCATAACAGGTCATGTTTATGCCCCGGGAAAGGGCGCCCCGCAGCACCCAGTCGTAACCGATGTTCCACTGAAGCGGTCCGAGGACACTGCACGACATCTCTCTTCTTTCCACCGTGTTTCGCCCCTGGTAGATGACGACCTTTTGCTCAGATAGGAACGACTATCCGCCTCAAGTAGGGAGGCATTCCATGGTAGCGTAATGCCTCACCGATCCAGCCCAGGGCATGGTGTTGAAGGCGTTTGCGATGTCTAATGACACCGCCAACACCATTACGCCCCGGGCGAGGGCTTCGTCCGAAAAGGTCTTGACGCTAACTATAGCGTTAATTGTTGACCGATCCTTTTGGAACCCGTATTGTATCTCGCATAAGTTGGGTCCTTCCGACCTCAAGTGCGCCGCCAGACAGCCGGCAATTATTCTGTCGAACAATTTGCCGACTTCATCCAGCACCACGATGGGGCGGTACGCAGAGGGAGAATCTGCGGGGCGTTCGTCCTTCTTGATGAGGATCAGCTTGCCCGTCTTCCACTGGGGGGAAATCGCCTCGACTGGATAGACTGGAGAAACAGTGCGACCAGTCGGGGCCCGACGGCATCCAAGGCCAACACGCAGGCACGGCCAGGAATGCCTCCCGGTCCCGGGGCAGTGATTTGCCTCAGAGCTTTCTCACGGCTTGGCTAAACTCCTCCGACGTCACCGCCGGTGCCTCGGGCGTGGCAACCCGGTCCACGGGGGACTGGGGAGCCATGGGCGGGGAAGTGTTGTCCGCTCGGTTCGGAAATAGAGCAGAAACGATCTCCCCCAGTAGCCGAGGCTCGATGCAAGGCGCTCCTCTCTCGCCTGCGCCTTGGCATTGCTTATGGCCAGCTGTAGAAGCCTTTTTATTCTCTCTGTAGGCATCACACAGCCGGGCCTCCGTGACAGCATCGCGGGGTTCTCCGCTTTCCTTGCCTTGTGTACCGGCGTCGAGCAACACTTGGCCTTACCCCTACGGCGACCCACCTTTAATGGGTTGATTATGCGAAAATTCTTAAGTGGCCCCAGTCGGAGCCCCGTCCGAGGTATATTTTGTGCCTACGGCCGAGGTAGAGAAAAATGCTACTAAAAACCAGCAAATATGTGAGCCAGATAGACCATAACTCCCGATAGATAGGCACATAACCCTCTTCACACCTGGCCAATTTCGACTGCCTGTTCCTCCTGAACACACTGAAATCTACGTATGGAGATTTTTTTTTAATTCCCGTAAAGAGGATGGCACAACGTTTGCTCGAGAGCATTTTGTGTGTATTTCCATATGCTATAAGCCTAGTTAAGTCAATACACACAATTCTCTGATTGTACCATCAGATTATATGTATGGAACGCCACAGTTTTTTTCTTGCGGGTATCTTTTTCTCGCGAGCGTATTCGGGGGATCTAGTTGCAATCAGTGTTTGTGCACTGAAAGATAACGATCCATCCATTTACTTATTTATAATATTAAATACTAGTTATGCTCCGAGGTTGAAACCTCGGAGCATAACTAGTATTAACCCGCCGTTTAATTTACACATTTGGTATATGGAGTCAGGACGCCAAAGCTTTATATAAAACCTATATTTTGCCTTATCACGCCTTAAATATTTATTTTAAATAAAACTCGCGGTTTATCGTCAATTCAACTACCCGTTTCTTAACCACATCCTAAAAGGAGACTACCACCTCGACAATAAATATCTGCAGTCTAAAACCAAGATATGGCTAGTCACTTGACGGTTTTCGCAATAGGAAATATGCATGTAACGCCTATTATTATAATACATAATATTCCTTTTATGTCTTTGAACATATTTACAGTAATCTATTTTATTTTGATTAGCAAATTTTTTAATAAATACGATTTTTAAAATCATTTTTTTTGTAGAAACGGAACGCATTTCTAAACGCTCCGCTATAAGCAAACACTACATGTGACGTCATTCGTGCACAAACAAATGTCAACGTGTGTTCTGTAGTCTACAGTTTCTTGTTTTCTCGGGTATTTATTGTCCTTTATTACTACAATCTTTGATAAACAACCCTTTTGACTATAACATTAAACTGATATGCTTTTTGACCACGAAGGACGTCCAGAATGGCGGCTAGTGATGTACCGTTTTTTACTGCGGTAGTGGCAGATAAAGTTTAAACCCTTTTATTTTTGTGTTATTACCCTTTAAAAATATTTAATATTTCTCTATCAAGTAATGTAATAATAAAAAAAAACATGCAAATTCCCTATTGTATGAGTGGTGGTGACGAGACCGGTCAGTCGGCCTCAGGAAGTCGTTGTTAAAAGATCACAATCACTTTGTTAATTTGTGTCTGATTACATTTTTATTAAATATATGCGTTATTATCTCTTAGTCTCACTTTCTTCTACGACTTTGTATCAACTTGATAGTAAGCAGCGCTATAAAGTCCATGAATAGGATCAACAAATGAATTGTTATCATCATTGATCGCTCCTACTATGCCGGTTAAATCATGCGGTTACAAAATGGGTAGCGTAATTGACCGACGTATAATAAGCTCACGGAGTGTTTAGTTAATACTTCTGCTATGACGAATTTCTCGGGGTACCCCAAGGCATCCAAATCTTCGTTTTCGGTAGACACACTTTTGCGTCCTTAACAAACTTAGTGTCAATAACACAAAAAATCTTGGTCATTCGCGATAATTATGGTACAGAGCCGCGACATATAACAATAGATATAAAGTTACAAACTCGCATCAATATAATTAATTGCCTAAAGCGATTACAATACTTGAACCTATTATAAATAAACATTTATTTTTTTCATTTTTTTTATTTTTATTTAACCTGTTGTGTCCCACTGCTGGGCAAAGGTCTCCTTTCCCTCCTTCCATCTCTTACTGTCTTTAGCTGTCTCGGACCAATCCTTTGAAAAGGCGTCTAGGTCTCCATCTCCTGGGCCTATCGCATCTTTTCCGGACCTGCAGCACTCACTCTGTGGTCATCCTCGCCCACAGTTCGCCTGGCATTCATCACTGGCCGGCCCAGTCCCGTCTTTTCCGGACCTGCGGCACTCACTCTGTGGTCATCCTCGCTCACAGTTCGCCTGGCATTCGACACTGGCCGGCCCAGTCCCATTTGAGCATGGCGGCTTTCTGAGTGGCGTCGGCTATTCGCGCCCTAGAGCGCAGTATGCTGTTCCGTATCTTATCTATACGTTTAACGCCTAGTATACTATACTGCGGTCCATGGCTCGTTGGCAAACCCCGATTTTGAATTTCTTCGATTTTGAACACTGTTGGGCAGTCAAAGTCCAAGTCTGTACTCTAAAAGTTAGGATGAGAAGAATGCACATATGCACCATATGTCTACGTTTCAGGGTTAATGGCAGGTTACCCTTCATCAACCCTTTCATTGACCAATAGCTCTTCCAGGCATTTTCGGTACATCAATCTATCTCCTTTTCTTGTCGTGCCTGGAAAGAGACTATCTGGCCAAGGTATATATATTCGTGGGCATATGCAATCATCTTACCGTCTGTTTTTAGTAGATGTTGTGTGCTGTTGGTCATTAGCTTAGTCTTCGACATGTTCATCCTTAATCCAACTTCGAGGCTTGCAGTGCTGAGCTCCTGGAGCATTTTTTAACAGCAAAACGAAGATTTTATTTATTCATTTTCATAAATTAATGGCCTCTTCGCATTATGCGAAATTATGCCAATGTCATGTGGAGTTTATATTATCTAACTATTATTAGTAAAAGGGTTAATAGGACGGCTGGAGATTATTGAAATTTATTTTAGTTTAATACAAATATGCAAATTATTCAAAACACAAATTAGAACTCTGACAGTTCTTATTTTATTAATATTAAACTATTTATTTTGGAAAGGCCTTTAGACAATATACCCATGATAATATGTAATAATATATTATGTAGTGAATTTTAAGTTAATTGAGAAAAAAAAGTTCCCCTAATATCTGCGAGTTCGTTAATTTTTAAATTATGACTCTAAAATTAAATGATAGATTAATAAAATAGTTTTTAAGAAAAAATATAAATAACATTTCAGGTGAGGGCTCATGTCCAGAAAGTAGACGGTCGCACGCATGTGTACGGATGGAGCTTGCCCGTCAAGTCCAGCCAGACTTCTAAGGAGCCGAGCCAATGCGCGGCTCTGACGTCTGGTTCTATTCCGGTCCCCGTCCCTGTATTCTGCAGGTAAGTTGGATTATATTATTACCTATATATACTCTAAAATAGAATTCGAGACCAAAAATGTTAATAAAATATACAATGTTAGCGAAAATTGCCATTATTATATTTAAAAAAACAATAATTTAGTGTAATATAAATAAGTAAATAAAAATAAAAGTAATAGTTAATTTTGGTGAGGTATCGAACTGGAAAAATCTATAGAAACCATGACGGTATATACAGGAATTGGAATGATTGTACTTTGGCTAATATGAGCTTCTAGTGATCAAATCTAATCACATTTACCATGGAACCATGTGTCGCAAATGAAAAAAAAAATGTCTTCTCCCTACAAATTGGTCATTTTAACAATACTAGTTTGTATGGAGAAGGCAATTTTTTATTCTTTTGCGTACACATGAGAAAAGTTTTTCGATTTGATCAGTAGAACACATTACCTAGTGGTTGACTGGTAGACAATGCCTAAAGGCATTATTTCACTTTTGTAATAAATAAAGTGTTAAATAAATAAACATCATATTAGCCTAAAGTACTCCCTTTCAAAGTCACCATGTATAATAGGGACCAGCCCTAAGGCCTAAAAACAAATTAGATAACACAAGATGGCCGCCTGCCATATAATCCCAAAACAAGAAGTGAGAACCAAAAAAGTGTTAACCTACCTTTGACCACTGATTGATTGAAGTTATAGTAGAGCACAATATGGCGCCAACAAATATGTTTAGCATTTAATTTTTTAAGTGATTTTGGGCCTTATTGCGGTTCCGTATATTATTCCTAACTTCATGATAGACACATTGTTTTTTTTTTGCTGTGAAAAGTAATCCTGAGCAACTGACTCTAGCATCTTTTATTTGTACTGTTTATAATAATAATGCGATCCTATTGGTGGCATCGTAACAGTGACCCTATGTCAGTTAGCCTTACTCAAGGTAAAGCCATTGTCGTCTTTAAGTCCATGAAGAGCGGAGACGAATGTATACATATTTAATAACAAAAACTTATTTAATCCACAGACCAATTGCTGAAAGTGAACCAAAAACTACACTTTTATGTGCCGCTGGAGTTAACTTAAACGGCGGAAGAACACCAGATGGTGGTTGTATGATAGGCGAAAGTGTATTCTATGCCGGACACGATAACATCGAGAATGCTTTGTCGTTAGCCGATGAGATGAGCAAGGCGCAATCAACCCATTCTCCCGAAATCGAACAAATTGATCGGCAGCTCCAGTCCACACAGATATTGTCTTCGGAAGAAAATCTGTCTTCATTCGTTTGGATTTGTTCTAGTGCGCAGACGCATGGTGTTGTTATGGTTAGTTTAAAAAAAAAAAAGTTTTCAGAGTTTAAGTTTAATAATTCCTTATGGTTGCACTTTATCTCTACACTTTATAATGGTAAAATCCGCCTTTGTGCAATAGTGGTAGCGCCGTTGGCGTCATATCTATAGTTTGTGCGTTCGCACCGATGGCAAAAAATACTAGTACGTTTTTACTTTACAGTTTGTCATGGTCTGGGTGTTTATAAAATATAATATGTATTATATCGTTGCTTCTGGTACATATAGTACAAGCATAGAGTTTAGTTTGTGATCAATATGTGTGCTATGTCCTACATATTATTATTATAAAATTATATTATAAGAATAGTTAATTAATGAGATAATTTTAATTGAGATTTCTAAACTGACTGTTATGTCTTTAATCACTTAGATAATCGATGCTAACAAGCCAGACGTGATAATCGAGTCGTTCAATGTGAGCGACAAACACATTCTATGCATCGCTTCGATTCCGGGCGCCATGACCGAAGACTATCGGGAGTTCGAGCACAGAGCCTGCCCGGATGAGGAAGCTAAGCCAATACCGGTAAGTTTAGTATGCTGGGTTCTGATATGCTTACAAGTATATCTAAACACCACACCACGCCACTTATTCGATATAAATAGCATCAGCGACTACAAAATAGGAAATAATAAAAAAGTAACACTTGTATTCGAAGTTTTATTATCAACTTAACTTTAACCTAGAAAAACATCTATCTTTTCACTAAATAAAAGAGATGAGACGGACGTTCCTTGAAGTTAAATTGGAGCTGAACAACTTAATAAAGTAAACGAGAATTTAAGTAGCATGATCTTTAGTATCCAATACTGTTTACTAAAATTCAGTCTCGAAGCAGAAAACAATAAACTGGACTATGTACACTCGCAATCAAATATTATGTGAACTCGCTAGTTCGCCAATTTCTTATACGTAGCGATGCGTCGGGTCATTGACCGAAATTCTTCCTATTTCTCAATCATATTTATCCGTTTAGTCAATAGAATATAATTAATTTATCATGTTGGATAACAAATTTGCTTCTGTCTTTCTGTTTGTAGCTTAGTTTATTAATAGGTTGATTAGAGGAAACACCTTCGTTGAAAATTCTAAACTCTACCTAGAGTGTCCACTTTACCCCCATTTCTCTCTCAAGTAATATTTTAATGATAATAATTTTTTGGTATATTTCAGTATCCGCTACCAAAAACAGAGTCAGTGGACAGCCAAAGCATCGGCAGCCAGAACGCCGGCAGCATAGGCGAAGCCGCCGAGACCAGCGACGTTATCATCGGGCAAACCAAACTGGTAATAATATAGAAGTTTTATAATACTTGTGTAGTTATTACTTAGTATTGTATACAGATTCATATGCACAAAACCGTCAAGTGATCTAGTCATATTTAGGGTTAAGTACGTGGGTTCACTGATTTTTAGGAGACTTAGGAGGAGGATTTTTATTGCATCAATTTATGTTTGAGGTGGTAGTTTTTTTTTAGGGTGCGGTTACGAAATGGTCAGTTGGTTTGACAATAAAGCAGTAAGGATATTAAAGTAGACTCGTTCAGGGCACGACAATTAATCAACATCCCAGCGTGGGTTTCGTAGAAGATCTGGGGTAACACAATCTCTGCACAATTAATTTCACCTGATATATGCAACCTTGCTCATAGCAAGAACCAAACTCACCTATACACTCCTGTGGGACAAACAGTATTTAAGTAGACCACCGACTAAACCCGGCACTGTATTTTCACCGGTCGCCATGAAGAGGGACAACAGTAAACGCTTTCTCATTCGTTCGCGCCCCCCGGAGCTAGCCGCATGTTACGCTCGGATCCGCCTCCTTGAAGGGGGAGGAGAAAGCATCTTCCCCTTCTTTCCTCTGACAAGATTGGGGCACGCAAACACGACGCGCCGTACCTCATGAGGCCTTTCAAGGAGTGTCTACCGCCCCCGCGGCGACACCCCAGGTTTGGGTCAGGTGGGTAGTAGGGGAAAGCCGGAGGCTCTCATGATGTTTTTGCAGAAGGAGAGAACCGCTTGCCATGACCTTCGACTATCCACCATCGCCTTGACGACAGCGGACAAAGAGAGGTCATGCCCCACCTGAGCAACGAGGGTACGTCGCTGCACATCCCACATCTATGCCCCACCTGATAGCTGTCTCCCCGGGCCAAAACTAGGGTGTCATCCGCATAACATGACACGGGCCTAATCTCCTCCGGCGTTAGTAACGTTGCCGGTACCTAGGCCGACTCCCCTTCGTCTTCAGGGGTAGCAATCGACGGGGTAATATGGTCCGCTCGATTTGAAAATAGAGCCGACACGATATCCCCTACAGCCGGGCCTCGATGCTCTGAGTCAGCGGGTACTCCCATGCACGTAATTTTCCGCGCACCGTCAAGGTACTTACATACTTGACCACCACCATTCTCTATATGCATCTTCATCTTCTTCTTCATGGCGGGTCCACTTTTCCGCAATTGGCCAGGAAGTTAGGCCTTTTTGCGTGATGTAAACGGCCGGCTACTCTAGCCAGCCCAGCTCCTTCCAGAAGGCAGCAAGGAGTCTTGGACTCCTACAGGCCTCGAGGAGCGACCTCGGTGTTCCGAGGATTTCCGCCCGTTGTGAAGCCACCCCGGTGCAGTGAAGCAGCACGTGAGTAGGTGTTTCTTCGGTTTCCATGCATCCTCTACATAGAGGACTGTTGGTGATACCTATAAGGGTAAGGAGTCTGTTTAATGGAAAGTGTCCGGTCAAAATGCCCACCACCATCCTTAGATTACCTCTGTTGTGACTAAGCAGGTTTCGAGCTAGGCGCGGGCCTGGTTTGGTGACCGCCTCTCTCGCCTGCCTGCAGTTCTGTAAATTGGCCCAATCTTACAGTGATGGTTGTGGATGTTATCTCGCAGCCAACTTCCCAGCTGATTAAAAAAAATCGGTACATACGGTTCGGGTCCCACCGGAATGGTAGCCGATCCTCTTTTTGCTAGTTCGTCCGCCGCGTCGTTACCAAGCGAATTGCTGTGTCCTTTAATCCACTGGAGAATGACCCTGTTTTTGGCTGCTATTATCTCCAGTGCGTAGTGACATTGTTTTACTAGACTTGAGTTTACCTGTCTGTTTTTCAATGCCAGTAATACGGCTGCGCTATCTGATATAATACGAATGCCCTGTTGTTCTATCTTTCTCGCGCACACTGCCGCTGTTGCTTCTATAATGGCTATGCACTCTGCTTGAAAGATAGATGCATGTGTGCCAAGTGCCACAGAAATGTTAATGTTCAGGTCAAGAGAGAAAACCCCTGCTCCTGTCCCGTGCTTAGTTTTCGAGCCGTCCGTGTAGATCCTGACTTCGTGAGGACCGGATTTATCAGCTGGCTCTTCCTGGGTGTTAATTTGGTATTGTCTCTCAAGTATGTGAACGCGTGGGCATCTGTCGTTCACAGCGTTTATAAGTGGTTGTGTTTCAACGTGTTCTTTCAGTGACTGAGTGTGCCTCGCTCGTAGGTCTGGTTTCCACTGACCAGACCCCTTTAGTCTTATGGTAGCGAGAGCAGCTTCGTATTGTACATGTAGATGTAGTGGTGTTAGGTTTAATAAAGTTTCGATGGCTGCTGTCGGTGTAGTTTTCATGCATCCTGTAGTTGCTATACAGGCCAGTCTTTGCAGACTTTGCAGGTTGGCTGTCACTGTGCTCAGGGTGGTTCTGGGCCAACACACCACTGCTCCATAAGTGATAGTCGGTCTTATTATTACTGTGGTATATAGCCACATGGTGATTTTAGGTTTCAGCCCCCATGTTCTTTCTAGAAGTCTTCTGCATTGCCACATTGTGGTGCAGGCAGTCTTCAGTTTATTTTCCAGATGCTTACTCCAGTTCAACTTGCTGTCTAGTGTTATTCCCAGATACTTGGCATCTGTTGCTAGAGTAAGTTTCGTGTTAAATAGTGTAGGTATGGTCATGTTTCTCAGTTTTCTTTTGTTTGTAAAGAGAACAAGCTCCGTTTTAGTTGGATTTACATTTAGTCCACTTGTTGTACACCATGTTTCTATGATTCTTAAAGCGTTCTGCATTGTTTCACATAGTATGTTCTCAAATGCTCCGCTTACTAGGATCACTAGGTCATCTGCGTAGCCCACCGTGTAGTACCCTTGGTTGTTCAGAGTCCTAATTAAGTCATCCACAACGAGGTTCCACAGAAGGGGGGACAGGACCCCTCCCTGTGGACAGCCTTTTGCAACTATTCCTCTGGTCGTACTATCAACGGTGAGCTGTACCGCTCGTTGTTTCAGCATGTTCTCTATCCATCCTGTGATAGTCGGCTCTACTTTGTATCTGGTTAGAGCCGTTGATATGCTGACAAAGGAAGTCTTATCGAATGCCCCTTCTATATCAATAAAGGTTCCTAACGTTGATTCTTTGTTGTTTAAAGTTGTTTCTATCTTGCCTACTACATGATGTAGTGCCGATTCTGTTGATTTTCCTGTGGTGTATGCATGCTGATAGGGGTGCAGTGGCATTTGAGTCAGGATCGTGTCTCTGAGATGTTTATCGCATAGCCTTTCCATTGTTTTTAGTAAGAAGGAAGTCAGGCTAATGGGTCTGAAGGATTTGGCTTGTGTGTAGTCACTCTTTCCAGGTTTTGGTAGGAAGACCACTTTCACCTCTCTCCATTGTTTGGGAACGTATCTATGGGCTAGACACGCAATGAATATTTCTGTTAGTGCGGACATTATGGTAGTGAGACCCCACTGAAGGAGAGCTGGAAATACACCATCTATGCCTGCGGATTTGTAAGGGGAAAAGCTTTCTATTGCCCATTCTACCCTTGCTGCTGTGATTACGGTTCTCGCGACTATCCAGTCCTCATCCGTTGGAGGTAGTTGGGTACTATTTTCCCAGTCTTTGTTGTCAGTAAGTTGACAGTCTGGGAAGTGTGTTTGTAAAAGTACCTCACTGGTTTCCTTGTCTGTGCTTGTAAAAGTGTTGTCGGATTTTTTCAGTGATCCTATACAGTTTTGGTTGGTGGTCATAATTTTCCTGACCCTGTTTGCTTCATGGCTTGTTTCTATGTTTTCGCAGAAACGTCTCCATGACTCGGTTTTTCGATGTTTAACGCGTTTTTTGAAGTGGGCTTGGGCTGTTTTGTACTGTTCCCAGTCTTCTTCATCCCTTGTATTCATCGCGCGGTTAAAAAGCTTCCTTGTTTTGTGTTTGAGTCGCTCCAGCTCTGGTCCCCACCAGAGATTACCTCTCTTGTTTGGCGGGGGTGGTTTCGTCAGAGGGCATGACTCATTATAGCTTTTTGTTATGTTCTCCACTAGTGTATTCACGTTGTGTTCGATGTTGTCAGTTGTGTTTGTCA
Source organism: Monopis laevigella (assembly GCA_947458855.1). Lineage (NCBI taxonomy): Eukaryota > Metazoa > Arthropoda > Insecta > Lepidoptera > Tineidae > Monopis > Monopis laevigella. The sequence goes on along the minus strand of OX381576.1, from coordinate 36,047,644 downwards.
TATTCTCCAGGTCTATACTTATTGTATTAGCTTCCAAGGAGTTCCTCTACAGGATCTTATTTGTTTTCCTTGGATTCCTTTTGGATATTTGTTCTGGTAGTGTCATGTTAAGTGTGAAGCATATGCGCCTGTGGTCTGCAAGTGAGGCTTCCCTCGAAACGTGCCACTTAGATATTAGATCACCTACCTCTGGTGTAGTTAATGTAACATCTATTATTGTCTGACATCTGCTTGTGACCAATGTCGGTTCCGAGCCCCTGTTTAGAATAGAGAGGTTAGTTGTAAAGAGATATTCTGTAAGTTCCTCACCTCTTTTGTTCGATGTCGCACTTCCCCAGAGTGGGTGGTGCGCGTTGGTATCCGTTGAGATTATTATTTGCCATTCTTGAGTAGCACAATATTCTACTAGGTCGGCCATCTCCCTTGGTGGTGCGTCTCGGTCTCCCGGCATGTACACCGATGCAAATACTATAGTTTGGTTGGTCCAATTGTTGTTCGAGGCCCTTACTGCGGTTAGGTCTCTAGAACAGAATTGTGTTAATAGAGTTGCATGCATATTTTGAGGGATATGTATGCATGATCTTGGTTTAGGGACTGTATTGTTATAAAAGAGTTTACCTCTTGTACTTTTTAGTCCACATATGGTATCACCTCTGATCCATGGTTCTTGGATTAGGGCGATTATGCTGTTGTCTTCATCCAGGACATGTCTCAGCGCAGCTGTTGCCAGTTGTTTATGCTGTAGGTTAGTCTGTATGATGTTAATGTGTGTCGGTGTGTTATGACCAGCAACCCCTATTGAAGTCGACGAGATTCGACTTGTTGCTGGTCCAGCCGCACGTTGTTGGTTGTTATGGTTGTGGGGAGGGGGGTTAGGTTGATCGTAATAATCCATCTTCATCTAATCCCCCCTCCAGTGACATCGGATCCGACGCCTTCGGTGTTATGGTGACTGTTTCCAGCCTCGGCGTCGGTTCCTCCTTCTTCCTTTTGGTGGCTTCCTCAGAGGAGGTGTACACAGCAGGTGGTAATTCCTTTGGCGGTTCAGCAGTCGGTGGTGTGTCGCTGAGACCGCTTGAGGTGAAGAATCTAACATAGATGCACCCCACCCCAAAGATACTCTCCTGCCCCGGGCTATAATGTGCCCCACCTCCTCTTCCGGTATGCTCATTGTCAGGAAGAGCGCGTTATCTACTAACGGGTCGGCTTTGAGCAGGTTCCAGGTGTCCATCCTATACCACGGGTTTTGTGATTCGAGGACCTCCTGTAGCCGCTTCATGTCTCCCCTAAAGCGTGGAATGTGTAGTCCGGCGCGTACCTTTTTGTAAAGGTCAGACTGCCTAACTACTACCAGCTTCGTTCCAGAGTTGGGCGATGTGATGTTAGCCACCGCTGTTTTGAGCCACTCCACAGATTTCTGGTCCTCCGCCCAAAGTTTTAGCACACCATCGCTTTCGAAGCCTCGGCCTCTGAACGACGTAGGGGGTGGACGTTGACCCGGGCATACGTATTGATGCGTCAAAGATCGCGTCCTCTATGGTGTCCCTTAGAGTCGCGCCTTGTTCCGGGCTGAAATCTGTCGGTGGCAAGGTTGTAACAGTGATGTGCATCTGCGAGTTGGCCACATCAGCATAGCTCATCGCGTCGGTCTTGTGTCTCTTGTTGTCGCCTCTGGGAGAGATGGTGTCGTTGGGCCGGGGTCGCTTATTCAGCTGACCCTCAGGCTTTCCATCACCCGGCTTGTTTTGCTCTTTCCCTCGGCGACCCCTTTTTTTTGTTATTGGGAGCCATCCCCCCTGCCTTAACCTCCATCCCCATCTCTGAGGTCTGTGGTTTGGGCAGCGGTTCAGTCTCACCGGTGTGTTTGAGTCCCGCGCTACCTCCAGCTACGTTCTTCCCAGCTTGGGCGCTCGTGCTAGCCATTGCGCTCCTTGCGAAGCTGCAACTACCCGCACTCGCGCCCTTGCTAGGGCCTCCGAGCTTCCGGTTGCAGCGTTCATCATGGTTAGTGTTGGCGTCCTTGCTGCGCTGTTTGGCCGCCAGTCTCCTTTTGTTGCGCCTTTGGGTCTTTGCACTCACTGTCCGGCTTGACCCAGGCACCGTAGTTCCCCAATCGCACTTGCGGCCCGAGGTTGGCATTGCCTCCGCCAGCCCGCTCAGATCGATCTTGGTGGTGGGTTTAGTTGTAGACATGGCTGAAAAAAGATCCATATGTTATCAGGGTTACATTCGTCTCCGGGGCGTCCCACCCTCCAGGGAGCCCGCAACTGGGGATACACAAGCAAGTGCATCAGGACCTACTCCGGAGATATAGAGCACCGGTGAAACACTGCAAAGACGAGCCGGACTCCCGCGAAGGGTACAGAGTTGCCAAAACCCTGTACTCCGCGCAGGAGCGGCTGCCTGCCTCATAGCCCAGTGCTCTCGCCCGTGGCCTCCTCTCTACTACGCGCCACTACCGACTTCCCTGCGCACGGCTACCGCGCAGGATTTCCCGTTTTGCTGAATTCCAGACCAAAAAGGGCGTGTTGTTTTCTACTCAGCCCTTCAGGACTCCTTCATCCAGCTCACGGTCAAACCGTCTGCGGCACCGACGGGTGGTGCATCCCCCCCCCCCCCCCCTCCAATGTGCTTATATGCATTAGAGGGGCCGTGGAGACAGACCACTTTGTCCCCACAGCGGATTCAGAGAGGAAACAAGGATTATAGTAGGGGGTGGACATTTTGGGGTATCGCCTTAACACATTTAGTTGTGTCTGTTTCTGATGGAATCAGACCAAGAACGGGCAGCACCACGTGAAGGTAGTGAATAAGACTTGCTTTAAGATCGATCTCCAGTGAGGTCATAATAATAGTGACCGTATCTTAATGCCCTTTGCCAGATTTCATCCTTGGATGGTTGGATGAAAAATAGGCACAGACCCACTTCATGTTCTCGAAATGGCCCCGCACCCGCCCAGCATACAACTGTGCTTCAGTAGTGGAGTCGCGAGCCTGCCGCCTTCTACACCTTATGTGGGCCGCAGTGGATTCGGCTCAGAGTGCGCTAATTTGTTTTGACCACCAGTACACTTAGCGTTTGGGAGGTCAAGGCCCGGCCCGGGGCTTAGACGCGTCATAGATGTGTGACAGCATTTCCCGAAACGACAAGACCACATTCTCTACATCTTCAAGCCCATTTTCGGGGCATGCCCACTCCTCAACCACGGAACATCCATCAACAAGTCCCTGTTAAAAGACTTGGACAGCCACCTCGGAAAGGCGGAGTGTACTGCTTGGCGCTGTCTGGTCTGGGCTATTGATGAGATGGAGACGTCGAACCGTATGTATCTATGGTCCGATAACTCTCCACTCCCTCCAAAGCCCTCCAGTCTTTGACCCGGCGTGCCACAGACGGGGTAGTCAGTGTAAGGACCACTATAGACCCGCTCCGCTCCCGCACGCACGTGTGTACCGACCCCCTATTTAAAACAGAGGTGCCGACCTCTGTTTTAAAAAGCCTGTTGGCGCCAGCGTTTATTCCTTTAACGATTCACCGCACGCGTCCTTGTCAGGAAAACCCCAATCCACAGATTTGGCATTGAAGTCTATAAGGACGTTTTCAGACGAGAGTCGCCTGATGACGCGACCGACCTCGTCCAACAATACCTAGAACGCGGCAAGAATTCTGTTGGGTGAGAAGTACACACCCGCCACTAAAAATTCTCCCCATTTGGCAACACTGCAGCCCCGGCTACTTACTTTGGATGTCTGTCACCCATTTGTCATTGTTGGATGGGACATAATAGGGTTCAGCGATAATCGCCAAATATATCACCAGGCTCTGGGATAGGAGACCCTAAGCTCCGGCGCAGTGGTTAAGATTGGTCTGGAGGAGACGGCAACTGGCCATTATTCTGTGCTAGTAACCATAGCCTCGCCTTCACCACCGGCAGCTGCAGAGTGCGCGGCAATCGCCAGCTGGTTTCCCCCTGTTTTCATTTTTTAGAGTGGGAGCAAGTTTTTGCACGCACTTGGTGATCTGTCTTTTCCCCCTTCGCTGCAGTGTGGAGAGTCAGAGCAGGAAGCAGCCTTGTGCTCTGTCAGACCGTAGCGGTAGCATTTGTTGCTGCGATCAGCTGTTTAACGGCACTTTGCGCCGACGTGGCCGAACTCAAGGCACTTGTAACATCTCAAAGGCCGTTCCGCGCGGAGGGTCACTTTCGCCGATGACCAACCGACGGGCAGGCGACGGCCGCAATCTTGTTTTAGGCCACAACATGGCAAGACGCTCCTCCAGCCACCCGCATCGTCACGCATAGGGCCCGTTTTAACAAAAGTCTCTGAATAGATAAACGCGGTGGCCGCCAACGGGAGCTCCCGTTGGCGGCCACCGCGTTTATCTATCTACCAGTCTATCGACCCGGACGACCTCGGGAGAAATAACTTCCCGATTTTTTCCGGCCAAAGCAATCCGCTTGCTCTGCCGTGGCCGCACCCGTGGACCTCCAGGCTCCTGGCTCCTGGTGCTGCCTTCGGGTAGCGTACCCCTCTGATTATGCCAAGTTCAATAAGGCTTCCGATGGCCTTCTTGGCCTCGGTTAGCACCAAATTATATGAGTGCCCGGCCTCCTCGGCCCCAGGCTGTAGCGTGAGCATTACAGCCGAGGAACGGGGCGGTCGTGCTCTCCACGGTGCCTTCGGCTTCTGTGCATATGGGCTCTGTGAAAGCGGCCGGCACGGGCTTGTTAAGGTATGTTCTATGCTGCGGCTGCGCCGACACAAACAGCAGCCGAGGCTGGAACCCGCATGCCCAGTGGAGGCCGGGTGCGTATCGGAGGCAGAAGGCGCTCCTCCAGGCCATCAACCGCGCGTTCAGCATTGTGCCGACCCAAAATTATAACAGCCTGTTGGAATTCCTCCATTTGGGTTCCGGACGGCACGCTGGTATGCTGCAGCTCGGAGGGAAGCTGTTTCCCCTCGCACTTTCTGGCATATTATGGCGAAATCCTTGCAGACCTCTTTCACGCAGGCGGGAATTCAATTAATAATCCAAATAATTAAGATACCCTGTATCAGCGGATCTCTCGTCGACAACGAGTTTCCTCTAGCCCGCACTTGCCGCGGTCCGGCTCAGGCGGCTTCTTCGAATCGGGAATAAACTCCTCCCGCTTGCAATTGACTCCCACTCTTTATACTTTCTATGGTTGAATTGTCTAACCGAGTCAGTACTACCTATTCCTATCCGCTTTTGTACTTTTCCCAGTTTTGTCCTTATCATTAGTTAAATTCATTTCCATTATGCGCTAAATAAGTTGTCTGGTGTCCCAATGAAGATTTAAAAAAATCTTTATATAGGGTTCCCACGAGATGGGGGAAATACCCTGTGGTACCGAATGTATTCGGATAAGCTTATGGCTTTACTCGCTGGAGGAGATCGACCGGTCCCCTCAACGACAGTGCCTGTCTTAACCCAGTGGATGTAAAGGGGGCTGAACTATTTGTTGGTTCAGTCATCGACAATCTTTATTCAAAAAGTAAAACAAGTGCGAGAAACATGGAAACAAGACTACAAGGTCCCCACTTCTCGCATGGATGCCATATGTACCGCTTTCAATCTTAAATACTCCTCGGAACTTCCTCAGCGAGGAATTCCCTTGGATACCCAAGGTATCCAATACCTTCGTTCTGGGTCTTCTACCGCCACTAAACACTCCACGAAACTGTCTTAATGGAGTACAAACAAATCTGACTAGTATTTCAAACATTTAATATTTTTTTCTTATTCCAAATTTTATATAACTTAACACTTACTTAACTTTGACTAGTTAAACATCTTTCTAATATTTTCTTGACATATTAATTATCTTTTTTGAAGTCTACCTATTTTATCGAAAAAGGCAAATGAGCCAAAAACTCTATAGCTTAAATACCAAAATTTCCCCCGCCCGAGATAAAAAAAAGTATACGCTAAGCAACGGACAAAAAAAAAAAGAGTACGGAGTCTCCAACCATAACCTCAGCAAAACTAGGTTCTTAATCTGCTTCTGGAACCAAAAATGCGCCCCCTTCTCCAATGCAAAAAGGACAGATTAAAATCCTTAACCAGGACGAGGTCTCCTATCTTTGGAGGGTCCGTCTTATCAGTCCACTTCACGTGTTGCTGCAATATGTGAAGGTTTTCGAACGACCAGCGATGCCAGAAATGCTGAGTCTTCTGTGCTGAATCAATTCAAATCGCGATAGTAGCGATAGTAGACTTCACGTCCCTGAAAGGGTACTCAGGCAAGGCGGCAAGTGGCTGCCCTATAAAAAAATTACCTGGAGCTTGCGAGTTCTTGGTGTGGCGATCAGTAACCAGCAAATTCACCGCAGTGTTCTGATTTCAGTCTCAAACTGATCGTCCTGAACCTAACCTTAAGCCAATATAAAAGGGGAGGAGTCTCTTTTATACAACTTAGAACCATCTACTGGGTTTAAGTCCCCTCTGGAACATTTCTCCAGATCAACGAAGCCTGAATCTGAGAGACACGTTTGGCCGCAAAACTTCAAGTGTATGGACCGAAGCTCTTAGTCATGACAGAACAATCTGGCTGTCGGTCTCATCAACAATATAGTGTATCTCAACGTTATAAAAACATGGTCCGAAGTTTCCAGCAGTATACATAGCACGCAAGTAGACCACGGTTGCATATCCTAGCTCCGATGCGTCACAGAACCCATGGAGGCTCGCAGTACTTCCCAGCGTAAGGAAGGTCGTTCCAACCAACTCCAGCAGTCCAAACTCTATGGAGGAACATTTGATCAGAAATACTACACCCACCTTATCTCAGCAAAACTTCTTGACTTATAGGAAAAAGGAAGTCAGGTGTAAAATCATCCAGAAGTAAAACGACCAGTATTATTCTGGAAGAACAATTCACACTCATGATTATAAAGATTGAGCTTCGTAGCAGCTGGGCGCTCACCTACTTCCCAAAATCTCTGAACCACATCAGAAAGAAAGACAAATATCAACAAAGCTGTTATCAACAACAGGCGGAGGACATTGGTTCGGCCCGAGATAATAAATACCAAGATCGTGGAGAATGCTACGAGGCCTCCTGTACCTAGGGGCTTCACATTACCTAGGAGCTACATTCCCAAAACATCGGCACCAAAAAAATCAATTGGCCCCGGAATGACAAAGGTGAGGTAAGCCAAACACAAAGCTCTTGTCAGTCACCAGCGGGGGATCATTTTACCTGGGGTTGGGGTTGGTTTAATTTTAATGTTGACTCAATATATTTTCTAAAACCGAAGCTGTGATGCCCATGATCGAGCGATGAATACGTTTTCCTCATGTGGACTTTTGGGCGGATGCACCGGATGATTCGGATTCGGCATCCACTGATAACTATGGTTCTCATATGTTCGATCCCAAAGCATTAGTTCCACATGAGGATATCGTCCTGATGGTCTTCTCTGATAACGAGACCTTATAGCAGGTAGTTGCATTGCTCGTCGGCCCATGGGAGCAAACCGAGGCGGCGGAGCATTGCCCCCGCCCATGAGGGGGTGTCCCCGAACATGGGGGGCGCCAGTCCTCATCACGTAAGGCGATCGTACATCTCTCCTGGGATTCTGAAATTGAGGATATTGGCAACCTTATCCATTCAAAGTTCCGCATAAAATATTCGGGTGCCGGTCTCTTTGGGAGCATGGCCGGGACTGGGTGCATTCCCGTTGGAGATAAGAGGACTCAACTTCCTTACTGTTGGGTTGGGTTCCGGCTGGGGAATATTCCCATGCGCCGTTGGCGTTGGACCTCGCGAAGCAGCATGTTTCCCTCCTCAGAGAGGACAGTAATAAGATTTTTATGCGTAGGAGATAGCGCTGCAGGCGAGTTCAGCGCGCCCAGGGTGGGTTTAAAGTGCTGGTAAGAATTTCTTTACGGTAATTGACTCCCACCGGTGGCCGTGCGAGCAGCTGAGCGATTCCATGAAGGTGCAGTCGTGGTGTCCGTTGTCGTCTCGGTCAAACATGCGTCGAGCGAGCCGTTCAAGTGAACCGGGGACGTATGAAGGTCTTGTAGACCAACACTTTTACCCTGTTTCCCGTTAGTGGTGCTTACCCAAACAAACATAACACCACACTGTCGGCAAAAACATATAGCCTTGGGCGCAGCCTGTTGGGAATCACACAGGGGTTGAACAATTTGTTGGTTCACACTTCTAATCTGTCCTGCACTGGCGCTAGATTCCTCCTCCAAAAATATTAATAACAAAGTCACTAAAAGGTGGTTTGTGACTAACACTACTTGTATTCAAAACCTAATTTTAATCGAAGTAAGAAGATTTTTTATTTTTTGAAAAAGAAACATAATGTACTTATCATACAAATATGAAGATAATTTTACTTCTAAAAGACTTTTACATTTCAAATCAAATATTATTTAGGTATTTCATCCATTATTTAGGTATTTGACCATCCGATTATCATCTGCCATACAAGAGTGCCACTGAGGCGACCAACCTCACCAACCGTGTCCACGCCTTAAATATTAGTTCTTATATTATTATCATTATATTGGCTGCAGATATTTTTGAATGTATGAACATTCTTATAAAGGTAATTTAATACCATTTGTCCGCTTTACCATACCTTCCGAGTAGTCATTACCCTAGTAAATTGGTCTTACTGAGAAGTTAATTAATGAATATATTTTTTCAGGTGGAGGCAACCATTTTAACTCCGCCCAGTACACCTGTCAAGTCTAGTCGCGAAGCTCCCAAAAGTGATGAGACCACACAATCTAGTCCCCCACTTAGCTCTACTCCTAACGGTAAGCTCCGTCAATATAAAGTTACACAGCAAGCCATGGCAGTGGCCCTATATAAACACTTATCGCCAACCCTATTTCCATAAACCACGACACCTGTCACGGGAATAGGGTAAACTCTAGCCGGTTCTCGGACTCAGTTCACATTCGGTGTCAAAAGAAACGTCTCTACCCTACCTACAAGCCGCATCTCTTGAGTCCGATTTTTTCTGGCTCCTGTAAACACATTCCAGCGCTGACATGACGTCAGCGCTGGAATGGCTTCTTGTTTATACAATAATAAATTACGCCCAATAATAAAGTGATGCGCGTCTTTATGTGAGAAGGTTTTCATACATTCGACCGCTGATGTATATAATAGTAGAGTTAAAAAATAAAAATACAAAATAATTATATAACTTTAATAAGGTAAAAAAATTCAGGTAAAAGTCAACTTTTGTGTAAGTCACTTCCCATTTAACATATCATCACGGGTGCCTTACGGCGCCCGAGACCCCCTAGACGGCCCCAAGGTACCCAGCGGAGGGGTTTTAATAATTATTTTGAATTGATCGTCCACTCAAACTTCTTACCCGCAGTTTTTTAATAATAGAATTATAATAAAAGCCAGGGCAATGTTTTCAATATTATAATGAATTTCAGAGCGTCCCCCGTCACCGGGCGTAGAAGCATTGCCTCAGCCAGAAGGCCGGATGTCCAGCGTAATGGCGACCATGTGGCTGGGCACTCGGAGCGGTTGTCTCTACGTGCATTCAGCTGTCGCTGACTACTCCAAATGTCTGGTTCGGTGAGAATATGCTCCCCATTACATCTGTTTTTTTTCTGTTACATGGATATTTGGGGCATGTGACTTAGTATCTACTCTATGAAAATCTGACCTGCAGTCTATAAATGTAGTAACCACTACGTAATAATGTAGAACTTTTAATGAACGTGTTTCCAAGATGGCGCTGACAGGCTCATAGTATTTGGTTGGGTAGAGAGGGTAGTGAACACAGTGCAGGTGACAGTTCAAAAAGCCTTTAACCCTACTTCGCGGCCCAAAGTTCGGGAACGCTGCAATTCATTCCGCTGCCTTCCAACCACTCGAAAGACCCTGCACCCCGCACGGAGAATCTATGGATAGCTATCAACATTATCTCTGACTCTCCCTATTGGTCGATCATGTGGAGTGGTATACTTATACATGCAAAGTATTTATAAACAATAAATTTGGTCGCCATCATTGGTTAGTATTGGTCACTCAGTTACCCATCCGGCTGCAGAATGCGAACTTGAACATGCCTCCCATGTATTGACAATACACGAAAAGCACATTTGACCGACATTCAATATTATTTGAGATCCTTCAGTTTTCGACGTTTGAAAATTAATAATGGTCCTTAAAAAATTAAAGACCAGGCGCGTCTTGGGTGTACTCCGATCGATTAATGAGTATACTCTTCCCCTGTTCACTCGCCCCGCATCATCACTGACTGAGTACGTCGGAGATGACCCCAAAGCGGGAAGATGCGGGAAGATGTAAAGAATTATATACATTAATAAAAGTATAAAGTTTTAATTTTTAATTTTCAGTGTGAAGTTAAGAGACGCAATCCTTTCTATAGTCCCGTGCGCCTCTCGATGCGTGGTTGCCCTTGCCGATGGTACAGTTGCCGTATTTTCTCGTCTAGCCGATGGTCAATGGGACTTTAGTCAGTATTGGCTTATTACATTAGGAGATCCCAAGTGTTCAGGTAAGTTTCAGTTTATTCGTGGGTTGTGCAAATACAACCCACTTTTGGGCAACTATTTTTGTTTTATTAACATAACAAGTACCTTACTTGTTATGTTAATAAAACAAAATAGTTTTGTTTTAGTTTATTCTACTATGACTGAGACAATTTATCACTGAGATATAATCAATTTATCACTGACACAAGGTATTTTTCCTTCACGTCTAAAATTATCAATAGTAAAACCACTGTATAAGAAAGGAGTAAAAAATAATTTAAATAATTACAGACCTATAACACTAATACCCGTAATATCAAAAATTTTTGAAAAAGTAATGCATGATAAGCTATACAACTTCCTAAATAAATTTGACATCTTAAGAAATGAACAATTTGGATTCAGAAAAGACCGGTCCACTACGTTAGCCTGCTTTAATCTAATCAAACACGTGACAGAAAATCTCAATAATAAATTAAATACCGCAGCATTATTTATAGACATGAGTAAGGCTTTTGACTGCGTTACACATAAAATTCTTTTAGATAGATTATCAAAATATGGTATCAGAGGTAATGCCTTACAATGGATCACTAGTTATCTACAGGAAAGACAACAATGTGTTGAATTAACTAAAATAACAGACGGGTATAAGCAACAATTTAGGTCTAAATTTAACTACAATAACACTGGAGTCCCGCAAGGAAGTATTTTGGGTCCACTACTTTTTTTAATATACATCAATGATCTGCCAGACATCACAAAACATCAATGCATCTTATATGCTGATGACGCCACATTTATTTTTAAAAACAGTAATAACGTAACTTTAGCTAACGATATCTCCCAAACACTAAATGACATAATTAACTGGCTTGAAAGTAATAACCTCACTATTAATATGGATAAAACAAAATTAATCCAATTTCAGACTTATAATAATAAAAATAAACCTCTTGAGGTAAAGTTAAATAATAAAGTAGTGGAACAAATTGAATCAACGATATTCTTAGGTATTATAATAGATGAAAAATGTAACTGGAAAAAACATGTTGAAAATATTAGTAATAAACTTGACAGCTTCATCTATGTTCTAAATCGCACAAAAGACACTGTATCAGCACAGGCTGCACTCTTAGCCTATCACGGATACATATCGTCAATACTTAGATATGGCATTATCTTATGGGGTTACTCCGTGGAAGCCGAAAGAATATTCAAAATTCAAAAGAAGTGCGTTAGAGTAATATCAGGTGCAGAATGTCTGGACACATGTAAACCCTTGTTTAAAAAATTAAACATATTGCCCCTTCCCTGTCAATACATTCTTGAAATGTGCACATTTGTTAGAAAACACACCGAACTATTCAAACGGAACTCAGATGTATTATCATTGGGAAGGGAAAGTAGATACCGAAATAAGCTGTACGCTCCTCCACAGCGTCTCACGTTATATCAAAAAAATGCATATATGATGGCAATAAAGGTGTTTAACCACATTCCGGATAATCTAAAGGATCTTCCGTTGAAAAGGTTTAAAATAAATATAATAAATTTACTCCTAAATAAGCTCTACTATACAGTAAATGACTTTATGAATGATAAAATATAAATTTTATTTTGAATGACATTGTTATTGTTTGTAATATATTTTTATGATTATTTGTAATACCTAACCTAATTTGATCATGTTTTGACATAATCTCTAATTACAATTCTACTTACTATCAATTTAATAATAAATTGACATTATTTTATTAGGCTTATTATAAAAGAGGACATTACTATTTAATCTAATATCTTTTTAATTTGAAATTGTGTTTTAAAATGATTAATTTAGCAAAAACTTGACATTTTATTTAACATTTTATTGTAATTTTAATCAATTGTTATAAATTTGTAATGTTTATATTTTTTGTTTCATTTAAAGTAGTATTGATTAATTTAATTGAATTTATATTTTAAAATGATTAATTTAGCAAATATAACCTGACATTTTATTAAACATTTTATTATAATTTTATGGTCACATAATTTTAATCAATTGTTATTGATTTTTAATGTTTTATATTTTTTGTTTTATTTAAAGTGATATTGATTAATTCATTTAATGATTTGGTAATATCAATGTTGCCTGTTTGTGATGATAAAGCAACAATAGATTTTATTTCATCTTCTGCGCTTTAGATTAGTCCTATTAGATTTTCTTGTTCTGATGTGGTTATTTATTTGTTGTGTTGAAATGTTACGGGTTTTTATGATTTGAATGTATAATAGATGATATGCTAGGGATTGAAATTATATTTTGCACACCACATGTTGGTAGAATATGTAGAACTAATTATTCCAATGTAACAACTTTTGTAAACCATATTCTGGCAAATAAAGAATTTATTATTATTATTATTATTATTATGAATAGCCGTTAAACTTTTAATTATTTGGAAAAGTAGGAAAAATGGGGTAGTCATTAACAAAAGCGGTTATTATATAAAAGTTTTATTTATGGGAAAGTAGTGTTTTTGAGAATTTGGACATTGTCAAAAAATTTTCATTGTGTACTTTCCACAATGATTTTTTTTTTGAGTTTAGGAGTATGTGTAAATTATGGAAACGTGGGCATTGACAAAAAATCGAACATTATGGGAAAGTACTCTTTTAAGAACGTGAAAATTATGGAAACGTGGACACTGTCAAAAAATTGTCATTGTGGGAAAGTAGTGTTTAGGAGAATGTGAAATTTATTGAAACGTGGGCATTGACAAAAAATGGTCATCAGGAAATGGTCTTTACATTATGGGAAAGTACTCTTTTTGAGAACGTGAAAATTATGGAAACGTGGACATTGTCAAAAAATTGTCATTGTGGGAAAGTAGTGTTTAGGAGAATGTGGAAATTATGGAAACGTGGGCATTGACAAAAAATGGTCATCAGGAAATGGTCTTTAAATTATGGCAAAGTACTATTTTTGAGAACGTGAAAATTATGGAAACGTGGACAATGTAAAAAAATTGTCATTGTGGGAAAGTAGTGTTTAGGAGAATGTGGAAATTATTGAAACGTGGGCATTGACAAAAAATGGTCTTCAGGAATGGTCTTTACATTATGGGAAAGTACTCTTTTTGCGAACGTGAAAATTATGGAAACGTGGACATTGTCAAAAAATTGTCATTGTGGGAAAGTAGTGTTTAGGAGAACGTGGAAATTATGAAAACATGGGCATTGACAAAAAAATGGTCTTCAGGAAATGGTCTTTACATTATGGGAAAGTACTCTTTTTGAGAACGTGAAAATTATTAAACGTGGACATTGTCAAAAAATTGTCATTGTGAGAAAGTAGTGTTTAGGAAAATGTGGAAATTATGGAAACGTGGGCATTGACAAAAAAATGGTCTTCAGGAAATGGTCTTTACACTATGGAAAAGTACTCTTTTTGAGAACGTGAAAATTATGGAAACGTGGGCATTGTCAAAAAATTGTCATTGTGGGGAAGTAATTGTGCGAGAAGCTGGGAAACGTCCAAGATTCTCAAACGGGGTGCGTTGCGCACCGCAATTAAGTTTAAAAATAAACTTACCGAATGGCTGTCGTGGGTATCTTCAGGACAAGATCCATGGGTACCCAAGGGATGCAATAACTTCGTTGTCTTCTCAGCGACTCATGCCATGCAATTACAATTTGTTACAATGCTACGTCGGAACACATATATAATAAATAGCAAACTTCACAACGCGACAAATCTGACAATTATTTGTAGGCGCCTAAATACATGGCGAACGAAACGTTACACAATTATTTAATAATTTAGAAGGCCGCACAAAAATACATTACGGAATAAAACATCACTATTTATCACAAATTATATTAGAATCAAAAATAAATTAACTCAGGAGAAAATACACCATCTTTTCACAAAAAACCGACCTGTCAAAAGTCATGACCACAGATTAGCGACCATAGAGTATTATCAAAATCGAACAGTAGTATTTAGGAGAATGTGGAAATTATTGAAACGTGGGCATTGACAAAAAATGGTCATCAGGAAATGGTCTTTACATTATGGGAAAGTACTCTTTTTGAGAACGTGAAAATTATGGAAACGTGGACATTGTCGAAAAATTGTCATTGTGGGAAAGTAGTGTTTATGAGAACGTGGAAATTGTGAAAACGTGAATATTGAGAAAATTAGTAATTTTATGTGGGGAATGTGGGAATAGAAAAATGGTTTTTATAAAAAAGTGACAATTTAGGAAAATTGTCGTTATGCAAAAATGGGCATTGTAAGAAAGTGGTTATTAGGGAAAGGGGTATTTTTATCCCACTTTTAATACTTTCATAATAATAATAATGTGTAAAACAATTTACACATATTGCTCTGGTCACAAACTGGTACAAGCTCTAGTCTTGTACTATGTGTACCATAAACAACGGTATAATACATATTATATTTTATAAATACCCAGACCATGACAAACTGTACAGAAAAAACGTACTAATATTGTTTCCATGGGTTGGAATTGAACCCACGACCTTCGGACACATTGCCTAAGACGCAATAGTCTGCGGATAATAACTTTCATATGACAGCCACTTTCCTATAATGCCTACATCTTCTATTTTACCACTTTCCCATAATGTCTACTTTCCGATAATTCTTCCATTTCTTTTAATGCCCACTCCTTTATAATGAATAAATGAATCTTTATTTGCATAATTCAGAGTTTACAAGTTGTTAAAAAAATAAGGAAATGCTTAATAAAATTATCATTCACTTACTCCATTTGTTAGATTTAGCAATGTAGCAATTCCCTACATTTTTTAAAATGTCAAAAATCTTGGTTTATAAATGAACCATGACTGGGATCCTGGAATCATTATATCAACGAAATTAGTTAAACTTTAGAAGCGAAAAATTTTTTTTTCAATTTTATCTATATCGGTATTTCATGCAAAAACGATTTTAAACAAAACCAAATCATTGTTTTATAACGCCACTTTGTAGATTTTTGATGTACCTATTTGTATTGTAGCTATTGAATGATAATAACTAGTCTAAATGTAATTTCAGTACGTTGCCTAAGTGCGGTAGGGTGCACCGTGTGGTGTGGCTACCGTAACAAGGTACACGTGATCGAGCCGCGACACATGACGCTCCTGCACAGCCTGGAAGCGCATCCGAGGCACGAGAGCCAAGTGCGACAGATGGCGTGGCTGGGCGATGGCGTTTGGGTAAGTATTCCTGTTGTGTAAAACTAGAGGGAGAGCAAGGGCTGCCGACTTAACCCATAAACCCCTGAAATTAAGTAAATCTGAATACTTTAAAATTACAAACAACATTACATTGAAAAAAAAAATCCATAGACCATATAGGTCGCAAAGAGAGATAATTTTATTAGCTCTCCATGGATTTTTCGTACGCGGATGTCGGGTCCATCGGGTTGGGGGGCAGGGGAATGATCTGCAGCGTTCCCGGACTTGGACCGCGAGGCAGGGTTGTACTCCTGTCCATAACAACTGTCCCCTTCCCTATGTTCTTTACCCTCTCTACCCAATCAAATACTATACGACCCTGTCAGCGCCATCTGGAATAGCGTTCCATAAAAGTTTCGACGGCCGATTTAGGAAGGTCAAGATCCTTCAAAATACATTGCTGGAATTCCTCTAGCACCGACGTCTAGCACACAGTTTATTTGTTGGATCAAAGTATTTATTGCTTTTTGCAGCAACAGGAAGCCAGAAAATCTTTCTAGTTCCTTGTTGCCTGTGATACTAGGATCTGATACAAAATCGAATAATTAACAAACTAATAAACTGACGGTGTGTATAGTCCTTGCTCTTCGACGTACCCCAAGGTATACAAATCCTTGTCCTTGGTAGACGCAATTTTGCACTCCTAAACACAAACAAAAGTAAACCCAAATTTAATATAGGAAATAACAAATCTTGGTGGCACAAAAACAAGATACCCAACCCAATTGGCAAGAACCGCGACAGAAAACCATATATAAACTTACCCAGCTCGCATTTATATTAAATTAATAACTATTAAAAATAAGAAATTAAATTAATATAATGGAGGCTTTATGAAAAAAATATTATATTCCCTTAAATTTTCAGGTGTCAATAAAAATGGACTCCAAACTTCGTTTGTACCACGCCCATACATACCAACATCTGATGGACGTCGACATAGAACCCTATGTCAGCAAAATGCTGGGTGCTGGAAAATTGGGATTCTCTTTGGTTAGGATCACGGCGCTGCTTATAAGTTCCGGGCGACTTTGGATAGGAACCAGCAATGGGGTTATCATTTCAGTCCCCATTTCGGAGGAGTCTGGGAAGGACGTTATGGGTTCTAATGTGAATCTTGCTATTCGGAGTTCGTCCGGTGAGTTGATATACAATTTAAGAAACAGTCATATATAAATACTAAAAAAATATAAAAGATAACTTAATGTGATAATGTGTTTTTTTTATTAAATAAATAATCATTTTCAGCGCTCGGCACAGTTACTGGTAAGATTCCATGGTGTTCAATGGCGCACGCGCAGCTAAGTTTCCACGGCCATCGGGAAGCCGTTACATTCTTCGTGTCAGTGCCAGCGGCCAACAATATGCCTACGCCTCCAATGCTACTCGTATCGGGAGGGGAAGGATATATTGATTTTAGAACTGGTATGCTTTCTTTTCTTATATTATTAGAAATAATACAGGAGAAATTAAAACATGACTATATGTTTAATTATTAAAACAAGTAAATATAGTATAAATGATAGGCAGTTGTTTGATGAAAAAATACACTCACATAAAAATCGTATGCAATAGAAGTAAAATTTTATTAATATGAGTACCTAAACATAAAATAATTGTAATTGTAAGATTTTAGGAATAATAGTTTATTAGTAACATGAAGTACTTAATTGTTTAAAATTAGGTGTACACATATTGTTGGTTAAATTATAATTTTATCAATAAACAGCTGTACCAACACTACGTTGTCGCGTTTGCGGCGAGTTGTTGGCAGTTGCTTTCTCCTTCTACTATGTAGGTTTTGGGTCGAAAAGCATTGACCGTTTTTAGTATTCCATACATTTTTAAAGAAAATAACGTTACCCTTATGAATCACTAAGGCCCTCTGACTGTGTAGGGCCCTAATTCGTAAAGGCGACAAGTGACAGAATTTAGCGACAAGAGAAAAATTATGTAATATTCGTTTCATAATAGTTTTTATTTTACAAGTATATTACTAGAGACATTAATAGGATACTAATGTTTATGTTGTTAATTTTACATAATCCCACTTCATGTAATAAACACTTAATTTTTTTTCATATTCCCATAATATACAGGATGAATTTAAAACTATGTACTTTGGGATAATACGAGGTTCTGCTGATCAAACCGAACAACTTTTCCCATGTATCGCAAATAAAAAACCTCAGCAGAACCTCATATTATGATGCCCATAGTACATCCTTTCAAAGTCTGTATATGTGTATATTGCTGCCCGTGATAAACGTGGTTAATAGAAAATAGTAATTTTACTTACAACTAAAAAATACGAAGTGATTAGTGCTTCCCTTTCTCTACCACGAATTTCCCGGAGTACCCAAGAAATCCAAATCTTAGTTCTTGGTAAAGGCACTTTTGCACTCCACAAACATTAGTATATATTTTAAAATGAAAAAATATAAAATCATTTAAAAACGCAAATTATAACTATTGGCAGTTTTTAATATATTTTTTTATAGGCCATGGTTAATAGCTAGACCATAAATACATGGCAATTTCGATCATTTCACCGTTAAAGAAATCCATACGTTATATTACGGGAAAACGGGAGAGTGTTGCAAGCAGTTTTCAACAATCGTCAGGTCATTTCTTAAGAGTCACAGGCAAGGCGACATGGAACTCCGCTATTAAACCACCTAGAGTTAAAGCCTCGATGCAGTTTTTGTCTGAAAAGAGCGGGCACAATGGAATTTAACACGGCTTTAATTGTATTAAGTAAGTTCCTCAAAAGTTAATACGGTTTCTCCTATTACCCTACACAAGTAAGTTATGGCAGCTTTAACAATAGCTTCAAGTATTTCTCCCCAATGTGGACATGCTAGTGGATCAAAAAGCCATTTGATTCCACCCTGGGAGAGCGCATGCCCAATAATATTCTGATTATCTGCTACAAATTTATCATTTAAATAGCGGTCGTTGTTTATGGTAGCGACATAAAGGCTTTAGCGCTGAGGCAGAGCAGAAACCAATTTTAAATATACGGCCTTGGTATCGATACTTTAGCAAATTTAAATTATTAATTTTTACGATTAATTCAGCATTAGCAGCTTGGATCTGGAAAATTTGCTTAACCACAATGGGTATGGACAGCAGCTCTCAGCTACGAGGGTACAATCTGGCTGTCAGTATAAGCATATACGTCACCAATCTGAATGATGAGTCTAAATCAAATATAATTTAGTAATCGTGTAAAAAGAGCAGTCCCAATTAATACCAACTTTGGAATTGTAAGTAGAGGCTTTTGGGGAGGAACCTTGCTTAGCAAAGACCAAAGTCATCGATATACTTCCAGTAGGGCATACAGTACGTAAGTAGACCATGGCCGCATATCCTTGCTGCGATGCCTCACAAAAACAGCGGAAGCTTACTATGTACTTCCCAGCTGGAAGGAAAAGTCTGAGCAAATAGATTTCAATTGTTACGAATGATATTACAAAAGGCTTCCAGACCTGTAACAAAGTGTTAGATAGTTGGTCGTCCCAATCAACTCCAGGAAGTAGGAAGTATTTATCCACAAATACTACTGGGCTAATACAACCACTTGGATAAAGGTCCTGGCCACAGTAGAAAATACCAGGAACTTAGTCTAGACCTTGGAAGAGAAGAGTAATGATTTGATATGTAAAAATATCATGGACTGGCCTATACTAGGCTCCAAGTACGACCAATACGTTTGGATTATCAATTTGGGGAAGGTCAAGTGAGTTGACTCAACTCACTTCCTCTTCGAGATACAAATTTAAAACGTTTATAGGCCAACTCCATCTACATACTGTACATACTCTGTCAGTTTTTCGTACCTATATAAATATGCAGCAGAACCGTCGGGCCGTTTCACCAAATCCGCAGCGGATGTAAGCCACCTCAAGGTACCTTATAATTACATAACAAGTAGGCACACAAAATTTTAAACTAACACAAAACTTACAAAATAAAGTTTTAAAGTTTAACAATAAGCGAAGTGAAAAAATCTCGAAGTTGTTCAATAACCTCTAGAATGGATAAAATAAGATCAAAGCATGGTGACACTCTTACAAACACTGATGAAGTGTTTGTAAGAGTGTGATTTGGAGAAGGCGCTTGACAGGGTTGGAAGAAAGGAGCTGTGGGACATTTCGCCTGATTATGGTGTTGATGGCAGTCTCTTGCTGGCTATACAATCACTATATAGGAATTGTACAGCAAGCATACGGGTGGACGGTACGTTATCTCCATGTTTCAATGTCAACATTGGCGTCAAACAGGTATGTGTGATGTCCACCAGGCTGTTCATCATATACCTAGACAAATGCCTGCAGAGACTGAAAGAAAACCGATGTGGGATAAAAATGGGTGACATGTTGATTAATTCACTGTTGTATGCAGATGATGCTGTCCTTATTGCATCATCTGAGCAAGAGCTGCAATCACTTGTCACATACATGAAAGATAGATTTAGTATTGAAAGAGGTCTCCGAATAAATGCGGGAAAATCGAATGCGACAATTATGATTGATAATAAGAAACTAGAACAAGTGTCTGAATTTATATATCTGGGTAGTGTTTTCACTAGGGATGGTAGATATGAAAAAGATATTGAAAGGAGAGTGAATGCAGGCAATAGTTTCAACGGAGCACTGCGTTCTATGATAGGTACGTCAAATATTACTCAAGCAAGAATTGCTATTCATAACGCAGTGCTTGTACCGGCACTATTGTATGGAAGTCAGACATGGGTATGTCAGGATAAAGATGAAAGCAAAATAAATGCAGTAGAATGCGCTCATTGCGACGAATGTGCGGTGTTAAAATAACAGACCGACTCCGCAATGACGTAATTCGAGAACTAGTGCGACTAAAAGAGAGTATAGGCATGAAAATGAGAAAACGTATGCTCCGCTGGTTTGGGCATATAAAAAGAATGAGTGATGAAAGACTGACGAACCAGATATATAAAGGCGAGGTGAACGTGGCCGAGCGAGACCAAGACACACAAAAGACGGTGCAATTAAAAGTCTCCGAAATCGGCGTGCATGTATGAGAAGCGTTATGAATGTGGAAGAGGCTAAAGGAGTATGTAGGGATAGGGACAAGTAGCGCTCGGTTGTCTCTGCCTACCCCGTAAGGGACCTGGTGTGAAGATAAATAAATTAACAAAACAGATAAGAAATTGTGATACAAATAATAACAGCGTAAAAATTATATTGCCAAACATTTTGAATCCATGGTCTATTGGCGTTTATTGAATAAATAAATAAATAAATAAAAAAGTTTATTTGCCAGAATATGGTAAAAATAAGATGACACAAAAAAAAATTAAGCTCAACATATTCTACCAACTGGCAAAGTATTTTGTACAATTTTCATATTATCACATTCAAACAAAATTGTATTTACCTATGCTACCAATATGCTACACAAATGTCACAATTAATAATTGGCACAACGGAAAACTACATTATTAGAATTAAAACAAAAAATGTCATAAAATTGCAAAAAAAAATACAAAATGATTAAATAAAATATAGTAAAATATGATATATAAAATGTCATAAGTAAAATAATAAGAAGTCGTAAGTTCAATTCCCACTCATGGCAAAAACAATATTAGTACGTACAGTTTTCCTTGGTCTGGGTGTTTATAAAATATGGTATGTATTAGTTTTCCATAATAACTTTTTTAACTTTCCATAATTATTACCTTTTCATAATGACCGCTTATCCATACTGATAATTTGAACAAATGTCTACTTTGCCATAATGCTCATCAAAAAACAATTTTCCCTAAACAACCTTTTATTATTAAATTTTTCTTAATATTTATTTATTACCTGGGACAACAAATTAGTAATATTTAAAAAGTTTTTATTTCTGACGTTTTTAGTACTTATTTAATTAATAAAAATAATTCTTATAAGAATCGTGATCAATTGTTTTATTGTGGCTATAAGGGATATGAGTGCTGTTTAGTGGTCCTACTGGTGATTTAATCGTCAATTTTTGTCATTTTCTTGACAATTATCTCACCTGTCACAGCAAAATTCATGAAATACGAACCACCATGACAAGTCAACAATTTGTGTTATTAATTTATAATTGTCGCGTCTGTCACCTTTATGAAATAGGGCCCTGATGTCTAAAATTTGGAATAGTAGTAAACATTTAACATATTTCCTGTGCATGGACTTTAAAAAATTAGGTGGAAATGGTTAAGTTTGATTTCAGAAAGAATTAATTATCTCATTATACACATCTCGGTAATATATTATAAATATTTGGGACCCACATTTATTATTTTTAAGTTTTGGTTCTTTTTAAATGTGTTATATAAATTTATAATCTCACCTAATTTAAAGATCTTTACTTTTCTATTCCACATGTATTCTAGTTCAGGAGGTATGCGGAACTAAAAACCTTTTTTTTTGTATTGTACGGAACCCTAAGTGTGAAATAAGAAATCACTTAAGTTATGACCGTTAGTTTTATGTATATATTGGAATAAAAATATATTCGAATGATAATGATGAATGCATGATAATGAAGAATGTTTGTGATCATTTGAAGCAATTCGAAACAAATGACTAATAATCATTAAAAATAAATAGTTTATTAGAATTATATTAATATAAAACTAAAATATGAATAAACTTTGTTTTGATGTGTAATTTAATGCACATATTTTTTTTACAATAACTTTAATTCGAAAGCAATATGCTCGTTAGCTGTAGAACAACTTGATTTTTGTTTTTTTGTTTGACAAATGCATTTTTATATCACCACATTTACTAATACTTCATTCATTTATTATTTAAAGCTTTTTATTATCCAGTTTTTTAATCCAAATCAGGTTTATAAAATGTATTCTAAGTAGTTATGTTAGATGCAAATTGTGGTGATATCATACTGGGTGGCCCAAAATAATGTTTACAGGTGATTTTATCAATTATTTTATTAAATTTGTACATCAATTCAATTATGTTATATTAAAAATACAACTTATTTTGTATAAGAATCTATATTTGTCTTAAAATAACCCCCTTTAGCAGATACACAGAGGGACTGTATGAGCAGACTTCAACGTTTTTATCGTGGCTAATACAGGTCCTTTACTATGACACATTATGATGTGTATCATATATTATATGATATACATCATCATAAACTGTATTGTATGGCATTCACATTAAGTGAGTATAGTGGCCATTATTTAGAGCAGATGAAAGACCACACGAGGCAAATAAGATTTTTAAAAATTTATTTCTAACGACCTTTTCTGTCAACTTTTTTGCCATTATGTGTTATAAAAAAAATTAAACATAAGGATGCAAATCATTCCATTTCTGTCAAATTTTGTTATTTTGTGAACTATATTTTGGGCCACGGTTTAATATTTTATATATTTCAGTAATTAAAAATATTAGTTTAATAGAGACCTAAAATATAATATTTTTTAATTTGTTTAAATATAGAAGAACAACCGGACGAAATCTGCGATTCGGCGTCCCATGTAATAATATGGCAGATGCTTACAGACCTACCCCATAGAATATATTTAAACTAGGTACAAATTAAATACATTTACATTATAAAACTAAACTGGTAACATGTCATAACGTGACTAATAGCACGCTTGCTTGGGATTACTAACAAAATTAATCTTGCTAAATGTGTTCACTGTCTTTATCGTGGTCCTATTTTTTACATACCATTCCTATCAATTAATATTAAATTTATCATTTCATGAAGGTAACGGTTCATTCATTTTATTTTTTATTTAATATTTATACAATTACACACTATACTTATTTATACACCCTACTTAATAAATCAAATAAATAAAGGTAAGTTAATATTGTAAAATAAATATATTTATTTTTATTCTAGAGCTAACGTGTATATTGTTAGATTTAAAAAATGTATAATACACATTAATGTAACATTAAATTGTATACTGATTTTCTCGTAAAGTAATTTAATAAACAATTATTTATTCATCAACCAACACATATAATTATATTCCTATAGTAAATTAAAATGTTATTAATTTTATTGAAAATACCTATAATTTGATGATTTTATTTTATACATATTACTAATTTTAATTAGAAGAATGTATTTTAGTTTTACAAGAAAAGCAGTATATTTATTGTGTTCTGTCTTTTAAAAGGTTTCTGATGAAAAGATTAAAAACATACTTTGGGGTTTTAAAATAGAAACTAATGTCGTTTTTATATTATTATAAAAAAATAAATACAAATTATTGATAAAAATAGTTTTGTACGTCATAAGCACCAAGTAAAATTTATGACCCAAACGTTATGGACTACTACAACTACACAACTACTACAACTACTAGCTTTTTGTATTCAAATAAAGAAATAGAGTAGTAATATTTTAGTGTTCTAAAAATAAAATAAAATTTTTTTTCATGCTTATAACGCAGGTCAATAAAAAAAACATCTTTTATTTTAAAACAAAAAATTAACTTCATATTAAATTCAGTTATAATATTGGAAAAAAAAACTTTTTGTCTTTTCGTCTGAAGCCTACTGGGTTTAACTTCGACTTTACATCTTTGTTAATAACTTTCATTTTCTGTATTTACATAATATAATTTGAATGTGTATGTTGATTTGAAGTGCTAATGTTAGTGCTAGTATTAATTTTAAGAATTAGATTTGCTAGTCATATTTCTTTAAGTATGCAATAAGGTAGGCAAACTATCAATTTAACGAGTATTTAATAATATTTAAAAATATATTAACACGGCGAAACGGGCAATTTAGGAATAAATCAGCGAGGATATTAAAATAAACTCGGAGCGTTTGGGAACGATCAATAAAGCACAACAATTGTTTAAACAGTTGTAGTCTGATAACAATACTAATCTGTAAAAAAAAAAAAACCTATGCTGGTGCTTACAAGATTTAAAAAGAATATTGTTTAGATTTGATGCCTGTTCAGGACTTATTTTTGTTGGATCACGTATGTGATTTGTTATATACCTGATGTAAATAAACATGCATGGGGTTGATTAATAAAGACATCGTTGTTTAACAACATCGATCGCTCCCACTATTCCGGCTAAATATTAGGGTTACGAAACGGTGGGCGTCAAATAATTACATATTTACTTTAATATCCTAGCTGTTTTATCATTAAATTTAAGTTTTTGTTATATATTGTAATACTTGTAGATAAATGTTGGTGATTTTACTGATATACTTTATTCAACAGCTGACTCAGAAATGGAAGATAGTGTAACGGAGGTCGGAGCAAACCCCCCTGCTTGTGCGTCGAACAAAAATAGTTCTCATCTGATTGTTTGGCAAGTCGCGTTCTCCGCCGCATAACGACGCGCGCGCCGCGTAAGCGCCGACCCAGAGGACATGGTATTCGTATGTACCACTGCTAAGCCTGAGGACGCCACCCATTATCACCTCGAAGATTTACCTTAGATGTTTTAAATGGTAGTTTGTCTTTTTTTGTTCATATAATTCGTCTAGGTTTTTTTGGAACTTTCAGTAGCTAGTTAGTACTAGCGCACATACAATGCACTGCTCTATGGATTTTGTGAATAACATACTTGTACTAGTATTGTTTATAAAAATAAATACACTTCAATAAAGATAGTCGCTTATTGGTATTAAAATAATAATACAAAAAAATAATTGAACTTTAAAGTTAATATGTATATGAAATTTTAGATTTTGCAAACAGCAAGTACCTACTTAGTAATATGTAGTTCTAACAAGAATAATAAGTTACCATTCTGACACATTTGTTTTGTATACCTTTGATACAAGTTTCATTTCAATATTACGTTATTCTTCCGTCGAAATGATCTATTTGCAAAATTACCTATTTCATAATAGTACATATTTTTAATCAACTTCAATAAAGAGGACTTTTTTTTTTGTATACCTTTATACAGGGTGAATTTGAATGGATGTATTTTGGGCTAATCGGATGTTCTATTGATCAATACGAACAACTTTTCCCATGGAACCATGCGCCGCAAATGAAAAAAAAAATGGCTTCCCCATACAAATTGGTAATTAACTTTACTAGTTTGTATGAAGAAGGCAATTTTTTTTTTCATTTGCGACACATGGTTTCATGGGAAAAGTTGTTCGTTATGATCAGTAGAACATCATATTAGCCCAAAGTACACCCATTCAAATTCACCATGTATTTATATAATATCCGCGCCAAATCTGAATGGATAGACCATGAGAAACGTTTGATTATATTTGTAACTAATTAAAATTTCTAGTTAATTAAAACATCCTACATTAATTTAGTGAATGTTTTATAACTTTTAGAGCTATAGAGTGGATCTCCTCGAAATTTAAGAGCCAGTTGCTCATAGGGATGTACTACACATATACGTACTCCTAAGATTATTTTTAGTTTTTTGATACTTTGTGGGTCAACGAGATAAATAATTATTTCATGTAATTCGGACCATTATCATACGACGTTACATTCTGGTAGACGACATACAGAGGACTGGTCCTTACAAAAAAGGATTATTGTAATGCATATTTTTTAGAACTTAGCAAAGTTTTCCAATTTGATGGAAATATGCCTCCATATTTTAAAAAAATCGTCGAATTGAAACAACCTCTTTCTGAAATCAGTTAAAAAATGGGACGTTGTGTTAATAGACATGTTGCTCTTTTATATTTCAGGACGATATGATTATCATCCATGCATGCACAGACCATCATGCTAATAGATCATTTCATAATGAAGGGGTTATTCTGATACAAGTGTTATTCTGTTGTTGCATATTTAAAACATTTCTTATTCGACATTCAATTTACTAATGTTCTTTGCACCTAGATTCAAATTAATTTATTTACATTTAGTAATTTAATTAATCACATTACAAGTGTTAATATTACATAATTATTATAACTTTATAAATAACTGAAAATATTGGTAAAACTATTATATTACTTACAAATGTAGTTTAGTTTTAGTATTTTTTTATACAAAAATATTATATTATGTTATGGTTTTCAAACAAATTTATTGTTATTATTTAATGTTTTGTGCAATAATAAAATTCCATTCATAATTATATAAAATATAAGAATAGACATTATTTCGCCAAAGACATAATACCGTTTAGAATCTCTGAACAATTTTTTAAATGTTTTATTTTATACATTACTTTTTTGTTATTCATTTGATTAGTTTATTTTGTATTCTTTTAAAATTTATAAAACTATGTATAAGCTATATTTTTATTTAATCATCACATCATTATTATATTTATTTTTTAAATCAAATTGTGTGTATTAAATAATATTAAAGGTACTTATTAGTGGAAACGATTCCTATTTTATTATATATCTAATATGATATTTAAGAATATTCTGTGGATGGTATGGTTTTCTTTTGTTGAATAAATTCAACTTTAACAAAAAAGACACTAAGCGCATACTGTTTGCTCATCGTTACATATAGTTATATTGTTAAAAAGCGAGTAAATCGTTACAAAATTTCAAATCTCTAAAAATGTCTAATACACGAGCAGGAATAGCTGTTTAAATAAATCGGTGCTAAAAATAGAGTTTGTCTAGTGGATCTTGTCACCAGAGGCCTATTTCATAAACTTGACAATTGTAAATTATGACAATTCATAATACATTGCTTGGTTTAGTTTGTTAAAAGTAAATAATTGAAAGTAAACTAATCAAACTGTCATGGTAATTTACACTTGTCACGTTTATGAAATGACCCCAGCGGGGTGATGTGCGCGTAGCACAACGCTAAGCTAAACTTTAATCGATATCGATAGAAACAAATGAAATAAAATACAACAAAAAAATATTAGGTAGGTTTTTAGAAAAACTTATTGGTACCATGTTTCATATTTATCAACTCATTGATTTTAGTAAATTCAAATTAGTTTTTCCCAATAATTAGCCTATTATATAATAGTCTAATTATTTTAGAATTTGCCGCGCTTTTCTTGTAACAATGTTCATTAGACAAACACTAATAGTTATCCCGTGTATGAATCTGCGTTTATATATCTTTTTAACGCCAGAAAATAAACTTTGCTAATTCCTAATTACATAGATGCCATGCTAGCAACGTCACTATAATCTGATAGTCAATGAAGTGTCAAGTGACCTAGTCATGTTTCGATTTTAGTCTGTGGGTTCATCGCTTTTCAAGAAACTACTGCATTGATTTCTTGTTGAGGTAGTAGTCTTCTTTCTAGGTGCGGTTGCTAAATAGGTTGTTGGATTGACATAAGGCAGCGAGTATATTAAAATATACTCGTAATGCAATTCGCCATTGTCGCTCATCATTTCGTAATCGCATCATTTAGCCGGCATAGTAGGAGCAATTAATATCGTTTAAGAACAATTATTGATTGACCCCATTCATGGACTTTGTAGGTCTGCTCATCACCAGGTACATACAAAGTCGCATGCCGTGCTCCAATAAAAAAAAAAAAAAATTTCTGATTGAATCATAAAATCGATATGTATGTTGTCAATTTATCGAGGTTGTTCAGGTGCCTTAGAGAAAAATCAGGCGAAGCGACGTGTCGTGTCGCCTTCAATCAAAACTGTATAGACTTTGGCAGGTGACGACGCGACATGTCGCCTCGCCTGCTTTTTCTCTAGAGCCCCAGGTCAAAGTTTCATATAAAATTACTAATACCATTAAACTTTGAAAAATAAAAGAAAAAAAGTTTTTAGAATCTGAAATCGTATTTCAGTTGACATTTCATAAAAATACTAGTGCAGGTATATGTGCAATTAGGATAGAACCGTACATTAATGTTTTTTTCTGGTGTTGAACAGATTTATTAAAGTTTGTGTAAACCATTTTTAGAGTGCACTTAATTTGGGGTCGTATATTTTATATTTGTATTAACAAAATATGTTTATATAAACAAAATAAGACAAAGAAAAGTGGCGATTATATTCCACGCAATACGCGGCGTAAAGTAAAATATATAAACTTATATAGGTACTGTCGTTATCTAAGAATTGCCTATAGAAGGATAACCTTATTATATTTAAAATATAAACTTTCATAGAATTTATCAGAAGCTGTTAATGAGTCTCTATTAATAAATATTTAACAAATATTATTGTTTATAAAATCGTTCTGATTCATTCTATGTTGGGCTTACAAAATATATTTATATAATCCTATTATCTAATATATATATTTATATCTAACTATACTTAGTCTTATATTATAATTATTGGTAGAAATATATTTCTGTCGGTAAAAGATATCCTTGTTATTTCTTACATTTTAAAGTATTTAGATTTCTTTATATGAATTGTGCAGTCACCCAATGAACTCCAAGCATCTGACTGATTTAATTTTTCATTCTGCTTCTAATCTCGTGGATGAAGAGTCACGTTTCTTACACTAAATAACCAATATAATATATTTATATAATGTGTGGTTTAATGTCATGACCGTATCTTGCAATCAGAAGATTCGTATGTTTTTTCGGTTAAAAGTTATAGCACTCACTAGGTTTTAATTTTTGCTATTGTGGCTGATTCACAATGCAATTACTAAGAATTAGTGGAATATATATGGTGGCCGAGCTGATTAGAGCGTAGACTTAAATTCCACAAATTTTTAGGCTGCCGCTCGCAGTTTCACTTATAACAAGTTAAGAACTATTTGTTTTGTGAAACACGACAAGCTCGCTTCTAGTTCAGTATAGACCCAAAATATCTATAGCTACGACGAAGCGGGAGTCCCTTTAGCTGGGTACCCTTAGGCCGTTTTGTCACGAGTACCGCAGGTGAGGCACCCGTAATGAATTATTATAAATAAAATATATTAAAATAATGCTAAATCAGTTTATGATCATAATTATTTTTTTTGGATTTATAATATAAATATTTAACTTAAATATGGTATGTTTTTTACCGACAGGATAACTTTAAATATTAAATTTACTTTAATTTAATGCCTTTTTCGCTTATATTATTTTTTATAAATAACTAGATTTAAAAACAAAGAGAGGAAATGTGGGCACACGTCACTAAAACACCAAACAATAGGTGTTTCTTTGGCCCAACTTTACTATTATACAATAATGTTTGTCAATACTTGTATAAAACAATGATTATATACATTATCATAACATCACAGAAAATGGAATAAAATAGAAGTGGCAGGTTCGCCACTCAAATGAATAACTCAAATAATTTTGTTTCTGGAATTACACGTACGTTTTTTCCCATACAAACGTAGTCCATAATAGGAATGCATTTTTGTATGATAAATATTTAATAATATCGGATGGCAGTTTTAATACAGTAGAATGAGTCAGTATCATATCAGAAAAAGGTTCATTTAATCCACATATTTTTCCTATAATCTTTAGTTGATTTTAACTTTGACGAGTGATTTGACCGCTATCACGTTTTCAGCAACGCGGTCTAAATGACAAATAAACTATGTTTGTATGGGAAGGTAGTATTCCAATTCCAGTGACCTGTCTACGCGCCATTTGTAAAAAGAAAGACGAGTCTTAAGTACATTTAAATGTCACTTCTGACGATTGATTATTTCTCTGGCTATTGTCCATTTTTACTTCCTAAATTATAAGCATGAAACCGCAATTGTTAGTTACTGGATTTTTATTTAAAATAATTTTATTTAATTTATTTTATTCATTAAAGGAAGTGAACAGTTCAAAAATAGTTGATTGTACGAAAATGATTACTAACGAAGTTTTACAATTCTTGCAACTGAAAGGATTCGCGGACCGCGTCATGGCGAAAAGGCTTCAAATAAAAAAAGAGTTTTTTAAATTTCTCAACGAAATATCTAAGCCTCCTAACAATAAAAAGTTACCAACAATAAATTTAAAATAAGTTAAAATAGTGAACGGTTAAGTCTACACGTTTTCTCTTTTTTAGATTTAATGTACAATTTGTAACCACCAAATAAATTAGAATTTAGTTTTGAATTTAATGTATTTAAGTTATTTTGGATATGCAATATAGTGATAAGCTGGGAGTTCAATGTTTTAGATTTCAGTCAAAACGAGTACTGGCTGTGCGATTTCTGCATCACAACTTTAGTTTGTATATTTTTTTTTAATTTAGTAGCACAACTCTAAAATTCATTTATACAACAAAAGGAAGAAAAAAACTTAAAAATATAAAGGAAGGATTCCTTTATGTTTTTAAGTCTTATTAAAAAGCCGTTAATGATATCTTAAGTTGTAGGTAATAGAGATACATAAAAGGTAAAGCGATCTACATCTATACGAACCGCTAAGGAATTCCTATATAGAATGTAAAATTAATGGAATTTTGACACGAAAATACTAAAAAAAGTTTATAAAGTTGTGCTATTAAACTTATTGTGCTATTTTTATTTGTTATTTAATTAAAATTTATTAGTGGAACGATTATTCGTATAATGTTTCACTGAGAGCATTCAACGATTTAGTTAAATTTTGTTATTGATTTTGTGAGAATTTATTATTTAATTTAATTTATTAATCTATCACAAATTCTTCAGACTATTGTGTACTTTTTAATGCGAAACCTAAAAGAGATAAATTGTAAATTATATTTTAAAGTCTTTGTGATAGTAATAGCTTAATCTAATATTAACCAATATTGAGATTAAAAATATATAAACCAGTAGTTTGGCTTAGATAATTATTTTATGTAGCAATAATATATTATAATAATAAATTTTGCCTTTATAGTATCATGATTATTACCTATACTGTGTGTAAATGTTTGTGGGCATTGATTAGAATTATCGGGACTGTGTGAACACTTGACAAAATGTTAGCCCAGATTATATTCTTAATTGACAAAAATGTGGTTTCTTTTTAACATAACTCTGAATAAACATATCTTTTATATGGTAGGTACAGAATAACATTTGCCCAATATATACTTATTAGTTTCTACCGTTTTATTACGGCTTTAAGTACTGATAACGTAAAACTCACTTATTTTCTGCTTACACCTATGGCTTACAACTGGGTAAGTTCTATCAGTGTGTTAATTCGCAATAGACTAAAGATTCACTTTTTTGCTTAAATAATAAAATGAGTCCTACTTATATAAAACATATTTTTAGTGGCCCGATGCTACTACTGATTTGTTTACAAAATTTTGTACGGATATATATTAAGTTTGAATTTGATATCCACTTGGTATCCAATAAGTTAAGTAGAATCAGGCCTTAGGTATTCTTGTCGGGTTAAATGCAAATGTTAAAGCTCTCGGCCTCGTCTACAAACGGAACGGCATCAGGGTCTCCCAATTGACTACTAAAGAATTTCATTTTCGTCATTAATGGGTGGAACTTTTGTTGTGCAATCGACAAATCAATGGAACCAGCGAATTGTGTCATTATATAAAAAAATACTACCCTGCCGGACGCACGCTACATAACCAACTAGTGTATGACTAGGTGGTTAGCTTGTTCTATCGACCTGCCAATTATAATCTGCCATATAAAGGTGCCACCGAGGCGACTAATCTCACCGAAAATACCCACACCTTAAATATATATTCTAAGTAGGTACATATTTTTAAGTCACCAATCGAATAAAGGTCCTTATATGGATCGGTA
This sequence comes from Monopis laevigella, assembly GCA_947458855.1. Lineage (NCBI taxonomy): Eukaryota > Metazoa > Arthropoda > Insecta > Lepidoptera > Tineidae > Monopis > Monopis laevigella. The sequence goes on along the minus strand of OX381576.1, from coordinate 36,015,246 downwards.
TCATCATGGACACTGTCGGTCCATCCCGGAGAAAAGGAACTATATTACAGGTAAGTAGAATTTTCAAAATATAAAATAGTCTTTTAATTCTCAAGTTGTTAAACTTAACACATGTGTAAGCCAAGTGAATTAGGTTAAGTTTTGCTTTCAAATTTGACATTTTTGGATTTGACATTCATCCATACGTACCCTGGGGCAGGGAAGGGCAGCTGCCTCCATGCTTGTATAACTGCTAACTAAGAATATAACTGCCTTCCATACATTCAGCTTTCTAATTTTACCGCTTTTTAATTATACAATACCGAAGTACACGTGTAGTGTATAATTAAAAAGAACTTTACTTAAAACCTATTTTAGAATTTGTAATAGTTATTACACATATTCCTCTAAAAAGCTTGTTTACAACGCACAAAATCCTATAAATATGACTCTAATAGAGTAATAAACCTACTCTAGAGATTAAGATTTTTGCATTTCGTGCCGTAGCATTTACATAAAATAACGAAATTATTTTGAGAATCTAACGTTATCTTTAAAAGTTTACCGTTATAAGAAACCGCTAGGTCTATTTCTTATAGGTACGTGACATTTGTAATTTAGATACCACTGTATTATTGCTTAGTCGAAAATTGAAATATTATAAATTGTCATTGTAAATTACAATTGTCACGTTTATGACATAGGCTTAATTAAGGAAAATGGCAAAAATAAACGTTGGCACTTTAATTTAAATTAACCACATTTATTGGGAGTAAATACTTCTAGTTTATAATATTAATGAATACACATTTCATTCTTAACATTACGGCAAACCTTTTCGGGGTCATCTGGATACATAATAGAAGTTACGACAACGAAATAGATTTCACTTATATTCTATTAAAATACACCCATATAAACCATTACACTTCATAGACATACACTTTATATATTAAATGGGGATCCTAAACTTCTCCAATATAATACATAAATCCAACCATCTTAAAAATCGAACTCGGAAACGCGTACACTTTTTATATAATTTGCCAATACATTTATTACCTGAAAATTCTCTAATACATTTTAGAAATATGAAATACATAAAATTTACCAAGGTATCGATCCCGTATTCGTTCCAATGAATCGAATGGGGACATGACCAAACGTATAACATTCTAAAGGATCGATTTTAAACACGAAAATTCTCTTTTGCTCTACCAGAAATATATTAATGTGAGGATAGATATAGGACAAGAACATTCTGACAACCTATTTACACTATTAGTACCTACTACACGGTGGCAAAAATAAACGTTGGCACTTTAATTTAAATTAACCACATTTATTGGGAGTAAATACTTCTAGTTTATAATATTAATGAATACACATTTCATTCTTAAAATTACGGCAAACCTTTTCGGGGTCATCTGGATACATAATAGAAATTACGACAATGAAATAGATTTCACTTATATTCTATTAAAATACACCCATATAAACCATTACACTTCATAGACATACACTTTATATATTAAATGGGGATCCTAAACTTCTCCAATATAATACATAAATCCAACCATCTTAAAAATCGAACTCGGAATCGCGTACACTTTTTATATAATTTGCCAATACATTTATTACCTGAAAATTCTCTAATACATTTTTGAAATATGAAATACATAAAATTTACCAAGGTATCGATCCCGTATTCGTTCCAATGAATCGAATGGGGACATGACCAAACGTATAACATTCTAAAGGATCGATTTTAAACACGAACATTCTCTTTTGCTCTACCAGAAATATATTAATGTGAGGATAGATATAGGACAAGAACATTCTGACAACCTATTTACACTATTAGTACCTACTACACGAAATAACAGGCTTTAAATATAGTTAAATACTTTAGATATGGGTTTAAAATTTTACATCAATTTGGAAATTTATAACCTGAGAACTACAATAAGCAAAAATTCATATCTTTCGAAAAGAGTAGAAAGACTAACATTAATTAAATTCTCATAATACTTTGAAAAATCGTAATTTACTTATGACGCTTCTTTGAGGCCTTTTTTGGCTTCTCTAATGGCTCCTTTGGCTTATCCATTAGCTTCTCCATTGGCTTCTCCGTTGGCTTCTCCACTGGCTTCTCAGCTGGCTTCTTCATTTGATTCTCCTTTGTTTTCTTCTTTGACTTCTCCGTTAGATTCTCCTTTGGCTTCTCTGTTTGATTTTCCACCGGATTCTCCTTTGGCTTCTCTATTTGCTTTTCCATTGGATTTTCCTTTGGCTTCTTCTTTGACTTCTCCATTGGCTTCTCCGTTAGATTATCCTTTGGTTTCTCCTTTGGCTTCTTCTTTGAATCCTCCATTGGAATCTCCGTTGGCTTATCTTTTGAAGCTCCGTTTTCACCAGAAGAAAACTTAAACAGCAGTCGATGTAACATCTTGTCATACGAGGACATTTTGTTATGATCAATTTCCTGTTTAAGTTCGGGATCAGCCTGACCTTTCTTTTGTTTTGTTTTTTTACCTTTCTTGGTATTCTCTTCCGGTGCCGGTGCTAGTCCACATGCCAGAGCTGGTACACATGCCGGTGCTGAAGCTTGTCCACGTACAGATGCTGCTGCATATGTCATTGCTGCTGCATATTCCAGTGCATGTGCACGTACTGGTGCCGCTGCATACGCTAGTGCTGGTGTATATCCCAGTGATGGTGCGCATAACAGTGTTTCACGTGCCGGAGCTAGCGCACATGCTGAAATTGGTGGAACTGCCGGAATCGGTGCACGTGCCGGAGCTGGTGCACGTGCCGGAGCCGGTGCGCATGCCGGAGCCGGTGCACGTGCCGGAGTTGGAGCACACGCCGGAGCTGGTGCACGTGCCGGAGCTGGTGCACATTTCGGAACTTGTGCTGCTGCTAGTGCACGTGCCGGAGCTGTGGTACGTACCGGAGCTGATGCACGTGTCGAAACTGATCCAACTACCGGAGGTGGTGCACGTGCCGGATCTGGTGCATGTACCGGAGCCGGTGCACGTGCCGGAGTTGCGGCACGTTCCGGAGCTGGTGCACGTGCCTGAGCCGGTGCACATGCCGGGGTTGGGGCACGTACCGGAGCTGGTGCACATGTCGGACATGTAGCAGGTGCAGGGTTTGGGGCACGTGCCGGTGAAGGTGTCTTCACAAAAGGCAGAGGATGTGCGAGGTGTAAACATCCTAACTCAGATGAGAAACGCATTATCTTCAGTTCGTTCATCATTTCTGACTTGTGGTCATTGCCTGTGAAATATCCCATAAAGATGTCATAACATTCGTCATCCATAAATCGCCGCATAATTTGGAACGATTGTACTTCTGCCTGACTCAAAATCCTTTCACCGGATCTGTCTTTTCTGATTTGTTCCTTAAAGTACTGGTTGAGTTCTTCCTTCTCATCTTTGTTTAAGTTGTAAAATTTTTGTGTATTTGGAAGATTTTTCAGGACTTCTGGAAATTTGGCTGTTTTCTCCTCTTTAGGATTGATGGTGGGAGGAAATTTGGGTGGTTCCACTGGAGGATTTTCAATAGTAGGAGGGCGCTTGTGTTTCTGTTTACGTTTCTTTTTCTTGGCTTCAGTTGGTGGTTCCTCCTCTGGATCCTCCACAAATCTCTCGCAAATGCCTGGAACAAAGAAAAAAATTAATTAAATCGATTAATTTTTTTCTTTGTTACACATATTGAAAAAATATTTCCAATTTTATATTAAAAGTAGGAATTACTTACCATCTGGAGTCAACACAAACTCTGTTTTTAGAGTCTGCGTGGCCTTGTGATGATACACTTTATGCTTACAGCAGGCCATCTTGCACAGTACTTTGAAAGACGCGTAGTTCTATATGGCGCCGCGCCCGACGACTGCACAGGGAACGGTGGGAAGCCTAATCGATAAAGAGGAAATGGTCGGGCCTGCGCGTTAGGCACTAACTGTGTCTAGAACTTGTAGTGGGGGAAGATACTAGGATGTGACGGATAAAATTATAATAGATTGTAGTCACAGATGTAATAAACGTAAAAATAATAGGAAGCTGTGGTTTTTTATATGGGTTTAGAATTAGAATAGCATTGGCATTAAGACTATCTGTTAGTATTAGATTAAATTAAAACTATTTGCATTCCGAGTATGTATATTATAATGATAATATACCAATTACATGCTTCCTTCCAATTCAGTCGCCTAATTAGTTGTAAAATACAGATTTCAAATATTATGCTATTGTTGTTACTACAGTACAACAATAGCAATAGTACTCTGTGGTTATTACACATTTTTATGTTTGTTATTTACTTACGAGTATAGTATTAAACAAATACATACTTTAAAAAGAATTTAATAAAAATAGTTTTATTTAAAAAAATCTGCGACCCAAGAGGTAAAAAATAATATGAGAAAGTAATCTGTTACAAAAGAGTCGTTAGGTATTAAGGGTTTTATTTATTAACGTAAATTAAAACTAAGTAGGTAACTATTTAGCACGTATTTTATTTAGGAACACATACAGTAAAATGAACACTACATATAACTTAATAAAACTAAACATTAAAAATTAACTTTAATATATATATTTTTTAAATATGTTTACAGCACCTCTTTGTACTTAGCGTCATTACCCCTTTGTACTGCCAGTGATATTCTTTGCTGTTACCTCATTTAAGAGAGCACATTTATTTTGCCCCAAACCCCAGTTATTTCGACAGCAAATGATAAAATGAATATTTGGTTGTTAAATGTTGATATCTTGTATGTTTTGCCTTGGCTGCGGCTTCAGCAGCCTCCTCTGACTACACAGACTTGTAGATGTGATGCCGCAAATGTGTCAACGCGAGTGACGTCCCAGATAAGGCAACGCCCTCTCTGCTACGGCATCAGTGCTAATCCTTCTGGGAGTTTTTTTATATACTTTGCTTAACCCGTGGGGCTCAATAATACAAGGAACGTTTGCTAAAATCAGAGCCCGACGAACAATGTCATTAAAGAACGAGGAAACGAACAAAGGATGTGGTGTCGAGGCTATCTCCCAGCGCTTCTACAGCAACTTAACCCATGAGTGAACATGATGGCCATTCGTTAAGACTTGCACTCCGCATTTACATTAGTGAGGTTGGCAGATGTACGCTAATCTTAATGCCATACAGTAGTAGAGGAGAATGGCCCTAGCCATAATCCAGACTGAAATGTTCTAGAGACTCTACTAAGACGAAATAACAATCGAAGAGGCTCTACGAGCTAAATTAGATCCTGAAACAGTTTCCAAAAAAGTTTTTTATGTTATTTTTAATATGGATTATATCCTATTAACTTACTGAATATCCGGAAGAATTTCAGACACTAATTTGAAAGCTTCTACTGATTCGAATTGATATGGGATCTCAGAAATATGTGCATCTGGATTGAGAGATCTAATCAAAACCAAGCAAAATGGCTATGTTGGCATTTCGTAGCATAATGTAGAAACTTATATATGAAATATTTTAATTTGTAAAGGCGAGGAATAAAAGTTAGGGTCCAAAAATAGGAGCTCTCAATCCTGACGTTTTTGAAAAAGTATAAAAAACTATTTTTAGAAGTATTAACTCTATGTAATATTTTTTTCAAATCAAATCAAATCAAATATTATTTATTTCATGTAAATCTTTACAGATATTTATGAATAGTCAAAACGTAGTTATATGGATCGGTATCTTTAAGGGCGTAAACACTAGTTGTAAAGTCGATCCCTCCGGAGACACCCCGGAGAAAAAGGTACCAGCAAGTAAAAAACTCTGGTGCTTCACACAAACTAACAGAGGAATATAGCCATTGAGTTACCGATATGCATATCGCAGCATATATTAAATGCTCTAACCCTACTAAAAGCATGCGCAAAACACCCTATGGCAGATTATTTAACAGTTTAGCAATTGGTTGCTGTACCAATGTACAGAACTGCAAATACTAAAGAGTACAGGCACTTTACTAAATAATAATATATAATAACAGAGTACCTGCATAATGTAAATATTAATAAGTAATCATAAGATATACCTTATCCAAAGATAACATTTAAATATAATAAAAAATAAATTAAGTAATAATAAGTTATTACAATATCAGATTTAATATACCTACTAGGGTACTCATTTGAAAAGGCAATACTAGTTGTGAGACCTCAATTGCAGATCAGAACGGGTCCAGACATCTTTATCATTAATATAGTCATTAACTCTATAGTAAGCCCTATGGATTAATGTTTGTTTTAAACAATTTTTAAACTTTATTTCACTTAAATCTATAATACTTTTAGGTAATTTATTAAATAACCTTATACTGTTAATGATAAAACATTTATTAGTTTTTTGCAGTCTAAACTTTGGAATATCAATTTTATCTATATTTCTTAAGTTTTTTGTACTAACATTCAGTACACACATCGTAAGAAATAATCAGAAGAATTCAAAATATTTGGAGGTAAAATGAAGAAGATATAAGGCAAAACATGGATCTCTCAATCCAGACGTTTTAGATTGAGTGATCCTTTGAAACACCATGTTAGGCTGAGTAGAAGCAAAAGTTGACTATGCGAGCATTTAATACTACTTCTCGACATATTCGCAAAAAATAAATAAATATCCAAATGATAACCGTTAAAAAGTTATAGCAAATTCGTCATTTTTAAAACATCAGGACTGAGTGATCTATATTTTTACATATATCTACTTTTACTTTCATCGCACAGAAAATCACAGTCCTGATGTTTTAAAAATGACGAATTTGCTATAACTTTTTAACGGTTATCATTTGGATATTTATTTATTTTTTGCGAATATGTCGAGAAGTACTATTAAATGCTCGCATAGTCAACTTTTGCTTCTACTCAGCCTAACATGGTGTTTCAAAGGATCACTCAATCTAAAACGTCTGGATTGAGAGATCCATGTTTTGCCTTATATCTTCTTCATTTTACCTCCAAATATTTTGAATTCTTGTAATTATTTCTTACGATGTGTGTACTGATAGTACAAAATATAACATAGAGTAAATACTTCTAAAAATATTTTTTAATATTTTTTCAAAAACGTCAGGATTAAGAGCTCCTATTTTTGGACGCTAACTTTTTTTCCTCGCTTTTACAAATTAAAATATTTCACAAAATATTAACATAAAAACTAAAACTACTTATTAAATAATTAAAAACCCTATATAATAAATATCCTATAAAAAAAAAAACTTATAAATAATATATTTCCTCCATATCGCCGTCAATAGGGAGGGTCCCCAAAAGACTGGCTGCGTTCCCTCGTTGTATTGCAATACTGATACGCTGTCCGAGGAACGAGCCAGCCCTTCGGTCACCAGATGCGTCGACCAAACGCTTGGGAATGTGGTTGTAGATTTTATGTGCTCCTGGTCCCCACGGCCCCATAGTTTCGACCCCAAACGGCTCAAATACATAGTCCCTGCTGAGAACTGCGTATTTGCGCCGTTTGAGACTTTCTACCGTAAAAGCGGCGGCGCCAGCTTTTAGTGAAGTCCCTGGCAGATGTGACGGCGCAAAAGTATCGGCACAGGTTGCGTCCCATACCAAGCACCGCCCACCTGCCCAGGGCACTAATGTTATTCCATCGGGTCTTTTGCCATCGCCTCTAGCTAAGCCGTTTGGTTCCAGAATGGCAGGAATAGAGGCGCTGGCAAGAGCCCGATGAATTATTTGATTTAAGCTGGCGTGACGCGATATTCTACCGCCGCTCCTACTGCATGATAGACCGTGGCGACCAAGTTGGTCGACCATGTCTCCACATTGACAGCGATGTGGAAGAAATAGGGATGCACCCAGTCGCAAGCATATTGCTAGACGCAATGAACTTTCGTCCAGCAATGTACCAATTTTTGATGAAGGCAACGCCTGCAACCAAAGTCCAGATTCCCATTGGGCGACCGCTAAGAGACGAGCACGCTCTGCAGGTGTACTGGCAGATGTTAATAAATTATTTTGTACTATTTTACAGAGCGGCTCGTCCCATGATTTTTGAGAATTTTCAGAAATGGATAAAGTTATTGATGAACATTGCTCATACCAAGCATTTCTGGCTTCGGACAAGTATGAGACCTCGAAATCACTATGACGTGATGGTAATAATATTTTTCCTACGAGGTCCTTCACACTATAGGCCGAAGAGAGAAATGCTGGTAGAGCGACACTGGAAATTTTTCTGATACCCAAACCTCCATATCGAATTGGTAAGGAGGCTTGGGTAAACATTTGATCATCCAAATTGATATTAAGTAATTTTGATAAAAAACTATGTAATATATCATCTATGTTTTGTAAAATATTTTGAAATTTCCAAATTTGAGAACAACGTAGATAGTAAATGAATTTAGGAACGAAAAGACAATGCCGGATAATGAATAAAGCCATATGAGTGTTAATTTGGAATATGCGGTCTAAAATTGAATTAAAATTTTGAATTTTTTCATGAATAAAATTAGGGATAGCATCGTCAAAGACAGGGGACCCTAAGAGACGAAGATCAGTTTCTGTTATAATTTTGATGCCCGATGCCAAATTATTAAATTCATTTGCTATTTCATCTGTTTGTGTGTGAGAATTTGGTAAGTATAATTCACATTTTGTAAAGTTTAAATTTAGACCGATTTCCCCAAATTTGTTAATTATGGTTTTCAAATCATTAAGAACAGTGTTAGTATCGTCTGCTAGAGTCCCATCGTCTAAGTACCATGCGTTAAAGTTTGATGAGAGATTTTGAATGATTGGATGAATGCCTAGACTGAATATAGCGGGCCCAAGGGGATCGCCCTGCTGACATCCAACAGATGAATATAAAAGATTATTGTTATAGATTAATTTAGAATTTTGAGAGTAGCATTGCCAAAGGAAACCATAAACATTGGGTATTTTATCTTTTATTTGGGTCAGCAAGACGCCTCTGTCTATCGAATTGAATGCGTTTTTTAAATCTACCTTTAATATCACACTGTCACTATTGTTTTCTGAAAAAGTTCTAAGTGCGTGTACCGCCGCCTCGCAGCCACCTTTTGAGCCAAATCCTAATTGTTGTGGTTGAAAATAATTGGTCAAATTTAATGATTTGACGCATAATTTGGCTGCAATACGGCGGTACGTCGTACCTACAGCAATGGGCCTGATACCACCATCTTTTTTTAATAATGCACAGAGATTTGCGCCATATAATATGTCTATAATGTTTTTATTAATATTTCCAGATAACATAAGGTTAACCAGTGCAGTAATATCTTTCAAAAGTGTTTCGCCGGCTTCGCCGCAGCTCCCTTGAAGAAGGTCTTTTAGGTGCTGCGGCATTAGGCCGTCTAGACCACAGGCAGAACCACTTTTGAAAGAAAATATAGCTCTTGATATATTATCAATAGTAGTTGTTAAAGTAGCGTCTAAAGGATTTGGTAATATTTCATATATAAGTTTCTACATTATGCTACGAAATGCCAACATAGTCATTTTGTTTGGTTTTGATAAGATCTCTCAATCCAGATGCACATCTCAGAAATTGCACCTAGGCTACGTCGGGTAAAATAGTAGTAACTAGTTTTGAGAACCACACTAACACCAAACAATAAATTAATAGGCTGGTAAAAATACATCCGAAACTCTGCGGATATCGATACCACCGTATGTAATGGAGAGGCACTCACGATTGTAATGTATTAAAAAAAAAACATTCCTTATAACTTTTATTCAATTAAAAAATATTTCATGTTTTCACAGCATATTTTAAAGTTTTGTTCGTAATAAGTAATTATATTAAGGTAATATGTGTAAAAGCTGTCTTTGCCTGTAAAATATATAATCTGTTATCTGTTATTATATGTTATATTTCAGTATAGGTAATCCATTTATCATCATAGGTACCCTTTAAATATAAAGATATTTAGGTTGGTTTTCCTTGTCTACAAATTAGCGTTGATTTTATAAAACTTTGAGTAACCTCCATCGTCTCGCATTATGTTCTAATTGAAAAAGTAAGAACTCAATTTAAAATTCCTTTAACTTGAGTTCTTCTGACTTAAGACGATAAAGTATTTTCGAAATTTATCTACGAAAAATGCCTCCAATTAGTGTCATATTTCGTCTTAGACACCATATTATTTATTGTAACCGTGGAGAGTAGTCCTACCAAAGTAGGGAGTAATATTCTCGTTAACTAACGGCAGAACCACTTTTGAAAGAAAATATAGCTCTTGATATATTATCAATAGTAGTTGTTAAAGTAGCGTCTAAAGGATTTGGTAATATTTCATATATAAGTTTCTACATTATGCTACGAAATGCCAACATAGTCATTTTGTTTGGTTTTGATAAGATCTCTCAATCCAGATGCACATCTCAGAAATTGCACCTAGGCTACGTCGGGTAAAATAGTAGTAACTAGTTTTGAGAACCACACTAACACCAAACAATAAATTAATAGGCTGGTAAAAATACATCCGAAACTCTGCGGATATCGATACCACCGTATGTAATGGAGAGGCACTCACGATTGTAATGTATTAAAAAAAAAACATTCCTTATAACTTTTATTCAATTAAAAAATATTTCATGTTTTCACAGCATATTTTAAAGTTTTGTTCGTAATAAGTAATTATATTAAGGTAATATGTGTAAAAGCTGTCTTTGCCTGTAAAATATATAATCTGTTATCTGTTATTATATGTTATATTTCAGTATAGGTAATCCATTTATCATCATAGGTACCCTTTAAATATAAAGATATTTAGGTTGGTTTTCCTTGTCTACAAATTAGCGTTGATTTTATAAAACTTTGAGTAACCTCCATCGTCTCGCATTATGTTCTAATTGAAAAAGTAAGAACTCAATTTAAAATTCCTTTAACTTGAGTTCTTCTGACTTAAGACGATAAAGTATTTTCGAAATTTATCTACGAAAAATGCCTCCAATTAGTGTCATATTTCGTCTTAGACACCATATTATTTATTGTAACCGTGGAGAGTAGTCCTACCAAAGTAGGGAGTAATATTCTCGTTAACTTTACCTTTGATTATAAAATCACAAAGACGCCAATATATACATTTATTAATACATATTATTTTAAAATGAATTCATAGGTTGAGGTACATAAGCGCCAATTGTTCTTTCTACTTGGCTTCGGAATACGTGTTTATGTCCCTGAACGTTTATACTACAAGAATAGTCTTTGACATTATATCTGCCTACTCCGGGCCAAACCACTACTCTCTTATATCCCGGAGGTCTATCATACGAACTATTAAATCCATATTTAAAATTTTTAAATCTCCTTTCCTGATCAACGTTATAGGAAGCTGGGCCAGGTTCTTTGAAATTTTTAATACTCATATTTATATCCGTTATTGCTAATCTTCCTCTAAATGGGACATCCATGTTAGTTTTATTTAGCGTTCCGAAATTACTTCGTTTATATGTCTCAAAGCTACCGTTAAGTTTGTATGGCCAAGTTGCCGCGTAAGTTTTGCCTGAATTACTGAAATGGTTTTTGATAGTAGATCCGTCGCGGATTCCGGTAAACAAATCATAAGGTCCTCGAACAGAAATTACCTTTTTGCATCTCTCTTCTATACTTTCTTTATCAATTATTTTATATCGATTACATGCTAAGGACCATATAGGTGAAGTGTCTTTAAATCTACACGGTTCTCCACTTTCAAATGTAGGTCTTCTGTAAGAAGATGATTTAAAAGGTATAGCTTTATAATATGTTCCTGGGCCAGGCATGGTGTTTTTAGAACGAATAAAACGTGGCCCCCGACCGAAACCTAAATTTTTAATATTTGACACATTATGCTTTGCCTCGTTTATTTCGTGCCAAGCTGGTCCCAAAACAGAAGTTATCCATTTGCGAGATTTTATTATTTTTTGGTTACGGTACCCTAAATTTTTGGCCCATTCTTCGAGTTCTTTTCTTGATCTCCAGGGTTCTTTATTTAGTGTAACTTTATTTTTTAAAGGGAATACATCACGAATATCCTTGGGTGAGTAGAGACAGGGATCACAAGCCTTAGACCTCGTACTGAACAGACCGCTGCGGTCTAAATTAGGATGCGAGGTAAACTTTCCAAATCGTTTTTGGGATACGCCGAAAGCTACTTGCTTTTTATGAGTGCTCATATTTGTGATTTTAAATTTCCATGCTAATATTTATAAATTAATTTTCACACCTTCAAGATTGACACTGTGTTTGACATTGCTATTTTAAGGGTTTTTTTGGCATAGATTGGCATTCTTGTCTTATTTTTAACATTGAATGGATCTTTTTATATAAAGTCTGGCTAGAGTCTGTCTAAAAAGTCAGTTTACATGAGAAATTTTAGTAGAAATTTAAAAACTTATACCGGTAACTCTGTAGGCGCTGTCAAAATTCTAATTGCAAACATAGCTTTACTCAATTTTATTTAGATTTCCGTGTTTAATATTCTTATAATTATGCCAAAACCTTTGAGGAGTAGTGGGAGGGAGATAATTTTCAATGTTATTAAGTTTTGTGAGCGTGAAAAGGCGAAACAAAGGGATATGGTGAATAAAAAGAAAAGTTACAGAAAGAGAGTATCCGCCATGACCGGTATGTAACAATAGTTGATACTTGTATTTATTTTATTTTTTGTTATTGTAATTTATTTAGTAAATTAAATACTAAAATGTGCGAAAGTGTGATTGTTTGTTTATTCGTTTTCTCTTTATACGGAATATGATGTTTCAGGTGTTTCAAGAGTGACTTTGGCTCGTATTAAAAAAGAAGCTGCCGTGAATAACGGAGTATGGCGCACGCCTGGAAAAGGTCGTGGTTCAAAGACTGGACGCCTTTTGAAAATCAATTTGAATGATTTTGACAAATGTGCCATTCGCAACAAGATTCATGCAGTTTATGCCGTGAGAAAAGAAACGCAACTTTACGTAAACTTGTTGCTGAATGAGATTAATTTCCAAGGAAATAAAGACAGTTTGCGACAGATATTATACAAAATGAGTTATAAATTCAAAAAATTAAGAAGCAAACGTTTGGTTCTCATTGAAAGAAATGATATTGTTGCGGCGCTTTAGGTATCTACAGGCTCTGCAACGATTTCCAAATAAGCCACCTGAAACTAGAAAACATTTAGTGTAAATTGACGAAACATATGTTCATACATCATACCGCCCGATTTTGTACTTTACGATAATTTAAAAGAATTTATAATTCAGCTCAGAGGAGATGATAGCGATACTAGTTCTATTTCTAGTGAAGTATTAAATATATTCATCACATAAATATATGAATCATAACAGTCAAAATCTGGTTCTAAAGAATAATAAAGTAAGTTCAATTCAATTCTAATTCGGGTTTCTTTTTATTTGTCGACTCAGCTTTTATTGTATAGGCAAGTAAAAGTTATTAAATGTATGTACAGAATGCTGTTAAGTATTTTTTTTATTTGTTGACTTTTCCTGTAATCCTGTACATAATTCAATATTTTTTTATTCACTTATCTTTTATATAATTTTTTTATTCCAAAGTATCAAAATTGTACAAATAAACTATACATTATTTGCTGTGTTGCTAGGGTGAGTATTAAAATTACCCTTGAAATTACCCATGTAAACTGACTTTTTAAGGTTCGGAAAAAGGTTCGGTGGCGGTGGCGGTGGCGGTGGCGGTGGCGGTGGCGGCCGCGGTGGCGATCAGTTACTGCAGTAGTACTTGTATCGACAGGTTCAAACCAAACGCGTTCTGCGGCCGCACGCGCGATCACTTGCGGCCGCCAGTGTTGCCAACTTAGTGGATTTTCCACTAAAACTGGTTGATTAGACCAGTCTTTCAACGGGGAAATTTTGTTTTAGTAGCTGGTGGTTTTTCTTAGTAGTTTTGTATCCTAATAAGAAATTTATAAAAATGCATAGGTAAATATAAAATACTGAAAAAAGTAAAAATAAAAACAGATTCCTCTGCCATCTAGTATTAGAAACAAGGATTTCTAACGTTAATAGAAGAAAGTTAATAGAGTGCGTCTGTCTATAAGTAGATAACAAACAATGACAAAATTCGTGAGGGCTGACTGGAACCTGGTTGGCTCAGCGGTTGAGCGCCTTGCCGCGACAGCGAGGTTCGTGGATTCGAGTCCAACCCACCAGGATTTTTTTCATTGCATTTTTATCTTTAAAAAAAAGTAAGATTAAAATTGTTTTATTGAAATTTCAATGCGTACTATTTTTTTTTGTAGATCTATACCCAAAATACGACTTTTCTAGTGTATGGTACGATCCCTTAAAAAATAATGTTGTTGGCAACACTATAGATCGCATGTTTGGTGTGAACGGCTGAGATCGCCATCGCGGCCGCTACCGCCACCGCGGCCGCCACCGCCACCGCGGCCGCAGATTGATCGCGTTGGTCTGTGCGTACCTTTAGACAGACTCTATTTAATGTTGACCCCAAAGAATAAATCCCTATCTCGTTTTTTCTCATAAAAAAAGTTATTAAGAAGACACACGTGTCAGCCATAGAGTTTCTGTGGTGTCAGCATTCGATGGCCAGACTATACCTTATTTATTTATTTTAAAAAACTTTATTGCACAAAGAAGGAAGGCAGCAGCCCATGTTAATTCAGTGTCGCATATTGGCTTTGCGTTTCATAATGCAAATACTCGCAAAAGATAGTTCTAAATTTAACTAAAATAAAAGGTAATCATAGTATTTGTTTTTAATATGGGAATTCGCTGAAAAACCTGTTTTCAATACCAAGTAATAGGGACTACTCACGATAAGAGAAATCTCTATGAAAATACCTATACCAAAAATCATAACGTCTGTGGAATTGTTGAAAAATATTGTCTATGACACCCGCGAAATATGGACTCAATGTTCGGTGTGAACACGTTTGCTCTCGAGTAAAACTTTTTAACGAGAATGAAGATCTTGTTAATGTAATAAAGATATAGACGTATCCTTGAGAGGTAAGTTTGAGTTTCAGAAGCCAAATGTTTCGCGCCCTAGGATACCGACCCTATTTTGCATAAACAAGAAATCGCAAGTATTTACACCATAACCATTTTAAATATTGTTGGCTATTCAGCCACTTTTCGATCCAAGAAACCTAGCTAAAGTTATATTTTTCCTTGTTACTCATTACAATCAAAATTATTTAATTGCTTGTGCATGTATCACTGCACTTAAGTCTAAGTTTAGATCTGTATATCCAATCAGTTTTTTAAATAATTAACAGTTGGAACGCTTATAATATCCTCTGCCAGTTTAATCCATGCGTTCAGAACTTTGTTCATCGTTTGTAATATTATTATTAGGTACCTGAGCAATCTCTTGAGGAAAATAAAGAGATGGGCATATTTAATTAGTATATATATTCTACCTCTTTCTTTTCCCCGAATATTTTAAGAACCAACCGTATTACTGAGACCAGAATGTACATATAAAAAAGGCAACTGGCTGTTATAATATCTCAATGGATACAGCATCATCAGGTATATAGTTTTGTAATAGGAGATTAAGAATAATTTGGTTATTATATTATGACTTTTCATGAGTTTGACCCCGCTTCAGATAAAAGTATTAAAAGCTGTTTGGGTGAGCTTATGTTGGTTAGGTGGTTAAATTATATAATAATCATATGACCATCACGCGCACACTCGCCACCATCTGCGACACAGGCTTGCCTAGTGCAGTGGTTGGCGCGGCATTCGTGTTCAGCCTACTATACTAACTAACTAAAGAACAAAAAAAAAACTTTTCTTTTTCTTCCTCATATATTGTAAGGCTGTTTCCGTTGAACCTTAATAAATTATTTATTATTATTATTAAATTATACGAGGAAGGTTGATTTAGTATAAAAGGATTTAATATTAGAAATGGTAATAAATGGTTTGGTGTGAGAAACACGCGGAATGGTCGATGTCCGATCGTGTACTATCGCAATACAATTAATTATGTATTTGCGTCATATTAAATAAACGCTGACCGCTGATTGCTCGTTTTTGTACTTCGTACTGCGTCTTGTGATAGATAATTCAAACGGAAATCAATATCTTACTAATAAAGTGATAAAACGAACCACACAAAATATTTCAACGAGTGAAATGTAAATGTTGTTTAAAATATAGTCATGAATTATGAATAATGTTTTAAGACCATACTACTTCTCTTTATAGCGCAACAGCTTTTGGTCGGTCTCCTGTATCTTTTAATGAAATTTCTTCGAATCAAGCGACATTGTTAAATTCGGAACTGGAAATTGAAATTGCGACAGCCTGTTAAATTCGGCGGAATCGGCATAAGAAAAATGTAAAATATCGCTCTACCTGCTTTTTTCACCATAGTGTATATTAAGTTCAAAGATTTTAAATAAAAATGTTGTACAGCTGACAGGCGTTACAGAGGCAATTGAAGCATGGAACATTAAATGCCCCAATGTTGATATCCCGAAGGAAAAAAATACACAAAAACTTTGGGATACACTATTGGTGCAGAATACCCACAACCTTTTAGTTAAAAAACAAGAAGACTCTCTAAATCGCGCCCGTCTTCTAGCTTCGTTTCAAAAGGTATCCGGCCACTGGTTACACGCTCTACCTTCTACAAATCTTGGCACGTTGTTAGATAATGACAATTTTCGAGTCGCCGTCGGGCTCCGGCCGGGGGTGCCACTATGTCAAACTCACCAATGTTCATGTGGAAAGGAAGTCGACCGCTTTGGAGTCTATGGGGTATCATGCCTGAAAAGCGCTGGCAGATATTCTCGCCATGGTTTCCTTAATGATATCATGATTTAATGATCATTTCTATAATGAAAGATTACATATTTGTGCTGTTTGCTGTAGAGACTCTGGGCCCGTGGTGTCCAAGTGCTATACAATTTTTAAAGGATATAACACCATGCCTTATTGCCTCCTTCGGTGACAAGAGGGCTGGCTCATTCCTCGCATAAAGGATTAGCATTGCGATCCAACGAGGAAATGCGACCAGTGTTCTTGCCCATTTAATATTGTTAATCGGGTTAATATTTAATTATATTAATTATTTAAATTAGATTTATTGTTTATATAGTAATTAAAGTAACTTTATATATAATAAATATATATAAGTAAGTTAAAATATTAATAGTTTAATAAATGTAAGTTATTTATTAGCTATAAAAAAAATTTAATAATTAATTATAACAGTATCGGAATTTACATACCTACTAAACTAGAGTACATCCTACATTATGTAATAGGCACTTTGTTTACTAGTTGCGAGACCTCAATTGCATATCAGAACAGTTCCAAACGTCTTTATCGTTAAAATAGTCTTTTACTCTATGTAAGCATTATTGATTAATATGTGTTTTATACATTTTTAAACTTTATTTCACTCAAATTTATAATTGTTTTAGGTAATTTATTAAATAACCTTATACTGTTATTAACGAAACATTTATTAGTTTTTTGTAGTCTATACATTTGGTATATCAATGTGAAATGCAACAAATAAATAAATCTATGTTTTTTAAGTTTGAATTTTGTCTATCGCCGAGTGCGACCGTTCGGAGGTTATCGAACTCTATTTCGGGACGGTCTATCTCCTCCACCGTAGAGCGCCGTAGGCTCGAGATAGAGTTTAGAGCTCAAAAAGCTGCAGAACTGTTAACTCAGCGGATAACTCAGAGATGCGTGAGCTGGAGCTTATCATGGACACTGAAGACTGTGAGAATGATGACGTGAGCGTGACCTCTACGAACATGACGATCAACGAACCATCCACCGTAGTCGATCCCAACGGTTACCATTCAAGATACATGACATGCAGCGACAGAGCCGTGTGTGGTCAGCATTCAGCGAACCGCGAGCGCGGTAGTACCGGCTTCCCTTTATTAACTTCAGAATGCTCAATAGCACCTTATAATGCAACCACATTTAAATCTTTAAAATCTAAATACCCACCATCTCCATGTTCATTACATTCACTTGACGTACCTTCCACAAATTTAAGCTTTCCCATAATTGATGAAAACGATATTTTAGATGCTATTAACAGTTTTAATAGTGGTTCTGCTGGAGGGATCGATGGTTTAAGACCAAACCATTTAAAATAACTAATTTCACTAACTTCAGGTAATCATAGTCTCCATCTAATCTCTGCAATTCGCCGTTTATGCACTTTTTTATTCCTAGGAAAATTAAACCCGGAAATGTGTTCATATGTCTATAGTGCAAACTTATGTGCACTTACAACAAAAGATGGCGGCATTAGGCCAGTAGCAGTAGGAAATGTATTTAGACGACTTGTTGCTTGTTGTATTTAGACGATCTGTTGTAAACATATTGGTCATGAGGTTGGCAACATTTTAAGACCCACGTAACTTGGTTTCGGTACTTCCTTAGGTTGTGCAGCTGCAATACATTCTACAAGAAAATTTGTATTGAATAATATAAAATGAGATAAAATTATAATGAAATTAGACATTAAAAATGCATTCAACTGCACGTGACAAAATTCTTTGCCAAGTAAAAGCACATATACCTATTTTATATCCTTTTATTTATCAATGTTATTCTTATACAAGCAATCTTTTTTACAACGATAATATTATAAGCTCTTGTGAGGGCATTCAGCAGGGAGATCCATTGGGACCCCTACTTTTTAATTTAGGCATACAACCCTTAATAACATCTTTAAAATCAGAACTCAATATTTGGTATCTGGATGATGGTACATTAAGAGGCGACATAGATACTGTTGTTTCGGACTTGGCAATGATTACTTCTTCATTTTTTAATATTGGTCTAGAAGTAAACATTGCCAAGTCCGAAATATTTAGTTGCAATGAAAATACAGTTCATGATATTAAACATTTATTTCCAGGTATGAAATTTATAAATCGTGAACAATTTGAAATTTTAGGTGCACCAATTCTTTTAGATTCCATTGAAAATACTATTAACAATAAACTTTTAAAATTAATAATTCTCCACGACCTCATATTTATTCTCATATTGCATACATTTTATTAAAATATTGCTTTTCTATAGCAAAATTTATATATTATTTCAAACCATCGGTAGAATCAGTATTCAATGCCCATTTAACTGATCAACAATGGATTCAAGCTTCTCTTCCAATAAAATTCGGAGGCATCGGGATTCGTAGAGTTTCAGATGTTGGCTTACCAGCTTTTATTGCGTCGTGTTATGGGGTCTCAGATTTAGTCACTACTATTTTGCCTAATTTAGGTGCAACATCTGAGATCCCCTATCTATCTGAGGCAATTGAAGCTTTTAAGGCATCATCCTATCTACACAGCGACGTTGGGATATTATTAATATAAAAAAAAAAAAAAGTATTCTTTTGGAAAATTCTTTTGGATCAGATTTGGCTCGTTTAAAAGCTGCAACAACAGTAGAATCTGGGTTATGGTAAGAGGCACTCCCTTCTCCTTCGCTGGGCAATTTCCTAGATGACCAATCGCTAAGAATTGCTATGGCTTTAAGACTAGGCGCAAACATCTGTCAACCGCACCAATGCATATGTGGTGCGCAAGTTTTAGCGAATGGTCATCACGGATTGAGTTTCAGTAGAAGTGCAGGGAGATTGTCTCGACTCCATAACCTGAATGATATTCTTCGCCGTGATCTGTCTTCTGCAAATGTCCCTAGTGTTCTCGAGCCCCACGGGCTAAGTAGGGTAGATGGAAAACGCCCAGATGGATTGACGTTTGTGCCGTGGCAGAAAGGCCATAGTCTTATCTGGGACGTCACTTGCGTTGACACATTTGCGGCATCACATCTACAAGCCTGTGTGGGCTCCGCAGGGGCAGCTGCTGAAGCAGCAGCTAAGGTAAAACACAGCAAATATTTTAATTTTAAAACCGATTATTTATTTATCCCATTCGCTGTGAAAACAACTGGAGCTTGTGGTTCGGAGGCAATATAATGGAAAAAGATTATGTGCTCTTCTAAATGAGACTTGTAAAGATTCTCGGTTAGGGTACTTTTTTAAACAAAAAATTTGGTTTGGACTTAGTGGACTAAATTTCATTTTTTTAATTTTATTTTTTTATTTAGTATTTTGTTTTATAGTTTAAATTGTTCTACATGTTATTAATATACATCTAAAACTATTTTTTTATAATTATAGCATCGGAGCTCTAATTTTTTTTTTAATAAACTAACTTCTCTACAGAAAGCTAAGTGGTATGATTACTACGCCACTGCGTTATTAGATCTCGAATTATTATCTAAGTTTTTAAATCGTGAAGTCGATCGTAGTTGTAGGTTTACTGTTGAGCCCCATAACCCTACCAACAACGTATATCCCAAAATTCCAAAAATAAATGTGTAAATTCTTAAAAATTTAATAACTTCCTGTTCTACTTTTAGATCGTTGAATGTCGACGCGAGGTGGAAGTTAGTAACTGAGAACGTTTATGTTTTCGTTGTTTGAGCCACGAACACCGAAGTCGTTCATGTCGTTCGAAGTCGGTCGGTGTGGGTGACTGCAGACGACGTCATCATAAGTTCATACAAATATAGAAGAAAGTAAGTCGAACGTTTCCCGATTAGAACCGCATATTCAGTTTGGTGGTGCTCTGCCCAAATTTTACCAGGTAATGTTTCTGGGCCCAAAGGGCAAGAAATAGGATATTTGAGTCCTTTTTGAAACTCGTTTTATAATAATATTATGATTTTTCATTACATAATAAGCACACTACATTAATATTTAAGGGATGTCTACTCTATTATTAATAAAAATCAATTTTAAAGTTTGAATTTCCACAAAAACGCTGTTTCGCAGTCTATGTCCAGTGTGACGTCACACGCAAGTATACAAACAAGCACAGATTAAATAATCTCCTATATATTATACTCTATTCTATTTCATACACATGATTTATAATCTGTGTATTGTTTTGTTTACTATCAACCAATCAAATATGTTTTTGTTATAAATGAAATTGTAAAAAATATTCAATTTTATTTCGTTTAATCTACAAAAGATATACATAATTTAGTTTAAAATAAAGTGAAATATGTTTTTTTACGCGATTGTCTGATAGGATCACCACAATTTATAGTATATTTTTTATGTAGTTAAATAGCCTATTGTGTATGCTCTATTAGATGACGGATCCTCTGTAAGTCTAGTAGACGACTGTTTGGGTCGACGTGTTGGGTTGTTCGGTGCCCTCATGTCTTTACATATGTCCGATATAAATAGTGACAAAGTCATACAATCACAGTGTGTAGAGCTACCTCTGTGCGGTGCATACTGCTCTTCTTATTTATGTATAAAAGCTAAAACTATATCTAATATACAAAGTTAAAAATATTTAGAAAACTTACCTATATAAAATCACGTTATACCAAGCATTTTGATCGGTCAGGATAATGTAGGTTTATTGTTACCGATCGACGTTCGTAGGGGTGGTGTAGACGACCCGCAACGTTGACTCAATTGGGTTGGGTGTTGTATGGTAATCAACGTGGCATTCGGTTTAGTCAATCCGTCATGCACTTATCGTGTGACATTGAATTTAATAATTTAATTAAACAAAATTTTGCTTTAGAAGCAATCGGAAAATCTCGTACCGAACGGACGAGTATTCTCGATAGACGCGCGCACGATATTTTAGAAAAATCTTGTATAAAGTTAAATAATAGTTGGACAATAGGTTTGCTTTGGATTAATAATCATATATTTTTTCCAAATAATAAAGACGCGGCTTTAAAACGTTTCTACGGTATAGAGAGACGTATGAATAAAGATTTGAATTTTGGTGATGCATACAGGCAACAAGTTAGTAACTTGTTAGATAAGGGTTATGCGGAATTATGTACAGAACCCGGACGACCCGGTAAAACATGGTTTTTATCACATTTTGCTGTGGTAAATCTAAATAAGCCTGGTAAAGTCCGTTTAGTTTTCGACGCCGCCTCACGTACAGGTGGCGTTTGTTTAAACGATAAATTATTGACCGGACCCGATTTGTTACAATCTTTGTTAGGTATTTTGATGCGTTTCCGACAGGGTCGAGTTGCTATAATAGGCGATATTCGTGAAATGTTTTTACAAATTAAGATCGCGATGCGCAAAGGTTTTTATGGAGGGACCCGGCGGGGAGGGGCGACATTCGTGAGCACCGAATGTGATCTTTGGCGCAGCGAGTTCTCCATTTTCCGCATTATTTATGAAAAATAAAAATGCCCACGTGTATATAAGTTATAAGGCTATTGTATATAATCATTATATGGGTGACTATATTGATAGTTTTACTACCGAATCGAACATTTCGAAGGCTGATTTTGAACTGCGCTCAAAATAGTTATAATTTATGTAAGGCGTTTCCTAATGAGCTTTTATCACAAGATCAAGGCTCGGTCGATTTAATTGATGGCGCTCACCATCAAGAAAAAAAGTTAGGGTTAATGTGGAATATTTATACTGATAGTATAGGTTTTAATATGAGGTTACCCCGTGTCCCGCCAGAGGTCCGACAAAACGACAGTTATTATGTTCTATAATGTCTGTTTATGATCCTTTAGGTTTAATTAATCCTTTGATTGCGTCCTCTAGAATATTAATGCAAGACGTGTGGAGGTCTGGTACCGCATGGGATACACCGTTATGCGAGGAACGCGCTGGGAGATGGCGATAGTGGCTGGCCGGGCTGCAGTCGCTGCACTATCTTTCCATTCCCCGCTGCTACCTCGAGTCACCGGCAGTAGAAGTGGAGCTGCATACGTTCATCGACGCGAGCGAGAAGGCGTATGCTGCTCCACTCCTGACTCCAGAAGTGACTCTGGTTTTAATTGTATCGAAAGCCAGAGCCACACCTTTACGGCCGATTTCAATGCCGCGCTTAAATTACAAGCCGCGCTGATGGGCGCCAGGTTAGCTGATGCAGTTCTCAAAGAACATGGCTTAAAACCGTCACGACGAGCATATTGGACGGATTTATCGTCTACCTTAGCTTGGATTCAGTCAGACCCACGTAACTATAAAACTTTTGTCGCCAACAGACTGGGCGAGATAGACGAATTGACGAATCCGGCTGACCTGGCTACCCGCGATAATATACATATTAATCACCAATGGTTTGTAGGCCCCAATTTTTTAAAATAAAAAAGTAGTTAAGGACGATGAAGTAAGAAATATTATGACTATAATATTTCTATATTATATATTATATATATAATATTATATTTTTCAATTATTTTAAAACCTCTCCTCCTTCCTGATCCCTGCAGGTTCTCTCGTTGGCGTAGATTGTTAAATGCTACTGCTTACCTTTTATTATTGAATCAATTGTCGAACAAGACAACGAGAGGGCATTACAGTCGAAATTATCCGACGGTCTGAAATCTTGTTATTGAAACAAATTCAGATTGCTTGTCTCATCGAAGGTAAAGCGATCTCTTCACGAATCCCAGAAG
The DNA here is from genome assembly GCA_947458855.1 of Monopis laevigella. NCBI lineage: Eukaryota > Metazoa > Arthropoda > Insecta > Lepidoptera > Tineidae > Monopis > Monopis laevigella. The sequence goes on along the minus strand of OX381576.1, from coordinate 35,991,799 downwards.
GAATAGTATTTCACTAAACAAAGAATGTTTATTGTATGCCAAAAGAGCCATAATACATGTCCTGCAAAATGAAGTATTAAAAATTATTCACGAACGTTAGTGTTATTGTACAAAACAAAATGTATGCAAGGGGATATGTATGGTACCCAAATCTAGATGTTGATATAGAAAATGTTACAGCTAACTGTGAGATATGTCTATTAAGAAGAAATAACCCACCAGTAAGTTGTCATAAGTGGCCTGAAGTTACCAAAGCCTGGTCTAGGATACAATTTTATGGGTCCATTCAAGGGTAAGACATTTTTAGTTGCAGTACATGCTTATAGTAAATGACCTATAGTAAGTATTAAGAGGAATATTTTGCTGATTATGGCTTACCAGATGTTTTAGTGTCAGATAATGGCCTAGCTTTTGTATCAGAGAAGTTCAAACTTTGGTTAGGAAAAAAATAAGTTGAATATTATACTGGTGCACCATATAACCCGGCAACTAATGGTCAAGCAGAACGCACTATTCAGACTGTTCTAAAAAATAGATTTATAAAACTAGATCATCTAACCTTGGTCGGAGCGAATAGCAAAAATGTTATTTCAAATGCAAACCGTACCAAGCACAGTGACAGTAAAGACTCCAGCTGAAATGCTGCAGGGCAGGAAATTCAGAACTTCTCTCTCATCCGATCATCCTGACTTGGAAGTAAAGAGGGAGGTAGGAAGTAAGAAAACCGAAAATAAATCTTATAGTGTTGGAGATCTAGTAATATTTAAAATGTATAATACCAGTATAAAATGGAAGAAAGGTAAATTAAATACAAATAAACCAGCTATATATGAGATTGAGTCTGAAGATGGCATGCGATATAGATGACATATTGATCAAATAATTAAGGTTATAAAAGATCTTTCTCAAGCCAAGATAATGACACTGGACTATCAAATGACATTCCTTATCAGGAAAGCCCAGATGATAATGACTCTGATGATCGAGTTGTTATTCCACATCCGAATCAATGGGCTGACATCATAGGAGTATAATTTGATAATATTATGTCAGCTCACAACGTATTAAGCTAGAGGAAAGGTGTAGGGGACGAACGGGCATAACGGATAGGGCGGGCATAAATAACACTTAGCCTAGTTCACAGCATGATCGATAAAAAGAGACAAATATATGTTTATTTGATGCGTCACACACACGCAAGCGGTTGCCGGGCAGTGTAGCGGCGACAGCGCAGATAGGTAAACAAGTTTTAACGTGCAGGGAAAGGATTTTTGTTTAAAAATTACCATAAATTCGCAGTAAGTATAATATGTTTATTTTATTGTGTTCTGAGTTTTCCGTATTTAGATTTTTAAAATAATTTTTGATGTAATTAGACTTGCAAAGAAGCATATCTTCTTGCGTTTTCATAAACTGTATTTTTTTAATGCATAGGTTGTTTCTAAAAGGACCCGGCGGGCAAAACGAAACCGGGCAAAAAGAATAGTGTCCGTTTTGCCCGCCTTAATCATTGTTTGCTAATTATTATTGTGTGTGTTTATACATTGTATTAATAAATAAAGGTTTATTGCAGATGGTGTATACGTATACGCGTAAGACTGATGGGGCCAATTGGTCTGAAGAAAGCTTAGCTAAAGCAATGGAAGAAGCTAAAAAAACTTCAAAGTTACAAGCAAGTAAGATGTATAGCATCCCTTATGCAACCTTATACAGACATATTAAGAGTAATTATTCAAAAAATAAATTAGGCCGCTTTGTATCGGTTTTTTCACCAGAGGAAGAAAAATAACTTTTAATGTATGTTCAAGAAATGGATTCTTTATTTTACGGCCTCACGTGAACTGAATTTCTGCAAATAGCTGGAGAATTCGCTAAAAAGAAAGGAAAATCTGGTGTTTTTTCCGGAAACATAGCTGGGAAACGATAGTTTAAAAATTTCAAGCTTCGCCATCCAACACTGACATTAAGATCACCTGAACCAACATCTATAGCTTGAGTCAAAGGATTTAATCGAGAAGCTGTTAATAGATTTTATTGTTTATTGGATGAAGTATTAGTTAAACATATTATTGCATCGGACATGATCTTTAACATGAATGAAACTGGAGTGAGGATCAACTAAACCACCTAAAGTATTATCAACATATGGAAAAAAACAGGTTGGAATTATTTCAAGTAATGAAAAAGGAGTTTTGACGACCGTAGTTTATTGCTGTAGTGCCTCGGGATAGTTTATCCCACCGTTTTTTTTATATTTAAGAGAAAGAGGCTTAATCCAAGACTCTTAGACAGTGCTACTCCTGATGCGGAAGCTACGACCACAGACAGTGGATGGATTAATTCTGAGAAATTTTTAGACTGGCTGCAAGTGTTTGTACAAAAAGTGCGCCCCACTAATGACAATAAATCACTTTTAATACTAGATAATCACGAATCGCACAAAAGTTGCACGAGCAAGTGCTTCGTAACTTCTTCGCAACGAAAAACAATGTAATTTTTTTGTCAATTCCGCCACACAAATCACACAAATTGCAACCATTAGACGTTGCAGTCTACGGACCATTAAAAAAGTATTTTTAAATCGAAATTAATACTTTCCAAAAACAACATCTAGGCAGAATCATAAATCAGTATGATATTGCGAAACTTTTCACGGCAGTGTGTTTTACCAGCAAACGCAATCAGTGGATTTTGTGCAAGCGGGATATATCCATACAATAGTCATTTTATTGGGGAAGAACATTTTGCGCCGTCCGGGGTTTATCAAGAAAATGCTGTAAGCATCATATCAAAAACAAACGTCACTGTCCCTGGAAGAGAAGAGCAAAATACAACATAGATGAGCCACCGGACCCAGTCTCCTCTCAAAACGTACCTCCGACTCCTCTAATCCAGATATTATAAATACCGCCAATGTTCAAAATTCAGATAACTCTCAAACACAAAGCACACAAGATTCAAGTATATTACGAGAACTCAGGCCAATACCTGTTGAAATAAAAAAAAGAAATATGTCAGGGCGCATACAACAAAAATCTGAAATATTAACCAGCACACCAATAAAGATGGCACAAAGAGAAAAGTATGATGCTGCATTAGTGAAAAAGAAAGTTCGTTCGACAACGCTGGTCCATCAAATACTAAAATAAGGAAGACATGCGCGAAGGGACATCCATCCAAAAATAAAGAAAACAAGGATCAAGACTTCTTTTGCAACTGTGTGCAAAGAACAGTACCAACACCCCCCAATCGAGGATTGGATACAGTGCAATGTTTGTCGATAGTGAACCCATGAAGCTTGTTCTTCATATTCCGGTCGAGGATCATATTTCTGTGATGATTGCTTCGACTAGTTTTCATTATTTATTTTGCTCGACCGGTATATTCATTTTACCCGCCATGGGTGGGCAAAACATACAATTAATATATATATATATATATAAATATAAAGAAAAATTTAATTTTTGTTATTTTTTAAGTTTTTTATTACACTTGTATTACCAAAGATAGTAGACCACAAAGCCAATTATAACTATAATATATAATAAAGATATATATTTTTTATTTATTTTTGAAATTAACATATCCTTCTTGCCCGTCCGTCCCCTAAGGTGCATATGAGCTATTGGTGACTGGTACGGGGCAATGGTCTACACGTCTTCCCCCACGATATTTTAGCTTGATGATTGCATCGCATCCAGATAAGTACATATGTTTTCCATAAAGACACATTTAGCACATACGGGTTACTAACCTCTCATACCTGTTGTATTACGATCTGCTATCATCCTAACAGTCACCACAAGATTATCAAATTATTTGTCAAACCAGTAAAATTTGACAAATAATTTAAACGTTTATTCACAGGGTGCTTTATTTATCTATACTAATATAATAAAGAGGGATAGTTTGTGAGGTTGTAGGGGGTAATCTTTGGATCTACTGAACCATTTTGAAAAATATTTTAGTGTTGGTTAGCCCCTTTGTCTCGGAAGACTATAGGCTATAATATAACATCACACTGCGACCAATAGGAGCGAAGCTACAATTAAAATTTTGGGGAAACGGGGAAATTTTGTTCCTTTTGAGGGCTCCGTTGAAGCTGCGCGGGGCAGCCCGCAGGCTTCTGCAAGATACATAATTATGTATCTTGCAGAAGCAACGCTACAGGCGTGAATTTCACAATAATCGCTGTCAAACATCATTTTCGTATTATGTAATAGCAATAACAACGCGACAGCATATAATCGATAGTGTCGCCTCTAGTGAACAATCGGGGAACTAATAGTGCATTAAAGTGCTTAAGATCAAGAAAAATTGGTATTGTGTAAGCGTCGCGACAGCAATTGTTCAGCAATTAAAGCGAAGAACAAGCGACAACCCATACCCTTGTAGGACGGGAAGCCCTAACGGGAGTCAAAGACTTTAATATGTAGATTAAATAAAACCATCCATTTCACAACAATGTTGAGCAGCAAGAGAGTTTATTTAACTTTTGACATAGCTTATATAGAAAAGAACGAATTGTATTACCAATAAAAAAAAAACAAAAGTGTTACAAACTGACAAAAATACAAAATATTATAATATTAATTAATAAATTATTTTTATGTTTTAACACCTCGTTGTTTACTGATTGTAAGTTAAAACAAATAGTATTTTTACTGAGTAATATAGCATAGCTCTGTATCATTACTTAAAAATACAAAAAACTGACATTGTAAAAAGTTAATAAAATAAATTAATTATTAAATAATTATAAATTGTATTTATTTATAAATTGGTGTGAAAAAAGTAAAAAAATAATTGATTATTTATTAAATATGTTAACATTATAAATTTTATTTATTAACCTTCCGCGTACAACGTAGGGTTTAATAGACCCCAGACGTAATATTTAATGGATATCTCTTTTAATTTTTGTGCTATTAATTTGTACCTCCAGCTAATCTCGAGTGCGACATTGCCAAATCGACTGATTATTTATTTAGTCTAAATCGTGCCCTGAGCCTCAGTGAACGCCTCTGGGGTCTGTGAGACCCCACGTTGTATTGCACGCAGCTAAAAAGTAAGTACTATTTCTTTGTATTTACATGGCTTTTCATTGTTTTTTTATATTATTGTATCTTGAGCCTGCAGCAGTCCGCTGATGGAGACGGCCCAATCATGCCAGGGTACAGTTTTATGCATCGCGTTTTTTATTTATATTTATTATACTTATATTTTTAAGATCTACCTATATAGCTATTATAAAACTTGTGTGACTGAAGGATCATAAGATAGAGAGGTGTATTTGGAAGAAGATAGTAATATAAAAGAGTCAAATTTTTTCTTTTATTATTATATTGAAGACTTGCGGAGAGGATTGTGAATTTGGTCATATTAGTTGTTCATCCGATCGTTTCGGTGATGAATATGCAACATCTGAAACTTCAGTCAGCGTACGTTAATGGAAAATGTTATATGTCCATAATCAACGCCGGCCTATATAACTACACTGAAAAATAATTTTACCCTTTTATCAATCAGAAGAGCCCATGGTATGACCCAGATAGATGTTATGGATGGGACGAGATGGGCTAAAGAACTTGTCAAAAGATACCAGATCCACCTAAAGTGAAGCCTCATGAAAACAACAAAATAACTCTATATCTCGATCTTTTTTTCGGAAGAAGAATACAGTTTTGCTTTATCTAAAGCAGGACAGGCCCTACTAATAAAGAATTGATAATAACCGAGCTCAAAGAATTTCTTGGTTTATTGGTATACGACAAAGAACTACTTGTGGGCCTCTGATGGAACAGGCATAGAAGTATTTAATATTATCATGTCATTTTATTAGTAAGTTATTTATAATTTGACTACATGCTTACTAGAAATATAACATGAATTTGGAAGTTTGAAAAAAAACTCTGTAGATAATGTCTAAAACAATAAGATATTGGCTCGAAGAACTTCTTGGTTTATTGGTATACGACAAAGAACTACTTGTGGGTCTCTGATGGAACAGGCATAGAAGCATTTCATATTATCATGTCGTTTTCTTAGTAAGTAATTTACAATTTGGCGACAAAGAAAGACAATTTTCTAGTAAAGACATATAATATGAATTTGGAAGTTTGAAAAAGTCTGTAGATAACGTCTTGGATTAAGTCTCAAAGAGTATTATTTAAAGAATATAAAACAGAAATGAAAAACGCCTATAAAATATTCGTTATCTTAGAGAAATTATCGAAGAAACGAAATCAGAGTGCCCAATTCGTGCTCACAGATTCAGATTTGTATTTGTCCTAGAACAATGGACAGAAAAACCTTTTTTATGTTTTTGTATGTTTTTTTTTAAAAATATTCTATTGTATATTATAATGTAAGAGATAGTACAATGTTAGTAATGATATAATTTATATATTTGGCTATTAAGTTAAGATATTACATTATTTTTGTAGGTAAAAAGGTGACATTTTGTTTTCGAGATTTTGTAATAAATGATTGAAATAAAATTATTTATTATTTTTAATTTTAATTCTTTTTTGACAGCAGTGTGAAGTTGGCGGCCAAAGTTAGCGGCCAATTATAACCCGACCAATTTAAGAAGTCAGATTTAAACCATCCTTAGATTAACTATTATGTACATTTTGACATATAATTTTGTACCTAAATCATATGTCTAGTTAGTAACTAGAGTGGCATGTCCTTAGGAAAGGATTAAGGGAGTGGGTTTGAAGTAAACTCTACTTTTCCATATAATGAATAATTTTGTCTGTATCGATGGCCTAGAAAAAAAGTATCAAGTACAGACTAGATTAATTTTATACCTAGAGCATATACCTAGTTAGTAAATAGGGTGACATGCCCTTAGGAAGGGGTTAAGGGGGTAGTTTTTAAGTAAAACTCTACTTATCCATATAATTATTAATTTTGTCTGTATCGATAGCCTAGAAAAAAAGTATCAAGTACAGACTAGGTTTATTTTGTACCTAAAGCATATACCTAGTTAGTAAATATGGTGACATGCCGTTAGGAAGGGGTTAAGGGGAAGTTTTTAAGTAAAACTCTACTTATCCATATAATTATTAATTTTGTCTGTATCGATAGCCTAGAAAAAAAGTATCAAGTACAGACTAGGTTTATTTTGTACCTAGAGCATATACCTAGTTAGTAAATAGGGTGACATGCCCTTAGCAAGGGGTTAAGGGGGTAGTTTTTAAGTAAAACTCTACTTATCTATATAATTATTAATTTTGTCTGTATCAATAGCGTGGAAAAAAAATATCAAGTGCATACTAGGTTTATTTTATAGCTAGAGTATATACCTAGTTATTAAATAAGGTGACATGCCCTTAGGAAGGGGTTAAAGGGGTAGTTTTTAAGTAAAACTCTACTTATCTATATAATTATTAATTTTGTATGTATCGATAGCGTGGAAAAAAAGTATCAAGTGCAGACTAGGTTTATTTTGTACCTAGAGCATATACCTAGTTAGTAAATAGGGTGACATGCCCTTAGGAAGGGGTTAAGGGGGTAGTTTTTAGGTAAAACTCTACTTATCCATATAATTATTAATTTTGTCTGTATCAATAGCGTGGAAAAAAAGTATCAAGTGCAGACTAGGTTTATTTTGTAGCTAGAGTATATACCTAATTATTAAATAAGGTGACATGCCCTTAGGAAGGGGTTAAGGGGGTAGTTTTTAAGTAAAACTCTACTTATCTATATAATTATTAATTTTGTATGTATCGATAGCGTGGAAAAAAAGTATCAAGTGCAGACTAGGTTTATTTTGTACCTAGAGCATATACCTAGTTAGTAAATAGGGTGACATGCCCTTAGGAAGGGGTTAAGGGGGTAGTTTTTAAGTAAAACTCTACTTATCCATATAATTATTAATTTTGTCTGTATCAATAGCGTGGAAAAAAAGTATCAAGTGCAGACTAGGTTTATTTTGTAGCTAGAGTATATACCTAGTTATTAAATAAGGTGACATGCCCTTAGGAAGGGGTTAAGGGGGTAGTTTTTAAGTAAAACTCTACTTATCCATATAATTATTAATTTTGTCTGTATCGATAGCGTGGAAAAAAAGTATCAAGTGCAGACTAGGTTTATTTTGTACCTAGAGCATATACCTAGTTAGTAAATAGGGTGACATGCCCTTAGGAAGGGGTTAAGGGGGTAGTTTTTAAGTAAAACTCTACTTATCTATATAATAATTAATTTTGTCTGTATCGATAGCCTAGAAAAAAGTATCAACTACAGACTAGGTTTATTTTGTACCTAGAGCATATACCTAGTTAGTAAATAGGGTGACATGCCCTTAGCAAGGGGTTAAGGGGGTAGTTTTTAAGTAAAACTCTACTTATCTATATAATTATTAATTTTGTCTGTATCGATAGCCTATAAAAAAAGTATCAAGTACAGACTAGGTTTATTTTGTACCTAGAGCATATACCTAGTTAGTAAATAGGGTGACATGCCCTTAGCAAGGGGTTAAGGGGAAGTTTTTAAGTAAAACTCTACTTACCCATATAATTATTAATTTTGTCTGTATCAATAGCGTGGAAAAAAAGTATCAAGTGCAGACTAGGTTTATTTTGTAGCTAGAGTATATACCTAGTTATTAAATAAGGTGACATGCCCTTAGGAAGGGGTTAAGGGGGTAGTTTTTAAGTAAAACTCTACTTATCTATATAATTATTAATTTTGTCTGTATCGATAGCCTATAAAAAAAGTATCAAGTACAGACTAGGTTTATTTTGTACCTAGAGCATATACCTAGTTAGTAAATAGGGTGACATGCCCTTAGCAAGGGGTTAAGGGGAAGTTTTTAAGTAAAACTCTACTTACCCATATAATTATTAATTTTGTTTGTATCGATAGCCTAGAAAAAAAGTATCAAGTACAGACTAGGTTTATTTTGTACCTAGAGCATATACCTAGTTAGTAAATAGGGTGACATGCCCTTAGGAAGGGGTTAAGGGGGTAGTTTTTAAGTAAAACTCTACTTATCCATATAATTATTAATTTTGTCTGTATCGATAGCCTATAAAAAAAGTATCAAGTACAGACTAGGTTTATTTTGTACCTAGAGCATATACCTAGTTAGTAAATAGGGTGACATGCCCTTAGGAAGGGGTTAAGGAGGTAGTTTTTAAGTAAAACTCTACTTATCCATATAATTATTAATTTTGTCTGTATCGATAGCCTATAAAAAAAGTATCAAGTACAGACTAGGTTGATTTTGTACCTAGAGCATATACCTAGTTAGTAAATAGGGTGACATGCCCTTAGCAAGGGGTTAAGGGGGTAGTTTTTCAGTAAAACTCTACTTATCTATATAATTATTAATTTTGTCTGTATCGATAGCCTAGAAAAAAAGTATCAAGTACAGACTAGGTTTATTTTGTACCTAGAGCATATACCTAGTTAGTAAATAGGGTGACATGCCCTTAGCAAGGGGTTAAGGGGAAGTTTTTAAGTAAAACTCTACTTACGCATATAATTATTAATTTTGTTTGTATCGATAATCTAGAAAAAAAGTATCAAGTACAGACTAGGTTTATTTTGTACCTAGAGCATATACCTAGTTAGTAAATGTCACCCTATTTACTAACTAGGTATATGCTCTAGGTACAAAATAAACCTAGTCTGTACTTGATACTTTTTTTCTAGGCTATCGATACAGACAAAATTAATAATTATATAGATAAGTAGAGTTTTACTTAAAAACTTCCCCCTTAACCCCTTCCTATGGGCATGTCACCCTATTTACTAACTAGGTATATGCTCTAGGTACAAAATAAACCTAGTCTGTACTTGATACTTTTTTTCTAGGTTATCGATACAGACAAAATTAATTATTATATAGATAAGTAGAGTTTTTCTTAAAAACTACCCCCTTAACCCCTTGCTAAGGGCATGTCACCCTATTTACATATTATATATATTAAAAAAAGTATCAAGTACAGACTAGGTTTATTTTGTACCTAGAGCATATACCTCGTTAGTAAATAGGGTGACATGCCCTTAGGAAGGGGTTAAGGGGAAGTTTTTAAGTAAAACTCTACTTATCTATATAATTATTAATTTTGTCTGTATCGATAGCCTAGAAAAAAACTATCAAGTACAGACTAGGTTTATTTTGTACCTAGAGCATATACCTAGTTAGTAAATAGGGTGACATGCACTTAGGAAGGGGTTAAGGGGGTAGTTTTTAAGTAAAACTCTACTTATCCATATAATTATTAATTTTGTCTATATCGATAGCCTAGAAAAAAAGTATCAAGTACAGACTAGGTTTATTTTGTACCTAGAGCATATACCTCGTTAGTAAATAGGGTGACATGCCGATACAGACAAAATTAATAATTATATAGATAAGTAGAGTTTTACTTAAAAACTTCCCCTTAACCCCTTCCTAAGGGCTTAGGAAGGGGTTAAGGGGAAGTTTTTAAGTAAAACTCTACTTATCTATATAATTATTAATTTTGTCTGTATCGATAGCCTAGAAAAAAAGTATCAAGTACAGACTAGGTTTATTTTGTACCTAGAGCATACCTCGTTAGTAAATAGGGTGACATGCCCTTAGGAAGGGGTTAAGGGGGTGATTTTTAAGTAAAACCCTACTTATCCATATAATTATTAATTTTGTCTGTATCGATAGCCTAGAAAAAAAGTATCAAGTACAGACTAGGTTTATTTTGTACCTAGAGCATATACCTAGTTTAGTAAATAGGGTGACATGCCCTTAGGAAGGGGTTAAGGGGGTAGTTTTTAAGTAAAACTCTACTTATCCATTTAGTTATTAATTTTGTCTGTATCGATAGCCTAGAAAAAAAGTATCAAGTACAGACTAGGTTTATTTTGTACCAAGAGCATATACCTAGTTAGTAAATAGGGTGACATGCCCTTAGCAAGGGGTTAAGGGGGTAGTTTTTAAGAAAAACTCTACTTATCTATATAATTATTAATTTTGTCTGTATCGATAGCCTATAAAAAAAGTATCAAGTACAGACTAGGTTTATTTTGTACCTAGAGCATATACCTAGTTAGTAAATAGGGTGACATGCCGATACAGACAAAATTAATAATTATATAGATAAGTAGAGTTTTACTTAAAAACTTCCCCTTAACCCCTTCCTAAGGGCTTAGGAAGGGGTTAAGGGGAAGTTTTTAAGTAAAACTCTACTTATCTATATAATTATTAATTTTGTCTGTATCGATAGCCTAGAAAAAAAGTATCAAGTACAGACTAGGTTTATTTTGTACCTAGAGCATACCTCGTTAGTAAATAGGGTGACATGCCCTTAGGAAGGGGTTAAGGGGGTGATTTTTAAGTAAAACCCTACTTATCCATATAATTATTAATTTTGTCTGTATCGATAGCCTAGAAAAAAAGTATCAAGTACAGACTAGGTTTATTTTGTACCTAGAGCATATACCTAGTTTAGTAAATAGGGTGACATGCCCTTAGGAAGGGGTTAAGGGGGTAGTTTTTAAGTAAAACTCTACTTATCCATTTAGTTATTAATTTTGTCTGTATCGATAGCCTAGAAAAAAAGTATCAAGTACAGACTAGGTTTATTTTGTACCAAGAGCATATACCTAGTTAGTAAATAGGGTGACATGCCCTTAGCAAGGGGTTAAGGGGGTAGTTTTTAAGAAAAACTCTACTTATCTATATAATTATTAATTTTGTCTGTATCGATAGCCTATAAAAAAAGTATCAAGTACAGACTAGGTTTATTTTGTACCTAGAGCATATACCTAGTTAGTAAATAGGGTGACATACCCTTAGCAAGGGGTTAAGGGGAAGTTTTTAAGTAAAACTCTACTTACCCATATAATTATTAATTTTGTTTGTATCGATAGCCTAGAAAAAAAGTATCAAGTACAGACTAGGTTTATTTTGTACCTAGAGCATATACCTAGTTAGTAAATAGGGTGACATGCCCTTAGGAAGGGGTTAAGGGGGTAGTTTTTAAGTAAAACTCTACTTATCCATATAATTATTAATTTTGTCTGTATCAATAGCGTGGAAAAAAAGTATCAAGTGCAGACTAGGTTTATTTTGTAGCTAGAGTATATACCTAGTTATTAAATAAGGTGACATGCCCTTAGGAAGGGGTTAAGGGGGTAGTTTTTAAGTAAAACTCTACTTATCTATATAATTATTAATTTTGTATGTATCGATAGCGTGGAAAAAAAGTATCAAGTGCAGACTAGGTTTATTTTGTACCTAGAGCATATACCTAGTTAGTAAATAGGGTGACATGCCCTTAGGAAGGGGTTAAGGGGGTAGTTTTTAAGTAAAACTCTACTTATCCATATAATTATTAATTTTGTCTGTATCAATAGCGTGGAAAAAAAGTATCAAGTGCAGACTAGGTTTATTTTGTAGCTAGAGTATATACCTAGTTATTAAATAAGGTGACATGCCCTTAGGAAGGGGTTAAGGGGGTAGTTTTTAAGTAAAACTCTACTTATCCATATAATTATTAATTTTGTCTGTATCGATAGCGTGGAAAAAAAGTATCAAGTGCAGACTAGGTTTATTTTGTACCTAGAGCATATACCTAGTTAGTAAATAGGGTGACATGCCCTTAGGAAGGGGTTAAGGGGGTAGTTTTTAAGTAAAACTCTACTTATCTATATAATAATTAATTTTGTCTGTATCGATAGCCTAGAAAAAAGTATCAACTACAGACTAGGTTTATTTTGTACCTAGAGCATATACCTAGTTAGTAAATAGGGTGACATGCCCTTAGCAAGGGGTTAAGGGGGTAGTTTTTAAGTAAAACTCTACTTATCTATATAATTATTAATTTTGTCTGTATCGATAGCCTATAAAAAAAGTATCAAGTACAGACTAGGTTTATTTTGTACCTAGAGCATATACCTAGTTAGTAAATAGGGTGACATGCCCTTAGCAAGGGGTTAAGGGGAAGTTTTTAAGTAAAACTCTACTTACCCATATAATTATTAATTTTGTCTGTATCAATAGCGTGGAAAAAAAGTATCAAGTGCAGACTAGGTTTATTTTGTAGCTAGAGTATATACCTAGTTATTAAATAAGGTGACATGCCCTTAGGAAGGGGTTAAGGGGGTAGTTTTTAAGTAAAACTCTACTTATCTATATAATTATTAATTTTGTCTGTATCGATAGCCTATAAAAAAAGTATCAAGTACAGACTAGGTTTATTTTGTACCTAGAGCATATACCTAGTTAGTAAATAGGGTGACATGCCCTTAGCAAGGGGTTAAGGGGAAGTTTTTAAGTAAAACTCTACTTACCCATATAATTATTAATTTTGTTTGTATCGATAGCCTAGAAAAAAAGTATCAAGTACAGACTAGGTTTATTTTGTACCTAGAGCATATACCTAGTTAGTAAATAGGGTGACATGCCCTTAGGAAGGGGTTAAGGGGGTAGTTTTTAAGTAAAACTCTACTTATCCATATAATTATTAATTTTGTCTGTATCGATAGCCTATAAAAAAAGTATCAAGTACAGACTAGGTTTATTTTGTACCTAGAGCATATACCTAGTTAGTAAATAGGGTGACATGCCCTTAGGAAGGGGTTAAGGAGGTAGTTTTTAAGTAAAACTCTACTTATCCATATAATTATTAATTTTGTCTGTATCGATAGCCTATAAAAAAAGTATCAAGTACAGACTAGGTTGATTTTGTACCTAGAGCATATACCTAGTTAGTAAATAGGGTGACATGCCCTTAGCAAGGGGTTAAGGGGGTAGTTTTTCAGTAAAACTCTACTTATCTATATAATTATTAATTTTGTCTGTATCGATAGCCTAGAAAAAAAGTATCAAGTACAGACTAGGTTTATTTTGTACCTAGAGCATATACCTAGTTAGTAAATAGGGTGACATGCCCTTAGCAAGGGGTTAAGGGGAAGTTTTTAAGTAAAACTCTACTTACGCATATAATTATTAATTTTGTTTGTATCGATAATCTAGAAAAAAAGTATCAAGTACAGACTAGGTTTATTTTGTACCTAGAGCATATACCTAGTTAGTAAATGTCACCCTATTTACTAACTAGGTATATGCTCTAGGTACAAAATAAACCTAGTCTGTACTTGATACTTTTTTTCTAGGCTATCGATACAGACAAAATTAATAATTATATAGATAAGTAGAGTTTTACTTAAAAACTTCCCCCTTAACCCCTTCCTATGGGCATGTCACCCTATTTACTAACTAGGTATATGCTCTAGGTACAAAATAAACCTAGTCTGTACTTGATACTTTTTTTCTAGGTTATCGATACAGACAAAATTAATTATTATATAGATAAGTAGAGTTTTTCTTAAAAACTACCCCCTTAACCCCTTGCTAAGGGCATGTCACCCTATTTACATATTATATATATTAAAAAAAGTATCAAGTACAGACTAGGTTTATTTTGTACCTAGAGCATATACCTCGTTAGTAAATAGGGTGACATGCCCTTAGGAAGGGGTTAAGGGGAAGTTTTTAAGTAAAACTCTACTTATCTATATAATTATTAATTTTGTCTGTATCGATAGCCTAGAAAAAAACTATCAAGTACAGACTAGGTTTATTTTGTACCTAGAGCATATACCTAGTTAGTAAATAGGGTGACATGCACTTAGGAAGGGGTTAAGGGGGTAGTTTTTAAGTAAAACTCTACTTATCCATATAATTATTAATTTTGTCTATATCGATAGCCTAGAAAAAAAGTATCAAGTACAGACTAGGTTTATTTTGTACCTAGAGCATATACCTCGTTAGTAAATAGGGTGACATGCCCTTAGGAAGGGGTTAAGGGGAAGTTTTTAAGTAAAACTCTACTTATCTATATAATTATTAATTTTGTCTGTATCGATAGCCTAGAAAAAAAGTATCAAGTACAGACTAGGTTTATTTTGTACCTAGAGCATATACCTAGTTAGTAAATAGGGTGACATGCCCTTAGCAAGGGGTTAAGGGGAAGTTTTTAAGTAAAACTCTACTTACCCATATAATTATTAATTTTGTTTGTATCGATAGCCTAGAAAAAAAGTATCAAGTACAGACTAGGTTTATTTTGTACCTAGAGCATATACCTAGTTAGTAAATAGGGTGACATGCCCTTAGGAAGGGGTTAAGGGGGTAGTTTTTAAGTAAAACTCTACTTATCCATATAATTATTAATTTTGTCTGTATCGATAGCCTATAAAAAAAGTATCAAGTACAGACTAGGTTTATTTTGTACCTAGAGCATATACCTAGTTAGTAAATAGGGTGACATGCCCTTAGGAAGGGGTTAAGGAGGTAGTTTTTAAGTAAAACTCTACTTATCCATATAATTATTAATTTTGTCTGTATCGATAGCCTATAAAAAAAGTATCAAGTACAGACTAGGTTGATTTTGTACCTAGAGCATATACCTAGTTAGTAAATAGGGTGACATGCCCTTAGCAAGGGGTTAAGGGGGTAGTTTTTCAGTAAAACTCTACTTATCTATATAATTATTAATTTTGTCTGTATCGATAGCCTAGAAAAAAAGTATCAAGTACAGACTAGGTTTATTTTGTACCTAGAGCATATACCTAGTTAGTAAATAGGGTGACATGCCCTTAGCAAGGGGTTAAGGGGAAGTTTTTAAGTAAAACTCTACTTACGCATATAATTATTAATTTTGTTTGTATCGATAATCTAGAAAAAAAGTATCAAGTACAGACTAGGTTTATTTTGTACCTAGAGCATATACCTAGTTAGTAAATGTCACCCTATTTACTAACTAGGTATATGCTACCTAGAGCATATACCTCGTTAGTAAATAGGGTGACATGCCCTTAGGAAGGGGTTAAGGGGAAGTTTTTAAGTAAAACTCTACTTATCTATATAATTATTAATTTTGTCTGTATCGATAGCCTAGAAAAAAAGTATCAAGTACAGACTAGGTTTATTTTGTACCTAGAGCATACCTCGTTAGTAAATAGGGTGACATGCCCTTAGGAAGGGGTTAAGGGGGTGATTTTTAAGTAAAACCCTACTTATCCATATAATTATTAATTTTGTCTGTATCGATAGCCTAGAAAAAAAGTATCAAGTACAGACTAGGTTTATTTTGTACCTAGAGCATATACCTAGTTTAGTGAATAGGGTGACATGCCCTTAGGAAGGGGTTAAGGGGGTAGTTTTTAAGTAAAACTCTACTTATCCATTTAGTTATTAATTTTGTCTGTATCGATAGCCTAGAAAAAAAGTATCAAGTACAGACTAGGTTTATTTTGTACCAAGAGCATATACCTAGTTAGTAAATAGGGTGACATGCCCTTAGCAAGGGGTTAAGGGGGTAGTTTTTAAGAAAAACTCTACTTATCTATATAATTATTAATTTTGTCTGTATCGATAGCCTATAAAAAAAGTATCAAGTACAGACTAGGTTTATTTTGTACCTAGAGCATATACCTAGTTAGTAAATAGGGTGACATACCCTTAGCAAGGGGTTAAGGGGAAGTTTTTAAGTAAAACTCTACTTACCCATATAATTATTAATTTTGTTTGTATCGATAGCCTAGAAAAAAAGTATCAAGTACAGACTAGGTTTATTTTGTACCTAGAGCATATACCTAGTTAGTAAATAGGGTGACATGCCCTTAGGAAGGGGTTAAGGGGGTAGTTTTTAAGTAAAACTCTACTTATCCATATAATTATTAATTTTGTCTGTATCGATAGCCTATAAAAAAAGTATCAAGTACAGACTAGGTTTATTTTGTACCTAGAGCATATACCTAGTTAGTAAATAGGGTGACATGCCCTTAGGAAGGGGTTAAGGAGGTAGTTTTTAAGTAAAACTCTACTTATCCATATAATTATTAATTTTGTCTGTATCGATAGCCTATAAAAAAAGTATCAAGTACAGACTAGGTTTATTTTGTACCTAGAGCATATACCTAGTTAGTAAATAGGGTGACATGCCCTTAGCAAGGGGTTAAGGGGGTAGTTTTTCAGTAAAACTCTACTTATCTATATAATTATTAATTTTGTCTGTATCGATAGCCTAGAAAAAAAGTATCAAGTACAGACTAGGTTTATTTTGTACCTAGAGCATATACCTAGTTAGTAAATAGGGTGACATGCCCTTAGCAAGGGGTTAAGGGGAAATTTTTAAGTAAAACTCTACTTACGCATATAATTATTAATTTTGTTTGTATCGATAGTCTAGAAAAAAAGTATCAAGTACAGACTAGGTTTATTTTGTACCTAGAGCATATACCTAGTTAGTAAATATGGTGACATGCCCTTAGGAAGGGGTTAAGGGGGTAGTTTTTAAGTAATACTCTACTTATCCATATAATTATTAATTTTGTCTGTATCGATAGCCTAGAAAAAAAGTATCAAGTACAGACTAGGTTTATTTTGTACCTAGACCATATACCTAGTTAGTAAATAGGGTGACATGCCCTTAGCAAGGGGTTAAGGGGGTAGTTTTTAAGTAAAACTCTACTTATCTATATAATTATTAATTTTGTCTGTATCGATAGCCTAGAAAAAAAGTATCAAGTACAGACTAGGTTTATTTTGTACCTAGAGCATATACCTAGTTAGTAAATAGGGTGACATGCCCTTAGCAAGGGGTTAAGGGGCTAGTTTTTAAGTAAAACTCTACTTATCTATATAATTATTATTTTTTTCTGTATCGATAGCCTAGAAAAAAAGTATCAAGTACAGACTAGGGTTGTTTTGTATCTAGAGCATATACCTAGTTAGTAAATAGGGTGACATGCCCTTAGGAAGGGGTTAAGGGGGTAGTTTTTTAGTAAAACTCTACTTATCCATATAATTATTAATTTTGTCTGTATCAATAGCGTGGAAAAAACGTATCAAGTGCAGACTAGGTTTATTTTGTACCTAGAGCATATACCTAGTTAGTAAATAGGGTGACATGCCCTTAGCAAGGGGTTAAGGGGCTAGTTTTTAAGTAAAACTCTACTTATCTATATAATTATTAATTTTTTCTGTATCGATAGCCTAGAAAAAAAGTATCAAGTACAGACTAGGGTTGTTTTGTATCTAGAGCATATACCTAGTTAGTAAATAGGGTGACATGCCCTTAGGAAGGGGTTAAGGGGGTAGTTTTTTAGTAAAACTCTACTTATCCATATAATTATTAATTTTGTCTGTATCAATAGCGTGGAAAAAACGTATCAAGTGCAGACTAGGTTTATTTTGTAGCTAGAGTATATACCTAGTTATTAAATAAGGTGACATGCCCTTAGGAAGGGGTTAAGGGGGTTGTTTTTAAGTAAAACTCTACTTATCTATATAATTATTAATTTTGTATGTATCGATAGCGTGGAAAAAAAGTATCAAGTGCAGACTAGGTTTATTTTGTACCTAGAGCATATACCTAGTTAGTAAATAGGGTGACATGCCCTTAGGAAGGGGTTAAGGGGGTAGTTTTTAAGTAAAACTCTACTTATCTATATAATAATTAATTTTGTCTGTATCGATAGCCTAGAAAAAAGTATCAACTACAGACTAGGTTTATTTTGTACCTAGAGCATATACCTAGTTAGTAAATAGGGTGACATCCCCTTAGCAAGGGGTTAAGGGGGTAGTTTTTAAGTAAAACTCTACTTATCTATATAATTATTAATTTTGTCTGTATCGATAGCCTAGAAAAAAAGTATCAAGTACATACTAGGTTTATTTTGTACCTAGAGCATATACCTAGTTAGTAAATAGGGTGACATGCCCTTAGCAAGGGGTTAAGGGGAAGTTTTTAAGTAAAACTCTACTTACCCATATAATTATTAATTTTGTTTGTATCGATAGCCTAGATAAAAAGTATCAAGTACAGACTAGGTTTATTTTGTACCTAGAGCATATACCTAGTTAGTAAATAGGGTGACATGCCCTTAGCAAGGGGTTAAGGGGGTAGTTTTTAAGTAAAACTCTACTTATCTATATAATTATTAATTTTGTCTGTATCGATAGCCTATAAAAAAAGTATCAAGTACAGACTAGGTTTATTTTGTACCTAGAGCATATACCTAGTTAGTAAATAGGGTGACATCCCCTTAGCAAGGGGTTAAGGGGGTAGTTTTTAAGTAAAACTCTACTTATCTATATAATTATTAAT